>CM066031.1:1017042643-1018292643 GCA_033557465.1 Ichthyophis bannanicus
CAGCATGTTTGGTATCCCATGCTAACTTTGGAACCTCTGCTGCATTTCCCCCTGATTTTTCCTGCTGGTGGGCTGGAGGATCTTAGTAGAGTGGCTGCAGCCTCAAACCCAAAGACCCCTGAGGATCCTCCTGGGCTCCTTTGTCATTTGAGCAGCAGCTCCTGAAAAAGCTCATGGGCTGTTTTTTCTTTAGTATCTGTAGGGCAGCCCCCACATGGGGCCCTATGGTGTTTCCCTGTCTGGTCATAGTGGAGTTCCAGCTTCCATTTTGCTATACCGCTTATCTTTTCCTCTGGGTACCTGACCTTAGCCTCCTCTCCCTAGGACCCCCCCCCCCCCCCCCCCCCCCCCGAGGACATTTTCCTGTCTTAGCTCTGCTTTCCCTTTGTACTTGCCCAGCAATCAGGGTTGGTCTGCCCCTGTTCAGACTATTTGGGGGTCTCTGCATTTTGCAGAGTTTCCTCCCATGCCTTCCCCTCTCTGTCCTTATGAAAGTATGTGTCCTCTTACAGAAGCCACTGGAGCTGGGTCTGAGAGGCACTTTTGTCCTGGCTTGGCTGTAGCCTATACCCCAGAAATGTTGGAGCAACCTTGGAGCCCCTAGGGTTGTTGCCCTGTTCTCATCAGGGGTATAGTGGACGCAGGGGGTGGTTGACCTCGTCAAAAACTCCTTCAGGTTTTGTTGGGGTTGCTCTGACAATGCCTTGGTCGAGCCTGGTGGCCCAAGCACTCTTCTGTTGGGTCTGGAAATTGCTGGCTAGCCCAGAAGGGACATATTGGCTCTTACAGCAAGACGCCTGCTTTGCAACCCATGCCTCACTGGTTTGGGGCTAGCCTGTGATGACACGGGGGGGGGGGGAGGAGTTGCTGTGTACTGCAAAAACAGGATTTCTTAATCCATAGTGTTGGCTGTGCAGGCCTGATGGTAGCCTTGGCTCCAGTTGTAGCCTGCAGAGGCTGTGTCTGCAACTGTGTGGCTTAGAACCACCTAGTTATAGGATGGTCTCGTGGATAGTGGGTTTAGATGTTCTCCTGGCTTGCCCCTCAATAGGCCTACGGTATGTCTCTATCCCCTGGTCTTGGTGAGCTATCTCTTGTACAGGTTTCAGTTTCTTCTGTGTTTGGTCACTGTAGTGGGGATGGATTTGTCGTGCAGGTCATGAATATGCAGTTCTCTTGCACCTGTTGGTGCTGCCTTAAAAGTGAGGACTTCTGTGGTAGAATCCTCTAGTCAGGGTGAGGTTCCCCCTTCTCTCCTTGCTCATGGTCTGGTCCTACAGAAGTGTATGTGGTCTCAGAAAAGACACCCTGGAGCGGTAGGACTTGCCCTTCTTTGGCCTGAGACATCCTGTGTTGGGGTCTAAAAGATCTTTTAAGGGGTGGTGTTCCTCTTGGGCTCTGAATATCAGGAAGGTGATTTTACCCTTCTGTTGGTAGAACCCACCGAGGATCTAGTTATGCATTCTCCTGGCAGCCCCTATGTGCTACCAGAGTAGTATTCCGGGCATGTCCTTGGTGGTACACCTGGTTGTGTCTTGCTCCCTCAGGAAGGCAAAGCAGTTCTGTGTATCCAGTTGGGATTACGGTGGAGTCTTTATCTCTCAGTCCTTACATGGATTATGTTTTTCTGGTGGCTTCATGTCTGCTAGATAGTTCTCAATGCTACAGGCCATGTCCTGTAGGTGATGTTTTCTACTCATCTCAGCAGCACCTGTCACTCTGAGGTGCTTTCTGGTTAAATTTAAAACCCAGCAGAGAGAGCTTCTAGTTTAAATTTAATACCTGGTCAGGACCTAGTATCAGCAAAGAGCTTTAATTTAAATCAAATTGGAGTATAACTTGGCATAAAAGGAAAAGTAGGGTCCGTATTCTTTGAGCAGTAAATTATTTCTAGAGACCTTTACAAAGAGGCCTGTGGAATTTTTTTGAATAGGTGTTAAAGCAAAGTGACAAATCAAAGGAGCATTTTGAAAGACTCCCTCTATCCAAGCAAGGGCTGTGTGAATCACCCAGGAAATTTGGTCACAGATTACCTTAGAAGCAAAGGACAGGGTACTGTGTAGCAGCCAGCTTTTAATAAATCTTCTTTCCTTCCCTCCCTCCCTCCCTCTCTCTCCCATCCACCCTTTGGATAATCGTAGCTTTATAGGTACTTGAACCTCTTAAAGGGAAGGAGGTGCCATATTCACTCTCAGATATAGCTACTTATCCTCATCAGGTATACATTAAGGACCTGAGATTAATTAAGCTTGAGGTGAACAAAGTCCATTAAACGTATTAGGTATAGTTTTATTAGTATAAGTATCCCCAGCAAACCTTAGTAAGTAAACAACTTAAATACCTAAATACAACCTTAAAACTTAGTTGCAGATAGCAATCCACCAGTGAGATGAGGGCTTTTCAGTCTTTTGCATTGAGTGTCACATGAATGATTTTCTCCCAGTTGGTGAGGGGTCTTACATGTGCACAAGGTGCAAGGAGCTCTTTGCTCTCGGAGAACGAGTCCGATCTCTAGAGGCAAGAGTAGCACACTTGGAAGACATAAGAAAGACAGAGAGGTACATAGACAAGATCTACAGGGATATAGTCCTGAAGTCCCACCTCCAGTCTGGCAGCATCCTTGCTGCCTTGGAGGAGAGAGATCACTTGACAGGAGAGAATCACCCTGGTATGGCAGGAAGTAATCCTGTAGCTAGAACCTGTCCTCCAGGTGATGTAAAACTCTCTCGCACTGAGGAGATTTCTCCAGGGCCCTGTGCCCATGTGGGAAGAGTTAGAACAGCCGTTATAGTTGGTGATTCAATCATTTGGCATGTAGATAGCTGGGTGGCAGGTGGATATGCAGATCGCCTGTAACATGCCTGCCTGATGGCGAAGGTAGCAGATCTCACATGCCACCTAGACAAGGTCTTAGATAGTGCTGGGGAGGAGTCTGCTGTCTTGGTACATGTCAATACCAATGACATAGGAAAGTGTGGTAGGGAGGTTCTGGAAACTAAATTTAGGCTTTTAGGTAGGAAGTTCAAATCTAAAACTTCCAGGGTAGCATTCTCCGAAATGCTTCTCATTCCACGCGCAGGACCCAAAAGGCAGGCAGAGCTCCGGAGTCTCAATGCATGGATGAGACGATGGTGCACGGAAGAGGGGTTTGGATTTGTTAGGAACTGAGGAACATTCTGGGGAAAGGAGAGGCTCTTCCGAAGGGATGGGCTCCACCTTAACCGGGATGGAACCAGGCTGCTGGCATTGACCTTTAAAAAGGATAATAGGGGAGAGCCGACAAGTCGCCCAAGAACGCACGATTTGGAACAATGTATCCTTAAAGGATACTAGCAAAAAGATTGCAATTAGGGCATATCAGCAGAGAGGTTCCAGTAAAGACAAAAGTAGCCCAAGTGTCCTTGAGTACAGAACAGACAGAGCTTAACGATTCCAAATTACCCTTTCCTACTGATAGCCAGATTAATATGAGTAAAATACAGGCTCTAAAATGCTTGTATGCAAATGCTAGAAGTCTAAAAAAAGTAAGATGGGAGAGTTAGAATATATAGCACTAAATGAGAGGTTATGTTGTTAAGTGCTGTCGAGTCGGAGTCGACTCATGGCGACCCTCTGGATAGCTATCCTAAATTGTGTTTGGTCTTGAGTCAGGCGGCTCATTGTTGACAGACTGGTACCCATAGCTGCTGTTATTGTATCAATCCATCTCATTGCTGGCCTTCCTCTTTTGCGTTGACCTTCTGTCTTGCCAAGCATGATGTCTTTCTCTAATGATCTCTCTCTTCGCATGATGTGTCCAAAGTATGAAAGTCGAAGTCTTGTCATCTGAGCTTCTAAAGAAAGCTTAGGTTTGATTTCCTCTAGCACCGACTGGTTTGTTCTTTGGGCAGTCCATGGTATACACAATATTCGCCGCCAGCATCATAATTCAAAGGCATCAATTTTCTTCCTGTCTATCTTTTTCACTGTCCAGCTTTCACATCCATATGATGTTATTGAAAATACCATGGTTTGAACAAGTTGAATCTTTGTATTTGGCCCCAGGTTCTTCCTATAGCCCTTCATAGGATATACTTAGCCCCTGCTAAGTCTTTAGGAGTTTCCCCTTTTGAGATTCTGAGATTCTGTAGCCTATTGTATAGAGAGTAAAAGGAGATGTGTGATAGATAGGAACTGAAATTACTAGATAAGCACTATTGGTTTTAAGTTCTGTTTTGCAGGGTCTTCATGCGTGAGTACGAGACCAGCCCATCCAAGCCCCTGCATCCTTTCAAGCCTGGAGTCTCGGTGTGGATCAAAGAGTGGAGAAGGTTACCGTTAGCCCTGCATTGGAAGGGACCCTATGTTGTCATCCTGTCAACTCCAACTGCAGTAAAAGTCGCAGAATTCAAACTTTGGATCCATCATAGTCGAGTAAAGCCAGCAACTGCTTCTGAACCTGATCACTGGACTACTGTACAGCATCATGAGACTCCATTGCGCCTCACCCTACGACAACAGCCACGGACCTAAGACTTATTGGTCCCTCGGAAACTGCACTATTTCAAGACTGTCTGTTTATCTGAAGGAACCTGAGACATCCCAGAGGACAGTGATACTTTGGAATCTACAGCCCTACTCCTGCCACAAAGCTGGTAGGTCTACGTACGGCAGAAGCTTGAGGATCTACAATCAACTCTACGTCTGCTACCTGTTGTGGAAGCCGACAGTTCCACCATTTTTCCAGAGACTATGCTCTTTATGGATTCTTATTATTGCTTCGTTCTGGCGGCAGCCTTGGGGTGCTTTGAATTGACTCTTGCCCTACCTCCCTGTGCAGCCTGCAAACCTAGTATTTGCACAACAGGGAATACCCGGACTTGTCTCAACCCCCGCCAGAATCTTTCCTCTCCTGTTATGGGAACTGCGATGGAACAATGAGAATGGAGCCCTTTTGATTGCTACTCGCCAGCTCTCAGAACCCAGATTTTTTTTGGACTTTAGTACATGTGTTGCTAATTTTCATACATGTGCTACCTACCTTTTTGACATGTACTGCTACCAACCTCTGATACAGGTGCTGCTATTAATAGGAATGGTTCTTATTTTTGTGGGTCATGAGAACGGGCCTATTGCTATGATGAACAGTATATATGTCATTTGTTCCTCCTATGTCTCCTGCCCCTCCGCTTATACACTAGGCATGCTATATGATTTGACAAAGACACTTGTATCAAATGTATTATTGATTGTGGCTGTTTGATTATGTATCCCATGTTTCCTCCCCTTATGCTTACGTATATTAAACTTAACGTAAGGCAGCTACATGAATCCTAGCAACGTAGGGCTACTACCCTATACCACAAAATGATCCCTCCACCCTAGTATGGCATACTATGTGTGATTTGATTCTCACCCTTTCTCACTTGCAGGTGAGAATAATCAAAAGGGGGGGGGAATGTGATAGGCGATGGCCTAGTATGTAGCAGAGCTAGGCCTGAAGCTAGGCCTAAAGCCCCTTTCCCTGCTTTAGAATGTTATTGCTGACTTTGGAAAATAACAGAATGCTGTTAGAAAGAAATACCGTTCTATTCTAGTTTGATAACATGTTCTGCTCTCCTGGAGATAAGAGAATTAAAACTTTCTTACTGTTTATTGTTTAGATTAGCCAGATGTCTGTTTCAGTAGAATGCCGCGCCACTGTATCTTTGCTAGATGTACACTGACCTTGTAATTAGGATGAAAATATAGCAGAGAAGCTGAACAGTGTAAGAATATTTTGTCTAGCGTCATGATTGTTTAGTGTTTTGAGCCAGGGCTAGAGATATGTGCCTGGAATATTACAGAAATCACCAGTAGCTATTAGAAACACGTCTTAGCCTTGCTTTGTTTGGCCTTGCTTTGTTTTGCTTTTGTTAAGAATGCTTCTGATATGCCTTCCACTATCTTTGTAGCTAACTGACCTTGCAAGAGTAGCAAAATATACTGTATACTTTAGCAGAAGTATTATGTTTAGTGTTATGTCTAGTTGCTGACCCGTGGCTAGTAAGACCCAAGCAGGGGGAGCGAGTCCTGGGCCCGGTCAGAGATGTCTATTGGATGAGAGTAAGTGGGCCACCACGATCAATGAGAAGTTTTGCCTGTATTAGACTGGAGAAGAAAAGTATGTGCTCTGTGCTCAGACCATTTTGAATGCTACTGCAATCTGAGCCTGTGCACAAATAAATTGGCTTGGATCTTTGCCTGACTCCGGGTATTATTTATTGCATTCTTATCAGCTACTACAGTATGGAGAGAGACATCTCTGCTCTTGAGAATCTTATCTAGGTCTTTCATAGCCATTCTGCCAAGAGCAATGCGTCATCTGATTTTCTTGACTGCTTGTTGCTTCTTTATTGATAGTTGATGCAAGTAGGTTAAAGTTGTTCACAATTTCAATTTCTTCTCCTTCAACGATGAACCTGTAGATTATGCCAGTTGTCATGATCTTTGTCTTCTTTACATTAAGGTGCAGGCCCATTTTGAGACTATATTCTTTGATTGTGAGAAGCAAATGTTTCAGATCATCTTCACTTTCAGCCAGTAATGTGGTATCATCAGCATAGCGAAGGTTGTTGATGAGTCTTCCACCGATCTTCACACCTCTGTTGTCATACAATCCTGCTTCTCTGATGATTTGTTCTGCATATAAATTAAACAAGTAGGGGGAAAGTATGCAGCCTTGTCTTACACCTTTGCTTATTTTAAACCATTCTGTTTCTCCTTGTTCCGTTCGAACTGTTGCTTCTTGATCAATGTACAGATTGTGCAAGAGTACGATCAGGTGTTCTGGTATACCCATGCTTCTTAATGTGGCCCAGAGTTTCTCATGGTTTACACAGTCAAAAGCCTTGCTATAGTCGATAAAGCACAAATAGATATCCTTTAGTTCCTGAGCGGGTGTCCAGTTTAGTCCTCCACATCCGGGTAGTGCACCTCATCCTGCAGCAAGGAGACTGGACCAATCAAATCTTTAGAAACGTAGCTTGCTTACTGCTGGAACTCCCATGAGCCCTCCAGTGTGTCCAGTCTCCTTGCAGCAGGAGGTGGTGTGAGCCTGGAGCTAGGCTCACTTCTTCATATTGCTTGGGTTCTCTCCAGTTTCCTTTTCATTTCCTTTGATTTCTTCGCTTCTCCAACCTTGGCCCGAGTTCGCCCTTCTGTATGTCTTTCCGCCGTGGGCTCTGATTGGCAGGGTGGTTCAACGCATCGAGGCCCACCGCGGAAAGGTCCTGTTGGTAGCGCCAGATTGGCCTCGTCGCCCGTGGTACGCGGATCTGGTGCGCCTGCTCGACGGCGTGCCGTGGCGGCTCCCTCCCCTGGTGGATCTTCTGGTGCAGGGGCCTCTGCGCATGCCTCAGGTGGATCGGTTCTCGCTTACGGTATGGCCATTGAAAGGGCATGGTTGAGGAAGAGAGGGTATTCCTCAGCGGTTATTTCCACCCTACTGCGTGTGCGGAAACCTTCTACCTCCCTCTCCTATATTCGCATTTGGAGGATTTTTGAGGATTGGTGTTCTCGGCATGAGGTCCGGGCTGCTACTTCTTCCATTGCGGTCATTCTTAGTTTTTTGCAAGACGGTTTCGACAAGGGTCTGGCCGCTAGCTCGTTGAAAGTCCAGATTGCCGCTTTGGCATGCTACCGCGGCAAAATTCACGACGTCCCTCTTTCATCTCATGTGGACATTCGGCGTTTTCTCAAAGCTGTTTTTCGCTTGCGTCCCTCTCGCAAGGTTGCCTTGCCTCCCTGGGATTTAAACTTGGTACTACAGGCCTTGACTCGGGCGCCCTTTGAGCCTCTCCGCAATGCCTCTCTAAAGGACTTAACTTTGAAGGCCGTTTTTCTCGTGGCCATCTGCTCGGCACGTCGTGTCTCGGAACTTCAGGCGCTTTCTTGTCGAGCCCCCTTTTTATCCTTTCTTAGCGATAGGGTGATTTTGCGGACAGTGCCTTCTTTCTTGCCTAAGGTGGTGTCTCCCTTTCACGTTGATCAGCCCGTGGTTTTGCCTGTTTTCGCCCCGGGATCTTCTTCCGAGTCCGACTCCGTACTACATAAACTTGATGTTCGTCGGGTCTTGCGACAGTATCTTAAGGTGTCCGCGCTGTTTCGAAAGTCTGATCGTTTGTTCGGGCTATTTGGGGGTCCGCGAAAAGGGGAGGCGGCGGCTAAGGCCTCCATTTCTCGGTGGATTAGAGAGGCCATTGCGTCGGCCTATCTTTTGCAGGGAAAGTCTGTTCCCTTGGAACTGCGAGCTCATTCCACTAGGGCGCAGGCCGCGTCTTGGGCGGAGCATAGTTTTTGTTTCTCCTTTGGACATTTGTCGAGCGGCGACGTGGTCCTCCCTCCATGCCTTTAGTAAACATTATCGTCTGGATGTGGCAGCGGCTCGGGATACCAGTTTTGGTTCTGTGGTCTTGCGCCGCCTGCCAAGCCCCCCCCCCCCCCCCCCCGTTGTTAACTGCTCTGGTACATCCCGGATGTGGAGGACTAAACTGGACACCCGCTCAGGAAATGGAAATTACACTTACCTGGTAATTGAAGTTCCTGGAGGGTCCAGTTTAGTCCTCCTCCCCGCCCGTGATTTTTCCCTTTGCTCTGGCTTGGCAGCGCGCTTTGGCTGTTCTGCTCGATTGTCGGTTGCCTTGAAGGCTCCTACTCAAAGAATACCAACTAAATAGTTATATCGCATTGTGGAGTCCATTTCCCTTGGATTAGCATTCCATGGATTTTCATTCCCTCGGGTTTGTTCCCGATCTTCTCTTTTCCCTTTCTGTTTCTTCAGCTTCCGGTGTTGCCTGTCGGTATTCGGACAGGGTACGGAAGCAAGGTGCAGCGTTTCAGTCCTCTCGTTTGGGGAAGGGGGTTCTGCAACATCTCGGTGGGGGCCTTTTATGGGTTTTAGACCTTTCCTTAACCTGTTCTTTCTTTAGTCTGCTTTGTTACTAGTTCACTGGAGGGCTCATGGGAGTTCCAGCAGTAAGTAAGCTACGTTTCTAAAGATTTGATTGGTCCAGTCTCCTTGCTGCAGGATGAGGTGCACTACCCGGATGTGGAGGACTAAACTGGACCCTCCAGGAACTTCAATTACCAGGTAAGTGTAATTTCCATGTATTCTTTAGTCTTTTCAAGGATCCATCTTGCATCCGCAATGATGTCTCTCGTTCCTCGCCCTTTCCTGAACCCTGCTTGCACTTCAGGTAGTTCTTGTTCCAGGTATGGTTGTAGTCTCTTTTGAATAATCTTCAGTAGAATCTTGCTGGCATGTGGGATCAGAGTGATTGTGCGATAATTTCCACAGTCAGTTGGATCACCTTTCTTTAGTATTGGTATAAACACAGATCTTTTCCAGTCAGTTGGCCATGATGATGCCTTCCATATTTTTTGGCAGAGCCTTGTAAGTACGGTGACAGCTGCATCAGATTGCTGTAATACTTCTATGGGAATGCTATCAATGCCTGGTACTTTGTTCTTTGATAAGGCTTTCAATGCTGCTTCAACTTCTTCTTTCATCACCAATGGTTCCCGATCGTAAGGTACAGGTTGAAACAGCTGTTGGTCCACTTGATCTTTATCATATAAAAACTCTGTATATTCCTTCCACCTTTTTTTGATCTTCTCAGCATCATTCAACATAGAACCTTGAGCATCTTGTAACATTCCAATTCGAGGCTGGAACTTTTTTTTTAACTCTCGTAGCTTTAGGAAAGCCGATCTTGCTCTTCCTCTAATAGTTTCTGCTTCTATTTCCTTGCATGCGTCATTGTAGTACTTTTCCTTGTCCTGTCTTGCTGCACGTTGGAAATCTCTGAGTTCTGTTATTGTCTTTCTTTCTCCTCTGGCTTTAGCTTCTCTGCGTTTCTGGGCAATTTTCAGAGTTTCTTCCGTCATCCATTTTGGCCATTTTTGCTTTTTCACCATTTGTAGAGACTTCTCGCTTTCTTCCAACACAACCTTCTTGATGTCTGTCATTCCATAACTCTTCTGGAGCTCTGTCATTTGTATCTAAAGCAGCAAATTGATTTTGCAGGCAGTCTTTAAATTCCAGTGGTATATTTTCAAGGTCATATTTTGCTGCATTCATGAGTGGTTTGCTCTTTTTCAACTTTAGCTTGAGTTTGCATACTAGTAGTTGATGATCTGTACCACAGTCAGCTCCAGGTTTTGTCTTTGTTGATGTGTTAGAACTTTTCCATCGTTGACTTCCACAGATGTAGTCAATTTGATTTTTATACAATCCATTGGGTGACGTCCATGTGTACAGTCGCTGCTTGTGTTGATGGAAGAAGGTGTTTGAGATGAATAGATCGTTGGTCTTGCAGAATTCTGTCAGTCTTTCTCCAGCTTCATTTCTGTTGCCAAGTCCATATTTTCCAACTACTTTGCCACCGCCTTTGTTGCCAACTTTTGCGTTCCAGTCACCTATGACTATCAGGATATCCTGTTTGCATGTTCTGTCAATTTCAGCTTGTACTTGTTCATAGAACTCTTCAATTTCATTCTCTTCTGCAGCTGTTGATGGGGCATATACTTGAATTATAGCTGTGTTGATAGGCATTCCTCGTAGACGAATAGAGATTAAGCGTTCACTGACTGCATTGTATTTCATTACAGTTCTTGCAAGTTTCTTCTTTATTATAAATGCAACACTATTTCTTCTTTGTCTTTCATTTCCAGCATAGTAGACCATGTGATCATCTGATGCAAAGTGCCCGATGCCAGTCCATTTCACTTCACTGACACCCAACAGATCAAGTTGTACACGTTCCATTTCATTCTTGACCACCTCCAACTTCCCTTGGTTCATGCTTCGTACGTTCCATGTTCCAATGCGTAAGACATCTTTACAGCTTCTGACTCTCATTTCATGTTATATATGATTATAGAGGTTATATATGATATCTCAGAGACATGGTAGGAGGAGGACAACCAGTGGGACACTGATACCTGGGTACAAACTATATTGTAATGATAGAGTAGACCAAATTGGTGGATGGGTTGTACTCTGTTAGAGAGGGCATTGAGTCACAGAGGATTAAAGTTTGCAAGAAACAAAATTCACTGTAGAATCTTTATGGATTGAAATTCCATGTAAAAAGGGGAGGGCGATGGCAGTGGGGGTGTACTATCGATAGCCTAGCAAAAATGAACAAATGGATGATGAAATGCTCAAAGAAATCAGGGAAGCTAACAAGTTACAGTATAGTCATAATAATGGGTGATTTCAATTACCCCGGTATTGTCTGGGTCAGTGTCACTGCAGGACTGCTAGGGAGATAAAGTTTCTAGATGAAATAAATGACTGCTTGTTGGAGCAGCTGGTTCATGAACTGACCAGAGGGGAAGCCATTTTGGATCTAGTCCTTAGTGGAACACAAAATCTGGTGCAAGAGAAGGTTGTTGGGTCCACTTGGCAATAGTGATCATAGCATGATCGTGTTTGATTTACTAAATGGAGGAGGATCAGTAAGGAAATCCACAGTATTATCATTTTAACTTTCAAAAGGGAGACTGATAAAATGAGGAAACTAGTTAATAAAAAACTAAAATGAACAGTTGCAAAGGTTAAAGATTTACATCAAGCATGGTTGTTTAAAAATACTATCTTGGAAGCCCAGACCAGCTGAATTCCACGTTTTAAGAAAAGTGGAAGGAAGTCCAAAAAACTGCCAGCATGGTTTAAAGGTGAGGTCAGAGAGGCTGCTGTTGCCAAAAAGCATCTTATGGAAAAAGGAGCCAAATGACGACAAACTAGAAACAACACAAGCACTGGTAAGTTAGATGCAAGGCATTGATAAGAGCCACCAAAATGGTAAGGGGATGGAAGGATACCCCTATGAAGACAGGCTAAAACGTTTAGGGCTCTTCAACATGGAAAAGAGACAGCTGAGGGGAGATACGATAGAGGTCTATAAATTAATGAATGGTGTGGCATGGGGAAATGTAGATCGATTATTTACGCTATCAAAATATGAAGACTAGTGGACATGCAATGAAGCTACAGGGTAACCTATTTAAAGCTAAGACTAATAAGAGAAAATATTTTTTCACAACGTGTAATCAAACTCTGGAATTCATTACCGGAGGATGTAGTAAAAGCTGTTAGTGTAGCCAGGTTTAAAAAAGGTTTTGACATGTTCCTGGAGGAAAGGTCTATAAACCATTATTAAAGGGGATCTGGGATATCCACTGCTTGCTCCAATATAAGCATTGTGGGACCTGTGTCTTTTGGGGAAACACTCTAGGTATTTGTGATCTAGATTGACCACTGTTGGAAACAGGATACTGGGCTTTTGATGGACCTTGGTCTCACCCAGTATGGCATATCTTATGTTCTTATGACAGTGCTTCTGTTCTCCCAAAGATGCTTTCTTCTTTTCGCCTGATTCAGCTTGTGTTCTGCCCTCCATAGTGGAGGACTTTCATTCTGACCCCTTACATAAGAACATATCTGTTGGGTGGCTACCTGTTCTATGAGCGCTTTTGTGAAGGGATACAGACTGCTTGCTTGTTGGTGCTGATGTGGCTGGCACTTTTGGCAGAGTAGTGCTTTTTGGAGTAGTGTTTTTTTGGAGTGCTCTCTTCTACCCTGGGCTCCCACTGTTTGATAACTCTAACTCACTGAACTAGTCTAGCATGATAAGGAAGGAGAAATTTTACATAATTTTCTTTTCTTGAATCCTGCTAGACCAGTTCAGGACCCACCCCCGTAAGACTTAGTACAAAGTTTAGAAGCCTGGATGCCTCTTAATTGCCCTTTGATGGCTTGTCTGTACCTCTTTCTGACTGATGCAGTGCCGTCAGTTTTCAACAATTAGGATTGTTTAATGTTCTGAGTTTTTCAGTATTGCTTTCTGCTTGTGAAATGTATATATGCTGGTGCAGAATTGAGAGTAGCCAGTATGATAAGTGATATCACTGAAAGTTATTGTGATCTGCCTCCACCTAATCATCTAACTACTCTTCTGGACTGGTCTAGCAGGATCCAAGGAAAGAAAATAATTAGGTATGTAAAGTTTCTCCTTTCAACATATGCTTGCAGATCTATAGCAGAGCAGGTTGTAAGGTCTTGTTTTTCTTCTTGCAGCATGTTTTGGGCCATGGGGTGAGGAGGTACCATGTCTCTGCTGTTCTGTGCCAGCGCGCCAAGGTTGCCATGAGCCGCTTTGAGGCTGAAAATTATATCAGTTACGAGGTGCTGCAGAAGAATATTGCTATTGTACAGAAAAGGTATGAAAGTGTTCTCAGTGCTATCTGTTGGGCTGGAGTGGATGTTTCATTGTTTGTGGTAGGTGGGCGCTCAAAAGTAGGATTATTGCAAGCAATCATTGTCCTGAATCTTTAATCAAGTATGTGAACTCTTTGGGGCAGTGACCATTGAACTTTCATCTGCTCTCTGATTTTGTAGTACTCTATACCTGGGTGCTTTTATAAACATTTTATGAGCATACAGTGTTGTAAGCACCCATAGTCCTTTTTAAACATGAATCATTGCTCTTCTCTGGGAACAAGTAGAAAGTCAGCTCTCACATATGAGTGATGTCTGCACCAATAGAGCCCGTGTGGATACACTCCCCAGCTTTCAAAGAGAGCTTTTGGGAGCTACACCATGCTTGCGCGGTCACCTTCCCGCTCAAAGCTGCCATCTTGCCTCAGTCTGTCTTTTTCTATGGAGCCCTGCAGACATCCCTTCTGTGCAGCCTAGTAAAAGTGGATTTTTTCGATCCTTTACTTGGTTTTTTTTTCCTTATGAGTATTTGAGTTGATCACTTTCCGCGTCCGAGAGTTTGCCTCAGCGTCCCTGATATTCGCTTGGTATTTTTATTTCTTCAATTTTTCATCTTTTGGCACCAGGGACTTTCTCTCGCGGCCTATCTGGTCGAGACGTCTGAGTTTGATCTCACGGGTCTCGTTTTCCCCACTATGTCCTCACCAGTGTTTTTTAAGCAGTGTGGCAAGTGCAACCACAGTATGTCCCATACGGACTGCCACAGCACCTGCATCAAGTGCCTTGGGGCAGACCACAATGGGTCTTTTTGCCCACTTTGCCTCCTCAGCCAAAACCCAGAAGGAACATGAAAGGCAGCAGGGGAGCTGTTTGGCAGGCTTGACTCCAGTTCAGCTTCGGGGGTAGAATCCCTTCCTTTGGCGCCGGGTGATGCAGCATCATGTGCCCAGGCTTGCTCTCAGCCCAGGGTCATCGGACGTCTGAGTTGTCGTCAGAGGACCTCCCACATGCATCGGTAACTCCCTCGAAGTCGACGCCAAGGACCAACCTGGTGTTGCATGGTAGGTCCACCTTGAATCGGCCTCAGACCTCAGCATGACTCGGGGACGGCAAACAGGAGCACCCATTGAAGCATCCCCAAAGAGACTGTCTCCTGTGACATCGAAGGAGCAGCGAGTCACACCAGACTCCATGATCCGGGACTCCCCTGCCATGGATTCGGCTCCAGCCCCGATGTCACACAGGTCAGGACCAGCTGCGGAGCCTCTAGCATCGAGGCCCACATAGCTGCCCTCGAGCATAGATGCTTGGCGTTCCTCGAGGCACAGTGGGGCCCGACTCCCAGCCCCTCTGTGTCATTGGCACCCCACACAGGGACCTGCTCACTGAGGACTTCCCCAGAGGAGGCTCCACCGATTCTGGAATGCCTCACGTGGTCAGTGTCAGCCGTCGATGACTGACATGACACCATCGGACCACTGACATCAGGAATCATTGGTGCAGAGTCGGTCTGGGGACTGAGGGGTGCTTGCAGACTCCTCAGGCTCATCGTCAGACTGGGAAACCGACGAGGAGTCCCCAGACACTGTACTCCACAATGATGTCCCCTCCAACCTTTCTCCGCTGCATCATCAGCAACAGTTCCCTCCAAAGGGCTTAAGCTTTTTTCAAATTTGTGAGGGAGATGTCTGAGGCACTCACCTTCATGGCGGTGCCCAAGGACGAGCCTCGTGCTAAGGACCTTGAGATCCTCCCAGTACGAGGCTCCTCCTCGTGAGGCACTGATGGTGCCTGTACCCCCCCATCCTGGAATGTCTGCTGTTCAGGATGTGAGAGATCCTGGTGACTGTGCCAGTGGTGAACAGTCGACTCTATTCTCAGTATCGAGTCGGCAGGAGCCCAGGATTCTAAAAAGCATAACTTCCACACAATTCCATGGTGGTGGAGTCGGCTATGCGTTGAATCAAGAGCCAGAAGAGACACTCCTCTGTGCCCCCTGGCATGGAGGTCTGCACCATGGATGCGTTTAGTAGGAAGTGTTTCCAGAGCTTGATGCTCACAGCCTGCATCCAGGCCTAGTAGTTGTACATGGGCATGTACCTGAGAGACCTGCAAATGAGCTCGCTGGTTTCTCAGCTGGTCTATCAGGTGAGCCCCTTGATCACTTTCAGACCCTGGTTTCCTCTGTCAAGGAGTGCTCCAAATTTCAGACGAGCAGTCTTTGATGGCTTAGAGTCAGTGATTTGTGTGGCCACGGTGGGCATTAGTACCCACCGTCTTGCCTGGCTGGAGCAATGGGTGCAGGACAAACTAGCTGACATCCCATGCTGGGGGGATAACCTCTTTGGCAAGCCCATGACCGACAAGGCTGACTAGTTGAAGGAATTCATGACTAGGACCAGGCTGTCCAAGAAAGTGTGAGACCCTTCCTGCCGGAAGGCTTTGGGGGGAAAAAAACCTTCCACCTGAAGTCCAAGAAGGCTTACGGAAACTACCTGTTCCAGGTCTACCTCACTCCCCCTCGGGGCAGCAGGCCAAGGGCCAAACAGCCCCAAACAGCGGCTCAGCCACAGCCTGGGGGGAGTTTTTGATTCCTTGGGTATAGCCTCCCTCCCTCAGGAGGTAGTGGGCCCAAGGTTCACAGGGGGGTGGCTTTTTCACTTAGCACACAGGTAGCTCTCTATCACCGTGGATGTCTGGGTGCCGCTAGTGGTCAAGGAGGGCTACCTCCTTCACTTTACTCTGTCTCCCCCCTCATTCACAGGGGAATTACCCATGGACTTCTTGCACAGGGAACTGCTCCAGAAAGAGCTTGGGTTGCTACTCGAGGATCAGGTGGTCAGACCCGTGCCTCCTTATCTGCAGGGACAGGGGTTCTACTCCTGCTACTTCCTAGTCCTCAAGAAGACAAGGGGCTTTGGGCCCATTCTGGATCTTCGGGACCTCAACAGCTTCCTGGTCAAGGAAAAGTTCAAGATGGTATCCCTTGGAATCTTGCTAACTTACCTCCTCCATGGAGATTGGCTATGCTCCTCTGATCTCAAAGATGCTTACACCCACATCCTGATCCATCTAAGGTACCGTCAGTACTTCCGGTTCATAGTAGGAGGCTGTCGCTGTCAGTGCAGGGTGCTTCCATTTGGCCTCCACCCCAGGGGTGTTCACAAAATACCTGGCAGTTGTAGCCGCTCGTCTCTGGGTCCACTGAGTCTTTGTGTTTCCCTACTTGGACGACAGGCTCGTGTGGGCCGTCACTCCGGGCAAAGCACGCAATGCGACTCGGCGCATGCTAGGGTTGCTGCAGCACCTAGGGTTTGTCGTGAACTTTCCAAAGTCTCACCTTGTCTTGACACAATGTATGGAGTTCATCAGGGCCCTGCTCAACTCCACTCAGGCAAAGGCCTTCCTATCCCTGGGACTGGCTCAGCGCCTTGCCACCCTAGCGCAAGAGGTATAGGGCGATGCTCCATTGACTGCCCAACAGATGCCCTGCCTCCTGGGGCACATAGCATCCACCGGCCATGTAACCTCTTTTTGCCCTCCTGCACATGCAGCAGGCCCAATGGATGCTCATCACTCAGTGGATGCAGGCGACGGGCTGCCTGGAGGACTGTATCTAGGTAATGCTCGCCTTAGCAGCCTCCCTGACCTGGTGGCAGGACTACCACAATCTGAGCTGGCCTGCCATTCCAGGCCCCACCAGTTCAGCATTCCCTCACTACAGATGCGTCCAAGACGGGCTGGGGGGCACACTGCGATCACCTCCAGTCACAGGAGCCGTGTTCGCTGGAGGAGAGTGCCTCGCAGATCAACCTGTTCGAGCTCCGGGTGGTCTATTATGCCCTGCGAGTCTTCCAGGACCATCTGGAGGAACAGGTGGTCCAGGTCCAGACAGACAACCAGGTAGCGATGTTCTACATCAACAAAACAAGGGGGCACAGGTTTGTACCACCTCTGTTTGGAGGGCAGTGTGCCTCTGGAACTTCGCGGCAGGGAGAAACATTTTCCGCAAGGCAGTGTACTTGCCAGGCCGGGACAATATACTGGCCAACCACCTGAACCGTGTCCTCCAACCCCACAAATGGAGGCTGAATCCAACCGTTCTGGAGAAGATCTTCTGGCGGTGGGGCTCCCCGGAGATCTATCTCTTTGCCAGCCCGGAGAACGCACAGCTCCTGAGATTTTGCTCCAGGAAATTGGTCCGGGGTCAGAAAGCAGCAGATGCCTTCCTACTCCCATGGTCCAAGGGCTTCCTGTATGCCTTCCCACAGATGCCACTGGTGCCTGGGGCCCCCTGCTACTACAGTTGTTACAGGGCTGTTGGTGTGCCCTGGACCTGCTCTCGCAGGAGGACGGCATGCTGCGACACCCCATCCTCCAGTCCCTGGCTCTGACAGCCTGGATGCTGAGAGGATAGCAGTCGCGCACTATTGCCTGCCTCGGCCGGTGGAGGATGTCCTGCTAGCCTCGCTTAAGGACTCTACGTGCCAGGCTTATGCCTTTAAATGGTGCAGATTCTTCCTCTGTTGTGCGGAACAGGATCTTAACCCTTTCTCTTTCGCCATAGTGGAGGTACTGCGGTACCTCTTGCACCTGTCAGGCGCAGGCCTGAAGTCCAATTCAGTCAGTGTATCTATGTTCCATCTCTGCTCATCACCCCGAAGTGGAGGGCCAAGCTGTGTTCATCCACCACTTGGTCATCCGGTTCATGCGGGGTTTTCTCCTCTCACGACCCCTGGTCTGCCCACCGCTGGTGGCGTGGGACCTCAGTGTGGTCTTAGGGAGGCTCATGGGGCCCTTTTTGAGCCCCTGGCGACCTGTCCTCTCAAGTATCTCTCCTGGAAGGTTGTCTTCCTGGTGGTACTTGCCTCCTCTAGGAGAGTGAGCGAGCTGCAGGTGCTGGTGACTCACGAGCTGAGGGAGGAGTGGCTCAGTGGTTGGGACAGGTTACTTCAGGCCGGAAGGCTGGGGGTTCAATTCCCACATGGGGACCAACAACCTCAGGCCGGAGGGACTGGGGTCTCTAGTCCCATGGCCACTCCTTGTTGCCTTGGGCAAGCCACTTAACCCTCCATTGCCTCAGGTACATTTAGATTGTGAGCCCTTCGAGGACAAGGGAATAAAAAGTACCTGTTAGTATACATGTGAACCGCATTGATTCTGAAGAGCGCGGTATAAAAAAAAAATAAATAAATACACCAAGTTCTATAGGAACAGGGTGGTCCTCCAGCATACCCGAAGTACTTACCAAAAGTAGTCTCAGCTTTTCATCTGAACCAGGAGGTGGTGGTACCCACCTTTTTCCTCTGGCCTCATGCCTCAAGAGCAGAGGCCTCCCTGCACATGCTGGATTGTAACCGTGCCCTGTCCTTCTACATCCAAAGGACTCGGCCTCATTGCCAATCAATGCAGCTCTTTGTGTCGTTTAATCCCAATCTCCTGGGGGTCACTGTCTCCAAGTGTACCCTCTCTCGGTGGGTAGCTGACTGCATCACATTCACTTACCAGCAGGCTCTCTTGGAGTGCCATGTGACAGCTCACAACATGTGGGCCGTGGCGGCCTCTATGGCTAGCCTGCAGTCGGAGCCCTTGCTGGACATCTGCCGGGCAGCCACTTGGTCCTCTGTGCACACTTGCAGTGCACTGCTGTCTACAGGAAACCTCCTGGAGTGATAGTGCCTTCAGCCAGGCTGTACTCTGTCACCTCTTCGGGGAATAATGCAACTCTTTCTCTCTAGCCCTCTGTGTCCAGGCTACTGGAGTAGGGATTGCATCTTTGGTGCTGCTGCAGTGTTAGACTTCCAGCCATCCATTACCCTTTGCGGTCTGCTTTTTGGGTCACCCGTGGCTTTTTGCAGGTTTTTTGGTAGCTTGTAGCTTGGGCTTCCCATATGTGAGGACTGACTTCCTGCTTGTTCCCAGAGAAAGTGTAGTTACTCACCTGTAACAGGTGTTGTCCAGGAACAACAGGAATCAGTCCACATAACCCTCCCTCCTCCCCTTGGAGCTTTTTTTTTTGTTTGCTTTTTACCGTCTTGTGCTATGATATTAGACTGAGGCAAGATGGCAGCTTTGAACGGGAAGGTGACCGCACATGCACAGTGTAGCTCCTAAAAGCTTTCTTTGAAAGCTGAGGATTTGATCCACATGGGCTCCGTCAGCGCCGACATCACCATAAGTGAGGACTGATTCCTGCTGTCCCCAGAGAACACCTGTTGCAGGTGAGTAACTGTGCTTTACTGCACAATGCTCTGTAACTTCATGATGATTTTTTATGCTTTTATAGCATACAGAATGTTGGAGAGAATTAGATAATAGGGATAAACCTGGTCTATTCAAGGCAAAATAAATAGCCCAGAGAAAGGAGCACAGGTTGACCACATTTTGGAATTCAGGAAGAAAATGGGAATATTATGGGAAAGTTCTAAAATTAGATTATTGGGGCAGTATTCTCTGAGTACTGTGCTCTTGAAGAATTCCCCATTGCTTTCTGTAAAAATATAGATATTGTGTTGTACAATATTGACCACTGCTTCAGTCCAAAAGCCCTTCTTACCCTTTTGAGCACTTTACCACAGAGCAACCCTGGAAGATAGACAGGGTGTGGTTTCAAGAGAAAATGGCATTTCAAAGCTATCTCCATTCAACACTGTGTTCCTCTAATTTTTCCTGGATATGTGTGAGAGTTCCCTGCTATAGGGTATATAATAATATTATATGTTAGCGGTGGAGGCAGAAGTCCTTTCTCCTTCAGTATTTACCTCCTCCTCCACTTCTTAACCCTCCCATCCCCAGAATATATAACATATTGGCCACTTTTCAAAAGGGTGCCTAAAATTTTTCAGAATTAAATTCTTAAGTTGATTCATTTGGAAAATTTTCTTTTGCTGGACTTCTAGATTTATTAGGAGCTCAAAAGTAAATGGCAGTATAGGCAAAGTTAAGGTGGGGGAAGGAAGATTAAGTGCTTAGCAATAAATTTTATTCTTTCCAAACTAGCGTGCTGGAAATAATTATATATAAGGGGTTGAGAATTAATGTTTGTTTCTGTCCTGGGACAAAACAACTCTCCTAAAATTTAATGGAATGCGACTAAATTTAGCATTGGTAAAAAGACACATTTGAATTTGAAAATGGGTCACTTTGGGCGGGTTTCAGGGAAATGAGCTCTGCAAAAAATTAGTCCACTGCATTTCTATAGGAGAAGCGGTTCCAGCTTCTGCAGCATAGAAATTTCAGTACAATGAAATATAGCAGTTAGGGAATTGCTCCTTTCATACTACCTCTCCCCTTTTCTCTGCTCTCCTGGTCACAGACAGAGCAAACACACGCGCACAAAAACCTATTGGAAATAATTCCCTATCCCTGATGAATTGTCTTTTAATGATTCAGATGTGCGTTTTATTTTATTTGTTGTAAATTGTATTATGAATCCTACTGACTGAATCATTGAGTTTTCTTATTTGGTTGCTATGTGTACTGCTCACAGTTGTTGCTGTGGGCAGGGCCAGATTAAGGCATTGGCAAACTAGGGATGTTCCCAGGGCCCAAATGTTTAGAGGAGGCCCTGTTCAAAGCACTTTAAGACTTGGGAAGGTAGGTTTGCCATCTGTCTCTTTTGATGTTACAGATTTTGCATTAATGTCCAGAAAGTAGAAGTATGGCTAATGTTTTCTGGATGTTTTTCAAAGTTTAAAACTTCTGTCTGCAGTTCTCCATTTCTCCGCCTCTTCCGCCCACCCTATGTGAATGAGCCTGCCCTGTCTGCTTCCAGTGTCACTAGGAGTAGACACTGTAGGTAGGATCCAGCCAAAGGGAAGGCAGTGGGGTGGAGTACTGTAGTGCTGCTCTGTCTATATCCTTTCAGAGGCACCAAAGAGCTAAATTTACTTATCCTGTTAGACTAGTCTAGATGAGTGAGTGAAGTTATGCTCCCTTGCAATCAGGTGGAGGCAGACTTGAGCAACTTTCAGTGATGTTATCACTTGGTATATCCTCTGGTGTAGAACAGAGAGCAGTCAGGATTGCCTGCCTCTAGGAGGTGGCAAGGTATTTCAACTGGTACCGCAATGAAGCAAGACCTGACTCTTCTTGCCCACATATCAATACAGAGGCTTTGGATTGAGCACTGAAAGGCTCAACACCTCTGAACGTAGGTACGCCCATCTCTCCTAGAGCAGACAGCTGACCTGTGTCCATACTGTTTCGTTCAGGCTACTAGTGCTGGTGGGAAGGGGGGACCGAGTTCAGTAAGATGGACCCAGACAATCCTTTCCTCTTGCTGTCTTTGTCTGATCTTTGCTATTTTTGCCTTTTTTTTCATGTCCCTTTTTTCCCATTGATTTCAATGGGAATTCAGTTGGCTTTAGAGTACGTTATGGTGGCTTCTTAGGTTTCAGAGCTGTCTTTTGGGCAAGGGTAGCAGACTGGTCCACTTTGTCCCTGGCAGACCCGTGGCTCTTCAGTGTTCTGCCTTCTCCAGGTCCCTAGTGGCAGCGCATGGGCTTTTAGGGGGTAAAACCCTGAGCTGGGCTCCTAAGGTCCTGTCTCTGCTGCTCCCTCAGCCAATGGTGGGCTGGACCAGACTGTTGGACCCCAGGGGGGTAGAAGTGTGATTCTCAGCTGTGACAGTGCATGATCATCACAGGAGCGGGAGTTGCTGTGCGTATGGAATCTGAATTGAAAACTTGGGGTCATTCAGGAGGCCTTGCCAAGGTGGCAGTTGACGGTTGATATTGGTTCAGCGTTTCTCCTGACTCCATGATGGTGGTACTGACCACTTGATAGTGTTGGCAGGCTTCCAAGGATGGCTCCAGTCTGTGGTGGAGTACATCCCCTGATAGGTCACTTTCTCTCTGGGAGAAGAAGCTTGACCATAGCCACTCTGGGAGGGCAGGATTAGAAGAGACAGAGGGACCTTCTTGCACTGGATTGTGTGTACAGCCTAGAGTTGCCCTTCAATGAAGGGGGAGCCATTAGTGGCCCCTTTTTGCACTAGGGTTAATCCTGGTGGAGCTTCTCATGGGCTCTGGTCGCCTCCAGGCACCCTTGCAAGCCTTCAGTCCCACTCACTGGATGCCAGTGGCCCCTCTTGAGGTACAGATGGTTGGGGCTCAGTCTCTCTCTCTCTCTTCTGAGTGTACCCATACCGCATTAAGCTAATGAGCTTCAGGGCCCTTGAGCAACATTGGAGTTTGTCAGCTCCGTCTGCAAGCCACCTATCTTCAGTCTTTCAAGTTGCCAGAACAGGCCAGCCTGGGACTTCTGAAGTGTACTGAATGACAATAGTGATTGCAAGATCTTTCCAGGAGAGTTTCTTTGAGGCTCTCTGCACAGGTGGTGGGGAACTGTTAATGATTTTTACAGTCTCTGGCAGTGACAGGTTGCTTCTCCAGTTCTCTCCGCTTCACGGCCAGGGATGTTATCCTGGATACAGGTGGATTCTGGTAAGGAGATTCCTTTTCAGCATGTTCTGTTCCTAGAGCTCATTGTCTTCAGTCTCTCATTTTCATATGGGGCCTAGTCTAGTGGAGAGTGCTCCCACCTCCTGCATCTTGCCATGTCATTTCTCGCTTTGTGGCTCCCCTGTACCTTTCTCAAGGTAATAGTGGTGGCAACAGTGGCCTTTCTGCAGGCGGAGGGCCTGGTTGCTCGTGCCTGCATGTTGAGCAGGCCTGGTTTAGTGTCCTTAGCAAAGGGCACAAACTACACAAGTCTGTGGAGCTTGGGCTGGAAAGACTGGAGTCCGAGAGACAGCTGTCCTAACAGCAGCCTGATTGTCTCCAAGGAGGTGAGGTCATAAGGGTTAGTTGCTACTCTCCTGGCTGGCGTTAACTGTCAGCACAAGGAGGCAAGAAAGTGAAATAACGGTCCTTTATTAGCAAAAACCCATCATGATCAAGTTTTGACGGAACCTTCGTCAGGGGGATACCTCAAAGAGACAATAATAACAATAAAAATGTTTCAAATACAGCTATTCTGAGTGAAGGAGCATCTGATTGGCCTAGCTGCAGCACATATCGCAAGCTTCATTAGCATGCAGTCCGGTAGCTTGTAGCCTATTTGTCATAAGTGAGAATTGAACCCTCCAACATAGAATATCTTGGTGCGATGACGTAGCCTTCCAGTACCCCATCTTTTGGCCTCTATGGCAGATGCTGGATGAGGAGTGGCTTCAGGCACAGGGGAATTCCACAGAGGACAGGCTGGGAGGCCATTCCAGGATGCTGTGTGACCTTCTCTCTGACCCTGAGTGAGCAGTCTTTTGCACAGGTTATTGGCCCATTTGATCCTGATGGTCCTAGGGGCCCCGGATTGAACTCATGCACTGTGTTTTGCAGACTCTTGGACCAAGTGGTGTGTTTTTTCTCTTTTTCGTCAGATATGGGCCTACAGAAAAAGCATAGCAAGGGCTCCTGGTACAGCAGTTTCCTGGCACCTTCTCGCTTAGGGCCTTGTTATGGCAGGCACATGCTGGTCTGGATAAGCCACTTGGGACCTGGTGAATCTTACTGTCCTTAACAGATGTTAGAGCTTTTTAACAGTTCAACTTGGATTACAGTGTGGCCTGAAACCCTTGGGGGGGGGGGGTCAAGTGGTGGTCCTGTTCTGCTGTAGCTCTTACCCCACCATGGAGCCCCTTGGAGGCATCTCAGCAAGGCTTCCTTTAACAGGAGTGAAGTAGTTCTGCCCGCCTAAGAGTTCCATTGGGTTTGTATAGAGGGCCCTAGAAGAATCCTCCTTGGGGTTCATGGGGGGGGGGGGGGTTGGTCCTTCGTGTTCCATTCCTAGCGTCTCTGGCCACTATCAAAGAGCTTCTGTGCTGTGGCCCTTGGCTACAATTACACCTTTCTGGTTCTTTGGACTTGTCCTGCCTTCCTTTGTAGAGAAGGTCTTCAAACAAACTTCTCACTGCATATGGTGGATGGGATGAGGGTGTTACTGGAGTTCATTGCAGTTTCTTTTGCCTTCTGTCAATTGGACCTTATCCATCCTTGGTAACTTGAGAAAAGTGCTGGCAGAGGTTTAAGTCCTCTTTTGCTGGTTCAACCCTGGACACTTTTGGGAGCAGTGTACATCCTGCCTGGTAAGCACGATCAGTGGATCCCTTTTTGGTGGAGTCCATTTGGATACCCCATAGGACAGTTATAATCCTCATGGCCTTAGTTGATCACCTTTGTGAGGCCCCCAAGTCACTTGTTGAGGTTATTCAGATGATTCCTCTGGCAGGGTAGACTGTCCTGTTTGTTGTCTTCCTCCTACCCTGAGTCATGACTGCTTGGGAACATCCCACTTGTCTGGACTGGTCTAGCTGAATGATAATGGAGGAGAGATTTTAACATGCCCGCTAATCTCCTTTCCTTGAATTCTGCTATACTAGTCTAGGTCCATCCCTAGAAGACTCCATTTACAGGTTAGAAAGCCGGCTGCCTTTTGGTTGTGTTAATGATATTACTGCCTGGAAAATTATTTTTGCAGGTTTGGGTGTTCCAGCTGCTGTGGGAGGTCTAGTCAGCCTTGTGGTCTGGCTCCACTTTTTCATAGTAAGAGCAAAGTACTCGATCGCATTCTTAGTGATAAAGATGTTATGTTATGATTTTTTTTCTGAGTCTTTCAGTTTTGCTTATTGCTTGGTAAGTGTCATGCTGGCTTCTCTCAGTGCTGTACCAGAGGTTATACCAGGTGATGACATCACTGAACGTTACTCAAGTCTGCCTCTACTTGCCGGCAGGAGGACATAGCTTGCTCATCTGGACTGGTCTAGCAGGATTCAAGGAAAGGAGATTATCAGATATGTTAAAATCTCTCCATTTCTGCCTCATGCAGAAGCAAGTGGGCGAGGTGTGTGGACTGGTGCACAAAAAAAGGGGAAAAAATATTTTTTCATTCAACGTGTAATCAAACTCTGGAATTTGTTACCAGAGGATGTAGTAAAGGCTGTTAGTGTAGCTGGGTTTAAAAAAGGTTTGGACAAGTTCCTGGAGGAAAGGTCCATAAACCATTATTAAGAAGGGACCCAGGATATCAATGCTTGACCCAGTACAAGCATTGTGGAACCTGTGTCTTTTGGGGAAACTGCTAGGTACATATGACCTAGATTGGCCACTGTTGGAAACAGGATACTGGGCTTGATGGACCTTGGTCTAACACAGTATGGCAGATCTTATGATCTTATGTTATTGAATTCTGTAGGGTCCAGTAATGCTTGGCATTTAGGTACACCCATGTCTCTTGGAGCTGGCAACCGCCCTGTGTCCAGCAATATTTCCCATGGGTTACTAGCACTTGGTGGGCCTAAAAGGTAGAGCAACCTCATGGGGCCCCCCTTCCCTCTCCTTATCTGCATGCTCTCTATTTTTTTTAGAATTTCTTTTGTTTTTTTTTTCTTCCATTGGTTTCGATAGGCTTCACCACCATCACCCATTGGCTCTCAAAGCACAACTTGACAATAAACCATAATAAAACAGACATCCTTTACATTACTAAAGACAGTAGTTTCAGCCCACCAGCTCTCATAACCATTGCCGTAAATCAACTTCAAGTCAAACCCAAAGTACACTACCTGTTTGTTTGTTTTGTTAAGTGCCGTCAAGTCGGAGTCGACTCATGGCGACCCTCTGGATAGCTATCCTAAATTGTGTTCGGTCTTCAGTCAGGCGGCTCATTGTTGACAGACTGGTACCCGTAGCTGCTGTTATTGTATCGATCCATCTCATTGCTGGCCTTCCTCTTTTGTGTTGACCTTCTATCTTGCCAAGCATGATGTCTTTCTCTAATGATCTCTCTCTTCGCATGATGTGTCCAAAGTATGAAAGTCGAAGTCTTGTCATGTGAGCTTCTAAAGAAAGCTTAGGTTTGATCTCCTCTAGTACCGACTGGTTTGTTCTTCAGGCAGTCCATGGTATACACAGTATTCGCCGCCAGGCATCAATTTTCTTCCTGTCTGTCTTTTTCACTGTCCAGCTTTCACATCCATATGATATTGAAAATACCATGGCTTGAACTAGTCGAATCTTTGTATGGAGAGAGACATCCCTGCTCTTGAGAATCTTATCTAGGTCTTTCCTCCTCGTCTCTTCGGGCCAGTCCAGGTAACTGTAGGGTTGTCAATCTGCTCCAGCAGCTGAGGACTGTAATACAAAGTCTTGCTGACAGGATATCCGGCTCCCTCTAGTGTGCAAAACCCAGTCTTACAGTCCTCAGCAGCTGGATAGGACGTGCCTGACAGGCTCCGGAGTACTGCATAAAGTTAAAGTTTAAAAGTGTTGGTTTTTTTGACAGGGTAGCCCTAGCGGGGTTGCCAGGGTCAGAAGGAGGGGTACTGGCTGTAAGTTTAAAATATTATAGACCCGGTATTTGGCTGGAGGTAGAGCCTGCCTCACTCAGCCTGTCAGTCATACCCAACGGGGGGGAGGAAGAGCGGATCTGGGAGCCCCAGATTGCAGCCCTCTGCCCTCACTGCCTCATCGGAGACATCCGCAAGCAGCGGTTGTGCAGGCAGCTGGATTCGGCATGATTTTTGGACTTCAAGTAGGACAGAAGCCGAGCCGCAGTGTTTAGAGTCAAGCGGGGTGAGATCGCTACTGGATTTTGCTGCTTTTATTCTCCTGGTGTATGTTTGGTGTTCTGTCAGTTTGTATTCAGTGCGGGAGTCGGCGGCGGCTGTCGGGTCCCGGCGTTTGTGGCAGTTTGTTTTCGCGCTGTTAGTTTTCTTGAAAGGGGGTTTAGGAGCGCGATGGATCTTCATTTGAAAGTTGGGGAATCTGCTGAGGTAAACACAGGCGCAGAGGATAAGGCGGGAGCGGCGGCCATTTTTCCTACTGCTTTGGTTTCTCCCACGCTTTCTCACAAGCCGCCAAAACGCAAGGCAAAGTCTAAGAGACCACCATCAGAGTTAATGGAAGGGCAAGAACCTTCCCCTGAGGCTCAGGGGGTTTTACCAACTGTTTTTTTCGGCTGATTTTATTCTCTCCTTGCACAAGGCTTATTTGTTAAAGGTGGAACAAAGTCTAGCTAAGCCTACTTCTCCTAGCATGGGGGATATGTCTAAGGGAGAGATCTCCTTGCTAGATCCGGGGGGAAGGATCTGCTAGCTGGTGGGTCAGTAAGACACTGTCTTGGAGCCGACCAGTGGCCTGTATCCACCAGTCCCGAAGGCACCACTGGGCAACCCTCATGTGCAGACAGGTGTCCAGGGTGACAGACTGTGGAGGCCATATGGCCGAGTAGGCACAGCAGGAGCCAGGCAGACACCAAGGACCGGTGTTGCATGTCTGTGGCTAATGCTCTGAGACGGTTGGCCCGATCCAGGGGGAGGAAGGCCTTTGCCCCTATGAACTCCAGACCCTGTGTCGGGAGGAGATGGGACTTGGGGTGGTTTATTATGAACCCCAGATGTTGCAGTATGTGGATGGTACGAGCCATAGCTTGCTGCACCTTGGCGGCTATGCTTCCTTTTATGAGCCAGTCATCCATGTAGGGGAAGACAAATATCCCCTTGGAGATGGAGGTAGGTGGCCACCACTGCAAGGCATTTGGTGAAGACCCTTGGGTGGAAGCCAGTCCGAAGGGTAGTACCCTATATTGGTAGTAGCTTCCCCCCACCATGAAGTGCATGTATTAACTGTGGCTGGGGTGAATGATGTGGGTACAGGCATCCTTCAGATCCAAGGAGCATAGCCAATCTCCCTGCTGGAGGTAAGGCAGCAATGTTCCAAGGGAGAGCATCATCTCCCTCACCAAGAACATGTTCAGGTTTTGCAAGTCCAGAATGGGCCTTAGGCTCCCTGTCCTTTCTGTCAATTAATTTTGTTCCACTCTGACAGTATCATGAAGATGTAGTGTGATTCATGCACAGAACAAAATTATTAGAAAAAATATTAACATAAATAAGCAACAGGTCTCAGACTTATCCGGGCAAATATATTCAGACTTTTACTCAATTTACTGAACTTATGCCCTAATTGCATCAATGACCTCTGCAATGTTGCTTGATGGAAAATAATTTATAAATGATGTAAAACAGTGCTTAGCTTTCAATGCCATCCCCAACGCCAACCTCAGCGCTTAACCTGCGTTTCACTGTATCAGTTTCCTCAGGGGGTTCTTTTTTTTGAAAGCACTAATAACAGAAATAAAGAACACTCACTTTAATCACATTCTCTTCAAAACATACAAATTTCATCACTAGATTCATCTTATATCTACAGAAACAGCCTTTTCTCAAAACGTTTGCCTAAATTAAGCAAATCCTCTCTCCCTAAGGTTCCGTTGAATATTTCTCTTTCGAGCCCGTTCTCTTTCGAGCCCGCCGGCTTCCCAAAAATGTCATCTTGCTCAGTATGATGACATAGCTAAAAGACAGCAAAAATCAAAATGAAGGATAGGACTGCAACTCCAGGGAAGGAGGGAGGGTTGTGAGGACTGATTCCCGCTGCTCCTGGAGAACATCTGTTACAGGCGAGTAACTACGCTTTCTCCAGGACCAAACGGGAAGTCAGTCCTCACATATGGGACTCCCCAGCTATAGGCTACCGTGAACCCAGAGCTGAAAAAATGGCTCCCTCTCAAGAGCCTCAGCATCTGTGATAAGAATTTTCTCTGAGAACACCCCCTCCCCCCCATACAGTAGCTCAACACAAAGGGCCGGAGGGTAGGAGTTGCCTAAACCTCAAAGAGATTACGGAGTACCGCCTGGCTGAAAACACTGTCCCGTCGGGACTCTCTCTCCAGGCAGTAATGGGCTGCAAAAGTCTGGCTTGAAGACCAAGTTGCGGCCCGGAGATGAGCTACCGACGTGGCTTTTGCCTTGACACGGTGGGCTGTGACCCGACCCTGCAAGGGGAGGTCGGCTGCCCTGTACGCCCAGACGATGCAATCTGCTACCCAAGTGGACAACATACACTTGGAGACAGGTAACCCCATCCCATTCGGGTCAAACGAGACGAAGAGCTGAGTAGCCCTTCGATGCTCCCGCGTACATTCTTTGTAAAAGGACAACGCCCTTTTACAGTCCAGGATATGCAAGACTGTTTCAGCCCAGCTGGCATGCGGCCTGGGAAAAAAGGTCAGAAGAACCACCTCCTGACTGAGGTGGAAAGAGGAGACCACTTTTGGGAGGAACTTGGGATGGGTCCGTAGGACCACCCTGTTCCTATAGAACCGCGTATACGGTCTATCAGAAACCAAAGCTTGTAGTTCACTCACACATCTGGCCAAGGTAAGAGCCACCAGGAAGAGCGCTTTCCAAGAGAGGAAGCGCAAATGGCAAGTAGCCATCGGCTCAAACGGTGGGCGAGTAAGTTGCTGCAAGACCACGTTCAAATCCCACTCAGTCGCCGGAGGACGAACCGGAGGCTTGAGTAGAAGCAGACCTCTGAGAAATCTGGACACCAAGGGGTGAACCGACAGAGACTGTCCATCCATCGGTGAGTGGTATGCTGACAAAGCACTGAGGTGGACCTGAACAGAGTTAGACTTAAGGCCTAGGTCTGAAAGGTGAAGTAGATACTGCAATACTACTGGCACAAGGCAAGAGAAAGGATCTTCATTGCGCTGAGCACACCATACTGTAAACCTACACCACTTGAGGGCATAGGACTTTCTGGTGGACTGCCTCCTAGAGGCCAAGACCACCTCCTCAACCTCCTTAGGTAGAAGTAAGGGAGCTAGCACTATCCTTTCAGCAGCCAGGCCATCAGATTGAGGGACCTGAGATTGGGGTGCAGAAGGGAACCCTGCTCTTGAGACAGGAGATCATGTTGCAGCCCCAGAGGGAACGTAGCTTCCACCGCCAACTGCAGAAGAAGTGGAAACCATGGCTGCCTCGGCCATCTGTGGGCTACCAGAATCACCGAGGCCTTGTCCTGGAGGATCTTGAACAGAGTTCGGGCCACCAGGGGCATGGGAGGAAACACATACAGGAGGCCCGTAGACCAAGAGTTTAGAAAAGCACCTGCTGCCATCCTCAGGGGATGCGGCTGTCTGGAGTAAAACCTGGGCAGCTGACAGTTTAATGGACTTCCAAAGAGATGGATGGATGGAAGTCCCCAGCAGAGGAAGGTCTGCTGGACCACTAATGGATTCAACTGCCATTCGTGGGGCTGGAGAATCCTGCTTAGCTTGTCTGCTAGGAAGTTTTCCTGACCAGGTAGATAAACCGCTTTGGGAAACAGGCCTTGTCTGATCGCAAAGGAGCAAAGGTCCAGTGCCTCCTGACATAGGAGCCTGGAGCTTGTGCCTCCTTGTTTGGTCACGTAGAACATTGTTACCTGATTGTCTGTCTGAACTAGGACAGACTGTTGAGAGAGAGCATGGCAGAAGGTTTGCAGAGCTAAGCGGATTGCTCGCAGCTCTAAAAGGTTGATCTGCTGTGTGGCCTCCCTAAGGGATGACAGGCCTTGAGTGCACATGCCCTGGCAATGTGCACTCAAGCCCTTTAAGGATGCAGCTGTTGTCAGCACCCTTGTGTGTGCTGGAGCCTGAAAAGGTACATCCCTGAGAAGGTTTGGCAGATGTAGCCATCACTGTAAGGAGTTCAGAAGTCGTCTGGACACCTTTACTCTGTCTCAGAGGTCACTGGTGGCTTGTGTCCACTGATCTCTGAGGCACCATTGAGCAGCCCGCATGTGCAGACAGGCATTCGGGGTCACATGTACCGTGGATGCCATGTGGCCCAGGAGCCACAGGTAGTGCCTGGCGGAAACACGAGAATTGCTTTGGAAATGGTTGGCCAAGTCCATAAGTCTGTAGGCCCTGTCCTCGGGCAAGTAAGCCCTTGCCTGAAGTGTCCAACCTGGCCCCTATAAACTCTAGGTTCTGAGAGGGGAGAAAAGTGGACTTTGCGTAGTTTGACAAAGCCCAGATGCTGAAGAAGAGAGACAGTGCGAAGAGTGGCCTGTCGGGCCTCCTGGAGTGACTGGCTCCTGATTAGCCAGTCGTCCAGGTACGGGAAGACAAAAATTCTCTGATTTCTGAGAAAAGCCGCCACCACCGCCAGGCATTTGGTGAAAACCCTGGGGGCAGATGTCAGGCCAAAAGGAAGCACTCTGTACTGAAAGTGGTTTCCTCCCTCCACAAATCTAAGATATTATCTGTGGTCTGGATGGATGAGGATGTGAGTATAAGCATCCTTTTAGGTCTAAGGAGCATGGCCAGTCTCCTTGCTGGAGGTAGGGCAGCAGTATCCCAAGGGTAAGCATCTTGAACTTTTCCCTCTCCAGAAACTTGTTCAGATTTCGCAAGTCTAGGATAGGTCTGAGGTCTCCTGTTCTCTTTAGTACTAGGAAGTACCTGGAGTAGAAGCCTTGCCCTTCCAGGTGGTGTGGCACCAGTTCCACCGCCTGTTCTTTTAAAAGACTTGCCAACTCCTGAAGGAGGAGGTTCCTGTGTAGAGGGAGTCTTGGAGGCTCCCCTGGATAGTAGGAGGGGGGTAGCTGGTGGAAATGGAGTATGTAGCCCTTCTGGACTATGCTCAGTACCCAGGTATCCCCTGTGATGGCTGGCCACCTGTAGGCGTACAGGGTCAGCTGACCTCCTGTGCTGAGTGGAGCTACCGGCGGAGGAGAGGCTATGCTGTGGGAGTCAAACTCCACCTCCTCCCCCTGCTGTGCAGGAGCCGGAGCTGGCAGCTTAGGGGTTTTCTGCCTACGGGGCCCATGCCCATGCCCCTGCCCCTTGGCCTGCTGGCCCTGTTGGGGAGTTGGAGAGGCCTGATACTGGAGGGTAGGTTTTGTAGGCAGCACCCTTCCTCAGGAAAAAGGGCTTCTTTCCCGAGCCCTTCTTTTTGTGAGAAGGGGCAGAAGTCTTTCTGGACAGTCTTGTCCTGGTGAGAGTCTCGGTCTCGGTCTCGATTTCTGCAGCCTTCTCAGTCATGGTCTAGCCGAACAGGTTGTCAACTCGGACCGGGACATCGACATCGACCAACTTGTCCTGTATCCATGACTCCAAGTCCGATGACTGTAGCCAGGCCTGACGGCATGCACCGATGCCAGCCGCAGCTACACGGGCTGAAGCCTCAAAGCCGTCATAGGCTGCTCGAGATATAAACTTCAAGCACTCCTGGATCCCTGATGACAAGGCTTTGAATCTCTGCAAGGGTTCCTCGGAGAGGCCAGCCGAGAACCCGGCAATCTCCTTTGCCAGGTCTCGTAAGTAGATTTGCCATTGAGGTAGCCATGGCACAAATAATATGAGCAGTGACATGACCTTCAAATGAAAGTCCTGCTTTATCATAAGCAAATGAGATGCAATCCGCTACCCATTTAAAAAGAGTACGTTCAGATACTGGCAACCCTAGATGACGGAGGTCAAAGGCAATGAACAACTGTTAAGCTCTACGGTGCTCCAAGGCCTTTGAAGATAGAAAACCAAGGCATGTTTGCAGTCAAGAGTATGCAGGGTTGCCTCTGCCCTAGATGAATGTGGTCTAGGAAAACACAGGAAGGTAAATTAAGTGATTTAAATGAAAAGGAGACCACTTTTGGCATAAAATGCAGGCAAGTCCTAAGGACGACCTTGTCATGGTGGAACCGGGTGTAGAGTGGGTCCACCACCAAAGCATGACACTCACTAATGTGTCTAGCTGAAGTGAGGAAAATGAAGAAGATGACCTTCCATGTAAGAAAATGTAGCGAGGTCATAGCCAAGGGAGGCTTGAGAAGCTGCGCTAGAACGCCACAGATCCCATGCCACTGGTGGTGATTTAATGGAGTGGAGGAGTGGCCTCGTGTTTGGAGCAAGGTACCTCAGGCTGGAAGGTCAAGGGCTCAAATCCCAATAGAGGACAGCAACCTTGGGCCGGAAGGACTGGGGTTTCTAGTCCCACAGGTGCTCCTTGTGGTCTTGGGCAAGCCACTTAACCCTCCATTGCCTATGTTCCCTGTAAAATAGTTATCTCCAAGTTATAATGCCCTATTCAATGTAAACCGCCTTGATATCATGAAAGGCGGTATATAAGAAATGTTAAATAAAATAAATAAATAAATAATGGGAGGCTTGGTCAGCAAAAGACCTCTCAAAGCACGCTACAAGCAATTGTGGGGAGATGTGCTGCCCATCCAAGGAATGATGAAAGGTGGCAATTGCTCCAAGGTGAACTCTCACCGAGTTGGTCTTGAGACCAAATGAGGACAGATGGAGATATTGAAGCAGCGCCTCCACTGGAGCCGAGAAGGGATTGAGATCCTTCTGGGAACACTAGGTAGAGAATCTACACCACTTAAAAGCGTATGAACATCTGGTGGATGGCTTCCTGGAAGCTAAGAGGATTTCCTTTACCTCCTGAGTAAGGTTATGATCTTGTAATGCTACACTTTCAGCAGCCAAGATGTGAGATGGCGAGACTGTGGATTGGGATGGAGCAGCGTCCCTTCTTCCTGAGAGAGGAGATCGGGAGCACATCCGAGATGTAGAGGTTGAGTCAGACACAGACGTAGTAGGAGAGGAAATCATGGTTGACGTGGCCAGCGCAGGGCTATGAGGATCAATAAAGCCCCTGTCTGCTTGGAGCTGGAAAGCGTCTTCAGAATGAGAGGAATGGAAAGGAAGGCATACAGGAGACCCCGATCCCAATGGAGGTGGAAAGCATTCACCTGCTGGTTGCTGGATATAGGAGTCCAGGTGCAGAAGCGTGGAAGCTTGGTATTCTGTGGAGTGGCAAACAGATCTTTTTCTGAAGTCCCCTAGGTCTTAAAGATGAAGGAGGTTGTGTCTGGATGGAGAGACCATTTGTGGGGAAGAAGGATCTGACTCAATTTGTCCGCCAAGACATTTTGCTCATCCTGGGAGATACACCACTTGGAGGTGTATATGATGAGCAATGGCAAAGGACCAGAGATGAAGGGCCTCCCTGCACAGGGGCCAAGACCCTGTTTCTCCCTGCTTATTCGCACAGAACATGGCCACCTGGTTGTCCATCTGGACCAGGACCCTGTGGGATCGTAGATTATACTGAAATACCCCAACAGTGGTGGAGATAGCACAACGTTCCAGTAGATTTATCTGGAACTGGGACTTCTGTTTTGTCCAGAGGCCTTGAGTGGAGAGAGTGCCCAAAATGTACCCCCCAACCCAGTTTGGAGGCATCTGTCATGAGGGTGCATTGATGTGGATGCATCTGAAAAGGTGACCCAAGGAGATTTTCTGGGGAACACCACCATTGGAGGGATGTGGCCACAGGGGCAGTGACTCGGATCTTGTCCCTGAGATGGCCCGAGGCTTACTTCCACTGGGAGGCAAGTGCCCACTGGGCTGTATTGCATATGTAGAAGGGTGTATAGAACCACATGTACTGTTGAGGCCATATGACCTAGAAGCTGGAGCATTTCCCAGGCTGTCAGATGATCTGAGTTGCACTTGGGATGCTAGCTCCATGAGACGAGTACAATGGGGTTGAGGCAAGAATGCCCTTCATCGTTGTGTGTCTAGGAGAGCTCCTATGAATTCTAGTGCTTGAGTTGGAGTGAGATGGGATTTTGGAAGATTTATGACAAAAGTCCAAACGTTGCAGAACCTGCATTATTTGAAACAGAGAGAGATGGACCTCCTGGGAGGTGCCTGCCTTTATGAGACAGTCATCTAAGTAAGGGAAGACAAATATCCCTAGAGATCTTAGATATGCAGCAACAACCATCATGCATTTTGTGAAGGCTCTTGGGGGCAGAAGCGAGTCTGAAAGGAAGGATTCTGTATCGATACTGTCTTCCCTGACAGATGAAGTGTAGATATTTCCTGTGTTCTGGATGAATAAAGGATATGCGTGTACACTTCTTTTAGATCTAGAGAACAGAACCAGTCCCGACTCTGGGAAAGAAGGGTCCCCAGTGAGACCATCTTGAACTCCTTGCAGACCAGAAATTTGTTTAGGTTTCTAAAGTCCAGGATGGGCCTACATCCTCTGCTCTTCTTTGGTATTAGAAAGCACTGAGAAGAGAAAGCACAGTTACTTACCTGTAACGGGTGTTCTCCAGGACCAAGCAGGAAGTCAGTCCTCACTTATGGGTGACGTCGGCGCCGACGGAGCCCTCGCGGAGCAATTTTCCCCAGCTTTCAAAGAAAGCCTTTGGGAATTGCAGCGCGCATGCGCGGTCGTCTTCCCGCCCGAGGGTGCCATCTTAGCCAGTCTTCTTTTTTCCGCGGAGCCCTACAGACGTCCCCGTCTTGTCCCCGCGAAAAAGTTGATTTTCTTCTTTATTTTATCCTTTTTTCTTTCGGTTCGACGCCGATCGTTTTCCCGCCCGGACTCGCGACGCCGGTCTCGAGTCCTCTTACTTTTTTCGGTTTTTTCTGACTTAGTCAGCTTTCGTTTTCGTTTTCCCTGGCAGCCCGGTCCTTTGACCTCGCAGGGGCCCTTTTTCCCCCGATGGCTGCCAGTGGGTTTAAGCGGTGTGGTCGGTGTGACCGAAATATGTCACTAACCGACACACACGACTTTTGCCTCCGCTGCCTGGGCCCGGATCATGAGGAACTGATCTGTGGGCCCTGCAGCAAACTGTCCTCAAAGGCGTTGAGAAGTCGGCGGCATCAGCGTGAGAGGATCTTCGCTGACCCCAGCCGTACCCGGACCTCGTCGGAGGCCTCCGTGTCGAAAGGCTCCAGCTCGGACCGTCGCCGGAGCTCCTCCGACCGGGGTTCTCCCTCCGGGGACCATCGTTGGAAGGAAAAAACCGCGAGGGCGGCGTCGGTGGACGCTCCTGGCTCCGCGAGGGCCAGGTCGCATAGCCCCGACAGCCGCCCCGGGTCCTTGGAGAAGGAACACATCCCGAAGCGACCTCGCCTGGAGTCGGAGATGCCTGCCCGGGTAAGTCCTGTGGTCCTTCTGGACTCGCCTCCGCGACAGCCGACGTCGGGCCCGATGCCGTCGGGGCCCGAGTCGGGGGCTGCTGGGTCACCTGAGCTCGGACTCAGGTTGACGGCCTTGGAGAGCAGACTGTCTGCCTTCATGGACCAGCAGAGGGCACTGCTCGCTGGCGTCGCTGCCCCCGACCGCCGGGACGTCGACGTCCAAGTCGACCCCGGAGACCGAGCCGATCCTCGAGTCGATGAGAACTCGAGTCGATCCTCGGTCGAGGTCACCCTCGGCCTCCCGTTCGGGACCGAGGTCGCCGACGCCGACTCCCTCGGCGTCGGGGCGGCTGGCGCCGCACCCTGCCCGGGCCGACCCCACCGAGTCCTCGTCGGAGTCGGTCTGGGAGTCTGAGGAGGAAGAGTCACCTGATTCTTTCCGGACTCGGTGTGTCCCATCGGACTCACCGGAGTCCGAGCCTCGGAAGCAGTCCCCCCCGGAGGATGCCCGGTTCTCGGACTTCGTTAGGGATATGGCCAAGGCTTTGGCCTTCCCTGCGGATCCCGAGGAGGAGCCTCGAGCCGAAGAGCTCGACGCCCTCCAGTATGACTCTCCCGCGAGGGAACACTTTACTGTGCCGGTTCCTCCTATGCTGGAACGACTACTCTTCCGCATGTGGGAGAGTCCGGCCTCCTCGCCGGTCCTGAGCAAGCGGGTCGATTCTATCTATCGGGTCCGCAAGAGCCCTGGCTTTCAAAAGGCACAGCTGCCACACCATTCCATGGTAGTGGAATCGGCCATGCATCGTCTTAAGAGCCAGAAGATGCACTCCTCGGTGCCTCCTGGAAGGGAGGCCCGTAACCTGGATGGCCTTGGCAAGAAGTGCTTCCAGGGCTCTATGCTCGCATGTCGTGTCCAGACTTACCAGCTATACATGGGCATGTATCTCCGGGATCTGGCTAAAGAGCTAGCCGGATTCTCCGCTGGTCTCTCCGAGGAGCCCTTGCGGAGGTTCCTAGCCTTGTCCACGGGCATTCGGGAATGCTCAAAGTTCATGTCCCGAGCAGCCTATGATGGCTTTGAAGCCTCGGCTCGAGTAGCCGCAGCCGGCATCGGTGCCCGCCGACAGGCTTGGCTTCAGTCGTCCGACCTTGAGCCCTGGGTACAGGACAAGTTGGTCGATGTCCCCTGCCGAGGCGAAAACCTCTTTGGCAAGCCCATGGCGGAAAAGGCTGCACAAATTGAGACTGAGACTCTCACCAGGACCAGGCTTTCTAGGAAGACCTCCGCCCCTTCCCAGAAAAAGAAGGGCTCGGGGAAAAAGTCCTTTTACCCGAGGAAGGCGGCTGCCTACAAACAATACCCCCATTATCAGGCCCCTGCAGCTCCCCAACAGGGCCAGCAGGCCAAGGGACGGGGTAACGGGTCCCGTAGGCAGCAAGCCCCCCTGCTCAGCAGGGTGGGGGCTTTTGACTCGCTCAGCATAGCCTCTCCCCCCCCGCTGGTTCCCCCCAGCACCGGAGGCCGGCTGGTTCACTTCGCCCGCAGATGCCTGGGTGCTTCAGGTCGTGCGAGAAGGCTACCTTCTCCACTTCCATCAGGTCCCTCCCTCCTATTTTCCGGGAGAGCCTCCGCGCCCCCCTCTGCACAGGGAGTTGCTCCTTCAGGAGTTAGCAGGTCTTCTGCAGGAACAGGCGGTGGAACCGGTGCCACACCACCTGAGAGGTCAAGGCTTCTATTCAAGGTATTTTCTGATACCAAAGAGAACAGGGGGCCTCAGACCCATCCTGGACTTGCGCAACCTCAACAAGTTCCTTGTGCGGGAGAAGTTCAAAATGCTTACCCTTGGAATCCTTCTGCCCTACCTCCAGCAGGGAGATTGGCTATGCTCCTTGGATCTAAAGGATGCCTACACGCACATCCTCATCCACCCAAGCCACCGCCAATACCTAAGGTTTGTGGTGGCAGGAAATCATTACCAGTACAAAGTACTGCCCTTTGGCCTGTCCTCCGCACCGCGAGTCTTCACAAAATGTCTCGCGGTCGTGGCGGCCCATCTCCGGCTTCACGGCCTCTATGTCTTTCCGTACCTCGACGACTGGCTCATCAGAGCAGCGTCCGCTCAGGAGGTCACCAACGCCATGTGCCGCACGGTGACTCTGCTGCAGCACTTGGGCTTTGTCATAAACTTCGCAAAGTCCACTTTGCTCCCCTCACAGGATCTCGAGTTCATCGGCGCAAGGCTGCACACTCCTCAGGCGCGAGCGTACCTACCGCTCGACAGGGCTCAGCGGCTCATGGACCTAGCCGACTGCTTTCGCAGCCAGCCCTGGTCTCCGCCAGGCGCTTCCTGAGACTGCTCGGCCATATGGCTTCCACCGTCCATGTGACCCCCAATGCCCGCCTGAACATGCGGTCTGCTCAATGGTGTCTCCGCCGGCAGTGGCGACAAGCCACGGGCGGCCTCGCAGACCTAGTGCGCGTTTCCGAGCCGCTGATCTCGTCTCTCCGGTGGTGGCTCCGGCAGCCGAACCTGATATTCGGTATGCCTTTCCAGTCACCTCAGCCGACCCGGGTGCTGACCACCGATGCATCCCTCCTGGGCTGGGGAGCGCATTGCCAAGAGGCGCGTACTCAGGGCCTCTGGACCACGTGGGAGTCTGCTCAGCAGATCAACTTCCTGGAGCTCCGGGCGATCCGCCTAGCTCTCAAGGCCTTCTCCCACCTGACTTCCCAACAGTCCGTCCTTGTCCAGACGGACAATCAAGTTGCCATGTTCTACGTGAACAAACAGGGGGGCACGGGCTCCTTTCTCCTCTGCCGGGAGGCTCAGAAGCTCTGCTCTTGGGCCGTCAGTCACGGCATTCTCCTCAAGGCAGTTTATCTCCCGGGCCAAGACAATTGCCTTGCGGACAAACTCAGCAGGGTCCTCCAGCCGCACGAGTGGCGTCTGGATCCCTTGGTAGTTCAGAAGCTCTTCCTCAAGTGGGGCCTCCCCACGATGGATCTCTTTGCCAGTCCTCACAACCGGCAGCTTCCTCGCTTCTGCTCTCGTCAGCCACACCCCCTTCGGGTTGCGGCGGACGCTTTTCTGATCTCATGGTCGGGGAGCCTTCTGTACGCTTTCCCTCCCATCCCGCTGGTCTCTCGGACTCTTTTCAAGGTTCTCCGAGACAAAGCCTTTATGATCCTGGTGGCCCCTCGCTGGCCCAGACAGCCGTGGTTTCCGCTCCTGCTGCAACTGGCGGTGGAGGGTCCGGTCCCTCTGGGGGTACAACCGGATCTCCTCACTCAGGATCAGGGGTCCCTACTGCACCCCAACCTCAGGTCTCTCAACCTCAGGTCTCTCAACCTCATGGCCTGGCTGCTGAGAGGGTAGTCCTTGCTCCCCTTCTCCTGCCGGCGGAGGTGGAGGAGGTCGTCCTGGCTTCGCGACGCCCTTCTACCCGCAAATGCTACGCCCTTAAATGGCGTCGCTTTGCAGTCTGGTGTACCCAACAGTCGCAGGATCCCTTCTCCTGCCCGGTGTCGGTGATCTTGCAGTACTTGCTACACCTCTCTAATCTGGGACTTAAGTCCAACTCCGTCAAAGTTCACCTCAGTGCTCTTTCGGCACATCATGTGCCGGTGGACGGTAGACCTCTCTCCAGCGACCCTCTCGTAGCGAGGTTTCTCCGAGGTCTCCTTCTACTTAAACCACCTCTGCGCCCGCCAGCGCCGGACTGGGACCTGAATGTGGTTTTGCAGCGGATCACCTGTCCGCCTTTTGAACCTATGGCTACATGTTCTCTCCGTTTTCTGTCTTGGAAAACACTGTTCTTGATAGCCCTCACTTCCGCTAGGCGCGTGAGTGAATTGCAGGCCCTCGTGTCTGATCCCCCCTACACTCGGTTCTACAAGAATAGGGTAGTCCTACGGACGCACCCAAAGTTTCTGCCTAAAGTGGTCTCCCCTTTTCACATCAATCAGGAGGTGGTACTTCCAACCTTCTTTCCCAGGCCACACTCCAGCCGAGCTGAGACGGTCCTCCATACCCTGGACTGTAGAAGGGCTTTGAACTTCTACCTTGACCGTACGCGGGAGCACCGTAAAGCTGCTCAGCTTTTTGTGTCTTTTGACCCCAATAAATTGGGACTCCCGGTCTCCAAGCGTACTCTGTCCATCTGGGTTGCGGACTGTATCTCTTGGGCTTATGGGGCAGCCGGACTCGCCTTAGAAAGTCGAGTCACGGCTCATTGCGTTCGGGCAAAGGCCACGTCAGTGGCTTATCTCCGCTCTGTTCCGCTGGCAGACATCTGCCGGGCCGCTACTTGGTCTTTGAGCCAGACTTTTGCGGTCCATTACTGTCTCGAGAGGGAGTCCCGTAGGGACAGTGCTTTCGGACAGGCAGTCCTCCGTAATCTCTTTGAGGTCTGAGCAACTCCTACCCTCCATCCCGGATGTGGGCTACCGGTGGGTGATAATTCAGTGAAGATTCTATCCTTCTGTGCTGCTGAGCTAGAGGGAGCTCATTTTTGTGCTTAGGGTCTCCGGTAGCCTTGAGCTTGGGAGTCCCATAAGTGAGGACTGACTTCCTGCTTGGTCCTGGAGAAAGCGTAGTTACTCACCTGTAACAGGTGTTCTCCAGGAGCAGCAGGAATCAGTCCTCACTACCCTCCCTCCTCCCCTTGGAGTTGCAATCGTCTGCTTATGTTCTTTTTGCAAATTTTTATGCTGTCTTTTTTAGCTATGTCATCTGACTGGCTAAGATGGCACCCTCGGGCGGGAAGACGACCGCGCATGCGCGCTGCAATTCCCAAAGGCTTTCTTTGAAAGCTGGGGAAAATTGCTCCGCGAGGGCTCCGTCGGCGCCGACGTCACCCATAAGTGAGGACTGATTCCTGCTGCTCCTGGAGAACACCTGTTACAGGTGAGTAACTACGCTATCTCTGGGAACAGCAGGAATAAGTCTTCACATAAGGGTACGTCGGTACCGACGGAGTCTGCGCGGGAACGCTTCCCAGCGTCCAATCAAAGAGCTTTTGGAAGCATCCCACCACGCCTGCGTGCTGCCTTCCTGCCTTTCCCAACTGCCTCTCCTCAGTTAAGTTTTAAAGCTGAGACAAAGAGAGAGAGAGGAAAGGAAAGATAGATAGAGATACAACTCCTGGGGAGGTGGGTGGGTTGTGAAGACTTATTCCTGCTGTTCCCAGAGATCACCTGTTACAGGTAAGTAACTGTGCTATCTCCAGGAACAAGCAGGAATGAGTCTTCACATATGGGGACTCCCAAGCTGAGAAGCCTGGAGTCCCAGCATGTCATAGGTTGGAACATGCTATCCCCCACAACACCAGGCATCCTGAGGATGGAGGGTAGGAGTTGGAGAGAAAGGTGCTGTGGAACAGTTAACCTAGCATAGGATTGCAGACAAGGAGTCCATGTGTGGATGATGATTTGTCATCAATGATATTGCAAAGAAAAAAATATTGCAATATGGACCTCCCCTAACAGGACTTCAGAGAAGTATGGAGGTTCATGGGATCTACTGGGGAACCCAGTAGAGGAACCTCGAGAAGGACCTCACTGTAAGTGGAGGTAGGAAACCTGTAGGAAAAGCAATGGAGGTCAGAATCCTGAAAGGTAACAGGTGACCCCAGTAGGAAAAACTGGGGTAGTACAAAAACGGTGGGCCTTCAGCGGAAGGCTTTATGATAAAAACCGAACTCTTTTGGCAGCAGAGTGTCTCACTCTTAGGAACAAAAAGAGAAAGGCTAACCGATTAGGACAAACAGGCCCAGTCCTTGTGGGGAGAAAGGGTATGGGAACCCCTTGTATCCCAAAAGAAAGGACAAACGCCGGAGGCGTTAGAGCCTGTGATTAGCTGAAGATCCGCAATATCTCTCCTAACTGGTCAGCTGGGAGAGATATTGGAACATGGAGAGCTTCAGAGGTACCTAACCTTAAGGTTATGGTAGGTGTTAACTACCACGCAGTGGTTGTGAGTGTAGGACCCCAAAACATGCTGGATAGCATAAGTATGGGTAAAGCCCATCTGTCAGAATCATATAGCTATATGAGCCTCGACAGTCAGGTAGATAAAGCAGAATACATATCTACCGATAGTAAAATATCTCGACAGATATATATAGATATAGAGAGATATAGATATGAAAATATATCTATAGTAAGAAATGAAGGACATAAAATACACACAAATGATAGACATAGACATCTGTAAGATGTGTGCTATAGGTATGAATATATAGGCCTCTATATGGAAGTCTGCAAAGAAGCAGACAGAGATATGCCTACAAAAAGGTATTCACATAGGAAAAATGTGGAGAGGAAAGGTTCATCTAATAACAAGAAGGTGGAACCTACTTGAGAAGATATATAGAGAATCAATTCCCACTGGTTATGGCTACAGGGATGCTAGTTAGTAGAATAACCAGGATAGTTACGTGAAAAGCAGAGGATGATATCAGTCTGCAGCCATCAAGTCCCGAGTATTCTAGAACTCTAGCATGGTAAGTGAACAGAAGACGCTTAGGAATGAGATACCATGCTGACCTGCTTAAGGGCAAAAAGGTATCATGCGTTCTTACCATGAGGACGAGCTGGAAGGAGAAAACATATTCCCTATTGGAAATACTATGGACCAAAGCAGGGAATTAGCAACTCCTTAAGCTTTCACGTAAAAGGAGGCCTATGTCCTTTATATTAAAAAGGAGAACTTTTCTAGTCATGGGAGACATGACTGAAAAAGCCCTTTTTCAACCATCTAGTATAGCTGTTGGAGAAAAAGCCCCCCATGCTCTCTAGCAAGGGCCCATAGTGGAGAGCTTCTCTGTAGAATTGCAGAGAGCATGATGCAGGAGAATGAGGAGATATAGGTACTGGCTCTCCTGCAGCCAGTTCTGTCAACTATGCTGCCAAACCCAGGGGAATGAAAATGGCAGAAAGAGAAGACAATCCAACAAGCTTGTAGCGAAAAAATTTCCAAGACAGATGACAGCACTGACTTGGAGCCACTACTAAGACCAGACAGAATGTTAGTGGAGGACAAATCTGGTTGCTGGTGAACAAGAACCAGTGGTCCAAACATTAAGGCTCCTGCATTGGCAGCTGCTTGCCAGACAGCAGAAGAATGGTGCTGTTTAAAAACAGAAAGAACAGACAAAACAAGAGTAGAAAACTCTGGATGTGTCTGATGAACTGCTTCAAAGCAAGATTGAAAAAGAGGAGTCAACTCAGAGAAGAGAACTCCACACTGGAAAAGTAAGAAAACTAGAGAGGCTGAAGAAAAGCCCTCCAGTGAAGCAATACCGCTCTTACAGAGGAAAACCTGGTAAGAAGGTAAAGAGAATAGAGCTGAAGAAAACTTACAAAGTAGTAAGTTTATAGAAAGGAAAAAAGACATGCTGGCACAGGAAACTATCATTTGATAGTGGATAGACCTCTTTCCCTAGCAGGAAAAAGAGGAGAACCCTGTGACCTAGAAGCATGAACATCCTGACAGCTCATAGAACGTAGAAAGAATGGATGTCTTTCAGGAAGAGATCCATGTTTAGGATTTAGAATGACAGCAGTGGATTGCCTCTATTGAGAAGAAGCAACTGCAGATTCTAATCCCAAGAGTCACAAGCATCTGATGGATTGATCAGAAACCCTGTGGTTGCTGGGTTTGCTGAGCCTGGTGAGAGGTTGAACTCTGCAGACCAGGACGATGCTTACCCTGTTTGGGAACATCTGTATGATGGGCAGATGATGCATAAAACCTTCTTCTCTTATGGGAAGAAAGTTTGGCAGGATATTTCCTACCTACTGGGACAGAAAAAGGTGCCCCTAGGAACAGGTAAGTCAGTGGAGAACTGAGTAACCTGACGTAAAGACTCCTTGTTGAAAAGATTGTCTCCAGTGCAAGGAGTATGTCCCAGTCTGTGCTGTGCCCATTTGTCCAAGTCTGAAGCTTGGAGCCAGGCTCTACGTCGTGCCCCTATATTTATAGCAGAAGTCCTGCTAACAGACTCAAAAGAGTCTAGGGAAGCATGAGTAAGAAACCAAGAAATATTCTGGAGATGCTTGAGCAGTGAAGAATAGTCTGCACTCCTGCACTCTGGAAAGGAAGGAGTCAAAAGATGTAATTGCTTTGTGACCTCCTCAAGAGATAGACTCATATAAAAAATATATGAGAGAATTCTTGCAGAAAGCATAGATGTCTGGAAGATTTGACGTCCAAAGGCATAAAGTGTCCTAGACTCACGACCTGGCGGATAAGAAGAGTGCTTTTTCTTGCTCTTTACCCGCCTCATTGCTGATTCCACAACTATGGAATGATGAGGAAGTTGAGTCTTTTGAAACCCTGGAGAGGGGGGCACCTGATATAAGAGATCAGTTGCTGTGGAAGGTGGGGGTACCCTTAAAGGTGTTTCCCACATTCCTAGAAGGAGATCCTGCAAGGAATGATGCAAAGGAAGCATTATGTTCTCCTTTGTTTTGGTAGAAAGAGATCCCTGTGCAGGATCATGAACTGGGATAGGAATGGCAAGAGATCTTGCTATATCCAGGAGGAAACTCTGAAAGGAGGGTTCCCCAACAGGAATTTCCCTTGGATAGGTTAGATCTGAAGAACTAGCCTGAACACCGACAGAGCTATCCAGATATATAGGAATAGAAGATCCTGCACAGTGCAGTGTGGAATGCTTAAAGGATGGTCGTTGGTACTGGCTATCAGGAGCAGCGACCGTCATTACCACATTGTCCATGCAGGTATCGACTCCAAGCTTGGCATAGAAGGGAGCGATCCTGTTGAAAAAAGCATGGTAGGAGTTGGCCACGATGCTACTGTGGATACCAGTACTGATGCCAATACCGGTACCGATGTCGGAGTCGAGCCCGACAAAAACATCGGAGCAGTCATCGGTGACAGTTCAATCGGTACCGAGGTAACCGAAAACCTCCGGGTGCTATCCTCGGTACCGAGCCACCGGTATTGATCGGTGTCGGTACCAAAGTGTATTGGTACCGAGTCTTCCAGACTAGAGAGCGATTCTAAACTCGGCATCGACAAGCGAAGCATGGAAGGCACCGACTGTAAGGGTAATGAGGACATCGGTACTGACTTCGGTACCGCGTCTGATACCGGTGAATGAAGGTCAGCTAGTGGCAACTCAGTCGGCCTCAGGGGAACCGAGAGTTGCGGATCCGAATCATCGGAACCGAGCCTTCGGTACTGCCGAGAGCCGGTACCAAGGCAAGTTGGTACCCAGTCCTCCAGACTGGAGATCGATTCCAGACTCGGCATCGAAGGAAGCGAGGCTATCGATGCACGTCTGGAGGGTACCAACGTCGGTGGTAGTATCGGTGCTGGTACCGATAACGAAAGGTCAGTCTGGAGTGTATCCACCGGTCCCGAAGGCACCGAGGACGCCAGATGACCATCCCTGGTGAGGAGTGTTTCATCCAACACCAGTGCCGATGTCGGGGTATCGGTACCGCTCGAAGCGGATGCCACCACCGGACATGGCTCAGGTATGTTCTGTGAGGGGTGAACCCCAGGAACAACCTGAAACTCCTGAAAGGCTTTTGAGACCGAAGACTCTCGCCGGGGTTTTGAAGCCAGTAGGCCCTTGAGGGCAAGGCCGGAGCCGTCTACATGCTGTGCATGAGACCTACCACTCGAGGGCTGGCTAGTCTTAACAGACTGTTTGTGGGTTACCTGATCCTGTGTAGAAGAAGAAGGGGACGGTGCCCCGAAGCTGGAGGGAAACCGTGTATCGAGGTTCCCTCGATATTGAAGATCTCTTCTCACCAAACTGTTGTCAGGACCCAAGCAGGTTAGACACCGACTTCGAGGGTCTAAAAATAAAGTTGTACTGCCACAGTTTGAACATTTCTTGGAGAAAGTGGCTGGCGGTTCCATGAAGGAAAAAGAAGAGGCCTAAAAGGCCTAAGACACCGTGGGACACTGAAGAAAAAATATTCCTTGAAAAAGGAAGATTTTACAAGAAAAGAAAAGAAAAAACACCGGCGGTACCGGTGGCGTCGAAGACGGCCGCGACCACAAGAAAACTAAAGAAATAAAACAAGAATTTTCTGCGGTGACAGGAGGACGTCCTGCCGGCTTCGCGGAAAAATGAAAACTGAGGCGAGGCAGTTTTGAAAGGCGGGAAGGCAGCACGCAGGCGTGGTGGGATGCTTCCAAAAGCTCTTTGGACGCTGGGAAGCGTTCCTGCGCAGACTCCGTCGGTACCAACATACCCAAATGTGAAGACTCATTCCTGCTTGTTCCTGGAGATACCATTTCCTGATGAGATGTTGGAACCTCTTCTATGGCATCTTGTGAAAGAAGAGAAGTCGCCTCTTGCAGCAGGATAGCAGCGAGAGGGGGCTGAGCATGATATTCCCATTCTAGAGTGGCGGGGGATAGCAGTGTGTGAAGACGAAGTCTGTAGCCCTCCCTCACTATGGTTAGTATCCACTGCTCTGAGGTGATGAGGTGCCATCCAGTTCCCATAGAATCTTGTGTAGGGGGCATCGACCATCAGGGCCTGAAGCTCACTGACTCTCCGGGCCAAGGTGAGAGCCACCAGAAAAACAACCTTCAAGGAAAAGTGTCGAAGCGAGCAGGACGCCATCGGCTTGAAGGGCGGCTGCGTGAGGACGACATTGAGGTCTTACTCCACTGGAGGTGGCCAGATGGGAGGCTTGGAAAGAAGCAGCCCGTGCATCAAGCGGGAAACCAGCGGGTGACCCAAAAGGGGTCTGCCTCCGACAGGGTGATGGTTAGCTGAGATAGTGCTCAGGTGAACCCTGACCAAGTTGGACTTCAAGCCCGCCTGCAAGAGATGGAGAAGGTACTGCAGGACCAAGTGGGGAGGGCAAGAGAATGGGTTGGCCCATATCTCCAAGCACCACATGAAGAACAGATGCCACTTAAAGGCGTATGCCCTCCTAGTAGAGTCCTTGCACGAGGCCAGCAATATGCCCTTGACCTCCACCAGGAGATGGAGAGGCTAGAGCGACCCGTTCAGCTGCCATGAGGGAAAAGGACCTCAAGTTCAGGTGAAGTAGCAGACCCCCCCCCCTGTATCAACAAGTCCAGCGTGTTGCCGAGGGAAATCGGAGACTCTGAGAGGCGGAGCAGCAGCGGGAACCAGGGCTGCCAAGGCCACGAAGATTAGAGGCCTCATCCCGCTGTATCTTGAGGAGAGTTTGTGCCAGGAGCGGAGTGGGGGGGCAGGGGGGGGAAACGCATACAGGAAGCCGTAGATCCACGACAGGAGGAAAGCATCAGGGGCTTTCCTGTTTGGGTGGGGAACTGGGCTGCAGAACCGTGGGAGCTGCAAATTCGCCGGACAGACGAAGAGGTCTAGGACCGGAGTCCCCCAAATGCCGGAATAGCCACCGAGTCGTCTGTGGACAGAGGCGCCACTCATGTGGCTGGAGGAGCCAGCCTAGCCTGTCTACCAGGATGTTGTCCTGTCCCTGGAGATAGGTGGCCCGTAGGGCTATGCTCTGGCGAACTGCAAAGGAACATAGGGCTACCGCCTCCAGGCAGAGGATGTAAGAGCCAGTGCCCCCTTGCTTGTTCATATAGAACACTGCCACCCAGTTCTTCATCTGGATGAGCTCCGCCTGATGAACACGGTGCCTGAATGCCCGGAGGGTGAGGAGGACCGCCTGACATTCGAGAAGGTTGATCGGCTGCCGGGACTCCTCCGGGGACCAAGTCCCCTGCGTGCGGAGCTCGCCGCAATGGGCTCCCCAGCCCATAAGGGAGGCATCTGTGGTCAGAACCATGGTGTGTTGTGGAGCTTGGAATGGCTAGCCTGGAAGCAGGTTCTGGGGGTCCCGCCACCAGTTGAGGGACTCGGCCAGTTGAGGAGTGACCAAGACGGCATCTCTTGAGACGACCCATTGCCTGAGACCACTGAGCTCGAAGGCACAACTGCACAATGGGGCATTGGGGACGACATGAACCGTCAAGGCCATATGGCAGAGGAGACTGAGCAGAGAGTTACTCCACCCAAGCTCCCCCCACAGACCACCCCTGCACTACTACTACTACTAATCATTTGTATAGTGTCACAAAGCATATACAACACTGTACATCATAGAAGTAAGACCCAGTCCCTGCTCATCAGAGCTTACTTACAATCTAATCAAGACTAACATCACAAAACTTAGAGGTAAGATGCACATAAGCGGTGAACAAGAGAGTGAGGGGGATTTGTCTCCAAAAGCTGCCTCGAAGAGCAGAGTATTTAGCCTGGATTTGAACTGTGCCAGAGAGGGAGCCCGATGTACTAAATATCTGGAAATATTTGGTAGCACTATATGAATAGTTGCGGGGTGTCTTACCAACCAGCACTTACCTAGTTAGCAGGCGCTGCTAAACCAGATAAGTGCTCTTGAATACCAGCCTCTTTCTGTGAACCTGCTTTGTACATATGTATACTCTAGATAATTTTATAACTCAGCCTATTCAAGCACATAAAATATAGCTCTACATGCTCCTTACAAATTACCCCCATTGTTCTAGCTCTGGGCATGGTTTCAAACACTGAATTGTTTAATATATGCTCGTGTAATGTTGTGGCGTTGGAACATGGATGCCAAAGTGATGAGACAATCGGTCCTGTTCTGAGGAAGGAAGGATGTCGCCTGCTGAGTGTCGAGGCGTGCGCCAATGAACTCCAGGGATTGGACTGGAGTGAGGTGAGACTTTGGGTAACTGACCACGAAGCTGAGGTGCTCGAGGAAGTGGATGGTATGGGCCGTAGCCCGCTGCACCTCGTCAGCCGTCCCTCTGGTAACGAGCCAGTCATCTAGATAAGGGTAGATGAAGGTGCCCTGCAGTTGAAGGTGGGCTGTGGCCACCGCGAGGCATTTGGTGAACACTAGCGAGATGGATGCAAGGCCAAAGGGAAGTACCCTGTATTGGTAGTGGTTCCCTTGTACCTTGAAACGCAGGTATTTCCTGTGTTTGGGATGGATGAGAATGTGAGCGTACGCATCCTGAAGGTCCAAGGAGCATAGCCAGTCGCCCTGCAGGAGGAAGGGCAGGAAGACGCCAAAGGAGAGCATTTTGAATCTCTCCCGCACCAGGTATTTGTTGAGATTCCTTAAAACGAGGATGGGTCGGAAACCGCCAGTCTGCTTTGGCTCAAGGAAGTAACGTGAGTAGAACCCGCGACCTTTGAGATGCAGCGGAACCACTCCCACCGCTCGTTCCTCAAGGAGGGTGGCAAGCTCCTGCGCTAAGAAGACCTGGTGCACAGGGAGCCGAGAGGGCTCCGTGGGGCAGAAAGGTGGAGGAAGACGGTCCCTGTGGCGGAGGTAGCCCTCCCAGACGATCTGGAGGACTCAGGTGTCTGAGGTGAGAGACTCCCATCTGGGAGCAAAGTGGACCAGGCGCCCTCCTATCAGCTGGGTCACCAGGGGCGAGTGGTAATGCCCCTGGCGTCAAAAACCCAGGGCCGACTGAGCCGGTGCCTGGGTTTGGGTCTTGGGTCCCTTGGGCTTACGTGGGCCTTGGGGCTCGCTCTTGCTCTGTCTGCTCTGGGATGGAGCCGGCGCCAGAGGGTAAGGTGGGTAGCCCTGGTAGGGGAGACCCTTCCTCTGGAAGAAGGGCTTTTTGCCCTGTTGCTCCTTCTGCAAGAGGAAATCTTTTGGGAGAGACGGGTGCGGGTGATGTACTGTGTCTCAATCTCCGCTGCTTTGTCCTCCATTGGTTTGCCAAACAATTGCTCGCCCCGGCACGGAACATTGAGCAGTTTCTTCTGGACCCATTGCTCGAGGATTGGAGCCAGGCCTGCCGCCTGCCCCCAATGCCAGTAGCTCCTACCCAGGCGGAGGATGCGAAGCTGTTGTATGCAGCGCAAGAAAGGTACTTTGAACAATCCCCCACCGACTTCAGAAGGGACTGGAAACGGCAGAGGTAATCGCTGTCGAGATCTGCCTGAAAACCCCTGAGTTCCTTCATGAGGTCGCAGAGGAACATCCCTATGTATAGCTGGGTAAGCCTGAATGCGGCACACCAGCATGGAGCCTTGGTAGACCTTACACACAAGGACGTCGAGGGCACGAGATTCCCTACCTGGCAGGACCGAAGAGTGCGTCTTTGGACTCTCTTGCCTCCGCAAGGCGGACTCGCATGGGGAAGCTGGGCCCTAGCTTGGCCATGTACATGATGTCCAGGCGCTTGCTGACAATGGGGATAGACTCAGGCGTCTCCCACATATGGAGGAGCAGCTGGGCTAGGATGGGAGGAACCAGGACTGTGAGGGATTCCCTCGGCAGGGCCTCGTATTGTAAAATATCAAGTTCCTCCACACGGGGCTCCTCCTCAGACTGTGTGGCGAGCGCTGAGCCATGTCCCGCAAAAACTCCAGAAAGGAGGTGTTTTCGGGAGGGGACTGCCATTTCTGAACAGACAGGGAAGGGTCTGAGGGAAGATCCCAATGAGCCTGGGTTTCAGGGGAAATGTCCCCTTTTGATTCTCAGCCCAAGTATTCCAAGAGGACTCTGAGCTAGGCTGCTCGAGCAGAGTCTGTGCCTTGTGCTGAGCTCCTGAGACTGAAGCCTGCCTGGAGCCAGAAGCGCTCGAGAGGATCTCACATCCAATGACCAGGATGGAGATCAAGACCTCTGCCGGGTTCCCTCACGAGGCCCCTGGCTCTCAGGCGTTGCCATGGCGGTCTAGGGAGACATCACAGGCGTTGCCCCCAAGGTCTCAGGGTGCATACCAATGGAGCCTGGCATCAGCGCCTGCTGGGCAGCGAGGAAGGCAGAAACACTGCGCTCCAGTGCCAGCATTCAGGCCTTCCATGCGGGAATGTGACCCTGCAACCGGATGACCGGGTCTGGCATAGAGGAGGAGAGGGGGTCCTCGCCGAGATGACCCTCGGGAGACCGGGCGCCATTGCTGAAGGCCTCCATATCTGTGCGAGATACCTTTCGAGGCCACTCCCTTTCCGACTCATGAGACTGCCGAGGGGGGGCTGAGGGATCGAGCGTGAGAATGCTCACGCTTGTCTGAAGCCCCTGACACAGGGTCTTTGAGGCTTTCTTCTTCTTCCACTCCCTTTCAGGTGAATCCTGCTCAGAATGATGCTGAGGCCACCGAGCAACCGCGGGGGACCCCAAAAGCTGTAGGAAGGTGGAGCGGGAAGCAACTGGGGACACCAGGGCCGTCTTGCAGAAAATATTGTCCAGCTTCTGCTTACGGCTCTGTATGGCCTTGGAGGACATCTTTTTACAAAGGGAGCAGATCTCCGGGTTGTGATCAGCTCCTAGGCACCTAAGACAACAGTCGTGGGTGTCCATGAGCAACATATTTTTGGAGCCTTTGTCACACTTTTTGAAACTGGAGGCCATGGGGGCAAAAAGAATCCCCACAAGGTCGAAGACTTTCGACGCGGTCAGTGGTTGAAAAGGGCGCAAAGATGCGCTGGAGACAAAACTCGAGAAAAAAATGAAAAACAACAAAGTCGGGGAGGAAATGACGTGTCAGAGCTGAGCGGCTGGGCGAAACGGAGCTCCGTGGCGAGAAGAGCAAGGTTTAAGCAATTTCACTACAAATCGACGGCGAAAAGAACCCACATAGCAGTGAAGGGGTGCGGAGACGGCGGAGAGGCATGGCGACACGAAAGGGGGCCGCTGAGCTGAAAGCGTTTGCATATAAGAATGCAGCGGCAGGCTCTGGGAGAAAAACTAAGATGGCATCCGGGAGCGTGGTGAGTGAGGAACACGCGGGCCCTGCAAAGAAAGGTGCAGAGAAGCCAGGAGGTGAATTGGGTGAGCTCAGAGGAGATTTGGAAGGCTGGTTCGGCACATTGAGAGGAGATCTCGCCCACTTTAAGTCAGAGGTACATGCGTGGCTGGAAGAGCTGCGGGGTGATATCAAGGAAGTGGGGCAGAGACTTGAAGAGGTAGAAACGAAAGTGGAGACCCAGGCGAATACTTTACTGACTTTGCAAGACAAAATGGAGGCCATTGAGAATGTGCAGGAGGAACTCTGGGCAAAAGTGAAAGATCTAGAAAATAGATCTAGAAGAGCCAACATCTGCATAAGAGGAGTCCCGGAGGTTGGGGAGAAAAGGGATTGCAAAGAGGTGGTGCAGAAGATTTGCAAGCAGATTGTAGCAGAGGCCAGATTGAATGAGACTGAGTTTTGTTGGAACCTGGACCGAGCGCATAGAGCCCTGGGCCCTAAACGAGATGGTCGGGACAGGGATATTGTGGCCTGCTTTCATGAATATGAGACTAAAAATGCGGTGGTGGAGGCTGCGAGAAAGCTGCCCCGCATACAATGGGAGAATCAGCAAATTGAAATCTATGCGGACTTATCGGCAATAACAATGAGGAAGAGAAGAGAATTTGCTGCCGTTACCAAAAGGTTGAGAGAAGGCCAAATCAAATATAAATGGCTTTTTCCCTTTGGTTTGCAGTTTTGCATTTCTGGAGTAACAACGCAAGTGAGGAAGGTGCAAGCAGCCATCGAGGCCATGCAGGAGGCAGGCTGGGAGGATTTGCCGGAGGTGGAGACCACAAGACCAGGGAGGCCTCCCGGTTGGCAGAAGGAGATCGGGGGCTGGCAGAGAGTGCAGCAAGGAGATCGGAGACTCCGCAGGCAGCAGCGGAAGGCGCGGACCCCGATGGAGGGAGATGGATGAACTGTGATATGGGACAAAGGGTTAAAATGTGTTTGAATGCTGTTGGATGGTTGGAGTGAAAAAGGTTATGAAGAAAGGGGAGGAGGGAGTTAACATTGCTCGAATTGTTAATGTATATGAATTGAGACGTATGCTCTGGATGTCATGCCTCGATGGGCAAAGGTTATGCTTTGCAGGAGGGGAGGGGGAGGTGGGGGTGGAGGGGCGGGGGGAGAAGGGGTGGGGGTAGGGGGGGGAACTGGATCTTTGTGCCGCTGGGAATCAGAGGAGAGAGGGGAGGTGAGGGGGATAAATGATTCGGTTACGAGTATTGACAATGAATGTGTGTGGTCTTAATTCTCCCATTAAGAGACAACGTATGTATAAGGAGATTGACAGATTGAAAGGAGATATAGTATTTCTTCAAGAGACTCACCTGAAGAGGGGAGAAGAGTGGAGGGTGGCCAATAAAAGGTTTCGGGGACAGTGGTTTGCCTCAAATAGGGTGGAAGTTAAAAAGGGAGGGGTGGGAATACTGATTAGGGAGTCTATCCCATATTCGATTTGTGACATCCAAAGGGATAAAGGGGGCAGATATGTGTTTCTTAAGATTAAAATTTATGAACAATTATTTACTTTGGCCAACATTTATGGTCCCAATACGGAGCAAGGCTGTTTTATAGCAGAAATTATTAGTGAACTTAGGCAATTTGCGGGAGGCCAGTTGGTTGTGGGCGGAGATTTTAATTTGACCGTAAATCCACAGCTGGATAATTCTAGAGGGGCTGCAGCCGGGAGTGCTAAAAGTAGAAGGACATTGAAAGGGATGGGGAAGGCCCTGGGGATAGTGGATGTGTGGCGGGAGTTGAAGGGGCGAAAGAGGGATTATACATATTATTCTGCGGTCCATGATTCCTTCTCTAGTATTGATATGATCTGGATGTCCAAACCCCTGTTTGCGGGGGTGGAGGAGTGTGGGATTGAGGAAAGAACGTGGTCAGACCACGCGCCTGTCTGGGTAGAGGTCGAGGTGGGGCAGGGAAGGAGGCAGAGAGGGAGTTGGACCTTAAACGAATCCTTACTAGGGGATGAGGAGATAGTTCAGAGACTCCAGGCCGATATCGAAACTTACCTGGAGATTAATGATACCAATGAGTGCCCAATTGGAACTCTTTGGGAGTGTCTGAAGGCGGTGGTTCGGGGATCGTTGTCTCAATCGCTGGCACGCATGTGAAAAGAGTTAAGGAGAGGAATAAAGAAATGTTACGGGTGAAAATTAGGGAGTTGGAACCCTTGCATAAACTGGGTAGGTTGGGGTAGGAGGGGAGGGATAAATTAGAATCGGCCCAGCGAGAATTAGGGGAGTTAGAATTGGCAGAGATAAAACATGCCCAAGATTGTCTGTCTGAGACAACAATTCTTTGAACTGGGCAATAAGCCCATCCGTCTACTAGCTTACAAGCTGAAGCAGCATCGAAATAGGAATTACATAACTAAAATTCGGGACGGTAAGGGGCGAGAGGTTAGGACTGTGGAGGCTATACAGGAGCGCTTCGTGGAGTTTTATAAACAATTATATTCCTCGGAGGAGGGTGGAAAAAATAGATGAATTTTTACGGATGGATCTCCTTCGACTTGATTTAGAGGAAGCGGAGCTACTATCAAGACCTATTAGGGAGGAAGAAGTGGCAGCAGTGATTAAATCACTCCCTGCAAATAAGGCCCCGGGCTTAGACGGGTTTACCAATAAATTCTACAAAGTCTGTTGTCCCATGATATGTGCCCTACTGACCTGGTTATTTAATTCCTTTTAAGGAGGGGCAGCAGATGCCGGAGTCGATGCGGACAGCGGGGGTGACGGTTCTTCCAAAAGAAGGGAAAGACCCCAATGTTTGTGGGTCGTATTGACCTATCTCACTATTGGGAACGGATTTTAAAATTTTTACGAAAATATTGGCTAACAGGCTCCTTCCCTTCCTAACTAAATTGGTACATGAAAACCAGTCTGGGTTTGTTCCAGGGCGGCAAACCGTGGACAATATACGGAAAGTGCTGAATGCAATGTGGAAGGAGGGGGCAGGGGGTGAGGAGTTGTTACTTTTAACGATTGACGCTGAAAAAGCGTTCGATCGCGTGTCATGGCCCTTTCTGTTTAAAGTACTGGAGAGGATGGGGATTGGTGGGAACTTCCTGAAGTGGATTAGAGCAATTTATGATCGGCCCCTGGCTAGAATTCGCATGAATGGGGAGTACTCGGCTGCGTTTGAGCTAGCCAGAGGAACTTGGCAGGGGTGCCCCCTTTCACCTTTACTATTCGTATTGTCCATGGAACCGTTAGCATACCGGGTGAGGGAGTGTTGTGAGATTACAGGGGTAAAGTGGAGAGCGATAGAAAGCAAAGTGGTACTTTTTGCCGATTTGCTTTTTATGGTAACTAACCCCGAGGGTTCGTTAGAGGCACTGTATAATTTACTGGTTAGTTATGGAGAGGTATCAGGGTTTAAAATAAATGCTTCTAAGTCCGAGATATTGAACATCTCAACTTCAGTGGCCTCGAAAGTCCGAATTCAGGTCAAGTTCCCATTTAGATGGGTAACACATAGTATTAAGTATTTAGGGATTAATTTGGCTCCAAGGGTAGAGGAGTTGTTTAAGGCCAACTATATTAAGATGGAGAAGGTGGTAAAACAGGAGCTGGAGGGGTGGGGGGGGGGGGTCGAGATTTATCTTGGATGGGGCGGATGCATGCTGTTAAGATGATACTCCCGAGATGGATATATCTGTTTAATAACTTGCCTATGAGGGTTCCAAAGAGCTTTTTAGCTCGGATACAGAGGAGTGTTATGAAATTCATAGGGGGAGGACAGAAGACCAGGATGGCGTGGAAAACACTGATGCGGAGAAGAGAAGATGGGGGGGGGGTTGGCCTATCTAAATATTTTGAGGCTGCTCAATTACGTGGGGTGCTAGCGTGGGGGGAGGAGCCTCCCAAAGAGTGGGTACAGATGGAAAATGAGGCGGTGCAGGGGAGGTGTTTGAGGGACTTACTGTGGTGCCCGAGAGAGGGAGGGAAGGTGGGTCAAGGGGGGAATCCTTATGTGCAGCTGACCCTGCAAGTGTGGGATAAATGGAAAAAGGTGTCGCTGGGGAAGGCAGGGTTATCTCATCTGAGCCCCATAAGAGGGAATTCAGAATTTCTTCCGGGAGTAGAGGGAGGGGGGTTTGAGGAATGGGGTGAGCGGGGGTTGACAACGATAGGGCAGATGTTGGAGGGGAAAGGAATTAAACCTTTTGAGTTGATACGGAAACAGTACCAGTTGAAGGGTAAGGATTTCTTTCGATACGGGCAGCTTAGTCATTATATACGGCTTCAGATTATACCATGGCTACAGCCGGAGCTTTCAGAGTTTGAAATTTTTTTTTTAAGGGGACAAAAAACTAAAGTGATATCTGCTGTATATATTATGATGAAGGCTGATTCTAGGGTGAGCTTCCAAGGTAGCTGGGAAAAAGATTTGGGGGTACAGTGGGATGAGGGAGTATGGGAGCGGATATATAAGAATAGATATAAGAGTCTCCTAGCCTCTAATCTGTTGGAAAATAATTATAAGGTGCTGTATAGATGGCATCTAACACCTGAAAAATTACATAAAATGTTTGCCCATGTGGAGGATATATGCTGGCGGATGTGTGGTGGGTCAGGGTCGTATATGCATATATGGTGGAACTGTCCGAGAGTAAGCGGCCTATGGGAGGAAATATTTTTATTGCTGGGTACTATAGTGGGTAAGGTGATAGTGCCGCAGCCTGCTGTGGCGTTATTGGGGGTGAGGATGGAGGGAGGAGTTCTCTTTCCTAAACTTAGGATGTATGGCCCTTCGGGTTTTGCTAGCCCGGGAGTGGAGGCAGGCTGTGGTTCCAACTCTAGAGGACTTTAAAACTTATTTGGGGCATATATTCCTCATGAGTAAGCTTACAGCTCTGAAGCAAGCGAGGCCACAGAAATTTATGAGTGTGTGGGGGGCATATGTTAGATGGATAGCCAATCCCTAAGTTTGGTATGGGTGCGCAGAGATCCAGGGGGGGAGGGGAGGGAAGGTGGTGGGAGGAGGGGGAGGGGGAGTAGTATTAAGGGTAAACAAAAAGGAGACTAAAGAAAGTTTGGTGTTGGGATAATTGGTTCTAGTTTGTATGGTGATATGAGATTATATTAAGGGGGCCAGATTGGCTTGGTGGGCATATCACATGTTTTGTTGTGTTTTAAAGGTGTGGTATTGTACAGTTTTGTTGTCTCAATAAAAATTAAAAAAACAAAAACAAAAAAAAACACCCACAGTACACAGTCTGGATAGTATCTTTGTCACAACAGCTCTAAAAGTTAAAGCTACTTTTTTCAGTGAATTATATTTCCTATATTTGGAGTTAAGGATGAGAGAAATATCCAGGAATTATTCTCTACTTTCACTGCAAAATGCAAACTGTACTTTCAGATGATCAGCAGCAGCTTCAAGAGGACTGAACAGTATTACTGCAAAGCTTTGTCCTTAGCAAACTAGGTGGCTTGCATCAGTGAGAGAACATCACGCTCTGGACATGTTCACTGACTTTACTGTATATGCAAAGAACACAGAAACTTTGCTACACAAACCTTTTTATGGCTTGGTTAACTTTGGCACCCAAACATTGCCAAAACTGTCTGTGGTCTTGGAGGATGATCTTTGTTTTCGTCTATGCTATATTGTTGGATTCTTCAGATGGGACAGGGCAAGGGCGAGTACTGCCCCTTTGTCAGGCATTAGCTGTTTGGGAATGCTCTGATGCCCTACAGCTGGACATTTCTCCAGAGAAAGAGAGAGACACAACTCGGCAGTTTCCCTGTATGTAAGGGTTCAGAGCCTGTTGTGTTTCTAGAGAGACGGCAGTAAAACTCTGGTGGTGCTGAGTTAGGAGAAATGCTATCATTTAGCATCAACCTAAGAGACCTCTGAAGGATTGTTGTATATGTGTTTGTTTAAACATAGGCAGGCACATAGACACACGGCCAAAAACAGTGTATATTGAAAATGCTTGAGCCTTCTAAATTCATTCTCTTACTTCAAAAGAAAAATTCTATTATGAGAGCTTGCATTACGTTGTTTAGGCTTTTTGTGTTGCTTTGAAAATTTTGTATTCTTATTTGTTGTCCTCCTTGATAGATGAGGTAGTAATAAAATTTCAGCTTGTGGAAAAAAAAAAAACACCAAAGTCCCGGGGCCTGCTGCCGAAGCAAGGGCACTGGGGACGGCGAGAAGAGGACCGGGAAACTGGAATTAGAGAGAAAAAAATTAGAGACTTTTTCTGAGGTACAGGACGTGCATCTGAAGGGCTCCATGGAAAAAGGGAGACGGATTAAGATGGCACCCTTGGGTGGGAAGAGGAACACGCATGCGTGGTGGCACTTCCAAAGGCTTTCTTTGAAAGTTGGGGAAATGCTCCGTGTGGGCTCCGTCGGTGCAAACGTCACCCATATGTGAGGACCGACTTCCTGCTTGTTCCTGGAGAACAAATCACAGTTGAAGAGTGGGAGAAACTACCAGCAGACAGATGTACAAAACTTATAGATGGCTACAAAAAATGTTTGGAGGCTATCATCACTGCTAAGGGTTGTGCAACCAAATATTAGTGAAGGGTACCATTAATCCTGTCCAGGTCATATTTTGTTTTTCTCAGATATTACTACGTCTAAGTTGCACAGACATCTTTTTTGTTACATACCTTTGTCATCATCATATTTCATAGTATGTTCAAACAGTTGGAATATTTCCAATTATTTCTCAAGATATTGTACACAACATACTAAAATGCAAAGGTGCCAATAATGTTGACCACAACTGTAGCAATTTGATAATCATGGTTTCTGTGGATCTTTCCTCAGCTTTCGACTTAGTTGATCACTCTCTCCTTCTTCACAATTTGTACTCTATCGGGCTTCATGGCTGTTTTTAGCTGGTTCACTTCCTGTCTTACTGACAGTTCTTTACAGGTTCTCTTCCATTCCAGATTTTTCATCTCCTTCCCGCTCCCCTCAGGCATCCCCCTCAAGGCTCTCTTTTAGCCCCCACTCTGTGTAATATTTTATGGCTCCCTTGCCTCTGCTGATTCACTCTCAGGGTTGCACACCATTTTTGTATGTAGATACGAGTAATATCCAGATTCTCTTCTCTGTCCCTCCTTCTTTGGACACCTCACCTCTTCAGTCTTCAGGTAGTTCATCACTGGCTTGATGACAACCATCTTGTCTTGAACATTTCCAAATGTGAGGCCATAGCCTTTTCCCTCTCCCTCTGGTGTTCTATTCCCTTCTCCCAGCATTTCTTCTTCACCTTCTTCCTTTCTAGGACTATTAAAACTCTTGGTGTTACTCTCGATTCATCTCCCCCTTTCAAACCCCACTTAAACTCTCTCTAAATTCATTTTTTGTTTGCATTGAGTTGATTGCACTCAGTTCACTCTGTCTTTACTATTCCTCAGTTCACCCAGCTAGTTCTCACGCTCATCACCACCTGTCTTGACTAGTGCAATTCTCTTTTCTTGGGTCTTCCTCAATATTCCATCCACCACCTTCAACTATTACAATCCAGGGCAGCTAAATTAATCTTCAGGACCCACCATCTCTCCTTTGTTTTTGTCCCTTCACTAGCTTCCCATTTCATTTCGCTTTCACTTTAAGATTCTAACCTTAGCCCACCAAGCTGTGTTCTCAGCTTGCCCTCCTTATCTAGCCATGTTTATTTCTCCTTACCAACCTTCTCGCACCCTTCGTTCTTCAGTACGGCTCTTCTGTCTCTTTCTCTGCCTTCCACCCTTAGTCTAGTCATCTCCAGAAACTCTTACTTTTCCTATGCCAGCCCCTCTTTAGACTCTCTTCCCCTATCCCTCCACCTTGAATCCTCCTACCTGCCTTCAATAACTGCAAACATGGCTCTTTCAGCAAGCTTTTCCACAACCTCACCTCCCTTAATTCTGGTTTATGGGACAACTGCCTCATCTTTTTTTATTGTAATTCCAGCCCCTTTTCTTACCCCTTTTTCCTCCTGTTACCCCTCTGCATCTCCCTCTGTTGGGCTATTTTGTTTTTAGTGTAAACCACTGTGACAGCCTTTGGCTTTCTATGGTAAATCAAGCATTTGAAATAAAATAAAAATAAATTGTCCAAGAACACCGATAGTTTTGCCCTCCAGGAGGGACCTAAACCTCTCCAGTGACAGATGGATCGCCCTGGCCTCTAGTTTATTAATTGACCAGGCATCTTCCTGAAGGAATAGTGGTCTAACTGACCCAGACAATGCATTCCCCCGGCCCAGTAGGCTCTCTTCCATGGCAGCTATCCTCCAATTCAACAATTATTAGAAGACCTGTTAAGAGTTCTGAAGGAGACTGAAAGCCACATTACTTGAGGTTGTCTTCTGCAAACCGGGGGATTTCTGGGTAACATTTTATGATTGTATGTGGATCATGTTATTCTGTTTTAGTCTCTAGGTCCTGTCTGAAACTAGTTGCTATTGGAATTGTGGTTATAAAGATGAGCTGTTAAAGTTCTGAAGGAGACTGATAGCATTTGATTCGAGGTTGACTTTCAGAGGTAGAATTTTCAAGGTAATAGATTTATTTTTGTTTTTAGTTAAAATATATTCAAGGCAATAACAACTGTTATGAGTTTGTGTTATTTTTTATGTTGTTGTGTTTTATTTATGTTTTATTGTAAACCCCGGAGAATGCATAAGGTCCATGGCATGCAAGATTCAGTAAGTAAATAAATCCAGCACCTCAAGAGGCATCCCATTCATCAGAGAGCACGTTTGAAACCACCAGGCCAATTCCCCCTTCATCTTCAAGGGAAGAGGTAGGCATTGTTTGAAAAACTAGGAGCCGGGCGACCTAGGAGCCAAAAGGTGCCCGCTTACAGGGAGCACATATGCACCCTGCCCCAAGGTATCAGCTCAAGGGTCAATGCCCTTGACCCTGGGAGCTGCCTGAGGATAAACCCCTGCGCTGCAACCGGAGCTTGGTCAGTCATTCTGAGCTGAGAAACACCCTACCCAAGCAAGTATTGAAGTGAGCACTCAGATACTCCAAGTCCTGGGAGGAAACTATGCTACTCTTGGGAAAGACGATAGCCATCCCAGTTTCTCCAACCACCAGATTACCTAGGTAGTGCCAGCCCTGGACTCTTCCATGAAGTTGGACCAAATCACCCAGTTACCCAGGAATGGATGAATCTGGATTCCTTGCTTGCACAGGAAAGTTGCCACCACTACCATGACTTTCGAGAAGGTGCAAGGCACCATGGCCAGGCCAAACGTCAGGGCATGAAACTGAAAATGGTGATCCAGAATGCAAAAGTAGAGGAATTTCTGTTGATGTTCTTGGATCGGAATACAGAAGTGTGCTTCAGAAAGGTCCAAGTTCAGAAACTCTCCTTGCTGGACCAATGCAATGACCAACCATGTGGAACTGGGGCATTCTTAGCTTGGCATTGAATACCGTTAGGTCCAGAATGGGTCGGAAGGACTCACCTTCCTTGGGCACCATGAAGGAGGACGGCAACGGTATGACAGCCTGCAACTGCAGGGGGTGCTGACGAGTTCTCAACTGCCACTCTTGGCCAAGGAGCTGAAAGGAGACTCCACAAAGGCATCCTGAAGAGGCTTCGCAAACTCAAGTGGGTATCCCTTTGAAGATCCATTGGTCTGACATGATGTAGGTCCATTTGAGTAAAACGGTCAGAGAGGGACCCGATGGATCTTATTACTTTTACCAGCAGGTGGAGACAGACTTGAGCAACTTTCAGCGATTTTATCACTTGGTATATCTTCTGGAGCAGCACAGAGAAACCAGCATGAAACTTCCTGAGCAGTAAGCAAAGCTGAAAAACATAACAAAACAAAACTCAGAAAATGTTATTAAATACAAGCAACTTCGCCACATATAGCATGGGCATGTATTTGGCTCTCTGACTATAATGAAACTGGCGTCAGACCACAGAATTGACTAGGCTTTTTACGGCAACTGGAACCCACAAATCTGCAGAAAAGATTCTTCCAGTAGGTCCTGGACTGGTCCAGCAGGATTTAAAAAAAGTAAACCAGTTATATAAAATGTATCCTTCCTTATCATCCTACTAAACCAGTCCAGATGAGTAGGACATACCCAAGCAGTGAGGACCCAAGGTGGGAGGAAGATGACCCTCGGGACAGAGTACCCTGCCAAAGGCACCCTCTGAACCAAAATATCCCACAAGCAACCTGTAAGCTTTCACAAAGGCATCCAAGTAAGGATTAGGAAGCCACCTTACAAATATTCTCTGTAGACACCAGAGTGGGCTCTGCCCAGGAGGCTTGCACACAGAGCTCTGATCCACTCCAGCATCTGCTTCCAGTCAGAATGTACACTTCCATACCAAAATAGGACAGAAAAAGATGTGCATAGCGGAAGGACCTAGAAATTGCCATATACCTGGAGCAACACCCTCCGCAGGCTCCACAGACACAGCAAGGGGCCCTTCCCATGTTCTCTCTCTTGATAAGGAAGAAAGAACAATCTGGTCCAGATCAAAAGGGCTTTATAAAAAAATGTCATACTGTGTCAGACCAAGGTCTATCAAGCCCAGTATACTGTTTCCAACAGTGGCCAATCCAGGTCACAAGTACCTGGCAAGTTCCCAAATAGGTACACAGATTCCACAATGCTTATCCTGGCCTAAGCAGTGGATTTCCTTGGTCCTCCTTAATAATGGTTTATGAACTTTTTCCTCCAGGAACTTGTCCAAACCTTTTTTAAACCCAGCTACAACAGCTTTTACCATATCTTGTGGAAACAAATTCAGAGTTTGATTACGCATTGAGTGAAAAAATATTCTCTTATTAGTCGTAAATGGGTTACCATTGTACTTCATTGCATGTCCCCTAGTCTTCCTACTTTTTGATAGCGTAAACAACCGATCTACATTTACCCGTTCCACTTCATTCATTAATTTATAGACCTCTATCATACCTCAGCCATCTTTTTTCCCAAGTTGAAGAGCCCTTGAGAGAAAGATGGCATAGATTGCTAGTTGACAGAAGCTGTCGGGAAGACCAGGAAAAGTGCCCTGCAAGACAAAGTCTGCAGCTCAGACCCCTATCTGGCAGACACTAAAGCCCCCAGGAAGCCAACATAAGGGACCAATCCTCAAGGGAACTTAGCCCATAGGCCCAAAAAGGGGCCCTTTCAGGGTCCTCAACCTCAGGAGAGGCCTACTGAGCCACAACAGGTCACACAGACGGGCAGAAATGTTTCACTCCTGAGGAAGGCGGCCACATTGAGAAGTTCCATCAATTAAATCCCCTGGATGCAATTCTTGTAGGACAACATGGCAGCCACCTGAACCTTGAGAGTTCAAGGTCAATGCCTGGTCCAGGTCAGACTGCAAAAGGTCATCTGACATAAGCTAAGGACATAGGAATGCCCTCCCAGGTCCCAAGCAAGAAGGCTACTACTGCTACAGAGTGGCCAGCCTTGAAGATCCTATGCCCCACAAGGGCCAGATCATAAGTGAGAAGGCAATGGGAACCTCTCTTACCAGAAGGTAGGCACAGAAGTAGACAGAGGGGACCACATTCTCTTGAGAGAGCAAATCGCACCCCATGGACTGCAAGGTTAGCCCGGGACCGCTTGGATCACCAGCCAAGATGGGTTCAAGACTGCTCCCCATTGACCAAAGAAGAAGACATGCAGCATCCCTTCCCCAGGTCAATCCTGAAGTGGGGCCTCCAAGCCTGCTATCCGCAGATGCTTCCCATGGCTGAAAAAGTTCCTCATATTGTCATTCTCCTGAGTGGTAACAGATATCATTCATTTATTTAGCTGTGCTTATATACTGATAAATCTAAGAGTCAGGAAGGTTTATATAAAAAAACAATAGGCCAAGGTGGCTTTACATAAAACATCAAACGAGGGGTGTAGGGGGGGAAGACTACGTACAGATTAATTGGATGGGTATAAATCGGTAGAACTTATTTATATAATATTATTATAGGGGGAGCGGGCAAGAGGGGGTGGTGGGGAGGCAGTTTGCTGGCTGGTTAAGTTCCATTGTCGGTGAAGCGCTCAAGGAAAAATGAGTGTCTCGAGGTTGCTTCTGAAACATCATTAAGTCATCTGTAACACAAAGGCTACCAGAGAGCACATTCCATAGTGTTGGTGCAAAGAGAGAGATGGCTCTCTGATGTAGTGCTGATGGTCTTAGTATTTAGTGCAGGTATACATAAGGTGTTGAGGGAGCCAGGTCATCCGTTCCTGTTTGGTACTTTTTGTATCAGTGATTGTAGGTGGACGGAAGAGAGGTTATGGGTGGCTTTGAAAATTATTAGCAGGGACTTTTTTTTTGTATCCTTTCCGTGATGGATAACACGTGCAACTGCTTGAGAATGAGGGTGATGTGTTCAGTTCTAGATGTGTTACAGATAATGCGTGCAGCTGTGTTCAGGGCTAGTTGAAGTGGGCAAGTTGTGGATTTGGGGAGGCCTTGAAAGATTGTTACAGTAGTCAATGTGGGGAAAGGTGAGTGCTTGAAGAACAGTGCGAAAGTCACTGGAGTCCAGGAAAGGTCTAAGGTGTTGTACTGTTTTGAGTTTGTGGCATATACGCCTTGTGATGTTGATGTGGTAGGATAGTGAGAAGTGTCTATCTTGGTTTGCAGCTTGTCGTGCTGTGAGGGCTTGCGTGCATCAGTGATGCTGAGAGCTAAACTATCGGTAGTTTAACTACTGGCAGGGTCTCCCAAGATGGACAGGCCTCAGCTGAGGTGCCAGACCAAGACAAACCACCCTTCTGGGCAGCAGCAGAATGGGATAGTGTTGATGGCAGAGGATCGCACGTTTGTGACAACGGCAACACCACCAAACTTAAACTGCGCGGAAGAAAGGCCCGGCAATGTACTTCTGTATCTTGCCATGAAAACCCAATGGATAGTTACAACAAAACAAATTGTGCTATGGTGCTGGAAGATGAGACCCCCAGGTCGGAAGGCACTCAACTAGCTACTGGGGAAGAGCTGAAGACTTTTCAGAGTAAAGCCAGCATTTATGATGTGGTTGGATCAAAGCCCTCGGGAAGTCTAACTGCTGATGTATTTATTTATTTTATTTATTATTTTATTTACATTCTCTTATATACCGCGCTATTCTGCATCAGTGCGGTTTACATTGAACAAACTGAAATTACATTGAACAGGGCATTATAACTTGGAGATAACCCTCCATAGCCCATGTTCCCTGTAAAATAGTTAAGTGGCTTGCCCAAGACCACAAGGAGCACCTGTGGGACTAGAAACCCCAGTCCTTCCGGCCCAAGGTTGCTGTCCTCTAGTGGGATTTGAACCCCTGACCTTCCGGCCTGAAGTCACTCTTCCACTCCATGAAATGAGTCAGAAGCTGTGCATGAAATGAGTCAGAAGCTGTAAAGATGTCTTACACATTGGAACATGGAACGTACGAAGCATGAACCAAGGGAAGTTGGAGGTGGTCAAGAATGAAATGGAACGTGTACAACTTGATCTGTTGGGTGTCAGGGAACTGAAATGGACTGGCATCGGTCACTTTGCATCAGATGATCACATGGTCTACTATGCTGGAAATGAAAGATAAAGAAGAAATGGTGTTGCATTTATAATAAAGAAGAAACTTGCAAGAACTGTAATGAAATACAATGCAGTCAGCGAACGCATAATCTCTATTCGTCTATGAGGATTGCCTAACACAGCTATAATTCAAGTATATGCCTCAACAACAGCTGCAGAAGAGAATGAAATTGAAGAGTTCTATGAACAAGTACAAGCTGAAATTGACAGAACGTGCAAACAGGATATCCTGATAGTCATGGGTGACTGGAATGCAAAAGTTGGCAACAAAGAAGGCGACAAAGTAGTTGGAAAATATGGATTTGACAACAGAAATGAAACTGGAGAAAGACTGATAGAATTCTGCAAGACCAATAATCTATTCATCTCAAACACCTTCTTCCAGCAACACAAGCGGCGACTGTATACATGGACTTCACCCAATGGATTGTATAAAAATCAAATTGACTACATCTGCGGAAGTCAATGATGGAAAAGATCTGTAACATCAACAAAGACAAAACCTGGAGCTGAATGTGGTACAGATCATCAACTACTAGTATGCAAGCTCAAGCTAAAGCTGAAAAAGAGCAAACCACTCATGAATGCAGCAAAATATGACCTTGAGAATATACCACTGGAATTTAAAGACTGCCTGCAAAATCGATTTGCTGCTTTAGATACAAATGACAGAGCTCCAGAAGAGTTATGGAATGACATCAAGAAGGTTGTGTTGGAAGAAAGCGAGAAGTCTCTACAAAAGGTGAAAAAGCAAAAACGGCCAAGATGGATGACGGAAGAAACTCTGAAAATTTCCCAGAAACGCAGAGAAGCTAAAGCCAGAGGAGAAAGGAAGACAATTGCAGAACTCAGATTTCCAAAGTGCAGCAAGACAGGACAAGGAAAAGTACTACAATGACACTTGCAAGGAAATAGAAACACTATTAGAGGAAGAACAAGATCGGCTTTCCTAAAGCTACAAGAGTTAAAGAAAAAGTTCCAGCCTCGAATTGGAATGTTACAAGATGCTCAAGGTTCCATGTTGAATGATGCTGAGAAGATCAAGAAAAGGTGGAAAGAATATACAGAGATTTTATATGATAAAGATCAAGTGGACAAACAGCCGTTTCAACCATTGGTGATGAAAGAAGAAGTTGAAGCAGCACTAAAAGCCTTATCAAAGAACAAAGCACCAGGCAATGATAGCATTGATAGCATTCCCACAGAAGTATTACAGCAATCTGATGCAGCTGTTACCATACTTACAAGGCTCTGCAAAGAAATATGGAAGACAACATTATGGCCAACTGACTGGAAAAGATCTGTGTTTATACCAATACTAAAGAAAGGTGATCAAACTGACTGTGGAAATTATCGAACAATCGCTCTGATCCCACATGCCAGCAAGATTCTACTGAAGATTATTCAAAAGAGACTACAACCATACCTGGAACAAGAACTACCTGAAGTGCAAGCAGGGTTCAGGAAAGGGCGAGGAACAAGAGACATCATTGCAGATGTGAGATGGATCCTTGAAAAGACTAAAGAATACCAAAAGGATATCTATTTGTGTTTTATCATCTATAGCAAGGCTTTTGACTGTGTAAACCATGAGAAACTCTGGGTCACATTAAGCAGCATGGGTATACCAGAACACCTGATCGTTCTCTTGCGCAATCTGTACATTGATCAAGAAGCAACAGTTTGAACGGAACAAGGAGAAACAGAATGGTTTAAAATAAGCAAAGGTGTAAGACAAGGCTGCATACTTTCCCCCTACTTGTTTAATTTATATGCAGAACAAATCATCAGAGAAGCAGGATTGTATGAAGACAACAGAGGTGTGAAGATTTTATTTATTTATTTAACAAGTTTTTATACCGCCTTTTCCTTCAATCAAAGCGGTTACAAGAAATACAAAGGCTTTAAGCAAGGGAAACATACACAGTATAAACATAACAGCACAGTGGTAATATAGGAAAAATAACAAGGGTTAACAATATAGCAAAATTATTTATATAATAGATACAATAGATGATTAGTCAATTGTTGATCCATAGTGTTCAATGAAAAGTGTAGTTTAATTGCTTATGAAAGTCTTTTAAATTATCAATTGAAAGTAAGTCAGGAGGGAGAGAGTTCCAAATTAAAGGGGCAGCCAAAGAAATTGCTCTTTGTGAAGTACATTTGCATGATTTAGAGTAGTTTCTTGGGGTGTTGAGGGTGTTTGAAGTGGATAACCTTTTTGGTCTGTTGCTGGTATCATGGAGTAAGAGGGCATGGAGGCTGATTGCAGAACTCTTGTGTTTCATTTTGAAAATATTTATGATTAACTTATACTTTATGCGAAGGGTTATTGGGAGCCAGTGGAGTTCTTTAAGGATGGGGGTAATGTGGTCATGATTTGTGGAGCCATTGATTATTCTGGCTGCTGTATTCTGTGCCATTTGAAGTGGCTCGAGAGCATGTTTTGACAGACCGTTGTAGATAGGGTTGCAAAAATCCAGAATGGGAGTAATAAGTGCCTGGCAGACTGTACGAAAGTGTTCATAAGAGATAAGAGGCTTGAGGCGTCTAATTATTTTCATTCTGTAATAAGCGTTTTTAACAGTTTTTCTTATGTGAGATCGTAGGTTTAGCTTCTTATCGAGGGTTACTCCGAGGTATCTTACGTCGTCCTTAATTGGAATCTTTGTGGTGTTGCATGTGATGTATGGTGGGGGATTAAAGCTGGTGTTTCTAGTTACAATAAGTGCTTCAGTCTTGTTCAAGTTTATTGCAAGGTTGTTATTTGTCAGCCAAATGGAAATGCTGGTAATGCAGTTTGAAATCTTGTTGTAGTCTGGGCAGTTGATATCAATTGGAGTGTAAATCATGATATCATCCGCATAAATCGTGTAGTCTATTTGATGAGTTGCTATTATGTGACAGATTGGTTGGATAAATAAGTTAAAAAGAAGTGAGGAGAGTGCAGATCCTTGCGGTACGCCTTGTTTGATTACCGTGTGACGTGAAGTGTTTAGACCAATTTTAACTTGGAACTGCCTATCAATTAGGTAGGACTCAAACCAGTTTAGGACGGTGCCAGTTAAACCGATGCTCTTTAGTCTGGTTAAGAGGATTGCATGGTCCACTGTATCAAAGGCCGCTGAAATATCTAAGATCATTAAGGTTCCTCTATTGTAATTGTCTATGGTTTGAGTGATGTCATTGAATAAATATAGTAGCAGCGTTTCAACTCCATGGTTAGGGCGGAAGCCATGATGATGTATGTCAAGTGGCGCATGCTCATCAATATGGTCTTGGAGCTGTAGTTGTACTGCCTTCTCAATAATTTTTGCCAGGAGTGGTAAGCTGGAAATTGGTCTATATGCAGCTGGATTGTTTTTTTCAAGGTTGGTTTTTTTAGGGATAGGCCTAATTGTGGCTAATTTTAGCTGTTCTGGCATGATTCCTTGATTTAGGGAGTTGGTTACGAGGTGGTGTATAAAAGTAATGAAGTTTGACTTGGTAGCTTTGATCCAAGGTACAGGGCAAGGATCTGTGGGTGCAGTGCTTGTGTTAAGTGCAGCGATGATGTCTGAAAGTTGCATAGTTGAGGGAGTGTGAAACTTGTTCCAAATTGTACTTGGTAAAATAAGACTGTTTACAGATTGTTTTAAAGGTGGAGTTTGGCCTTTTTTCACTCGAAGATAATCTGCATACATTTGAGGACTGATCTGAATGTCTTTATCAGAGCTTGGTTTGTTGACTAAATTTTTTACTATTTCAAAAAGTTCCCTAGGTTTGTTATATGCTTTCTGGATAGTGTTTGTGTGGTGCTCTTTTTTTGTTTTGTTGATGAGATCGTTATAATTCTTTTGCTGAATTAAATATAAATCCTGAGAGGTGGGAGATTTGGATCGTCTCCAGTGGCGTTCTATCTTCCTTAATTCCCTCTTAGCATTGCGTATGCTTTTGGAATACCACGGTGCGTGATGTCTCCTTTTGATCTTTCTTGAGTCTGTTATAGCCTTGGCTGCAGTGCTGATGGTGTTATACCAATTGTTCACTTGTTTGTTCAAATCAAGTTCAGCTGAGTTAAGGTGAGGTAGTGTGTCTAGTAGGAATTGTTCTTTATTGAAAGCTTTGAACCTTCTTGGAGTAAACGTAGTAGTTTTTATCTTATCAAGCTTGTCAAACTTGCTTGAGAATTCTATTTTAATTCTGTGGTGGTCTGACCATGGACCTGGTGTGATTATGGGTAAGGAGAAGTTGCCATTATTTACGAAGTGGTTGGGGGCAAAGAAGAGATCTGGCGTGGATCCGTATTTGTGCGTAGGAGCGTTTATTAATTGGGTATATTGTAAGGAGTCCATAGCTTGCAGGAAGGTTTCCTTATCTATATTAGAAGAGGAGTTGAGGTTGAAGTCACCTAGTAAAATTAGAGGTTTATGGTAAGTGTTGACCGCACAGACGGTTTCCAGAATAGAGGTTAGCTCTTCAGCTGGGGCGTGAGGGGCTCTATATAGGAGGCTGATGGCTAAGTGTTTGTTACCCACTGTGATAGAGCTGGATTGGTCAGAGGTATTAGAAGCGATAGTTTGTAGCTGTAAAGATTTTTTTGCGATGATCAGAACTCCACCTCCTCTTTTCTGAGTGCAAGGGTTGTTAAAGGCGGAATATGAAGGTGGGACCAGTTGGTTGAGGAGGACGCTGTCAGTGGGAGTTAGCCAAGATTCTGTGATGCATAGGATATCTGGCTGTTGGTCATTGATATGGTCTCTGATTGTGTGAATTTTATTTCTTACTGATCTTGTGTTCATTAGTTCAATGGAGGTTGTATTTGGAGTGTAAGACCTCTTGTGATGAGTCTTTGGATATGTTTGCTGGTGTTGATTAACGTCGTTGTGTTTGGATATTATATGTGAGCTTAGTGAGTTGAGGAGCATATGGTATATTGGCATGAAAGTAGGTAACCAAATATAAAGGGGTTGTGAATAAGGAGCTCCAAATTGAAGAGTGTAATGTTGAGTAGGTAAAAGAAAGACAGGATGGTAGGCAGGAGTAGCCATAACAGTTGCTCGTTGAATATACCTATGAGAATGGATTCAATCTTTAGCATTTAATGTCTGTCAGTGTTAACTTTTTACAAATAGATTTCTACAGTAGGTTGGATAATAGGAACATAACCATCTACTAAAAGAAGGCAATATCAATTCAGCTCCTTCATGTGCACAAAACATGTGTAATTGCTCTGATAGAGCAAAGTCAGCTGTACGGCAGAGTTCTACTGTGTAACTTTACTCACTTTTTCTTTTAGCTTCGGTTATTTCAAGTCCGACAGTATATCTTTGAGAGAAATTTGCATGCAGACATATATTCTCCTTTCGTGCCACTCCAAAGGGCCACGCCAAAGGGCCCTCTTGCGAGGCCCTCAGGCGCGGGCCCGCCTCAGTTGCGGCAGTTTCTTTACTGTGATGAAGGGCTCTGATTGGCAGCCTGTTCCCTGACGTGCAAAGCACTTAAAGCAAAACAGTTGATGCTCTCTGGTTTTCCCGATCTCACTTCTCAGCCTCAGTTGCGGCGGTTTCTTTACTGTGATGAAGGGCTCTGATTGGTGGAAGACTCAACAACCTTCGCTATGCTGATGATACTACATTAGCGGCTGAAAGTGAAGATGATCTGAAACATTTGCTTCTCACAATCAAAGAACATAGTCTCAAAATGGGCCTGCACCTTAATGTAAAGACAAAGATCATGACAACTGGCATAATCAACAGGTTCATCGTTGAAGGAGAAGAAATTGAAATTGTGAACAACTTTAACCTACTTGGATCAACTATCAATAAAGAAGCAACAAGCAGTCAAGAAATCAGACGACGCATTGCTCTTGGCAGATGGCTATGAAGGAGAAATTAGACCTTACCTGCTAATTGTCTTTCCTTGAGTTCTCTCCGGGCCAGTCCAGATAACTGTAGGGTTGTCAATCTGCTCCAGCAGCTGAGGACTGTAATACAAAGTCTTGCTGACAGGATATCCGGCTCCCTCTAGTGTGCTAAACCCAGTCACCTACTGACCAAGCAGCTACTAATTAAAAGAAAACCGAAAGCCAAAAACTATAACACTAATAAACTGCATTTTCTCCTATTTCTTTTTTTACTTTTTTTTTTCTTTTTTACACCTCCTGTGTTGGTTTCTCTGAAATGCGCATTTCTGTAACCTGAAGCATGTTATAAAAACATTTGTTTCCCTTAGTCCCCCTCAGCGGAAAAAAGGAGACCCAATGCAACCCATCGACCCTAAGCCCACCCTTAAATCACCAAATCCGAATTCTTTTCTAAGACCGAAACTCTCGCAGATTCAGAGGGTGGGACCTGGACTGGCCCGGAGAGAACTCAAGGAAAGACAATTAGCAGGTAAGGTCTAATTTCTCCTTCCTCTTCGCCTCTCTGGGTCAGTCCAGGTAACTGTAGGGAAGTGCCAAAGCAGTTCCTAAAAACGGGAGGGACCTGCGAGACCCCCTAACACAGCAGAGGCCCCCACAATTGCATCCCCTCGCACCTGAACATCCAAACGATAGTGCTTAGTAAAAGTATGCAGAGACGACCAGGACACCGCTCGACAAATATCCACCAGGGGTACCAGCGCGAACTCCGCCCACGTAGCGGCTTGCACTCTAGTCGAATGAGCTCGAAGACCTTGCGGAGGTAAGCAACCACTTGCCTCATAAGCTGCCGCGATCGCCCGTTTTACCCATCGGGCAATAGACGCCTTCGATGCAGCCTGACCCTTCCGAGGCCCTCCAAAAAGAACAATCTGTCCGACTTCCTAAAAGATTCAGTCTTTCGAAGGTAAGCATGCAGCACCCTACTTAGGTCCAACTTCTGGAGCTTCTGACCCCCGTCAGAGCTCATATCACGCGGAAAAGTCAGCAGGGAAATGGTTTGATTGACATGAAACGTGGATACTACCTTAGGAAGGAACGATGGCACCGGCCGAAGAACAACTTTCTCCTTTGTAAACTGAAGATAAGGAGCCCGACAGGAGAGAGCCCGAAGATCCGAGACCCTTATCGCTGAACACAAAGCTACTAGGAAAGCAGTCTTCCAAGAATACTCCCCCAGACTCCCCCCCTGACGCCGGTTCAAAAGGTGGTTGAGTTAGAGCCTCTAACACCAAATTCAAATCCCACGGAGGAACTACCGACCTTAGAGGCGGACGGAGAAGCTTAGAAGCTCTGAGAAAAAGTTGAACATCCGAGTGCGCCAAGAGTCTGCCACCAGCTACGTGACCTCTATAAAACACGACAAAGCTGCTAACTAAACTTTCAATGTGCTAAGTGCCAAGCCTTTTTCCAGACCTCCCTGCAGGAAAGCCAAGATTACCGGTATGGAAGCAGAAAATGGTCTAACCTCCTGAACTCTACACCAGTCCTCAAATATCCGCCAGATGCGAAAATATGCTAGGGAAGTAGAGCGCCTTCTAGACTTCAACAAGGTCTCAATTACCGCCGGTGAGTAACCTTGACGTCGGAGCCACTCCCTTTCAACAACCAAGCCGTAAGCAAGAACCGATCCACCTGCGGCAACAACACTGGCCCCTGGTTCAGCAAATTGATCCGACTTGGTAGCCTCCACGGAGGTGCTCATTAGCAACCTGACCAGGTCCGCATACCACGGCCACCGAGGCCAGTCTGGAGCAATGAGGATCACCACTCCGTCGTGCTTTGCAATTCTTCGTACCACCCAGCTGATCAGAGGCCACAGGGGAAACACATACAGCAGCTGCCCCTTCGGCCACGGCTGAACCAGACCATCAAGGCCCTCCGACATATGCACTCTGTACCTGCTGTAAAACCTTACCGTCTTGGTGTTTTCCAGAGTGGCCATGAGGTCCATGACCGGCTGCCCCCACCGAAAGGAGATGTCGTGGAACACCGATGCATTCAACTCCCACTCCCTGGGGTCTAGGACATTCCGACTGAGAAAATTGGCCTGTACATTGTCCTTTCCGGCCACATGTGCCGCCGAGATGGCCAGAAGATGAGTCTCCGTCCAAAACATTAAACTCTGACTCTCCGCCAACAGGACTGCGGACCCCATGCCGCCCTGCTTGTTGATTATAGGAGACCATTACCACATTGTCGGAGAAAATCCGAACCGCTTTCCCACTCACTAGACTGAAGAATGCCTTCAGCGCTAAACTGACTGCCCTCATTTCCATGCTATTGATCCACCACGCGGCCTCCTCCTCGGACCAGCTCCCTTGCGCCACGTGCGACAAACAATGCGCTCCCCAGCCCAAAAGGCTGGTGTCTGTGGTTACTAACAACCACTCTGGTTCCAGCAGAGAAACCCCCATGCGAACTCGTCGAAGATCCAACCACCAGTCCAGACTGACCCTTACGCTGTCTGGGCAGTCCAGCTTCCGGTTCAGGGAGTGAACCTGCGGGGACCACCTGGAGATCAGGGAATGCTGCAGCGGCCGCATGTACACCCTGGCCCATGGTACCAAATCCAAGGCGGCTGCCATGGTCCCCAGAAGCTGTAGGTATCTCCACGCCGTGGGAGCTTTTAAGCTCAAGAAAGCTCTTAACTGTTTCCAAAGCTTCTCTATCCTGTCGGGCAGGAAGACCAATCCCAGCTCGGTATTGAACAATGCGCCAAGATACTTCAGCCTGCATCGTGGCGCGAGATGGCTCTTGGACTGATTTATAACCCAACTGAGGTGTTCCAGAAACTGAACCACTCAGTTGGTTGCTGCGACGGACTCCGACTGAGACTCCGCCCGAATCAGCCAATCGTCCAAGTAAGGATGGACTTGAATTCCCTCCGATCTCAAAGATGCCGCCACCACCACCATTACCTTGGTGAAGGTGCGCGGAGCGGTGGCCAGTCCAAACGGTAAGGCCCTGAACTGGAAGTGACCCATGGGCACGGCAAACCTCAGAAACGTCTGATGTTCCGGTCTGATAGGGATGTGAAGATACGCCTCTGTTAAGTCTATGGAAGACAGAAATTCACCGGGCCTTACCGCTTGAATGACTGCTCGTAGGGTCTCCATATGAAAGTGAGGGACCCGCAAACAGCGGTTTACGTGCTTGAGATCCAGGATGGGACGAAAAGCTCCTTCCTTTTTGGGAACTACGAAATAAATCTAGTATCGACCTGAGTTGCACTGGTCTTTGGGGACAGGGACCACTGCTTGTAACCGAAGGAGACGCAGTAGCATAACGTTTATCGCTGTCCGCTTTGCCGGAGATCTGCAAGGAGATCTCAGAAACGCCTCCTTTAATGGTTGTGCGAACTCCAGCGCATAGCCCTCTCGGATTATCTCTAGCACCCATCGGTCTGTTGTAATGTCGGCCCAGGCGGAAAGGAAACTGCAGCCGACCTCCGATAGGGAGCTCCACCTGGGCCGGCTGCCCTTCATTGGGGCTTCCTGGGGGTGTTCTGCTGGGAACCAAAAACTCCCCTTCCGAACCCCCGCACTCCTCGAAAGGACTGTCCCCGAGACAGCAAACGCCCTCTCTGGTAAGGCACAAACCGGGAACCCCGGAACTTACGCAAATCCCTGCCTTGTCCTCTAGCTAGGGTCCAAACCGAGGACCTTTTGGGCGATCCTCCGGGAGACGGCCCCCCTTGGAATCCCCCAAATCCTTAACTATCTTTTCAAGCGCCTCCCCAAAAAGTAGCTTACCCTTGTAGGGGAGTTTACTGAGTCGTGTTTTGGAAGACGCGTCTGCTGCCCAATTGCGCAGCCACAGAAATCGCCTTGCCGCTATCACCGATGCCATAGATTTTGTGGAAATTCTCACCAAATCATAAAAGTGTCCGCTAAGTAGGCCGCTGCCAACTTTTAGTCTAGCACCTTCTGTGCATGAGTCACCCTCCTTGTCGGTCACCAAGTCACTCGGCAACCATCGAATAGAAGCTCGAGAGACGTAAGCGCCACAAAAAGAAGCCTGGAGCGCTAGGGCACTTGAATCAAACGCCTGCTTCAACAGCGCCTCCAACTTCCGATCTTGTAGATCTTTCAGGGCAGCTCCACCTTCCACTGGGATCGTAGTCTTCTTTGTTACCGCTGCCACTAGTGCATCGACCTTAGGCATACGGAGCAAGTCCTTGTCCTCTTGAGGCATCGGGTAAAGGAGCCCCATAGCCCGACTCCCCCTTAGGGAAGCCTCTGGGCATTCCCATTCTGAATCTATCATTTGTCTAATGACCCTATGGATTGGAAAACACCGCTGCTCTGGCTTGAAACCCTGAAGGAGCAGATCCTCTAACTGTTCTTCCTGCACTACAGGCAAAGTTATGTTAAGCGCCGCTAGGGACTGAGCAATCAGTGCCCCCAGCTCCTCCTTACGAAAAACCCTAAAAACATTAGGGTCTTCCGGGAGTAATTCACCTTCTCAAACTCTCCTAGGGCCCAGGCATCCAAAGCCCCTTCTGAGAAGAGCTCCCCCTCTTCAACTTCCGGAGGTACAGCACTCTGCCCTCCTAACACAGCAGGGTCCGCTCTCATGACCTTAGCTGACTTGGTGGCAGGACCCACAGCGCTTCCTGGCAGGGATGCCCTTCAAGCTCCTAGCACTCACGACAGACGCCTCCCTGCTGGGATGGGGAGCCCATTGTGAGGAACTTTGCACCCAGGACAACTGGTCACAAGCCAAGGGCAACCAGCAAATCAACCTCCTGAAGCTCCAGGCCATATACCTAGCCTTACAAGCTTTTTACCACCGTCTGAGCCACCAGCCAGTGCTGATCCATACAGACAACCAAGTAGCGATGTTCCATGTGAACAAGCAAGGGGGTGTGGGATCTCACATCCTTTGTCGCGAAGCGATGACACTCTGCTCCTACGTGCTCCATCAGGGAATGCTCCTACGGGCATTGTATTTACCAGGCAGGGACAATGCCCTGGCGGACAAACTGAGCAGGGTCCTTCAACTGCATGAATGGCAGCTGGATCCCAGAGTGGCCACCCGGCTCTTGCAACTCTGGGGGACCCCACAGGTGGACCTCTTCACCAGCCCACATAAATATCAATTGCCCCACTTCTGCTCCTGCCAGCCCCACCTGGGCTGGGTTGCAGCAGATGTATTCCTCATCTCGTGGTTGGAAGGCCTCATGTATGCCTTCCCACCCATGCCATTGATTGCCAAGACCATTTTCAAGGTTCTGCGTGACAGAGTGTCACTGATCCTGGTGACTCCCGGGTGGCCCAGATAGCCATGGTTTCCATTGCTCCTTCAGTTATCGGTGGAGGCACCGAGCTGCCCCTGCCCCCTCCCTCCCTCCTGGGAGTGATCCCAAGCTCTTATCTCAGGAAGAGGGCTCTCTCCTTCACCCCAATTTGGAGTTCCTATCATTGACAGTGTGGCTGCTGAAAGAGGTAGCCTTAGCATTCTTCAACCTCTCAGGGGACATGGAGGAGATTCTATTGGCCTCCCATAAGGCTTCCACCAGGAGAGCTTATGCCTTCAAATGGCGCAGGTTCTCAGTGTAGTGTGCGGAGCAAAGGGTGAACCCGTTCTCCTGCCCGGTGCGGCTGGTACTGTAGTATCTTCTCCATCTCTTGCAATCTGGGCTCAAATTGAACTCTGTCAGAGTGCACCTCATTGCCTTGGCAGCAGACCACCACCCTGTTTAAGGCAAGCCCCTCTTGGCTCAGCCTCTGGTGATCCACATTCTGAAGGGGCTCCTGCTGTGAAAATCCTCCGTCTGCCTTCCGGGAACTGATTGGGACCTCAATGTGGTGCTGTCACAGCTTACCTGCCTGCCCTTCGAGCCCCTGGCTATCTGCCACCTCAGGTATCTCTCATGGAAAGTCGTGTTCCTTCTCGCAGGGTCAGTGAGCTCCAAGCCCTGGTGGCAGAGGTGCCATACACCAGGTTCTACAAGAATAGGGTTGTGCTATGCACGTATCCCAGATTCCTCCTGAAGGTGGTGTCCTCCTTCCACCTCAACCGGAGGCCTCACTCCAGCAGGATGGAGACCATCCTTCACACCTTGGACTGTAAGAGGGTCCTGTCCATCTACATTCAATGTACGCAGCACCACCACAAAGTTGCTCAGCATTTTGTTTCCTATGACCCCAGTCAGCTGGGGGAAGCGGTGACCAAGCAAACACTGTCCACCTGGTTGGCAGACTGCATCACCCCCACCTATGATAAGGCTGGGCTCACGATGGATGACCGGGTCACAGCACACAGTGTCGGGGCCATGGCAGCCTCTGTGGCAAACCTGTACTCCGTCACTATGTTGGGAGATCTGCCGAGCTGCCATCTTGTCTTCAGTCCACACCTAGTCTTCAGTCCACATCTTCGCAGCTCACTACTGCCTGGAGAGGGAGTCCCAATGGGAAAGCGCCTTCGGCCAGGCCGTGCTCTTTAATCTTTTCGGGGTCTAGGCAACTCCTACCTTCTGACCCTTCTGTGTTCAGGCTACCGGAGCATTGGTTCCATCAGACACATGGGCCCTACTGCAGTCTGTATCCACGGACTCATTTGCTGCTGCTCATGGCCTCCCTTGAGTGGGGCCATGTTTTTCTCTATGGGCTTTAGGTAGCCTGTAGCTAGGGAGTTCCATATGTGAGGACTGACTTCCTGCTTGTTCCCGGAGAGAAAGTAGTTACTCACTTGTAACGGGTGTTCTCAGGGAACAGCAAGAATTAGTTCTCACAACCTTCCCTTCTCCTTGTGGAGTTGCTGCATATATATGTATTTTTTTGCCATCTTTTGTCGGCTAACTATGTCATCTGACTAAGATGGCACCCTTGGGCAGGAAGGACACCACGCATATGTGGTGGTATCTCCCAAAAGCTTTTTTTGAAAGCTGGAGAGATGCTTCCTTGAGGGTTCCATCGTTGCCATCACCCATATGTGAGGACTGATTCCTGCAGTCCCGGGAGAACACCTGTTACAGATGAATAACTATGCTTTCACCTCAAGAAACTATGGTACGATAAGGTCCCTTATCAGGCCATCACCTGCTAAGCTTCACTCTAAATCACTCACTGCCTTAACCTCACTCTGTCTCCTCTAACTACTTTAGAAATCTTCATGCTATTTACCCGTTGGCTCTCTCCTCCACGATCTCATCACCTCTTTCCTCCACTATGTCATCTGAGTCTGTTGATGAGACATTAGCTTCCTATAAAACTGCACTCTCCTCTGCTCTGGATGCTCTTGCTCTGCCCATGCCACGTCCTGTGAGGCGTACTGTGCCACGTCCTGTGAGGCGTACTGTGCCACGTCCTGTGAGGCGTACTGTACCTCAACCCTGGCTGTCTTACACTACCCTCTATCTTCGTTCCTGTGACCCCTCAGCTTGACTCAAATCCCACATCCTTGCGGACTTTCTACACTTCAAATTCATGTTTGCCTCTGTCCAGTCAGCCATAGCACTTGCCAAACAGGACTATTATGTCCATCTTTCTAACTCTCTTGATTGACCCTCACCGTCTCTTTATAGCTCTCAAATCTCTCCTCAAGATGCCTCTTCCTCCAATCCCTCCCTCTTTTTCTGCCCAAACCCTGGCTGACTACTTCCATGACTGAATCCACAAGATCACACTCCAGTTCCCCAAGAGGTCAGCTGCTAAGAACATAAGAAATGCCATACAGAGTCAGACCAAGATCCATCAAGCCCAGTATCCTGTTTCCAACAGTGGCCAATCCAGGTCACAAGTACCTGGCAGGTACCCAAAGTCCACAGCTTCCATAATGCTCATCCTGGGGTAAGCAGTGGATTTCCCTGATCCTCTTTAATAATGTTTTATGGACCTTTCCTCCAGGAACTTGTCCAAACCTTTTTTTAAACCCAGCTACACTAACAGCTTTAACTTACATCCTCCAGTAACGAATTCCAGAATTTGTTTACGCGTTGAGTGAATTTTCTCTTATTAGTCTTAAACGGGTTACACTGTAGCTTCATTGCATGTCCCCTAGTCTTTCTACTTTTTGATGCTGTAAATTATCGGTCTACCTTTTACCCATTTCACCCCATTCATTAATTTATAGACCTCTATCATATCTCCCCTCAGCCGTCTCTTTTCCAGGTTGAAAAGCCCTAATCTTTTAAGCCTCTTCTCCATAGGGGTATCCTTCCATTCCTTTTACCATTTTGATGGTTCTTCTCTGTACCTTTTCTAACTTCGCTATATCCTTTTTAAGATATGGTGACCAGAATTGCACACAATATTCAAGGCACGGTCACACCATGAAACGAGAAGCATTTATAATATCCTTTGTTGGGAGAGAGCTGCCTTTGAGGTGCAGGACTTAACCGGATCATTTTGTTCGCACGTGAGGCAATTAGTGGACCCTTCTTCCTCGCTGAACTTGGCATGTCGTCCCCGCATCATCAGGAGGGGTTTAAAATGTGGTGTGGGGAGGGGGGCGCTCATGAGCCCGCTGTGTGATGGCCGCGATCTGACTGAGCTCCGTCCCCACTACCTCCAAAATATAGCTAAAATGTGCTAACTGCCGCAAATTTCCCCCGTCTCTCACAGCCCTGGGTCAGCATAAGCCAGCGGTTTCCCCCTGAGTCGGACTTCACTGCCCAGCAGAGCCTCGGACAGCTGGAACGCTGCGGAGCTCATCTTCTGAGTGAGGCCTGCTGCTGTCGTGTGCCCTCCTCGCCGCCTGCTCCGGGCCTGCTTGACTTAACCCGGCAATTGACTCCAGCGATCTGTGCGGATCCGACGGCGCCCCTGCGGACTTTCTCTGGGCCGTGCGGCTGAACCCCCGGTGTCGGGTTGGAGGACGTGCGGCAACCCTCTGCCAGCTGCTGAAACATCCCCCAGCTTGGGGCGACTGAACGCGGGGCCAGAATTCTGCAAGCGGGGCCGTGGAGAGGGCCTGGAAACCACGTGGCAGTCATTGGTGCCCACCGCTCACTCTCTCCTACCAGCGCGAATCCCCCGGAGGGGGGGGGGTTGAGTACGAAGGCTGGACTTCTCTCTCCATACCTTCTGCTTTGCTAATAACGCCAGGGACAGTAGCATCTATAAGCACCCTGAAGCCCCGTTGAGGCCCTGGCTCACCAGCGTGGATTTCGGATGCCCCGATGAAGGGCCCTTGAGCACTGTTTGATTTCAGACTTCTCACTGGAGCTTAACACCCGGTAGCTGTGGACTCTGTGTGCTCTTCCTCCACGTTGCTCAATAGAATACTCTGGGCACTATCCTCGGCGGCCTGTCTCCCTGGGAAGGCCAAAAGCAGCTTTCATCTCATTGCCCGGCTGTCTACCTGATACCTTGAGTCTCGCTGACATTGACTTTATATCTCTCCTAACACTGTGAGGCAGTGGTTGCTTTGTGGGCCTGTGCGGTTCCGTCAGCGGCTGGTTTTCTGGTGTCTTTGCCCTTGCTGACATTGATTGCCTCTCTCTCCTAACACTGTGTGACACAGGTGGCTCTGTGAGATGGCTGCTAAAGTTAAAAGTTCCGAGAACCGGGAAAAGATGCGCTCCTCCCAGCGACTGCAGAGCAAATCTGGGGCCCCAAGTAACCCGCGGGAGTTATCTCCCCCATCAGGGTCTGATGATAAGACTGTGAGTGAAGAGGAGCTGGACACTCACAAACAACTTTCCTCTGCTCAAATCAAGCGAGAACTCCGTAAAGGCTTTGAGGGGCTAGCCAGCGAGTTCCGTTCGTTACGCGAAGAGCTGTTGAAAGATGTCGCAGAACTGCGGACTGATATTAAAGAGCTGGGAGCTCGAGTGGAAGACGTGGAGACCAAAATGGTTCATCATGATGGGACCCTGATGGATTTACAATGTGCGCTGGACCGGCAACACGCACAAGCAATGGAACTGACTTATAAAATTGATATTGAAAACCGCTCCCGCCGCAATAACATGCGTTTCTGCGGCATTCCAGAAGCGGAAGGGGGTGGAGAAGATTTGCCAACTGTGCTCAAACTGTTGATAGCGGAGTTGCTCCCGGTGGAGGACCTTGCGGCGCGTGCCTCTGGGATGGAAATAGAGCGAGTCCATCGCGCCCTGGGAAAACCTCCCAACAACCAACCTCGAGATGTCATTGAGAGATTCTTGCGATACTCTGATGCGGAGCTTCTCATACGTCGAGGTCGGGAGAAAAAAGCAATCCGCTTCCAGGACGCGACAGTGTCCATCTATCAAGACCTTTCGACGTTCACCCTGGCGCGCCGGAGAGAGATGAAACCAGTTACAACGGTCCTGAACAGCAAGGGGATTCGCTACTCTTGGTCCTTTCCATTTAGGATGAACTTTCTTTTGGGAAACAAAGATTTCAGCAAAAGATTATACTGAAGCTTGGCGAGCTCTTCGCCAGGCGGGTCTGGTTGATGATAATAGTCAGCCTCACCCGCCGCCCTCTAAGCCTCAGCACTCCAAATGGACTCGCGTGGGCAAGCTCACATGAGTCCTTTTTGTGTATAATTGCAGAGCCTTCCTTTTTGTTCGGGGAGCCTCACCCTGTGGGTCTCCCAAACTTCGGATAAGTGATGGAGTGAATGGCCATTAGTGCTTGGCTATTTTCTATTTGATTGTTTTCCCTCCTTTCTGTTCTAGTAATATTTCCCACTGAGTTATTGGCCTCTGGTGAAGATCAGCCTGGGCCCATACTCCATTACACCCAGGGGGCGGCGGATGATCTGCAAATGTTTTGATGATGACATTGCTCTGATGGGGGGGCATGATGGGATTAATGACCCAGAATGGATGTGGGGGAAACAATGTTAAATGTTCAGGTTGAATTGTTGCTTTGTGGGGTTTTGGGGGGAACGGGTTTGTGGTCAATTTACCGTGTCCTGTATTAACTTTGACAGGCAGGTGGTATTGACGGGAAAGGGGGGGGTTCGGGTTGGAGGGAAGGTTTTTTCATTTGGAACTGGTGGGTAAATTTGGGTTTGGGGGGAGGGACTATGGCTCTTGTTTTTGGAGGGTGGATTAGGTGGACCTGGCGACTTAATTGGGGGCTGTGCATGAGCTTGGGAGGAGGGACTATGGTTCTTGTTTCTGGAAGGTGGCATGGGTGGGCCCGACTATTTAATTCCCCGTGCTTGATGGGGGGGAGCTACCATTGGGACCTTCTGGATAGCGGGCAGCAGCGAGGGAGTGGATTGTAATCGTTAATGGTGCGCTTTATCTCTTTGAATGCTAAAGGCCTTAATTCCCCGAGGAAGAGATCCCTGCTGTTCTCAGAATTGCGCACCCTGCAGGGGGACATTGTTTACTTACAGGAGACTCATCTTCAGACCTGTAAACAGGGCTGGCTAAAGAGGTCCCCGTATACTGAGGTGCGGGTGGCCTCAGATGCGCAGGGACGGAAGAAGCGAGGAGTGGCCTTACTATTTCATCAGAGCCTCTCTCTACAGATAGAGGAGATAAAGCAAGATACTCTGGGGAGGTGGCTTTTCTTGAATGTCCGTCTAGAAGGGCACTTGCTAACCTTAGCTAATGTTTATGCTCCCAATACAGGTCAGGGGGCCTTTTTTGCACAATTGAAAGCCTTACTGGCGGATTTTGCAAGGGGTCCTATTGTTCTTGGGGGGGGGGGGATTGTAACACGCACCTGGTGCCCCACCTGGATTCCACAAGTCGCGCTGGGGGACGAGTGGGGGGGTCGGCAAGAGCCCTACAACGTCTTATGCTTGACTTGGGTCTGAGGGATGTTTGGAGGGACACCCATGGGGGGGAAAGAAGCTATACGTACTACTCTCCGGTCCACCAGGTTCACACTCGCATTGACTATTTTCTATTGAACCAGCGCCTGATGGACGGGAGAGTGACGGCTGGACATGGAGCACTGACTTGGTCAGATCATGCCCCGTGCTGGCTTGCACTCCCGGCTGGATTGTACAGTGAGCGCCAACGGCTTTGGCGCCTAGATGCGAGGTTCCTACGACGACGGGGTGCGGTGCAGGACCATGTCCGTTTTATCACGGAATTTTTTGAGCTTAACAATTCTGGGGATGTTCCTCTCCCCACGGTGTGGGATGCCTATAAGGCTACGGCCCGAGGTCAACTCATGGCAGAGGCGGCCCGTACGCGCAAAATGTGGACGCGTGAACACGACCAGTTGGTGGAGGAGGCTGCCCGCCTAGGCTTGGAGCATGCCCGAACTGGTTCGCAACAGGTCTTGTGTCAGTGGCGGGCGGCTCGAGCCAATTTGGACGCGTGTTTGCAGAAAGAATTAGATAATAAGCGCCGGAAGTTAGGCAAACTTTTTATGAGCATGGGAATAAAACAGGCCGCTTCCTAGCCTTGCGTCTTCGTCAACAACAATCCGTGAGAGTGGTGCGCGAACTGCGCGACGCTGGGGGACGGAAGAGGGTTATCTCCCGGGAGATACGTGATCTCTTTGCTGACTTTCTGGAGCAGCTCTATAAGGCGGAGCCCCTTGAGCGGGACCGTGTACAAGATTATTTGCGGGGGATTGGTCTGCCACATCTCTCCAACCATTATCGGGCTCAGCTAGATGCTGAATTAACGTTAGACGAAGTGGAAACAGCAATCCGGTGTTTGAAAACTGGCAGTGCGCCAGGTAGTGATGGCTTCCCAGCAGAATATTATAAGAAGTTTCGGACGCAGTTAGCGCCAACCTTGACTATCTTGTTCAATGAGATCTTGGGCGGGGTCTCTTTGCCACCATCCCAGCGCGAGGCATTGATCGTGATGATACCCAAGCCTGGTAAACCACTACACGACGCGGCGTCGTACCGCCCCATCTCCCTGTTAAATGTTGACGTTAAAATATTTGCCTCTGTGCTGGCGGCGTGCTTGAACCGGGTCCTTCCGGGCTTGGTTCACCCGGACCAGGTTGGATCGTGCCAGGTCGCCAGGCAGCAGATAACATTCGGCGTATGTTGCAGGTCATTCACGTAGCGCAATGGGAATCACAGCCAGCTCTGCTGGTGGGGATAGACGCCGAAAAAGCTTTTGATCGGGTCGATTGGGAATACCTATGGTGTGTTCTGGAGAAAATGGGCTTCGGCTCTAATTATATCTGTTGGGTTCGTAGCCTTTATCAGATGCCCCGGGCGTGCGTTCGGATCAATGGGGGACACTCGAGACGATTCTTGCTGGAGCGGGGTACGCGGCAGGGTTGCCCTCTTTCGCCCCTACTCTTTGCACTCTCGATGGAACCTTTGGCTCAGAGCTTCCGAGAACATCTAGGCTTGAGGGGAGTGCGTATTGGCCCTGCGGAATATAGGATTGCACTCTTTGCGGATGACATCATATTGTCCCTGGTGGATCCGTCCACTTCCCTTCCAGTTGCAATGCAGTTGTTCGAAAGCTATGCTCGGGTATCTGGCTTTAAAATTAATTACACTAAATCGGAGATCTTGAATGTTGGGGTCCCCGGGGCGGTTTGTGCGGAGCTTCAAGCAGCTTACCCTCTTCATGGGTGTCCGGAGCGTTACGTTATTTAGGGGTGCAGTTGACTGTGGAGCGGGCAGACATCTTTAGGGCCAACTATGACCCCTTGCTTCGTCAGATTCGGCGGGATCTAGAGGTCTGGAATGGCCTGCTCCTTTCTTGGTTCGGGCGTATAGCCGTAGTCAAGATGGTGGTTGTTCCTCGCTTTCTTTACCTTTTTCAGGTACTGCTGCCGCTTCCTATCGCGCAGGCCACTTTGGCGGCCTGGCAGCAGCTGCTTATGAAATTCGTCTGGCACTATCGTCGCCCGCGCTTGGCGCGACAGGTTCTTTATACCCGCACGCGTTCTGGAGGTATGGGCATGCCCAATTTACATTGGTACTACGCGGCGGCGCAATGTCGGGCGGGGGTGGAGTGGATGATAGCTGACAGCACTAAGCGATGGGTACAACTGGAAATGAACTTGGCGGGGGGAGCCGGCTTGGGAGACTGGCTGTGGCTTGGCCCAAAACTTCGCCGTGGTAAGCGCACTAGCAACCCCTATATTCTTCATACTCTCCGTTGTTGGGACCAGCACTTCCGATCTCGCGATATGGACCTAACCCCTTTAGCTCCTATAGTGGACAATGCTTCTTTTCCGCCGGGGTTAAGTGATATAGTCTTTCGGCAGTGGGGACATCATGGCCTTAGTCGGGTCGGACAACTTTTTGATGATGGTCAAGTACAGCCTTTTCATGCATTACAAGATGAATTTGACATACCGGCCGGGCAACATTATCAATATATGCAAGTGACGCACTGGGCTCGATCCAGGCTTGTTCGGCCCCAGGTTGCTCGGGCCCTGACAGACTTGGAACGTTACTGTGAGGGGTGCACTACCACTAGGGGGCTCGTGGCGACCTTGTATGCCCATTTGCAGGGATCTCAATCATGTTCTACCAGACACAGGGAACTTTGGAACTCCGACTTGAATCTCTCCTATACTGAGCAGCAGTGGGAAAGGGCGGAGACTCACTTGTGGAAGAGTGCGGTAGCGATTAATGCCCGCGAAACTAATTATAAAATATTGTACCGTTGGTACATGACTCCGGCGCGGATCGCGCGCATATATCCTGGGGCGGTGGACCTCTGCTGGCATCACTGTGGGCAACAGGGTACTCTAGGGCACATTTGGTGGGATTGCCCCCGCATTCGCGCCTTTTGGAGGGGTATACAATTTCGGATGCAATTGCTTCTGGGAGTGAGTATCCCTTGGGACCCGGGGATCTTCCTGTTTGGGGCCTCGGTGCTGGGTGCACGGGCTTTGCAGCTTGCTTTACTCCGCCACGGCCTGAATGCAGCTAGGTTATCCCTTGCAGCAGCCTGGAGGTGTGCCTTGGCCCCCTCCTTTCAGGCGTGGCTGGAACGGATGTGGGATATGTACACCATGGAACGAGGGGTAGCGATCAGTAGGGTGCACCTGGCGCGCTTTGAGTTGGTGTGGGCTTCCTTTGTCTCTCGTTATGGTGCGTGACTGTGCTGGATAAGAGGGGGGGAATATGCCAACTTTAAAGGGAGCTCACCCCCTGGGTGTGTCTTTTGCTTGCCACCTTCCTGTACTTGAACACTAACAAGCCATAGTTGGAGGGACTGGGAGGTTGGGTGGGAGGGGGGGTCTTGGGTTAGGGGGGCCTCGGGGGGAGGGGAGAAAGGGAGGTTGGGGGTTACTGTTCCCCGTTTCCTTATTTTAAAACTGCAAAAATGAAGGCATATTGTTGCATGTTGTGATCTGAAGTTATGTTATTACTGTTGCATCTTTTTTGAAGATCTTTGTGGTGTATGATTCTATGTATTCTTTGGAAGCCTTTCAATAAAAAAAAAAAAAAAAAAATGTGGTGTGGGATGCAACCGCGGATGTGTCTGAAGGGGCGTCTTTAAAGGGGCAGGAACTGCCCCTTTTGAGCCCCTTCGGAGCACGGAGGAGCCTTTGATTGAATCTCTCTTGGTATGGGAAAATGAAAGAAGAGGGTTGCTGGCGTGAGTACAATGAATCCACCTAAGACTGTGAAAGCATTGGGTCCTATGGACAAACATGTTGTACTGGCTGCTAGGGAGTGTGGGAATGTTTCATTGCCTCTGTCCAATAGTGTTTCCTCTTTCAATGGCTCTTCTAATTTAGAGAGGGGTGATATCTCTTCCCCACTAACCGGAAAGGAGATTTCGGCTTTGTTGACCTCCTCACCTGTAGTGGGCGGAGGTGGTCCTCCCCTGTTTCCTTATATGTTGGGGGTTCTGCTTCTGATGTGGGCCCCCGGCCGAGAGATGTTTCTCTTCCTCGGGTGGTTCACATGGGAGAGACCCTTAATATTTTTTCTAATTTGGTGGGCTCCTCAGCTCAGGGTGATCAGTCAGAGGTTTCCTTAAGATATATGGAGCTTGTTAACACGTATTGATGCTTCTTTATCATAAATTGTCCCTCAGTTTACTGTATTTACTCAGGAAGCTGTTGACAGGTTTGCTTATCATGATAAGTGTTTGACATTTATTGACTCATTGTCTGAAAGTTGGGGCTCAGGTTTCTAGCGTACAGGGGGCGGTCTCTTCCTCTATTAAAGATAGTCTTTTGCTGCATTGTCAGCAGGAGCAATTGGAAAATGGTCTTAGGGTCAAGAATCTTAGATGTTTCAATTTACATAAAATGCATTATCTTTCTCCTGACATTCTTTTTTGTAAATATCTTAAGGAGATTTTGGGACATCAAGATTCAGCTACTTTGGGTTTTAATAATATCTATTATTTTCCTAACTACAAAAAGGTTATTAGTGCTGTGGAAGGTGAGGCCAATCCCCCTTGTATCATTAGACACTTTGAATGTTTCTGAATTTATAGAATCATCGATAGATTACATTTCTACTGGAGCGACATTGTTAGTTTCCTTTCATTCTGAAATAGATAAAAATTTAATATTGAAATTATTCTTTCAAAAGAAAAATGAATTGTTTTGTGGGCAGAAGATCAGTATCTTCCCTGATGTTTCCAGACACACACAGGTTAGGTGTAAGGACTTTTTGGCCCTGAAACCACGTGTTCTTGAGGTGGGGGCAACGTTCTTTTTGAAATTTCCCTGTAAATGCCCGGTCACATCCGGGAAAGATTCTTATGTGTTTTTCGAGCCCCTTCAATTTTTTGAAGTTACGATGACTACCTTAGTTTTGGGCTCCACCAGGTCCCGGTTAGCTTAGTATGAATGGGATAATTTATAGGGTACGTTTCTGCTAATTTTCTTTGTGTTTCTTCCTGTTTATATTCCTTTGGTCAATCTTCCATAATGTGGGCTAGTACTATTTTCTTTGTATTGTGACGCTCGCGCCCCTACCAGGCGGTTGCCTAGCAGGGACGGCTGGCCATCTGACATCCCTTTCTAGGATTTTTGTGTAGTTGTGTCCGAAAGGAAGAGCCAAGTGGTTAATAAAGCGCACAGGAAATTTTATTCGGTTTCCAGGCTGGTAAGTGATGAACATAAAATTCTTCAAGCATAACTTTTTTCCAGACAAAAGAAAATACAGGATAACTTCTCCAGAAATCAAAATGTCCAAAACAGTGTAACTTGGAATAAACTCATAGCAGTTTCTGTTCCTCACTGCAATTGCTTAATAGTACAAAACAAAAGCATTTGTAAAACTCTTCACACAGTGAATGGGTCATCAGCTTCAAGCCTGCTGTTGCCACACACACACAAACATTTTCAACTGTTTGGGCCTTCACTGAGCTCCTGCAGTTTCAGGTTCTTAGGAGAGATTCTTAACCCTTTTCCTTCAGGCTTACTCCTCTCTTCCAGCTTCTGAAACTGTCTTTAAATTACAACAGCCCCTTTTATGTTCCACTGTTTCTAGCTCACATTACTAGGCCTTAGTGCACAGCTCGCATTCCATTTCAGAGACCTCAGACTCAACGACACTTTCCTCAGGGCCTACCTCCATGCTCTCTATTGAGCTACAGCTGGGTGCTTTCTGAAAGTGCTCTGGTGTCTTTTCCTTAAGAGTCTTCACAAGATTAAACAGTCTCTCCCACTGCCTGGCCTTGCCTTCTCCAGGCCGGTCTCTTGTGGGTCTCTCCTGTTTAACCTCCCTGGTGAGATATTTCTTGCTGTGCTGAGCCTTCTGGGGTATGCTAGTCTCCTCTGAGTCAAAGCATGAGCTGTCCTGCTGGCAATGCTTGTTTCCCTGCGTACCTTTCTTGGCTGCCTTTATAATGGTTCCTCCTTTTGCTGCTCTCCTTGGCTGCAAAGGTTCTCCTCAGCTTGGCCCCAGATCTTTCCTGTCTGTGCCTCCTGGGAACTGGACTCGAACCTGGGCTAGGCCTTGAACTGCAACTGCCACTTGTGCTTGCTCCTGCACTCCTCCTGGACCTTCTTCTCCAAGCCCCTTCCAAACTCAAACTGGCTCTCCTTCTTGTGTTTGTTTTCTCTTTGTTAACTGCTGAGCAGGGCAACTCCCTTCCTAGCTCCTCCCACTTGGACCTCCTACTCCTATGCAGGGTTGTCCTGTGGTCTGGGATTGGTTTACCCTTAGCTCTGCCCCCTAGGTTCCTTTCAGGGCTTCTAGTATGGAGTATGTGGTTTTGTGCGCCCATCCCCCGCAAAGAAGAAAAATCCTTCTTTTTTTCAGTTTTCCCTTGCTGGGCTGCACCCTCCTTACCACAGTATCTTGTTTTTCTCTACAAATTGAATGTTCTACCTTGTATCTCTATTACTTTTGTGATATTGATTGAAAAATTCCAAATAAAAAAACCAATAATGTCGAGGGAGGAGTGGCCTAGTGGTTGGGGCAAGTTACCTCGGGCCGGAAGGTCAGGGGTTCAAATCCCACTAGAGGACAGCAACCTTGGGCCGGAAGAACTGGGGTTTCTAGTCCCATAGGTGCTCCTTGTGGTCTTGGGCAAGCCACTTAAGCCCTCCATTGCCCATGTTACCTGTAAAATAGTTATCGCCAAGTTATAAGGCCCTGTTCAATGTAATTTCAGTTTGTTCAATGTAAATCACCTTGATATCATGAAAGGTGGTATATAAGAAATGTTAAATAAATAAATAAATATCCTTTGTTTTATTCTTCATTCCTTTCCTTATGATTCTTAGCATTTTATTTGCGTTCTTGGTCGCCGCTGCACACTGGACGGAGGGTTTCAATATGTTATCCACGATGATGCCTAAATCTTTTTCCTGAGTGGTGGTTCCTAATGTGGAACCTTGCATCGTGTAACCATAGGTTGAGTTTTTCATTCCTAGATACATAACTTTGCACTTATCCACATTAAATTTAATCTACCGTTTGAACGTCTAGTCTTCCAATTTATCAAGTCCTCTTGTAAGTTTTCAGAATTCTCTTGAGTTTTAACAACTTTGAATAATTTTGTGTTATCTGTGTAAACCTGACTATCTCACTTGTTTCCATTTCCAGGTCATTAACAAATGTTAAAAAGCAGCATACCCAGCACAGATTCTTGGGGTACTCCACTATTCACCTTTTTCCATTGGGGAAAATTGGCCATTCAGCCCTACCCCCTGCTTTTTTTTTAACCAGTTCCTGATTCACAATAGTACACTGCCTCCTATTTCATGACTCTTTAACTTCGCCAAGAGTCTCTTGTTGTCAAAAATCAAGAGACTTGTTGATAGAGAAAATAATTATTGTTTAGTACCAGATTGTGTAATTGGATAACGAAAAGTGAGTCCGAATTTTTAATGTGTAGATACCCGAAAACTCCAGTTTTTTATCTTGTGCCTAAAATTCACAAGACATTACAAAATCCTCCTGGGCGCCCTATTGTGTCCTGTAGAGATTCGCTGTTTGAGCCGCTCTCTAAATTTTGTGACCTTTTTTTACAGCCGATGGCAGCCAGGGTACCCTCCTATATTAAAGATACGGGAGATATTTTGAGACAACTATCTCTGTATAGATTTTTCTTCTTCTACCTACCTGGTTACTTTGGACGTTCAGTCTTTGTATATTAACATTGACCAGGGTGAGGTACTTACTTGTATGGCTGATTTACCCACTTGACTTACCAGAACGGATTCCTGGAAGGTTTATTATTGATCTCTTAGATTTGGTACTGAACAATAACAGCAATACTATAAGTGAATTGTCCTTCGATTTCAACAATTTATATGGCTCGTTTTGAGGAGCTTTTTATATATTCTCACCCTTTATTTGCCTATATCCCTTTTTGGCGCAGGTTTTTGGATGATGATTTCTTTCTATGGACAGGTGATAGGATGGCGCTTGATTCCTTTTTGGTGTCTCTTAATACCCATAAACCTAACATTCAATTCACAGCTGTGATAAGGAAGCTTATCATAGCTCAGGAAGGAGCTATAGAAAAGATGATGTGACTCTGAACAAGCAACCTGTCAGTTCTGGTAGAAATAAGAAAACAGAATTTTCTCACAAAAGACTACCAGTCCCAGAATGCACCAGGTTTCCAGCAGCCATTAGAGGAGCTAAAGTGGGGAAACGTGTGTTCAATCAGGAGGGCTATGAGGTAATCCCTAAGCACTCATCTCAAAGGGCAGGGCCTGATTCAGCACAGCTGCGCTGTGTTAGGGAGGATCACTCATCTAAGCAGAATAAGAGTAGTTTATTCTACAGATGACCATCTTCATGGTCACCTTGGATATGCAGAGAAGGATCATCAGTTTCATCTGAAAAATCAGCAGAAGCAGAAGCCAAACCGGACGGATAGAGAAGGAAAGAAACCCTCTGGAAGGAAGAGGAGAAAAGCCTTTGAGAGGTCTAGAAGAGTCCAAGGCAGTACGTATACTGGGAGGTATTCCAAGGGCCAGCATAGACCATTGGACTGGGGAAAGCCAGAGGAATGGTGCTGCAGAACAAGGAATCACCAGAGGCTACCTGTGAGGGAGATGGCTGCACGTGGAAGGGACTCTAAGACCTATGCCAGAAGGTATGTGAAGAGAGATCCAGTGTCCAGGGATCAGGACTGGAAGGCTGGACATAAGAACTGGACTACATACTGGCCAGGCTATATAGAGAGGAACTATAGCAACAATGGAAGCTCAGGTATGAACATTGATCTATGCCCTAGCTATAACCTTGAAAGACAGCAGGGAAATAAGTGTTCTCCTGAAAGTGCTCCATTGAAAGATTCATCTGTGCCAATTCATGATAGTGACCCTATGTTTGTTGATGAAGGGGAAATAATAGCAGATCAAGATATTGTTTATATGGACTGCCCTCTATCCAAACTCCGTTGGTAACTTTCTGTGATAAAGCACAGCAGCCATCACAAAGAAAATATAACTTTGTTCTTTATTCCACTAAGAAAAGCTCCTGAAGCAGGATTTGACTCACACAGTAGAAAGCCAGCCTGCTAAAGGGTTTCAGCTGGATAACTGATAGCAATTGAGCTGCACCTAATTGCTTGTGAGCTAGGAGAGAATTACTTCTGGATCTGTGTGGAAAATAATCAGAAGTTAACCTTACAAGAACAGTTTATTTCTTTCTTTGTGGCTTTTCGTTTGTTAGAGATATGCTAAGAAAACATTAGCTAATTGCCTGACAAGTTTGAAGGTTGTTTTCCTGATTTTGATTTTTGACTTTGTTTTACCAAGTTAAACACTGCAAGCAAGTAACCTAATTTATGTGCTACCAAGCATATCTGTGCTGGGAGAAATAACCCCATAAATAAAGAAGTATCTTATTGGCTTTAACACTTGTGCACAACTAAATTATTGTCAGCAGCTGTCTGGTGTGAATGAACTACATTACCCACAATACCTTGCAAAAATCATATAAATATATGCATTGTCAAGACTGTGAAGATTCTCACCCAGGCAGCCGTCTGACACAGCGCAGATGGAGATATCCAAAATACAATTTTTGGAGATTACTGTTTCTCTTACACCCACGGGTTTTGTTACGTCTTTGTATCGAAAGGCTGTTCAATGTAACACTTTGTTGCGGTTTGATAGTTTTCATCCACCAGCTTTAAAATGGGGATTACCCTATGGCCAGTTCCTGCGGCTTCGTCGTAATTGCACAACATTACAGGATTTTAAGTTACATGCCACTGAATTGAGTTTACGTCTAATCGCCCGAGGTTATCCAACGAAAATGGTTAAAATAGCGTATAAAAGAGCTTGCTTTACACATAGAGAATGGCTCTTTGATACACCGACTAGACCATCTCAGGAGGAGACAATGGGATTTTTCCTTATACCAAAGGGGCAGCACAGGTGGCCAAACGTCATCGTTTTTGGCCTATTTTGGGACTGCATACTTGCTTTCGGGATAAGCGGTTACAAATTGCTTATTCCCGAAGAGCTAACTTACGAGGTTTAGTAATGAAAACCACAGCTCCACAAGATCGTCCTCCAACTTCACATGTAGTTCAGGGACATTATTCTTGTGGGGCTTGTAATTTTTGTTCGAACACTATGTCTGGCCCCGAATGGGTGGATGTACATACTTTTAAAATGTATCATTCTCGATGGCACACCAATTGCTCCTCTTCATTTGTAGTGTATTTGATTATTTGCCTGTGTCACCTTTATTATGTTGGGCGTACCTCTAGATCTTTGCGTGTTAGACTCGGTGAACATGCATCACGTTTTCGTACCAAAAATCTGCAAGCACCGATGGTGGCTTATTGTGTTGAAGATACACATTCATTTGAGTCTCTACAGTGGAGAATACTCTATCATGTACCGGTGGATCCCCATGGAGGAGATTGCCTTCAGCATTTACAAAAGTTGGAGCAGAGGTGGATTAATTCATTGAATGCGGTTTGCCCTTATGGTTTAAATATGCAGATAGACTGGCATACTATTATCTAGGGTTTGTTATGCCGTTCTTGCCTTTCTCCCAAAGTGCAGTTTCTGATTGGTGGGACCTCCCCTTGTTGCGGATTGGCTTACTCTTGTTTCTTCACACTCTTCATTGGTGATTGTTGAAATCAGCTGTGCATTCTCTCCTTGGACTGGAGTATTTAAGGTGTTCTCTCCAACACAAACTTTTCATGGCTGAGGATTGACCACGTTATGTTTTGACCTGAAGCAGGGTTTCTGAATTTTTTGGACCCAAAACATGTCACGTCAGTTTCTGTGGTGTTTATAATAGCCTGAAGATCATGTCGCTATACAGCTAAGTGCAATGCAATGAATAGTTTTAAAATATTCACTTTATTAAAATGGAGTTTCCACGGTGGTGATTAGACTAGTTCTTTTCACTGGGTTGGCAGCTCCAACAAAATGAAATGTATATGTAAAAATGTTGCTTTATATACTGAGATTTTGTTCCTAGTTTAGATCAGAATTATTTTTTTGACTTGATTATTTTATTCTGATCGTGCTTTGTGATTTTCTGGTATTGGTTTCATTGTGGGCAGTGAGGTACTTTTGATCATATTTGATGGTCCTGTCCCCATATAGAGCCATTTTGGAAGATGCTGGTGCAATTGATTCATGCAGTTTTAGGCATGCAACTTCAATTATCTGGGGAGGTGGGGGGGGGGGGGGAGTGGCGGCTGGTGGCAGATGTTTAATTGGCCCCCACTGGGGATACCTAATAATGCTGTTCAGTTGATCCATTTTATATGCATCACTTCTCAGATGGCACTCGTGCAGGCAGATGCCTTACTGGATAGACAGAGTGTTGTGATTAAACAAAATTATGTATACACGATAGCCTATTTGACCACTTTGGCATGGTCAGATGGGCTCAATTTGCTAATTGGGTGCAAAACTTTATCACCAGTTATTTAAAAAAAAAAAAAAAAAAAAAAAAAAGTACCACAGGTTGTTAATGTCTTCAGAGTATGGGTAGAGTTGACCTACCTAGCGACCTGTTATTCTTGGGACTTTAGTGTGGCTTTCGGGTGGGGAGGAGTAGACATAGGAATGAAGGGAGATTTTAAGTTTGTGCATGATGCTTGCAATAAGTTAAGAATTGTGGGACCTGATTATATACAGTAGTGGCTGTACTCTTATGTCCTGTTATTTTGTCAATAAGTATTAAATTGAAAAAAATAGGTAGTCTTTTGTCTGATCTGGTTGTAACCCAGGACTGCAGTTACTGAGGAGTATGGGGGCTTGAGATAAAAGGAAAAACTAATTTTATAGGCATTTTCCTCCAGAGGGTCACAGATATACAGGGTGACGTGCTTTTTGACAAAATGTGGCTTAATATGAGCTAGTTCATGTGGCTCTTTGGATAGCCTACTGAGTTGCTATGGCTTGATTTTGCTCTGCTGTATTCAGTGATCAATGCTTGGGTTTCTTGTCCTCTAGCTGTTTACATGTTCAGGAAAAAAACTGAACAAGGACCAGACCAGGTGGGCAACTCACTGATGGAGTTCAGGAAGGGCTAAACATCATTCAAGATTCCCCCAATGCCTGCTGCCCTCTCCCTTCAGCGTCTTTCCCTACTGCAGCATTTGTTTTAGCCCTGCAAGCATATTCTAAACTTGCATGCTGGCACTTCTGTATAAACATCTTTTTCATCCTGTGATCAAGGAAATAGCAGCCTGCAAGATTTGAGCATGCTCATAGGGTCAGCACAGATGGGGATCAGTAGCTAAACTGGTTTCTGCTGCTCTTTCCACACTCCTGCAGTAGGTAGGTGAAGGTGGCCACCTAACAAATGCTTTTTGCCTGTACACACATGCACTTTACAAGGAACAGTAAGTAGTTTATTACATTCATGCATTTCCCCCTCCCCCACCTTCTGAATTCTACATTCTCTAAAATGCATACTGTCTACCCTGACTGCTCATACACACCAGTAACCTGACACCCACATGCATGCACTAACCTATAAGCACTAGATATAGTATACTCCTATATGCCTCCATCTATCTCCCCCACCTCTTCACACACCTTTTACACCCACACCATGACCCTTGATTCACACACTTCTGCAAACATGTCCCATCTCACTTTGCACGTGACTATTCCACCTTTCCATGTACTGCCACTCACCTACCACCCCATACCACACCCACCCAGAACATGCCCTCTTCAAAACTGTGTGCCATGGATATACTTGTGTGAGCAGTGGCTTTTTTAAACTTGTTACTTAGATATGTTGTGCCATTTACATATGACAACCACCTATTTTCATACGTAAATGCCATGTAACCCCTCTAAAATGACCCTCCTATAGTCCTAAGCTATGTGCCTTATGCTGAAAATTCTTTCTAATTCTGATGGTCTTCATAAGCTTCCAATTGAGCCTGTAATTTTGTTTAAGGTTTTCACCCTTACCTTTAAAACTTTACATGATATGGATCCTGAATATATGATGAGCATGCTGAGACATGTTACACCTCTTCTGTAAATGTATGTTGGAATGCTTATTTCTGCATGCTCTTCTTACTTAGTATTTTAGTAATTCTCCGGGAACAAGCAGGAAGTTGGTCCTCACATATGGGTGACGTCTGCTTCAGCTGAGCCCGCAAGGAAGCTTCTTTCCTGCTTTCAAAAAAAGGCCTTTGGGAGATGCACCATGCATGTGTGGTCCCCCTTCCCACCCAAGGGTGCCATCTTGCCTCAGTCTCATTTTTTCCTGCAGAGCCCTCCAGGCGTCTGTCCATTTTCCCCCGAAAAAAGTGATTTAGATTTTTTTAAAATCCTGTTTTTATCCGGTACACATACCGGTTCCTTCCCCCCCCCCCCCTCCCCCGAGCCAGCTTTCCTCGGTGTCACTACTCGGGCTTGTTCCTCTATTTTGTTTTGTTTTTTTATCGAGATATTACTCGACCGGTGCTTCACACCCTTTTTTGCCTCAGGCCTTGGACCCTTGTCAGTTGGCAGTGCCCCCTTTTTCCTGGTGGCTTCCAGTGACTTCAAGAAATGTGATCGGTGCAGTAAAATGACGTCCTGTACCGACCCACATGACTGCTGCCTCTGCTGCTTTGGGCAGAACGCGACAACTTGAACTGCAGACTCTGCAAAGGCCATCAAGAAGGCCACAAAGGCCATCAAGAATAGTTCTTTCACAAGTCCAACTGTACTGGAGTCTCCAGTGACATTGCCCTCCTGGGCCCCCTCTGGTACTTTGGTGCCCTGTGAGGGCCAGGCTGCCTTGGCATCCCGTAGCTACAGGTCCTCCAAGAGGAAATTCTCAGAGGTGGAACGCAAGGAGCCGAAACCTTGAAGACTGCTTCAGAGGATGGATCCAGGAAGAAGGGAAAATCTCATTCCAGGCCCCGCAGTCCCTGGCATGAGTCATAGGGGCTGGAGCAACAGCGGCCCCTCAAGCTGCCCTGGAAGGAGTAGTCTATTCCTGGCCACTGACCTCAGACACCTGAGGCCATCCTCGTCGAGGACTCCCCCTCGACAGAACCGATGCCGGACCTGGTGCCTGCATTGAAGGCTGCAAAGCCAACTGGCATGGAGACCAGGATGGCGGCCTTTAGAGAGCAGTGTATCTGCCCTCGTAGCCTTGCAGCGGGCGTTTGTCTGCTTCCTCCGGTTCATCCACCCTGACTATGGGACCCTCAAAATCGAGGGCTTCCCTGGACCTCAAGCCAGTCCTCGAGTGCCACCAGTTTCGAGAGACCCATTGGCATCGGATGAGGTCCCGGTCCAGATCCAGCAATGATCCTCTCTGGCATGTGGTTCGGACTGCAGTCCCCCAGAGGTTGCGGGCCTCTGGGCTCGGGCCTCGACCATGGTGACCACGGGGCATCAAACTCATCCTCAAACTTTGAATCGGAATGGGAGACTGAGTTCGAGGAGATCCCGGGCACTCTGCAACATTGAGACGTCTTCCCCCGGTGTCCTGGCGTCGTTTCCCACATGATTCTCTTTCCTCTACTTTGTGCGGGACATGGCTAAGGCGCTCACCCTTGGGACGTAGGCCAAGGAGGAACCCCGCATGGAAAAACTAGAGATCCTGCAGTATGAGACCCCCCTAAGGAAGCCCTTACGGTGCCTGTCCCTTTGATCCTTAAGCGCCGCCTCCTCCATATGTGGGAGACACCGGTGTTAGTGCCCATTGTCAGCAGGTAACTGGACTCTATGTACTTAGTCCACCAAAGCCTGGGGTTCCAGAAGACTCAATTTCCCCACAACTCAATGGTCATTGAGTCAGACATGTGCAGACTCGAGTCAAGACCCATTCCTCGGTGCCCCCTGCAGGGAGGCCTGAATCCTTGATGCCCTTGACCAAAAGGCCTTCCAGGTCTCTTTGCTTGCGTGCAGAGTCCAATCCTACCAACCATATATCGACATGTATCTCAAAGAGCTGGCAAAGGAGTTCGTTGGTTTCTTGGCAGGCATCGACAGGGAACCCTTTCAGTGGTTCAAGTCTCGGGCCTCAGTGGTTAAGGAGTGCTTGACGTTTTTATCCTGAGCAGCTTATGAAGGCTTAGAATCCTCAGCCAGAGTAGCCACTGCGGGCATCGGTGTCTGACGCAGGGCATGGCTGCAGTCATCTGACTTCGAACAGTGGTTTAGGACAAACTTATTAATGTCCCCCGTACTGGAGAGAATCTCTTTGGAAAACCCATGATAGACAAAGTGGCTGAATTAGACTGAGTTCCTGACAAGGACCAGACTCTCTAAAAAGACCTCTGTGCTGCCCCATAAGAAGGCCCCAGGGAAGGAAACCACCTTCCCAAGGAAAAAGGGAGTTTTGGCAATACCTCACAATTCCAAACTTTCTCTGCCCCGCAGCAAGGCCAACACCACAAGAGGCAAGGGTATGGCCCCGCAAGCAAGAGACTCCCAAATCCCAGGCTTCAGCTCAACCTGGGGGGAGCTTTTGACTCCTTGGGTTCGACCTCCTCTTCCCCAGAAGGTCCCAGCAGCCCATAGGGGGGCATCTGGCCCTGTTTGTCAACAGGCGGTCCACCATCACCATCAAATCCTGGGTACTGCAAGTCGTCAAGGAGGGTTACCTCCTCCATCTGCAATGGGTGCCACCCTCATACTTACCAGTAGAGCCCGTAAGACCTAGATTGGCCACTGTTGGAAACAGAATACTGGGCTTGATGGACCTTGGTCTGACCCAGTATGGCATATCTTATGTTCTTATGTTCTTAAGACCTCTCCTCCATTGGACTCTGCTCCTCACAGAGCTTGCAGGTCTCCTCAAAGACAAAGTGGTGAAACCAATGCCCAAGCATCTCTGGGGCACCGGCTTCTACTCCAGGTTTTTCCTCGTTCCCAAGCAAACTGGGGGCCTCAGGCCCATCTTGGACCTGGGGGAACTGAACAGATTTCTGTCATACTCCAGCAGGGAGATTGGCTATGCTCCTTAGAACTGAAGGATGCCTATAACGGACATCCTGATCAATCCCAACCACCGAAAATACCTCCACTTCATGGTGGGAGCACTGTTCCCTCTAAGCTGTGCGCGTGTGCGCGCGCACACACCTCGCCGAGCGAGTGCACATACTTTACAACAGAGCGCACAAAAATTATGGCTCTGATGCTGATAGAAAACAAAGACGTCTTAAAATTTAAAAGTTATGATTGTAATTACTAGAAATTTCCTGCTTTGTTTAGTAATCGTCTATTTTCATTTAATTTGATTAAAATCAATGTGGTGTACATACTGTATTCTGATGTGTAGTCAAATTTTAAAGTATATAACTCCGAGTGTCGTTATGTGGCGCACAAAAATTTAACCTTCCTTCAAAAGCTGCACACAGCTGATATTTCATGCGCACACAGCCTACAGAAAATTAGAGGGAACATTGGGTGGGAGGCGATCACTACCAATACAGCGTGTTGCCCTTCGGGCTGGTCTCATCACCAAGGGTCTTCACCAAGTGCCTGGTCATGGTCGCAGCCCACCTTAGTCTCCAAGGGGCCTTCATCTGTCCCTATCTGGACGACTGGCTCACTGAGCGCAACTGGGGTTCATTGTTATCTACCCCAAGTCCCACCTCTCTTCAACAGTGTCTAGTGTTCATAAGGGCTCAGTTAGACACCCTCCAAGCAAAGGCCTTCCTCCCTCAAGAGAGGTCAGAATGCCTCAGGGGGCTAGCTGCACAGATACAGCACCACCGGTCACTACCCACCTGTCTTCTCCACCTGCCTGGCCACATGGCTTCTACAGTCCATGTGACCCTATACACCCACTTACACATGAGGGCAGTTCAGTGGTGCCTTTGTTCTCATATGCCACAGGCAGACTCCAGGACAGGGTGAAAGTGACCCGCCAGTTGGCGGACTCCCTCAACTGGTGGCAGATCCCCCGCTACCTGCAGGCCAGAATACCCTTCCCGGCACCCAGCCCCCAGAAGATCCTTACCACAGATGCCTTCCTACTGGGCTGGGGAGCTCATTGTGAGGACCTCTACACACAAGGCAGCTGATCCCAGACAGAATGCCAGCTGGAGATCAACCTTCTGGAGCTCCAGGCGATATTCCTGGCTCTCCGAGCCCTCTGCCACTGGATGCAGCACCAGTCTGTGCTAATCCAGACTGACAACCAGGTTACAGTGTTCTACATGAACGAGCAAGGGGGCACAAGGTCATACTCCTTCTGCCAGGAGGCAGTAACATAGTAAATGACGGCAGATAAAGACCAGTATGGTCCATCTAGTCTGCCCAGCAAGGTGGCAAGAATAGATGCACCTGCCACTCCGTGCAGGTCACCCCTCCCCATGTCTTTGTTTAGGGATGAACCCACTGCTTCTTGTAGGGCTCCCCTGTTTGTTGAGAAATTAGGTAGTTAAGCTTATTTTGATTTTATACCCTTGCTATAAAGGGATCCACTGTTTTCTGTCCCATGCCATTTTGAATTCTGTCACTGTATTTGCCCCCACCACTTCCATTGGGAGGGCATTAACCACCCTTTCAGTGAAAAAATATTTCCTGACATTGCCTTTCAATTTACTCCCTTCCAGCTTCTTGTTATGCCCTCTAGTTTTACAGCTTCCCTGTCTTTGGAAGAGGTTTGTAGCCCTCTGCTGTTATGCAACACGCAACAGGATGCTCCTAAGGGTGGTCTACCTCCCGGGCCAAAACAATGCCCTGGCAGGCAAGCTGAGCAGAGTCCTCCCACTGCACGAGTGGTGCCTGGATCCCAGGGTGGCCTCCTGGCTGTTTAGACTCTAGGATGTCCCTCTAGTGGACCTGTTCGCCAACCCTGACAACACACAGTTGCCCAGCTTCTGCTTCTGCCAGCTGCACTCATCCCCGGGAGGCAGCAGATGTATTCCTGATTCCATGTACGGAAGGCCTTTACGTCTTCCCGCCGACTCCACTGGTTGGGAAGACCCTCCTCAAGGTCCAGTGTGACAGGGGATCACTGATACTGATAGCCCTATGGTGGCCCAGGCAACCTTGGTTCCCGCTGCTTCTCCACCCGTCAGCGCATTGCCGATTTCCCTGGGCCATGACCCAGGACTGCTATCTCAGGGGCAGGACTCTCTGCTGCACCCCAACTTGGGGTTCCTGTCTCTTATGGCTTGGCTGCTGAAAGGGTAGCCCTGGCTCCCTTCAACCTTCCACAGGACTTGGAAGAGGTCCTTCTGGCCTCCCGCAAGGCCTCCATGAGAAGGGCATACACCTTCAAGTGGCATCGCTTCGAGGTCTGGTGTGCCAAGAAGCGGGCAAATCTATTGTGATCATTTCAGATGGTACTCCAGTACCTACTCCACCTGTTGCAGGTGGGACCAAAGTCCAACTCTGTCAGAATGCACGTGTGTGCTTTTGTAATGCATCACCATGCCATTCAGGAAAAATCCCTCTCAGCCCAGCCCCTTGTATCGCAGTTCCTATGGGATCTCATGCTATCCGAACCCCCATCTGCCCACCAGCGGCAGAATGGGATCTCAACATGGTGCTCTTGCAGCTTACTAAGCTGCCGTTTGAGCCCTTGGCTACCTGCCACTTGTGGTACCTCTCCTGGAAGGTCGTCTTCCTTGTGGCACTCCCATCAGCCTTTAGGGTCAGCGAACCCCAGGCTCTGATGCTAGAGTTCCACCCCCCCTACACAAAGTTCTAAAAGAACAGGGTGATGCTTCACACACCCCAAGTTTCTGCCAAAGATGGTGTCCCCCATTCTACCTCAGTCATGAGGAGGTGCTCCCCAACCTTTTTCCAAGGTGTCATGCCAGCAAGGCTGAGACTGTCCTCCATGATTTTCATCTCTTATGACCCCAGTGACTAAGCAAATTTTGTCTACTTGGGTGGCAAACTGCATTGCCCTCGCATATGAGCAGGCTGGGATCTCGCTAGACCAGTGGAGCATGGCGTCAGGGCCATGGCTACTTCTGTAGCAAATCTGCATTCCGTAGCTGTGATGGAAATCTGCTGGGCTGCCAAATGGTCTTTGGTCCATACCTTCACAGTTCACTACTGCTTGGAGAGGGAGTCCCGATGGGACAGCTCCTTCGGCCAGGCCATTCTCTGTAATCTCTTCGGGGGTGTAAGCAACTTCTGCCCTCTGACCCTTCTATGTTCAGGCTATCGGAGTACTGGTCCTCCCGCCAGGCGCTTAGGTCTTACAAGAGTCTCTCAGTTGGGACTCAACTGCTGCAGTTCACAGCTCCCTGCTCTGGCTGCCATGGCATTTTGTACAGGTTTTCGGTAGCCTGTAGGTAGAGAGTTCCATATGTGAGGACTGACTTCCTGCTTGTTCCCAGAGAAAGCGTACTCACTCACCTGTAACGGGTGTTTTTCGGTGACAGCAGGAATCAGTCCTCACATCCCTCACTCTTCCCCTTGGAGTTGCTTCTGTACTGTATTTTAATTTTTGCCGTCTTAGCTATTTCATTAGGCTGAGGCAAGATGGCACCCTTGGGTGGGAAGGGGATCATGCATGTGTGGTGCATCTCCCAAAGACTTTCTTTGAAAGGTGGGGAGATGCTTCTGCGCGTGCTCCGTTGGCGCCGATGTCACCCATATGTGAAGGACTGATTCCTGCTGTCCCTGGAGAACACTTGTTACAGGTGAGTAACTATGCTCTATTGTTATGTGACTATACATTGATGCTTTATCGATAAATTCTTATTTATAGGTTGAATCGACCTTTGACCTTATCAGAAAAGATTGTGTATGGCCACCTGAATGACCCAGCTAAGCAGGATATCGAGAGGGGCAAAACCTACCTGCGCCTTCGCCCAGATCGTGTTGCCATGCAGGATGCCACTGCCCAGATGGCGATGCTTCAGTTCATTAGCAGTGGACTGCCTAAGGTGGCTGTCCCCTCCACCATTCACTGTGACCACCTTATCGAGGCTCAGCTAGGAGGTGACAAGGACCTGCGCAGGGCCAAGGTCTGGTATGGTATTGGCATATAGTGGCAAGTGTTTTTTTGTGATGGTGACTGTAGGATAGGGAAAGTAAAATGAGAGATAAGAAAAGTTGCAGCAACTCTCTGAGTGGTGGGGGATGCAGAAGAATTAGGAGCCAATTTCAATTACTTTTTGTTGGAATGCATCGAGGGAGGCTAGGCACTGAAATCCAACCACACAAGATGATGCATTCCCTTTTAATCAATTTTTTTTTTCATGAATACTAATTCAAGGAAAATTCAAAACACCTAATTTTCAATGTCCCCAAAAAACTGAATTAGGCAATTCCTGTTGCGGTATCAAGTGTAGAGCACGACGTGCACGTTTCGGGATTCTCTTCCCTGTATCAAGTGCTGTTTCCATCCAGTAATTTATAATGCATCGTCTGGTGTGGTTGGATTTCAGTGTCTTGCCTCCCTCGATGCATGCTGACAAAAAGTAATTGAAATTAGTTTTTGAGGGATAGTTTGGTGATTTTTCTGGTTTAAGTGTTATTACCAAACAAGGGATTCTTTGTGATTGAAGAATTAGGAGTAGCATTGTGTGGGTGGGATAAGTAAGGAAGGAAGGCAATAATGGCAGGATTAGGGAGAATGGGAAAAGGACAGTTACCTAAAGGAGTGTAGAAGGAAAATTGCAATGTTTGAAGGCTAGGGAGTCTTGCCATAAACAGGGAATGGAAGAAACCAAGAAAGATTTGGAAGATGGGGGGAGGGATATGGTGGAAATTGGAAGATAAAATAAGAGAAGAAACTTAACCTTTGAGGAGGAGAGAAGCAAATTATAATGAGGTGAGTAAAAGGTGGAAAGCAGAAAGAAAGGAATGAAAAGTGGGAAAAGGACTGTACAAAATTTAGACACAGAGGTTGGAAAATTTATTTTCTTAAATATATACAATTTTAGTTTTCAGTATGTCACTTGTTTGTAAACTACTTCAAGTGTCCTTTTGATTTAGAATAGTGGTATAGAAATAATAAAATAGATAAAGTAGCTTTTGTGCATATAAAATAATGTGGCAGAAATATGGAAATGTGTCATAAAATTTCCCTAATCTCAAATACTGGGCTGCAGAAAACTGTGATCCTTAACTGTAGAGGATGAGGCATGGGCTCCATGGGAAGCTGTAGTGCTTCTTATACAAAAAGTGTTGCGAAGCGCTTAATGCTTGCAGATGGTTTTGTGCTGCTTTTCTTTGCATAGACATAGAGATTGGGTGTACCAGGGAACTCTGCAACAGATTTTGTATGGCCATATCAATTGTGTACACTGTTTTTTTTGTATAGCAGTAGGTGGAAATTATTTATCAAATTTAATGCATCAATGATCTTAAAGTCTGTTTTCCAGTTTTCCTTTTTTCCCAGCATTCTCTTTTGTTTTAGTTCTCTCTCACAATTTGTTTTCGTTTTGTCTCTTTCAAATACAATGTATTTGTTTGTTATTCCTGTCATGACTCTAAACCATTCCATTATTTTTTTTCTCTTATTTTCTTTCATTCTATTCCCCTTCCTTTTGCCATTGTTTGTACACATAATTTGAGTATAATTATAGAGATTCAAAGATGGATGTTAATTGGTAGTCGCAATAGCTTTTCCAGGTGATCAAAAAGAACATTGATATGAATGAATTACTGACAGTTCTCCTAATGCCAAATATAGTATTGATGAACAGGATCGAGTCTGGCACATGTGGGTGACAACATCACATGTTGCTGGGATGGAACAGCTCTCTCAAAAAAGCTCAGAAATTAGTGTGAAGTTTTGAGCTTGAGCAGTCCTTCCTATGTACAGAGTTCTCTGCGTCTCAATGAGGAGGAGTGGCTCAGTGGTTGGGACAGGTTACCTCGGGCTGGAGGGCCGGGGGTTCAATTCCCTCATGGGGACAAGCAACCTCAGGCCGGAGGGACTGGGGTCTCTAGTCCCATGGCCACTCCTTGTGGCCTTCGGCAAGCCACTTAACCCTCCATTGCCTCAGGTACACTTAGATTGTGAGCCCTTCGGGGACAAGGGAATAAAAAGTACCTGTTAGTATACATGTAAACCGCACTGATTCTAAAGAGCGCGGAATAAATAAATTTAATTTTTTCAACTTGGCCAAACGGCTGCTAAACAAACTTCTCCTCCTGATGAATTTTTCTACAAATTACAGAGTTTCTTCCAGTGTTTTCATTTTTTCTTTTTGACATGCCTGTGAAGTCGAGGTTCAGACCCTGCCAAAAGTGTGGCAGAAAGATGCATAACTTTTGATACACATTCCAAGTATTTAATCTGCTTGGGTGAGAGTCTCAACCATAACTAATACAAGCAAGGTTTCCTCAATCACCTTCTCAACCACTACGAAGTTGAAGAAAGACTGCTCTGATGCAGAAGGATCAGAAGTCTTCACTGTGCAGAAGTCTTTGAGCTCTGTACATATGAGTCAACAATCTTCTATTGAACCACCGTCAACCTCCCAATGCAGTGGCTTTAAATGTCCAGTGCTCAAGAAGACTGCCAGATAACATTTAAATTGGCACATGCTTCCTTGCAGGATTCTAGACTCATAGCGCAACCACCTCCTGGTTATTTGCATAGGCCTGAAGGGCAGGCATCATCCATAACACCTTCCAAGGCACTTGGAAAAACAGAAGTATATTTGCGCTGTTTCTCCTCGTTCCAAGCACCAACAAGTGAACTCTACTTCTGCACAGTTGTTCCAGTTACATCCAGGGCAGACTACATAAATGTCACAGACACAATGTGTAAGAGCCTTTCAGAACAGACTTTACCTGTTCCTTAGCATGCCTCTCTGCAACAGCCTCTGTCATCAAGTCGGGTGCTAGTGATAGTAGTGATAGAATCCTCGCCATCTGTTTCACCATCTCTTCTGGAGCACCCATATGCATTCCTGCATACGATACTTAATGAATTTGTGAAAAGGTATTGTAAGGAATTTCCAAATGTGCAGTACCAACAATCCAGTGAGATACCATATCATTCAAAAGCTGTTACTTCTCAGAACCCTATAATATCTTTGCTATCTACAGAGCCAGAGCCAGCACATTCACTGCCATCCTCCTCTCCAGTATCCAGCCTTTCCTTTTGGATCTGCTTGCTATTCCTCTGGTCTCTATCAAGGATATGGAGGAGTATTCCACAAGAATACCTTCCGATCTCTTCCCCCTAGCTATAAAAAGATCTCCCTATGAAGGTATCTCTTAACTAGACTTATGCAGCAGATGGAAAAGCATAGTTACTCACCTGTAACAGATGATCTCCGGGAACAGCAGGAATTTAGTCTTCACATATGGATATCGTCGGTACCGATGGAGCCTGCGCGGGAACGCTCCCCAGCATCCATTAGGAAAGCTTTTGGGAGCATCCCACAGCGCCTGCGTGCTGCCTTCCCACCTTTCTCTTTTGTCTCAGCTATAAACTCAACTGGAGAGGGACAGTTGGAGAGGGGGAGAGAGAGAGAGAGATACAACTCCTAGGGGAGGTGGGTGGGTTGTGAAGACTAAATTCCTGCTGTTCCCGGAGATCACCTGTTACAGGTGACTAACTATGCTATCTCCAGGAACAAGCAGGAATGTAGTCTTCACATATGGGGACTCCCTAGCTGCAGATGCCAGGGAGATGGTCCCAGGAAGTAGTTAGCCCTTGTGAAAGGGCCATACTCCTCCCCCCCCCCCCATGGATCTCTGGCATCTTACCAGGGATGGTGGGTAGGAGTTGATTAAGTCTGGAACAAGTATTGAAGAACAGCCTGACCAAACAAGGCATCCCGGCGGGAGTCCTTGTCTAAGCAGTAAGAAGCGGGCAAATCTGTTGTGCTCATTTCAGATGGTACCCCACTACCTACTCCACCTGTTGCTTAAAGGGAGGATTTGGTAAAAGAAGGCCTCTCATAAATCTCGCTATGAGAGGATGAGAGGAAATAGGTTGTCCACTTAGAGGCTTGTAAGAAGCTGCAATAGCACTAAGATAGACTCTTACTGAATTTGTCTTGAGGACCCGCATTTGACAAATGAAGGAAATACTCCAGTGTTGATTCCAGAGGTATTGCAAGAGGGTTAAGACCCTTCTGCGAGCATCATATGGTAAACATTTTCCACTTAAAGGCATACGAGCATCTTGTGGAGGGTTTCCTAGAAGCATGAAGGATATCCTTTACCTGTTGGGAAAGGTTAAGATCCTGAAGTTCTAGGCTTTCAGCAACCAGGCCCTGAGATGCAGAGACTGGGGATTCGGATGCCACAGCATCCCTTCCTCTTGGGAGAGAAGATCTGGAGCGGATCCCAATTCCAGAGGCGGAGCTTGAGAAAGATGTAGGAGCAGAGGGTGCCTCGTTTGCCGTGGCCAATATGGAGCTATGAGGATCATATGACCTCTGTCTCTCTGAAGCTTGAATAGGATTTTGGGGGATGAGGGGAATGGGTGGGAAGGGATATAGGAAGTCCTGGCCCCATTGAAGGAGGAAGGCGTCACTTGCCTGGCAACATCGAGCCAGAATTCTGGAACAGAACCGGGGAAGTTTGGCATTCAGCGGACTTGCAAAGAGGTCTATGTCCGGGGTTCCCCAAATCTGAAATATTTGGGCAACCTGGTCTGCATGGAGAGACCATTTGTGTGGAAGCAGAACTTGACTGAGTTTGTCTGCCCAAGAGTTTTGAATGCCTGGAAGATACACCGCAAGGAGATGAATCTGATGCTCTCTGGCGAGGGCCCATATTCGCAAAGCTTCATTGCATAGCGACAGAGAGCCTGTTCTGCCCTGCTTGTTCACATGGAACATGGCTACCTGATTGTCTGTTTGAACTAGGACTGTCTTGTAGCTGAGCTGGGCATGAAATGAAGAGCAAAGAAGATTGCTCTGAGCTCCAGGAGGTTGATGTGAAGACAGGCCTCCTGTGGAGCCCAGGTACCCTGGGTAGAAAGATTGTGCAACCTGTGATACTTCTGTTAGGTTTGCTTGGGATAGGGGTTGCTGGAAAGGAGACCGCACCAGAAGGTTTCTGGGTGATTGCCACCAATGGAGGGACGAAATAAGACGGTTTGAGTTTATTTTGTCCAACAGGCAGCCTGAGGGCTGTGTCCACTGAGTGGATAAAGTCCACTGAGTGGATAAAGTCCACTGAGTGGATAAAGTCCACTGAGTGGATAAAGTCCACTGAGTGGATAAAGTCCACTGAGTGGATAAAGTCCACTGAGTGGATAAAGTCCACTGAGTGGATAAAGTCCACTGAGTGGATAAAGTCCACTGAGTGGATAAAGTCCACTGGGCTTCTCGCATATGGAGGTGAGCATAAGGAACAGCATGCACGGTGGATGCCATGTGGCCTAGCAATTGTAGCATTTTCCGAGCAGTGAGACAAGGTTTGAGCACTGCTTGGGAAGCTAGTTGTACTATGCAAAGACAGCGGGGCTGCGGAAGGAAAGCCCTTGTCTGTCTGGTATCCAGATGAGCTCCTATGAACTCTAGGGACTGAGTGGGAGCAAGATAGGATTTTGGGAGGTTTATGACCAGTCCCAAATACTGAAGGATTCGCATTGTGCGAAACAGAGCAGAGCTGGCTTTTGGCACTATATAGGGGCTCGAATGAGCCAGTCGTCTAAGTAAGGGAAGACAAATTCCCAGAGTGCGTAGAAATGCTGCTACCACAGCCATGCATTTTGTGAACACTCTTGGCGCAGAAGCCAGGCCAAAGGGAAGAACCTTGTATTGGTAGTGCTTTCCTTGAAACAGGAATCGGAGGAATCTCCTGTGATTTGGACGGATGAAAATATGAGTATACGCATCCTTGAGATCTAGAGAACAAAGCCAATCCTGACTTTGAAGATATGGCAGCAGAATTCCTAGAGAGACTATTTTGAATTTCTCTCGGAACAAATATTTGCTCAATTCTCTGAGGTCTAAAATAGGTCTGTGTCCTCCTGTTTTCTTTGGAATAAGGAAATAGGGGGTGTAGAACCCTGTACTCTGATGGGGAATGGTTACTTCCTCTATTGCTCCTTGAGCAAGGAGCATTGTGACCTCTTGACCTAAGAGACTGTCGAGAGGTCTGAGAATTGAAATTACAATTGTAGGAGGGGGCATGCTGTGAAAATGAAGCTTGCATCCCTCTCGTACAATGGACAGAGTCCAATTTTCTGCTGTTATTTGGTACCATCTGTGGGCAAAATGACATAACCTGCCTGGGATGGTCGAGGGTTCTGGACCGTTCAGGGGCAGGAAGGCAAAGTTTTCTCTAGAAAGGAGTCAAAGCCCCTGAGGAGGCTGAGCCTGCTGAGCTGACTGAGGTTTTGCAGATTTTGGCTTCTTTTGTTGTCTAGGTTGTTGCTGTTGTCACTTTTGGGCAGTCTGACCTGGACGGTGTCCGTGTTGGGTATAGGAAGGATAAAACTTCTTTTTCTTATTGAAAAATGGTTTCTTAGAGGATTTTTTCCTTGCAGGATCGGCTGTAGATTTGGACAATCTATCCAAAGTAATATTGTCAGCATCTATCTCATTAGCCTTCTCCTGCCAATTCTTGCCAAAGAGATTTTCTCTTGTGCAAGGAATGTTTTCTAATTTATCCTGTACCCAAATTTCCAAGTCAGATGCCTAAAGCTAGGCAATCCGACGTGCACCAATGGCAATAGCAAAGGTTCTGCTTATGCACTCAAAACAGTCAAAGGCTGCACGATTTACAAACCTGGAAACATCCTGAGAATGTTTGACTAAAGTAAGATAGTCTTGCCTTTTGTCATCAGGAAGGTGGGGGCTCAAAAGCTCCAAGTCTCCTGTGACCTCTTTAAGGAACATTCCCATATACAAGATACAGGAACTGATCCTAGCTGAGAGCATGGCAGCTTGGAAGCATCGACGCCCAAAGGCATCAAGAGTCCTACATTCACGACCTGGAGGATCGGATGCATGTCTCTTTGCACTTTTCATCCTTCTCATGGCTGATTCCACCACCATTGAATGGTGTGGTAATTGAGTTTTTTGAAAGCCAGGACAAGGTGAAACTCGATACATGGTATCGAGTCTTCGAGAATGAGGAGATGTGATTAAAGGTGTTTCCCACATCCTTAGCATACGATCATGTAAGATCTCATGAATAGGCAGAGTAGCTGCCTCTTTGGGAGCCTTAGGGTATTGGAGAATTTCCAACTCCTTTTCCCTAGGCTCTTTTTCAGGAGCTACTGTGATGGAAAGGCCTCGGGCCACATCACAGATAAAGTCCTGAAAGGACATAACCTCTGGCGGAGACATTCTGCGCAGAGGAGAAGAGGAATCCTCGGGGAGAAGTACTCTTGTATTGGCAGAGTCTTCAGACTCATCAGAGGATTCAAAATACCTCCGATCCCGGTGATCGTGCAAAGCACGGTACCGGTATCGATTGAAGTCGGCATCGGGTTGTTCCAGTACCGATCTGTCGATGCCGGAGACAGATGCATGACTCGGTATGGGTGGCATACCCGCCAATGTTAATTCAGTCGGTACCGGTATCGGTTGAGGTGTCTGAAGCGGTTTCAACTGTACCGAAGCTGTGAGAAGAGCCGCTAGACTGCGTTTGATAGCAAGGAATCTCTGGTCTATTGATGCTGCCGATGCTTGGGTGTCGGTACCGGTAGAAGCAGCCGCAACCCCAGAGCATGGCACCAGTAGTTCTGCCGAGGTTGAGGCCTCAAGAACATCCTGGAACCCCATTAGTGTTTTGGAAGCCAAAGCCTCCCGCCAGGGCAGTTTTGCCGGTGAAAATTCCTCAAGGGCAACTCCAGGGGCATCTCGATACTTAGGAGGTCTACCCTTTGAGGACCGGCTAGATTTATGTTTAGTTATCTGAGATCCATGGGAGGAAGATGAGGCCCTGGAGGACGTTGATGCAACAGACGCCGCGTCTGAGGGAAAAAGGGTGCTGAGTTTAGCAGCTCGGTTCTGCCGGCCCCTTTTTGACTTCAACAATAGTTAAATGTGATCACCTTTCAGAGCGTTAATTACTAAATAGTACCTAATAATCTGCACGCTCCACTCTTCACTCTTCAAACCTAATGCTCACATTTGCATCAACGGCCCATACGCTGCTGATGGTAAGCTTTGAATAGTGCGGTGCTTTTAATCAGATAAGATTACCACGCTAGAATTTTTCAACTTCAGAATGTTCACTTTGGAAAAAATGGTACTTATCTGAAAAGGCTGCATTACCCCAACGCCAACTTTTGCGCTAGTGCGTTTCACATCAAAGTTTTCTCAAGGGGCTTGTATTTGCACTACTCCGGTCTATCTATAAATAAAGTGACAAAGTACTTATCAGTAGAGTTCACTTCCTCATTTCATCTTTTACAACGGATCCTTAGTCAGATAGCAAAAAACTTTTTCACTCACCATGTTCACAGACCAGTCGCTGTCTTTTAGTGCTGCTTTTGAAAAGGTGCTACTGAAGATGCCACGCATGCTCACTTTGTGGTGTATTTCTAGTTGTGGATGCTGGAGCTTAATGATTAACAGCTGGTAAGATACGTGCCGACGTAATCTCCTCCATTCATGCAATTAAGACAGCGGGAATGTGACCACACTAAGGTGCACTCCCAACCTATTGACTCATCATAAACTAATCTCTGTCCTCACTGGTGATGAAGTGTTGAGGATTTTATTATGCACGATCTCTATCTAAACCAGCTTACGGTCTTCACGGGTGATTGCAAATGTGAGCATTAGGTTTGAAGTGTTCTTCATAACCTGAGAAATCAGCTCCACAATAGTCTGAGGCCCAGCTGCAAGAAAAAATATCACTATACCTCTTAAGGTGAAGAGTGGAGCATGCAGATTATTAGGCCCCTTTTTGACGACATTCCACAGGAAAGGCACTCTGAAATAGAGTGGTCAGGACCTAAACATTTGAGACACCAATCACGGGTGTCGGTGACGGAAATGGTACCGCCACATTTAGAACATTTCTTAAAACCTGAAGTAGGTTTTTCTATTTGAAAGGAAAAAATTGGGCCTAGTGCCCAAAATGGCACATAGCACCAAGGAAAAAAGTTTCTAAAGTAAAACATGTCAGAAACTAAATTTTTTTTATTTTTAAAGAAAGAAGAAAGAACCGGCGGTACCGGTATGGTGTCGAAGGAAGGCAGACGCGACCACAAAAACAAAGATTAAAGACGACATTTTTCTGAGGTGACAGGGTATGTGACCTGTCGGCTCCGCAGAAAACGAAGAACTGGAGAGGGACAGTTGGAAAGGCGGGAAGGCAGCACGCAGGCGCTGTGGGATGCTCCCAAAAGCTTTCCTATTGGACGCTGGGGAGCGTTCCTGCGCAGGCTCCGTCGGTAGCGACGATACCCATATGTGAAGACTACATTCCTGCTTGTTCCTGGAGATAAGAAGTACCTTTTTCCTTTGCAGCAAGAGGAGGAACTATATGCAGTTTTGGCCTCTTAAAGTACTTAGAAGTACCAAAGTTCCTATTCATGACTTTTCAGAATCACGTATATGTGGCAAAATCCACTTATTGTGCAGCCTATATCCCAAAAGATGGAAGTGAGAAAGTGAAATACAAGGTCCAGCTTTCACGCTTCTCCATTGTCAAAGTGGCTAGGAGGAAAATCAAAAAGTGCAGGCAGTTTTTCAGTGGTACATTGACTAGAGCTCTCTTATTAGAGGAGGGAGGAGATTACATATAATTCTCTACCTCGGACTGTAGACAGCATGGGTAAGAGATCCCAGATCCCTTGGTAGCTGAGAGCTAGAAGTAAGTGCTTGCAGGACCGACCCTCAATGCTGCACAGGCATCTTGAAAAGTTGAAGCACATTTCTTCCATGTGGAACAGCTTTAAAATAGCACCACCACTTCCATTTTCTGCATACTTTTCAGAAATTGCAAGGTGAGCACCCAGGTTATCTGGCCAGGGGATTCAACTGGTATACACCAGGCCGTCAGTTGAGATCAAGCCAGGGGGCTTTTTAAAATTGCTTCATAGAAGGCAAAAAAGAGATCTTGAGCTTTCTATATAGTTATTCCTGATCATGAAATAAATTGTCAGAGGACTTGCAGAAACAGTAATACAATGAACGGTTTAGCTAGAAGCTTAATACCTGGGTTTTCCTATTTAAGTGGGGGGTGGTTCTCCATGAGAGACAAGTGTGAGGGTTTCACTGTTGTATTTTAATTGTATTTTTGTTTTATTGAATAGTGTTTTGATGGCTTTTCAGTAAAATTGTAGGTAGAATATAATAATTTTTAAATACCTACTCCTTCAGACAAGGATCCATACGTGTTAGACCAAAAGTATTTCAGGGTGCAATGCTTTCTGTCTGTTCCAGTACAGGCATACAGACTGGCAAAAGTAAGCTTTTTTGCCCAACCTTTCACCACAGACTCCGACTTAGCTAGTGCTATAGTAGTAGAAGCAGATGAGTGTGGTACTTATCTTATGCACACGGCGCATGATATCTTTGAAACCTTGTCCACACTTTATTGCTGCCAGGCGCCTAGCTTGGTTGCACACATCTTGGTTATATGAGGACATCCATTCCACGTTGGCAGTTGCTCCTTGCATAGGGAATTCATTATTTGGAGATAAAAGTGAAAGATGGTGGACATTTAAAAAAAAAATCACTGATCCATTCTTGAGCATTTCTCTATTACACTCCTGTCTGATTTTTTTTTTCCTCTAAGCATACGACTAAATCAGCATTACAGAGGGTTTTACTACCATAAGTTGTGTGTGTTTTTAGTAGGAATAAAAAAGAATCTAAGTCTTGATAATGAGAAAGGGCTCAACCAAAGCAGGCTGTGCTGGCTCAGTGAAAACATCAGTCATCTTGATTGCTACCATCTCTCTCAACCAGAACCCCTACTATGTTATACACCCTGCCCTTCGTGTTGGCAGTCAGGCTCATGTCATCCTTCCATCCTGGGAGAATGTCATTACAAATTCCTGGCTAGTATAGTCAGAAGAGACTATCAACTTGGGTTTGTCAGTCACTCTCCAGATTGACCATTAGGCTGGATTCATCTACCCTACACTCATACCAGACTCATAGAAGATGTTTCTCTCCTTCAGTCCAAAGCCAGAGAACCGGTCCTGCTGCAGAAAAGGAATCTGGGCTTCTACTCCGTTATTTCCTCCTTCCAGAGAAGACTGGAGGATTATGCCCCATCTTAGATCTCAGAGATCCAAACCTTTTTTTCACAAAAAGAAATTCAAGTTGAATATTCCCTTCATTCAACCATCCTTAAAGAAGGGAAACTGGCCATGTACTCTGGATCAGTGGTTCTCAACCCAGTCTTTGGGACACACCCATCCAGTTGAGTTTTCAAGAAATGCATGAGAGAGACTTGCATGCACTGATGCCTTTCTATGCAAATCTCTCATGCATATTCATTGAGGATATCCCAACAACCCAAATGGCAGTAAGTCCGAGGACCAGGAAAAGAGCCACTACGCTAGATCTCAAGGATGCTTACTCACTTTCTGCAATGATGGATTGGTATCTTCATGTCATTCTTCAGACAGACTACTTTCAGTACAGGGTCCTTCCTTTTGGCTTGTCATCAACTCGCAGAGTATTTACAGCATATCTCATAGTGGTCGCTGTCCACCTCCACAAGCAGGATCATATAGTCTTCTCATACTTTGGTTTCTAAAGGTCTCTTTGGAGAACCTTGCTGTAGCCCTGAGGAGCAAAACAGTGCACCTACTCCATAGTCAGAGCTTTATCACCTTTCAGAAATCCCCTTTGTGCCCTGTGAACACTATTTATTTTATAGATGCTTTTCTGGACACAGGTAGAAGCTTTTCTGCCAGAAGACAGATTAGAGTCCTTATTTCACATGTTTTATGTTTATGTTTTATTTCACTTGATAAAAACCGCCTTTCATGGGCAAGCAAAGCGATGTACAATAAAAACCAATAAAAACTTTGTTTTTAAAAAGGCCGAGGCCAGTGAAAAGGAAAAGAAATACACTTTCTGGACAGAAAAGCAATAGAAGCAGAAGAGACAAAGCTAAACCGTAACAAAGACAAGTCACAAGGAGAGCAGAGGATAATACAAATGGGAATCACACAAAAGGAGAGGGGATATCAAACGCAAGGGAAAAAAGGTGGGTTTTGAGGTTTTGTTTAAATGTGGGGTGGTGAGGGTCCAGTCGAAGTGAGGAGGGGAGGGAGTTCCAGAGGGCGGGGCCAGCAAAAAGAAGGCAGAGGAACGGGTAGACTGTAAATGGGCACGGGAAGGGGAGGGAAGAGTGAGGCGGTTAAGGTGAAAGGAGCGAGGGGTGTACCTAGGGGAGTGGAAGGAAAGGAGGTCCGTTAGATATTGGGGGGCACCTGTGTGGAGAGCTTTATGAACCAAAATGAGCAACTTGAAGTGAACGCGGTGGGGGAAGGGCAACCAGTGAAGATGGAACAGTAAGGGTGTGATGTGATCACGAGGGGAGGAATGGGTGACCAGACGAGCGGCAGTATTCTGAATACGTTGTAACCGGGACTGTTGTTTCTTAGAAAAGCCGACAAAAAGTGAGTTTGCAAAATCCACCCGAGACATGACCAGGGAAAGTAACAGAGTAGTAAGAGCAGAAGGGGATAGAAAAGGACGAACTGCACGGATTTGTCGGAGAAAGAAGAAGGACAACTTGGTGACATGAGAAACATGAGCATGAAAGGAAAGATCAGACTCGTCCGCAACATAGTTTATTGGCAGTCATGGCCAAGTCTTTTTAACTTATGTTGGACCACATGGCTACAACCACAATGTAGTGACTATTGCTTGATTTGAAAAGGAACCCCACCAACTGGTGATTGCTGTCAAATCGAAAGTCCAAAAATCACCTTGAATAACGCAGAATACCCAAAAACTATTTATTTGTCAGATACGCCATCAGAAGAGCGTTGCTCATTCTCGAATGTTGGTCATGTTCATTTTAATCACTATATGGTTCTAAAATCCATTGATGTAATCAAAGCACTTATCTTATAAATCTTTATAGCAGAAAGTCAGCTTTCAAAATCCAACTGAGGAACACCCCTGATCATGATGTGCACATTACGAGTCCGCTATTGACTGTTTCAGGTGCAACAGGAGAATGCAACAAGTTCCTCCATAAATCTGCGTAACTGCCACAAAACACTCCAAACTACCCCAGTAGGTGGGGTTCCTTTTTTTTTTTTTTTGGATTGTATTTATTTCCCTCGTGTATATGATGGTTGCAGATACTTTCGCATTCTCTGAAGAACAATTGGACAGGCTTGGACAACGATCAGCATTATTGGATAATGATGTTGGTGGCATGGAGGCGCTTAACCTTTCCTTTCTTAAATTAAAGTCTCTTCAGAAACGAGTTATTCGAGCGCAGCTACATGGGGCGTCCATAACCAAATATTTAAAATTGCGTATTATACCTAGGGGTTTAAGGATGCCACGGGCTCCTAAAATGTTTGACTGATTCTGTCTTCATTTTGAAGTGGAATGGGATACTCAAAAAATGTAGTTTTGACCTCATTGTATTAATAATAGAGTGGACAATCACGGAGGAAGATACTTTGGGAAAACAGATTGATGGCATGAAGACCAAACTACAATCCTCTATGGAGGCGGAGACATTTCAAACAAAGATTGATGATATTGAAAAACAGGAGATTTTTTTTTGACCATCTTAGCAGCTTTAAACTTAAAAAAAAATGTAATAAGAGACAAAACCAATTATGACATGGTAAGGGTTTATAGATGGATGTATGAAAAAATGGATAAACCCGCCAAACATGTTTCTTTTGAGGAGGACATATATGATAGCGACGGGTTCTACAATTAGAAGTGGACGTCGTAGAGGACATGATATTTCTGAAAGGGGCAATCAGGATTTTTGGTTCTCCATGAGGCCGCCGTTCACAGAGACCTTATCTGGACGAGCATTGGGGAGATCCTCCTAATACCAGACAGCTTGCCAAACAGAAGCAACAGCAGTTGTTAACTTAACTAGACAGGATTTAACCCCGTACCAGGAACAGGTACTCAATTTATGATTCTTTTTTTTTCCCATAGTGAGCTATGATTCTTTCAGAATGTATGTTTCCTTAGATAATTTTTTTTGAGGATAAGTCCACCTCCTGCGACATTTCTTTAATTTGTGCACCATCAAAGTGGATACCCCCTGGACCTGTTGATTCGATTATTTCCACATTTAAGGAATTAGTTCTAAAAGAACTGAAGATAATGGAATAGACTTTTAAAAGTGATTATTCCAATATCTCGAGGGTAGAGAGAATGGGATTAAAACAGCTAACCACTAATGATCATTTAATCATTAGGGGTGCTGATAAGGGTGATGCAGTGGTACTTCGAACAATGGATAACTATTACAGGGCCATATGGACACAACTTCAAGACACTCGCTATTATAAGAAATTGTTAGAAGATCCCACTTCAAATTTACAGAATAAAATAAAAACACGAGTGATGGCTGCCTACTTTCTTATGTGTTCTACATCCGAAAATACCCACATTCTTCACAGTACCAAAGATTAATAAGTTGATCTCCAGGAGCAAGCAGGAATGTAGTCTTCACATATGAGTATCGTCGATACCGACGGAGCCTGCATGGGAACGCTCCCCAGAGTCCAATTAGAAAGCTTTAGGGAGCATCCCATAGCGCCTGCGTGCTGCCTTCCTGCCTTTCCCAACTGCCTCTCTCCAGTTCTTCGTTTTTCGCGGAGCCAGCAGGTCGTTTTCCTGTCACCGCAGAAATTATCCCGTATTTTTTCATTCTTGTTTTGTGGTAGCGTCTGCCTTCCTCAATGCTATAACGGTACCACCGGTTCTTTCTTTAAAAAAAAAAAAAAAAAAGTGCTTTTCTTTTTCTGGATTTTCTAGTCTTTTTCTCTCAGGTGCCACGTGCCATTTTGGGCACTAGGCCCAAATTTTCCTCAACATGGAAAAGCCCGCTTCGGGTTTTAAAAAGTGTTCTAAGTGTACCTTTTCCGTCACCGACACTCACGAGTGATGCCTCAAATGTTTAGGTCCTGACCACTCCATCTCGGAGTATGTTGCCTGTGGGATGATGTTGAAGAGGGGTCGGCAAAACCGAGCTGCTAAGCTTAGCACCCTTTTTCCCTCCGATGCAGCGTCCGTGGCATCGACCTCTTCCAGGGCTTCGTCTTCCTCCCATGGATCTCAGGTAACCAAACATAAATCTGGCCAGTCCTCAAAGGGTAGATCTCCTTCCAAGCATCAAGATGCCTCTGGCATTGCTCTTGAGGAACTTGTACCGGCAGAATTGCCCCGGCGGGAGGCTTCGGCTTCCAAAGCACTATTGGGGCTCCAGGATGTTCTCGAGGCCTCAACCTCTGCAGAAGTACTGGTGCCATACTCTGGAGTACCGGCCGCTTCATCCGGTACCGATATCCAGGCATCGGCAGCGTCAATAGACCAGAGGTTCTTGGCTATTGAACGCACTCTGGCGGCTCTCCTTGCGGCTTCGGTGCCTTTGGGACCGCTTCAGACAGTTCAACCGGTATCGACACCGGTTCTGGCACCGATATCGGCACCGGTACCAACAGCATCGACTTCGGCGACACTGTTACCGACACCGAGTCATGCTGTCTCCTCCGGTATCGACAGGCCGGTACCGGACCCCTCCGGTACCGACTTCGATCGGTACCGGTATCGTGCTTTACAGGAGCTCCCGGACAGGAGATATTTCGAATCCTCTGATGAATCTGAGGATTCTGACAACTCTGTCGGTTCTGGAGTACTTCTCTCTGAAGAGCCTTTCTCTCCTAAACGTAGGATGTCACCTCCAGAGGATATATCCTTTCAGGATTTCATCCGGGAAGTGGCCAGAGGTCTTTCCATTACAGTGGCTCCTGAAACAGAACCCAAAGCAAAGGAGTTGGAGATTTTACAATATCCTAAAGCTCCTAAGGAGGCAGCTACTTTGCCTGTTCATGAGATCTTGCATAATCTTATGTTAAGAATGTGGGAGACACCTCTTACCACCTCCCCTCATTCCCGTAGGCTGGATACCATGTATTGAGTACCTCCTTGTCCTGGATTTCAAAAACCTCAGTTACCACACCACTCCATAGTGGTGGAGTCAGCTATGAGAAGGATCAAGAGTGCAAAAAGACATGCATCTAATCCTCCAGGTCGTGAATGTAGGACTCTTGATGCCTTTGGGCGTCGAACCTTCCAGGCCTCTATGCTTTCTGCCAGGATTAGTTCCTACATCTTATACATGGGAATGTTCCTTAAGGAGGTTACAGGAGATCTAGAGCTTATGAGCCCTCTCCTTCCTGATGATAAGAGGCAGGATTATCTTACACTTTTCAAACATGCCCAGGATGTTTCCAAGTTTAATTGTGCAGCTTTTGACTGCTTTGAGTGCATAAGCAGAACCTCTGCCATTGCTATAGGTGCTGGTAGGATTGCCTGGCTCCAGGCATCTGACTTAGAGCTCTGGGTACAGGACAAACTGGGGAATATCCCTTGCACAGGGGAAAATCTCTTTGGCAAAAATTGGCAAGCGAAAGCTAATGAGCTAGATGCTGATAGTCTATCCAAAGTGGTGCTATCTAAGGCTACAGCTGATCCTGCAAGGAGAAAATCCTACAAGAAACCATTCTTCTCTAAAAAGAAGAGGTTTTACCCCTCCTATACCCAGCAGGTGCATTCTGCAGGTCAGTCTGCCCGAAAAGGACAGCAGACCCCAAAGCAAAGGAAAACAAAGACTGCTAAGCCTCAACCGGCCCAGCAGACTCAGCCTTCACAGGGGCTTTGACTCGCACCTAGAGAACTTGGCCTTCCTGGCCCTCAAAAGGCCAGAGCCTTCCACCATCCCAGGAAGGTTGTGTCATTTTGCCCCCAGATGGGAGCAGATAACAGCAGAAAAATGGACTCTCCATTGTAAGAGAGGGGTACAAGCTTCATTTCTTCAACATGCCCCCTCCTACAGTGGTAAGAGAGTTCAATTCTCAGACTTCACTCAACACTCAGTTGGGTCAAGAGGTCAGTTTACTTCTTGCCCAGGGGGCACTAGAAGACGTACCCATTTCCCAACAGGGTACAGGGTTTTACTCCCCCTATTTCCTTATCCCAAAGAAAACAGGGGGACACAGACCTATTTTGGACCTCAGAGAATTGAACAAATTCCTGTTCAAGGAGAAATTCAAGATGATTTCTCTAGGAACTCTACTGCCATACCTTCAGAGTCAGGATTGGCTTTGTTCTCTAGATCTCAAGGATGCGTACACTCATGTTCTCATCCATCCAACTCACCGAAGATTCCTTCGGTTCCTTTTTCAAGGAAAGCACTACCAATACAGGGTGCTTCCTTTTGGCCTGGCCTCAGCACCAAGGGTGTTTATGAAATGCATGGCTGTGGTAGCAGCATTTCTTCGCACTCTAGGAATATTCGTCTTCTCCTACTTAGACGACAGGCTCATTCGAGCCCCATCAGAGTCAGAGGCTAGGATTTCTCTATCTTGCACAATGCGTATCCTTCAGTATTTGGGCCTGGTCATAAACATCCCAAAATCCAGCCTAACTCCCACTCAGTCTTTACAGTTTATAGGAGCTTTGCTGGATACCAGAAAAGCAAAGGCCTATCTTCCACAACCCCGCTGCCTTCGCATTGTGCAGTTAGCCTCCCAGGCAGTGTTAAACTCATCTCACTGCTCGGGAAATGTTACAATTACTAGGCCACATGATGTCTACCGTGCATGTGGTCCCCTATGCTCGCCTCCATATGAGAGCAGCCCAATGGACTCTATCCACTCAGTGGACTCAAGCATCAGGCTGCCTATCAGACAAAATTGCAAACACAAGTCGCCTTATTTTGTCTCTCCAATGGTGGCAGTCAACCCAAAACCTGTTGGTAGGGTCCCCTCTCCAGCAGCCTCTACCCCAAGTCACTCTAACAGATGCCTCACAACTGGGTTGGGGAGCTCACCTGCAAGATCTCCCTACCCAAGGCACCTGGACTCCACAGGAGACCCAATTACATATCAATCTCCTAGAACTCAGAGCAATCTTCCTTGCTCTTCGAGTGTTCCACACCCAGCTAAGCTACAAGACGGTCCTAATTCAGACGGACAATCAAGTAGCTATGTTCTATCTGAATAAGTAGGGAGGAACAGGCTCTGTCGCTTTGCAACGAAGCTTTGCGACTATGGGCCCTCACCAGAGAGCATCACATTCATCTCCTTGCGGTGTATCTGCCAGGCATTCAAAACTCTTGGGCAGACAGACTAAGTCAAGTTCTGCTCCCACACGAATGGTCTCTCCATGCAGACCAGGTAGCAAGAATTTTTCAAATTTGGGGAACCCCGGATATAGACCTCTTTGCAAGTCCACTGAATGCCAAACTTCCCCGGTTCTGTTCCAGAATTCCAGCTCAGGGTTCTCAGGCCAAGGATGCTTTCCTCCTCCATTGGGGTCAGGACTTCCTATATGCCTTTCCACCCATTCCCCTAATTCCCAAAACTCTATTCAAGCTTCAGAGAGACAGAGGCCATATGATTCTCATAGTTCCACATTGTCCATGGCAGGTGTGGTACCCTCTGCTCCTACATCTCTCTCAAGCTCCATCTCTGGATCTTGGATCTGCTCCAGATCTCCTGTCTCAGGAGGACGGGATGTTGTGGCATCCCAATCCCCACTCTCTGCATCTCAGGGCCTAGTTGCTGAGAGCCTAGATCTTCATGGTCTTAACCTTTCTCAACAAGTAAAGGATGTCCTTTATGCTTCCAGAAAACCTTCCACAAGACGCTCTTATGCTTTCAAGTGGAAAAGGTTTTCCATATGGTGTTCGCAGAAGGGTCTTGACCCCCTTGCAATACTCCAGTAATGATTGCAGAGGTATCTCCTTCATTTATCTAATGCAGGACTTAAGACTAATTCAGTAAGAGTCCATTTAAGTGCTATTTCAGCTTCTTTAAAGCCTTTAAATGGGCAGCCTATTTCCTCTCATCCTCTCATAGCGAGATTTATGAGGGGCCTTCTTCTAACTAAGCCTCCCATTAAGCCACCACCAGTGGCATGGGACCTGAATCTGGTTCTTGGCCAGCTCATGAAGCCGCCTTTTGAACCTTTAGCTACTACCTCCTTGAAATTCCTTTCCTGGAAAGTTATCTTTCTCATTGCAATCACATCAGCACGTCACATCAATGAATTGCAAGCATTGGTTGCTGATCCTCCTTATACGAGGTTCCATCATGATAAGGCAGTCCTTAGGACTCATCCACACTTTATGCCAAAGGTGGTTTCACCTTTTCATTTAAACCAAGCAGTTTACCTGCCTTTATTTTATCCAAGGCCTCATGCTTCAAATGCAGAAAGGAATCTTCATACTTTGGACTGTAAAAGAGCACTTGCTTTTTACTTACAAAGGACACAGCAACATAGAAAGTTCTCTCAACTCTTTGTTGCTTTGGATCCTTCTCATTTGGGACTTCCAGTCTCCAAGAGAACATTGTCCAATTGGATTGCACAATGTATTTCCTTTACCTATCAGAGTAAGAACCTTTCTCTGGAAGGCCATGTCACAGCTCACAATGTGAGACCCATTGCAGCCTCAATGGCTCATCTACACTCTGTGTCTATTGACGACATCTGTCGAGCAGCTACTTGGGCCTCGGTTCATATTTTCACAGCCAATTACTGCTTAGACAAGGACTCCGCCGGGATGCCTTGTTTGGTCAGGCTGTTCTACAACACCTGTTCCATACTTTATCAACTCCTACCCACCATTCCCGGTAGGATGCCAGAAATCCATGGGGGGAAGTGGAGCCCTTTCACATGGCACACAACCTCTGGGGTCTCTCCCTGGCATCAGTAGCTAGGGAGTCCCCATATGTGAAGACTACATTCCTGCTTGTTCCTGGAGATAGCATAATTACTCACCTGTAACAGGTGATCTCCGGGAACAGCAGGAATTTATTCTTCGCAACCCACCCACCTCTTCTCGGAGGTTGTATCTCTCTCTTTTTTTTTTTTTTTTTTTTCTTTTCTTTCCCTCTCTCTCTCTCTTTGTCTCAGCTTTAAAACTCAACTGGAGAGAGGCAGTTGGGAAAGGCGGGTAGGCAGCATGCAGGCGCTGTGGGATGCTCCCAAAAGCTTTCTAATTGGACGCTGGGGAGCGTTCCCGCGCAGGCTCCGTCGGTACTGACGATACCCATATGTGAAGACTAAATTCCTGCTGTTCCCGGAGATCACCTGTTACAGGTGATTAACTATGCTTTCACTGACCCACCGGGCAGGCCCATAGTCTCGTGCAGAGGTTCTGTACTTGAATACCTGTCACAATTTTGTGATATTTTTCTGAAAAAATAATCTGCATTAGTAAGATCATTCATCAGAGATTCCACACATTTTTTGAGCCAGCTGACTGAGTTACATTGACAGATTTGAAACGTTATGGCTTGTGATTTTGGACGTATCTGCAATATACACTGAATCAATCGATTCATTGTTTCAGTTTGCACCATCACGAATTCCCAAGACCTTTTTGTTAGACTTGTTTAGATTAGTCCTTAAGAATAGTTATTTCTTATTTGATGGTTGTTACTTCCTACTGATTTTTGGCATAGCGATGGGGGCTACAGTAGCCCTCTCTATTGCCACGTTATACATGGCTGCTATGGAAGAAAGATTCATTTATCCATCTGCATTATTTAAACATGTATGTTTTTGGCGCAGGTTTTTGGACATCATCTTTTTATTGATGTCATCTTTTGATGAATTGAAAGGTTTTGATATTTAACCAAGATAATCTGTAAAAGCTGTAAAAGGTATGTTAGAATTCTTATCAGACCATTGACCTCTTGGACATTACCATCTACAAAAGTTCAGGCAGACTGACGACACTTTTCAGAAAACCTGTTCAAAGAAATAGCCTCCTTTGCTACCATAGTCCTCATCCGGGGTCACTCTGTAGAGGACTTTTTTGGACAGTTTTTACGCTGATGGATCTGCTCTGCTATTGAGGAATTCCATATTCATGCAGAAAATCTCAGGGCTTGGTTACAGGCCAGAGGTTACCCCATGGATATGATCAAAAGAGCTTATAAGTGAGCACGTTATGTTTGTGAATGGCTTTTTTCTGAACAAACTTCTTTGAGCTCTGTGTGATGAGGATAGAATGTTAGGAGTTTTACAATTTATGCAGAACTCTTCTAAGATTGTTAATTCGTTAAAATAAAATCGCCCATTTTGAGTCTTCATTCCTGTTTTGTAAAACCTCTCACCATTGCATATCCTTGAGGATCCAATTTGCGAGGATGTTTTGGTTAAGTCGGCAATACCCACTGACCGTTCATTGCGATCACATGAGGGAGAGTTGGGACATACAGCGTGTGGTCAGTCAATTTTGTTCTATGACCATATTCGGTAACACCTGGGAAGACCCAAATATAGGACGAGTGCACTGTTTTTTGTAGCAAACCACTTGTATATCTGATTTTGTGGTGTACTTATTGCATTGCTCATGCAATTTATTGTGCATTGGCTGCACAACCCGTGCAATGAAGATTAGGTTGAGTGAACATACTTCCCATATACGATCTAATGTACGACCAGCCCTAGTGGTAGAACATTGTCTGATGTTGGATCATGGCTTTGAAGATCTGAAATGGAGGATTATAAATCATGCCCCACATGACCCTCATGGTGGTGACAGGGTTTTTAAACTTCAGTGGCTTGAACAGTGCTGAATTTATTTCTTGAACACAGTGTATTCCCTTGGATTGGATAGAGAGATGGATTGGCTGAGTTTGTTTTGAGGTTGACCAATGGGGGGGAGGGCTTCCCCAATGACGTGGGGGATTTCCCTTTTTCTCCAGGACCAAGCAGGAAGTCAGTCCTCACATATGGGTGACGTCGGCGCCGACGGAGCCCTCGCGGAGCAATTTTCCCCAGCTTTCAAAGAAAGCCTTTGGGAATTGCAGCGCGCATGCGCGGTCGCCTTCCCGCCCAAGGGTGCCATCTTAGCCAGTCGTCTTTTTTCCGCGGAGCCCTAGAGACGTACCCGTCGTGTCCCCGCTAAAAAAGTTGATTTTCGTGAGTTTTTTTTCTTTTTTCACTTCGGTTCGACGCCGGTCGTTTTCCTGCCCGGACTCGCGACGCCGTTGCGAGTCCTTCTCTTATTTTTCGGTTTTTCTGATTTTTGGTCAGTTTCGTTTTCGGTTTTTCGCTGACAGCCCGGTCCTTTGACCTTGCAGGGGCCCTTTTTCCCCCGATGGCTGCCAGTGGTTTCAAGCGGTGTGGTCAGTGTGACAGAAATATGTCACTCACTGACACACACGATAATTGCCTCCGCTGCCTAGGCCCGGATCATGAAGAAATGATCTGTGGAGCCTGTGGCAAAATGTCCTCCAAAGCGTTGAGTCGGCGGCACCAGCGGGATAGAATCTTCGCTGACCCCAGCCATACCCGGACCTCGTCGGAGGCCTCAGCATCCAGAGGCTCCAGCTCTGACCATCGCCGAAGCTCCTCCGACAGGGGTTCTCCCTCCGGAGACCATCGACGGAAGGCAAAACCCGCGAGGGCGGCGTCGGTGGACGCTCCTGGCTCCGCGAGGGCCAGGTCGCATAGCCCCGATAGCCGTCCCGGGTCCTTGGAGAAGGAGCACCTCCCGAAGCGACCTCGCCTGGAGTCGGAGTTGCCTGCTCGGGTAAGTCCTGTAGTCCTTCTGGACTCGCCTCCGAGAGGTCCGACGTCGGGCCCGACGCCGTCGGGGCCCGAGTCGGGGGCTGCTGGGTCACCTGAGGTCGGACTCAGGTTGACGGCCTTGGAGAGAAGACTATCTGCCTTCATGGACCAGCAGCGGGCACTGATCGCTAGCCTCGCTGGTGCCGCTGCCCCGACCGCCGGGACGTCGACGTCTAAGTCGACCCCGGAGACCGAGCCGATCCTCGAGTCCATGCGAACTCGAGTCGATCCTCGGTCGAGGTCACCCTCGGCCTCCCGTTCGGGACCGAGGTCGTCGCCGCCGACTCCCTCGGCGTCGGGGCGGCCGACGCCTCCGCCTGCCCGAGCCGACCCCACCGATTCCTCCTCGGAGTTGGCCTGGGAGTCTGAAGAGGAAGAGTCACCTGATTCCTTTCGGACTCGGTGTGTCCCCTCGGACTCACCTGAGTCCGAACCTCGGAAACAGTCCCCTCCGGAGGATGCCCGGTTCTCGGACTTCGTCAGGGATATGGCCAAGGCTTTGGCCTTCCCTGCGGATCCTGAGGAGGAGCCTCAAGCCAAAGAGCTCGACGCCCTTCAGTACGACTCTCCCGCCCGGGAGCACTTTACTGTACCGGTTCCTCCCATGCTGGAACGACTACTCTTCCGCATGTGGGAGAGTCCGGCCTCGTCGCCGGTATTAAGCAAGCGGGTCGATTCCATCTATCGAGTCCGCAAGAGTCCTGGCTTCCAAAAAGCACAGTTGCCACACCATTCCATGGTTGTGGAATCGGCCATGCATAGGCTTAAGAGCCAAAAGATGCACTCCTCGGTGCCTCCTGGCAGGGAGGCCCGTAACCTGGATGGCCTTGGTAAGAAGTGTTTCCAGGGCTCTATGCTGGCTTGTCGTGTCCAGACCTACCAGCTATACATGGGCATGTATCTCCGAGACCTGGCTAAAGAGCTAGCCGGATTCTCCGCTGGACTGTCCGAGGAACCTTTGCGGAGGTTCCTGGCCTTGACAACTGGTATTCGGGAATGCTCCAAATTCATGTCCCGAGCAGCCTATGATGGCTTTGAAGCATCGGCTCGAGTAGCCGCAGCTGGCATCGGTGCCCGCCGACAGGCTTGGCTTCAGTCGTCTGACCTTGAACCTTGGGTGCAGGACAAGTTGGTCGATGTCCCCTGTAGAGGTGAGAACCTCTTTGGCAAGCCCATGGCTGAAAAGGCTGCACAAATCGAGATGGAGACTCTCACCAGGACTAGGCTTTCTAGGAAGACCTCCGCCCCTTCCCAGAAAAAGAAGGGCTCGGGAAAGAAGTCCTTTTACCCGAGAAAGGCGGCTGCCTATAAACACTACCCTCAATATCAGGCCTCCGCAGCTCCCCAACAGGGCCAGCAGGCCAAGGGACGGGGTAACGGGTCCCGTAGGCAGCAAGCCCCCAAGCCTGCACCACCAGCCCCTGCTCAGCAGGGTGGGGGTTTTTGACTTCCTCAGCATAGCCTCTCCCCCTCAGCTGGCTCCTCCCAGCACCGGAGGCCGGCTGGTTCACTTCGCCCACAGGTGGTCCAACATCACTTCGGATGCCTGGGTGCTTCAAGTCGTGCGAGAAGGATATCTTCTCCACTTCCATCAGGTCCCTCCCTCTTATTTTCCGGGAGAACCTCCTCGACTCCCTCTGCACAGGGACTTACTCCTTCAGGAGTTAGCAAGTCTTCTTCAGGAACAGGCTGTGGAACCGGTGCCCCACCACCTGAGAGGTCAAGGCTTTTATTCCAGGTATTTCCTGATACCAAAAAGGACAGGAGGCCTCAGACCCATCCTGGACTTGCGCAACCTCAACAAGTTCCTCGTGCGGGAAAAGTTCAAGATGCTTACCCTTGGAATCCTTCTGCCCTACCTCCAGCAGGGAGATTGGCTATGCTCCTTAGATCTAAAGGATGCCTACACGCACATCCTCATCCACCCAAGCCACCGCCAATACCTAAGGTTTGTGGTGGCAGGAAATCACTACCAGTACAGAGTACTGCTCTTTGGCCTATCCTCCGCACCGCGAGTCTTCGCAAAATGTCTCGCGGTGGTGGCGGCCTATCTCCGGCTTCACGGCCTCTATGTCTTTCCGTACCTCGACGACTGGCTCATCAGAGCGTCGTCCTCTCCGGCAGTCACCAATGCCACACACTGCACGGTGACTCTTCTGCAGTACTTGGGCTTTGTCATAAACTTCGCAAAGTCCACTTTGCTCCCCTCACAGGATCTCGAGTTCATCGGCGCAAGACTGCACACTCCTCAGGCACGAGCTTTCCTGCCTTTCGACAGGGCTCAACGGCTCATGGACCTAGCCGGCCGTTTTCGCAGCCAGTCCCTGGTCTCTGCCAGGCGCTTCCTGAAACTACTCGGCCATATGGCTTCCACCGTCCACGTGACCCCCAATGCTCGCCTGAATATGCGACCTGCTCAATGGTGCCTTCGCAAGCAGTGGCAACAAGCCACCGGCGGGCTGGCCGACTTAGTACGCATCTCCGGGCCGCTGGCCTCTTCCCTACAGTGGTGGCTTCATCGGCCGAACCTGGTGCTCGGAATGCCGTTTCAGTCGCCTCAGCCGGCTCAAGTGCTGACGACCGATGCTTCCCTCCTGGGTTGGGGGGCACATTGCCAATGGGCATGTACTCAAGGTCTCTGGACCGCGTGGGAGTCTGCTCAGCAGATCAACTTCCTGGAGCTCAGAGCAATCCGTCTGGCGCTCAAGGCTTTCTCCCACCTGACTTCTCACCAGTCCGTCCTTGTCCAGACGGACAATCAAGTTGCCATGTTCTACGTGAACAAGCAGGGGGGCACGGGCTCCTTCCTTCTCTGCCGAGAAGCTCAGAAGCTCTGCTCTTGGGCCGTCAGTCACGGCATTCTTCTCAAGGCAGTTTATCTCCCAGGCCAAGAAAATTGCCTGGCGGACAAACTCAGCACGAGTGGCGTCTGGATCCCTTGGTAGTTCAGAAACTTTTTCTGAAGTGGGGCCTCCCCACGATGGATCTCTTTGGCAGTCTTCTCAACCGGCAACTTCCTCGCTTCTGCTCTCGTCAGCCACATCCCCTTCGGGTAGCGGCAGATGCTTTTCTACTCTCATGGTCGGAAAGCCTTCTCTATGCTTTTCTTCCCATCCCGCTAGTCTCTCGAACTCTATTCAAGGTTCTCCGGGACAAAGCCTCCATGATCCTGGTGGCTCCTCGCTGGCCCAGACAGCCGTGGTTTCCACTCCTGTTGCAATTAGCGGTAGAGGATCCGTTCCCTCTGGGGCTTCAACCGGATCTCCTAACACAGGATCAGGGGTCTCTGCTACACCCCAACCTCAGATCTCTCAATCTAATGGCCTGGCGGCTGAAAGGGTAGTCCTCGCTCCCCTTCTCCTGCCGGCAGAGGTGGAAGAGGTCGTCCTAGCTTCTCGGCGACCTTCTACCCGCAAATGCTACGCCCTTAAATGGCGTCACTTTTCCGTTTGGTGTGTACAGCAGTCTCAGGATCCCTTCTCCTGCTCGGTGTCGGTGATCTTGCAGTACCTGCTCTACCTCTCTAATCTGGGACTTAAGTCCAACTCCGTCAAAGTCCACCTCAGTGCTCTTTCAGCGCACCATGTGCCGGTGGACGGCAGACCTCTTTCCAGCGACCCTCTCGTAGCACGGTTTCTCCGAGGTCTCCTTCTACTTAAATCACCTCTGCGCCCGCCAGCACCTGACTGGGATCTGAATGTGGTTTTACAGCGGATCACCTGTCTGCCTTTTGAACCGATGGCTACCTGTTCTCTGCGTTTTCTTTCGTGGAAAACCTTATTCCTGATAGCCCTCACTTCCGCTAGACGCGTAAGTGAATTGCAGGCCCTCGTGTCTGATCCCCCCTTCACTCGGTTCTACAAAAATAGGGTAGTCCTACGGACTCACCCAAAATTTCTTCCAAAAGTTGTCTCCCCTTTTCACATCAATCAGGAGGTGGTACTTCCAACCTTCTTTCCCAGGCCTCACTCCAGCCGAGCTGAACGGGTCCTGCATACCCTGGACTGTAGAAGGGCATTGAACTTCTACCTTGACCGTACGCAGGAGCACCGTAAAGCTGCTCAGCTTTTTGTGTCTTTTGACCCCAATAAATTGGGGCTCCCGGTCTCCAAGCGTACTCTGTCCATCTGGGTTGCTGACTGTATCGCTTGGGCTTATGGGGCAGCCGGACTCTCCTTAGAAAGTCGAGTCACGGCTCATTGTGTTCGGGCGAAGGCTACGTCAGTGGCTTACCTCCACTCTGTTCCGCTGGCAGACATCTGCCGGGCCGCTACTTGGTCTTCGAGCCAGACTTTTGCGGTCCATTACTGTCTCGAGAGGGAGTCCCGCAGGGACAGTGCTTTCGGACAGGCAGTCCTCCGAAATCTCTTCGAGGTATGAGCAACTCCTACCCTCCATCCCGGATGGGGGCTACCGGTGGGTGATAATTCAGTGAAGATTCCTTCCTTCTGTGCCGCTGAGCTAGAGGGAGCTCATTTTTGTGCTTAGGGTCTCCGGTAGCCTTAAGCTTGGGAGTCCCATATGTGAGGACTGACTTCCTGCTTGGTCCTGGAGAAAGCGTAGTTACTCACCTGTAACAGCTGTTCTCCAGGAGCAGCAGGAATCAGTCCTCACAACCCTCCCTCCTCCCCGTGGAGTTGCAATCATCTGCTTAAGTTTTTTTGCAAATTTTTATGCTGTCTTTTAGCTATGTCATCAGACTGGCTAAGATGGCACCCTTGGGCGGGAAGGCGACCGCGCGCATGCGCGCTGCAATTCCCAAAGGCTTTCTTTGAAAGCTGGGGAAAATTGCTCCGCGAGGGCTCCGTCGGCGCCGACGTCACCCATATGTGAGGACTGATTCCTGCTGCTCCTGGAGAACACCTGTTACAGGTGAGTAACTACGCTTTCCCCATTGGTGGTTCCAGTGAATGACTATTTTGAACAGCCAGCAGATTCTCAAAAGCATGCCCTTTTGTATGGCATGTTCTGTGGCAGTTAAGCAGATTTATGGAGGAACTTGTTGCATTTTCCCATTGCACCTGAAGCAGAGTCGACAACGGACTTAAAACGTGTATGTCATGATCGGGGATGTTCCTCGGTTGGATTTTAAAAGCTGACTTTCTGCCATAAAGATTTATGAGATGTTTTGATTATGTCAATGGCTTTAGAACCATATAGTGATTAAAATGGACATGACCAACATTCAAGAATGAGCAATGCTCTTCTCCTCATGGCGTGTCCGACAAATAAATAGTTTTTGGGTATTCTGTGTTGTTCAAGGTGATTTTTGGACTTTTGATTTGAAAATGAGGCAACATCCATGGAGTTCCAAGTTCTCCATCATCCATCCCTCAATTCAACTTCCAATTATGTTGCGGTGATGGACGTTTCAAGACCAATCTTGCAGCAGCAGTTTTCCTTTGCTCCTTTGGAATATCAGCATCTCCAGGAACAAGCAGGAATGTAGTCTTCACATATAGATATCATCAGGTACTGACTGAGCCTGCGTGGGAACACTCCCCAGCGTCCAATAGGAAAGCTTTTGGGAGCATCCCACAGTGCCTGCATGCTGCCTTCCCACCTTTCCAACTCTCCCTCTTCAGTTCTTCATTTTCTGCGGAGCCGACAGGACGCATACCCTGTCACCGCAGAAAATTTATTCTTATTCTTTTGTGTTTTGTGGTCGTGTCTGCCTTCATTCGACACCTACCGGTACCGCCGGTTCTCTTTTTTTTCTTCTTTAAAAAAAAAAAAAAAACCTAGCTTTCTAAAAGATTTTCTTTGAGGGGTCTTTCCCCTCTCGGTGCTAGGTGCCATTTTGGGCACTAGGCCCAATTTTCTTCAAACATGGAGAAACCAGCTAGTGGTTTCAAGAAATGTTCTAAATGTGGCGGTACCGTATCCATCACGGACACCCATGAATGGCATCTTAAGTGTTTAGGTCTTGACCATTCTCCATTGGAGTGTTTCTCCTGCAGAAAGATAACCAAGAGAGGCCTGCAGAGTAGAACTGCAAAACGCGGTACCCTTTTTGCCGCAGATACGATGTCAGTTGCATCGACATCTTCCAGGGCTTCATCTTCCTCCCATGGATCTCAGGTAACTAAACCTAAGTCTTCTAAGATTGGTCGGTCCTCAAAGAGTAGATCTCCTTTCAGGTATCGAGATGCCACTGGCGTTGCCCTCGAGGAAAGTTCACCGGCAAAACAGCCCTGGCGGGAAGCCTTGGTCTCCAAAGCATTAATGGGGCTCCAGAATGTTCCAGAGGCTTCCACCTCTGCGAACTACTGGTGCCATGTTCTGGGGTGGTAGCCGCTTCCACCAGTACCGACACCCAGGCATCGGCAGGATCGATGGATCAGAGAATCCTCGCTATCGAACGCAGTCTAGTGACCCTCTTATTAGCTTCGGTACTGCTAAGACTACTACAGATGGTTCCACAGGTATTGGTACCGACATCTGTACTGGTACCGAGCACCTCGGCCGGTATGCTTCCCCCCCATGCCGAGCTTTGAGTCTTTCTCAAGTATCGACAGACCGGTACCAAGACATCCTGATACCGACTTCGAGCAGTACCGGTACCGTGCATTGCAGGAACACCCGGCGCAGAGATACTTCGAATCCTCCAATTCCGATGACACTGACTCTGCTGGTACCAGAGCAGTCTTTCCAGAGGATCCATCTCCTTCTCCTCAACGCAGAATGTCTCCTGAAGACATGTCCTTCCAGGATTTCCTACGTGATTTAGCTTGAGGTCTTTCAATCACGGTGACTCCAGAGAAGGAACCCAGAGCAGAAGAATTAGAAATTCTTCAATACCCTAAGGCTTCTAAGGCAGCTACCCTGCCCATTCATAGGATCTTGCATGATCTTTTGCTATGAATGTGGGAAATTCCTTTAACGGTGTCTCCACACTCTCGATGACTTGATACCATGCACTGAGTTCCAAGCTGTTCTGGTTTTCAAACGTCTCAGTTACCACACCATTCAATGGTAGTGGAATTGGCGATGCGTAGGATTAAGAGTGCTAAAATGCATTCTTCCAATCCTCCATGTTGTCAGCCAGGATCAGCTCCTATATTCTCTATATGGGAATATTCCTCAAGGAGGCTGCAGGAGACTTGGAGCTGATGAGCCCTCTTCTCCCTGAGGAAAAAAGGGGGAAATTCCTTACTCTGGTCAGACATGCCCAGGATGTTCCTAACTTTATGAACCGTGCAACCTTTGATTGCTTTGAATGCATTAGCAGAACCTCTGCTATTTCCATCGGTGCACGTCGTATTGCCTGGCTTCAGGCATCAGACTTAGAACAATGGGTGCAAGATAAACTGTGAAACATTCCTTGCACAGGAGAAAATCTCTTTGGCAAGGACTGGCAAGACAAGACCAATCAGTTTGAATCTGAAAATACTACCTTGAACAGACTATCAGTCTACAGCCAACCCAGCAAAGAAGAAGCCAGTCAAGAAACCCTTTTTCAACAAGAAAAAGAAATTTTACCCGTCTTACACCCATCAGGGACACTGTCCAGTTCATGTTCCCCAAAAGGGGCAGCAACAGACCAGACAGCAGAGGAAGCCACAAGTTCCAAGAGCTCAACAGTCTCAGCCTCCTCAGGGGCTTTGACTCCTTCCTAGAGAACTTAGTCTTTCTGCCCCTGAAAGGTCCAGAACCCCTTACTATCCCGGGCAGGTTATGCCATTTTGCCAGAAGATGGCAACAAATGACATCAGAAAACTGGACTCTGTCCATTGTACGAGAGGGGTACAGATTTCATTTTTACAGCATGCCCCCTCCTACAATCATAAGACAGTTCAATTCTCAGGTCCCTGTCACCAATCATTTGGGTCAGGAGGTCGCATCACTTCTTGCTCAGGGAGCAATAGACGAGGTACCCATACCCCAACAGGGTATGGGGTTCTACTCCCCCTACTTTCTCATACCAAAGAAAACAGGGGGGACATAGGCCTATACTGGACCTTAGAGAATTAAACAGGTATCTTTTCCGGGAAAAATTCAAAATGATCTCCCTCGGAACACTCCTGCCATACCTTCAGAATCAGGACTGGCTATGTTCTCTAGATCTAAGGGATGCATATACGCATATTCTCATCCATGCAGATCAAAGGAAATTCCTTTGATTTCTTTTCCAGGGAAGACACTTCCAATACAGAGTTCTTCCCTTCGGTCTGGCTTCTGTCCCAAGAGTCTTCACAAAATGCATGGCAGTAATAGCAGCATTCCTGAGAACTCTAGGAATATTCGTCTTCCCCTACTTAGACGACTGGCTCATCCGAGCATCAACAGCTCCAAAAGCCAGTTTCGCTCTTTCTTGCACTATGCAAATCCTTCGGTATTTGGGACTGGTCATAAACCTCCCAAAATCTCACCTCACCCCTTCTCAATATCTAGAATTCATAGGGGCTCGTCTAGATACAAGGCAGTCAAGGGCTTTCCTGCCACAGTCATGTTGTCTTCGTATAGTACAGCTGGCCTCCCAAGCAGCTATGAAAGTTTTCCTGACTGCTCGGGAGATGCTTCAGCTTCTGGGGCATATGGCATCCACTGTCCATGTGGTTCCCTATGCTCGTCTTCATATGCGAGCAGCCCAGTTGACCCTCCTACCCTCTCAATGGATACAGCCCTCGGGTCAGCTAACAGACAAAATCAGAAACTCCACACGTCTCATTTCGTCCCTGCAATGGTGGCAATCGCTGGAAAACCTTCTCATAGGCTCTCCTTTCCAGCAGCCTCTATGCCAAACCACCCTAACAGACGCTTCAAAGTTGGGTTGGGGGGCTCACTTGCATGATCTCTCAACTCAGGGTCTCTGGACCCCACAGTGGTGCTTTGCCGGGAAGTCCTTTCTCCTTGCACCCGCGGAGGGAACCTCCCTGCGGTTCTGCAGGACCAGGCCTTGGCCGGCCGGTGACCAGCCCCCAGGCTGTCAACGCTCCTGGGCGCCACCAGGTCCCTTGTGTCCGGCAGGACTCCTTGCCTCGTCTGGCTGGTCGGTCCCGGTGGGCTGACTACTCCATTTGTCTTCTGGCAGGATAGACTGGCATCCAAACATTCTCTGGCCAGAGGTCTGGTGAGTACTACTACTGCCTTTGTTTTGGGTAGTTCTGTGAGTCTGGTATTCTGGAAATCCTGGTCGTCTGTAATCCTGTAGCGGTTTGATCACCCGCACAAGTGGTCCGAGTAAGGGCCCCAGGGTCTCTGAAACCACCGCTCGTCCTGTCTGTGCTGAGGGGGGGGGGGGGGAAAGGAGGGGTAGCTGTGTATATGTGTACCTGTTGTTAATGTGTTTCTCCAGGACCAAGCAGGAAGTCAGTCCTCACTTATGGGTGACGTCGGCGCCGACGGAGCCCTCGCGGAGCAATTTTCCCCAGCTTTCAAAGAAAGCCTTTGGGAATTGCAGCGCGCATGCGCGGTAGTCTTCCCGCCCGAAGGTGCCATCTGTGCCAGTCTTCTTCTTTTTTCCGCGGAGCCCTACAGACGTCCCCGTCTTGTCCCCGCGAAAAAGTTGATTTTCCTCTGTATTTATCCTTTTTTCTTTCGGTTCGACGCCGGTCGTTTTCCCGCCCGGACTCGCGACGCCGGTCTCGAGTCCTCTAACGGTTTTTCGGTTCTTCTGACTTAGTCAGTTTTCGTTTTCGTTTTTTCCCTGGCAGCCCGGTCCTTTGACCTCGCAGGGGCCCTTTTTCCCCCGATGGCTGCCAGTGGCTTTAAGCGGTGTGGTCGGTGTGACCGAAATATGTCACTCACCGACTCACACGACCTTTGCCTCCGCTGCCTGGGCCCAGATCACGAGGAACTGATCTGTGGGCCCTGCAGCAAACTGTCCTCGAAGGCGTTGAGAAGTCGGCGGCATCAGCGCGAAAGAATCTTCGCTGACCCCAGCCGTACCCGGACCTCGTCGGAGGCCTCACTGTCGAAAGGCTCCAGTTCGGACCGTCGACGGAGCTCCTCCGACCGGGGTTCTCCCTCCGGGGACCATCGACGGAAGGAAAAACCCGCGAGGGCGGCGTCGGTGGACGCTCCTGGCTCCGCGAGGGCCAGGTCGCATAGCCCCGACAGCCGCCCCGGGTCCTTGGAGAAGGATCACCTCCCGAAGCGACCTCGCCTGGAGTCGGAGATGCCTGCCCGGGTAAGTCCTGTTGTCCTTCTGGACTCGCCTCCGCGTCAGCCGACGTCGGGCCCGACGCCGTCGGGGCCCGAGTCGGGGGCTGCTGGGTCGCCTGAGCTCGGACTCAGGTTGCCGGCCTTGGAGAGCAGATTGTCTGCCTTCATGGACCAGCAGCGGGCACTGCTCGCTGGCTTCGCTGGCGTCGCTGCCCCGACCGCCGGGACGTCGACGTCCAAGTCGACCCCGGAGACCGAGCCGATCCTCGAGTCGATGAGAACTCGAGTCGATCCTCGGTCGAGGTCGCCCTCGGCCTCCCGTTCGGGACCGAGGTCGCCGACGCCGACTCCCTCGGCGTCGGGGCGGCTGGCGCCGCACCCTGCCCGAGCCGACCCCACCGAGTCCTCGTCGGAGTCGGTCTGGGAGTCGGAGGAGGAAGAGTCACCTGATTCTTTCCGGACTCGGTGTGTCCCATCGGACTCTCCGGAGTCCGAGCCTCGGAAGCAGTCCCCCCCGGAGGATGCCCGGTTCTCGGATTTCGTTAGGGATATGGCCAAGGCTTTGGCCTTCCCTGCGGACCCCGAGGAGGGGCCTCGAGCCGAAGAGCTCGACGCCCTCCAGTATGACTCTCCCCGCGAGGGAGCACTTTACTGTGCCGGTTCCTCCTATGCTGGAACGACTACTCTTCCGCATGTGGGAGAGTCCGGCCTCCTCGCCGGTCCTGAGCAAGCGGGTCGATTCTATCTATCGAGTCCGCAAGAGCCCTGGCTTTCAAAAGGCGCAGTTGCCACACCATTCCATGGTAGTGGAATCGGCCATGCATCGTCTTAAGAGCCAGAAGATGCACTCCTCGGTGCCTCCTGGAAGGGAGGCCCGTAACCTGGATGGCCTTGGCAAAAAGTGCTTCCAGGGCTCTATGCTCGCCTGTCGTGTCCAGACTTACCAGCTCTACATGGGCATGTATCTCAGGGATCTGGCTAAAGAGCTAGCCGGCTTCTCCGCTGGTTTGTCCGAGGAACCCTTGCGGAGGTTCCTAGCCTTGTCCACAGGTATTCGGGAATGCTCAAAGTTCATGTCCCGAGCAGCCTATGATGGCTTTGAAGCCTCGGCTCGAGTAGCCGCAGCCGGCATCGGTGCCCGCCGACAGGCTTGGCTTCAGTCGTCCGACCTTGAGCCCTGGGTACAGGACAAGTTGGTCGATGTCCCCTGCCGAGGCGAAAACCTCTTTGGCAAGCCCATGGCGGAAAAGGCTGCACAAATTGAGACTGAGACTCTCACCAGGACCAGGCTTTCTAGGAAGACCTCCGCCCCTTCCCAGAAAAAGAAGGGCTCGGGAAAAAAGACCTTTTACCCGAGGAAGGCGGCTGCCTACAAACAATACCCCCATTATCAGGCCCCTGCAGCTCCCCAACAGGGCCAGCAGGCCAAGGGACGGGGTAACGGGTCCCGTAGGCAGCAAGCCCCCAAGCCTGCGCCACCAGCCCCTGCTCAGCAGGGTGGGGGTTTTTGACTCGCTCAGCATAGCCTCTCCCCCCCCGCTGGTTCCCCCCAGCACCGGAGGCCGGCTGGTTCACTTCGCCGACAGGTGGTCCAGCATCACCGCAGATGCCTGGGTGCTTCAGGTCGTGCGAGAGGGCTACCTTCTCCACTTCCATCAGGTCCCTCCCTCCTATTTTCCGGGAGAGCCTCCGCGCCCCCCTCTGCACAGGGAGTTGCTCCTTCAGGAGTTAGCAGGTCTTCTGCAGGATCAGGCGGTGGAACCGGTGCCACACCACCTGAGAGGTCAGGGCTTCTATTCAAGGTATTTTCTGATACCAAAGAGAACAGGAGGCCTCCGACCCATCCTGGACTTGCGCAACCTCAACAAGTTCCTTGTGCGGGAGAAGTTCAAAATGCTTACCCTTGGAATCCTTCTGCCCTACCTCCAGCAGGGAGATTGGCTATGCTCCTTGGATCTAAAGGATGCTTACACGCACATCCTCATCCACCCAAGCCACCGCCAATACCTAAGGTTTGTGGTGGCAGGAAATCATTACCAGTACAGAGTACTGCCCTTCGGCCTGTCCTCCGCACCGCGAGTCTTCACAAAATGTCTCGCGGTCGTGGCGGCCCATCTCCGGCTTCACGGCCTCTATGTTTTTCCGTACCTCGACGACTGGCTCATCAGAGCAGCGTCCGCTCAGGAGGTCACCACCGCCACGTGCCGCACGGTGACTCTGCTGCAGCACTTGGGCTTTGTCATCAACTTCGCAAAGTCCACTTTGCTCCCCTCACAGGATCTCGAGTTCATCGGCGCAAGGCTGCACACCCCTCAGGCGCGAGCGTACCTACCGCTCGACAGGGCTCAGCGGCTCATGGACCTAGCCGACCGCTTTCGCAGCCAGCCCCTGGTCTCCGCCAGGCGCTTCCTGAGACTGCTCGGCCATATGGCTTCCACCGTCCATGTGACCCCCAATGCCCGCCTGAATATGCGGCCTGCTCAGTGGTGTCTCCGCCAGCAGTGGCGACAGGCCACGGGCGGCCTAGCAGACCTGGTGCGCGTCTCCGAGCCGCTGGTCTCGTCTATCCGGTGGTGGCTCCGGCAGCCGCACCTGGTATTGGGAATGCCTTTCCAGTCACCTCAGCCGACCCGGGTGCTGACCACCGATGCATCCCTCCTGGGCTGGGGAGCCCATTGCCAAGAGGCACGTACTCAGGGCCTCTGGACCAAGTGGGAGTCTGCTCAGCAGATCAACTTCCTGGAGCTCAGGGCGATCCGCCTAGCTCTCAAGGCCTTCTCCCACCTGACCTCCCAACAGTCCGTCCTTGTCCAGACGGACAATCAAGTTGCCATGTTCTACGTGAACAAGCAGGGGGGCACGGGCTCCTTCCTCCTCTGCCGGGAGGCACAGAAGCTCTGCTCTTGGGCCGTCAGTCACGGCATTCTCCTCAAGGCAGTTTATCTCCCGGGCCAAGAAAATTGCCTGGCGGACAAACTCAGCAGGGTCCTCCAGCCGCACGAGTGGCGTCTGGACCCCTTGATTGTTCAGAAGCTCTTCCTCAGGTGGGGCCTCCCCACAGTGGATCTCTTTGCCAGTCCTCACAACCGGCAGCTTCCTCCTCGCTTCTGCTCTCGTCAGCCTCACCCCCTTCGGGTGGCGGCGGACGCCTTTCTGATCTCATGGTCGGGGAGCCTTCTGTACGCTTTCCCTCCCATCCCGTTAGTCTCTCGGACCCTTTTCAAGGTTCTCCGAGACAAAGCTTTCATGATCCTGGTGGCCCCTCGCTGGCCCAGGCAGCCGTGGTTTCCGCTCTTGCTGCAACTGGCGGTGGAGGATCCAATCCCTCTGGGGGTGCAACCGGATCTCCTCACCCAGGATCAGGGGTCCCTACTGCACCCCAACCTCAGGTCTCTCAACCTCATGGCCTGGCTGCTGAGAGGGTAGTCCTTGCTCCTCTCCTCTTGCCGGCAGAGGTGGAGGAGGTCGTCTTGGCTTCGCGACGGCCTTCTACCCGCAAATGCTACGCCCTTAAATGGCGTCGCTTTGCAGTCTGGTGTACCCAACAGTCTCAGGATCCCTTCTCCTGCCCGGTGTCGGTGATCTTACAGTACTTGCTACACCTCTCTAATCTGGGACTTAAGTCCAACTCCGTCAAAGTTCACCTCAGTGCTCTTTCCGCACATCATGTGCCGGTGGACGGCAGACCTCTCTCCAACGACCCTCTCGTAGCGAGGTTTCTCCGAGGTCTCCTACTACTTAAACCACCTCTGCGCCCGCCAGCGCCTGACTGGGACCTGAATGTGGTTTTACAGCGGATCACCTGTCCGCCTTTTGAACCTATGGCTACCTGCTCTCTCCGTTTTCTGTCTTGGAAAACGCTGTTCTTGATAGCCCTCACTTCCGCTAGGCGCGTAAGTGAATTACAGGCCCTCGTGTCTGATCCCCCCTACACTCGGTTCTACAAGAATAGGGTAGTCCTACGGACTCACCCAAAGTTTCTGCCTAAAGTGGTCTCCCCTTTTCACTTGAATCAGGAGGTGGTACTTCCAACCTTCTTTCCCAGACCACACTCCAGCCGAGCTGAGACGGTCCTCCATACCCTGGACTGTAGAAGGGCGTTGAACTTCTACCTTGACCGTACGCGGGAGCACCGTAAAGCTGCGCAGCTTTTTGTGTCCTTTGACCCCAATAAATTGGGGCTCCCGGTCTCCAAGCGTACTCTGTCCATCTGGGTTGCGGACTGTATCTCTTGGGCTTATGGGGCAGCCGGACTCGCCTTAGAAAGTCGAGTCACGGCTCATTGCGTTCGGGCAAAGGCCACGTCAGTGGCTTACCTCCGCTCTGTTCCGCTGGCAGACATCTGCCGGGCCGCTACTTGGTCTTCGAGCCAGACTTTTGCGGTCCATTACTGTCTCGAGAGGGAGTCCCGTAGGGACAGTGCTTTCGGACAGGCAGTCCTCCGTAATCTCTTTGAGGTCTGAGCAACTCCTACCCTCCATCCCGGATGTGGGCTACCGGTGGGTGATAATTCAGCGAAGATTCTTTCCTTCTGTGCTGCTGAGCTAGAGGGAGCTCATTTTTGTGCTTAGGGTCTCCGGTAGCCTTGAGCTTGGGAGTCCCATAAGTGAGGACTGACTTCCTGCTTGGTCCTGGAGAAAGCGTAGTTACTCACCTGTAACAGGTGTTCTCCAGGAGCAGCAGGAATCAGTCCTCACTACCCTCCCTCCTCCCCTTGGAGTTGCAATCGTCTGCTTATGTTCTTTTTGCAAATTTTTATGCTGTTTTTTTTTTTTAGCTATGTCATCTGACTGGCTAAGATGGCACCTTCGGGCGGGAAGACTACCGCGCATGCGCGCTGCAATTCCCAAAGGCTTTCTTTGAAAGCTGGGGAAAATTGCTCCGCGAGGGCTCCGTCGGCGCCGACGTCACCCATAAGTGAGGACTGATTCCTGCTGCTCCTGGAGAACACCTGTTACAGGTGAGTAACTACGCTTTCTGTCCTCCCTTTTCTCCCTTCATTTCCTCTGTTGTCCTGTGTGTGAGGTCCGAGCTACTGGGCTCTCTAAGTGCTCCCTCCTCCCCTTGGGGAGGCGGAGTCCAGGTTCGGGCAAGCATTCTTTTGTCTCCTCTCAAATGTCCTGTTCAGTGTCTGTCTGTCGGTTTAACCCTGTGCGAGCTGGAAATACTGCCAGTGTTACTGCATTATTGAGAATTGTGCATTGTGATTGTGATTAGAGCATATTGTGATTAGAGCATGGGGGCGGGAGAATCTAAAGGGCAGACACCCCTGCAGTGTATGCTCCGTAATTTCAAGTCTGGGTTTGGAGAGGATTACGGGATTTCACTCTCTGCCTCTCGATTGTCTGTTTTATGTGAACGGGAGTGGCCAGCCTTAGTGAAGCTGTGGCCTCCCCAGGGGTCCACTGATTTGCCTACTGTGATTTTAGTCCATCAGATTGTAGTGAAGGAACACCCGGATCAGTTTCCCTATATTGATTCATGGCTGGCCATATGCCAGAAATGGCCAAAATGGCTCCAGCGCTGCCACGAGGATCAGTGCAGAATAATGGTGGCAGCTGCCAGTCGCAGGAAGGAGTGAATACCTGCCCCTGTATACCAGGGGTGGGATTCCCCAGAGGTCCCTGCACGCCCCCTCAATCTGCTTTACCCTACTGTCCTGTCCGCACCCTTACAGGATCCGCCCCTAAGAGATGAAGAGTCACGAGAACCTTCCTCCGGGGCGGGCGAAGCAGGACTTGGGGAGGATTCTGCAGATTCCAGCTCCTCATCCAATTCCCTTTCTCATAGTGATACGCCCCTACAGACCCCTCCATCATCCTCCTCTCCTCCTACTCCCGGTACTGCCTCCAGTGTTATAGCCTCACCCCCTGAGAGCACTCCGGCTGAGCTTCAGTCGTCTACCCTGCTGGCCCAGCGCCTGCGGTCAGCTGCAGAGAAGCAGACAAAACAGGATTTCCAACTGCCTTTGCGACAAGTACGGGGACTCCCGTACCTTGATGCTGCCGGACGGGTGGCAGTAGGACCTTCTAGTCTGATTGATATATGTTCCTTTCTCTACCACTGACCTGCTGAATTGGAAAACCCATTATGCCTCCTATACTGAAAAGCCTCAGGAGTTGACAGACCTTATGACCAGTATTATGCAGACGCACCAGCCAACTTGGTCAGACTGTAGACAATTGCTTTCCACCCTATTCAGCACGGAAGAACGAGCACGTATTGTGCGGGCCACCCTCACGTGGCTGGAGGCACATCCTGAAGATGCTGGGGTTATAAACCCCCGGCAGCAAGCAACTGTGGATTTCCCGAATGCAGACCCTGAGTGGAACCTGAATGATCCCGTAGGAGCACGGGCTCTCACTCGCTTCCGGACCGCGCTCCTCGAAGGCCTCAAGAAGGGAGGGTAGCGGGCTATGAATATCAGCAAGATTGCAGAACTCCAGCTTCCTGATGAGAGCACAGCAGCGTTTTATGAGCGTCTCTCTGAAGCGTATCGACTGTACACCCCTTACGATCCAGCAGCTCCTGAGAATCTTCGTATGGTGAATACCGCTTTCGTAGCACAGGCCCAGGGTGATATACGGCGGAAGCTGCAGAAATTGGAAGGATTTGCGGGCATGAACGCTGCACAATTGATGGAAGTGGCACAGAAGATCTTTGTAAATCGTGACCAGGAGCAGAGGCGAGAATCTGAGTGTCGGATGAAGAAGGCAGATTTCCTAGCGACTGCCCTAACCGAACGGCCACCAGTATCGGCCTGGACCAAGGACAGGAGCAGGGGACGTGGACGAGGACAAAGGGGACCGAGATTTTTCCTGGGCCCCAATCAGTGTGCATACTGTAAAGAGGAGGGACATTGGAAGAATGAGTGTCCAAATCGGAGGGGGCAATATCAGTCCATGAGTGGCGCAAGGGTACCCATACACACCACACGAGGGCGGGACCAGCCCATGGTATATCCACACGATACCTTCCCGCCCCCTCCACCAGTTCTTGAAGGCCTCGCAGCAGTGGAACATTATGACTCGGATGAAGACTAGGCCAGACCGGGCTCCAAGCTTCTGTTGGGTCCCCAGGAGCCTATGGTCAAGATGAACTTAGGGGACCAAGAAATGCAGTTCATGGTTGATACCGGAGCAACACACTCAGTGGTTACTCAGCAAGTGGCCCCTATTTCTTCCCAGATTGTAACTGTAGTGGGAGCCACGGGAGAGAGTGCAACGATCCTTTCTGCAAAACCGCATGTGTCAGTTGGGGGGACGGACTATCACCCACCAGTACCTGTATATGCCTGAATTTCCTATACCCCTGTTGGGGAGGGATGTCCTGGCGAAACTGCAGGCCCAGATATCATTCGGGCCCGGGGGCCAGGCTGAGCTTGACATACCCAGCCTGGGCCCAGCAGTTTTGATACTGTCCGTCCCCCGGGAAGAAGAATGGCGGTTGTTCGAGGACAAACTCAAGCCTGATGTGATTGCCCTGGATAAGTGGGATGCAGTACCCCCAGGAGTATGGGCAGAAGGCAACCCCCCCCCCCCCCCCGGAATGGCCATCAACAATCCTGTCTGTATCGAGTTGAAGCCAGGAGTCTCCCCAGTACACGTGCGGCAGTATCTGCTGCCACGGGCGGCCTTGGAAGGAATTCATCATCTGGAGCGGCTCCTGCAGTCCGGTATCCTGCTGCCCTGTCAATCAGCATGGAACACTCCTTTACTACCAGTCCGAAAGCCAGGTACTACTGACTACCGACCTGTCCAGGATCTCCGCCGCATTAATGACGCCGCTGTGACTCTGCATCCAGTGGTACCCAACCCCATACCCTGTTGGGTCTCATCCCAGCTGCAGCCTCTCATGTCTCCATGCTAGATCTGAAAGATGCCTTCTTTTGCATGCGTCTGTCTGCAGAAAGCCAACACCTCTTCGCCTTTGAGAGAGAGGACCCTGCCACTGGCAGTAAGACCCAAGTAACCTGGACTTGCTTACCACAGGGGTTCAAGAACTCCCCCACTATCTTCAGTTCCGCTCTGGCCCAGGATCTTGCTGGTTACCCCCCGGGAGTGCCTGGGAGACAAGCCCTCCTGCAGTACGTTGACGATCTGTTGGTTGCTGCTGACTCTGAGACTGAATGTATTCTGGCAACCACAGAGCTGCTACAGTTGTTGTATAACGCAGGCTACTGCGCTTCAAAGAAGAAGGCTCAACTATGCCAGTTGGAAGTGAAGTACCTGGGATTCTACCTGTCTAAAAGAAGTCGGCGGTTGGGGAAAGAACGGAAGGAGGCGGTATGCAGGATCCCTGAGCCAACATCTCGCAAGCAGGTACGTGCTTTTCTCGGGGCTGCTGGATACTGTCGCATCTGGATTCCCAACTTCGCCAAGATTGCAAAGCCCATCTATGAATCTACAAAAGGCCCAGAGACGAGTCCCCTTGAATGGGGACCAGACCAACGGGGGGCCTTCGAACAGTTGAAGAGGGTGTTACTATCGTCACCAGCCTTGGGGCTTCCGGATGTCACTAAGCCCTTCACTCTTTATGTGCATGAAGCAGCGGGCACAGCTCTAGGGGTCTTGACTCAACAGCTGGGATCCTGGCCATGCCCGGTCGCTTACCTGTCTAAACAGCTGGATCCAGTGGCCAAGGGATGGGCCACCCTGTTTAAGAGCGATAGCAGCAATAGCCCTATTGGTGGAAGAGTCGGATAAACTTTCCATGGGCCAAGACCTCTTAGTCACCGTCCCACATTCAGTCCAAACTTTACTGGAACATAAAGGAAGCCACTGGTTTACCAGTTCCCGAATGTTAAAATACCAGAGTATGTTATGGGGAAACCTCAGAGTGCGGATAACCACCAGTCAAGCCTTAAATCCTGCCACGTTCCTGCCTGTCGGCCCAGAACCACCTGATCACGACTGCCTGGAAGTAATGGACACGATCTTTTCCAGTCGCCCTGATCTGCCAGACATACCACTAAACAACCCGGATGAGATCTACTTTGTGGATGGAAGCAGTCTGGTAGTGGAAGACCGCAGGTGTGCGGGGTACGCGGTGGTGACGCTGGAAGTAATAGTCGAAGCTCAGCCATTGCCCTCGGGCACTGCCGCACAAAAGGCGGAACTCATTGCCCTCACCTGTGCCCTAACCCTTGGGACAAACCTTCATGTAAACATATACACAGATTCCCGATATGCCTTTGCCACTCTCCATGCCCATGGTGCTCTATACAAAGAAAGGGGGTTGATCACTGCAGCTGGGTCCGAAATTAAGAATGGTCCCCAAGTAGTGGCCCTGTTAGAAGCAGTCTGGTATCCCAAAGCTGTAGCAGTCATGCACTGTAAGGGCCATCAAAAGGGGAACGACGGGATAGCCAAGGGCAATAGATGGGCTGATGCAGAAGCCCGGTGGGTCGCGATTGCCTCTTTGTCCCAGCCCTACTCTGAGAGCTCCGAAGATTTGCAAGCCCCCCTGTTCCCAATCCCGTTAAGCCAATGGGCCAAAAGATACACTGCACGGGAAATGGATTTCTTCTGTCAGGAGGAGGGTGGGGTATTACACTCCGATGGTTGGATAAGATTACCTGGAAAGGGAACATCCCCAGTAATGATCATCCCAGACAGCCTTGCCCCAGCATTCCTGTCATCTTTCCATCAGACTACTCACTTTGGCAAGACAGCCATGGAAACTACTCTCCGCCCATATTTCTTTATTTCCTGCTTATCTTCCCTGGCAGCCGCAACTGTTAGGCAATGTACCATGTGTGCTAAGAACAATGCCCGTCAGGGTCTTTGCCAACCCCCAGGAGTGTAGTCCTATGGGGTCACCCCCATGGGAAATATCCAAGTTGATTTTACAGAAATGCCCCGAGCAAATGGATACAGATATCTGTTAGTTCTGGTTTGTACATTCACGGGGTGGGTGGAGGCCTTCCCAGTCCGTACAGAAAGAGCCAGAGAAGTGACAAAGGTGCTACTGCATGAAATCATCCCCCGTTTTGGGCTTCTGGTAGTAATGGGATCAGATAACGGACCTGCATTTGTGGCCCAGATAGTACAACAGGTAGCCAAAACCTTGCAGATTGATTGGAAGCTACATACAGCTTACCGTCCGCAGAGTTCAGGGAAGGTGGAACGTATGAACCGTACCATTAAAATGCACTTAGCAAAACTGTGTCAGGAAACCGCCTTGAAGTGGCCCCAATTGCTCCCCATAACCCTGCTTCGTATACGCTCAGCCCCACGGAAGGGTATTGGTGTTTCCCCCTTTGAAGCTGTGTATGGCCGCCCTGCACCCCTCATACAAGGCATCCATGGAGACTTGATTCAGATAGGTTCAGAAATAACCCGACAGGAACTGTTGGCTCTCAGTTCTGTTTTGCAGGAATTGCACTGGTGGATTCAGGAGCAGCTCCCCATCAACCTGATGGAACCACTCCATACACATCAACCTGGTTCGCGAGTGTGGGTCAAGGAGTGGAAGAGGGATCCGCTGACCCCCCAGTGGCGAGGCCCGTATACCGTTCTGCTGGCTACCCCGACAGCTATCAAGGTGGCTGAGATTACTCTGTGGATTCATCACGCCCGTGTCAAGGCCGCAGCGCCAGAACCCTTTCCAGCCTGGACTTCTGTCACGGTTCCAAACCAGCCTCTGCATTTGACACTAAAGAGAGATACTTCTGCCTAGAGACGGCTAACGCATCTGGACTGCTTAAGAGACGAAATCACCCCAAAATGCATAGAAGTGCCATATTTTTACTGCTATCCTTGATGTGGGCCTGTTTCCAGCCGAGCATGGGGACTACTAACACAGCAATATTACTTGCCCAAGCTGCCTTAAACATGACAGACTTTTGCATACGTAACTCTCTACAAACTGGGGTTTTTCTGTCAACCTGTCTCATTGCTGTACCCTCCAGTTTATGTGAACTGCTGAGTTTTACCATATTTACTAGTCTGGACTATAAACAACCTAACATGTCGTTTTCTACCCTCCTCTATAGTATTGGAGCCACCCAGCCTACCTCAGCTTTTAACCAAGTTCCTTTCTCCCTGCAGGTAGTCTCCACCCTTAACGCTACTGATTGTTTTAGTTTTGTAAATACCAAGACACGAGGGTTTAATGTGTCTAATACTGAATTGTCATGCAACTCTGTTACAAGGGTATCTTATGTATTCTCAGAAGTGTATCTACCCTTAGGCTGGTTTTTGATATGTGGGAGGATGACCTATACCTATGTTCCCATGAACGCCACCGGTGGCCCATGCACCCTCGGCAGGCTAACGACCGCTGCTTTCCTCCACACGCCCAAGGTAACTAAAGTCCGCCCCAGACCTCCCTGCTCTATCCCCATGCCCTCGACCTGTAGCTCAAATGTAGAACCTTACAGTGATGAGAGGGCCCTTGGGCTGTCGCTATCGATTGTTGCAACACCTGGGTTAGCCCTACACAACTCAATGGAGATAAGCCGACTTGCTTGTTCTCTAGCTAAATCCCTTAATCTGACCTCAACCATACTGGCCACCATGAATCATGAAATGTCCGGCTTACGTACGGCGATACTGCAGAATAGGATGACCATTGATTTCCTACTCTTACGCCTTAACCATGGCTGTGAAGAGTTTGAGGGTATGTATTGTTTTAATCTCACTGACGAAAGCGTGTCCATCGAACGCTCTATCCAAGACCTACGTAATTTAGCAAAACATATCACAGACCCCTCCATGGGACTGGGAACGGGATGGTTCGGGAAGTTGTTTGGTTGGATGGGGGGCCTTAAGACCCTAGTTATAGGAGTCTTCCTTTTCCTGCTATGTGCTCTCATACCATGCTGTATCCCTATCCTCCACTGCTTTATCACCTCCACCCTCGACGCCTTGGTGGAACGCAAGGCGGCTGCCTCTGTCATGGCCCTAACCCCATATACCCCTCTGCGGCCTGCCCCTAGTAATACTGCCCTCTACCGCTCTTAGCGGTTGAGGTCATACTCGAAAAAGGGGGGAGTGAGGCAGCCGGAAGGGCAGCTGTGAGAGAAAGCCCCTCCCCCCCCCCCCCCTGCTTGGGTTGCAGCGAAACAGTACTTACACATACCCTTTCGCCCAGAAAACCAGTAGACCAGAGCATACCAGTCTAAACAGGTCACTCGGGAATGCTTTGAGAGCCCACTGTCCCCCCCCCCCCCAGGGGCTACCGATTGGTGAAGAAGAGATACCTGGGGCGAATGGGAAGGTAACAAAGGGGCTTGAGAATGTACTGTATATAAGACAGTGTGGGACGTCATTTGGGGGCTCAGATCTTTTGTCCAGGGTGCTGGCTCTGTGTTTCTGAGTCTGTGTACACAATAAAAGATTCTGTTTGCATTCTAGTCTGTCTGTCTGTGTTCCTTCCGAGGGTGTGGGAGACAGGGTTCCTGCTTCAACAGGAGGCTTGTCTTCACATAAACCTCCTAGAACTCAGAGCCATTTTCCATGCTATCCAAATTTTTCAGACCCATCTCAGCTACAAGACAGTTCTGGTCCAGACCGACAATCAAGTAGCCATGTTCTATGTGAACAAGCAGGGTGGAACAGGCTCTCTGTCGTTATGCAACGAAGCTTTGCGACTGTGGGCCTTCGCCAGAGAGCTTCAAATCCACCTTCTAGTGGTATATCTTCTGGGCATTCAAAATCTTTGGGCAGACAAACTCGGTTGAATACTGCTGCCACATGAATGGTCTCTGCACTCAGACCAGCTTGCTCGAGTGTTTCGAATCTGGGGAACGCCAGATATAGACCTCTTTTTGCAAGTCCACAGAGTGCCAAACTTCCCCGGTTCTGTTCCAGAATTCCGGCTCAGGGTTGTCAGGCCAGGGATGCCTTCCTCCATTGGGGTCGGGACTTTCTGTATGCCTTCCCACCCATTCCCCTCATTCCCAAAACTTTGTTCAAGCTTCAGAGAGACGGAGGTCATATGATGCTCATAGCTCCACATTGGCCACGGCAGACGTGGTATCCTCTGCTTCTGCGTCTCTCTCAAGCCACACCTCTGGAGTTGGGATGTGCTCCAGATCCTCTTTTCCAGGAGAACGGGACGCTATTACACCCGAATCCCCAGTCCCTGCACCTCAGGGCCTGGTTACTGAAAGCCTAGGATTCCCGGATATCAACCTGTCTCAACAGGTAAAGGATATCCTTGTGGCTTCCAGGAAGCCTTCCACAAGGCGATCCTACGCCTTTAAGTGGAAGAGATTCTCTGTATGGTGTTCTCAAAGGGGACTTAACCCCCATACAGTGCCTGTGGAATCGCTTCTGGAGTATCTCCTCCATTTATCAGATTCCGGTCTTAAAACTAATTCAGTAAGGGTCCATCTTAGTGCCATTGCTGCTTTTTGCGAACCTCTGGATGGACAACCTATTTCCTCTCATCCACTCGTAGCAAGATTTATGAGAGGTCTACTCTTAAGATAACCTCCCATTAAGCCACCGCTGGTGGCATGGGCTCTGAATCTTGTTCTCGGGCAGCTCATGAAACCACCCTTTGAGCCTTTAGCCACTACAGCTCTACGGTTTCTTTCCTGGAAGGTCATCTTCCTAGTTGCCCTCACTTCTGCAAGACGCATCAGTGAGTTAAGGCTTTAGTGGCGGATCCTCCTTATACAAGATTTCACCATGATAAGGTAGTTCTTAGGACTCATCCTCACTTTATGCCAAAGGTGATTTCGCCTTTTCATTTAAACCAAGCGGTTTACCTTCCTGTATTCTTCCCTAGGCCTCATGCCTCTAATGCAGAAAGGAATCTTCATACTTTAGATTGTAAAAGAGCCTTGGCTTTTTACCTTCAAAGAACTAAGCAACATAGAATATCTTCTCAGCTTTTTGTTGCTTTTGATTCTAGTCATTTGGGACTTCCAGTTTCCAAAAGAACTCTCTCTAGGTGGATTGCAAATTGCATATCCTTTGCATATGAGAGTAAGGGACTTTCTCTCAAAGGCCATATCACAGCTCATAATGTGAGAGCAATGGCAGCCTCTATGGCTAATCTTCATTCTTTGTCCATTGACGACATCTGTAGAGCAGCCACTTGGGCTTTGGTACACACCTTTACAGCCCACTATTGCTTAGACAAGGACTCCCATCAGGATGCCTCGTTTGGCCAGGCTGTTCTCCCAGCATCTCTTTCAGACTTAGTGCAACTCCTACCCGCCGTCCCGGGTTTCAATGCCAGAGATCCATGGGAGGAAGCATGACCCATCTCTCCTGCGGTTCGTAGCTTGCTGGGGTCATCCCCCTGGCATCTCTCAGCTGGGGAGTCCCCATATGTGAAGACTACATTTCTACTTGTTCCTGGAGATAGCGTAGTTACTCACCTGTAACAGGTGATCTCCGGGAACAGCAGGAATTAAGTCTTCACAACCCACCCACCTCCCCTAGGAGTTGTCTCTATCTATCTCTCTCTTTGTCTTCTTCTCTCCTTGGGTCTCAGCTATAAACTCAACTGAAGAGGGAGAGTTGGAAAGGCGGGAGGCAGCACGCAGGCGCTGTGGGATGCTCCCAAAATCTTTCCTATTGGACGCTGGGGAGGGTTGCCGCGCAGGCTCTGTCAGTACCGACGATACCCATATGCGAAGACTTAATTGCTGCTGTTCCCGGAGATCACCTGTTACAGGTGAGTAACTACGCTTTCTCCAAACCACAGATGAAACACACTTAGGGTGGGGAACTTATATTAAATACTTACCGCACACAGTGAACATGGTTGAAGTTTGAGAAGTATCTTCACATCAATCACTTGGAGTTCTGAGCAATCAACTATGCCCTTTGAGCCTGCCTTTCTTCTACTCCAGGGCACTTCTGCTTTAAATATAATAAGCAACCAAGCAGTTATTTTATGTCAACATATAAGCAAGAATGGGATCCCTCTCTCTGCTAAGAAGCAGCAAAGATTTGGGCGTTTGTCATAGAGAGTTTGTATTAGAATGTAACTGGCTATATCCCCAGATTTCAGAATCATATAGCCAAGAAGCTCGGCAGAGCTTTCGAGCCCCATGAGTGATCCCTAGATGCAGCAATCTTGCAGACCATATTTCAGGATAGAAGGGATCTCTCAGGTTGACCTCCTTATCAGCAGCAAGAAAGCAAAACTGACATCGTACTGCTCCGTCCTGACATCATCCAACTGCTTAGCTCCAGATGTACAGGTAGTTCCATGGATTTGTTCTCTTCTGTGTACCCCCACCCCAACCATTCCACTCATAGCAAAAACCCTGCACATATTTCAGTAACAGCCAAGCGCCATGATTCTTGTAGTGCCATATTGGGCTTGGCAGAACAGGTTCTTTTCCAGAGATGTTAGCAGTTCTTCTAGCATGCAGGCTCCAAAGACGTCCAACATTAATCACTTGAGTTGAAGGCTGTTTCCTTCATCCCAATCTGAAGTCTCCATCCTTCACACTGTAGACTTGGGCAGTGTTTAGTTTCTACTCTAGGACTGCGCAGTCCAATCTATATAATAAGCTCTACTTTTCACCTTCAAGATGATATATGTCAAAAAAAAATGTTTGTGTTACAACCCATCCATAGCTTCATGTAAATATGCAACTGGGTCTCAGAATCAGAATGGGGCGACTTACTGAACACATATATTCATATGGAAACAGCGCCCAAACTTCACATCAATGACCCAACTTGTTGCTTATTTATTAATCAAACGCTAAAAAGGATGTGATATTATTCAACAAACATTATTTGAGGATGCTTATCTGAAACATGGTGAGCGTACTCCCAATGCCTGAATCATAGCGCCATAGCGTTTCACAATCCAACGTTTCGTCAGGGGATGCTCATAACTGCTCAAACTTAGCATTAGTCCTCATTAATTATCCCATGCCGGCTGTTGTATCGTCTCATCTATTTAGGACATATTTCTCCAGGAACAAGCAGGAAGTCAGTCCTCACATATGGGTGACGTTGGTGCCGACGGAACCCTCGTGCGGAGCAAATACCCAGCTTTCAGAGAGAGCCTTTGGGAGTTGCCATCACGCATGCACGGTCCCCTTCCCGCCCAAGGGTGCCATCTTGCTCAGTCTCCTTTTATCCGCAGAGCCCTTCGGACATAGTCCCTGTGTCCCCGTGAAAAAAGTTAAAATTTTCTCTCTTTGACTGGTCGACACCGGTTCCTCTTCTTGCCTTCTGCTCGGTACACCGGTATCGAGTCAGTCTCTGTTTTTCGGTTTTTGTTCTTCGTGACTGGTGTTCACGCCTTTTTTTCTTTTTCACTGGCAGCCCGGGTCTTTGACCTTGCAGGGGCCCTTTTTCCCCCGGCAGATTTAAAAAAATGCGATCGGTGTATGAAACATATGTCCCTCACCCGATATGCATGACTGCTGTCTCCGGTGCCTTGGGCCTGACCATGACCCGACGGTCTGCGGCCCATGTAGGAAAATATCCTCTAAGGTCCTGAAGAACCGCCAACAGCAGCATGATAGGATTTTTTCGGAGTCCTTGCCTTCAAGAGCACGGACCTCATCCGAGGCCTCTACGTCTCGGGGCGAGCACTCTGAGCCCGAGCAGTGTCAAGGTTCCTTGGAGAGGAGGGTCTCCCTTGAGGGAACACAAGAGGAAGAAGAAATCCTCGAAGGCAGCGTCTCTGGATGGCTCCGAGTGACCCGACTCCTCCCGGGGCTGGTCGTGGAGTCCCAAGCATCGTCAGGGATCTTTGGAGAAGGAGCGCCCGGCAAAGGTTCCTCGTTGGGAGACGGATCAGCTGAGGCAGGTACCAACTGTCCTTGTCGAGGACTCCCCTCTGGGGGAACCGGCGTTGAGCTGGTGGCTGCAGAACCTTCTGGACCCGAGTCCAGAAAGGTGGCCTTGGAGCGCAGTTTCACTGGCTTCATGGAGCAGCAGTAAGTGCTGATCGCTGGTCTGACTGGTTCCTCTGCCCTGACCACCAGGCCCTCGATGTCGAAGTCAACCCCGGAGGCCGAGCTGATCCTCGAGACCCTTCGGACTCGAGTCGATCCTCGGCTGAGGTCCCACTCGGCCTCCCGTTCAGGACCGAGGTCGTCGCTGCCAATCTTCTCGGTGCCGGGGCCCTCGGTGCCTTACCACGGATGCGTCCCTGCTGAGCTGGGGGGCCCATTGCCAGGGTTTCCGTACTCAGGGAGTGTGGTCCCCGAGCGAGTGAACACAGCAGACCAATTTCTTGGAGCTCCGGCCATCCGCCTGGCCCTGGGAGTCTTCAGGCAGATCCTGGCCCACCAAACATTCTTGGTACAGACAACCAGGTGGCCATGTTCTATGTGAACAAACGGGGGCACGGGGTCCTGTCTCCTATGTCAGGAAACCCTGGATCTGTGCTCGTTTGCAGCCTGGCATGGCATTCATCTGCGGGCCATCTATCTGCCAGGCCAGGACAACTGGTTAGCCGACAGGCTAAGCGGGATTCTCCAGCCTCACAAGTGACAGTTGGATCGTAGGGTAGCCAATTGGCTTTTCCAAACCTGGGGACGGCCAGTGATGGACTTGTTTGCGAGTCTGGCTGTATGCGTTTTCTCCGACGCCTCTGGTAGCCAAGACTCTGTTCGAGATTCTCCAGGACCAGGCCTCGGTCATCCTTGTAGCCCCGCGGTGGCTGAGGCAACCCTGGTTTCAGCTTCTGCTTCAAGTAGCGGTGGAGGCCCCCATTCCCCTGGGGTCCTCCCCAAACCACCTGTCCCAGGAGTGGGGTGTTCTCCTACATCCCAACCTCGGCTCCCTCAACCTGATGGCATGGCTGCTGAAAGGGTGATGCTCCGCTCCTTCTTCCAAAAGATGTTGAAGAGGTCTTGCTGGCCTCAAGGAGGCTGTCCACGAGACAGGCCTATGCCTTAAAGTTGCACAGGTTTGCGGCTTGGTGTGAGGGGCAGGGTGTGGATCCTTTCTCTACTTCTCGGATTTGGGCCTCAAGTCCAACTCCGTCAGAGTGCACCTCAATGCCCTTGCGGCACACCACTTCCCAGTGGAGGAGAAACCCCTCTCTGCCCATCCCTTGGTTTCTCGGTTTTTGAGAGGCCTGCTTCTTTTAAAAGCTCTGGTTCGCCCTCTGGCGACCGAGTGGGACCTGAATATGGTTTTAGGGCAGCTTACTCAGCTGCCCTTTGAGCTGATGGCGACCTGCCGTCTCTGCTACCTCTCTTGGAAGGTGGTTTTCTTGGTGGCACTCACGTCGGCTCGGTGGGTGAGTGAGCTTCAGGCCCTATTGTCAGAAAGACCTTACACCAGGTTCTATAGGAACCGGGTGGTGCTTCGCACGCACCCCAAGTTCCTTCCGAAAGTAGTCTCCTCGTTCCAACTCAACCAGGAGGTGGTGCTGCCTACCTTTTTTCCCAGACCACATGCCAGTCAGGCAGAGACGGTACTGCATACCCTGGACTGTAAGAGGATGTTGGCCGCCTATATCCAGCGTACACAAGCGCATAGAAAGGCTTCTCAGCTCTTCGTATCCTATGACACCAGTAAGCTGGGGATAGCTGTTTCCAAGCATACGCTGTCCACCTGGGTAGCAGACTGTATTGCTTGGGCATACAGGGCAGCCGAGCTTCCGATTAGAGTGTCGTGTTACGGCCCTTCGGATCAGGACCATGGCGGCATCAGTGACTCATTTCCACTCTGTTCCACTGACAGACATCTGCCGGGCCGCCACATGGTCTTCAGGTCAGACTTTCGCAAACCCACTATTGCCTGGATAGGGAGTCCCGACAGGACAGTGCTTTTGGCCGGGCTGTACTCTGTAACCTTTTCGAGGTCTAGGCAACTCCTGCCCTCTGACCCTTCTGTGTCAGGCTACCGGAGTGCTATTCTCTTGGTTAGATTTCTATTGTGGCTGCTTGCAGCTCTTTTAGAAGGAACCTATTTTTCAGCTGTGGGTTCTCGGTAGCCTATAGCTGGGGCGTCCCATATGTGAGGACTGACTTCCTGCTTGATTCCAGAGCAAGCGTAGATACTTACCTGTAACAGGTGTTCTCCGGGGACAGAAGGAATCACTCCTCACGACCCTCCCTCCTCCCCTTGGAGTTGCAGTCATATTATTATTGTTATTTTGTTCTTTTGTCATCTTTTTAGCTATGTCATCTGACTGAGCAAGATGGCACCCTTGGGTGGGAAGGGAACCGTGCATGCGTGATGGCAACTCCCAAAGGCTTTCTCTGAAAGCTTGGGATTTGCTCCGCACAAGGGCTCCATTGGTGCAGATGTCACCTATATGTGAGGACTGATTCCTGCTGTCCCCAGAGAGCACCTGTAACAGGTGAGTAACTACGCTTCATAGCTGAAAGAAAGCCATCTACCAGATGTACTTAGACTTTACAATGGAAAATACTTTCCATTTGGGACTACAAAAACGGCCATATCCATCGTCTTGTCTTTCTATCACCATACTGCATTTCCGTGTTCTCCATCTGTCACTATCCAATTGATAATTTTCTGTCTCATAATTTCACTCTTTATGAAAGGACCTCTCCATGACAAACTGCTATGCAGAAACCACTGTACCATGGGACCTTAATGTTGTAATAACCTCTCTTATGAATTTGCCTTTTGAATCACTGGAGCCTGCCACACTCGGACACCTTACATGGAAAGTGCTAGTCATAGTAGCTGTTATCTTAGCTAGAAGAACAAGTAAACTCCAAACACTAGAAACCTATGAATGGCTCCATCATAACAAAGTAGCTCTTTGAACTCATCCCAAGGTAGTGACATCTTTCCATATCAATGAGTACATAGTGTTTCATACTTCGTGTCCAAAGCCACCTAGAAATCTGCATGAGATAGCCTTTCACACTCTCGAATATAAATGGGCCCTCACCTAGTACATCAGGCGAAATGTATCATTCAGGAAATCTACATAGCTTTTTGTCATCTTCAACCAACAGAATTTGGCATACCAGTTGCCAAAACAGTTCTAGCAAGTTGGCTGGTATCTGACATCCAGTTTTGTTATGAACAAATGGGGGTACTCTTCTGAGCACTACATTAAACCTTAGTAGATCAGAGCCACTGCAGCTGTTGTGGTTCTCCTAAAATCTTTTATTTTTATTTTGCTGCTTAATATACTGCTCTACACTTGAGCATCTGAATGGTTTACAATACATCAAAACACTGCTGAGAAAGGAAAAGAACGCCATAAATTGGATAGGAAAGAGAGAGTAGGACAAGACAGGAGTGGGGAGAGCAAGAGAGGGAGGAGGGGGTCAGTGAGCCTCAACATGAAGGTGGGGGGGAGGGGCGGTTGAAGGCAGAACAGAAGAGATGGGTTTTCAGCATTGACTTAAATTTGGTGAAGGCGAGTTCCAGTTGCAAATCGGGGGGGAGGGAATTCCATAGTTTAGGACCAAGAAAAAAGAAGGCGGAATTATGGGTGGACTCCAGGTGTGCTTGTGTGGGGGAGAGGAGGGACATGCAATTAGAATGAATGTATCAAAGAGCGTGCTGCAGGGTATGGAGATGAACCAGGTTAGAGAAGTATTGTGGAATGCCAGAATGGATTGCTTTGTGGACTAAGGTTTAGACCTTGAACTAAATTCTGTAAGCAATGGGGAGCCAGTGGATGTGTACGAGTAGTGGGTTATGATCTGCATGGGAATGACAATATGGGCTGCAGTATTCTGTATGAGTTGTAACCTATGTAACTGATGTTGTGGGAGACCGGCAAGGGCAATGTTGCAGTAATTGATCAGAGTCATCACGAGGGAAAGTAAGAGTGATCAGGGGTGGAGTAGTAAGGAAGGGACGAACAGCACGGATCTGTCACAGGGAGCAGAAGGAGTGACATATTATGGAGGACGAGTGATCACGGAAGGATAGAGCCGAGTCCAAAGTGACACTGAGGTAGCATAAGTTGGGACCAAGGGGATGGGGTAGGAGGAAAGCGAAGGAGCTAAGGATGGGATGGAACCACCAAGGGTGAATCAGATAGCCAGAGTCTTTGTGAGATTGAGATGGAGGAAGTTTGAGGACATCCAGGAATCAATGCAGGAGAGACAGATATTAAGAGGGATGAGATCAGGAACAGTTGGGTTAGTGTGATGTAAGAGAATGATGTCGTCTGCATAATAGTACGCGAAGACGCCCTGCTGCTGGATCAGAAGAGTGAGGGGGGCCAGAAAGACGTTGAACAGGAGGGGGGCAAAAACAAAACCTTGAGTGACGCCACAGGATAAGGGGGTGACTGGCGAGATGGAGGAATCGGACAAAACAGAGAAGGACCTTAAGATGAGAAAGGAGCAGAACCAGTGAAGAACAGACCCACCGATCCCAGCAGCATGAAGGCGAGTGAGAAGTGAGGTTTGATTGACTAAGTGGAGGATCGACTAAGTGGAGTGGAGGAGTGGCCTAGTGGTTGGGGCAAGGTACTTCAGGCCGGAAGGTCGGGGGTTCAAATCCCACTAGAGGACAGCAACCTTGGGCCGGAAGGACTGGGGTTTCTAGTCCCACAGGTGCTCCTTGTGGTCTTAGGCAATGGAGGGTTAAGTGGCTTGCCCATGTTCCCTGTAAAATAGTTATCTCCAAGTTATAATGCCCTGTTCAATGTAATTTCAGTTTGTTCAGTGTAAACCGCACTGATGCAGAATAGCGTGGTATATAAGAGAATGTAAATAAATAAATAAATAAAAGTGGAGGACAGGTCTAGCGAGACAGCTATAGAAATGAGACTGCGATTGTGGGAGACATGAAGTTCATTTAGAAAGGAGAGGAGAATGGTTTCTGTGCTGTGATTGGGTCAAAAGCCTGACTGATGGGGTGAAGGGTAAGGGTTGTGTCAAGATGAGAAGAGAGCTGTGAGAAGACCAATTTTTCCAGAAGTTTAGAAAGAAAAGGTAAATCGGAGATGGGGCACCAATTAGCAGGAATAGATGGATCCAGCAAAGGTTTTTTTAAGGATGGGACGAAGTAGGGTGTGCTTCCAAGGGGAGGGGAGGGGAAGGAACCTGAGGAGAGACTAGTGTTGAGGATACAGAGGATGAGGGGGAGGAGCCCAGGAAGGGTTTGCAAAGCCAGCGAGAGGAGATAGGGTCAAGCTGGCAGGTGGTCTTGCAGGAGGTGGAGAGAGTTTTAACTAACTCAGGGTATGTTATGGGGTGGAAAGACAACCAGCAATGGGAAAGGGGGGGGGGGACCCTCTGAGGCAGAGGCAGCAATGGGGGAAGAGGAGATGATAGGGGAGGGGGACAGGCGGGAAAAGTTTGGAGTGCTAGCACCTTATCATTGAAATAAGAAGCCAGAAGGGCAGGATCCAGGGGAGCAGCTAGCGGGACTGAGTTTGAGGAGGAGTGGGGAGCTGACAGTGTGTGAAGGACGATGTAGAGGAACTGGCAGGAGGAACTGGAAGAAGAAGAGATGAGACTGGCATTGTAAGATTGCTTAGCACAGTGTATGAGGGAAACGTAGTGAGAATGGTAATGACGATAATGGGCTAGAGAGTCTGAGGGGTGCTTACGCCACAGATGTTTCACAGGGAGGTAAGAACGATGCAAAAGAAGACCGGGGTGAAACTACGGGTGATGATTTGGTCAATGGGGATGGGGAACAGGACGGAAAGGGGCAAGATTATCAAGAGCAGAAAGCAGAGTAGTGTTCTAAGTCTGGACTTGGCGGTTGGAGGGGAGGGAGAGGAAATCGGGCGAGAAAAGTGTGTCGGATGGGGGAAAATGCTGGAGGGTATTGGACATAATCCAGTGTGCAAGTAAAGGAGAGCGAGTAAGTTATTTCCAGGAAAAGACACAGAAGAAGGTGGGCTTATGGAGAAAAGAAGGCAGAAATGATCCAACCAGAGGACTGAAAAGGCTGATAAGGCAGAAGGTGCAAAAGGAGACTCAGAGGGAGGAGATCTGCAGATCAAGAGTATGACCAGCAGGGTGGGTAGGAAAGGGGACATGCTGCTGAAGGGATAGTTAGCAAGAAGTGAAAGGAAGGAGTTGTCACAAGGTTTGGAAGGGGAGTCTGTACATGGAAGTCTCCTACAATTAATATGTGGGGGTATAAGAGGGAGGCCTCGAAGAGGGTGAGTAGAAGAGAGTCCCATAGGTAGAGTTGAAGGGAGGAGGGGAATATACGAGGTGTGACAAAAAAGAAACAAGACTGTCCCATAAATGTTACAAAATCTACAGAGAAATTACACATTGTCCCCTTCAAAATAATCCCCCCCCAGAGTTAATGCACTTCTGCATTCTCTTCTGCCACATACAGAAGCACTCAGTAATGTCCTCCTTGAGGTCCCTCAGCTCCCTCATCACAGTGGCCTTGATCTCTTCTACAGAGGCGAAATGAGTTCCTTTGAGCACAGTCTTCAGCCTGGGGAAGAGCCAGAAGTCGCATGGTGTGAGATCTGGGGAATAAGGAGGGTGGTCAAGAGCTGTGATCTGTTTGTTGGCCAAGAACTGTCTCACACTGAGCACGGTATGTGCGAGCGCATTGTCGTGGTGGAGCAGCCACGACTTCTCTCCACAGAGCCCACCTGCTGCACTGAACTCTGTCATGGAGGCGATTGAGGATCTGCTGGTTGAAGTGCTAGTTGACTGTCTGACCCTCAGGCACAAATTCATGATGGACCACTCCCTTCTGGTCAAAGAATGCAATCAGCATGACCTTGTTCCTTGATTTGGACATGCATGCCTTCTTGGGTCTGGGTGACAGTCGAGTCTTCCACTGCAGACTCTGTCTCTTGCTTTCAGAGTCGTACTGGAAGACCCAAGTCTCGTTTCCTGTGATGATTTGGCCAGTGAACTCTGGATCTTCTCCGATCTTCTCTAACAAGTCTCGACAAACATTGCCCCAGTGCTCCTTCTGGTCGTCAGATAAAAGCTTTGGCACCATCTTGGCACACACCTACCGCATCCCCACTCCTGCACCAAGATGGTCCGCACTGACTCCCTGTTCAGGCTGAGCTCCTCGGCTATAATCTGCACCGTCAATCTGTGATCACTCTGCAGCTGCTGGTTCACTCTGTCAGTGTTCTCAGCCGACTTTGTCGTGGAAGGCCGTCCTGACTTGGGGTCATCCTCCACCTCCTTGCGGCCAGTCTTGAAGCGTTTGTGCCACTCGAAGACCCGCAGCCTTGACATTGCATCTGCTCCATAAACCTGTTGGAGACACTCAGTTGGGCCCGTCTCCAACTTAACCAGAAATTTCAAGTTGATCTTTTGCTCCATATTTCTGCCACCTCCAGTTGCGTGACAAAGCGATGGAGCAGTGTGCTACAAAAAAACCTGAAAAAGAAAAACAGAGAGAGAGATGAAAAATATTATAGCACAGTGGTGGGCAATTCCAGCCCTCGTGCACCACAATCCAGCCTGGTTTTCATGATGTCCCTAATGAATATTCATGAGATCTATTTGCATCCACTGCCTTCCATTGTATGGAAATAGGTCCATGAATATTCATTAGGGCCATCATGAAAACCAGGCTGTATTGTGGTGCATGAGGGCCGGAATTGCCCACCCCTGTTATAGCAGAATAGTGGTGAGATGTTGCACAACACAGTGACATAAGCGGTTAGCCAAATGGCATTGAGTCATGGGCGTGGCTGCTACAGTCTAGTTTCTTTTTTGTTACACCTGGTATGAGGAGAAAATGGAGAGAGGGAGAGGAGTCGAGGTGTAGGAGAAGAGATTCGGGGTAGTGTAAGGTGGGAGAGGATAATTCACAAATGGAGAGAGACGAACAGAAAAGAGCTGCAAACCCCCCCCCCCTGCCAGTTTGTCCCTGGCGAGGGGTAGTGAAAGCGGAATATCCTGGAGGGAGACGCCAGTTAAAATGCGGTTCTTTGTCGTCACGAAGCCAAGTCCCAGTGAGGAAGAGCAGATGAAGGGAGTGCTGTAAAATATGCTATGCTTTGGATATAATAGTAAAGCAATGACCTGATCCTCATTTCATAGATTTACATTGTACTACTGCTTGGACCAAACCACAATAAAGGACAGTGCCTTTGGCCAAGTTGGCTTAACTGCCTGTGTCTAGCACTGTTTTTTACATAATATAATAGAAGAATTGAGTGCATTGGGGTACAGTAATTGATTTTTCAAAAGGTCACCCAGTTAGTAGGAAGAGCTTGCGTCCTAGAATATTACAGCACTAATGCTCTCTTGTTATTTCAAAAGTTGTCCTGGTTTCTCCATCTGTGCTTCAAACACTAGATTGGGAATGGCTAACACTGGTCTCCAAGGGCTGCAAATATCTGCAGGATATCCACATTAGATAATAATCAAAAGAATATCATGAATATATTTTTTTAAGTGGCATCAAATCAGTACTGACTCCTGGCGACCCAGCTGCCCCTGGGTTTTCTTGGCAATATCACTGGAAGTAGATTACTGCTCACAGTGTGAGGTCTATGCCAGCTTCACTTGCCAACCACCATTCTCTGATTCCATAGAGGAGATATGCTGGTCCTCTGTTCACACCTTCCCTGTTCACTACTGCCTTGACAGGGCCAGGCTGCTGTTCAGCATCTCTTTGGGACTTAATCACAGCTCCAACCATTTATACTTCTCTGGTACCTGACACCTTGCTCCATGCTCTTGCCTACTGCACTTCAATCTGCTAGGCCATGCCCTCATGGCTCCATTCATTAGCCTCAAGAATGTTTTTTCAGTCTGGTGCCCAGGAGTTTGTAAGTCTCATATGTGAAGACTGCATTCCTGCTTGTTCCTGGAGATAGCGTACTTACTCACCTGTAACAGGTGATCTCTGGGAACAGCAGGAATCAGTCTTCACAACCCACCCTCCTCCCAAAGAGTTGTTGGGTATACTTTTTTTCTCTACCTCTCAGCTACAAACTCAACTGAGGAGATGAATTGGGAAGGCAGATGTGCAGGCACAGTGGTGTGCTCTCAAAAGCTTTCCTATTGTACGCTAGAGAGCATTCCTGTGCAGTCTCCATTGGTGCGACAATACCCTTATGTGAAGGCTGATTCCTGCTGTTCCTGGAGATCACCTGTTACAGTTGAGGAACTACGCTTTCTGGAGTCCAATGGCTTGCAGGATCTGAAGCAATATGGTTTTACTAGAGGCAGGTCTTGTCAGGCATATCTGATTGATTTCTTTGACTGGGTGACCAGGAAGTTGTACCAAGGGAGAGCCCTAGATGTGGTGTACTTAGATTTCGGTAAAGTCTTTGATACTGTTCCGCACAGGCGACTTATAAATAAATTGAACACCCTAAGGATGGACCCTAAAGTTACTGACTGGGTTAGAAAAATTGGTTGAGTGGGAGGCAACAAAGGGTACAGGTAAATGGAGCTCACTCTGAGAAGAAGGATGTAACCAGTGGTGTGCCATAGGTATCTGTCCTTGGTCCGATTCTTTAACATTTTTGTTAGTGATATTGCGGAAGAACTGTTTGAGGTATGCCTCTTGCAGATGATACCAAAATCTGCAATAGAGTAGACGCCCAGAAGGAGTAGCTACATGTGGAGGGATCTAGCTGAGCATGAAAAATAGTCAAGAATTTGGCAACTGAGATTTAATGCTAAAAAATGCAGGTTCATGCACTTGGGCTGCAAAAATCTAAGGGAGCGGTATATTGTAGGGGGTGAAGTTCTTCTATCAGTGAAAGAAGAGCAGGATCTGGGCATGATTTTCTGATTATCTTAAAGTAGCTAAACAGGTAGAAAAGAGGACAGCGAACACCAGAAGGATGCTTGGGTGCATAAGGAGAGGAATGGCCAGCAGTAAAAGGAGGTGATAATGCCTCTTTTATAAATCTCTGCAATGTCATTTGGAGTATTGTGTGCAAGTCTGGAGACCGCACCTTTTAAAAGTATATAAACAGGATTGAGTTGTTGTGGTCTTAGTTATAAACCATATGGGGACAGGCTTAAAGATAATAAATAAATTTAAAAAATATATATATACACACACACATACATACATTAGAGGAAAGACGGGATAGACGAGTTATGATAAAAATGTTTAAATACCTCCATGGCATAAATGCACAAGAGGATTGAAAGTAAGCTTTGCAACTAGGAAATAGGATGAGGGTGAAAGGGGATAGACTCAGGAGTAATATGCAGAAATATTTCTTTATGGAAAGAGTGATAGATGCGTGGAACAATCTCCCAGTGTAGATAGTAGAGACGCGAAAGCATGGGACAAATGCAGAAGATCTCTAAAGGGAAAAAAGGTACTATAGTAGTTGATATGGAAGAGTATACTATATAGGCCATATGGTCTTCCATCATGTTTCTATGTTAACTTGCAAATCTGAGATAACTATTATAAGATATCTTAAGTATGTTTCTTCCTTTCATTGCTCTTATCCTGTCCATTTTTTCATTGTTTCACTCTTAAAGTAGTTCCTTGCTTCTCCATTTTTATTACTAAGTTCAAAGGACTTCTGTTGACTGGGTTTTTGTTGTGCAGAACCCTCCATTCTAGCATAGTTCTGTTTATTTTAATACTTTTCATACCGCCTTGATATATAGACTATATCGGGGCAGTTTACAAAATGGAATAAAATATTGTTTTATAACATGCCAGAGAGAAGAGAAAGAAATAGAAATATACATAAAGGCAGATGAGATATAATAGTTACATATCATGAAATTGGAGTGGAGGAGTAGCCTAGTGGTTAGAACACTGGCTTAGTAACCAAGCAACCAGGGTTCGAGTCCCACTAGCACTCCTTGTGGCCTTGGGCAAGTCACTTAACCCTCCATTGCCTCGGAAGAAAGGCCTGGCAATCTACTTCCGGTGACACTGCCAAGAAAACCCAGGAGCTTCTGGGTCGCCAGGAGTCAGGACTGACTCGAAGGCACACATTGCATTTGCATCATGAAATTATTAGAAAGAAGTGGGATAGAGGCAGATGGGTAGGGAAGAGGTGGAAGGGGAAACTAGAGGTAGAAGATGAGTTCAGGCACTAGCTCCAGCTTTGCTGTCAGATGTGCCCCCCCCCCCCCCAAATCCATGGAACCAGGGATATAAGTATCTCATATGATGCAACTCCATAGGGACATGAATTATGAATGAGCCAAAGGCGAACCATGGAATCTTCACTTTTGTGCCAGAACAATCCATTTAGCAGTAGCCGAACAGTTGAATGAGAGAGCTAGAGGCAGTGTCAACATTTGTAGGGCATTGTGCCCACCCATACTAATTCCAGGCCTCGCCAAAAAATCAGTCCTGGTTATGCCATGGACAATGAATGTGGATGGAGTCTGAGGGCTGTATACCTTTTTTTTTTTTTTTTTTTTTTTTTATTATTCCCATCTCAATGAAAGTGGGAAAGAATTATATAAAAGGAGCTCTCTCTCTCATAGCCCCCACACAGCCATCACACAGTCTCTCACCATTCTTCTTGCATTGCTGTTTGCTGCTGAACCCAGAAGGCTATGCTTTTTTGACAGCAATCTGCTCTCTGCATGAAGGAAGTTTGGGCTGATCTCCTCAGTTTCAAGGCTTGAAACCATAAGATCAGCCTGAGCTTCCTCCACTGAGAATTCAAGCTCCTTCAGAGAGTGTAGTAGAGGAAATATGAGGCTTGGCATCTGTGAGGCAGCACCAGTGCATACAAAAACCTTTCAGAAGAAAAATGGGAAAAAAACATTTTTCATATCACCCTGCTAGATCAGTACAGTCAAGTGGGTTGTGATCCCCTACCAGCAGACTGGTGGAGATACGGAACCAATGAAAAGCCCAGGTTTCAATGGCATAAGTCGTGTCTCTATTTGACTCAACCACCAGAAGTCTTTTCAGTATTTCTTTGTCTGCAGTAGATGGTGGATGGATTTTTTTCCTTCTGCAGAAAATCTGAAAATTGAGAGGAAAAGATTGATTAAACACTCATGAATGACTACCTTGATAGCAATGTGGGAGGCTCCATTAGACTGCGATCTTCTCTTTAGCCATAGGAGGAGGGAAAATTTGGTTTAGCTCAACGCTCTTATAAGAGCCTTTTGAGTAGCCAGAAATTGGAAAGATTTGGTAGGATCTGGAAGAGTGCAGCAGCCTCACACAACCTCAGTACCCACCTCCCTCCTCCTCCTCTTTTCCCTTCTGTTCTCTCGCAAAGATTGCAGAAGGCTCTCCGGGATCTGCCTGCCAGCTGCCTTAATAGTGCTGCAAAGCCAGTAAAATATTCAGGGGAGTTGGGATGATCCCACCATGGATTCTCTGCCTAGGGCTTTTGGGTGAGTACCAAGGCTTGACCTTGTCCATTGTCCTTGTTGGAAGCTCCTGATTCTGTCTTCCTGGGATGCAATTTGAGGTGGACCATTGGCACAGTGTGTGGCTTTCCTGCTGTTTTATGCACGCATTAATAATGTTTTCTCCAATTGTGTGCCTGGCAGTCGCATTATCTGTTTGTGCATTCCGCCTGAGCAGCTCCAACATGAGCTCTACCCTAGTGTCTGTAATGCGTGTTGCAGTAAAAGTATAGTTAACATGTGCCTTCGGGCCGCCGCAACCTAAGTGCGTGCTGTTGATACAGTTGTCAACATAATTGGCACCCTGGCATTTTAGGTATGCTGGAAATATTTCAACTATTTTGATATTTCAATATGTAAATAGTTACCCATGTTCTCCAAGTTCTGTTCCCTGTTATAATGTAAACTCGGTCTTCTCTGATCTGAGTATTCTTTGTTAAATGTAAACCGCACTGATAACAAATAGTGCGGTATATAAGAATTGTTAAATAAATAAATAAACTGTATGTCACCATAATATTTTAATATGTTCAAAGGTATACAACCAAAAAACGATGTCTGTGCAACTTAGACATAGTAATTTCTGAGGAAAAAAAAACACAAAATATGACCTGAACTGGATTAATGGCATCCTTCACTAATATTTGGTTGCACAACTCTTGGTGGTAGTGGTAGCCTCCAAACGTTTCTTGTAGCCCTCTATAAGTTTCATACATCTGTCGGTTGTTTCTCCCACTCTTCAACTGCAATTTGCTCCAGCTCATGAATGTTTCCAGGATTCCTTTTACCAATAGCAGATTTCAGCTCTTTCCAAAGGTTCTCGATTTTGATTGAGATCAGGACTAATTGCTGGCAAGTTTAAAAACAGTCCATTTGTTCCTTTTTAAGCAACCATTCTTTTGTACTTTTAGATGTATGTTTTGGGTCATTATCCTGCTGGAGGACCCATGACCTTCGATCCAGACCTAGCTTTCTAACACTAGGTAGCACAAGCTAAAAGACAAAAAGAGAAATAAGGATAGCAAAATCAAAGATCTGATACGTGGAGACAAAATATTTTTCAGGTATATTTGGGAGACGAAGATCAGAGGTGGAATCGCAAGACTCAAAACTGCCAAGAACAGATTCGTGGAAAGTGACATTGAAAAAGCAAAAATGCTAAACAAATACTTCTGTTCTGTTTTTACTAAAGAAAATCCTGGAGGATGACCTGTGATTGACAAATATAGAAATGGTAATGGAGTAGATATCATCTTCTGTGAATGGTGTAGTGTGTTTGAACAGCTTGCCAAAACAAAGTGGACAAGGCCATGGGACTGGATGGGATACATTGCAGGATGCTGAAAGAGCTCAGATAGGTTCTTATAGGGCCTTTAAAGGATGTTTGTAATAGGTCCTTGGAGACAGGAAAAGTTCCATAGGACTGAAGAAAGCCTGATGTGGTACCTCTTCACAAAAGTGGCAGTAGGGAAGAAGTGACAAGCTACAGGCCAGTAAACCTTACCTTGGTGGTGGGAAAAGTAATGGGAAGCGCTCTTGAAAGAGAGAATAGTGGACTTTCTTGAAACCAATGGGTTGCATGATCCAAGGCAACATGGTTTTACCAAAGGACAATCATGCCAAACAAATCTGAGTTCTTTGACTGGGTGACCAGAGAACTAGATCAAGGGCATGCGATGGATATGATCTATCTAGATGAAGGTCCAAAAGAGAGCAAATCCTCTCGCAAAAAACACAGCAGATAAACAGCGGAGAATCAGCATCAGGTTCAGTCTTTATTACAATATACCCCAATGCGTTTTGGCATGCACCTCCTTCAGGGGTGAAGCCTCATAAAAATAAAAAAATAAAAACATAAGCGTTAAAACAATAACAATATTGTCTATAAAAGGACGTAATACAACCAGCTTAAGACACAATCAATAAATAAATAGATCAAACTCGCATGAAATAAACCATACATGAATGAATGAATGAATAAATAAATAAATAAATAAATCAGACTGACTAAAATGTTAATAAAGCGCAAGGGCAAAAAATAAATAGGTTTTATTTTCAAAAGGGAAGTAAACCATTAAAATGGAAGAATGAACATTGGCATGCACGAAACAGGGTGGAAAGGTGCAGAAAACCATGTTTTTATGAGGCTTCACCCCATGAGGAAGGCACATGCTGAAACGCGTCGGGGTTGTAATAAAGATTGAACCTGCTGCTACTGACTCTCCACTGTCTGTTTGCTGTGATCTATCTAGATTTCAGCAAAGCCTTTGCTACTGTCCCTCACAGGAGGCTTATCAATAAACTGAACAGCCTGGGGATGAGTCCCAAGGTGGTGAACTGGATCAGAAATTGGTTGACTGACATATGACAGAAGGTGATATAAAACGGAACTCACGCGGATGCAAGGAAGGTGATTAGTGGATGTCCCAGGGATCGGTCATGGGACCAGTACTGTTCAATTTTTTTGTGAGTGATATTGCTGAAGGACTGAATGGTAAAGTCTGTCTTTTTGCAGATGACACAAAAATTTGCAACCAAGTGGACTCCCCTGAGAGCGTGGATAACATGAGGAAAGATCTACAAAAGCTGGAAGAATGTCTAATGCTTGACAGTTAAGATTTAATGTGAAGTGCAGTGTCTTGCATTTGTGATGCAGAGATTCAAAGGAATTGTACGAGAGAGGGGGTGAGAATTTTGTGTACTGGACAAGAAGGACCTTGGAGTGATTGTTTCAGAGGATCTCAAGGTGGCAAAACAGTGTGACAAGGCAGTGGCCAAAGCCAGAAGGATGCTGGGTTGCATACAGAAAGGAATGACCAGCAGAAAGGAGTAGGTACTAATGCCACTATATAAGTTGTTGGTGAGGTGTCACTTGAAATATTATGTTCAATTTTGGAGATCATATCTCGCAAAGGATATAAAAAGACTTGAAACGGTTCAGAGGAAGGCAACCAAAATGATTTGCAGCCTGTGCCAGCAGACTTATGAGAAGAGACTTGAAGACCTAAATATATACAGGGTGGCCCAAAAAAAGTGAGAACATCTCGTAGCATATAAGTTTTATTTAAAAATTCAAAAAGACAGATGTAAATGATTGACAGATTAAAAAAAAAAACATGGCGACCGGAAATTATCAAAATAAAGACGTTATATAGCTAAAAAAGGTAAATAAGTAAACTATTTAAGCTTTTAATTTACAAGATGTTCTCACTTTTTTGGGCCACCCTATATATACACTAGAGGAGAGGAGGGGCAGGGGAGAAATGATACAGACCTTTAAATACTTAAGAGTTTTAATGAACAAACCTTTTTCGAAGAATAGGAAGCTGTAAAACTAGAGGGCATAACATGAAACTGAAAGGGGGTAAACTGAAAGGCAGCGTCAGGAAATACTTTTTCACTGAAAGGGTGGTGGATGCTTGGAATGCCCATCTAATGGAAGTGATGAGGGCACATACAGTGACACAATTCAAAATGGCAATGGACAGACACAGTGGCTTCCTTTATAGGAACAGGATAAAATCAAACTAAACTTAACAATCTCTTATATCTCAACAAATAGGGGTGACCTGCACGGAGCTGTGGGTACACCTCTAAACAAAGGCATGGGGTGGGGTGACCTGCAGGGAGTGGCAGGTGCACTTACTCTTGCTACCTTGCTGGACAGATTAGAAGGACCGTGCTGGTCTTTATCTGCTGTCATATATTATGATATGTTACATTTCGCTCCAAAATAACTTGATAGTCCTCTGATTTCATGATTCCTTCAATATGTTCCAGGTCTCCAGTTCCTGAGGCAGCAAAAAAGCCCTACAACATTATGAAACCTCCTCTGTATTTTACTGTAGGAAGGATGTGTTTTTCTTGTAAGCTTCATTTCTTCGCCTGTAAATGCACGAGTTGCTGGTCCGCATTTTCAAAGAGCTGAAGTTTGGTTTCATTTGTCCACAGAACATTTTCCTAGAAGGATTGTGGTCTCTCAAGGTGGGTTTGGGCAAAGATCAGGCATGCCTTTTTATGTCTGTCTTTGAGCAGAGGGGGCCTCCTTGGCCTTTGCCCATGAAGTCCTCCTTTGTTTAGTGCATGGCATATGGTGCGGGTTTGAAACTACCACTCCAGATTGCTCCAGGTCAGTCTTAAGCTCTTTGGATGTTCATGGTATTTTTCCAACAGTTCATTAACCTTTGACGACTTATTGGATTAATTTTTCTCTTCCCACCATGTTCTAGTAGGTTCTTTACATTTCCATGAGCAGAAAACATCTTAACATTGCAAACTGTAGACACAGGAATCCCAAAGTCTTTGGAGATGGCCTTGTACCCCTTTGAAGTTTGATATTTGCAGATGGCTTTTCTGACAGTCTCAGGCAGCTCTCTTGTCTTCACCATTGTTAATATGGAACAGGGAGTGAATGTGTCCATTTTAAAAATTAGTGCCATCATTCTTTGGTTGATTCCGGTCATGTGCATACTGACAATTGATCACAGGTGCGTCTAATTCTACTGCAATAGAAATGTGATTCTTCTGTTTAAACTGATTTGAATTGTTTATAAAGGTGCTAATAATCATGCCCTTGCAATGCCCCAGTTTTTATACTATATCCTACTATTTCCTTTTTCAATTGGTTGTGTTTTATTTGATTCTTATGTGTCGAATATATGTGCTTATATAGTCCAAAGCCATTTCACTAGCCACTTTTTTTGTAGATATTGAGAGCAGGTTGAGAGTGGGAAGCCCTGCATTTGCCTTTGGCTAAGCTTTCCCAGTGAGGGATGCCCACTGGAGTTGAACAGTTGGGAGCTTTTCAAGATTTTGACTATGACTTGGATTCAGATGGTTTGGTACTGGGCTCTGATGTGGATGAAGAATTACTCTCTCCTTCAGAAGAGGCCAGAGTGATCTGCCTATTCCGAAAGAAAGAGCTGGTGGCATTGATTGTTATGGTCTCATCCCCTTTGGACCTTTAGAGCTGCTTCTGGCATGGAGCAGGAGCCGAAGATACACCCGCTTCTTCAAGGGGTGGGGAAATCCACTACTGTCTTCCTGTTCCCGGATGTGATAAAGGATATGATCTGGTTGGGGTGGGACTCTCCCGAGACTCTGCCTAAGGGATTAAGGGTGTGTAGAAGATCTGCGCTCTCCTGGAAGAGAAGTGCATTGATTAGTTTAGTATTCCCAAGGTGGATGCGCAGGTCACGGCGGTTACCAGACAGACCAACATTCCAGTTGAAGGCAGATTGGACTTAAAAGATTTTCTGAACCATAAGATGGATTTGTTGTAGAGGAGCAAGTTTGCCGTGGCAGCTGCTATTCTGCAGCTGGTGGTAGGTGCCAGCCTGATGTCTTGAGCCCTGCTTCATTGGGTCCATTCTCTTCCACCGAATGATACTATCCCTCTTTTGGAGTCTGCTATGGCTTTCCTTTCAGATGCCATGTATGACCTGGTACATTTGGTGGCCAAGGATGGTGCTCTGACGACAGTGTCACGGCATTAGATTTTACTCCGGCACTGGGAAATGGATTCATCTTCCAAAGTCCAGTTGGCCAAACTGGCTTTTAAGGGGAAGCTTCATTTTGGAGCTAATTTGCAGAAGCTGGTGAAGGACCTGGGCGATAAGAAATCATATCGTCTTCTGGAAGACACATCCAGGAGGCATGTGAAGTGGGCTGGTGCCCCTTTCTTGTCAGCCTTTGCCCATCCGCTGAGTGCAAGCTGGCCAGATCCCTGGGGCCTTCAGGACTTTTGTCATTACCAACCTAGAAAACCTTTCTTCCCCTCTGCTTCTGGGCTTCAGGCCTGTTCCCAATTCTTTTGTGGAGTGTGTGGGTCTAGGGACTTGGTTCCCTCCAGTGGAGGATCCTTCTGGGCTGTGCAATGAAGGTTTGGAGGTGCATTTACCGGTTCCTCTGATTGGAGGCAGGCTTCCCCTTTTCTTTCAGGAATGGGCTCAGGTTACCAAGTATCGCTGGGTGCTAGACACCATTCAGTTCAACTATGTCCTGGAATACAAAGAACTGATTCTGGATGTCTTCATCTCCTCTTGTGAGTCTATGATCAAAAGCACTGCTGTGTAGACCACCTTGGACAAGTTGCTGCACCTAAAGGCGGTGGTGCCTGTCTCCCTGGATGAGCAAGGCAAGGGCAGATACTCCGTCTATTTTGTGGTGCTCAAAAAGGACAGTTCTTTCCAGCCCATTCTGGAGCTCAACGAGCACCTGCGCGTTTTGCACTTCTGGATGGATACCTTGCATTTCGTGATTTAAGCAGTATGCCCAGGGGAGTTCTTGGCTTCTGTGGATCTGACAGACGTATTTTCATATTCTGACCTGGGAGGATCAGCAAAGGTAACTGCATTTTGCCGTGCTTGGCTGTCATTGTCAGCTCGCCGCCCTTCCTTTCAGGCTATGCAAGGGTCATGGTGGTGGTGGCAGTGGCTGCGGCGCAGAGGGATCTGTGTCCATCTATATCTGGACAACTGGCTCATCTGGGCCCGTTCCCTTTCAGATGTGTCTCAGGTTGCATTCCAAGTGTTGTCCTCTTTGGAAAGCCTCAACTGGGTGATCAATTGGGGAAAGAGCCAGATGTTGCCTTTCCAGTCCCTGGAATTTCTGAGAGTACATTTTGATACTCAAGTGGGCCCTTATTACCATCACCTGCTAACCTTCATCCTTAACCAACCCCTATCTTGGTGTCCCCCAATCTCTACCAACATGTTTAGGAATCTTCACACTGTCGACCCTTTAGCTCTGTCCACTGCTGTCTTATGTCTTTCCTCTACTATGTCATCTGAGTCCATTGATAGGACAATATCCTCCTATAACACTATGCTCTGGATGCACTTGGTTCTCCCATTCTATGCCCTTTTAGGCATACTGTACCTGAACCCTGGCTGTCCTCGATAACTTACTACTTACGTTCCTGTGCCCGCTCAGCTGAGTGCCTTTGGCTTAAATCACGTACCCTTGCTGACTACCTACATACATTTCAAATTCATGCTAACCTCTTTCCAGTTGGCCATAGCACTCTTGCTTGGCGAGTGCTATGTCCATCTGACTAAATCTCTTGCTTCTGACCTTCCCCATCTCTTTGCTATGCTCAATTCTCTCCTTAAGGTCCCTCCCCCCCCAATCCCTCCTTCACTGTCTGCCCAAACCTTGGCTTACTACTTCCATAATAGTCCAGAAGATTAGCCTTGTATTCTCTGCAGGGTCACTCCACCTTATCTTCCCCCTCTTCGGTTCCAAATCCGTCCCTCATCTTCACTCACCCTTTCTTCCTTTTCTGAAATCACTGAGGAGGAAACTGCAATTCTTCTCTCCTCTTCTAAACTGACCACCTGTTCCTCTGATCCCATCACCACCCATCTCTATCTCTTCCACAGTCATCCCTTCCATCTGTCATATCTGTAACCTAACACTTCCCACTACAACTCTTTCTGTAGCCTTCAAATATGCTGTGGTTACATCTCTTCTCAAAAAGCCTTCACTAGATCCTTCCTGTCCTTCCAGTTATTGACCTATCTCTCTCCTCCCCTTTGCTTCAAAATTACTTTAATGAGCGGTTCACTGCTGCTGTCTTGACGTTCTTTTCTCTCAAGACCTTATGGACCCACTGCAATCTGACTTTCATTCTCTACATTCCACAGAAACAGCTTTTGCCAAAGTCTCCAGCAACTTCTTCCTCGCCAAATCCAAAGGCCTCTACTAGATTCTCATCCTTCTTGACCTTTCTGCTGCTTTTGGCACTGTTGATCACCACCTTCTTCTTGATATCCTGTTCTCGCTTGGATTTAGGGACTCTGTTCTGTCCTGTTTTTCTTCTTATCTCTCCCATTGCACTTTTAGTGTATGTTCTGGTGGTTCCTCCTCTACTGCCATCCCACTTTCAATTGGTATACCTCAGGACTCTATCTTGAGACCTCTCCTTTTCTCTCTCTACACTCAGTCCCTTGGTGCACTTATTTCCTCCCATGGTTTTCAGTACCATCTTTTATGCAGACGACACGGTCTACCTTTCTATGCCTGCAATCTCTCCATGAATCCAGGGCTAAATCTCTGTCTGCTTATCTGACTTTGCTAGCTGGATGTCATGCAGCCATCTGAAACTGAACATGCCCAAAACTGAGCTCCTTATCTTTCCCCCTATCCACCTCCCCCCTTCCTTCCTTCTCTATTTCTGTGGATAACACTACACTCTTCCCTGTTTCTTCAGCTCACAACCTTGGGATCATCTTTGACTCTACTCTTTCTCTGCACACTTGCAACAGATAGCTAAAACCTGTCGCTTCTTTCTCTATAACATTGGCAGAATTTGTCCCTTCCTTTCTACACACACTACTAAGATACTTATCCACTCTAGTTACCTCCCATCTGGACTATTGCAACCTCCTCTTTGCTGGCCTCTCTCTAAATTATTTCTCTCCCCTTGAATCTATTCAAAACTCAGCTGCACGGATAATCTTCCGTTGGTCTCAATATGCTCATATAACCCCTCTTTCAGGTCACTTTATTGGCTCCATATCCATTTCCATATGCAATTCAAACTTCTACTGACCTATAAGTGCACTCGTTCTGCTGCCCCTCACTACCTTTCCTCTCTTATCTCTTCCAGTACCCCTTGTCAGATCCCTTCTATCTGTGCCCTTTAGTCTACTGCCACCTCCAGACTTTGATCCTTCCACCTTGCTGCTCCTTATGCCTGGAACAAACTACCTGAGTCTGTGCATCAGGCTTCATCTTTGGCCCTTTTCAAATCCAGGATGAAAACTCACCTCTTTGAGGCTGCATTTGGATCCTGGTCTGCTCTGTCTCCTATGTGTTTCCTTACAATTCCCCTAGATGTATCCTTGCCCTCAGCTGCTGTGTTGTCTGTCTTGACTAGATTATAAGCTCTGTTGAGCAGGGACCATCTTTTACATGTGTCTGTACAGTGCTGTGTACACCTTATAGCACAATATAAATAATCAGTAGTAGTAGTAGAGTTTTCCTGTCAGAGGAGAAGGTCAAAAGACTGTTGGATTGCCTGGCACTGTTCTGTGTGCAGCAGGCTTCCAGAGTCTGGGATTATCTTCAGCTCCCGGGATTGATGGTGGTAACTATACAGATGGTGCCATGGGCACATGCTCACATGTGACCGCTCCAGCAGTTCTTGCTTACTTGGTGGTCCCCGAGTTCTCAGGAGTTCAAGCGCAGGCTCCCGCTCATGTTGATGGTGAGTGAAGTACACCCTGCGATAGTGGCAGCATCACTGTCATCTGAGGAAGGGCTAGCTGCTGGATGATTTCTCCTGCATCCTCCTGATGACAGATGCCAGTCTCTCGGGCTGCGGAGCCCATTGCCAAGACCGTACGGCCCAGGGCCATTGGAACCACAGGGAGAACAGGTGTGGTACATCAACCGCCTTAAGGCAAGGGCCATCAGGTTGGCTGTTCTGCATTTTCATCCGCTGGTTGAAGGCTGGGCAGTTTGAGTGTTTTCAGAAAATGCTATGGCAGTGACTTCTGTCAATCGGCAAGACAGCATGAGAACTTCCATGTTAGAGTTGCAGATGGCTCTCCTATTTGCCTGGACAAAGAAGAATCTCCAAGACTTATTGACTTAGTTTCCACATTGTCCACCCCGGCAATGTGCTAACTTCCTCAGTTGGCACTCTCTGAATCCTGGATAATGGGAATTGAATCAGGAAATGTTTCAGCTGATTCTCCAGGACCAAGCAGGAAGTCAGTCCTCACATATGGGTGTCATCGGCACCGATGAAGCCCCAGTGGAGCATTTCCCCAGCTTTCCATGAAAGCCTTTGGGAATGCTGGCACGCATGTGCGGTTCCCTTCCCGCCTAAAGGTGCCATCTTACCTCAGTCTCTTTTTTTTCCGGGAAGCCCCTCGGACGTGTGTCCTGTTCTCCCGGATAAAAGTGATTTTTTTCTTCACCGAATTTCGCTATTTTTTTTCTCTGGTTCGACACCGGTTCCCCTCCCCGCCGGGTTCGGTACACCGGTATCGAGCCCGTTTTCTTCATTTTTCGGTTTTTGCCCTTCGTGGCTGGCGTTCGTGCCCTTTTTTCATTTTTCACTGGAAGGCCGGTCTTTTGACCTCGCTGGGGCTATTTTTTCCCCGATGGCTTCCAGTGGTTTCAAAAAGTGTGATCGGTGTAAGAAAATTGTCTCTCACCGACACACATGACTGCTGCCTTCGGTGCCTCGGCCCTGACCACGACCCAAAGTCGTGTGGGCCATGTGGGAAGATGTCTTCCAAGGCACTAAAGAGTCGACAGCATCAAAAGGAAAGGTTTTTCTCGGACTCTGCCTCCGGCCGGGCCCGGACCTCGTCTGAGGCCTCGACATCTTGGGATTCCGATCCCGAGCGCCGTCGAAGCTCCTCGGACAGGGGGTCCCCCGACCGGGAACGTAAGAGGAAGAAGCGGCTCGTGAGGGTGGCGTCGGAGGAGGTCCCTGGTCCCTCGAGGGCCAGGTCTAAGACCCCCGACCGCCGTCCCGGGCCCGTGGACCAAGAGAAGCCTGCCAAAGTTCCTCGTGTGGAGCCGGAGTCTGCTGGACACGTAAGCCCCGTAGTCCTCGTGGACTCTCCTCCCAGAGAGCCGACGTCGGGCCCGGCGCCGCCGGGACCCAAGTTGGTGGCTGCTACATCTCCCGAGCTGAGTCTCAGGATGACAGCCTTGGAGTGCAGACTGTCTGCCTTCATGGAGCAGCAGCGGGCACTGATGGCCAGCCTGTCTGGTGCATCTGCCCCGACCACCGGGACGTCGACTTCGAAGTCAACCCCGGAGACCGAGCCGATACTCGAGACCCTCGTGGCTCGAAGTCGTTCTCGGTCGAGGTCTCCCTCGACCTCCTGTTTGGGACCAAGGGTGTCGACGCCGGTGCCCCCGGCGTCGGGGCGGGTGCCTCGGGGCTCCATGGGGTCGGACCCTGACTCCTCCTCAGACGAGTCCGCCTGGGAGACGGAGGACGAGCAGTCTCCCGATACTTTTAAGACTCTGTGCGTCCCGTCGGACTCACCGCAGTCTGATCCCCGGAGTAGATCCCCTCTGGAGGACACTAGGTTCTCGGAGTTCGTCCGGGATATGGCCGCTGCCTTGGCTATCCCTGCCGATCCCTGCTGATCACTATATAAACGATACGAAAGAAGAGGTACAATAAATGGGTCGTTGATGTAAACAGCAGCACAGTTTTGATATTTGAGTTTCAAATCTAACTAATTGCTGCCAAGTTTTAAACTGAGACCCAAGTACCTGAAAAAGTTTTCATTTAGATTCCAGTAGTTATAGTCTGAGCATATAATCCGTTGATTTTTTGCAGTAGCGATAGGCTCAGCAAATTGACCGTATTTAGTAGTGATCCCAAGGAAGAGCCTCGAGCCGAGTAGCTCGATGCTCTACAGTACGACTCTCCTCCGAAGGAGGCCTTTACTGTCCCGGTTCCTCCGATGCTGGAACGGCTCCTCTTCCGAATGTGGTAGGCCCCGGCCTCGGCGCCGGTTCTAAGTAAGCGAGTCAATTTCATTTATCGACTCCGCAAGAGCCCTGGTTTCCAGAAAGCACAGCTACCACACAATTCCATGGTTGTGGAATCGGCCATGCATCGTCTGAAGAGCCAGAAGATGCACTCTGCGGTGCCCCCCGGCAGGGAGGCCCGCAACCTCGATGGCGTTGGTAGGAAGTGCTTCCAGGGGTCGATGCTTGCTTGCTGTGTCCAGTCTTACCAGCTGTACATGGGCATGTACTTGCGGGACCTGGCCAAAGAACTGGCCGGCTTCTCTGCTGGTCTCTCCGGGGAACCCTTGCAGAGATTTCAGGCCTTGTCCTCGGGGATTCGGGAATGCTCGAAGTTCATTTCCCGCACCGCCTACGATGGCTTCGAGGCTTCGGCCCGAGTAGCGGCTGCCGGCATCGCGGCTCGACGCCAGGCGTGGCTGCAGTCATGGAACCTCGAGCCATGGGTTCAGGACAAGTTGGTCGATGTCCCCTGCTGAGGTGAGAACCTTTTTGGCAAACCCGTGACCGAGAAGGCCGCTCAGCTCGAGACAGAGCACCTTACCAGGACAAGGCTGTCGAGGAAGACCTCTGCCCCTTCACATAAGAAGGGCTCGGGTAAAAAGTCCTTTTACCCGAGGAAGGGCACTGCCTACAAACAGTACCCTCTTTATCAGGCTGCCCAAGCTGCCCCGCAGGGTTAGCAAGCCAAGGGCCAGGGTAATGGGCCCCGTAGGCAGAGGACCCTCAGGCCCCTGCTCCAACTCAGCAGGGTGGGGGTTTTGACTCCTTGAGCGTAGCCTCTCCACCACTGCTCTCCCCACCTTGCACAGGAGGTCGCCTCGCCCTCTTTGCCCACCAGTGGCCCCTTATCACCGGGGACAGTTGGGTGCTGGACATAGTCCACAATGGCTATGCCCTCCATTTTCACCAACTGCCTCCACCATATTTTCCAGGGGAGCCTCCAAGGCCTCCCCTGCACACAGACCTCCTTTTAAAAGAGCTTCATGGTCTGTTGGTGGACAGGGCGGTGGAGCCTGTGCCTCCCCACTTGCAAGGTCATGGATTTCTACTCCAGGTATTTCCTGATACCCAAACGAACCGGTGGCCTTCGACCCATTCTGGACCTCAGAAACCTCAACAAGTTCCTAGAGAAAGAAAAGTTCAAGATGCTTACTCTTGGAACACTTCTGCCCTACCTCCAGCAGGGAGATTGGCTATGCTCCTTAGATCTAAAGGATGCGTACACTCACATCCTCATTCATCCAGACCACAGAAAGTACCTCAGGTTCATTGTGGGAGGGAACCATTATCAGTACAGAGTACTACCTTTTGGCCTATCCTCCGCTCCCAGGGTCTTTACCAAGTGCCTGGCAGTGGTTGCGGCCTACCTAAGAAATCAAGGCATCTTTGTCTTTCCCTATCTAGACGACTGGCTCATCAGGGGTCAGATGTCCCTGGAGGCCAGACAAGCCATCCTCAACACCATTGCTCTGCTTCAAAAGGTGGGCTTTGTCATAAACTTCGCAAAGTCCACTTTGCTCCCATCCCAGAACTTGGAGTTCATAGGGGCAAGGTTGGATTCTCAACTGGCAAAGGCATTCTTGCCAGAAGACAGGGCTCAAAGGCTGATGGACGTGGCAAAGCAGTTTCTGAACAAGTCCCTGGTCTCCGCCAGACTCTGCCTCAGGCTTCTAGGTCACATGGCTTCGACAGTACATGTGACTCCCAATGCCAGGCTCCATATGAGGCCTGCACAGTGGTGCCTTCGGACTCAGTGATCTCAAGCCATAGGCCACTTACGAGACAAGATAAAGGTGTCCAAACCCCTTTTGGCCTCCCTCAGCTGGTGGCTACATCCACCCAATCTACACAAAGGCATGCCCTTGCAAATGCCAGAATACTCAGTGGTCCTCACCACCGACGCCTCTCTGAAGCGCTGGGGTGCTCATTGTCTGGACAAGTGCACCCAAGGCCTCTCGTCTCCCTGGGAGGCAGCCCAACAGATCAATCTGCTGGAACTTCGAGCTATCCGCTTGGCTCTGAGTTTTTTCTCCAGCCCTGGCTCACCGCTCCGTCTTGATTCAAACAGACAACCAGGTGGCCATGTTTTATGTGAACAAGCAGGGCGGCACTGGGTCCCAGATCCTTTGTCGAGAGACTCGGGACCTTTGTTCCTTTGCCCTGAAGCACCACATGCTTCTCAAGGCGGTGTACCTCCCAGGCCAGGAGAACTGCCTGGCCGACCGGTTGAGCAGGATTCTGCAGCCCCACGAGTGGCAGCTGCATCCCTTGGTGGTTTAAAAGATCTTCCTGAAGTGGGGTCTCCCTTGGATAGATCTCTTTGCCAGTCCACTAAACAAGCAGTTACCCAAGTTCTGCTCCAGGCATCCACATCCTTTGAGGATCGCACCAGATGCTTTTCTGATGTCCTGGTCTCAGGGCCTCCTGTATGCGTTTCCTCCCACGCCCTTGGTGGCCCGAACTCTGTTCAAGATTCTTCGGGACAAGGCCTCGGTCCTGCTGGTGGCTCCCAGATGGCCGAGACAGCCTTGGTTTCCTTTTCTGCTTCAACTGGCGGTGGATCCCCCACTGCCTCTGGAGTTGCAACCCAACCTTCTCACACAAGACCAGGGTTCCCTTCTGCACCCCAATCTCAAGACTCTCAATTTGATGGCCTGGAGGCTGCAAGGGTAGTCTTGGCTCCCTGGGGCCTGCCTCAGGAAGTTGAGGAGGTTGTCCTAGCCTCTAGAAAACAGTCCACTAGGAAAGCCTATGCTCTCAAATGGAAGAGGTTTTCTGTGTGGTGTCAGCTACGTACAGAGGATCCTTTCTCCTGTACTGTGCCAGTAGTGCTTCAGTACTTACTGCACTTATCAAATCAGGGACTTAAGTCCAATTCTGTTCGGGTCCACCTCTCAGCTTTAGCAGCTCACCACTCTTTGGTGGAGGGACATACTTTGTCAGGTCACCCCATGGTGTCCCGCTTTCTCAGGGACTTGCTTTTGCTCAAGCCCCCCATCCGTCCTCCTGCTCCTGAGTGGGAGCTGAATGTGGTCTTGCAGCAACTGACTCGCCCACCCTTTGAGCCGATGGCTACTTGTCCACTGCGCTTCCTCTCCTGGAAGACACTCTTCCTGATAGCCCTTACCTCGGCTAGGCGAGTGAGTGAGCTTCAGGCCCTGGTCTGTGATAGGCCTTACACCAGGATTTATAGGAACAGGGTAGTCCTCAGGACTCATCCCAAGTTCCTCCCTAAGGTTGTCTCCTCTTTCCACCTCAATCAGGAGGTGGTTCTTCCAACATTCTTCCCTAGGCCTCATGCAAGCCAGGCTGAAGCAGTCCTGCATACCCTGGACTGTAGGAGGGCCTTATCCTTCTACCTTGACCGTACGCAGGGGCATAGAAGGGCTACTCAGCTCTTCGTATCCTTTGATCCCAATAAGTTGGGGTTAGCTGTGTCCAAGCGTACCTTGTCTATCTGGGTGGCTGACTGTATCAACTGGGCTTACAAGGCGGCTGACCTTCCTTTGCAGGGTAGGGTCACAGCCCATTGTGTCAGGGTAATGGCTGCCTCAGTGGCTTATCTCCGCTCTGTGCCCTTGGTAGACATCTGCGGGGCTGCAACTTGATCTTCAAGCCAGACTTTTACAGCCCACTACTGTCTGGAAAGGGAGTCCCATAGGGACAGTGCTTTTGGCCAAGCAGTACTCCGGAATCTCTTTGAGGTTTAGGCAACTCCTGCCCTCCTGCCCTCTGTTGGGCTACCGGTGGAGGTTGTGTCCTTGAAAAGCCTTTCTTTGCTGCTGGGACTAGAGGGAGTTCTCTTGTTCAGCCTGGGTTCCTCGGTAGCCCAGAGCTAGGGAGTCACCCATATGTGAGGACTGACTTCCTGCTTGGTCCTGGAGAAAGAGTAGTTACTCACCTGTAACAGGTGTTCTCCAGGAGCAGCAGCAGGAATCAGTCCTCACAACCCTCCCTCCTCCCCTTGGAGTTGCAGTTGTACATAGTTTGTGTTTTTACATTTTTGTGTGCTCTTCTTAGCTATGTCATTTGACTGAGGTAAGATGGCACCTTTAGGCGGGAAGGGAACCGCGCATGCGTGCCAGCATTCCCAAAGGCTTTCATGGAAAGCTAGGGAAATGCTCCGCTGGGGCTTCATCAGCGCCGATGACACCCATATGTGAGGACTGATTCCTGCTGCTCCTGGAGAACACCTGTTACAGGTGAGTAACTACTCTTTCTGTGCCATTGGCGTCACCTCGAAATGGATCTGATGGCAACTCACTCCAGTACCAAAGTTTGCCACTTCTTCAGTCACCGCACGGAGACGGGGACTAAGGGCATTTGCCCTGGCCCAGCCTTGGCCAAGTCAGCACCTGCTGTACATGTTTCCTCCATGGCCCCTGGTTGAGCATGTGATTCAATTCATATAGAACTCCACCTGGTGATGCCAGATTGGCCAAGGAGGGTGTGGTTCAGAGATCTGATGGCGGCTCCTGCTGGTGCCTCCTCTTCGGTTGCCTCAGTCTTTGGGCCTATTGTGGGAGGGACTGATCATCCTGGAGGACCCAGTTCCCTTCTCGCTTATGGCTTGGCTCTTGAAATGAGACAGCTAGTGCGTAAGGCCTATTCTCTGTTGGTGGTCTCCACTCTGCTCAGAGTCCGGAGGAGGTCTACAAAGGTAGCATACGTGTAAGTCTGATGCCTCTTTGAGCGATACTGTGCTCGGTAGTTGGCTTCTGAAGTAGCCAAGATGCTGCCTCTGTTGGCTTTTCTACAGGATGCCCTGGAGAAGGGGCTTTGTTTTAGCTATCTGAAAGTTCAGGTAGCAGCTTTGGTCTTTATCCGAGTTCTGGTGGCTGGTAGGTCTCTAGCCTTGCACCCGGATGTCTTTTGCTTTCTCCATGGGGTTCAGCTTCTGCTTCTTCCCTCCGGTCTGTGATCCCTTCCTGGGATCTGTGTCTGGTGCCCAGGGCCCTGATGTCAGCATCCTTCGAGCCATTGAAGTGCACAGCTTTGCAGGATTTGATGCTCAAGACAGTCTTCTTGGTCATGATTTATTCCTCAAGGTGGATTTCCAAGTTGCAGGCCCTGTCTTGCCGAGATTCTTATCTGTCTTTTTCAAAAGGAGGCAATTTCCATTTGGCCTGTGCCTTTCTTTTTGCCTAATGTGAGTTCTCCCTTTCATGTGAACCAGGTGATCTGCTTGCCTTTCACTAAGGCGCATTGTCAGGGGAATAAGGATCTTCATCTTGTGGATGTCTGGAGGGTGCTTCTCTGGTACTTGGAATTCTTTTCGTAAGTCCAACCATCTATTTATGCTGTTTGCTGGCCCGCGCAATGGTAACATGGCAGTTAAGTCAACTTTGGGGTTTTGGATCAAGGAGGCCGTTGCCTCGGCATATCTGTTACAGAACCGGCTGGTTCCAGAGGATTTGCATACCCATTCTACCCGAGGACAAGCATCCTCATTGGTGGAGCAGAGCTCAGTAGCCCCTGCGGACATTTGTCAGGTGGCAACATGGGCATCACTTTCCACTTTTGTTGAGCATTACAGCTTGGATGTACACATGTGGGCGAACACAGTCTTTGGCTCAAGGATTTTGCAAGCTGCTATGTCTTCTTCCCACCCAATGAAGTCATAACTTTGATATATCCCACTTGTCTGGATTGGTCTAGCAGGACAATATGTATGGTGTTATTTTCCTTACCAGTTAATGCCCTTTGAGTCCTGCTAGATAATTCCAGGGCCCTTCCCTGAAACTGAATTTGCTCTGTTCTGCTGTGGTACCCTTGGGTCCGCAATGATTTTTATACTTGACTCTGAAGGTGCATCTTCTTTTTCTGCTTTCTTGTATATAGTTCTCTACTGTTGCTTACTCATTGTTGCCCTCCATTGTTGTGAGGCTTGCCATGTTTCTCCCATATGCTTTGAGACAAATACTGAAGAGACTTCTGGTGGCTGAGGCAAATAGAGGCATAGGAGTGGTGTCATTGAAACCTGGGCTTTCATTGGTTCTTTGTCTCCACCAGTCTGCTTGTAGGGGAACACAACCCACTTGTCTGACTGGTCTAGCAGGACTCGAGGAAAGGACATTAACTGGTAAGTAAAATATCACCTTCAGAGGCATGAAATCCCTGGCACCAGGGTGCAATTTCTAGATGCCATGGAGACCTAGCACCCAGGATTTATTGAGCCCTGCTCCTAGAGCAGAGATTCTCAACCCAGTCCTCGGGACACACCTAGCCACTCTGATTATACACATGAGAGGTGTGCATGCACTGCCTTCATTGTATGTAAATCTCTCTCATGCATATTGATTTTGTTTATCCTGAAAACCTGATTGGCTAGGTATATACCAAGAAAGTAGGTTAAGAACCCCTGCCCTAGAGGAAAGGGGAGATAGGATAAAAAAAAATCTGTAAATAGCTAGCAGGCTTTGATAAAGAGATAAACAGTAATGTTTTCTATATAACGCAAAGCTCAAGGATCCAGAATCTGTTATTAAGGAGGAGGAGTCTGCCTGCCAACTTTTTTGAGCAATTGGAATTTGTTTGCTTTTCAATTGTAACCTTTTGTGGATGCCAGCATGGCTTTGGCCACTTTAGGGCAGTGTGTTGTTATTGGTGACAGTTGTATTATCTTAGATGTTGGCATCAAATCTTCATATCACTAAACAAGCTGTACAGGAGCAAATCCTAATGACAATAACTAACACACGCTCCCTCAACGCAAGCAACCCTCAAACATAAATTAGGAGAATTCTAAAACTTTCAAAATACCTCACAGAAAGGCAAAACGACCTCAGGGTGGTTGATACCCCACATGCAGCGAGAAACTCACTGTAGGGAATAGCTGATGCTCACATCATAGGTCTTAGCCTTATCAGTTTCCTCCAAAATAGACAAAAGTCTAAACCTAGAACCCACACAACAATTTCACCCTGGGATCCTTTAGACAAAAGACTACAGTAATCTCAATATACATACAAACACAATCACTCATTCAACATTCACATTCACATTCGCACTCGCTATTGCAAAGCTACCATGAAGCATCAGAGTTCATTATAATATAATGTCAACAGGAAAACAGCCCGGCACAGGAAGACCTACAGAGATAAGAAAATATAATCAATCTCCATACTTCAAAAATTAAGAGCACAGTAGCTCTCCAAAACTTATCTTTAGCAGATCAAATGTGCCACCAGTATTCCACTCCGTAGCCGTTTCCAGCACTGCTCAGTCACTCCCAATCTTGCAGTAGTAGCTTCAAATAGTAGCTTCAACAACGACCGAAAGTGGCAACAAGCAGCTGGGTAACCCCGCAGCAATGAAGCGCTCCCCGAAGCAAACTTGGGATGGCGGGTTTGGTAAATCTGTGATGTAGACGTTGCAGTTAAACCCCTGAAGAAGCCTATTTTTGGCGAAACAAAAGCTTTTGTAGGGTTATGTAGTTATAAGGAGTTGTAATCTTCCCGTCCTGCCAAGTTTGCTTCGGGGAGCGCTTCATTGCTGCGGGGTTACCCAGCTGCTTGTTGCCGCTTTCGGTCGTTGTTGAAGCTACTATTTGAAGCTACTACTGCAAGATTGGGCGTGACTGAGCAGTGCTGGAAACGGCTACGGAGTGGAATACTGGTGGCACATTTGATCTGCTAAAGATAAGTTTTGGAGAGCTACTGTGCTCTTAATTTTTGAAGTATGGAGATTGATTATATTTTCTTATCTCTGTAGGTCTTCCTGTGCCGGGCTGTTTTCCTGTTGACATTATATTATAATGAACTCTGATGCTTCATGGTAGCTTTGCAATAGAGAGTGCGAATGTGAATGTGAATGTTGAATGAGTGATTGTGTTTGTATGTATATTGAGATTACTGTAGTCTTTTGTCTAAAGGATCCCAGGGTGAAATTGTTGTGTGGGTTCTAGGTTTAGACTTTTGTCTATTTTGGAGGAAACTGATAAGGCTAAGACCTATGATGTGAGCATCAGCTATTCCCTACAGTGAGTTTCTCGCTGCATGTGGGGTATCAGCCACCCTGAGGTAGTTTTGCCTTTCTGTGAGGTATTTTGAAAGTTTTAGAATTCTCCTAATTTATGTTTGAGGGTTGCTTGCGTTGAGGGAGCGTGTGTTAATCAAATCTTCATATACCATGATAATACAATTGCTACTGCCAGTTTAGCTTCTCTCTGCTGTCTCCCCCTTCCGCCTCCCCTTCCCCCCATTCTATTACTTCTGATGGTACACACCCCCACGAGAAGCAAGATTAAAATAGCTATATGTTTTGTATGTATCTATATTGATCTCGTTTTTTATTTTGGCTCTAGGATGTTAACCAAGAGGTGTATAACTTCTTGGCCACTGCAGGTGCTAAATATGGAGTGGGATTCTGGAAACCTGGCTCTGGTATCATCCATCAGGTACAGTACTGGTTCTTATACTTCACTTGATAAATTGCCTGTAGTCTGTCCAACTACAGCACATGCAGATGCTTCCTTGTTGTATGGATCTGTGGATGACTCATGCAATGCAAAAAAAAAACCTGTGGTCTCTGATCTAAGGATGTCCTGTCCTGCACTATGTATAGCTCAGCCTCAGAATCTAGCTGTTGGTGGCTGATTGTTCAGGGTAGAGGAGGATAAAAAAATATCTGCTCCTTATGCTGATTCTGTATGGGAAATGTTTCCTCTAAGGGCCACAGTACACCACACAGTACAGGAGATGAGCATATTCGCTGCCTTTATTGGAAAGATGTTAAGTGCTGTTGGGTCACTGGAAAGATGGGAATTGGGGAAATTCTTGAAAACCACCTGTTTCTCCATAACTCTGAGAGAGTTTGTGGCCTGAAGCCCTTTGTTGTACCCTCTGCTCATGTGTTTGCTTCATAAGATGACTTGTGCCTGCATCCTCTGCCTGTCTGGCTTTACCTCAAGGTTATTACAATAACTGCAATCTGATGCAGAGTCCCAGAACCCAGAGGCACAGACTACAGCAGTAGCTATTTATAGCTCAACTTTAATATCCTTGGAACAGATGCAGCTTTGAAGGTTAATAGAAACCTTTTACAAGTCATTTTTATCTTATGGAGTACGTATTATGATCACTCAACCATTCTAGAAAGTCCCTGCTATTTCCTGGAAAATATCTTACAGGGCCTTTCATAATTATAAGTTGTCGATAACCTACTCCTTAATACAGTGTCTTGGTTACTTCATTGCTGACTGTCAGAAGTTCAGTATTCATTCTCCTTGCTGTTGTGGAACCATTGGAGAATAGAATAAATATCGATCATTGCAAATTCTGTAATATCTGCTGCATGACAGGATTCAAATGTAATTCAAAATGCTAGGAATTATCTCCAGGAACAAGCAGGAATGAGTCTTCACATATGGGTACATCGGTACCGACGGAGCCTGCGCGGGAACGCTCCCCAGGTCCAATCAGAAAGCTTTTGGGAGCATCCCTCAGCGCCTGCGTGCTGCCTTCCCGCCTTTCCAACTGTCTCTCCTCAGTTTACGTTTTTCCGCGGAGCCGGCAGGACGTCTTCCTGTCACCGCAGAAAATCTTTTCTTTAAATCTTTTACTTTTTGTTTTCTTGTGGTCGCGGCTGTTTCCCCGACTCCACCGGTACCGCCGGTGGTTTTTTCTTTTCTTTTTCCTAAAACTTAGGGAGTTTTTTTCCCTCTGTTTCTGTCTTAAATTTTTGGGCCTGTAAGGCCTCTTCATTATGGAGCCGCCTTCTCCTAAGAAGTGCCTTAACTGTGGAAATAGTTTTCTTTTTAGACTCCAATAACTGGTGTCTAACCTGTTTGGGTCCTGACCCTTTTCCTCCAGAGCCATTAGGCTACAATTTTATGAGAAGAAATTCTCCATTTCGAGTTTCCCTCGATGCAGTTTTCCCTTCCAGTGTAAGGGCACCGACCATTTCTTCTCTACAGGATCAGGTAACCCACAAACAGTCTGTTAAGACTAGCCAATCCTTGGGTGGTAGGTCTCATGCCAAGCATGATGACGGCTCCGGCCTTGCCCTCAAGACCTCATTGGCTTCAAAACCCCGGCGGGAGTCTTCGGTCTCCAAAGCCTTTCAGGGGTTTCAGGTTGTTCCTGGGGCTCACCCCTCACAGAACATACCTGAGCCATGCTCGGGGGTGGCATCCGCTTCGAGCGGTACCGATACCCCGGCATCGGCACTGGAGTTGAGCGATCCACTCCTCACCAGGGATCGTCATCTGGTGTACTCGGTGCCTTCGGGACCGATCGATACCCAGATTGACTTTCCAGTATCGGCAGCTCTGTCGATACGACCCCTGACGTCGGTACCATCTAGACATGCATCGATAGATTCGCTTCCTTCGATGCCGAGTCTAGAATCGATATCTAGTCTGGAAGACTGGGTACCGACATGTCTCGAAACCGACACGCACCGATCCCAGATGCGCGGTACCGAGGGTATTCACCGATACTTTCGAGTTTCCTCGGTACCGTTTGAGCAGCCTCCGATGACTGTTTCGATGTCGGTATCGCCTCCGATTCCGGCTCAGCTACCGGTACCGGTGTCGATGCTGGTACCTGCAGTAACATCGGGACCAGCTTCATCCATGCTTTTTTCACCAGGATCGCTCCTTTCTATACCTAGTTTGGAGTCGATACCTAGCATGGACGATACAGTACTGACGGTTTCAGGTCATACCCGCCAGTCCCAGTATCCATTCATTAGAGATCCTGTTTTGCACCGGACAAGTACATCCTCTGGTGCCCAGACTAGTTCTTCGAGTTTAGCCTGTCCAGGGATTGTTCCCATTGGAGATCCTTCTTTTCAGAAATTTCTCCTTGACATGGCAACATTCCTAGCTATTCCTATCCCTGGCTATGATCCTACACAAGGCTTTTCTGGGGAAAAGGAAAATGTAAAGGAAGCATTATATCATTCTTTACAGGATCTTCTTCTGAAAATATGGGAAACACCTTTAAGGGCTTCCTCACCTTCTACAGCAACTGCTCTTCTGTATCAGGTGCCCCCCTCTCCAGGGTTTCAAAAGACTCAACTTCCCCATCATTCCATTGTAGTGGAATCAGCAATGAGGAAGGTAAAAAGCAAGAAGAAGCATTCTTCTTTCCCGCCGGGTCGTGCATCTAGAACACTAGATGCCTTTGGACGTCAAACCTTCCAAACATCTATGCTGGCAACAAGGATTCTCTCATATATTTTTTATGAGTCTATCCCTTCAGGAGGTCACAGAGAAATTATCTCTTTTGACTCCTTTTCTTTCAGAGCCCAAGGCTGCAGACTATTCCTTGCTTCTTAGTCATAGCCAGAATATCTCTAGGTTTCTTTCTCGTGCTTCCCTAGACTCCTTTGAGTCTGTTAGCAGAACCTCTGCTATAGCCATAGGAGCACGACGTAGAGCCTGGCTCCAAGCTTCAGACTTGAGCAGATGGACACAACAAAGACTGGCTAACACTCCTTGTACTGGAGAAAATCTCTTCAACAAGGAGTCCTTGCGTCAGGTTGCTCATTGCTCCACTGACTTCCCTGCTTCTGAGGGCCGTCCTAAACCTTCTCCTTCCCCAGCAGGTAAGAAATGCCCTACCAAACCTCCTTTTCCTAAAAGAAGAAGGTTTTATTCTTCTCCTGCCCATCATGCCGATGATCCCAAACAGGGGAAACCTCGCCCTGGTCTGAAGAATCCAAACTCAAGCCAGGAAAATTAACCCTCAATAGGGTTCCAATTAATCTGTTATAACATACAGTTCACTTCTTCTCATTAGAAGTTTTTTCACTGTTTTTTCTTTTAAACCTCTACACTTGGATTCCTGTTTCCAGGACATCCACTTGTTTTTAGGTATGCTGAGCTGTCAGGATATTCATGTCTATGGGTCACAGGATTTTCCTCCTCTTCCTGCACTGAAGAGAGGTTTGCCAACTATCTCATGATAGTTTTTTCTGTACCACCATGAATTTTTCCTTCTACAGACTTACCATATGGCAAGTCTCACCTCAGCTCCTATTTTTTCTTTACCTTCTTTCCAGGGTTCTCCTGTAAGAGTGGTAGCCTTCCACTGGTATGATTTCTTAGCCTTTCCAGTCATCTCCAGGAACAAGCAGGAATGAGTCCTCACATATGGAATGAGTCCTCACATATGGGTACGTCAGTACCGATGGAGCCTGCGCGGGAACGCTCCCCAGCTTCCCAGAAAGGAAAGCTTTTGGGAGCATCCCACAGCGCCTGCGCGCTGCCTTCCTGCCTTTCCTCACCAACTCTCCTCAGTTCTTCTTTTCTGCGGAGCCAGCAGGTCGTGTTCCTGTCACCGCTGAAGAAGTTCTTTATTTTAATTTATTTCTTTGGTCGCGTGTCTGCCTTCCCCGACGTCGGAGCGGTACCGCCGGTCTTTTCTTTTCTTTAAAAAACAAAACAAAAAACTATTTATTTTCCTCACTTGGTGTATTTTTTCTTATTAGGCCTCCAGGCCCATAAGAAATTTTTCCCTCATGGAAAAAACAGCCTCCGGGTTCAAAAAATGCACTAAGTGTAGCGGTACAATTTCTGTCAGATACCAATGAATGGTGTCTGAAATGTTTGGGGCCTGAACACTCCATCCCGGATTGCCAGTCCTGTTCTCTAATGTCTAAACAAGGGTTACAGAACCGGGCAGCCAAGCTCCATGTGCTGTTTCCCACGGATGCACCGGCGGTGGCATTGACATCTTCCAGGTCTTCCTCTCCTGATGGGTCTCAGGTAACCGAACATACTTTTAGCAGGTCCTCGAAGGGCAAATCTCCCTCTAAGCATCGAGATGCCTCCGGGCTTGCCCTCGAGAATCCTGCCCCAGCCAAACAACCCCGGCGGGGAAGCTCTGGCTTCCAAAGCTCCTCCTATGGGGTTACAGGTTGACATCGATGGCACGGCCTCGACCGATCACCTGTTAGACTGCTCTGGGGTACCGGCACAATCTCCCGGTACCGACATCCAGGCAGTCGTGGCGTCCATGGATCACACTGCAATCCATGCAGCAGGCTATACTAGCTTTCATTAAGGCTGCGACGCTGACGGTACCGCAACAAGCTCCGTTGTCGGTACCGGCGCTGGCACCGGTACCAACTTCGATACCGGTACCGACTGCATCGACATCGGCCAGGATACTGATTTCGGCTCCCTGTCCTGGGCTCTTTCTCGGTACCGATCCGGTACCAGGAACACCCGATGTCGGTACCGATCGATACGCCTATCGATCTTTGGAATCGAGCAGACGATACTTCGATTCTTCTGATGATTCTGTTCATCGGATGAGTCTCCGGAAGTATCTATCACCCTTCCTGAGGAGCCCTCTTCTCCAAAAAGGAGAATGTCTCCTCCAGAAGATTTGTCCTTTCAAGACGTCATAATAGAAGTAGCTAAAGGACTCTCTATTTCAGTAACCTCTGAAAAAGAACCTAGAGCAAAAAAATTAGATATTTTGGGATACTCTAAGGTTCCCAGAGAGGCAGTCACCTTGCCAATTCATGAAATTCTTCAAGAACATTTGATTGAATTATGGGAGACTCCTCTCACCCTTTCTCCTCATTCTCGTAGATTGGACACTATGTACCATGTCCCCCCCCCCCCCCCTTCTCCTGGATTTCAAAAAACTCAGCTTCCTCACCACTCCATTGTGGTGCAGTCAGCTATGAAGAGGATAAAGAGTACCAAAAGACACTCTTCTACTCCTCCAGGAAGAGAATGCAGGACCTTGGATGCTTTTGGTAGGAAAATCTTCCAAGCTAGCATGCTTATTGCCAGAATCAATTCATATAGCCTTTATATGGATATGTTTCTGAAGGAAGTTGCAGAAAAGCTGCACAACGTTTCTCCCTTTTATTCCAGAGGATAAAAGGGATGAGTTCCTTCTTTGGCTTAAGCATACTCAAGACATTTCAAAGTTTTCCAACAGGGCAGCCTTTGATTCTTTTGAAGGTGCCAGCAGAGCCTCAGGCATTGCTATAGCTGCTCGTAGAATTGCTTGGCTCCAGGTTTCTGATCTAGAACCCTGGGTTCAAGATGGTTTAGGAAATCTGCCCTGTACAGGTGAAAATCTATATGGCAAAGAGTGGCAAATTAAAGCCACTCAAATGGATGCAGAAAATGCTGCTCTGGATAGACTTTCTAAGTCTACCTCCACTCCGGCCAAGAAAAAATCTTTTAAAAAGTCTTTTTACAAAAGGGCAGATTTCCTTCCACTTCTGGTCAACAGTCTTCTACAGGTCGCTTTGCTACTAAGCGTCAGCAACCTAAACAGGCCAGGCCTAAACCTGCAGGGGCTGCTACAATCCAGCAGTCCCAACCCCCTCAGGGTTTTTGACTTGATACTAGAGAACTTAACCTTTCTGGCTCTACAACAACCAGAGCCTCTCACCATTCCAGGAAGGTTAGCTCATGGGACCAAATCACATCAGAGCAGTGGACCCTCTCTATCATAAGAGAGAGCTACAAACTTCATTTCTAAGACCTTCCTCCCTACACCATGGTGAGACACTTCAATTCTCCCACATCCCTCGACCTTCTGGATCAGGAGGTGACTACCCTTCTGGCCCAGAGGGCCATAGAAGCACTTCCGCTTCTTCAACAAGGGTCAGGGTTTTACTCCCCCTATTTTCTCATTCCAAAGAAAACAGGGGGATACAGACCCATTCTAGATCTTAGAGAATTGAACAAATTTCAATGCAAGGAGAAGTTCAAGATGCTTTCTTTAGGCACTCTCCTTCCATACCTGCAGAGTCAGGATTGACTTTGTTCTCTAGATCTCAAGGATGCGTACACTCATATACTCATCCATCCATCCCACAGAAAATTCCTACGTTTTCTGTTCCAGGGAAAACATTACCAATACAGAGTGCTTCCTTTCGGTCTAGCCTCTGCTCCAAGAGTGTTCACCAAATGCATGGCAATAGTTGCTGCATTTCTACGCACTCTGGGAATATTTGTCTTCCCATACCTGGACGACTGGCTCATCCGAGCTCCATCTCAGTCAGAAGCCCAAGTTTCCCTGGACCGCACCAGGCGCATTCTGCAGTATCTGGGACTTGTGGTAAACCTCCCAAAGTCTCAGCTCACCCCTACTCAGTCCCTAGAATTCATAGGGGCCTGGTTGGACACCACTACTGCAAGAGCCTACCTTCCTCAGGCTCGTTGCCAACGTCTAGTGCAGTTAGCCTCCCAGATTCAGTCAAAGAGCCACTTAACTGCCCGGGAGATGCTACAACTACTAGGCCACATGGCTTCCACAATGCATGTGGTGCCCTATGCTCGCCTACACATGAGAGCAGCTCAATGGACTTTGTCCACACAGTGAACTCAAGCATCAGGAGCTCTCTCAGACCAAAGAGCAACCTCCAAACGTCTCTTTTGGTCTCTCCAATGGTGGATGTCAACTCAAAATCTGTTGCTGGGGTCACCCTTCCAACCTGTGTTACCCCAAGCAACCCTCACAACAGATGCCTCCCAAACAGGTTGGGGAGCTCATCTACAAGACCTCTCCACCCAAGGCACTTGGTCCCCACAGGAGACCTCTCTTCATATCAACCACTTGGAACTTCGAGCAGTGTTCCTAGCTCTCAAGGTCTTTCATACCCTCCTCAGCTACAAGACCGTCCTCATTCATACGGACAATCAAGTAGCCATGTTTTACATAAACAAGCAAGGAGGAACTGGCTCTCTGTCGCTTTGCAACGAAGCTCTAAGATTATGGGCCTTCGCCAGAGAGCATCAAATCCATCTCCTGGCAGTATACCTCCCAGGAATCCAAAACTCTTGGGCAGACAGACTCAGTCGAGTTCTGCTTCCACACGAATGGTCCCTGCACATGGATCAGGTACTCAGAATCTTCCAGGAATGGGGAACCCCGGACATAGACCTCTTTGCAAGTCCGTGGAATGCCAAACTTCCCCGGTTCTGTTCCAGAATTCCGTGTCAGGAAGCTCTGGCCAAGGATGCCTTTCTCCTTCATTGGGGTCAGAACTTCATGTACGCCTTTCCACCCATTCCTTTGATTCCCAAGACTCTGTTCAAACTTCAGAGGGATCAAGGATCTATGATCCTCATAGCTCCACGTTGGCCACGCCAAGTGTGGTACCCTCTACTTCTACATCTCTCCCAAGCCCCCTCCCTGGACTTGGGAGCTGCTCCAGACCTGTCTCAGGAGGAGGGGACTTTGTAGCACCCAAACCCCAAGTCCCTTCACCTCAGAGCTTGGTTACTGAAGGCCTAGACCTTCAAGACTTCAATCTTTCTCAGCAAGTGAAGGATATCCTCCATGCTTCCAGAAAACCTTCCACTAGGCTTTCCTATGCTTTTAAGTGGAAAAGATTTTCCATTTGGTGTGCTCAAAAGGGTCTTGACCCTTTGGCACTTCCCCTGTCTTCTCTATTAGAATATCTCCTGCATCTCTCCAATGCAGGCCTTAAAACGAATTCAGTAAGGGTCCATTTGAGTGCTATTGCCGCATCACTTAAACCCCTCAATGGACAACCTATTTCCTCTCATCCTCTTGTTGCAAGATTCATGAGAGGCCTAACTTTAACAAAACCTCCCATTCGACCTCCCCCGATGGCATGGGACTTAAACTTGGTTCTTGGTCAGCTCATAAAACCTCCTTTTGAACCCTTAGCCACTACCTCCTTGAAATTTCTTTCCTGGAAGGTTATTTTCCTTATTGCAGTTACTTCTGCTCGCCGCATCAGTGAGCTGCAGGCCTTAGTGGCTAATCCACCTTATACAAGGTTCCATCATGATAAGGTAGTCCTTAGGACGAATCCTCACTTTATGCCTAAAGTGGTCTCACCTTTTCATCTTAATCAAGAGGTGTATTTACCTGTCTTTTTTCCAGCTCCTCATGCATCCAGTGCAGAGGAACCTTCATACTCTAGATCAGGGGTCACCAACCTGCGGCCCGCGGGCCGCATGCGGCCCGCGAGGGCCTTCCGTGCGGCCCGCGAGACTCTACCCCGGTGCGGCCCGCCAAGGCAAACTCACGGATTCCTTCATGTCAGCTCTCTCCCTTCTTCTGCAGCCGCGGCTCCCTGCCTCTTAGGGAACCGCGACTGTGCTTGTAAAATCATCGCGGCTCCGTGCAGCATTGTCCCGCCTCTAAAGGAAGTTGTTTACCACTTCCTTTAGAGGCGGGACAATGCTGCACGGAGCCGCGATGATTTTACAAGCACAGCCGCGGTTCCCTAAGAGGCAGGGAGCCGCGGCTGCAGAAGAAGGGAGAGAGCTGACATAAAATATAGGTATGAGCAGGGTTTTTTTGGGTTTTTTTTTTTTCGCGCGGGGGGGGTGCGGCCCGCGGGTCTGCCGGTAGTCGGCTGTGCGGCCCGCGGCCCTCTGGAGGTTGGTGACCCCTGCTCTAGATTGTAAAAGAGCTCTTGCTTTTTACTTGCACAGGACACAGCAACATAGAAAGTCTTCCCAGCTTTTTGTTGCTTTCGATCCTTCTCATTTAGGACTTCCAGTCTCTAAAAGAATACTGTCCAATTGGATTGCTCAGTGTATTTATTTTGCTTACCAGAGTAAGAATCTTTCTCTGGAGGGCCATGTCACAGCTCACAATGTGAGGGCCATGGCCACCTCTATGGCTCATCTTCATTCTGTTTCCATCGATCAGATCTGTCGAGCAGCCACCTGGGCCTCGGTTCATACCTTCACAACCCATTACTGTTTGGACAAGGACTCCCGCTGGGATGCCCTGTTTGGTCAGGCTGTCCTCAAACACCTGTTCCATTCTTAAACAACTCCTGCCCTCTTTCCCTGAATGGATGCCAGAGATCCATAGGAAGACGAGGAACCCTTAAGGGTCTCATACCCTTGGGGATCTCCCAGGCATCTCAGCTAGGGAGTCCCCATATGTGAGGACTCATTCCTGCTTGTTCCTGGAGATAGCACAGTTACTTACCTGTAACAGGTGATCTCTGGGAACAGCAGGAATTAGTCCTTACAACCCACCCACCTCCCCTAGGAGTTGTATCTCTCTCTCTCTCTTTCCTTTCCTCTCTCTCTCTATTGTCTCAGCTTTAAACTCGAACTGAGGAGAGTTGGTGAGGAAAGGCGGGAAAGCAGCGCGCAGGCGCTGTGGGATGCTCCCAAAAGCTTTCCTTTCTGGGAAGCTGGGGAGCGTTCCCGCGCAGGCTCCGTCGGTACCGACGTACCCATATGTGAGGACTCATTCCATATGTGAGGACTAATTCCTGCTGTTCCCAGAGATCACCTGTTACAGGTAAGTAACTGTGCTTTCCTTTCCATTCCGGTGTAGAGTTCTTTATCTTGCATAAACCCCTTTTTTCCTGATCTGGGCAGCTTGTCAGACAAGAACAGGATATTCTCCTCTTGTTCTGTCTCCTCTCTGTTAAAAACAGAAAGATATTTCTGCTCTGCCATTCAGCAGCTGCCCATGCAGGAGCTTCAGTGATAGTCTACTGGTACTTTTCTATAAGTTCCAGTATTGTCTTTCACTACTTTTTGTCTAACCTCAGTAGTGCTTCCAAGATAGTGCCCATCTCTCTTGGATAATCCTTATAACTTCTTTTCTGCCATCTCCAAATCCTTGGAGTTGGCAGCATAGTTGAGCTGGCGGCTGGTTGTCTCCAACAGCCAGTTTTCTTTCCCAACTCTCCTGCATAATGCTCTCTGCAATCCTACAGAGAAGCTTTCCACTATGGGCCCTTGCTAGAGAGCATGAGAGTTTTTTCTCTAATGACTATCCTATATGGTTGAAAAAGGCTTCCTCAGTCACCTCCCATGACTGTGAGGGTTCTTACACCCTTCTATTTCCTTTTAATAAGGGATATAAGCCTTTCCTACGTGACAGTCTAAAGAGTTACCAAATTCCTACAGGAAATATGCTCTTTTTCCTTGCAGCTTGTCCTCATGGTGTCCTAATCCTTCAGGGACAGCACCTATTTAACTAAATAACGCATGATACCCCACCCCTTGTCCTCAAGTGGGTCTACCTGGTGTCTCTTCCTATGCGTATTCTGTCCCTTCACCATGTTCGAGTTCTACTGGACTCAGGACTTGCTGTTTACAGACTAATATTATCCTCTGTTTTTCTCGCAACTAACCTGGTTCCTGAGCGGTCCTCCAGTTTAGTCCTCCACATCAGGGTAGTGCACCTCCTCCTGCAGCAAGGAGACTGGACCAATCAAATTCTTCCCTATGGTGATGTATACTACTGGAGCTCCCATCAGCCCCCCAGTGTGTCCAGTCTCCTTGCAGCAGGAGGCGGAGTGAGCCTTTTGGGGGCTCACTGGTGTGTTAGGACTATATAGTTTTTACTTATTTTTCTTTTTCCCTGCTCCTTGTAGCACTTTTTGTTTTTCTTGCATTTAGTGTCTGTCTCTTTAAATTCTACTTCTGAATCGGAGGGAGCCGAGCTTGTGCAGACCGTCTGCCTACTGCTGATCAACGGCACGTCGGCTGCACTTCTGTTGCTACTGATCTCCCCTCCTAGACAGTTCGGAGGAGGAATCTGGCCACAATTGCCCCCTCCTAGCTTGGGAGTACCTTCTAATACTCGAAGGACCCCAAGTCCCTTCCCTGTCAGTCGGTGTTCTCTCACACCGCGGGGCCATTCAGCTTGTTTTCTTCTTGGGCTCAGCTGCCGTTCCCGTCCTCTGTCCTGCCTTCGGGGTAAGTCTGTTTTTGTTTTTAGCCCGTTTTGAAGTGGCTCCGGTCTTCCAATCAACTGGATCGCGGCGATTTCATTGATTTCGTTGATTTCTTTTTTATTTATTTTTCGCGCCCTTTTTTTTCGGCTACCGGAGTGCCGGCGGCCATTTTGTTTTTCGGATCCCGCTTTTTTCTGCAGGGGCTGTGCTGTGGCGCGTTTGCTACGGAGCGTCCTGACTCAAGACTGCTTTGATTTCTTTGCTCCTTCTCTAGCAGTGAGTCGGGGTGTGTAAAAAGGCAAAGTAAAAAAAAAAAAAAAAAGAGAGGGGGGCCTTTGCTGCACGGACTGGGTTTTGCCGGCCTGTGGCACTTTTGGGCTCTGTTCTTCTACTGACAGTTCTGCACTGTTGAGCTTCTCTTCACACTTTTGCGGTTCTCTTCACATGTCTCGTCGGCCGCAGTGCGTGATTTGTGGGTCCCGCAAAGGTTCCATCTCTGACGCAGGAGTTTGCAAGAGCTGTGCCTGCACTCTGCCAGAGCTACAACACCCAATGGAGTCCAGTGTTCCTGTGGATTCCGTGGTCCCTCCAGTTTCTAGTGGGGAGGAACTGGCTACGGGGGCTATCCTGCCTTCTCTTCCATCTACTTCGACTGCGCAGGCGAGTGTCCAGGCCTTGGGGTCTACCGAGATGGCCTGGGGGGATTTCTCTCCTGAATTCGTGCTTCTTATGCACCAAGCTTTCCAAAGGGGCCGCTTGGGAAAAGGTTCTGAGCCGGGCACGGCTCCCTCGGCGCCGCCCTCCCTCAGAATGGAGGGAGTGAGAGCGGACATCCCTAAGGCGGCTAAGCGGCCTCGCGTTTCTGACATGGAACTCCCTGAGCTGGCCTAGCATGAGCAGGACTGGTCTGATGTAGATCCCGAGGACAGACTCGAGGATTTGGAGGAAGGGGAGATTCCGGAACCTGAGGAACAGGCTAGGATCATCCATGTTTTTCGCAAAGAAGAACTGATTCCTTTAATTACAGAATCTCTCCAAGCCCTGAATTTGACAGTCGGGCAACCCGGGGAGGAAGAGGTTTTGGAGGATCCTCTCATTCAAGCGGTTCGAGATTCTCAAACGGTGTTCCCGGTTCACAGAGTGGTAGATCAGATGATTCAGGCTGAGTGGGATCACCCTGATTCCGGCTTGAAGGGTATCAGAACGATGAATCGTCTTTACCTTCTGGCGGACAAGGATAAGGAGCATTTTCGTTCTCCGCGAATTGACGCTGCGGTTTCGGCGGTAACCAAGAAAACTACGATTCCGGTTGAAAGCAGCGCGGCCTTGAAGGATATCCAGGATAGAAAGGTGGATGGTTTGTTGAAGCAGGCCTTTGAGACTAATGCCTTGGCCTTACAAACCTCTATTTGTGGAGCCTGGGTTTCTAGGGCGTGTTTGAGATGGGCTCAACATTTGCGACAGGATTCCCGTCTAGACCAACAGGGGTTGTTGGAAATTGCCCGTTTGGAATCGGGATCCGCTTATTTGGCGGATGTTCACTATGACTTGATTCGGACTTTGGCCAACAGCATGGCGTCTGTAGTGGCGGCGCGCCGTTCTATTTGGCTGCGCAATTGGGCTGCTGATAGCTCCTCTAAAGCGCGCCTCAGCAAACTCCCCTTTAAGGGCAGGCTGTTATTCGGGGATGATTTGGATAAGTTGGTCAAGGACCTCGGTGAATCTAAAGGCGGGCGACTGCCGGAGGATAAGCCCCGACAGAATAGGGGGGTCTCCTCGGCTAGAGGTTCGTTTCGTGACTTTCGCCGGTTCAGGGCGTCCAGGTTTGGGGGGTCCCAACGCAGACGACTGGCAAATAGATCCTCTGTTTTTCGAGGATTTCGAGGAGCGGGTAGAGGATTCTCGGCTGCCTCCTCTTCTTCCTCCTCTTCCTTTAGTCGCAAGCCGCAATGAACCGAAGCGGACCCCGGAAGAAAGTCCGGTGATCGGAGGGCGGCTTCGTCATTTTCTTTCTTCCTGGGTCCAGGTAACTTCGGACCAGTGGGTCCTCGAGATCGTCCGGGAGGGGTACGCTCTAGAATTCGCCTGTCCTCTCAGGGATGCCTTCGTTCTGTCGCCCTGCAAGGGATCTCCAAAAGTGTTCGCCGTTCGCGCAACCTTGGGCCATCTGCTGGCCTTGGGGGCGGTGGTACCTGTTCCGGAGGCCGATCTCGGTATGGGTCGGTACTCTATTTATTTCGTGGTGCCAAAAAAGGACAGGTCCCTCCGTCCTATCCTGGATCTCAAGGGCGTGAATTGCTGCCTTCGGGTCCCTCATTTTCGGATGGAAACTCTGCGATCCGTTTTAGTTGCGGTGCTTCAGGGAGAGTTTCTGACGTCTCTCGATCTCTCCGAGGCCTACCTGCATATTCCAATCAGAGACGCTCATCAAAAGTTCCTCCGGTTCGCTCTCCCGTGGGGCCATTACCAGTTTCAAGCGCTGCCATTCGGCCTCGCCACGGGTGTTCACCAAGGTCATGGTGGTAGTCGCCGCGGTGTTGCGAAAGGAAGGGGTTTTAGTTCACCCTTATCTAGACGATTGGTTAATCCGAGCGAAAACCAAGGAAGAGAGCTTGCGGGCCACAAGCCGGGTGATAGCTCTTCTGCAGAGTCTCGGCTGGGTGGTAAACCGGAAAAAGAGCCAGCTGGTGCTGACCCAGTCCCTTGAATATCTCGGGGTACTCTTCAATACAGCGAAAGGGTTAGTATTTCTGCCGGATCGTCGAGCACGAGCATTACGCCTCTTGATTCGCAAGTTTTTAACGTTCCCAGCTCCGTCGGCTTGGTGGTACCTTCGGGTTCTTGGAACGATGGCGGCGACTCTAGATGTGGTTCCCTGGGCCAGGTTTCATATGCGTCCACTGCAACGAGCCCTTTTACGGCGTTGGTCGAACCAGACGGATTCGCTGAGCAAGAAGTTACCTTGTCCAAGGAGAGTGCGGCAGTTGTTACACTGGTGGCTCAGCTCGGGGGCGTTGCAGGCGGGGGTTCCCCTGGAGCAGCCGGTGTGGCTGCCGGTGACAACGGATGCGAGCATGGCGGGCTGGGGAGCTCATTGCGACAGTCGCTTTGCGCAGGGTGCATGGTCGACCCTGGAGGCTTCTTGGTCGATCAACCGCCTCGAGCTGCGAGCTGTGCTGCGGGCTCTTCAGGCATTCGAGCCTCTAGTGTCAGGCCGGGCGGTGAGAATACTCTCAGACAACTCGGCGACAGTTGCATACCTCAACCGTCAGGGCGGCACGGGCAGCAGAGCGATGGAAGCGGAGGCCGACATGTTGTTCCAGTGGGTAGAGCCGCGACTGCTAGCCATTTCGGCGGGGCATATCGCCGGAAAAGAAAACATGATGGCGGATTTCCTCAGCAGAGTGCACGTGGATGCCGGGGAGTGGGAACTTCACCCGCAAGTATACGCTCAGATAGTCCGCAGATGGGGGCCACCGATCATGGATCTCATGGCAACCTTTCAGTCGGCCAAAACCTCTTGGTTCTTCAGCAGACGGAGAGAACCCATGTCCGAGGGCATAGACGCTCTCATATGCCCATGGCCGATTCCCGGGCTTCTTTGTCTTTCCTCCGTGGGCGTTGATCGGTCGCGTGATTCAACGCATAGAAGCGCATCCGGGGACAGTTCTCCTACTGGCTCCGGATTGGCCCAGGCAGCCGTGGTATGCGGATCTCGTTCGACTCCTTGACGGGGTTCCGTGGCGGTTGCCGCTTTTGCGGGACCTCTTGCTTCAGGGGCCGCTACAGATGCCGCAAGTGGATCGATTCTCGCTTACGGTCTGGCAATTGAAAGGGCTAGGTTGAAGTGGAAAGGTTATTCTTCAGCGGTTATTGCGACTCTTCTTCGGGCGCGAAAAGCTTCTACATCGCTCGCTTATGTGCGAGTCTGGCGACTTTTTGAAGATTTGTGTTCGAGGCATGACATCCGGGCCGTGACGGCTCCCTTTCCTGCCATTCTCAATTTCTTGCAGGACGGCTTTGACAAAGGTCTTGCTGTGAACTCTCTAAAGGTGCAATTGGCGGCTCTGGCGTGCTACCGGGGAAAGGTCATGGGCGTTCCCCTGGGGGCTCACGCGGATGTACAACGTTTTCTGAGAGCCGTGTTTCAGCTGCGTCCTCCGCGCAGGGTCACCGTTCCTCCATGGGATTTGAACTTGGTGTTGCAAGCTTTGGTTCAGAAGCCTTTTGAGCCTCTTCATCTTGCGTCTCTCAAGGATCTCACGTTGAAGGCTGTGTTCTTGGTGGCCATCTGTTCGGCTCGCCATATCTCGGAGTTGCAGGCGCTTTCGTGTCGTGAACCCTTCCTGTCTTTTTCTCGGGACAGAGTGGTTTTGCGTCCTGTCCCTTCCTTTCTTCCTAAGGTGGTGTCTCCTTTTCATTTAAATCAAGCTGTTTTCCTTCTGGTTTTTGACTCCCCGGAGACGGACGGGTCTGGGGGGTTGCATCGTCTGGACGTTCGGCGGGTGCTCCGTCGATACCTCCGAGCTACCGAGTCGGTTCGTAAGACGGACCGCCTATTTATTTTGTTTGGTGGTAGACGCAAGGGGGAGGCGGCGTCTAAGTCGTTCATTGCTAGATGGATCAAGGAAGCCATTGCGTCGGCATATATCTTGCATGGCCGAGCGGTTCTGCTGGGCTTGCACGCGCCCATTCTACTCGAGCGCAGGCGACATCGTGGGTGGAGCACGGTTTGGTTCCGCCATTGGACATTTGCAGAGCGGCTACATGGTCCACGCTACATGCCTTTAGTAAGTATTACCGGCTGGATGTCCTGGCGTCCTGAGATTCTTGCTTCGGTGCGGCGGTTCTGCGCGCCGGTTGGGGTGGTCCCTCCCATTAAGTACTGCTCTGTTACATCCCTGATGTGGAGGACTAAACTTGAGGACCGCTCAGGAAATAGAAATTACACTTACCTGGTAATTGTAGTTCCTGGAGGGTCCAGTTTAGTCCTCATTCCCTCCCGATGACTTTTGTTTTTTTCTGTTCGGCGCGCTGCTACGGTGTGAGAGAACGCTGGTTTGGCGTTTTGCCTGGGTTCCCTCGGGTCCAGTCATTCCTTTTCTGTCCTTGTGGCAGTGCCTTCTTTTTGCTCAGTGGTCCAGGTGGGCGCGATGTGCACAGTTTCGGTTCCCTCCTTTGGGGAGGGAGTTCAGTTTTTGGGGGAGGGGTATCTTTGCTGTTTTCCTTGCATCTTCTTCGTTTTCGGTTTTGCTTGTTAACAGTTCACTGGGGGGCTGATGGGAGCTCCAGTAGTATACATCACCATAGGGAAGAATTTGATTGGTCCAGTCTCCTTGCTGCAGGAGGAGGTGCACTACCCTGATGTGGAGGACTAAACTGGACCCTCCAGGAACTACAATTACCAGGTAAGTGTAATTTCTATTTATTTTACTGGGTATCACTCTACTCCATCTTAACCAGAGGGAATAGATTCTCTATATCTTCTCAAGTAGGTTCCACCTTCTTGTTATGAGATGAATCATTCCTCTTCACATCTTCCATGTGAAGATTCCTGTAGACATATCTCTTTCTGCTTACTTGCAGACATTTCTCTTTAAACCTATATATATATTCATATAGGTTCATATGTCTATATGCTTTCTTTAGATGCATATGTCTGTCAGCCATGTGTGCATAGACTATACCCCCTGGATCTCGCCATAAACATATCTATCTATCTATCTATCTATCTATCTATCATCTGTTGAGATGCTTCGTTTAGGTAGATATGTATTCACATACTTATCTCTCTACCTGTCTGTGCTCATAAAGGTGTATTATTCCTTCCTATCAGTTCCAGACAGTGGGTTTTCACATGTTCATACTATTTCACAGTATGTTTCGGTTTTATGCACACAACCACTGCTGTGGTACTGACAGCTTTTACCATAACCTTAGGTTCAGGTATCCCTGAAGCTCTCTGTTCTTTTATCTTCCTACCTCCTGTCAGTTAGGACAGACATGGGGGATCTTCAGTAGCTCTGAGGTTTCCAACTCCTCAGGCATCTGTCCTTCCTTGGGATTACGGGGTTTTTCTCCATACCCCTTCTTCCCTCAAGGACTAAGCCAATTTTTGTCCAACTCGGTCAGTCTTCCTCTTTTGCTCCTAACTATATTAATTCTGTAGCCAAAAGAGTTTTCAGCTTTTTCCATAAAGCTTTCTACTAAAGACCTACCGTTTTTGTTCTTCCCCAGTTGAATCCTGGGGTCACCTGTCAGTTCCAGATTTTGACCTTCAACTCACTTCTGTGAGGTCATCTTGAAGATTCCTCTACTGGATCCCCAGTAGATTCCATCAGCCTCTCTACTTCCTGCAATCCAGTAGGTGAGGTCCATATGGTGATTGTTCATTTCAATACATTTAATGATGCTTATCATATATACAGGGACTCCTTGTCTGTAGTCCTCTTAAGTCAGCTGTCTCCTACAGCTCCTCTCTTCTTCAACTCCTACCCTCCATCCTTGGGATGCCTGGGCATATGAGGTGGAGCATGTTTCAATCACCAACATGCTAGGGCTCCAGGCATCTTAGCTTGGGAGTCCCCATATGTGAAGACTCATTCCTGCTTGTTCCTGGAGATAGCACAGTTACTTACCTGTAACAGGTGATCTCTGGGAACAGCAGGAATAAGTCTTCACAACCCAACCACCTCCCCTTGGAGTTGTATCTCTCTATCTCTCTTCCTTTCCTCTTTCTCTCTTTTGTCTCAGCTATAAAACTCAACTGAGGAGAGACAGTTGGAAAGGCGGGAAGGCAGCATGCAGTCGCTGAGGGATGCTCCCAAAAGCTTTCTGATTGGACGCTGGGGAGCGTTCCCACGCAGGCTCCGTCGGTACCGACGTACCCATATGTGAAGACTTATTCCTGCTGTTCCCAGAGATCACCTGTTACAGGTAAGTAACTGTGCTTTCTAGCGTGACCAGACAATCAGAGCATGCAATTTCAGGCTGTATCATACTTGCCAGAAGTGTCAGTGCAGTGCCTCCTATACTGAAGGTGTTACAGGAACATTCACTCTTCTGCAGAATCTCTGCTGCTTTATAGTGACCAATAAGGGACTGTTCAGTCATTCACAATCGGACTATTTCTACAAGAATACTCCATACTTTCATAGCATCCCTTTTATTTTGTAGTACTCATTTTTGGTCGGTCTAAGTAGTTCTGTTTTCCCAGTTGGGCTGGGTGGTAAAGTGTTACTCTATATAATTGTATATGTTCCTAATCACAACCAAAGACCAAGAAGGGACCATCCTTAGTTTTTGTGGTGCATACCTTATTTTGGGCCTCAACAAATTTTCTTCAAATTTAGGAGGCAGTCCAAAAAATTAGGGACTGATAGCTGAGACCTCCCCCCCATCACGCCCTCCTTCCCTCCCATCCCTTCGTTCCCTCTCCTTCCCCCCCTCACATCGCCTCCACTGAATTTGAAGATCAGGGTGTGAAAGGGGTGGGGGAGAGATCGTCTTCTGTAGCTCCTTCAGCACCTGATTTCCTAAGGCTATTTTCCCATTCCATATCTCAGGGAAAAGAGCTTAATAAACCTTGATGCACCACTGCAGGCTACTGACAAAACTATAGAACTGGCATCCTCCTAGCATTTTCACCCAGTCTCTCATTCCGTCATCCTGTCCCTTATTCAGTCTCCCTTTTTTTTGTCTCTTCCGCACCAGTCTCCTTCCACTATCCCACCATTGCCCTCCTCCCTCAATTGTCATCACCTAGGAAGCATATTCAGCCATCTCTCTCCTCCTCGGGCCTCTTTCCCCCAGGTAGCTAGTAAATCCTCCCAGCTAGTGACTCCTTATAGCCACCATGCAGTTTAGGCAGGCATCCTCCTCCCCTTTCCCCTCTCCATTAAGCCAGCTTTACTCGTCTGCTTCTGCGGAACAGGAGCTTCCTTTTGTCTATACTGTGCAGCTATCTGAGTTTGAGCTCACAGTGCAAGAATTACCACACTGGTCTCAGAAGACTTGAGACCAGCTCAGTAGTTCCTGCACCATGAAGCAAACTCTGAGCTGTGCGGTGCAGAGAAGAGGAAGCTTCTATTGCAGAGGCAGTTAAACAATTCCATATTATCCTGCTAGACCAGTCCAGACAAATGGATTGTGTTCCCCAACCAGCAGATTGGTGAAGACAACCAATGAAAAGCCCAGGTCAATGATATCACTTCATGCCTCTATCCACCTGAGCCACCAGAGGTCTCTTCAGTATTTCTTTGTCTCCAGCAGATGGTGGATGGATTTTCTACACTTTGAAGAAAATCTAAATAATTGAAAGGAAAAGATTGATTAAATGCTTGCAAACAACCACCTTGAGGATGACTTTCTCTCACTTGAGTAGAATGTGGGAGGCTCCATTAGACTGCAGTGTTTTTGGTAGCCATAGGAGGAGGGAAAATTAGTTCAGATCCACGCTCTTAAGCTGTTAAGGGCCTGTTGAGCAGCCAGAAAATTGGAAGGATCTGTAAGAGTTCAGCAGCTTCACACAACCTCAACACCCTTTCCCTCCTCCTCTGTCTCCCCCCCCCCCCTTGCTCTCTCCCAAAGATTGCAGAAGGCTCTCAAAGGAATCTGCCTGCCAGCCACCTTAAACGCAATGCCTTCAAAGCAGAGAAATGGTTTCAGGGGAGTATTGCTGAGCCCGGCATGGATTCCTGCCTGGGGCTTCCCAGTAGGTGAGTACCAAAGTATGACCTTGTCATCGTCCTTGTTTGAGGGCTCCCGTTTCTGTCCATTTGGGGCACAATTTGGGATGGACCGCTGGTGACTGACGCAGTGTAGGGCTTTCCAGCTTTTTTCTGCATACGTTAATAGCATTTTTTTTACTATTGTACACCTGGTGGTTGCACGATCTGTCGTGCGTTCCACCCGAGTGGCTCCAATGTGCGCTGCCGTGTAAGCACCGTTAACGTGCGCCTTTTGGACTGCCACTGCCTTAGTAACATACATGCTGTTGTAATACTTGCCTTATCTTTCTCTGTCATCTTTCAGGAAATGTTTGGCTTGTGGCAAGCGAGACACTTCATCTCTAGCTTCTGGACTCTGCTCTTCTTACATGGCAGCTTTGCATGGCAGTTTCTAAGTTGTCCCTGGAGGGCTTGCTCCCCCTCTCCCAGCCAGGGGATGCAGTTGGTCTGGCCTTGCCTGCCTTAGGGCAGGAGGTGGCAGATAGTGTTGTGGGTAAGAATGTCCAGCTGGCTGAGGTTTCCGGCAACCATGCTGTGGACTGCCCTCGTTCTCTAGAGGCTCGGTGGTGGCTATGTCCCCTGGTGCTAGGGGTTCATTTCCACAAGGAGAGCTTCTGGAGTCCAGATGTTCTTCCCCAGAATTATTTTCCTTTTTGCAACAGACCTGGTCTTTCTGGCATGGAAATTCAGACCCTGCATCCTCTGGGTTCCCCCAAGTGCTATCTTGTGAGGGGCAGGCTGAGAGTGGAAGCCCTATTCAATTGCCTGTGGCTAAGCATCCCAGATGAAGGATGCCCCCTGGAGATGACAATCACCTGGAATCTGTACAAGATTTGGGCTATGACTTTGATTCCAATGGCTCGATTCTGGGCTGTGATGTCGACAAAGTAGTACTTTCGCCTTTGGAGGATTATGAGGAGGCCGGTGTTTGCCTGTTCTGGGAGGAGGAGCTGGTGGCTTTGATTGCCTGGATCTCATCCACCTTGAGTATGGCGGATGCTCCAGACATGGAGTAGGAGCCAAAAGTGTATCCACTCCTGCTAGAGTTGCAGAAATCCACTACTGTCTTCCCCTTCCTGAAGGTGATCCAAGGACATGATCCGGTTGGAATGGGATTCCCCTGACTCCCCTCCTAAGGGGCTAAGGGTGTTTAAGATGTGCGCTGTTCCAGAGAAGAAGTGTGTTGTGTGACTTAATATTCCCAAAGTGAATGCGCAGGTCACGGCAGTTACCAGTCTGACCACCATTCCTGTGGAAGGCTGATCTGCCTTAAAGGATGCTCTGGACCACAAGGTGGATTCCTTGTTGAAGAACCAGTTTGCCGCCACAGCTACTGCTCTTTAGTTGGCGGTATGTGCAGGCTTGACATCTTGAACCCTGCTCCAGTGGATTCAATCTCTTCTGCGGATGATACTACTTGTCTTCAAGGACAAGCAGGAATGCAGCCTTCACATATGAGTATTGTTGGTACTGACGGAGCCCGCATGGGAACACTCTCCAGCATCCAATAGGAAAGCCTTTGTGAGCACTCCAATGCGCTTGCGCACCTGCCTTCCCACCTTCCCAACTTCTCCCCTCAGTTCTTTGTTTTCCACTGAGCCAGCAGGAAGCCCTTGCCTGTCATCGCCGGAAAACATCTTATTTTTTGGTTTAATTCTGTGCTCTTCCTTTCCATCGATGCTGATACCTTGCCTGATACTAACCCCGATTCATCATTTTTCTTTTTCTTTCTGGCAGTTCACCGCCACCTTAGACCTCGGCCTAAATTTTCACATTTGTCATCATGGACAAACACATCAGTGGCTTTAAAAAAAAAATGTTCCAAGTGCTCCCGCGCTATGTCGATCATTGATTTCCATGACTGGTGTCTCAAATGTTTGGCCCAGACCATAGACCAGACAATTGTTGTTTGTGCAAACAAATGACCAAACGACACCTAAGCAACAGGACTAAGCAGTATGGTGCACTGTTCGCCCCGGACTTTTATTTCAGTGGCTTCTGCATCGTCAAAGACGTCAGCATCTTCAGCTGGTTTCCAGGTATCCAGAAAGTCCAAACATAAATTAAAGCCTAAGTCATCGGCAATGAAATCCAATAGAGTATCGAGGTAAGTCCCATAATCAATGAGATGCTCCAAGAGGGGCATCTGATGTTGACCAGCCTGCCAAACAGCCCTGGCAGGAGGACCAGCCTTCCAAAGCCACACAGGGGTTCCAGGACACTCCTGAGGCATCAACCTCTGGAGAGCTACTGGTACCATGCCCTGGAATGGTGGCACATAGCCCTGTACTCGAATCCCTCCAAGCATCAGTGTCCTTGATCAATCGGTGTTTCTTAGCTATCGAGAGGACCTTGGCAGCACTCCTGGCCACTGCGATACCAAAGGTATTGATAGCCTCGATGAGTCCGGCACCACCTTCCAGTCAGCGCTGGCACCACTGGGTCTTATTGCCAGCCCTTGAGCCGGTATCGGCATGGACCCTTCCCTCTGATTCCTCCACTGGAACCGGTATCGGCATGGATCCCTCTCTCCGATTCCTCCACTGGAACCTGTAATAATTGTCTGTACCCAAAAGGTTCCCATTTTGAGAACCACACGGATTCAACATAGGCATAGAGCCATCGACATCTGCTCGAGACCATCGATACTTTGATTTTCTTTCTGATTTGGAGTCGTCGTCTTCTGACTCTGAAGAGACATTGGAGGATTCCATGGCCACCCAGAATATCCCCTCCAATCCCTTTCCTCCTCATGCTAGGCTTCGATCCCTGCCAGAGGACGTGTTCTTTCAGGACTTTGTTTGGGTCATGGCAGTGGGTCTCCAAATCACAGTAACATCGGAAATGGAACAGATGGCTGAGGAATTGGAAATCCTCCAATACCCCTTAAACGCCCAAAGAGGCAGCAACATTACTGGTGCATCAGATCCTACAGAATATAATGCTACTTAAGTGGGAGGCCCACTAACTGTTCCGCCTATCAGCAAATGCCTTGATACCATGTACAGAGTTCTACCATACCTGGGGTTTCAAGAGCCTCATCTACCACACCATTTTATGGTGGTGGAATTGGTGATGCAACACATCAAGAGTTCTAAAACTTATTCATTGGTACTGCCTGGTAAAGATGACAGGGCTTTCTTTGCCTTGGGATGTTGCTGCTTTCAGGCATATATGCTGCTTGCTTCTAGGATTACATTCCCATGTAGAGGGTGTAAGATGTATCGCAAGGACATCTCAAGGAACCTAGGAAATTTCACTCCTATTCTCCCAGATGATAAATGTGATTCATACAGCAGAGCTGCTGCAATTTGCATAGGAGTGCATAGGATGGCCTACCTTCAGGCATCAGATCTTGAGAGTGAGTTCAAGATAAATTGGCCAATATTCGTTGCTCTGGTGAAAACCTATTTGGTAAAGATTGGAGCGAGAAGGCAGGAGAGCTTGAGGCGGATGATCTCGCCCTCAAGCGCCTCTCAAGAAAGACTTCAGACCTCTCTAGGAGGAAAGCTACTACAAAATCTTTCTACACAAAAAAGAAGATTTTTCTTCTTACCAACCCTCTGCTGGTTTTCAACCTCAGGAAGAACAGCAAAGGCCACAGGGTCCCTGTCAGCCTAAGACCAAGACTCCAAAACGTCAACCAAATGCTCTGCCACAGCCACCACCTGGTTTTCGACCTTCCTAGAGAGCATAGCTACTCTGCCCCTGCAGGGTCTCCAGCCCCTTCACATCGCAGGCAGATTTTGTGCTTATGCCCACAGGTGGCATCTCATCAGAGCAGTGGACTCTCAACATCATCCAAAGGGGCTATATCTGCTTCACTTTCAAAGCTTACCCCCAACCACCTCCATAAGAGATTGGCCTGCAAATGGTTTGCAGGATAATCTCCTGTCCTCTGAGGTGACTACCCTTTTAGTTCAGGGGGCTGTCGAAAGAATCCATCCTGCCCAAGAATGCAAAGGCTTCTACTCGCCTTACTTTCTTATACCAAAGAAAACAGGAGGTTTCAGACCCGTTTTTAGGTCTGAGGGATCTCAACAGATTTCTTGTTCGAGAAAAGTTCAAGATGATTTCCCTCAGCACCCTTCTGCCATACCTTCAGAGGAATGACTGGTTATGTTCTCTAGTCCTCAAACATTCTTACACCCAGTTGATGATACACCCTCACCACAGACAATATCTGCGCTTCTGGTTTCAGCAAATCCATTGCCAGTATCGGGTGCTTCTCTTCAGGCTATCTTCCGCACCCATAGTCTTCACAAAATGCATGACAGTCGTTGCAGCATATCTGCGTACTTTGGGGATCTCTGTCCTCTCCTACTTAGATGATTGGCTGATAAGAGGAGAATCCCCAGAGGTCATAAAACAGTCATTCTCGCACCATCATGGGCGCCAAAGTCTAAGCTTTGTGTTAGACCTTCCAAAATCCGGCCTGCTTCCCTCACAGCAACTCAAGTTCATTGGAGCACTTCTCGCTATATGCCAGGGCTGAGCTTGCCTTCCTCAGGATCGCTCTGCTCGTCTCATCAAGCCGACCCTCACCATACAAGGTCAAAGTGCCGTGACAGCTTGAGATATGCTATGTCTTCTGGGACACATGGCCTCCACGGTCCACATCATTCGATATGCTCGTCTACACATGAGCCAGGCCCAACGGACATTCTCATCACAATGGAGTCAGGCAACCAGACTCCTCTCAGACAAGATTTGCATCACTTCTCCTCTTGTCAGCTTCCTTCAGTGGTGATGCTTCCCCCGACATTTTCTCTGAGGATCACCTTTTCAGATGCCTCCACCTCAATGCACCTTAATGACGGATGCTTCCAAACTCGGGTGGGGAGCACATCTGAACAATCTTACTACACAGGGGAAGTGGACAGTATGGGAATGCGGAATACAGATCAGTCTCCTCGAGCTACATGCTCTCACGAATGCCCTTTGGGTTTTTCAACCCCAACTATTGGGCAAACATGTCTTAGTCCAGACTGACAACCAAGTAGCCATGTAGCCTTGGAGTGCAGACTGTCTGCCTTCATGGATCAACAGCGGGTACTGATGGCCAGCCTCACTGGTGCATCTGCCCCGACCACCAGGACATCGACGTCGAAGTCGACCCCAGAGACCGAGCCGATACTCGAGATCATGAAGGCTCGAAGTTGTCCTTGGTCGCGGTCACCCTCGACCTCTCGCTTGGAACCGAGGGCGTCAACGCCAGTGCCTTCGGCGTCTGGGCGGTGCCACCTCGACCCGTGCGGTCGGAGCCCCTCGACTCCTCTTCAGATGAGTCAGCGTGGGAGACGGAGGACGAGGAGTCCCCCGATACCTTCCGGACTCGGTGCGTCCCTTCGGACTCACCGCAGTCCGAGCCCCGGAGTAGGTCCCCCCCCTGAGGGCACCCGGTTCTCGGAGTTCGTTCGGGACATGGCCAAGGCATTGGCGATTCCCGCGGACCCCGAGGAGGAGCCTCGAGCCAAGGAGCTCGAGGCCCTCCAGTATGACTCTCCTCCGAAGGAGGCCTTTACTGTGCCTGTTCCTCCGATGCTGGAACGGCTCTTCTTCCGGATGTGGGAGGCACCGGCCTCGGCGCCGGTCTTAAGCAAGCGGGGTCAATTCCATCTATCGACTCCGTAAGAGTCCTGGATTCCAGAAGGCGCAGCTGCCGCACCATTCCATGGTGGTGGAATCGGCCATGCATCGTCTGAAAAGTCAGAAGATGCAGTCTGCGGTGCCTCCCGGCAGGGAGGCCCGGAACCTGGATGCTTTCAGCAGAAAGTGCTTCCAGGGCTCGATGCTTGCTTGCTGTGTCCAGTCCTACCAGCTGTACATGGGCATGTACTTACGAGACCTGGCGAAAGAGATTGCCGGGTTCTCTGCTGGCCTCTCCGGGGAACCTTTGCAGAGGTTCCAGACTTTGTCCTCAGGAATACGGGACTGCTCAAAGTTCATGTCCCGAGCGGCCTATGATGGCTTCGGCTCGTGTGGCGGCAGCCGGCATCGGAGCCCGACGCCAGGCATGGCTGCAGTCATTGGACCTTGAGCCCTGGGTGCAGGACAAGTTGGTCAATGTCCCTTGCCGAGGTGAAAACCTTTTTGGCAAACCCATGGCCGAGAAGGCGGCTGAGCTCGAAACCGAGCACCTGACCAGGACAAAGCTGTCCAGAAGGACTTCTGCCCCTTCTCACAAAAAGATGGGCTCGGGTAAAAAGCCCTTTTACCCGAGAAAGGCAGCTGCCTACAAACCTTTCCCTCAGTACCAGGCCTCCCCAGCAGGGGCAGCAGGCCAAGGGGCAGGGACATGGGCCCCGTAGGCAGAAGACCCCCAAGCCCCCGGCTCCTGCTCCTACCCAGCAAGGAGGGGGTTTTTGACTCCCACAGCATAGCCTTTCCATCTCTGCTACCCCATTCCTGCACAGGAGGTCATCTAACCCTGTTTGCCCACAGGTGGCCACCCATTACAAGGGATGCTTGGGTATTAAGCATAGTCCGCAAGGGCTATATGCTTCATTTCCAGCAGTTACCCCCTGCCTACTTCCCAGGAGAGCCTCTAAGGCCTCTCCTGCATACAGACCTCCTACTTCAAGAACTTCAAAGTCTGCTTCTGGACAAGGCGGTGGAGCCTGTACCTCCTCGCCTACAGGGGCACGGTTTCTACTCCAGGTACTTTCTAGTGCCAAAGAGAACGGGGGGCCTAAGGCCTATTCTAGACCTCAGGAACCTCAACAAGTTCTTGGAGAAAGAAAAGTTCAAGATGTTTACTCTTGGAACACTTCTGCCCTACCTCCAGCAGGGAGATTGGCTATGCTCCTTAGATTTAAAGGAGGCGTACACCCACATCCTCATTCATCCAGACCACAGAAAGTACCTCAGGTTCATGGTGGGAGGAAGCCATTACCAGTACAGAGTACTGCCTTTTGGCCTAACCTCCGCCCCAAGAGTCTTTACAAAGTGCCTTGCTATGGTGGAGGCCTACTTGAGGACTCAAGGTGTTTTTGTCTTCCTCTATCTGGACGACTGGCTCATCAGGGGTCAGACTTACCAGGAGGCCAGGCAGGCCACCTTCCAAACTGTATCACTCCTTCAAGACCTAGGCTTTGTCATAAACTTTGCAAAGTCCACTTTGCTCCCCTCCCAGAACCTAGAGTTCATAGGGGCGCGACTGGACTCTCTGCAAGCAAGGGCTTACTTGCCAGAGGACAGAGCTCAGAGACTAATTGAGTTGGCATCCCGGTTTCTCAGCATGCCAACAGTTTCTGCCAGGCACTGTCTGCAGCTCCTAGGACACATGGTATCGACTGTACATGTGACCCCCAATGCCCGCCTCCACATGAGGCCTACACAGTGGTGCCTCAGAACTCAGTGGAAGCAAGCCACAGGGAGCCTAGCAGACAAAGTCAGGGTGTCAAAAACCATTCCTGACGTCTCTTCAGTGGTGGCTACACCCCCCCCCCCCAACTTACTACAGGGGGTGCCTTTTCAGGTGCCTGTCCCCACATTGGTGTTGACGACAGATGCCTCCTTGCAGGACTGGGGTGCACACTGTCAGGAGAGCTGCACTCAGGGCCTATGGTCTCCATGGGAAGCCACGCAACAGATCAACCTTCTAGAACTTCGGGCTGTTTGGTTAGCCCTCAAGGCTTTTTCTCACACTTTGACTCACCAGTCTGTTCTAGTTCAGACTGACAATCAAGTGGCCATGTTCTATGTAAACAAACAAGGAGGCACTGGGTCCAAGCCCCTATGTCTGGAAGCACAGGCCCTTTGTTCCTTTGCGCTCAGGCACAAAATGTTTCTGAGAGCTGTTTATCTCCCTGGCCAGGAGAACTCCCTGGCAGACAGGTTAAGCAGAATCCTGCAGCCCCACGAGTGGCAGCTGCACCCGTTAGTGGTTCAAAAGATTTTCCTGAAATGGGGACTTAAATACATAGTTCTCCAGGACTAAGCAGGAAGTCAGGCCTCACATATGGGTGACGTCGGCGCCGACTGAGCTCTCGTGCGGAGCATTTCCCCAGCTTTCAAAGAAAGCCTTTGGGAATTGCAGCGCGCATGCGCGGTCCCCTTCCCGCCCAAGGGTGCCATCTTGCTCAGTCGTCTTTTTTCCGCGGAGCCCGACGGACGTAGTTCGTTTTTCCCCGAGGAAAAAGTTGATTTCCCTATTTTTTCTCTTTTTTCTTCGGTTCGACGCCGGATCCTTTTCCCGCCTTGGACCGATATGCCGGTATCGAGTCCACTCTCTCTTTTTCGGTTTTTGTACTTTGTGACTAGCGATCGCGCCATTTTTCTTTTTTCCCTGGCAGCCCGGTCTTTTGACCTCGCAGGGGCCCTTTTCCCCCCGATGGCTACCAGCGGGTTTAAAAAGTGTGATCGGTGTAAGAAACTTATGTCTCTTACCGACACACATGACTGCTGCCTCCGCTGCCTTGGACCCGATCATGACCCAATGATCTGTGGTCCGTGTGGCAAAATGTCCTCGAAGGCGTTGAGGAGTCGGCAGCACCAGAAGGATAGGATCTTTTCTGACTCCGCGTCCGGACAGGCCCGGACCTCGTCAGAGGCCTCGACGTCTCGGGACTCCGGCCCCGAGCAGCGTCGGGGTTCCTCTGAGCAGGGGTCTCCTTCGCGGGAACATCGCAGGAAGAAGAAACCCGCGAGGGCGTCGTCGGTGGATGCTCCTGGTTCCTCGAGGGCCAGGTCGCATAGCCCCGATAGCCATCCCGGGTCTTCGGAGTCGGAGAGGCCTGCCAAACATCCTCGTATCGAGATGGAGTCTCCTGGACACGTAAGTGCTGTAGTCCTCGTGGACTCTCCTCCAGGGGAGCTGACGTCGGGCCCGACAACGTCGGGGCCCGAGTCGGGGGCTGCTGGGTCTCCTGAGCTCGGACTCATGTTGACGGCCTTGGAGAGCAGCATCACTGCCTTCATGGAACAGCAGCGGGCATTGATCGCCGGTCTCGCCGGTGCATCTGCCCCGACCACCGGGACCTCGACGTCCAAGTCGACCCCGGAGGCCGAGCCGATCCTCGAGTCGATCCTCGGCCACGGTCTCCCTCGGCCTCCCGTTCGGGACCAAGGTCGTCGACGCTGGTACCCTCGGCGTCGGGGCGGATGGCATCGGTACCCGCCTGACCGGAGCCGCTTGATTCCTCCTCCGAGGAGTCTGGCTGGGAGACGGAGGACGAAGAGTCACCCGGTACTTATCGGACTCAGTGTGTCCCATCGGACTCGCCGGAGTCCGAACCTCGGAGACGATCTCCACCGGAGGATACCCGGTTCTCGGACTTCGTGCGGGATATGGCCAAGGCCTTGGCCTTCCCCGTGGATCCCGAGGAGGAGCCTCGAGCCGAGGAGCTCAAGGCCCTCCAGTATGACTCTCCCCCGAAGGAGGCCTTTACTGTTCCAGTTCCTCCGATGCTGGAGCGGCTGCTCTTCCGCATGTGGGAGACCCCGGCCTCGACACCGGTGTCAAGCAAGCGGGTCGATTCCATCTATCGAGTCCGCAAGAGCCCCGGGTTCCAAAAAGCACAATTACCGCACCACTCCATGGTTGTGGACTCGGCCATGCATCGACTGAAAAGTCAGAAGATGCACTCCTTGGTGCCTCCCGACTGGGAGGCCCGGAACCTGGATGCCCTCGGTAAAAAGTGCTTCCAGGGCTCTATGCTTGCTTGCCGTGTCCAGACCTACCAGCTGTACATGGGCATGTACCTCCGAGACCTGGCAAAGGAGATTGCCGGGTTCTCTGCTGGTCTTTCCGAGGAACCTTTGCAGAGGTTCCAGGCCTTGTCCACTGGTATTCGAGAGTGCTCGAAGTTTATCTCTAGAGCAGCCTACGATGGCTTCGAGGCTTCGGCCCGAGTAGCCGGGGCCGGCATCGGTGCCCGCCAACAGGCTTGGCTACAGTCATCCGACCTCGAGCCATGGGTGCAGGACAAGTTGGTCGATGTCCCCTGCCGCGGTGAAAACCTCTTTGGCAAGCCCATGGCTGAAAAGGCTGCAGAACTCAAGACCGAGACTCTGACCAGGACTAGGCTGTCCAGAAAACCCTCTGCCCCTTCTCAGAAGAAGAAGGGCTCGGGAAAAAAGGCCTTTTACCCGAGGAAGTCATCTGCCTATAAACTATACCCTCATTATCAGGCCTCTGCAGCTCCCCAACAGTGTCAGCAGGCCAAGGGGCAGGGTCATGGGCCCCGTAGGCAGAAGGCCCCCAAGCCACCAACACCGGCCCCTGCTCAGCAGGGTGGGGTTTTTTGACTCAGCAAGCATAGTCTCTTCTCCTCACCTGGCTCACATCAGCACAGGAGGCCGGCTGGCCCACTTTGCCCACAGGTGGTCAGCCGTCACATCAGATACCTGGGTACTCCATATAGTCCAAAAGGGCTATCTTCTCCATTTTCCAGGGGAGCCTCCAGGACCCCCTCTGCACAGGGACCTACTCCTTCAGGAGTTAGCAAGTCTGCTAAAGGACCAGGCTGTGGAACCGGTGCCCCACCATCTGAGAGGTCACGGCTTTTATTCCAGGTACTTTCTGGTACCAAAAAGAACAGGAGGCCTCAGACCCATCCTAGACTTGCACAACCTCAACAAATTCCTGGAGAGGGAAAAGTTCAAGATGCTTACCCTTGGAATCCTGCTGCCCTATCTCCAGCAGGGAGATTGGCTATGCTCTTTAGATCTATGCTTATACTCACATCCTTATTCATCCAGACCAGAGACAGTATCTCAGATTTGTTGTGGGGGGAAACCACTACCAGTACAGAGTGCTTCCCTTTGGCCTAGCCTCCGCTCCCAGGGTTTTCACCAAGTGCCTGGCAGTGGTGGCGGCCTACCTGAGGCTTCAAGGTCTTTTTGTGTTTCCGTACCTGGACGACTGGCTCATAAGAGGCCAGTCTTCCCAGGAGGTCAGTCAGGCCACCCTTCGCACTGTGGCTCTGCTTCAGCACTTGGGGTTTGTCATAAACTTCGCAAAGTCCACTTTGCTCCCGTCCCAGAACTTGGAATTCATAGGAGCAAGGCTAGACACTCGTCAGGCGAGGGCTTTTCTGCCAGTGGACAGGGCCCTCCGGTTGATGGATGTAGCCAGGCAGTTTCACAGCAATTCCCTGGTCTCCGCCAGGCAATTCCTGAGACTTCTCGGCCATATGGCTTCCACGGTTTATGTCACCTCCAATGCCCGCCTGCACATGCGACCTGCTCAGTGGAGCCTTCAAACTCAGTGGCATCAGGCCACAGGGAGCCTTGCAGACTCGGTGAGTGTATCCACCCTGCTCGTCTCCTCTCTACAGTGGTGGCTTCATATTCCGAATCTGGTACTCGGAGTGGATTTTCAACCCCCTCCGCATTCTCGAGTGCTGACGACAGATGCTTCTCTTCTAGGTTGGGGAGCACATTGCCAGGGGACATGTACTCAGGGTCTCTGGACTCCTTGGGAGACTGCTCAGCAGATAAACTTCCTAGAGCTACGGGCGATACGCCAAGCTCTGAGAGCCTTCTCCCACCTCACGTCGCACCAGTCTGTACTGATCCAGATGGACAATCAAGTTGCCATGTTCTACGTGAACAAACAGGGAGGCACAGGCTCCTTCCTTCTCTGTCAGGAGGCACAACGGCTCTGCTCTTGGGCCGTCAATCACAGAATCCTCCTCAAGGCTGTCTACCTTCCCGGTCAGGAAAATTGCCTGGCGGACAGGCTGAGCAGGATCCTGCAACCACACGAATGGAGATTGAATCCCTTCGTGGCTCAGCGGATCTTTCTCAAGTGGGGTCTCCCCACCATGGATCTCTTCGCCAGTCCTCTGAACCGGCAACTCCCGAGATTCTGTTCCAGACAACCGCATTCTCTGAGTAGCAGCGGATGCCTTTCTGATTCCATGGTCCCAAGGCCTGCTATATGCGTTTCCTCCCACGCCACTGGTGTCTCGGACACTGTTCAAGGTCCTCAAGGACAGAGCCTCAATGATTCTGATAGCCCACAGGTGGCCGAGGCAGCCGTGGTTCCCACTCCTGTTGCAACTGGCGGTGGACACTCTCCTGCCTCTGGGACTTCAACACGATCTCCTGTCTCAGGACCAGGGGTCTCTCTTGCACCCCAACCTCCAGTCCCTTCATCTGATGGCTTGGCTGCTGAAAGGATAGTCCTGGCTCCCCTACTCCTGCCTAGAGAGGTGGAAGACGTTGTCTTAGCCTCTAGGCGACAATCCACCAGGAAATCCTACGCTCTTAAGTGGCATAGATTCTCCACATGGTGTGCTCAACACAGCGAGAATCCCTTCTCATGCTTGGTAGCGGTAGTATTGCAATATTTGCTTTACCTCTCCAATCTAGGCCTTAAGTCCAACTCTGTCAGGGTTCACCTCATTGCCCTCTCAGCGCACCACTCGCCGGTGGATTGGAGGCCTCTTTCCAACCACCCTTTGGCTCGTTTTCTCAGAGGCCGCCTCCTGCTTAAGCCTCCTTTGCGTCCACCAGCCCCTGAGTGGGATCTGAATGTGGTTTTACAGCGGCTTACTTGTCCGCCATTTGAACCTATGGCTACCTGCCCTCTCCGTTTTCTCTCCTGGAAAACCTTGTTTCTGGTAGCTCTTACCTCTGCTCGGCGAGTGAGTGAGCTTCAGGCCCTAGTGTCTGATCCCCCTTACACTAGGTTCTACAAGAATAGGGTAGTCTTACGGACTCACCCGAAGTTTCTTCCTAAGGTTGTCTCCCCTTTTCACCTCAATCAGGAGGTGGTTCTTCCGACCTTCTTTCCCAGGCCGCATGCCAACCGGGCTGAGATGGTTCTGCATACCCTGGACTGTAGGAGGGCGTTGTCCTTCTACCTTGACCGTACACGGGAGCATCGAAGGGCTGTTCAGCTCTTCGTTTCTTTTGACCCCAATAAGTTGGGGCTCCCTGTCTCCAAGCGTACTTTGTCCATATGGGTCGCTGACTGTATCGCCTGGGCTTATGGGGCAGCCGGCCTCTCGTTGGAGGGTCGAGTCACGGCTCATCATGTCAGGGCGAAGCCTGCGTCAGTGGCTTATCTCCACTCTGTTCCGTTGGCAGACATCTGCCGGGCTGCTACTTGGTCTTCAAGCCAGACTTTTGCGGCCCATTACTGCCTTGAGAGGGAGTCCCACAGGGACAGTGCTTTCGGACAGGCAGTACTCCATAATCTCTTTGGGGATTAGGCAACTCCTAACCTCCGGCCCTGGTGTTGGGCTACCGGTCGGGGGCGTTCTCAGAGAAGATTCCTTCCTTACGTACTGACGAGTTAGAGGGAGCTCATTTTTTCGGCTTGAGGTCTCCGGTAGCCTTAAGCTGGGGAGTCCCATATGTGAGGACTGACTTCCTGCTTGGTCCTCGAGAAAGAGTAGTTACTCACCTGTAACAGGTGTTCTCCAGGAGCAGCAGGAATCAGTCCTCACAACCCTCCCTCCTCCCCTTGGAGTTGCAGTCATATGATTTATTTTGCTAATTTTTTGCTGTCTTTTAGCTATGTCATCAGACTGAGCAAGATGGCACCCTTGGGCGGGAAGGGGACCGCGCATGCGCGCTGCAGTTCCCAAAGGCTTCCTTTGAAAGCTGGGGAAATGCTCCACACGAGGGCTCCGTCGGCGCTGCCGTCACCCATATGTGAGGACTGATTCCTGCTGCTCCTGGAGAACACCTCCTGTAACTACTCTATCTCTTTGCCAGTCCCCTGAACCGGCAGCTACCCAGGTTCTGTTTCAGGCAACCGCAACCCCTGAGGTTAGCAGCGGATGCTTTCCTGATTTCCTGGTCCTACTGTATGCGTTTCCTCCCATGCCTCTGGTGGCCCAAACCTTGTTCAAGATTCTAAGGGACAAGGCCTCGGCCCTCCTAAGAACATAAGATATGCCATACTGGGTCAGACCAAGGTCCATCAAGCCCAGTATCCTGTTTCCAACAGAGCCAATCTAGGTCCTACTTACCTAGAAGTTTCCTCAAAAGACACAGGTTCCGCAATGCTTGTACTGGGTCAAGCATTGATATCCTGGGTCCCTTCTTAATAATGGTTTATGGACCTTTCCTCTAGGAACTTGTCCAAACCTTTTTTAAACCCAGCTACACTAACAGCCTTTACTACATCCTCAGGTAACAAATTCCAGAGTTTGATTACACGTTGAGTGAAAAAATATTTTCTTTTATTAGTCTTAAATAGTTTACCCTGTAGCTTCATTGCATGTCCCCTAGTCTTTCTGTATTCTGATAATGTAAACAATCGATCTGCGTTTACCCGTTCCACTCCGTTCATTAATTTATGGACTTCTATCATATCTCCCTTCAGCCGTCTCTCTTCCAGGTTAAAGAGCCCTAACCTTTTTAGCCTTTCCTCATAGGAGTATCCTTCCATCCCCTTTACCATTTTGGTGGCTCTTCTCTGAACCTTTTCTAATAACGCTATATCCTGGTAGCTCCCAGGTGGCCAAGGCAGCACTGGTTCCCGCTTCTGCTCCAACTAGCAGTGGAAACACCACTGCCTCTGGGGTTCCAACCCGACCTTCTCGCTCAGGATCAGGGTTCCCTTCTGCATCCCAATCTCAAATCTCTCAGTTTGATGGCCTGGAGGCTCTAAGGGTAGTCTTAGCGCCCTGGGGCCTGCCTCAGGAAGTGGAAGAGGTGGTCTTGGCCTCTAGAAAGCAATCCACCAGAAAAACCTATGCCCTGAAGTGGAGGAGGTTCTCCTTGTGGTGTCAACAGCGCCAGTAAGATCCTTTCACCTGCACTGTGCCAGTAGTGCTCCAGTACCTACTGCACTTGTCCAATCAGGGCCTTAAGTCCAATTCTGTTCGGGTCCACCTCTCTGCTCTGGCAGCTCACCACTCACTGGTGGAGGGACACTCTTTGTCAGTTCCCTTCTTGGTGTCCAGATTTCTCAGAGGCTTATTATTGCTCAAGCCTCCTCTCCGTCCACCAGCCCCTGAGTGGGAATTGAATGTGGTCTTGCAGCAATTGACTCGCCCACCTTTTGAGCCGATGGCTACATGTCCTTTCCGCTTCCTTTCTTGGAAGACTCTATTCCTAGTGGCCCTGACCTCGGCCAGGCGAGTGAGTGAGCTTCAAGCCCTGGTCTGTGACAGGCCATACACTCATTTCTATAGGAACAGGGTAGTCCTTAGGACTCATCCTAAGTTCCTCCCAAAGGTTGTCTCCTCTTTCCATCTCAACCAGGAGGTGGTTCTTCCAACATTCTTCCCTAGGCCCCATGTCAGCCGGGCTGAGACAGTCCTGCATACCCTGGACTGTAGGAGGGCCTTATCCTTCTACCTCGAACGTACGCAGGGTCATAGGAGGGCTACTCAGCTCTTCGTATCTTTTGACCCTAATAACTTGGGAGTACCTGTCTCCAACGTACCTTGTCCATCTGGATGGCTGACTGTATCACCTGGGCTTACAGGGCAGCTGACCTTCCTTTGCAGGGTCGGGTCACGGCCCACCGCGTCAGGGCAATGGCTGCCTCAGTAGCTCATCTCCGCTCTGTACCGTTGGAAGACATCTGCAGGGCTGCAACTTGGTCCTCATGCCAGACTTTTGTGGCCCATTACTGCCTGGAGAGGGAGTCCTGTAGGGACAGTGCTTTCGGTCAGGCAGTGCTCCAGAATCTCTTTGAGGTTTAGGCAACTCCTACCCTCCAGCCCTCTGGTTGGACTACCGGTAGAGGTATGTTTCAGTGAAATCCTTTCTCTGATGCTGCGGCTAGAGGGAGCTCATTTTTCAGCTCTGGGTCCCCGGTAGCCTGAAGCTGGGGAGTCCCATAAGTGAGGACTGACTTCCTGCTTGGTCCTGGAGAAAGAGTAGTTACTCACCTGTAACAGGTGTTCTCCAGGAGCAGCAGGAATCAGTCCTCACAACCCTCCCTCCTCCCCTGGGAGTTGCAGTTGTACATAGTTTATTTTTACATTTTTGTGTGCTGTTTTTTAGCTATGTCATTGGACTGAGCAAGATGGCACCTTTAGGCGGGAAGGGGACCGCGCATGCGTGCAGTATTCCCAAAGGCTTTCTTAGAAAGCTGGGGAATTGCTCCGCATGGGGGCTCCATCGATGTCGATGTCACCCATAAGTGAGGACTGATTCCTGCTGCTCCTGGAGAACACCTGTTACAGGTGAGTAACTACTCTATCCAGGCAGACCATCAAGTTGCCATGTTCTATATGGGGGCATGGGTTCGTATTCCCTCTGCCAGGAGGCAGTAGCCCTCCTCTCCTTTGCAGCTCGCAACAACATGCCAGGACAGCTACCTAGCGGACAGGCTAAGCAGAGTCCTTTGGCTGCACGAGTGGCGTTTGAACTCCAGGATGGCCAAGAGGCTCTTCCACCTCTGGGGCAGTACCCAGAGAGAGTAGCAGTAGATACCTTCCTGATCTCGTAGTCTGAAGGCCTGCTCTATGCGTTCCCACTTGACACCCCTCCCCCCCCCCCCCAGTTGCCAGGATCCTCTTCAAGATCCAGAGTGAGAGGGCGTCAGTTATACTAATTCCTCCCAGGTGGCCCAGGCAGCCCTGGTTTCCACTGCTGCTCTCCCTGTCTGTGGCACTCCCAGTCCCGCTGGCTGAACCCCTGACTTCCTGTCTCCAGGAGGGGGGCTCCCTCCTACACCCCAACCTGGAGTCCCTAATGCTAACAGCGTGGCTGCTGAAAGGGTAGCATTGGCCCTTTTCAATCTTCTGAGAGAAGTTGAGGAGAATCCTACTGGCCTCCTGAAAGCCCTCCGCCAGACGAGCTTATGCCTTTAAGTGGAGAAGGTTCTCCGCCTGGTGTGCGGAAAGAAGAGAGAACCCCTTCTCCTACCATGTGCAATTAGTACTCCAACACCTAATGCACCTGTCTCACACTGGACTGAAGTCTAACTCTGTAAGGGTACATCTGAGCGCAATAGCTGCTCACCACCACCCTGTCGAGGGACAACCCCTCTCAGGCCAGCCCTTGGTCTCCAGGTTCCTCTGGGGCCTCCTGTTATCCAAGCCTCCTCTCTGCCCTCTGGCAGCAGAGTGGGACCTCAGCATGGTGCTCTAACAACTCACCAGACTGCCATTTGAGTCTCTAGCCACTTGCCACCTGCGGTACTGTATTGGAAAGTGGTCTTTATGGTGGCCCTCACGTCCGCTCGAAGAGTGAGCGAACTCCAAGCCCTGGTGGCAGATCCACCATATATAAGAATAAGGTAGTGCTCCTCACGCACCCACAATTCCTAGTAGTATCTCCTTTCCACCTCAGCCAAGAGGTGGTCCTCCCCACCTTCTTCCTGTGGCCTCACACCAGCAGGGAGGAACTAGTACTTCATACACTGGATTGCAAATGGGCTCAGTCCTTCTACTTACAGTGCACCCAGGCCCATCGAAAAGCTCTTCAGCTTTTTGTGTCTTATGACCCCAGGAGACTGGGGCTGCCTGTGACTAAGCGAACTCTGTCCACTTGGGTGGCGGACTGTATTGTCCTTGATTATGAGCGAGCTGGCCTCTCCCTTGAGCACCAGGTCACAGCACATTGCGTGAGGACGATGGCCATGTCTGTGGCCAACCTGAGCTCAGTGCTGGTTACGGAGATATGCAAGGCCCTGCCACATGGTCTTTGATTCATACATTAGCAGCTCATTACTGCCTGGAGAATGAATCCCACAGGGACAGTGCGTTTGGTCAGGCAGTACTCTGTAATATTCTTGGGGTGTAGGCATCTCCTGCCCTCTGACCCTTCTGTGTTCAGCCTACTGGAGTGATGGTGCTGCTGGACACTAGAGTCTCTCAGTGGGGATTCATCTTCTGCAGCTCACGGCTATCCGAATCACCTTTGGTGTTGTCCTCTCCAGCCTGGAGCTAGGGAGTCCCATATGTGAGGACTGACTTCCTGCTTGTTCCTGGAGAAAGCATAGTTACTGACCTATAACAGGTGTTCTCCAGGGACAGCAGGAATCAGTCCTCACAACCCTCCCTCCTCCCCTGGGAGTTGCCTCCCTACCTTGTTTTTGTTTTTTACTACTGTCCTAGCTATGTCATCTGAGCAAGATGGCACCCTTGGGCAGGAAGGGGACCATACATGCATGGTAGCATGTCCTAAAGGCTTTCTTTGAAAGCTGAGGAAATGCTCCATGCAGGCTCCATTGGTGCTGACGTCACCCATATATGAGGACTGATTCCTGCTGTCCCTGGAGAGCTCCTGTTACAGGTGAGTAACTACACTTTTTCCTTCCCCATCTGCATTTCCTTCCAAAAGTGGTCTCTCCTTTTCATATCAACCAGTCTGTCATTCTATTGGTCGTCTTTCCTCAATCGCATGTCTCTAGGGCATACTTTGGATTGCAAGTGTGCCCTTGCCTTCTATTTGGACAGAACCAAGTATTTTAGGAAAGCCTCTCCATTTTTTCTTTTTTGACCCAAGCCACTTGAGTCTTCTGGTGTCAAAATGTACTCTATCCAACTGGATTGCAAACTGCATTTTTTTTGCCTATGCTCAGGCAGGACTCTCCTTCAAGGCTCATGTCACCATTAACAACATAAGGTCTGTGGCAGCCTCAGTTGCTAACCTCTGTTCTGTCTCCATAGAGGAGATCTATCGGGCAGCTACCTTTGCTGCTCACTACTGCCTTGACAGGGACTCCCATCGGAACGCCGTCTTTGGCCAGACTGTTCTTCAGCATCTCTTTGGGACTTAATCACAACTCCTAAAAATTATACTTCTCTGGCACCACGCTCCTGGCTCCATGCTCTGGCCTTCTGCACTCATATCTGCTGGACCACTTTGTGTCCATGCCCTCTTGGCTCTGCTTTTTAGCCTCAGGGATGCCTTTTTCAGTCTAGTGCCTGGGGGCTAATGAGTCCCATATGTGAAGACTGTATTCCTGCTTGTTCCTGGAGATAGTGGTGTTACTCACCTGCAACAGGTGATCTCCGGAAACAACAGGAATCGGTCTTCACAACCCACCCTCCTTCCTAGTAGTTGGTGGTATACTTTTTCCTCTACCTCTCAGCTACAAACTCAAGAGAGAAGTTGGGAAGGCAGATATGCAGGCGCAGTGGAGTGCTCCCAAAGGCTTTCCTGTTGGATGCTAGGGAGCTTTCCCGCATGGACGCCATCTGTACCAACAATACCCATATGTGAAGACTGATTCCTGCTGTTCCTGGAGATCACCTGTTTACAGGTAAGTAACTACACTTTCTTTTGTAGTCTGCTAAGGCCATCCTTTCTGCTGTCATGTATGACCTCGTCCACCTATTGGCTAGGCACAGTGTCCTGCCGACAGTGATACAGCATTGGATTTGGCTCGACACTGGGCAGCAGACACTTCTCCAAAGCCTGGCTTTCCTGGCTGGCTTTTAAGGGATGCTTCAGTTTGGGGTCGATTTGGAGCAGGTGGCGTGACAAAATCTTACCGCCTTCTGGAAGACAGGTCCACGGGTTCTGTGAGGAGTGCAGGAGCCCCCTTTCCGTCAGCTGCCTCTCGCTCCTCGTTTGCTTGTAGGTTAGATCCCTGGGGTGTCACGGGACTCCTGTTGCTACTAGCCTGGAAAGCCATTCTTCCCCTCTGCTTCCAGATTTCATACTTTTTCAGTCCTTTCAAGAAGCTCATGGACCTAGGGATTTGTCCCCCTCCAGAGGGGGTTCCTCCTGTACTATTCGATGACGTTTTGTGGGCCCATTCCTTGGTACCTCCGATTGGAGACAGGGTACGCAGTGTAAGTTTTTAAATATCAAACACAGAAGAGAGCTTTCTGGCTAAATTTAGAACCCAGCAGAGAGATTCTAGTTTAAATTCCATATTAAATAAGAGCCTAGCAGCAGCAAAGAGCTTTAATTTAAATCAAATCAGAATATAACTTAGCATAAAAGGCAAAACAGGGTCAGTATTCTTTGAACACTAAATAAATTCTTCTAGAGACCTTTACAAAGAGGCCCTCTACCTAGTGGGCAAGAGACCTCTGAAACTTTCAATAGGTGTTAAAGCCAGGTGGCAGGTCAAAAGGCCATTTTGAAAGACTCCTTCTATCCAAGCAAGGACTGTTAATCACCCAGGAAGTTGGTCGCAGCTTACCTTAGAAGCACAGGAAAAGGGTACTGTGTAGCAGCCCTCTTTTAATAAATCTTATTTCCCTCCCTCTCCAACACCCACCCACCCCTGGGATAATCGTAGCTTTATATAGGTACTTACACATCTTAAAGGAGCAGCTCTCAGGTGCAGCTCTTTATCCAAATAAGTCATACATTAAGGATCTGTGATTAATTAAGCTTTAGGTGAACAAAGTATATTTAACGTATTAGATACACATTTATCCACAGCAATCCTTAGTACGTAAGAATTTAAAGATCTAAACACAAGCTTAAAACTAAGAGGCAGACAGCAGTCCAGCAGCGAGATGGGTGCTTTCCAGTCTTTTGCATTGAGTGTCACATGTATGATTTTCTCCGAGTTGGTGAGAGGTCTGACGTGTGCACTAGGTGCAAGGAGCTCTTTGCTCTCAGGGAACGAGTCCGTTCTCTAGAGGCTAGAGTAGCAGACTTGGAAGATATAAGAAAGACAGAGAGGTACATAGATGGGACCTACAGGGATATAGTCCTGAAGTCCCACCTCCAGTCTGGCAGCATCCCTGTTGCCATGGAGGAGAGAGGTCACGTGACAGGAGAGCATCACCCTGGTGTGGCAGGAAGTGATCCTGTAACTACAGTGGTGTGCAAAAGTCTGGAATCACTTGTAAATTTGACGTTTTTTCAACTTCGTGACCTTTATATCTTAATTTCTTTTTCCTCCTAGTGGCTTTTTCTGTGTATCTCATGATAAGTGATAGATTTGGCTATTAGGGCCAACTTTTAGTATTGGTTTGGCCCTTATTTTCTGAGTTTGTTCCCCATAGTTGTCCTGTCGATAGATTTTCTGTGAAAATCGCGTAATGTGCATCATTGGCCAACGATATATTATTGTAAGTATGCTTTAAAATATTTTGGACGCATACCAGCTTTCCTTCAAATTAATGTATGCGGCCTTGAAAAAGGCCGTTTTTATTTGTCAGTGATGGCTCGGTATTTGATGGGCCACCCTTTGTTCTTGATCACTTAACTGCACCTTGTTGGCATTGAATGAACCAGTCTGACAAGGTGATCGTTGGTGACAACGCAGTTCCAAGCTGCAATGAGTGACTCAATCAGCTCACGCTTTGATGTTGGATGCCTCTTGGATATTTCCAAGGCCACCTTGTGCCACAGGTTCTCGAATGGATTCAGATCTGGAGACTGGGCAGGCCAGTTCATTGACTTGATGTTCCGTTGCTTCCAGCTGATTACCTGTCTGGAGCGATGGCAGGGTGCATTGTCATCTTGAACAGGAACTGGCCAGGAAACAGCTGGTGTGCTGATGGCACCGTGCACTTTTGCAGTATGGTGATGTACTTGGCCCCGTTGACCATTCCATTGATGATGTGAAGACGTCCAATGCCACTGGCAGCCATGCAGCTCCAGACCATGACCTTCAAAGGATGCTTCACAGTGAGGTTGAGACACTCAGGCTTCAATTCCTCTCCAGGAAATCTCCTTACATAGGTATGGGCCTGGTTACCAAACAGGCAGAAGGTGCTTTCATCACTGAATAGCACCTTTTCCCATGTTTCAGTCGACCAGGTTGAGTGCTTTCTCGCCTACACGATCTGGTTGCGCCTTTGTATGTCAGTCGTCAGTGGCTTATTCTGTGCTTTGCAGCCCCGGAGACCAAACTGCAGGCACCGGTGATGAACTGTTGATGAGCTGACACGGAGCTCACTCTTGAATGACCACTCTCGAAGCAGCTGAGGAGAGGTCAACTTGTGATTAGTCAGTGAAATGCGTTGTAGTGCATGGTCCTGGCGTGATGTTGATGCATGTGGACGACCTGAACGAGGCTTGTCCACCACTGAACCCATTTCTTTCTTCTGTACAATCTTAACAGCACTCTGACTGCAGCCAACTTTCCTGGCTATCTGATGGCTTGAAAATCCTTCCTCGCTCATAAAGGACACACGAACACGCTCTTCCAACTTCAGGGTCCGAGTCGTCTTCATGGTCGATCCAGAAAGCATATGAAATTCAAAAATTCCGTGCGTTTTTATAGCTGCACTGTTGGCTAGATAACTGCATTGTGATTGGTTAGTGAAACTAGCCTCCTGATTTGGTCAGAAATAATGTGTGCATATTGGATAATCTCGATCCAGTTTTGACACAGGATCCACAAAAATCACAGTAGCTATCTCCCAGTGTCTGTAAAGTATTTAAATTGGAAGCAAGGAATGCAAAAAAGTCAACTCTAATAGCCAAATGTATCCCTTTTAACATGGTAGAAAGATGAATATGCTGGGCTAATGCAAAATTTAAAAAAACAAACCGTTAGAAAGTACGAAAAACGCAAAACTCACAAGTGATTCCAGACTTTTGCACACCACTGTAGGACCTGTCCTCCAGGTGATGTAAAACCTTCTCGCACCGAGGAGTTTTCTCCAGGGCCATGTGCCCATGAAGGAAGGGTTAGGACAGCCGTTATAGTTGGTGATTCGATCATTAGGCATGTAGATAGCTGGGTGTCTGGTGGACATGAGGCTCGCCTGGTAACATGCCTGCCTGGTGCGAAGGTAGTGGACCTCACATGCCACCTAGATAACGTCTTAGATAGTGCTGGGGAGGAGTCTGTTGTCTTGGTACATATCAGTACCATTGACATGGGAAAATGTGATAGGGAGGTTCTGCAGGCTAAATTTAGGCTTTTAGGTAGGAAGCTGAAATCCAGAACTTCCAGGGTAGCTTTCTCCGAAATGCTTCCCGTTCCACGTGCAGGACCCAAAAGGCAGGCAGAGCTCCAGAGTCTCAATGCAAGGATGAGGGCTTTGGATTTGTTAGGAACTGGGGAACATTCTGGGGAAAGGAGGGGCTCTTCCGAAGGGATGGGCTTCACCTTAACCGGGATGGAACCATGCTGCTGGCATTAACCTTTAAAAAGGAGATAGAGCAGCTTTTAAGCTAGATAATAGGGGAAAGCTGACAGTCGCTCAAGAGCGCATAGTTCGGAAGAATGTATCCTTGAAGGATACTACCAAAAGCAGAGAGGTTCCAAAAAAGAGTTAAGTAGCCCAAATGCCCTTGAGAATGGAGCAGACAGAGCTTAAAGATTCCAAATTACCCATGCCTACCAATAGCCAGATTAATATGAATAAAATACAGTCTCTAAAATGCTTGTATGCAAATGCTAGAAGTCTAAAAAATAAGATGGGAGAATTAGAATATATAGCACTAAATGAGAGGTTAGTTATGATTGGAATCTCAGAGACATGGTGGAAGAAGAACAACCAGTGGGACACTGATACCTGGGTACAAACTATATCGTAATGATAGAGCTGATCAAATTGGTAGAGAGGTTGCGCTCTGTTAGAGCACGCATTGAGTCAGAAAGGATTAAAGTTTTGCAGGAAATGAAATTTGCTGTAGAATCTCTATGGATTAAAATTCCATGTAAAAAAGGGAAGGCGATGGCAGTGGGGGAGGGGGGGGTGTACTATCGACCGCCTGGCCAGAATGAACAAATGGATGATGAAATGCTCAAAGAAATCATGGAAGCTAACAAAAGTTACAGCACAGTAATAATAATGGGTGATTTCAATTACCCCGGTATCGACTGGGTCAGTGTTACAGCCGGGACATGCTAGGAAGATAAATTTTCTAGATGAAATAAATGACTGCATCTTGGAGCAGCTGGTTCATGAACCAACCAGAGGGGAAGCCATATTGGACCTAGTCCTTAGTGGAACACCAGACCTCGTGCAAGAGATAAGGGTGTTTGGGCCACTTGTCAATAGTGATCATAGCATTATTGCTTTGATTAGTGGAGGAGGGATGCCACAGTACTACCTTTTAACATTCGAAAGGGAGACTATGATAAAATGAGGAAAATGGTTAAGAAAAAACTAAAAGGGCAGTTGCAAAGGTTAAAGACTTACATCAAGCCTGGGTGTTTAAAAATGCTATCTTGGAAGCCAAGACCAGCTGTATTCCACGCTTTAAGAAACGTGAAAGGCAGTCCAAAAAAACTGCCAGCGGGGTTGTAAAGATGAGGTCAGAGGCTGTTGCCAAAAAAGCATCTTTCAGGAAATGGAAAAAAGAGCCAAATGATGAAAACTGGAAACAACACAAGCACTGGCAACTTAAATGCAAGGCATTGATATGGCAAGCAAAGAGAGACTTTGAGAAGAAATTTCCACGGAAGCAAAAACGCATAATAAAGACTTTCAACTACATTCGTAGCAAAAAACCTGTGAGTGAGTCAGTAGGTTCATTAGATGATTGGAGGGGGGGTTTAAGGGGCACTAAGAGGCGACAAGGCGATAGCGGAGAGACTGAATGAATTCTTTGCTTCGGTCTTTACTGAGGAAGATGTAGGGATGTTACCCATGACTGAAGTGGTATTTAAAGGTGCGGAAGAATTGAAGGAAATATCGATACATCGGGAAGATGTATTACAACTATTTGATAAACTGAAGAGTAGCAAATCACGTGGACCGGATGGTATACATCCAAGGGTGTTGAAAGAACTGAAATATGAGATTGCAGACCTGCTATTAGTAATCTGTGAACTATCATTAAAATCATCTGTAATACCTGAAGATTGGAGGATGGCCAACCTAATGCCAATTTTTAAAAGGGTTCCAGGGGTGATCCAGGAAACTACATACCGATAAAAATGGTAGAAACCATCATAAATAACAAAATTTCTAAACATGTAGATAGTCATGGCTTAATAGGAGACAGCCAACATGGCTTTAGACAAGGAAGATTGTGTCTTACTAATCTGTTATGTTTTTTTTGAAGGTGTGAATAAACAGGTAGACAAAGGTGAGTCGGTTGATAATAGTGTATTTGGACTTTCAGAAAGCCTTTGACAAGGGTACATTTGAATTATATCACTGCCCCACCACTTCCATTGGGAGGGCATTCCAAGCATCCCACCACCCTTTCAGTGAAAAAGTATTTCCTGACATTGCCTTTCCATTTACCCCTTGCAGCTTCATGTTATGCCCTCTAGTTTTACAGCTGCCCCGTCTTTGGAAGAGGTTTGTTTGTCCATTAATACTCTTTAAGTATTTAAAGGTCTGTATCATATCTCCCCCTTTCCCTCCTCTCCTCCAGAGTGTTCATATTTAGGTCTTCAAGTCTCTTCTCATAAGTCTTCTGATCAGGCTCCAGATCATTTTGGTCGCCTTCCTCTGAACCGCTTCCAGCCTTTTTATATACTTTGCTAGATTCGGTCTCCAAAACTGAACACAATATTCCAAGTAAGGCCTCACCATTGACTTGTACAGTGGCATTAGTACCTCTCCTTTCTGCTGGTAATTCCTCTCTGTATGCAACCCAGCATCCTTCTGGCTTTTGCCATCGCCTTGTCACACTGTTTCGCCACCTTGAGATCATCAGAAACAATCACTCCGAAGTTTTTCTCCTGGTCCGTACACATCAATCTCTCGACCCTATCGCATACAATTCCCTTGGATTTCTGCTTCCCGAGTGCATTACACTGCACTTCTTCACATTAAATCTTAACTGCCAAGCATTTTATACCATTCTTCCAGTTTTTATAGATCTTTCATCATGTTCCCCATTCCTTGAGGGGAGTCTACTCTGTTGCAAATGTTGGTGTCCCCTGCAAAAAGACAGACTTTTCCATTCAGCCCTTCGGCAATATCACTCATGAATATATTGAATAGTACCGGTCCCAAGACCGAACCCTGGGGCACACCGCTAATCACCTTCCTTTCATCTGAGTGAGTCCTGTTTATCATCACCTTCTGTGGTCTGTCAGTCAGTGAAAGATGGCTCTGTTTAAAATGGCCACATTCACTCCCTGTTCCATTTTCACAATGGTGAAGATGCGATCTGCCTGAGACTGCCAGAAAAGCCATTATCAAACTTCAAAGGGGTACAAGGCCATCTCCAAAGACCTTGGAATTCCTATGTCTACATTTCACAATGATATTAAGAAGTTTTCTGCTCAGGAGGTGATATCAGGGGACCCCAATGGAAAGCTGAGCCTAGCGCTCCGTTGTCAAAGCCAGCAAAAGGTATTTAAATGACTATCACTCAGCGAATTGATAATAGTAATTGTGACCCAAATGAGCCTGGAGAGGTGTGGGGTATAAGTAATGGCTGCAACCCACCGAAAAACAGCAAATCCTAAAGAGCTTTCTTGGCCACCAAGCTGAACAGTGTGAGAGAGAAAAGATGGCTGCTGTGTACTGTGCGTTCTATGAGGGGGACATGGCAGCATGCATGAAAATGTTGTGGGCTGGCTGTGACACAGGGGTGCAAGTCACAAAAGTGGGGTTATAAGAGCCTGGTTTACTAAGCTGAAAACTGAGATGTCTAGGATAAAAGCTGAGGTGGAGGAGGTGATGTCTGAGCTGTGCTCAGAGCTGTCTGACATGGGCTGATGAGTAGAGTATGTTGAGTAGATGGAAGCAGCGACAATAACGGTAAGTGCTTTACCGATGACAGCGGAAGAGTTGGAAGGAGCGAGAGGGCACCTGTAACTCGAACTGGAGGACTTGGAAAATTGTACAAGAAGGAATAACTTGTGGATAAAAGTGGTTCCGGAGACTGAGGAGTTTAAGGACTGTGTGAAAGTGGCTCAGGACATTTGTAAAACGTTGCTGGCCACTGGTGGGGGGGGGGGGGGACAAGAGGTTTACCGTATTAAAGTGGACAGAGCTCATAGAGTGCCGGGCCTCGTGAGAGGGGATCCGTCCAGAGACATAATAATCTGCCTGCATGACTTGCTATTAAGGATCAGATTGCAGCACGGATGAAGGCCGCAGGCTGTGTTTGCTGATTTGGCCACGGCCATCCTCCAACAGCGAAGAGCCCTCAAGATGTATACCACTAGGATGTGCCAAGAGAATATAAGATATCATGGCTGTATCCCTTTGGGATTGCTTTTATAACAAATGGTGTCACCAGGAGGGTAATGACGCAGAAGGAATTGGTAGCTGCATTAAAGGAGGTAGGAATGGCAGATATCCCTGAGCATGTGGAAGTTCGCACCGGCGGCAGAGAGAAGAAGGGAGCATTGCAACAAAAGGGCAAGAAGGACCAGAATCATCAAGCAGTGGACAACCGAGAGCAGAATTAAGACTGGTCTGGCTATTTCACACTGACTGAATGGGAGCAGGAGTTGTCTTGGGGTGAGGGTTAAGTCTGAGGGGTGCTGATAATGCTGGTCAGCAATGCAAAGATTAACCATAACCTGAGGGAGGGGAAGGAAGCACAACAAGGGAATAGGGAGAAACACTATATGGAGCAATGTGTATGGGTGTGAGAGCTGGCGTGATATGGGTGGGTTGTGGGGGAGATAGGAATGTGGCGTTGGGGTAGCAAGAGTGTATGTAAGGAAGGGGTGGTGTTTGGGGATTGTCAGGCAGGGGGGTTCATGATTTCAATTCTGGAGGGAAGGCATAGCGAGAGAGGCTATGGCACTGGGGATGGGGGAGGGGAGGGAGTGTTGGGTGAGGGAGGAGGGGTCTTGATAATGAATGGTGGTACAATCAGTATGGGGGATAGGAGAAGGAAACATATAGGGTGAAATTTGACTCTTAATGTGAAGGGCCTTAACTCTTGGTAAAAGCAGAGGAGGGCCTTGGAGAGGGAGGGGTGTCGTGTGCAGGCGGATGTCCTCTTCAAGAAATGCATCTGAAACAATTGCAGGAAGGCTGGTTGAAAAAGGGGTACTATGATAGGGCCTGGCTGGCATCCAATATGGGCAATCCTAAAAAAATGGTGTGGGTATCCTATTTTCTAAAGGCCTAAGGGTGGCGAAGAGGGAAGTGGTCTGTGATGGGGAAGGAAGGTTTGTGATATGGAAAGGGGAGGTGGAGGAGCCGACCCTAGTTATAGCTTGTGTCTATGCATCTAACGTAAATCAGCGCAAGTTCTTTTGACATGTTGGGGGACAGTATGTGGAGTATGAGTGCTGATTCATTGATTATTTGGGGGGACTTTAATGTCACCATCAACCCCAGGGTGAATAAGTTGATGGGGGGGGGGGAGGTAGGGAGGCTAGAAAGAAAAACCTAACACGCAAATTAGGGGCAATAGATGTGTGGTGGTTTCAGCGGGGGACCCAAAGGGGCTTTACGTTTTATTCTCATCTGCACAGTACATATAGTAGAATAGACATGATCTGGGTGGATGGAGCACTGGTGCACCAAGTGCAGGAGGTGGAGATTGGTCCAATCACTTGAATTGATCACACTCCATTAGTGATCAAGGTAGGTTTCCAACCAGGCCCCCACTGGGCTTCAGTTCTGGAGACTGAATGAAATACTGCTTAAGGTACCTAGTGGGGAGGAGCGAAGTAAAGGAGTTATACTAGAGTATATTGAATGACACTGGGCAGATTACATGGAGCATTATTTGGGATGCTTAAAAGCTGTAATACGGGGTCATGTTGTAGCCATGGGGGCCTAAAAGTAAAGGGAGCAGGAACTTTTATGGGAATTGAAGGTGTTGGGGTAGGCTCATCAGCGTAGGGGGGATAGTCATCTTCTCCGGGACATTGAATGAGTTTGGTCGAAGTTGGAAGGGTTGTGAGCTGAAGATCTGGCACATCAACTGGAAAAGCTGAAACATCAGTATTGGGGGGGGGGGGGGGGATAAGTCTAGTCTGTACTTGACCAACAAGCTTAGGGCCTGAAGAGCGACTCAGCAGATTCTTCGCATTAAGAACGCTGTAGGGGGCTGGAAGAGTAATACAGGGTTGTGGGATAAGGCACATGTGTGTGCTAGAGTGCTGTCCACTGCAATACAGGAGCAGTGCTATAAGATGTTGTATAGAGCCTACTTCATTCCTACCAGACTTTGTAGATTGCGGGGGAAGCGGCGTCCCGAGTGTTGGAAGGGTTGCTGAGGTATTGGGGACTATATGCATTGTCACGCCACCACCACTCGCCTCTAGCTTAGAGGGGCGTGGGTTTTTGGAGAAACCTTCTGCTGTATGATTTTTCAGCTATTTTTTAAACTATTTCCCTGCAATGCCCTCTGGGAAACGTAGTCCTTATTCAGCTGTATGGGTGCAGCATGCAGAAAGCTGTAGTCAGGCTCAAGTAGGTAAGGCAAATGACAGAAATTATTTTTATATACACAATGGTTCAATCATACCACACATAGGATTGTTGGTTCAGGACTCTTTGAAGCAAAAATTGTCCAAAACATATCCAACCACAAAATGCAGTTTGAAAGGTTCTCTCTATTGCAGGATACACAGTCTTTACCAGCAAGCCTAATTGTATTCCCTTCTTAGCTTTGCTGGTTAATCACCAAACAAAAAGCACATTTAAAGTCTGTGGTAAACTTCCCCTCTATAAACACAAGGGAAACACAGCCACCCTGCTTGTGGAATAAGGGTACCTTTTTCCTGGATAACCTTCTTTCAGGACTGGCTTGCTTTGTCTATGTTCTCAGGTTTACAGCTTGGCACAAAGAACAGTCCATGGGAGTGTCCTCCTCAATCAGCTTCACCTCGGGCTCTCCCAGCTGCATAGGCTCTGACTCCCCACCTTGCTCACAGTGCTCAGCTAACAGCCTTCCGGGGAATCCTGGAATCTCTCTTGTTCCTGGCTCCAAACTCTCCTGCAGCCGGGCTACATGCCAAATAGCACTCTTTCTAGCTGGAAGCTCCGTTCCTCTGCTCTGCTCTGCTCAGCCTGGCTTCCTGCTTCTCCTCTCCCCTTTCCCCTTTCCCCTAAATCATACTCTGCTCTGGGTTTATACTTACAAGGCTCTAGCTCCAACCCCACCCTACTCAGGTGACGGCAATCAGCCTGACTCTGGGCACCTGAGTGCTTGAAGCATTCACTTTCTAAAGGGTTCTGAGCCTTGTATCCTCTCCCCTTTCTTCCACTAGGGGGAGCCTGAAATGTTTTCCACGTGGACGTTTTATGATTCCTGGAGGTGTTCATGGCTTTCCTACCCTGATTTGGTAAAAGGGGGCCCTTTACTAGGGTGAATTCCCTGTCTCTGTCCTCCCCCAGACTCTGGATAGGCCTCCTTGCCACAGCATGTATGGTGGAACTGTCCACTTATAAAGAAGGTGTGGGAATGGATGCAGATTACTGTGAAGGCGTTAGTGGCTTGGGAGATGGAACTGGCACCCCTTTGTATGTTTGAATGTCTGGAAGGGGGAAGGGAGATGGGAGATGGGCTTGTTGTGAAGTATTTCTCCATCGTAACACAGATGGAGATAGCCCATGAATGGAAAAGGGCTGCCGCATTGGATGCCAGTCAGATTTTGGTGCATTTAGAGTATGTTTATCAACTGTGCGGTTAAGTGTCATCGCAGGGAAAATTTCCAGAAGGTGTGGGGATTATGAGTAGTGGAAAAATAAAAAAAAATCAATCGGGCCTGTGAAGAAGGGGTGGTGGTAGGGAGGGGGGATGGGGGGTAGGTACTCATGTAACTCATGTGTTGAAGGGTGGGTTTGGAGGAGGAGGGAGGGCGGGTGAGGGGATAGTGAGGTAGGGAACCTGGTTATGTGAATCCATATCGAACCTGTTCTTCCCACTGGGGTATGGGGGTGGGCAGATAAGAGGGTCTCTGTGAGATGTTGGCGTGATTAAGGGAGGAGGGGAGGGGTTTTGCAGTTAGGGGGAGAATTGGGTGTTTGTGGATTTTGAGGGGGGTTGGGGTATTCTGATACTCTGTTGTACTTAAACACCAATGAACAATTTTTTTTTTAAAGTTTAAATTCTTTTATTTGGAAAATCTCAGGTAATACAAATAATATCCAACAATATGAGAAACAACAAACAATATATCATGATCTAGTCCACAAATTGGAGCGTGTCAAAACAGAAGAAAAAGACAATCCTGAGCAAGAGCAGAGAAACTAAACATAAAAACCCCTTTTACTTAGCAAAAACCAAGAAAATTAAAAAAAGAAACATAACAATACCATCATCCAGACTTATGTATAAAGGTCTCCAATTGTGAGGAATCAAAAAAGGTAAATGAATTACCCTGAAAAGACACAAGGCATTTACAGGGATACTTAAGTACAGAAGAAGCTCCCATTGCAAGCACCCGAGGGCGCAATGCAAGGAAAGCTTTCCTCTTCAGTTGAGTAGATCGACAAACATCCGGAAACATTTGTATCACTTGACCAAAAAAATTATCACGACGATGATTAAAGTAAGCCTGAAAAACCCTATCCTTATCTTTCTCCAAAGAAAAAGAAACTAATAACGTAGCACGCACAGGAATCTCTTCTACTGAGGTTTCTAAGTAAGTAGATAAATCCAAACTCTGGATAGAAAGACGATCCATTTCCCCCGCATCCACATTAACAGCCTCAGATTCCGAAGCCGGACTTACTTTAATCCCGGAGGGTAAATAATATATTTTGGATAAAGGAATAGAGTCCGGATCCGAAATCTTTAGGACATCTTTCAGATACTTAAAAAACAGAATAGTTGGAGAAAGAAAATGAGTGCGGGGGAAATTTAATAAACGAAGGTTTTTTACACGTAAGACATTCTCTAACATTTCATCACGACGATGTAAAAGCAGTGAGTCCTGAACTGATGACGTCAGGACCCCTTGCGTCGACAAAATCTGACCCGCTAATTTTTTTGCCTGAGATTCAAGAGAAACAATTCTATCCTGATGTTCAGTAAGCATAACAACAGTCTCAGAGGTAAATTTAGATAGCTGCAGTAGAGAGGATTTCAGTGATAATTCAGTTCGGGAAACGATCTGCCAAATATCTAAAAGCGATACTTCTTTAGGAGGCTTAAGTTCATCGGGGGTATACGTATACTCAAAAGGACGAGGCATTGTAGCAATAGGAGCAACCAATGTCAAAAAAGAGTCAGGAAGTGTAACCGAATTAGGGAGAGTTCCCCCATCAACATTGAGGGGGGATCGTACCCTTTATCTGAGGTTCTTTGCTGGGTGGGGTACAAACCCTGCGCGGAAGAGGAGTAACATCAAGAGAACCAGGACTTACAGAGACCGAGGAATCAGACATTTCAGCGGCAGGAGGAGGAAGCTCGGACTTAAAATGAGAGTCCAAGGGACCAACGACCTTAACCGCTTTACCTGTGGACATAGCAGAAGGAAGAACTTTCTTCTTCCTCTTTCCCATCTAGATGTTAACAGTCCGAGGCTCTCAGCATCTCAGTGCTCCAAAGGGGCGTGCCCCTTTGGACACGCCCCTTCGGAGCACGTGCCCTCGGGTACGCGCCCGCGGTGCGCGTCCCGCACACCAATGAACAATTTTTAAAGCAACAATTATTTGTAAAAACTCAATAAAAATGTGTTGGAAAAAAAACGTTTTCTGCTCACAGAACTGTCAAGAACCTCCCAGGATGTGGTGGGGAGAGGAAAATTAACCCAAGAGGTCTTTGAAGGTTAGTGCAAACTGTTGGAAAAACACCATGTACAACATCCAAAGAGCTTAAGGCTGGCCTGGAGCAATCTGGAGTGGTGGTTTCAACCCGCACCATATGCCACATGCTAAACAAAGAAGGACTTCATGAGCAAAGACCAAGAAGGACTCCACTGCTCAAAGACAGACATAAAAAGTCATGCCTTATCTTTGCCCAAACCCACCTTGAGAAACCACAACCCTTTTGGGAAAATGTTCTGTGGACAGATGAAACCAAACTTCATCTCTTTGGCAATGCAGACCAGTGATACATTTAGAGGTGAAGAAATGAAGCTTATAAGGAAATAAAGCCCTTCCTACAGTTAGATATGGTGGAGATTCCATAAAGTTGTGGGGCTGTTTTGCTGTCTCAGGAACTGGAGGCCTGGAACGTATTAAAAGAATCATGAAGTCAGAGGACTACCTAGGTATCTTGGAGCAAAATGTGCTACCTAGTGTCAGAAAGCTGTCTGGGTCGAAGGTCATGGTTCCTCCAGCAGGACAATGACCCAAAACATACGTTCAAAAGTACAAAAGAATGATTAAAAAGGAAAAAATGGACTGTTTTTAAACTGGCCAGCAATGAGTCCTGATCTCAATCCAATCGAGAACCTTTGGAAAGAGCTGAAAAGGAATCCTGGAAACATTCATGAGCTGGAACAAATCGTACTTGAAGAGTGGGAGAAACTACCAGCAGACAGATGTATGAAACTTATAGATGGCCATAAGAAATGTTTGGAGGCTGTCATCACTGCCAAAGGTTGTGCAACCAAATATTAATGAAGGGTGCCATTAATCCTGCCAGGTCAAATTTTGTGGTTTTTTTTTCTCAGTAATTACTACATCCAAGTTGCACATACATCATTTTTTTTCTTGTATACCTTTGAACATACTATTGAAATATTGTGATGACATACAGTTGAAATGTTACCAATTATTCCTCAAGATATTGTACACATAATTGAAATGCAAGGGTTCCAATAATGTTGACCACAACTGTATATGTGGCTGATTTATCCTGCTGTCTACGGAGAACTCACTCACTTTCTACACTTAAAAGGCATGTTGCATCACTTTATGTATTTACGTGGTGCATGAAATTCTCCAGGACCAAGCAGGAAGTCAGCCCTCACTTATGGGTGTCATCGACGCCGATGAAGCCCCAGCGGAGCATTTCCCCAGCTTTCCATGAAAGCCTTTGGGAATGCTGGCACGCATGCGCGGTTCCCTTCCCGCCTAAAGGTGCCATCTTACCTCAGTCTCTTTTTTTTCCGTGAAGCCCATCGGACGTGTGTCCTTTTTTTTTTTTTCCCGGAAAAGAGAAGTTTTTTCTTTGCGTTATTTCGCTTTTTTCCTCAGATTCGACGTCGGTTTCCCTCCCGCCGGGTTCGGTACACCGGTATCGAATCCCTTTTTTTCTTTTTTCGGTTTTTGCCCTTAGTGGCTAGGCGCTCGCGCCAATTCTTTTTCTTTTTCCCTGGAAGGCCGGTCCTTTGACCTCGCGGGGACCCTTTTCTCCCCGATGGCTTCCAATGGTTTTAAAAAGTGTGATCGGTGTAAGAAGATAATGTCTCTCGGGGGCGGAGCCTGATGTCCAGCGGGGTAGACGCTTCGTGCTGAAGCTCCCGAGGGGCCTACTCAGAATCCTGACTTAATATCTACATAAACTTAATATTTTGCTCCGGACTCACCGGGGTGCCTTGGGGGGATTGGCGGCCCACAAGCCAGTGCGCTTGGACTTTGGGTCTCCCTCTTCTTCACATGGAAAACGCTCCAAAACAGAGGTGTCTTCCCCACCAAAGCTGGTTCCATTTCGGGTAAGCCCCGAAATGCAGCAGGAGATCTTGGAGGAAATACGTGGTGTGAAGGAACTGGTGCAGTCCAACGGAGAAGCGCTCCGAGCCATGCGAGAAGATTTCGGTATGCTTCAGGACCGGCTTGAAGGTCTTTCACTACGGCTGGACAACATGGCGGGGGTCCTCGATTCGCACGCGGTGCGCTTGGTGAACTTGGACAAGGCTGAGCGTCAGATACAGAATCTTCAAAAAGAGTTAGAGGATTGCAATAATCGAGCCCGTCGCAACAATGTCAGGCTCATAGGAGTACCAGAGGGTGCGGAAGCAGGAGATCTCAGAGAATTTCTGGTTAAAACTCTTCCCTCCTTGCTGAAGATTACCTTTTACGGAGCTCTGGAAATTGACTGCGCATATCGTGCTCCCACCAACATCGCACTTAATCGGACGACCCCCCGACCCATTATCTTTCGATTACTGAGGTATCAGCAAGTTGAGCAAATTTTCAAAGCTGCCCGGGTGATTCAACATCTGCAGTTTGAAGATCATAAAGTCTCTTTCTTCCCCGACTTGGCAAAGGCCACAGCTGACCGGCGGAAGGGACTCCTTGCTTTTCGACCTAGACTTCAACAGTTACAGGCTCGCTTTGGCCTCTTATACCCGGCGAAGCTCAGAGTGACTCTCCATAACCAAACTAGCACCTTCGAAGATCCTGCTCTGCTAGCAACATTTTTAGATTCCAAAGAGGCAGACCAGATGCGCTAAGTCAACAACTCGGATAGACTCCGCTGGAACTGCCCGTCATTTTGAATGACCCGACGTGGTGATCATTGTCTGGAATAGAGACTACCTGGACCTTTCTTTCTTTAATATCTACCTTTCTCGGTCTCCTTTTCCTCCATGATGTGCACCTCGGTTGGATTCGGAGCACGCACAGCTATACCGCTTATCTGTCTCAATTAGGCCTTCTCTGGGGTTTCACCCCGCAGACATCAGGTCGCCAGTAATTTCTGGGGTTTTGCTTCTTCTCTAAGGCACTTCGGTGCTTCTCCTGTTATATAGGGCGCTTCATGATTTTATTGGTATATTTTTATCAGATCGTGTGTATAGTCATTTATAGTTGATATGAGGGACATTGCGCAACTCGTTGCGCCATCATGTTTCTTTCTCAGAATGTTTGACTTTGTTGTATGGCCTTCTATAAGTTCTTGTCATTGAACGGAAGAGGCATTAATGGTCCAATCAAAGGAATGACCGTTCTTAGTTATTTTACTCATGACCATACTGATGTAGTGTTTCTTCCGGAATCCCATTTCACCTTCGTTGAACTACTGAAACTCACTGCCACACCTTATATGGTGGCTGCCTTTTCTCCCGCTGTTTCCAAGCGGTGTGGGGTAGCCATCTTGGTTGAGAAATCTTTGCCACCCACTGTAATGGATACTAGCTTTGATGGGGAGGGTAGTTGGGCCTGTGTATATTTTGGGTTGGAGATGGTGAATTTCCGTGTATTTGTGTTTATGCTCCGAATGTGGATGACCCTGTCGCTGTTACCCGGTGGTGACTTTTGCTGGGTATTTGATCTTTTGATAGATAGATTGTTGCCTAGAACGCGTGGTCCACCCAAGAGTCTTTACACTCTGCCAGCTCTGATGAAAGATCTTGTGCGAGTAGATATATGGAAACTGCTTTACCCATCCGACTTAGAGCTCACCTTTCTCAGCCCCCCCATCACTCACAATCTAGATCTGATTTTTTCTTCTCTCCTCAGTACTACTTTTCCAAGTGGACATATACTCCTGATAGGTTAGCTAATTGGAAAGCCATCCAGAGCACTTGATGCTGGACATACCTTGTGGCCTCTGGTCTACTAAACTCCTGTTAAGTATGATTGTCCCGCATCACAGTATTACTGGAGTCTGGTCTGGGGTCGTCTTCATTCCATTTTATATTTTCCGGAACCCCTCTTTGGGGAGATTGTGGGGCTCCGCTCAGCTGCGGGGATCCCCTCTCTTCCTAAATTGGCTTGCTTCCTTTTAGCCTTTATGCCGGGCCTTGCTATTTCCTGGTTCCTCACTCACGAAATCTTGGGAAAATAGCTCTTTTTTGAGCTCTAATGAACGGTAATCATATTTGTTTTCATTGCGAATATGTGCAAACCCCTTATATGTTAGCCTCTTCCGTTCAAATCACTCACTAGTGGTCTTGTTAGAAGATGCTCCACGATTATGTTCAAACTATTCAATGTTCTCAGTTGACGGTTTGATTCTGTATTAATCTCTGTCACATGCTCATCCGGTATCATAGACCCTACTTCTGTTTGTTTGATGTACAATAATTATTGTATGTAAGCGCGTATATGATGATCCTTATCAGCTTAGAGAAGAAGCATTGGGGTGGGGGGTAACTGGGGTTGTTTTCTTTACCGTATGTGTGTATTTGTTTCTTTTGGTGTGTTGTTACTTTTGTTTGTTGCAAAATGAAAATAAAAGTTTAAAAAAAAAAAGAAAAAAAAAAAAAAAGAAGATAATGTCTCTCATCGACACACACGACTGCTGCCTTCGGTGCCTTGGCTCGGACCACGATACCAAAACGTGCGGGCCATGTGGAAAAATGTCTTCCAAGGCCCTCTGCAGTCGTCAGCAACAAAGTAAAAGGCTTTTCTCGGACTCGGCCTCTGCCCGGGCCCGGACCTCGTCTGAGGCCTCGACATCTCGGGATTCCGATCCCGAGAGGCGTCGGAGCTCCTCGGACAGGGGGTCCCCCGACCGGGAACATAAGAGGAAGAAGAGGCTCGCGAGGGTGGCGTCGGAGGAGGTCCCTGAGCCCTCGAGGGCCAGGTCTAAGACCCCCGACTGTCGTCCCGGGCCCGTGGACCAGGAGAAGCCAACTAAAGTTCCTCGCATGGAGCTGGAGTCTGCTGGACACGTAAGTCCTGTTGTCCTCGTGGACTCACCTCCCCGAGTACCGACGTCGGGCCCGGCGCTGCCAGGGCCCGAGTCGGGGGCTGCTGCGTCACCCGAGCTGAGTCTCAGGTTGACAGCCTTGGAGAGCAGAATGTCTGCCTTCATGGATCAGCAGCGGGCACTGATGGCCAGCCTGTCTGGCGCGTCTGCCACGACCACCGGGACATCGACTTCGAAGTCGACCCCGGAGACCGAGCCGATACTCGAGTCCCTTGCGGCTCAAGGTCGTCCTCGGTCGAGGTCTCCCTCGACCTCCTGTTCGGGACCGAGGGTCTTGACGCCGGTGCCACCGACGTCGGGGCGGGTGCCTAGAGGCCCCGCGGGGTCGGACCTCGACTCGACATCGGACGAGTCTGCTTGGGAGACCGAAGACGAGGAGTCTCCTGAACCTTCAAGACTCGGTGTGTTCCTTCGGACTCACCTGAGTCTGAGCCCCGGAGTAGATCCCCTCCGGAGGATACTAGGTTCTCGGAGTTTGTCCGCGATATGGCCGCTGCCCTGGCTATCTCGGCTGACCCCGAGGAGGAGCCTCGAGCCGAAGAGTTCGATGCTCTGCAGTATGACTCTCCTCCGAAGGAGGCCTTTACTGTCCCGGTTCCTCCGATGCTGGAACGGCTCCTCTTCCGGATGTGGGAGGCACCGGCCTCGGCGCCGGTTTTGAGCAAGCGAGTCGATTCCATCTATCTGCTCCGAAAGAGTCCTGGCTTCCAGAAAGCACAGCTACCACACCATTCCATGGTTGTGGAATCGGCCATGCATCATCTGAAGAGTCAGAAGATGCACTCCGGTGCCTCCTGGTAGGGAGGCCCGAAGCCTTGATGGCGTCGGTAGGTAGTGCTTTCAGGGCTCGATGCTTGTTTGCCATGTCCAGACTTACCAGCTGCACATGGGCATGTATTTACGAGACCTGGCCAAGGAGTTTGCTGGATTCTCTGCTGGTCTCTCCGGGGAATCCTTGCAGAGTTTTAAGTCCTTGTCTTCGAGGATCAGGGAATGCTCTAAGTTCATGTCCCGCGCCGTCTATGATGGCTTCGAGGCTTCGGCCTGAGTAGCGGCAGCCGGCATCGCGGCCCGACGCCAGGCATGGCTGCAGTCATCAGACCTCGAGCCATGGGTTCAGGACAAGTTGGTCGATGTCCCTTGCCGAGATGAAAACCTTTTTGGCAAGCCTGTGGCCGAGAAGGCCGCTCAGCTCGAGACAGAGCTCCTCACGAGGACAAGGCTGTCGGAAGACCTCTGCCCCTTCTCATAAAAAGAAGGGCTCGGGTAAAAAGTCCTTTTACCTGAGGAAGGGCACTGCCTACAAACAGTACCCACAATATCCGGCTGCCCAAGCTGCCCCCCAGGGTCAGCAAGCCAAGGGCCAAGGTAATGTGCCCCGTAGGCAGAGGACCCCCAAGCCTGCAGCCCCTGCTCCCACTCAGCAGGGTGGGGGTTTTTGACTCCTTGAGTATAGCCATTCCTCCCTTGCAGACCCAGCCCTGCACAGGAGGCCGCCTAGCCTTGTTCGCCCACAAGTGGCCCTTGATAACCCAAGACAGTTGGGTGCTGGACATAGTCCATCGAGGCTATGCCCTGCATTTTCACCAACTGCCTCCGCCACACTTCCCAGGGGAACCTTTCCGGCCTCCCCTGCGTACAGCCCTTCTCCTCCAGGAGCTAAAAGGTCTGTTGCTGGACAAGGCGGTGGAGCCTGTGCCTCCCCATTTCCGAGGTCACGGGTTTTACTCCAGGTATTTCCTGGTGCCAAAAAGAACCGGTGGTCTTCGACCCATTTTGGATCTCAGAAACCTGAACAAGTTTCTGGTGAAAGTGAAGTTTCTGATAAGGAAGCTTATCATAGCTCAGGTAGGAGCTATAGAAAAGATGATGTGACTCTGAACAAGCAACCTGTCAGTTCTGGTAGAAGTAAGAAAACAGAGTTTTCACATAAAAGACTACCAGTCCCAGAATGCACCAGGTTTCCAGCAGCCATGAGAGGGGCTGAAGTGAGAAAACGTGTGTGCAATCAAGAGAGCTATGAGGTAATCCCTAAGCACTCATCTAAAAGGGCAGAGCCTGATTCAACACAGCTGCGCTGTGTTAGAGAGGAGCACACATCAGAACAGAATAAGAATAGAGCTTATTCTACAGATAACAGCTACAGAAAGAGCTTCAAAGACAGAGACAGCAACGGCTACAAGCTCCAGTCCAGCTACAGGTTTAAGCATCACCTGGAGACGCAGATCCCAGCAGTGATTCTCCCTTGCTCACACACACAATCAGGTGCAGCTTTAATTACTATCAATTGACCAGCTGAAAGCCTTTAGCTGGCTGGCTGCTACTGTGTGAACCCAAATCCTGCTTTAAGAGCTGTTTGCAGTGGAAATAAGAAACAAAGTTAGGTTTCTTTGTGATGGCTGATGTGTTTGCTCACAGAAAGCTAGCAATAGCATTTAGATAGAGAACAGTCCATGTAATGAATAGTTTCATCTGCTGTATCTCCCCCTTCATCAATCAGCATAGGGTCACTATCATACATTGGCACAGACGAGTCTTTCCATAAGGCACTATCATGAGAATGCTTATTCCCTTGCTGCCATTCACTATTATAGATAGGGTCTGGATCAGTGTTCATATCTGAGCCTCTCCTGCTATCATAATTCCTCTCTGTATATCCTGGCCAGTATGTAATCCAGTTCTGATGTCCAGCCTTCCAATCTTGATCCCTGGACACTGGATCTCCTCTCACATACCTTCTGGCCTTGGTCTGAAAGTCCCTTCCACGTGCAGTCTTCTCTCTTCCAGGTAGCCACTGGTGATTCCTATCTCTGCCATTCCATTCCTCTGGCTGACTCCAGTCCAATGGACTCTGCTGGCATTTGAAATACCTCCCAGTATAGGTATTGCCTTGGATTCTCCCAGACCCTCCAATGGCCTTTCTTCTCTTCCTTCCAGAGAGTTTCCTTCTTTCTCTATCCACTTGGCTTGGCTTCTGCTTCTCCAGGTGATGCTTAAACCTGTAGCTGGACTGGAGCTTGTAGCCGTTGCTGTCTCTGTCTTTGAAGCTCTTTCTGTAGCTGTTATCTGTAGAATAAGCTCTATTCTTATTCTGTTCTAATGTGTGCTCCTCTCTAACACAGCGCAGCTGTGTTGAATCAGGCTCTGCCCTTTTAGATGAGTGCTTAGGGATTACCTCATAGCTCTCTTGATTGCACACACGTTTTCTCACTTCAGCCCCTCTCATGGCTGCTGGAAACCTGGTGCATTCTGGGACTGGTAGTCTTTTATGTGAAAACTGTTTTCTTACTTCTACCAGAACTGACAGGTTGCTTGTTCAGAGTCACATCTTTTCTATAGCTCCTACCTGAGCTATGATAAGCTTCCTTATCACAAGTTCAAGATGCTTACTCTTGAAACACTTCTGCCCTACCTCCAGCAGGGAGATTGGCTTTGCTCTTTAGATCTAAAGGATGCTTACACTCACATCCTTATTCATCCAGACCACAGAAAGTACCTCAGGTTCATTGTGGGAGGAAACCATTATCAGTACAGAGTACTTCCTTTTGGACTGACCTCCGTTCCCAGGGTGTTTACCAAGTGCCTGGCAGTGGTGGCAGCCTACCTGAGAAATCAGGGCATCTTTGTGTTTCCTTACCTAGACGACTGGCTCATCAGAGGCCAGACTTCCCTGGAAGTTCAACAGGCCACCAACAGGACCATAGAACTGCTCCAAAAGGTGGGCTTTGTCATCAACTTCGCAAAGTCCACTTTGCTCCCCTCCCAGAACTTGGAGTTCATAGGGGCAAGGTTGGATTCTCAGCTGGCAAGAGCATTCTTACCAGTGGACCGAGCACAAAGGCTCATGGACCTCGCCAGCAAGTTTCTGCACCGGTCCCTGGTCTCCGCCAGACTCTGTCTCAGGCTTCTGGGCCACATGGCGTTGATAGTACAGGTGACCCCCAATGCCAGGCTCAATATGAGGCCTGCCCAGTGGTGCCTTCAGACTCGGTGGTCACAAGCCTCAGGCAGTCTCAGAGACAGGATCAGAGTGTCCCACCGTTTCCTGGCCTCCCTCAACTGGTGGTTACACCCCCCCAATCTGCTGGTGGGGGTGCCCTTTCAGATCCCACCTCATACAGTGGTACTGACCACCGATGCCTCTCTGCAGGGTTGGGGAGCACACTGCCTAGACAAGTGCACCCAGGGCCTGTGGTCTCATTGGGAGGCGTCCCAGCAGATCAATCTGCTGGAACTCAGAGCTATTCGCTTGGCCCTCAAGGCCTTTACTGCTTCCCTGGCACAACAGTCTGTCTTGATCCAGACAGACAATCAGGTAGCCATGTTCTATGTAAACAAACAGGGCGGGACTGGTTCCCAGCCCCTTTGCCAGGAGGCCCAGGACCTCTGTTCCTTTGCCCTGAAACACAACATGCTCCTCAAAGCAGTCTGTCTACCAGGCCAGGAGAATTCCCTGGCCGACAGATTGAGCAGGATTCTGCAACCACACGAGTGGCAGCTACATCCTTTGGTAGTTCAAAAGATTTTCTTGAAATGGGGGCTTCCCTCCATAGACCTGTTTGCCAGTCCACTGAACAACCAGCTGCCAAGGTTCTGCTCCAGGCAACCGCATCCTCTGAGAGTAGCGGCAGATGCTTTTCTGATTCCCTGGACTCAGGGCCTACTCTATGCGTTTCCTCCCACCCCTCTGGTGGCCCGAACACTGTTCAAGATTCTCCGAGACAGGGCCTCAGTCCTCCTGGTAGCTCCCAGGTGGCCAAGGCAACCTTGGTTCCCCCTCCTGCTTCAACTAGTAGTGGATCTGCCTCTGCCTCTGGGATTGCAGCCCGACCTTCTCTCTCAGGATCAGGGCTCCTTGCTGCATCCCAATCTCAAAGCTCTCAATCTGGTGGCATGGAGGTTGCAAGGGTAGTGTTGGCTCCCTGGGGCCTGCCTCCCGAGGTTGAGGAAGTTCTCCTAGCCTCCAGGAAACAATCCACTAGGAAGACCTATGCTCTCAAGTGGAGAAGGTTCTCTGTGTGGTGTCAGCTACGTGCTGAGGATCCTTTCTCCTGTACTGTGTCAGTAGTGCTTCAGTACCTGCTGCACTTGTCCAGTCAGGGTCTCAAGTCCAACTCTGTTCGGGTCCACCTCTCTGTTTTGGCAGCTCACCACTCCCTAGTTGAGGGCCATTCCTTGTCTGTGCACCCTTTGGTGTCAAGGTTTCTCAGAGGCTTGCTTCTGCTCAAGCCTCCCATATGTCCTCCAGCTCCTGAGTGGGAGCTTAATGTGGTCTTGCAGCGACTGACTCGCCCACCTTTTGAGCCTATGGCTACTTGCCCTCTACGCTTCCTTTCCTGGAAGACTCTCTTTCTGATAGCCCTTACTTCGGCTAGGAGAGTGAGTGAGCTTCAGGCCTTGGTCTGTGATAGACCTTACACCAGGTTCTATAAGAACAGGGTTGTCCTCAGGACTCACCCTAAGTTCCTTCCTAAGGTTGTCTCCTCTTTCCACCTCAACCAGGAGGTGGTTCTTCCTACTTACTTCCCTAGGCCTCATGCAAGTCAGGCTGAAACAGTTCTCCATACCTTGGACTGCAGGAGGGCCTTATCCTTCTACCTTGAACGTACGCAGGGTCACAGGAAGGCTTCTCAGCTCTTCCTTTCTTTTGACCCCAATAACTTGGGGAGGCCTGTGTCCAAGCGTACCTTGTCCATCTGGGTGGCTGACAGTATCACCTGGGCTTACAAGGCAGCTGACCTTCCTTTGCAGGGTAGGGTCACGGCCCACCGTGTGAGGGCAATGGCTGCATCAGTGGCTCACCTCTGCTTTGTTCCATTGCAAGACATCTGCAGGGCTGCTACTGGGTCTTCAAGCCAGACTTTTGCAGCCCACTACTGTCTGGAGAGGGAGTCCCGTAGGGACAGTGCTTTTGGCCAAGCAGTGCTCCGGAATCTCTTTGAGGTCTAGGCAACTCTTGCCCTCCTGCCCTCTGGTTGGGCTACCTGTGGAGGGTGTGTTCTTGCAAAGTCTTTACTGTGTTGCTGAGACTAGAGGGAGTTCTCTTGTTCAGCCTGGGTTCCTGGTAGCCCAGAGCTGGGGAGTCACCCATAAGTGAGGACTGACTTCCTGTTTGGTCCTGGAGAAAGAGTAGTTACTCACCTGTAACAGGTGTTCTCCAGGAGCAGCAGGAATCAGTCCTCACTACCCTCCCTCCTCCCCTTGGAGTTGCAGTTGTACATAGTTTACTTTTTACATTTTTGTGTGCTGTTCTTAGCTATGTCATTTGACTGAGGTAAGATGGCACCTTTAGGCGGGAAGGGAACCGCGCATGCGTGCCAGCATTCCCAAAGGCTTTCATGGAAAGCTGGGGAAATGCTCCGCTGGGGTTTCATCGGCGTCGATGACACCCATAAGTGAGGACTGATTCCTGCTGCTCCTGGAGAACACCTGTTACAGGTGAGTAACTACTCTTTATCTGTTGCTGTCCCAAGCTACACAGAAACGGCAGGAAAGAGAGGACGGAGGAGGAAATAGAACAAAGATAAGCAAATAAGACCAAGAAATAAAGTTTAAAACCCCAAAAGGCTAAATAAATGAGAACTATTTCTTAAAAAGTATGTAAAATGTTTATCCCTGGCCTTTAATTTTGATTGGCACTCAAGTTTGAAAATATTTATTTGGTTTTGTGTATATGTTCAATGAGATCCCACCTTGTATATTATGGTTAAGGTTCTGTTGACCAGACTTACAGGTGCCTGGATTCTCATGATGCCATGCCATCTTTAGCAGATCTTACTATTTCCCATGGAATTGCTGGAGCGCATCATTCTCTGTTGCCTGTAAGATGTTTCACCAGTCACTCTTGTTATACATTGTTTTGAGCATATTCATATAAACAGTATATAAATGGAAATATCCAAATACATCAGCTAGGCTGAAGCACCATCTCCAGGAACAAGCAGGAATGTAGTCTTCACATATGGGTATCGTCGGTACCGACGGAGCCTGCGCGGGAACGCTCCCCAGCGTCCAATTAGAAAGCTTTTGGGAGCTTCCCACAGCGCCTGAGTGCTGCCTTCCCGCCTTTCCCAACTGCCTCTCTCCAGTTCTTCGTTTTCCGCAGAGCCAGCAGGTCGTTGTTCCTGTCACCGCAGAAAATTTCTATTCTCCTTCTTTTTTGTGGTCACGTCTGCCTTCTCTCGACGCCATACCGGTACCGCCGGTTCTTTCTTTCTTTCTTTAAAAAAAAAAAATAGTATTTTTTTCCAAACTTTTCTTCCTCAGCTGCAAGCGCCATTTTGGGCCTTAGGCCCAAAATTTCCTCCATTATGGAAAAACCCGCTTCGGGTTTCAAAAAGAGCACCAAGTGTGGCGGTACCATCTCTGTCACCGACACCCATGAGTGTTGTCTTAAATGTTTAGGTCCTGACCACTCCATCTCGGAGTGTATGGCCTGTGCCATGATGTCCAAGAGGGGTCGACAAAACCGAGCTGCTAAGCTCAGCACCATTTTTCCTTCCGATGCAGCCTCTGTGGCATCGACGTCTTCCAGGGCTTCGTCTTCCTCCCATAGATCTCAGGTAACTAGACATAAGTCTGGCCGGTCATCAAAGGGTAGCTCTCCTTCCAAGCATCAAGATGCCTCTGGCGTTGCCCTTGAGGGTTCTGTACCAGTAAAATTGCCCTGGCGGGAGGCTTCGGCTTCCAAAGCATTATCGGGGCTCCAGGATGTTCTCGAGGCCTCAACTTTGGCAGAACTGCTGGTTCCATGCTCTGGGGTACCGGCTGCTTTCTCCAGTACCGATACCCAGGCATCGGCAGCGTCGATAGACCAGAGGTTCCTGGATATTGAACGCAGTCTGGCGGCTCTCCTTGCGGCATCGGTACTGGAATACTTCTCCCGGAGGAGCCTTCCTCTCCTAAACGTAGGATGTCTCCTCCAGAAGATATTTCCTTTCAGGATTTTATCAGGGAGGTAGCTCGAGGTCTTTCCATTACTGTGGCTCCCGAAACAGAGCCCAGGGCAAAGGAGTTGGAGATTCTACAATATCCCAAAGCTCCTAAGGAGGTAGCTACTTTGCCTATCCATGAGATCTTACATGATCTCATGCTAAGAATGTGGAAAATACCTCTTACCACCTCTCCTCGCTCTCGTAGATTGGATACCATGTATCGAGTCCCTCCTTGTCCTGGTTTCCAGAAGACTCAGCTTCCTCACCACTCCATTGTAGTGGAATCAGCTATGAGAAGGATCAGGAGTGCAAAGAAGCATGCCTCTAATCCTCCAGGACGTGAGTGTAGAACTTTGAATGCCTTTGGACGTCATACTTTCCAGGCTTCCATGCTTTCTGCCAGGATCAGTTCCTATATTTTATATATGGGAATGTTCCTTAAGGAAGTCACAGGAGATGTGGAGATTTTAAGGCCTCTCCTTCCTGATGATAAAAGGCAGGATTTTCTCACACTGGTTAAACATGCCCAGGATGTTTCTAAGTTTGTCAGTCGTGTAGCTTTTGACTGTTTTGAGTGCATAAGCAGAACCTCTGCCATTGCCATAGGTGCACATAGAATTGCCTGGCTCTAGGCATCTGATTTGTAGCTCTGGGTGCAGGACAAACTGGGCAATATCCCTTGTACAGGTGAAAATCTATTTGGCAAAAATTGGCAAGAGAAAGCCAATGAGTTGGATGCTGAGAACTCTACTTTGGATAGATTGTCCAAAGCCACAACTGATCCTGCAAGAAAGAAATCTTTCAAGAAACTATTCTCCAAAAGAAGAGGTTTTATCCCTGACGTTCTGCAGGTCAGCCTGCCCGAAAGGGTCAGCAACCACCTAAACAAAGGTAAGCAAAGACTGCTAAGCCTCAACCGTCACAGCAGTCTCAGCCTCCACAAGGCCTTTGACTTCCATCTAGAGAACTTAGCCTTCCTGGCCCTCAACGGACCAGAGCCTTCCACCATTCCAGGAAGGTTGTGTCATTTTGCCCCCAGATGGGGGCAGATAACAGCAGAAGATTGGACTCTCTCCATTATAAAAGAGGGGTACAAGCTTCACTTTCTTTGCATGCCCCCTCCCACAATGGTAAGATAGTTCAATTCTCAGACCTCTCTCAACAACCTGTTAGATCAAGAGGTCATTATGCTTCTTGCCCAAGGGGCAATAGAAGAGGTACCCATCCCTCAACAGGGTACAGGGTTTTACTCCCCCTATTTCCTTATCCCAAAGAAAACAGGGGGACATAGGCCTATTTTAGATCTCAGAGAATTGAAGAAATTCCTGTTCAAAGAGAAATTCAAGATGCTTTCTCTGGGAACTCTGCTGCCATACCTTCAGAGTCAGGTTTGGCTTTGTTCTCTAGATCTCAAGGATGCGTACACTCATGTTCTCATCCATCCAACTCACAGAAGATTCCTTCGGTTCCTTTTTCAAGGAAAGCACTACCAATACAGGGTGCTTCCTTTTGGCCTGGCCTCAGCCCCAAGGGTGTTTACGAAATTCATGGCTGTGGTAGCAGCATTTCTTCGCACTCTAGGAATATTCGTCTTCCCCTACTTAGACGACTGGCTCATTCGAGCCCCATCAGAGTCAGAGGCCAGGATTTCTCTATCTTGCACAATGCGTATCCTTCAGTATTTGGGTCTGGTCATAAACATCCCAAAATCCAGCTTAAGTCCCACTCAGTCTCTAGAGTTCATAGGAGCTTTGCTGGATACCAGAAAAGCAAGGGCCTATCTTCCACAGCCCCGTTGCATTCACATTGTGCAGTTAGCCTCCCAGGCAGTGTTGAAAACTCATCTCACTGCTCGGGAAATGTTACAGTTACTAGGCCACATGGCATCCACCGTGCATGTGGTCCCCTATGCTCGCCTCCATATGTGAGCAGCCCAATGGACTCTATCCACTCAATGGACCCAGGTATCAGGATGCCTATCAGAAAAAATAGTAAACACAAGTTGCCTTATTTTGTCTCTCCAATGGTGGCAATCAACCCAAAACCTGTTGGTAGGGTGCCCTTTCCAGCAGCCCCTACCCCAGGTCACTCTAACAACAGATGCCTCTCAGTTGGGTTGGGGAGCTCACCTGCAAGATCTCTCTACCCAAGTCACCTGGACTCCACAGGAGACTCACTTACATATCAGTCTCCTGGAACTCAGCGCAATCTTCTTTGCTCTTCGAGTGTTCCATGCCCAGCTAAGCTGCAAGACAGTCCTAATTCAAACGGACAATCAAGTAGCTATGTTCTATCTGAACAAGCTGGGAGGAACAGGCTCTCTGTCGCTTTGCAACGAAGCTTTGCGACTTTGGGCCCTCGCCAGAGAGCATCAGATTCATCTCCTTGCGGTATATCTACCAGGCATTCAAAACTCTTGGACAGACAGACTCAGTCGAGTTCTGCTCCCACACGAATGGTCTGTCCATGCAGACCAGGTAACAAATATTTTTCAAATTTTGGGAACCCCGGACATAGACCTCTTTGCAAGTCCACTGAATGCCAAACCTCCCTGGTTCTGTTCCAGAATTCCGGCTCAGGGTTGTCAGGCCAGGGATGCTTTCCTCCTCCATTGGGGTCAGGACTTCCTATATGTCTTTCCACCCTTTCCCCTCATTCCCAAAACCCTTTTCAAACTTCAGAGAGACAGAGGCCATATGATTCTCATAGCTCCACATTGGCCATGGCAAGCGTGGTACCCTCTGCTCCTACATCTCTCTCAAGCTCCATCTCTGGATCTCGGATCTGCTCCAGATCTCCTGTGTCAGGAGGACGGGATGTTGTGGCATCCAAATCCCCAAGCTCTGCATCTCAGGGCCTGGTTGCTGAGAGCCTAGACCTACATAGTCTTAACGTTTCTCAACAAGTAAGGGATGTCCTTTGGGCTTCCAGGAAACCTTCCACAATATGCTCTTATGCTTTCAAGTGGAAAAGGTTTTCTACATGGTGTTCGCAGAAGGGTCTTGACCCCCTTGCGATACCTCTGGAATCATTACTGGAGTATCTCCTTCATTTATCTAATGCAGGACTTAAGACTAATTCAGTAAGAGTCCATTTAAGTGCTATTTCAGCTTCTTTAAAGCCTTTAAATGGGCAGCCTATTTCCTCTCATCCTCTCATAGCGAGATTTATGAGGGGCCTTCTAACTAAGCCTCCCATTAGACCACCACCAGTGGCATGGGACCTGAATCTGATTCTTGGCCAGCTCATGAAGCTGCCTTTTGAACCTTTAGCTACTACCTCCTTGAAATTCCTTTCCTTTCTCATTGCAATCACATCAGCACGTCGCATCAGTGAATTGCAAGCATTGGTTGCTGATCCTCCTTATACGAGGTTCCATCATGAAAAGGTAGTCCTTAGGACTCATCCACACTTTATGCCAAAGGTGGTCTCACCTTTTCATTTGAACCAAGCAGTTTATCTGCCTGTGTTTTTTCCAAAGCCTCATGCTTCAAATGCAGAAAGGAATCGTCATAGTTTGGACTGTAAAAGAGCACTTGCCTTTTACTTACAAAGAACACAGCAACATAGATAGTCCTCTCAACTCTGTTGCTTTTAATCCTTCTCATTTGGGACTTCCAGTCTCCAAGAGAACATTGTCCAATTGGATTACTCAATGTATTTCCTTTACCGATCAGAGTAAGAACCTTTCTCTGGAGGCCATGTCACAGCTCACAATGTGAGGGCCATGGCAGCCTCAATGGCTCATCTTCACTCTGTGTCTATTGACGACATCTGTTGAGCAGCTACTTGGGCCTCTGTTCATACCTTCACAGCCCACTACTGCTTGGACAAGGACTCCCGCCGGGATGCCTTGTTTGGTCAGGCTGTTCTACAACACCTGTTCCATAGTTAATCAACTCCTACCCACCATTCCTGGTAGGATGCCAGAGCTCCATGGGTGGAAGTGGAGCCCTTGCACAGGGGCACACAACTTCTGGGGTCTCTCCCTGACATCTGTAGCTAGGGAGTCCCCATATGTGAAGACTACATTCCTGCTTGTTCCTGGAGATAGCATAGTTACTCACCTGTAACAGGTGATCTCCGGGAACAGCAGGAATTTAGTCTTCACAACCCACCCACCTCCCCTAGGAGTTGTATCTCTCTGTCTATCTCTTTCTCTTTCCCTTTCCCTCTCTCTCTCTTTGTCTCAGCTTTAAACTCAACTGGAGGGAGGCAGTTGGGAAAGGCAGGAAGGCAGCATGCAGGCGTTGTGGGATGCTCCCAAAACCTTTCTAATTGGACGCTGGGGAGCGTTCCCGCACAGGCTCCGTTGGTACCGACGATACCCATATGTGAAGACTAAATTCCTGCTGTTCCCGGAGATCACCTGTTACAGGTGAGTAACTATGCTTTCTCCTGCTGGGTTGCACCACTCTTCCACCTTCCCAGGTCACACCATCCTCCCAGTTTATCCAGATCCCTTTTCTTCATGCCAGGTCATTTTTCTTTGCCTCTTTCTACTGCTTTGCTGGACACATTTTCTCTTGCCTCCAGCAACCATGGTCTGTATGGGTCCATTAATCACAATAGCTATCTTCGGGCAGCATGGGACTTGGGTAACAATAGCTTCAGGGTACAAGTAAGAGTGATAGGGAGGGATCAACATAGGAAGCAGTGTCAATGGGAGAGAGGGAATTGTAGAGGCAGAGGATAGATTTGAGAAAGGAAAAGGGTTGGAGGTATAAGAGGAGTGAACCTTTGCCATTGAGGGATGATTACTACTACTTATTTGTGTAGCGCTATATAACGTATGCAGTGCTGTACAAACACATGTTAGAGACAGTCCCTGCTCATCAGAGCTTACAGTCTAGTCAAGACAGACAACACACTAACTAGGGATTAGGATATCTTTAGGGGAATGGTAAGAAAACACAAGAGATGAAAAAGAGGCTGAGGGGATCAGGATCCAAAAGCATTCTCAAAGATGTAATTTTTTTAGCCTGGATTTGAACAGGGCTAGAGATGGAGCTTGAAGTGGTGAGACTACAGTGGTGGGTTACAGAGGGGCAGGGTAGCAAATGTGAGTGACAAAACTAGCGAGAACAGAGATTCGGAGAGCAGGTACAGTCGAGAGTAAAATGGGTGCTTGATATGGGGAGAAAGAGGCTATTCCTGATCGTCCCTCCAGTCTAGTCCCGGAAACTCTGGAGTTGTGATCCTCTTACAGCAGCTTGGAGACTGATCCATGTCATACTTTTGATGACACCAGTATAAGTACTCTGGCACCTCCTCCTGGCTCCAGTTTAGATCAGTCTCCAAGCAGCTGGAGGACGTGAGCCGGTGGTCCGGCTCACTGGAGGGACAATTAAGGATCCCTTTTTTTCTAGACAGATAGCTTATTTCATTTTGGAATTTCTTTAATTTATTGGGGTTTTCAATTTGGTCCCCTGTAGCTTTAAATTTAAAACTGCTAAGATTCTCGCTCTCTCTCTACCTACCTCTCCTTTACAGAGCACAGGAGGGTGAAGGTAGCTGCATATCCAGGGGCAGTTTCAGCTCCGAGGTTCTCTTTGGCGGCAGTAGCCCTCCCCCAGCGCTATACAGAGGTCTTGCCTGTTTTTGCGCTTGGAGGGATAGGGCCAGCAAGGAGTCGGCTGTTCTTGTTTTGCCTGGAGCGGGGCAAGCGGCAGCCGCGGAGTGCTCAGAGCTGCACGCTTTGCAGCTTCGGCGGGATATCGAGCCGGCGGTACAAAGCGATGATATCAACGGCAGCATTTACAACGGGTGAGTACAGCACTGTCATTTTCCTCAGAAGGTAGAATTTGTGAAGAGAGAGCGTGTAGGCCCACGCCGTGTGGTTTTGAGCTGGAAACGTCGGAACCGCGGGAGGGGGAAGGAGTGTCAGTAGCTCAGGCCTAGAGCTTCGTTTTGGATTCTGTTTGCCTTCCTTTGAGTCGGGAGGCTGTCTGCTCTGGTTTGAGAGTAAAAAAAACAACAAAAAAACAAACGAAACGGGGCTGTTGGGCATAGCTGGTCTGAACGCCTCAGTACCGAGCGTTTGAGGGAGGCCGGAGTAGATGGGCATTGGGTCTGACTGGAAAGACAGCATGCCAGCAAAGATTTTGTGTCTGCTCTGTGGTGTTAAAAGATCTGCGGTTTCAGAGGCTGGAGTCTGTAGCCACTGCAGCAAGGCCGCTGTTTCTGATCACCAACAGCTGGATATGCCTGAGAACAGGGATGGGGCTCTTGGGGAAGCTCCCTTGCCGGGGTTAGACCTGGATGATCCGGCTCCGGGGCCGTCCTCGGTTTCGGAGCGGACATTGCCAGCGGAATTGGCGGCCATTTTCTCCCCAAGTATTGTGGCAGTGATGCAGAGAGCGTTTGGGGGGTCCTTGCCTGAGGTGTTTGCTTCGGCCTCGGGTACGGGGGCCTGCAGCATGGCACAGAAGAGACCAGCAACGCCATTGTCAATGGGGGCGTCGGGGGTTGTTTCCAAAAAGGCGAGGGTGGAGATGAATATCCTGGCGCAGTCGGAGTTGTCGGAGGATTTACACACCTTAGTGGGCGAGCTCGACCCTGAGTTCGAGGAGGAGCTGGAAGAAGGAGAGATTGCAGAGCAGGAGGATCTACCTAGAGTGGTGCGGATCTTTCGGAGAGAAGAGTTACCTGCGCTCATCGCGGAGACTCTTAAAACCCTCAATGTACCCGTGTCCGGAGCTGGGGAAGAGCCGGCGTTGGAGGATCCGCTCTTACAGGCCTTTAGGAAGACACGGAAAGCGTTTCCTATGCATATGGTCATAAGGGAAATGATTCAGAGTGAGTGGGACATGCCAGAGTCATCTCTTAAGGGCACTAGGGTAATGTCCCGACTCTATCCATTGCTAGAACAGGACAAGGAGATATTTCGTCCACCGAGAGTGGATGCGGCCGTGTCTGCGGTGACTAAGAAAATGACCATTCCGGTAGAGGGGAGTGCGGCTCTTAAGGATGGTCAGGACAGAAAGCTGGATGCCTTGTTGAGGCAGATATTTGAGGTTAATGCCTTGTCCATTCAGGATTCCATTTGTGGAGCTTGGGTGGCCAGAGGCTGTTTGCGTTGGGCGCAACAGGTCCAAGGAGAGCATGCGGAGGACTCGGCGGGGGAAGCTGCGCGGTTGGAGTCCGGGACGGCTTATCTCGCAGATATCCATCATGACCTCTCGAACAGTATGGCGTCGGTGGTAGCAGCACGGAGGTATCTTTGGCTGCGTAATTGGGCAGCGGATTCTTCTTCCAAGGCCAGATTAAGTAAGCTGCCGTTTAAGGGTAAGCTACTGTTCGGTGAGGATTTGGACAAGATTGTGAAGGATTTAGAAGAGTCCAAGGGCGGAAGGCTCCCAGAGGATAAACAGAAGCCGGGGAGGTTTTCGTCCACAGCCCGGCTGCCACAGAGGGAGTATCGGCGTTTTAGGGGGTCGAAGTTTCCCCAGACTCAGAGGACGTTTTCCCTACCGGAACCAGGGGTTTCGAGGGTTCCGTGGGGCGAGTAGAGGTTTCGCGGCCTCCGCTTCGGCGGCCAAGAAGCCGCAATGAAGTCAGGGAGGCCCAGGTGGACGTAGCAGTGGGAGGCCGACTGCAAGAGTTTTACGCTGCCTGGTTCGAAATTACGTCAGATCAGTGGGTCTTGGAAGTGATACAGGAAGGATATGCGTTAGAATTTCAGAAACCGGTAACTGATTCATTCGTACAGTCCCAGTGCAAGGCGCGTCGCAAGCACGATGCGGTGCGTCAGACATTACTCAGATTAATAAAGCTCAAAGCGGTGGTACCGGTGCCTCGAGGCCAATACGGTTTAGGTCGATACTCCATTTATTTTGTAGTCCCAAAGAAAGAGGGAACCTTTCGCCCAATTTTGGATTTGAAAAGGGTGAACAGATGTCTCAGGGTCTCTCATTTTCATATGGAGACGTTAAGATCAGTGATCTTGGCGGTTCGGAAGGGCGAGTTTCTGACGGCCCTCGATTTGTCCGAGGCGTATCTTCATATTCCTATTCGACCGGATCATTAAAGATTTCTCCGGTTTGCGGTGCCGATGGGCCACTTTCAGTTTCGAGCCTTGCCGTTTGGGCTGGCGATGGCTCCTCTGACCTTTACCAAGGTGATGGTGGTAGTAGCAGCGGCGTTGCGGCAAAAGGGTGTGCTCGTTCACCCGTATCTCGACGACTGGTTGATTCGAGCCAAATCGAGAATAGAAAGCCAGGAGGCGACAGCAATGGTGGTTGACTGTTTGCAAAGGTTAGGTTGGGTGGTGAATATGGCCAAGAGCAGTCTAGTGCCTTCTCAGACTCTAGAGTACCTGGGGGCACGCTTCGACTCGCAGGCGGGCAAGGTCTTCTTGCCTGCGCATCGGGCGGAGGCTCTTCGGGCCTTGGTGCAGGGGTTTCTGGCCAGATCGCAGCCGACAGCATGGCATTATTTGCAGCTCCTGGGAACGATGGCGGCGACTTTAGATTTGGTGCCCTGGGCGAGAGCGCATATGAGGCCCTTACAGAGGGCGTTACTGCGCAGATGGTCGCATCAGAACGATTTGTTGTCTCGGCGTCTTCCCTGTCCAGAGGAGACTCGGGAAGCATTGCGTTGGTGGCTACTTCCAGAGGCCTTAATAAGGGGGATGCCCCTGGAGTCGCCGAGCTGGGTTCCACTGACTACGGATGCCAGCCTTCTCGTTTGGGGAGTGCATTTTCGGGGCAGGTTCGCTCAAGGTTGGTGGACGGACCAAGAGAAGACTTTGTCGATCAACAGATTGGAATTGCGAGCGGTGTTCTTAGCGTTACAGGAGTTTCAGCCATATCTAAGAGAGGTAGCAGTTCGGGTGTTCTCGGACAATGCAACAGCGGTTGCATACATCAACAAGCAAGGGGGCAGCCACAGTGTCGCTTTGTAGGCTGAGGCAGAGCAGTTGTTCCAGTGGGTGGAGCAAAATCTTCTCGGGTTGTCAGCGGCTCACGTGGCAGGAGTGGACAACGTAGCAGCCGATTTTTTGAGTCGGGTGAAGGTAGACCCCGGAGAGTGGACGCTTCATCCGGAGGTATTCGACTTAGTGGTTCAGCGCTGGGGTGCGCCGATAATGGATCTCATGGCGACGTTCCAGTCGGCAAAAGTCGGTCGGTTTTTCAGCAGACGAAGGGAACGGATGTCGGAAGGCCTGGATGCTTTCATTCAGGACTGGCCCCGAGAGCAGCTCTTGTACGTGTTCCCGCCTTGGGTGTTAATAGCGCGAGTGGTGCGGCGCATAGAGGGTCATCAGGGGTTAGTGATTCTGATCGCCCCGGACTGGCCGAGACGACCATGGTACGCAGATCTCAGAAGACTGGTAGTAGGGAAGCCGTGGCGATTGCCGGTCAGGGAGGATCTGTTGATGCAGGGTCTGTTGTGCATGCCTCAGGTGGCTCGATTCTCGCTTACGGCATGGCTCTTGAAAGGGCAAGGTTGAGAACTAAGGGCTATTCGGAAGCGGTAATATTCACACTTTTGGGGGCTCGTCGAAGATCGACGTCCTTAGCATATATTCGAATTTGGCGCATTTTTGAGGCTTGGTGTGTGGACAAGAAGTGTGAGGCCTTAAGGGCCTCGGTACCGCAGATATTAGCCTTTTTGCAGGATGGGTTTCAGAAAGGTTTGGCAGCTTCGTCTCTTAAGGTGCAGGTGGCAGCGATTTCCTGTTACAGGGGGAAGATCAAAGGCCAGGCGCTGGGCGTTCATCCGGATCTTAAGCGTTTTTTGAAGGTGGTGTGTCTATTGAGGCCTCCGTGCAGGCAAGTAGTTCCTAATTGGAATTTGCAGCTGGTGTTAGAAGCGTTAGGTGAGCGTCTGTTTGAACCTTTAGCTAAGGCCACGATAAAGGATCTCACGCTTAAAGTGGTGTTCTTGGTGGCAATTGCGTCGGCGAGGCGGATTTCCGAGTTACAAGCTCTATCCTGTCGGGAACCGTTTCTGTCCTTTTGTGAGTCAAAGGTGGTGTTGCCGGCCGGTTCCGTCCTTTTTGCCAAAGGTGCTCTCTCCGTTTCACTTAAACCAGGTGGTTTCGCTGCCGGTCTTCCGGGTGAATTCCCGGGAGTCATCTACACAACAGCTACATCAATTGGACATCCGGAGAGCTTTGAAAAGGTATCTCCGGAGGACTGCTGAGTTCAGGAAGTCCGAAAGGCTCTTTGTGTTCGGAGAGCCTCGCAAAGGGCAGGCAGCTTCAAAGGCCTCGATTGCCAGGTGGATAAAGGCAGCGATAGCGTCCGCTTACCTTTTGAAGGTTAGGCAAGTGCCGGAGGAGTTGCGGGCGCATTCTACTAGGGCGCAGGCGGCATCGTGGGCGGAGTACAAATTTGTTCCTCCGGTGCAAATTTGTAGAGCTGCGACGTGGTCGTCCTTAAATACCTTTGTTAAGCATTATCGCCTGGATGTTCAGGCACAGGGGGATACCTGTTTTGGGTCAGCAGTGCTTCAGGCTGGTCTTTCGGGTCCCGCCCCTTGAGGTCTTTACTGCTCTGTTACATCTCCAGAGTTTCCGGGACTAGACTGGAGGGACGATCAGGAAGTTTAAATCAGACTTACCTGCTAATTGTAGTTCCTGGAGGAACTCCAGTCTAGTCCCGGATCCCGTCCCGATGTGTAAGGAAGTTGAGGCCTGAAGCAAGCAAGTATACAGGTAAGATAACAGCATGGTCTATAGTGCTTCCAGTTGGGATGGGGAATGTAATTTGTGGGGCATCATGTTTCAGAGACATGTATCTTCTAGAGAAGAAGCGAGAGCCTTCGCAGTTTGTACAGGTTCCATGGTTAGTTAGCCCTGTTAGGCACGGTTATGGGTATGTTTTTTACTTAATTGTTGCTCTGGTGAGTCTGCTTTGTCAATAGGTTACTGGAGCCAGGAGGAGGTGCCAGAGTACTTATACTGGTGTCATCAAAAGTATGATATGGATCAGTCTCCAAGCTGCTGGAAGAGGATAACTCCAGAGTTTCCGGGACTAGACTGGAGTTCCTCCAGGAACTACAATTAGCAGGTAAGTCTAATTTAAACTTCTGAAAGTAATGTGAGAGCAATAAAATAAAAGGACAAAAAATGAAAAGTAATTTGAAGTGAGAACTTGAATTGAATTAGAAAGGGAAAGAATGTTCATATACAGGGTGGCCCAAAAAAAGTGAGAACATCTCGTAAATTAAAAGCTTATTACCTTTTTTAGCTATAAAATGTCTTTTATTTCAACAATTTCTGGTCGCCATTTTTTTTTTTTTCTTGTCAATCGTTTACATCTGTCTTTTTGAATTTTTAAGTAACTTATATGCTACGAGATGTTCTCACTTTTTTGGGCCACCCTGTATATACATCAGAGTGGGGCTATGCTTTATTCTAAAGGAACATTCTAAAAACTCGATAAACTTGCAAACTTTGCTTTTTAGATCTGCCATTATATGCAAATTATTGTAAATAAACTTCAGAACTATCATGATTTTCTAACTGTTCTGTAGAATTTACCCTGAGTTGCTGCAGAAAACTCAGAGGTCTTGGCTATACCTTTTGTAAGAACATTGAGAGAATGGAAGCAGCTCAGACTACCAATACAGACTCTATTCAAAGGCTTGGGGAATGAAGAATGCATTCTTTAAACCTGTGTTTCTCAGTTCTGGAGGCGTAGCTAGAAGGTCTGGTTTTCACAATATGAATAATAAATACATATAAGCTAGATTTGCTTATACTGGGTCCCATTATGGATATCTGTTATCTGTACCTCTAATAGAGCTGAGAATTACTGCTGTAGAAAAAGAAAGAGGGGATATGATAGATAAATGTTTCTATAGATCAGTTTCAGTAAAATACAAGTACTTCTAAGAGAAACTGGTACAGTAATAAGATTCTTATCTTGAGCTATTTGACAAACATCCATCCTATGAGTTGAGAACTATCCTTTTTTGACCTTTTGGCTGAGATTGAGCATCTGTACAATATAGGGGATTGATGCTCTGCCACCTGATTCCTTTGGGTGGCACTTCATTGCTGTTCCATAACACAAGAAACTTGAGAACAAAAGGTCATGCTATGAGATTGGAAATAGGGATGCGCAAAGGAAGTGTGAGGAAATACTAGTATTTAATGACCACATTATGACAGAATTCAAGCATATCTGGGATAGATATAAAGGGCAATGTTACCACTGGGTAGTGATAATAACATTTTGTTCAAGATTTAGGGATCAAATTATGGCATCTAGTTTGACTACATATATTTTTACAGGGAAAGATTGATGGGGGCAGCCTTTAGTGGGAGGGGAATGACTAGAGGTAGAGTAGAACCTATGGTGACATTTGGGAACTAGAAAAAATGAGTGGCCCAAGCTGTCCATATCTGTATAAAGTACTGTGTTCAAATATTACTACAATAGCCAGGTCATGACAGACATGTAACATTGTTCTTTCCATCTTATTTCTTATTAGATCATTCTGGAAAACTATGCTTACCCTGGGGTGCTTCTCATCGGTACAGATTCTCACACCCCCAATGGAGGTGGTCTGGGTGGCATTTGTATTGGTGTGGGCGGAGCAGATGCTGTTGATGTCATGGCAGGAATCCCCTGGGAACTGAAGTGCCCGAAGGTAAGGGAATGCTGGATGGACAAAGTTTCAAAGTCAAGAGTGCATGTATGGCAAAGAAGGGGTTTAAAGTGCTAATGTAATGTGACTTTGCCCTGGGTGTGTGTCCTGTGAAAATCCTTTTCCTTAAAGACTTGGAAATTAACCCGCAAGTGGCATGCTGATCTCACTGGAACTGACAGGGTTAACTCTATTACCTCCAGAATCAGGCTGAGTACCTAGCTGCTCAGGATACCATTGGTGAGAGAAATCCATTATGCTACAGTGTGAAACTCTGAAACTCCATGAGCCCATTGTTGGAGAAAAAAACAATCTCCAGGAACAAGCAGGAATGTAGTCTTCACATATGGGTATCATTGGCACTAACGGAGCCCGCACGGGAACGCTCCCCTGCATCCTATAGGAAAGCCTTTGGGAGCATCCCTCTGCGCCTGTGCTGCTGCCTTCCCAACTCTCCCTCGTCAGGTTTTCGTTTTCCGCAGAGCCGACAGGCAGCAAATCCTCTCACCGCAGAAAAATTTATTTTTTGTGGTCGTGTCTGCCTTCCCATCGATGCTTACATCGGCACCACTGGTGTCTTTTTTTATTTTTTTTTAATAAACTTTATTTTAATCATCACCAACAAACAAGAAACAAGCACATACAACCTCCGAGGGGGTGGACTCTCATCCCCCCCGGAATACATACAGGAGATGAGTACAAGTTTTGGTTAATGTAGTAACCCTCCCCCTCCCCCCCTCTTCCCTCCCCAGGTCGCATCCCTTCCCCCAACACCCTCTCTACCCCACCCCACCCCACCGCCATCCTCACCGCAGCCCCCTTCAACCAACGTGTAGAAGCTCGTTGCGACAGCGGGCTCCCAAGGTATCTATATATGGGCCCCATATCAAAAGGAAAGTAGTCCAGAGCTTGACACTGCCCCGCGCCCGCCACCGTTCCGTTAACATAAGCTGGTGAAAACAGTTGCGCCATTCCATAAACGTAGGGGAGCTCTGCGCCCTCCAAAGGCGTAAGATAGGGCCCTTACCCACCAGACAGGCCTTCCGCATTAGCATACGATCTGTGCGCCGGGCAGGGTAGGGGGGGTCCATCCTATCCAAAACCACAAAAGCGCCCGTCCATCGCACTCGCTGCTGCAGGACGTCACTGATATACGCACTGATACGAGTCCAGTATTGTTGAATATGGGGACACGACCACCACATATGCAACAAGTTGGCTAAGGGTGCCAGGCAGCGTGGACAGCAGCCCTCCTCCGTCAAGTGGCTGCGCAGAGCTCTACGGGGAGAGAAATGGGCTCTAGTAATGCATTTGAATTGCACCTCCCGCCACCGCGCCCCCTCCACTGCCGCAGCAATCCGGCACAAAGCGATGTTAACGGTGTTAGGAAACACCTCCCACCCTAGCTCGGCCCCCCACGCCGCTTCCACACCCCCATGCCGCTTCCACACCCCCATAATCGGCCCGTGGACGAATAGTGTCCAACCGGGCCCGCAGACCCGCTATCGTGGGGGGTACGTCCTCTCCTAAGGCAAAGAAACCAAGTAGCTGCTCTGACCTTTCCAATGCAAGCGCCTCCCTGGGTAGGGACACGATATAATGGGAGGCCTGCAAGAACGCAAAAGTATGTTGCACGGTCAAGGCGTACTCCTGACAGAGAGCCTGAAAAGATTTACAGCGTCCCGTGGCATTGACCAAATGGCCCAAAGAGCGGATACCCCGTCGCCACCAATCCCAAAACCCCCGCGTCCCCGAGCCCGGGGCAAAATATACGTTACCCTGCAAAGGCAGCCAGCTAGAAACCGTCCAGGACGTCCCCCATCTGTTATTTAAATACCGCCAGGTCCGCTGAGCCGACCCAAACAAGACACTGCACCCTAAGCGGCCGGGTAGATCCCAAGACATCGTATGCAGTGCTCCTAACAACGAGAGGGGAGCCACCAAGGCCGCCTCCAGGGATGTAGGTGTATAAACCTCTGTCCCACCCAGCCAGTCACCAAGGTGGCGGGCCTGACAGGCCAGCGCGTATTTACCCAGGTCTGGAAACCCCATCCCCCCTTCCCGCCACTTCCCCATTAACCGCACCAGCGGGATACAAGCCCGAGCTCCACGCCACAGAAAAGCCCGCAGCACTCTCTCCAGCCGATGTAGGTCTCTCCGTAGCAACCATACTGGCAGGGTTTGCAGCCAATACAACAAACGGGGTAAGATCACCATCTTCACCGCCGCCACTTGTCCGGACAAAGAAAGTGGTAAAGACCCCCATGCCAACAGCTGGGAACGTACACGGGTCAGCATCCATTCCAAGTTGCACCGATAAAGGTCCTGCGGCTGACACGTCAGCCGAATACCTAGGTAGGTGAAATAAGAAGCAGCCCACTTAAGGGGGAACCGGCCCACCCAATCCCGTTGCAAGGTCCCGGAGACATCCAAGGCCTCTGATTTATCTCCGTTAATCCGCAGGCCGGCAAAGCGACCGTAAGTCTGGAATTCCTGCAACAAATGCGGTAGCGACTCCTCCGGGTACAGAAGATGCACCAAGAGATCATCCGCAAAGGCCGACACAGTAAAAGTGTGAGACCCAATTCGCACCCCCCGAATTGCCGGGGAGGCCTCCACCGCCCGAATTAAGGGATCTAGGGACAGAACAAATAGCAGTGGTGAAAGAGGGCAGCCCTGTCTAGTGCCACGTTCTAGCGGAAAGTCTTCGGACAGCACCCCATTGCAAAGTATCCCCGCCGTTGGGGTGGCGTAGAGGCAATCTATCATGGCACAAAAGGGAGCCCCCCAGACCATAGCACGGCAGCAAGGCCTTTAAGTAATCCCAGGAGACCCGGTCGAAGGCCTTTTCCGCGTCGAAACTAACCAATAGGGAAGGCAGATGCTGGGCATGCACCCATTCCAGGGAAGCCAAGATCTTACGCATATTGCGGACAATATATCGCCCTTTCACAAAGCCGACCTGGGAGCTATGAACCAATTCATTTAAAAATCCCGCCAATCTGTCCGCCAACACCTTGGCGAATATCTTGTGGTCGAAATTTAATAAAGAGATCGGACGATAAGAAGCAGGCCGTTCAGGGTCTTTACCCGGTTTAGGGATCAAGGTAATGTGGGCATGGTTGTTCCCCCACCTGAAGCCGCCCTGTGCCACCCGTCGCGCATACACCGCCGTCAGAGCTGGGCTAACGTGGTTAGTGAGCAGTTTGTAAAATTCGGCCCCCAAACTATCAGGTCCCGGTGACTTAAAACAGCTAGCCGTGACGATAACCGACTCCACTTCTGTGGCGGTAATCGGCCGGCCCAGGGCGAGACTTTGCTCCGCCGTAAGCGAGGGCAGTTTGAGCTTCTGGAGATAGTCCGCTACATCCGAAGGTGAACTGCTCTCCGCGGTGTATAGTTTCTGGAAAAATCCCCGGAATACTCGGCCTATCTCCCTACTATCCCGTTGCAGCGTCCCATTCTCATCTCGTAGAGCTGCCACTGTGTTAGAGCCTCGCCGACCCCGTAAACAGCGAGCCAGCAAGCGCCCAGGCTTGTCTCCATAGCATTGTAGCCTATATCTGTAATAGAGAATCGACTTCTTGGCTCTCTGGTGTAACAGTTCGTTAAGATCTACTCTCGCTGCCCATAGCTCCTTTCGGAGTCCCGGGGTCGGGGCCCGCGCCAACCGCCTGCGTAATAGGGATACCTGCTTTTCCAATCGGAGGATCCGTTCCACAAGCATCCGCCGCTTACGCGCCACAAACCCGATAATGTCACCCCGTAATACTACTTTTGCCGTCTCCCACCGTTGTTCGAGAAACTTATGAAACTGAGCGTCCCGATAGAGCTCCAGCGGGAACCGCCAAAGCCGTGACCGATCCGTCCCCCCCCCCAACCCAGCTCCAGCCACACTGGTGCGTGGTCGGAGATCTCGAAAGGCCCAATCTGCACGTCCCCCACTCTGGCGCAAATCTCACCAGAAAGCAGCAGGTAGTCAATGGGAGAGCTAGAGCCATGGGCTCGGGATAGGTGGGTGAAATCTTTCTCCAACGGGTGTAGCACCCTCCATGGATCCACCAGCCCCAGACGAGACTTAAAGCGCTGCAACACCCGCGACACTGGCCCCCGTTCCCGGGCCTCCCCCCCTCTGGATGTATCCAGCTCAGTGTCGAGAACTCCATTGAGATCTCCTCCCAACACCAATGGGGACTCAGGCATCCGCTCTACTCTCGAGGCCAAGTTAGCATAAAAGTGAGGGTCTAGAGAGTTCGGACCGTAAATCGTCCCCAGAATGACCGGCTTCCCCTCCAAGGTACCGTGCAAGAACAGATATCGTCCCGCCTCATCACACACTTCCATGTCAACGGAGCAGCGCACACACGCTTATGAATCAAGATGGCCACCCCTCCCTTCTTCCCGGAGGCCGGGGCCCCCCATACCTGCCCGACCCAGTCACGACGCAATTTACTATGCTCCTCAGCCGTCTGGTGGGTTTCTTGTAAGAATGCTATGTCACATTTCTGCCGAGCTAAGGCCTGCAAAACTTTATATCTCTTGATAGGGCTTCCTAGACCGCACACGTTCCAGGTGATGACTTTCAAAGCGGCGGGGCAGTGTCAAGACCCGACTGGCAGGTATCGCTGGTTTAACAGGGATAGGGCTCTCCCAGCCTGGAACCCCCTCCCCCTCTCCCACTGCTCTACTGGAAACATGCCGTGAGGATGGCTATTGGTGCGACCTACCTCCCCCCCCTCCCCCCATTCCCTTCCCCCCACCCCCAACTCCCTCCCCCCCAACCCCCCCCAATTTCCCTCCCCCCCAACCCCCCCCCACCCCAATTGGTATGGATCCTCTCCCCCACATTCCACCACTCCCCTCTCCTGTGGATCTTCCAGTGGCACGCTCCACCGCCCCACGCTATCAGTCATACCCCTCCCACCGCCCCCGACCTTCACAATCAAAAACAGGCCGTGAAACCCCAACCGACTTAGTAGCCCCTCACCCCTAGCACTCGAGCCCACCATACAGGGAAAGCATTACATCAGAAGTATTTATAACATAATACATGGTTCGGGCCCCCCCTCTCAATTGTCGGACACCCTGCATCCACGGCCTACCATGCCGTCCAGCTCTCAGACTCACGCTGACCGCAGAACGAGGACAGGCTCACAGTAAGCAAAGATGCCCGTTCAGGGGAGGGCGTGCTGACCAGGGGGTGGAACATAGCCGGCACCACTCTGACTCACCATTTCGACAGGGCTGGTTACGAAGATCTGCGCGGGCCGCCGCTATAAAAGGGGGGAGACCGTTCCCGGAGGGCAGAGCACGAGCCTCCCGGCTGCCGGGCGCTCATGGCGAGCCCGCCGCAGGTCCCCTAGCAGTCGTCCTGTCGTCCCCCCCCCCCCCCCCCGGTAACCCAGTGGCCAAGTTGGCAAGCCAGGCCCATACCCTAGCAGTGCGACTGGATGAGGAGCAGCACATACTAGGCTCTAGGGAGCAAGACAGGCCCCCCCCCGCCACCCCCCCCCCCCGGTGCATTCGTTCTGGTCAGTGTGCAAACCCTGAAATGGAAGTGGGCTACTCAGCAAACACTAAGCACAGCAAAAGAAAAAAAAAGAACAAGAAGAAACAGGCAGCAGAAAACAAACCAAACTCAGTCCCCCATACGTTAACAAAGGTAAAAACACTCAGAAAACCCCTCCAACCCACCTCCCTCAACCACCAACCACTAGGGGTCTGCTCTCGGCAAGCCCCCGAAGGCCGGAGCGGGGCCATTAGTCAAAGAGAAATAAGGTGACTCAAAAAAGAACAGCCCCCGCTAAGGCCCATTCACTGAACACTCCGAAGATAGTCAGCAGTGTCTTGTAAAGGTCCCCTTTTGCAAAAATAACATACGTCCTCTTATCAAGAGCCTTCATCCTGCTCCGCTCCCTGAAGTGATATTCTCCACATACGTCGCCGCTGCCTCCGCTGACTCAAAAGTCCGGCGCTGCCCGTCCCGGATCACATGTAGGCGCGCCGGGTATTGCACCATAAATTTAATGTGACAGTCAATCAATTTTTGGCATAAAGGTGCATAAGCCCGTCGGCGCTGGCTCAGTTGCAAAGAGTAATCTTGGGCTATCCGGATCCGCACGTTGTCGGCCTCCACGCCCCCTCAGGGCCGCGCCGCCCGCAAGATGGTCTCCTTCTGGGGGAAGCGTAAGAACTTCACAAGGACCACCCGTGGTCTAGAGTCCCGCACATTGCGGCTGCCCACCCGGTGTGCACGTTCCAGCTGAATCCGCTCACCAGCCGCTTCCCCCGTCAGCAATGGGGAAAACAGCCCCACTAGGTACTGCTGCAGCTCAGCGTCCGGTATCGCCTCCGGGATGCCCATCACCCTCAGATTGTTCCTCCTGGAACGATTCTCCAAGTCGTCTATTTTAACTTTTTGGGATCGCAGCAAGGTCTGGAGGCCGTCCACTGACTGCTGCAGTGTGGCAATGGCGTCCTCCGCACGCCCCACGCGCTCCTCCGCCTCCTGCAGCCTTGTACCGAAGTGCTCTAAGGAGCTCTGCACCGCGTCCAATTTCTCTCGTATGGAGGTGAATTGGGCGGACAAGGCCTCCGCCACCGCAGCCGAGATGTCCTCTACCCGGGCTGGTGAAGTCGGGGAGTTCGGCGCCCCTGTGCTCTCCGCCATCTTGCTGGCCACCGGCCCCCGGTCCCGCTCCTTCTTCCCCATCCGCAGCGCCGCTGCCATCACTGTCGGAGGCTCAGCTTACCTCGTACCCCTGGATAGACGGCTGATCTCAGGGGAAAGGTTTTGCGGCGGGTAGTGGGTCTAAAAAACGGCTCTAGATTGCCGGTTTAAGCGAGGGACGGTCGGAGCGCGAACAGAGTACGTCTGCTCGCTCTCATCGCATCACCAGAAGTCTGGTGGTGTCGTCTTTATTTTCTTTCTTTCTTTACAAAATAAAAAAAAAAGCTTTTTATTTGAGGGTCTGTCCCCTCTTGGTGCTTCGGTGCCATTTTGGGCACTAGGGCCTCTTTTTTTTTTTTCTCTAAAATGGAGAAACCAACTAGTGGTTTCAAAAAATGGTCAAAAGGTAGCAGTACCATTTCTGCTACTGACGCCTATGATTGGTGTCTTAAATGTTTGGGTCCTGACCATTTGCCATCGGAGTGTCTCCTTTGCAGAAAGATGACTAAGAGGGGCCTGCAAAATAGAGTTGCAAAACTTGGCACCCTCTTTGCCTCAGATGCAATGTCTGTTGCATTGACGTTGTTCAGGACTTCATCTTCCTCCCATGGATCTCAGGTAACCAATCCAGGTCTTCCAAGACTGCCCGGTCATCGAAGGAGTAGATCGCCTTCTAAGCATCGAGATGCTGTTAGCATTGCCCTTGAGGAGAACACACCGGCCAAACAATCCCGGCGGGAGATCTTTGTCTCCAAAGCATTAATGGGGTCCCAGGATGTTCTTGAGGCTTCCACTTCCAGAGAACTCTTGGTGCCATGTTCTGGGGTCGTGGCCTGCTCTGCCGGTACTGACACCCAGACATCGTCAGGCTCTATGGATCAACGTATCCTAGCCATTGAGCGCAATCTTGCAGCTTTGTTAGCATCCTCGGTACCGCTAAGCCACTGCAATTGGTTCCGCAGTCATCGGTACCAATAAAGGTACCGGATGCAGCTGTAGCCACCGGTGTGCCACTCTCCATGCTTTCACCCATGCCGGCCCTTGAATCGGTTTCCGGCATGGAAGGTCTGGTATTGAGGCATTCCGATGCCGACTTCGATCAGTACCAGCGACAGGCAGTATGAGAGCACCCAGCCCGTAGATACTTTTGAGTCCTCCGATTCAGATGATTTCGATGACTCTGCCGGTACCGGAGTGATTCTTCCGGAGGATCCCTCTCCTTCGCCACAACGTCTGATGTCTTTCCTGGAAGATATGTCTTTTCAAGACTTTATATGAGATATAGCTCGGGCCCTCTCCATCACTGTGACCCCTGAGAAGGAACCGAGAGCTGAAGAACTAGAAAATTTTCAGTATCTGACAGCCCCAAAAGAGGCCACAACCCTTCCCATACACCGGATTTTGCATGACCTTATGCTTAGGATGTGGGAAACACCTTTAATGGTGTCTCGACATTCTCAGAAACGCGATAGAATGTACCGGGTACCGCAGTGTCCTGGGTTCCAAAAAATGCAATTACCACACCATTCTGTAGTGGTGGAATCAGTAATGCGCCAAATCAAAAGTGCTAAGATGTATTCTTCTAATCCTCCGAGTTATGAGGCAAGGACTCTTGATGCTTTTGGTCGTTGATGTTTTCAGGCCTCTTTTATCGTCCAGAATAAGTTCATACATACTCTACATGGGTATGTTTCTTTGAGAGGTTGCGAAAGATTTGGAACTCATGGCTCCTCTTCCCGATGACAAGAGCGCCGATTTCCTCATTCTTGTTAAGCATGCCCAAAATGTTTCAGAGTTCATGAATAGGGCAACCTTTTGCTTGTTTCGAATGCATTAGCAGAACGTCTGCTATTTCTATCGGTGCACGTCGAACTGCTTGGTTACAAGCATCTGATTTGGAACAGTGAGGGCAAGACAAGCTGGGAAATATTCCTTGCACGGGAGAAAACCTTTTTGGCAAGGATTGGCAGGATAAAGCTTCTCAGCTTGAGTTTGAGAACACTACCTTGAATAGACTTTCCAGGACCACTTCCAACCCAGCTAAGAAAAAGGCGGTTAAAAAACCCTTTTTCAGCAAAAAGAAGAAATTCTATCCATCTTGCACCCAAACTGTCCACTGCCTAGTCCATGCTCCCCAAAAGGGGCAGCAGCAGCCCAAGCAACAGAGGAAGGCTCAGGCCCCCAGAGTTCAACCAGCTCAGCAGGCATAGCCTCCACAAGGTCTTTGACTCCTTCCTAGGGAACCTAATCATCCTAACTCTAAAAGATCCAGAGCCTCTCAATGTTCCAGGCAGACTGTTATTTTGCCAAGAGGTGGCAGCAGATAACATCAGAGCAGTAGACTCTCTCCATAGAGACAGAGGGGTACAAACTCCACTTCCACAGTATGCCCCCTCCCTCTACTCCAAGAGAGTTCAGTTCTCGGCCCCCCCCCTCACCATTCTCTTGTGTCAAGAGGTCACCTTTCTCCTTGCTCAGTGTGCAATAGAGGAGGTACCTCTTTCTCAACAAGACCTGGGCTTTTACTCCCCCCTACTTCCTCATACCAAAGAAGACAGGAGGGTACAGGCCCATTCTGGACCTCAAGGAGTTGAACAAGTATCTGTTCCGAGAAAAATTCAAAATGATCTCTCTCAGAACACTTCTCCCTTACATGCAGAGTCAGGATTGGCTATGTTCTTTAGAACTAAAGGACGTGTATACACATATCCTTATTCATGCAGAACACAGAAGGTTTCTTTGATTCCTCTTTCAGGGAAGACATTACCAGTACAGAGTTCTACCCTTTGGCCTGGCTTCCACCCCAAGAGTCTTCACAAAATGCATGGCAGTAGTAGCAGCATTTCTAAGGATTCTAGGGATATTTGTCTTCCCCCTACTTAGATGACTGGCTAATCCAAGCATCAACAGCACCAGAAGCCAGCTCGGCTCTATCCTGCACAATGCAAATCCTGGAATACTTGGGACTGGTTATAAACCTCCCAAAATCCCAGCTCGCCCCATCTCAATCGCTAGAGTTCATAGAAGTTCTAGACACACGACAGTCAAGGGCTTTCCTGCCACAATTCTGTTGTGCTCGGATACTCCAACTGGCTTCTCAAGCAGCTATGAAAACTTTCTTAACTGCTCGAGAAATGCTTCAGTTGCTGGGGCATATGGCGTCCACTGTTCATGTGATCCCCCTACGCTCGCCTACACATGCGAGCAGCCCAGTGGACTCAAGCCTCTCAGTGGACACAGGCATCAGGTCGTCTGGGGGACAAAATCAGAAACTCTGCACACCTCATTTCGTCCCTTCAGTGGTGGCAATCACTGGAAAACTTTCTCGTAGGGTCACCTTTTCAGCAGCCACTACATCAAGCTACCTTGATGACAGATGCGTCCAAGTCAGGTTGGGGGGCTCATATGGACGATCTCTCCACTCAGTCTTTGGACCGAACAGGGGTCTCGTCTTCACATAAATCTACTGGAACTTAGAGCCATTTTCTATGCTCTCCAAGTATTTCAGGACCACTTGAGCTACAAGACGGTTCTTGTCCAGACGGACAATCAGGTAGCCATGTTCTATGTGAACAAACAGGCTGGAACAGGCTCTCAGGCGTTGTGCAACGAAGCTCTATGCCTCTGGTCCTTTGCAAGAGGCCTTCAGATTCATCTACTAGCGGTGTATCTTCCAGGCACACACAATTTTCTGGCAGACAAGCTCAGTCGAGTATTGCTGCCACACGAATGGTCTCTTCATCTGCAGCAAATTGCTCGAATCTTTCGGATCTGGGGAACTCCAGATAAAGACCTGTTTGCAAGTCGTCAGAATGCCAGATTTCCCCGATTCTGTTCCAGAATTCCGGCTCAGAACAGTCAGACAATGGATGCTTTCCACCTCCACTGGGGTCAAGACTTCCTCTATGCCTACCCACCCATTCCCCTCATCCCCAAGACTGTTCAAGCTTCAGAGAGACAGGGGCCATATGATCCTCATAGCCCCACGTTGGCCACAACAGACATTGTATCCACTGCTTCTACGTCTCTCTCAAGCCAGGCCTCTGGACTTTGGATGTGCTCCCGATCTCCTATCCCAGGAGGACGGGACGCTTTTGCACCCGAATCCTCAGTCCTTATACCTGATGGTGTGGCTGCTGAAAGCTTAGGGTTTCAGGATATCAACCTCTCTCAACAGGTTAAGGATATCCTTTTAGCCTCTAGGAAACCTTCCACAAGGCGTGCCTATGCCTTTAAGTGGAGAAGGTTCTCTATCTGGTGTCCAAAAAAGGAACTTAATCCTTTTTCAGTTCCAGTGGGGGTGTTACTAGAGTATCTCCTCCACCTATCATCCTCTGGTCTTAAAACTAATTCAGTAAGGGTCCATCTCAGTGCCATTGCGGCTTTCCACAAGCCCTTGGATGGACAACCTATCTCCTCTCAACCGCCTGTAGCAGGTTTGAGGTGCCTACTCTTGACTAGACCTCCCATTACTCTGTATCGCATTTTTGTAAATAGTTTGAGGGTTCCCCTCAACCAAACCATTCTATGCACATAGTTCTAAACCTGGTATATGTAACTACTACTGTTAAAGTTTATTGTTATAACGTAAACTGCTCCTGAACACTGGAAGGAGCGGTATAAAAATGTAACCAAATAAATAAATACAATAAAATAAAATTAAGCCACCACCCGTGGCATGGGACTTAAATCTTGTCCTTGGGCAGCTTATGAACCCTTAGCCACATCTCTTAAGTTTCTTTCTTGGAAGGTAATCTTTCTCATTGCCCTCACTTCTACCAGACGCATTAGTGAACTACAAGCTTTAGTGGTTGATCCTCCTTATACAAGGTTCTACCATGATAAAGTAGTCCTTAGGACTCATCCTCACTTTATGCCAAAGGCAGTTTTGCCTTTTCATTTGAACCAGTCTGTTTACCTTCCTGTCTTCTTCCCTAGGCCTCACGCCTCTAGTGTAGAAAGGAATCTTCATACTCTGGATTGTAAAAGAGCTTTAGCTTCTTACCTTCAGAGTACTAAGCAACATAGAAAGGCTTCACAGCTTTTTGTTGCCTTTGATTCCAGTTAGCTGGGCCTACCAGTTTCCAAGAGAACTAAGTGGATTGCAGACTGCATATCCTTTACTTATGAGAGTAAGGGACTTTCTCTCAAAGGTCATGTCACAGCTCAGAATGTGAGAGCAATGGCTTGTTCTATGGCTAGCCTTCGCTCGGTGTCGATTGACGACATTTGCAAAGCAGCCACTTGGTCTTCGGTCCACACCTTTGCAGCCCATTACTGCTTGGACAAGGGCTTCCGTCGTGTTGCCTCGTTTGGCCAGACTGTTCTCCAGCATCTATTTCAGACTTAAAACAACTCCTACCCGCCATCCCGGGTTTCGATGCCAGAGAGCCCCTTGGGAGGAAGCATGACTCACCTCAGCCTGGGTTTCGCAGCTTCTGGGGTCATCTCCCTGGCATCTCTAAGCTTGGGAATGCCCATATGTGAAGACTACATTCCTGCTTGTTCCTGGAGATATAGCTTAGATCTCCAGGAACAAGCAGGAATGAGTCTTCACATATGGGGTATCGTCGGTACCGACGGAGCCTGTGCGGGAACGCTCCCCAGCGTCCAGTAAGAAAGCTTTTGGGAGCATCCCACAGCGCCTGCGCGCTGCCTTCCCGCCTTTCCCAACCGCCTCTCTCCAGTTCTTCTTTTCCGCAGAGCCAGCAGGTCGTGTTCCTGTCACCGCAGAAGTTCTTTATTTTTTCCTTTATTTTTCTGTGTCGCGTCTGCATTCTTCGATGTCAGACCGGTACCGCCGGTCTTTTCTTTTCTTTTCTTTCTTCAAAAAAAAAACAAAAAAAAAACTTCAACTGTGCATTTTCAGTTTGGGCCTTAGGCCTGAATATTTTTCTCCTCATGGAGAAGCCCGCTTCCGGGTTCAAAAAGTGCACAAAATGTGGCGGTACTATTTCTGTCACCGACACCCATGATTGGTGTCTAAAATGTTGGGGTCCTGACCATTCCATCACGGATTGTGTCCTGTACCATGATGCAGGGCCGGATTTACGTATACGCCATGTACGCCATAGCGTAGGGCCCACAGCTGGGAAGGGCCCACAAAAAAGGAACAACTTAGGCTTTTTTTTTAAAAAATAAAATTTAAAAAAAAACCTGCTGGCTGCCGCCGCGGGGCCCCCTCTGCTGCCGCGGCAGCATGGACTGACCCGCGGGGGCCCCCTCAGCAAGCTCGATCCCTCCCTCCCGTGCAGGCTGTGAGAGACGCGAAGGCAGACTGTCTCCTTCGCGTCTCTGTTAAGCCCGCAGGGGCTGATGGGACATTTCCCATCAGCCCCTGCGGGCTTAACAGAGACGCGAGGGAGACAGTCTTCCTTCGCGCCTCTCACAGCCTGCACGGAGGGAGGCACGGAGGGATCGAGCTTGCAGAGGGGGCCCCCGCGGGTCAGTCCATGCTGCCGCGGCAGCAGAGGGGGCCCCGCGGCGGCAGCCAGCAGGTTTTTTTTTTAAATCAAATTTTACTTTAGGCCGGGGGAGGGGGAGGGTAGGACTGGTAATGGGCTATTGGGGGGGCTGGGACTGGAAATGGGTTGGGGGATTAAGGCTGGAGGTGGGCTGATGAGGTTAGGACTGGTAATGGGCTGTGGGCTGTTGGGGGGGTTAGAACTGGTAATGGGCTTGGGGGGGTTAAGACTGGTAATGGGCTGTGGGCTGATGGGGGCTGTCTGGTAATGGGCTATGGGGGGGCTAGGACTGGTAATGGGCTATGGGGGGGCTAGGACTGGTAATGGGCTATGGGGGGGCTAGGACTGGAAATGGGCTGGGGGGGTTAAGACTGGAGGTGGGCTGATGGGGTTAGGACTGGTAATGGGCTGTGGGCTGATGGGGGGGGTTAGGACTGGCAATGGGCTATGGGGGGCTGACTGGAAATGGGTTGATGGGGTTAGGACTGGAAGTGGGCTGATGGGGGGGTTAGGACTGGCAATGGGCTGATGGGGGGCTGACTGGAAATGGGTTGATGGGGTTAGGACTGGAAGTGGGCTGATGGGGGGTTAGGACTGCTAATGGGTTATAGGGGGGGCTTAAACTGAAAATGGGGTGATGGGGGGTTAGGACTGTAAGTGGGTTGATGGGGGGCTAGGACTGGTATTGGGTTGGGGGGTTGCTAGGACTGGAAATGGGCTGATGGGTGGCTAGGACTGGAAATGGGCTGATGCAGGGACTAGAAGGGAATGGATGCTGGGTGAGGCTGGAACTAGAAGGGAGCTGATGTTGGGGGAGGATTAGAATGGGATGGGGCTGGAAGAGTAAAATGGAGAAGGGAAAAATATTTTGTGTGGGAGGGATAAAAAATCTACAATTGGCCGGGTATTGGGAGAGTAAGTGGGGATTGAGGATGGAGGGGTAAAATTTGAGTGGATAAAATAGGAATGAGGAAAGAGCAAAAGGAGAAAGATTAGTATGTTAAAGCAGATGTAGAGAGAGAATGGAAAAAAACTAGAAGAGAGAAGAAAGGACAAATGGACAGCAGACGATGGAGAGTTAGCAGAAGACACGAAGAAACCAGAAGAAAGTGGCTGGAGCAATTGCAGCTGAAAAAAATGCACAAAAGGTAGAAAAATATCTCTTTATTTTGAATTTATTAATTGGAATATGTCAGCTCTGGTAAATGTGCATCATTAACGTCTGCGCTTTGTTTAGTACAAGAGCAAATTAATGTGTAGTTTTATTTCTACAGTGTTGTACATTCCAAGTTTGGCTTTTGGGATTCCCAGTTTAATTATTGTCTTCCTGTTTCTAAAATGTGATTACTTGTTTGGTGATGGTCTATGTTCTGCATGTGTAACTGAGCTGAGGTGTTCTGTTTATATAATTCCTATTTGACATTGCTACTTATTCTCTTTCCCCAGTAGGTCATGTATTGTTGTTCTCTGAAATGTATTGGTTTAATATTTGCAGTGTTGCCTTTTGATTGGTAGAGTATGGTGCTTTGTGAGTCCTGGTAGTGCTATGGGTTCTAAATGGGCAGTGTTTGTAGTAGTTCCTAATGTGTCTGGCAGTTGGCACTGGATTATAGTAATGTAGAAATCTTTTAGTCTTCCTTTATCCATACACTCATTAAGAGGCACGTTTACTAAAAGTTAGTATATGGTAACATTATGCAAATATTTATGCAAATGAGGCCCCTTATGCAAATGAGGCCCACACCCCCCTTGGGCCGCCCCTGCTGGGGGCCCACAATTTTTGTTGGCGTAGGGCCTCACTCAAGGTAAATCCGGCCCTGCCATGATGTCTAAAAGAGGTCGGCAGAACCGAGCAGCCAAGCTCAGTACCCTGTTTCCCTCTGATGCAGCCTCGGTGGCATCGATGTCTTCCAGGGCTGCTTCTTCCTCCCATGGATCTCAGGTAACCAAACATAAATCTAGCCGGTCCTCGAAGGGCAAATCTCCCTCTAAGCATCGAGATGCCTCCGGGCTTGTCCTCGAGGATTCCGCACCGGCAAAATTACCCCAGCGGGAAGTTCCAGCTTCCAAAGCATTGTCTATGGGGTCACAGGTTGACATCGATGGCTCGGCCTCGACCGATCACCTGTTGCCGTGTTCTGGAGTACCGGTGGCCTCCACTGGTACCGACATCCAGACTCTGGTGGCGTCAATGGATCAGAAGATTCTGTCCATGCATCGCACCCTAACGGCGTTTATGCAGGCTTCGACGCCTCCGGTACCGCAACAATCTCCGTTCCCGGTGCCGGTACCGATTGCATCGACATCGGCTCCAGTGTCGACTGCAACGGTACCCTGTCCTATGATGCCCATCGGTACCGAACCGGTACCGCTTACTCCCGATGTCGATCCCACTCGGTACGCGTATCGGGCTTTACAGGAGCATCCAGACAGGTGATACTTCGATTCCTCCGAAGACTCTGAATCGGAGGCTTCTGTTGAGGCACCGATACTACTTCCTCAGGAGTCTGCTTCTCCAAAACGAAGAATGTCTCCTCCAGAAGGCTTGTCTTTTCAAGACTTCATTAGGGAAGTGGCTAGGGTCCTCTCCATTACAGTGGCTCCTGAATAAGAGCCTAGAGCCAAGCAATTAGATATTTTGCAATATCCTAAGGCTCCTAAAGAAGCAGCTACCTTACCTATTCATGAGATTCTCTATGATCTCATGTTGGGCATGTGGGAGACTCCTCTCACCACCTCTCCTCATTCTCGTAGGTTAGACACCATGTACCGTGTCCCTCCTTGTCCTGGCTTTCATAAGACTCGGCTTCCTCGCCACTCTATTGTGGTAGAGTCTGCCATGAGGAAAATAAAGAGTGCAAAGAGACACTCATCTAATCCTCCAGGATGTGAATGTAGGACCCTAGATGCTTTTGGCCGAAGGGTTTTCCAAGCTAATATGCTTGCTGCCAGAATCAACTCCTATAGTCTCTATATGGGGATGTTTCTAAAAGAAGTCACAGATCATCTGCAGACTTTAGCTCCTTATATTTCAGAAGATAAAAGGCAGGAATTTCTCACTTGGCTCAAACATGCCCAAGATGTTTCCAAATTTTCCAACCGTGCAGCCTTTGACTCTTTTGAGTGTGTAAGCAGAGCCTCGGCTATTGCCATAGGTGCACGCAGAATTGCTTGGTTACAAGCCTCTGATTTGGAACTCTGGGTCCAAGATGAATTGGGAAATCTTCCTTGTACAGGTGAAAACCTTTTTGGCAAGGATTGGCAAGCAAAGGCCACTCAGATGGATGCTGAGAACTCTGCTTTGGATCGACTTTCAAAGTCTACCTCTGCTCCTGTTAAGAAAAGATTGTTCAAAAAGACATATTTTTCTAAAAAGGGAAGATATTATCCTGCTTATGGTCAGCAGGCATCTTCTGCAGGTCGTTTTGCTGCAAAGCGTCAGCAACCACCTAAACAGGCCAAGTCAAAGACTGCCAGGCCTCCCACGGCCCAGCAGCCTCAGCCTCCTCAGGGCCTTTGACTTGCAACTAGAGAATTTCTAGCTCTGGAAGAACCAGAGCCCCTCACCACTCCAGGAAGGTTGGCTTACTTTGCTCCCAGATGGGAGCAAATCACAGCAGAGCAATGGACCCTCTCCATCATAAGGGAGGGGTACAAGCTTCATTTCTTAAGCCTTCCTCCCCACACCATGGTGAAACGGTTCAATTCTCCAACATCTCTCCTCAACCTTCTGGGTCAGGAGATTGCTACCCTTCTTGCCCAAGGGGCAATAGAAGAAGTACCTCCTCTTCAACAGGGCTCAGGGTTCTACTCCCTTTATTTTCTTATTCCAAAGAAAACAGGGGGCTACAGACCCATATTAGATCTCAGAGAATTGAACAAGTTTCTATTCAAAGAGAAATTCAAGATGATTTCTCTCGGTGCTCTGCTTCCATACCTTCAGAGTCAGGACTGGCTTTGTTCTCTAGATCTCAAGGATGCGTACACCCATGTCCTCATCCATCCAACACACAGAAGGTTCCTTTTTCAAAGAAAGCACTACCAATACAGGGTGCTTCCCTTCGGTCTGGCCTCTGCACCAAGGGTGTTCACGAAATGCATGGCGGTAGTAGCTGCATTTCTACGCAGTCTAGGAATATTCGTATTCCCATATCTGGACAACTGGCTCATTCGAGTTCCATCCCAGTCAGAGGCCCAGACTTGTCTAACCTGCACAATGCGTGTCCTTCAGTATTTGGGACTGGTAATAAACATCCCAAAATCCAATCTCACCCCTACTCAGTCTCTGGAGTTTATAGGGGCCTTGCTTGATACCACAACTGCAAGGGCCTATCTTCCTCAGGCCCGTTGCCTACGCTTGGTGCAGTTAGCCTCCCAGATACAGTTAAAGTCCCATTTAACTGCTCGAGAGATGTTACAACTATTAGGCCACATGGCATCCACCGTGCATGTGGTTCCATATGCTCGCCTTCACATGAGGGCAGCTCAATGGACTTTGTCCACCCAATGGACTCAGGCATCAGGTTGCCTGTCAGACAAAATAGCAAACTCCAGTCGCCTTTTTTGGTCTCTCCAGTGGTGGAAGTCCTCTCCAAATCTGTTGCTGGGGTCCCCTTTTCAGCAGTCGCTACCCCAAGCAACTCTTACAACAGATGCTTCTCCAATGGTTTGGGGAGCTCATCTGCAGGTTCTCTCCACCCAGGGCATCTGGTCTCCACAGGAGACTTCTCTGCATATCAATCTCTTGGAACTCGGAGCAATATTCTTAGCTCTCAGAGTGTTCCATTCCCTGCTCAGCTACAGGACAGTCCTCATCCATACGGACAACCAAGTAGCCATGTTCTATGTAAACAAGCAGGGCGGGACTGGCTCTCTGTCGCTTTGCAACGAAGCTTTGCGTCTGTGGACCTTCGCCAGAGAGCATCACATCCATCTTCTGGCAGTATATCTTCCAGGCGTTCAAAACTCTTGGGCGGACAGACTCAGTCGAGTTCTGCTTCCACACGAGTGGTCCCTCCACATGGACCAGGTAGCCAGGATTTTTCGAATTTGGGGAACCCCGGACATAGACCTCTTTGCAAGTCCGTGGAATGCCAAACTTCCCCGGTTCTGTTCCAGAATTCCGTGTCGGGGAGTTCAGGCCAAGGATGCCTTCCTCCTTCACTGGGGTCAAGACTTCCTTTATGCCTTTCCACCAATTCCCCTAATTCCCAAAACTCTATTCGAGCTTCAGAGAGATTGAGGGACCATGATCCTCATAGCACCACATTGGCCACGCCAAGTGTGGTACCCTCTACTTCTGCATCTCTCTCAAGCTCCTTCCCTGGACTTGGGCTCTGCACCAGATCTTCTATCCCAGGAAGAAGGAACGTTGTGGCACCCAAAACCCCAGTCTCTCCATCTCAGGGCTTGGTTGCTGAGGGCCTAGACCTTCAAGATTTTCATCTCTCTCAGCAAGTCAGAGATGTTGTTCATGCCTCTAGAAAGCCTTCTACTAGACGTTCCTATACTTTCAAATGGAAAAGATTTACCATTTGCTGTTCAGGGAAGGGTCTAAACCCTCTTGCAATACCTCTGAATTCTCTACTAGAGTATCTCCTGCATCTATCCCATGCATGTCTGAAAACGAATTCAGTAAGAGTCCATTTGAGTGCTATTGCAGCGTCCCTCAAGCCTCTCAATGGACAACCTATTTCCTCTTATCCTCTTATAGCAAGATTCATGAGAGGCCTTCTTTTAACTAAACTTCCCAGTAGACCACCTCCAGTGGCATGGGACTTAAACCTGGTTCTTGGCCAGCTTATGAAGCCACCCTTTGAACCTTTAGCCACCACCTCCTTGAAATTTCTTTCTTGGAAAGTTATTTTTTTCATTGCAGTCACCTCAGCACGCCGCATCAGTGAGTTGCAAGCTTTGGTGGCTAATCCACCTTATACAAGGTTCCATCATGATAAGGTAGTCCTCAGGACCAATCCACACTTTATGCCTAAAGTGGTCTCGCCTTTTCAACTGAACCAAGAGGTATATTTACCTGTCTTTTTTCCAGGACCTCATGCATCAAGTGCAGAGAGGAATCTTCATACCTTGGATTGTAAGAGAGCTCTCGCTTTTTACTTACAAAGAACACAGCAACATAGAAAGTCTTCTCAACTCTTTGTTGCTTTTAATCCTTCTCATTTAGGACTTCCAGTCTCTAAGAGAACACTGTCCAACTGGATTGCTCAGTGTATTTCTTTCGCCTACCAGAGTAGGAACATTTCTCTGGAGGGCCATGTCACAGCTCACAATGTGAGAGCCATGGCAGTCTCAATGGCTCATCTAAACTCTGTGTCCATCGACCAAATCTGTCGAGCGGCCACTTGGGCCTCGGTTCATACCTTCACAGCCCATTACTGTTTGGACAAGGACTCCCACCGGGATGCCTCGTTTGGTCAGGCTGTTGTCAAACACCTGTTCCATTCCTAATCAACTCCTACCCACCTACCCTGGTCGGATGCCAGAGATCCATGGGAGGAGGTAGAGTCCTTTTCAAGGACACACAACCTGTGGTTTCTCCCTGGCATCTACAGCTAGGGAGTCCCCATATGTGAAGACTCATTCCTGCTTGTTCTAGGAGATAGCACAGTTACTTACCATGTAACAGGTGATCTCTGGGAACAGCAGGAATAAGTCTTCACAACCCACCCACCTCCCCTAGGAGTTGTATCTCTCTATCTATCTTTCCTTTCCTCTCTCTCTTTGTCTCAGCTTTAAAACTCGAACTGGAGAGAGGCGGTTGGGAAAGGCGGGAAGGCAGCGCGCAGGCGCTGTGGGATGCTCCCAAAAGCTTTCTTACTGGACGCTGGGGAGCATTCCTGCGCAGGCTCCGTCGGTACCGACGATACCCCATATGTGAAGACTTATTCCTGCTGTTCCCAGAGATCACCTGTTACAGGTAAGTAACTGTGCTTTACTCACCTGTAACAGGTGATCTCCGGGAACAGCAGGAATTGAGTCTTCACAACCCACCCACTTCCCCTTTATTTCTCTCTTTCCTTCTCTCCTTTGTCTCAGCTGCAAACCCAACTGAAGAGGGAGAATTGAAAGGCAGGAAGGCAGCAGCGCAGGTGCAGTGGGATGCTCCCAAAGGCTTTCCTATAGAATGCTGGGGAGCGTTCCCGCACAGGCTCAGTCGGTGCCGATGATACCCATATGTGAAGACTCAACTCCCGCTGTTCTTGGAGATCACCTGTTACAGGTGAGTAAGTACGCTGTAGTCTGGGTTCCAACTGATTTTATAAAACCAACCCAGGAAGACTGGCTGTTATTTCACAAAAGTAACTTTCAGTTTTAACTGTTAACTTGCTTGCAGAGCTAATAATGTAATAAATCATCTGGTTCAGACAGTGCTTACTGTGTCATCTGTTTTCCTTTTCCTGTGTCTGCTGTTTGCAGATTTATTCCTTTCATACTCACTGTTCATCCTTTTTCATAATAAGTCTTTCTCTGTGGACAGGTAGGACAGTGTCCTGATGTATAGACAATATAATCAAGGAGCCCCCTGCATAGTAACAGATTCCCAGCATCTTAAAGCTTTTGGAACAGCTACACCATGACCAATGTTCCCTCTAACCTGCGCTGGGTCCACCGCCAACAGTCCTGCCGACGGGTGGGGGGGGGGCCGCAGAGCGATTGATGCTCTGTCCCTCCCCCCCCCCCACCGGCAGGCATGCCGGCAGCGGACCCGAGGGTGCTGCGGCGTGTGTTAGACCCTGTGTCTAACACATGCTGCAGCACCCTCGCAATGTTCTCTTTAATCTGAGCAAGTTCCTCCGCCGGCATTCCTGCCGGTGGGGGGGAGGGGCAGAGCGTCAATCGCTCTGCAACCCCCCCCCCCCACCGGCAGGAATGTTGACGGTGGACCCTTCGCAGGTTAGAGGGAACATTGACCATGACCATCCTTAATTGATGCCTCTGCAGTGCCTGGTGCCTGACTATGGAATCTCTCGCTGTGCTTTGTCTTCACAGATAAGAGAAGTCTTACAGGTCAGTAAACAGCGCAGAAAACGTTTGGCACAGATAAGTCATGAACATAAACATGACATTGATTCCCATGGCCCAAGGGGCTGCGCTTGATGCTGGGGATGCATAGACATGAAGGGGTTTATTGAGCTCACTCAGAGTCCAGCATTGATAGAATCCAATGGGAATGAACATACTCTGATTCCTGCCTGAGGAAGGGGAGTGATCTGTCCTCATTGTTATCAATATCAATAGCCAGAGACATCGAACTCAAGGTGGAGACCCGAGGTTCATTGGCATCAGTGTTCTAAAGAGCATGATGTCATGAGCAGCGAGGTGTCAGAGGAACCAATATCCTTGAAGCAGCCCCAATGTGAGGATTGCTCATCCTCCTTGGTACTGAAAAGACCACAACAGTTTCCACAGGACCAAGCCATCCTGTCAGTACTCCCCAACATATTCTGCAGAAATCAGCAGTCTGCTGCAACTCCTCCCTGGCTAATGTTGATGTTGGGGAGTGTGGCCCTTGTTTGTATCTGCTTATTTGGAGCCGTTAATAAATAATACATTAAAAAATGTTCACTTTCCAATTGACTGATTAAGGTGAAATTCTGACACCACCTTAGGAAGGAGCTTAGGAAGAGTGTGTAAAACTGTAATTTTGTAGTAAAATGTAGGGATCCTTTTTTAATGTATTAGCAGCTCCAAATAAGCAGATAGAAACAAGGGCCACATTCACCGATCTAAACAGTAGCCAGGGGGAGTATTCAGCCCAGAGAATTTGCTTGACAATATTTTTAATAATATGTCTTTATCCTATAGAACCTCTCCCAACACCTTGATGATCTTCAGCCAAAGCCACCTCTGAGGCATCAGATTTCTGCATATGTCTCCACAGACACCCCCCCCCCCCCCGAAGAGACCCCTTGCTCAGGCATGTGCGTGAATCCATTCATCATACTTCTTCCAAACATCCCAGAACTGTTCCATACACACTCATTTCATTGCAGTTAGCTGACGAAATAAGTAATAATTCCCAACTTCAGCTAAGCCACCCTAATGCTCTGCAAACTCTCACCCGTCCATCCACAGGCAATTTCACTCCACAAAGCAGCAACCCTGTGGCACAAAAATCTAACATTTTCTTGGGAACCTGAGTCTGTGTCAGGCTTCATCTCTGGCCCTTTTCAAATCCATGTTGAAAACTCACCTCTTTGAGGCTGTTTTTGGGTCCTGATCCACTTTGTTTCCTATGTGTTTGCCTCTTTGTGGATGATACCAAAATCTGCAATAGAGTAGACACGCAGGAAGGTGTAGAGAACATGAAGAGAGATCTAGCTAAGCTTGAAGAGTGGTCTAGAATTTGGCAGCTGAGATTTAATGCTAGGGAGATAAAGTTCCTAGATGACATAAATGACTGCTTCTTGGAGCAGCTGGTTCATGAACCGACTAGAGGGGAAGCCATATTAGACCTAGTCCTTAGTGGAACACCAGATCTGGTGCAAGAGATAAGGGTGTTGGGGCCACGGCAATAGTGATCATAGCATGATCGCCTTTGATTTAATTAGTGGAGGAGGGATAGTAAGGAAATCCACAGTACTACCTTTTAACTTTCAAAAGGGAGACTATGATAAAATGAGGAAAATAGTTAAGAAAAAACTAAAAGGAGCAGTTGCAAAGGTTAAAGACTTCATCAAGCTTGGGTGTTGAAAAATACTATCTTGGAAGCCCAGACCAGCTGTATTTCACACCTTAAAAGTGGAAGGAAGTCCAAAAAACTGCCAGCATGGTTTAAAGGTGAGGTCAGAGAGGCGGCTGTTGCCAAAAAAGCATCTTTCAGGAAATGGAGAAAAGAGCCAAACGACGAAACCTGGAAACAGCACAAGCACTGGCAAGTCAAATGCAAGGCATTGATAAGGCAGGCAAAGGGAGAATTTGAGAAGAAGCTTGCTGCGGAAGCAAAAACGCGAAATAACGATTTTTTCAAGTACATTCGCAGCAAAAAAACCTGTGAGAGTCAGTTGGTCCATTAGATGATAGAGGAGTTAAAGGGGCACTAAGAGGCGACAAGGCGATAGCGGAGAGACTGAATGAATTCTTTGCTTCGGTCTTTACTGATGAAGATGTAGGGATGTTACCCATGACTGAAGTGGTATTTAAAGGTGTGGAAGAATTGAAGGAAATATCGATACATCGGGAAGATGTATTTCAACTATTAGATAAACTGAAGAGTAGCAAATCACCTGGGCCAGATGGTATACATCCAAGGGTGTTGAAAGAACTGAAATATGAGATTGCAGACCTGCTATTAGTAATCTGTGAACTATCATTAAAATCATCTCTAATACCTGAAGATTGGAGGATCGCCAATGTAACAGCAATTTTTAAAAAGGGTTCCAGGGGTGATCCGGGAAACTACAGATCGGTGAGCCTGATGTCAGTACCGGGAAAAATGGTAGAAACCATCATAAAGGATAAAATTGCTCAGCATGTAGATAGTCATGGCCTAATGGAAGACAGCCAACATGGCTTTAGACAAGGAAGATCTTGTCTTACTAATCTGTTATGTTTTTTTGAAAGTGTGAATAAACAGGTGGACAAAGGTGAGTCGGTTGATATAGTGTATCTGGACTTTCAGAAAGCCTTTGACAAGGTCCCTCATCAGAGACCTTTGGCAAAACTAAAGAGTCATGGGATAGGAGGCAATGTACTACTGTGGATCAAGAACTGGTGAAAAGATAGAAAGCAGAGGGTTGGGCTAAATGGCCAATTTTCCAATGGTGAAAGGTGAATAGTGGTGTACCCCAGGGATCTGTGCTGGGTCCGCTGCTTTTTGACATATTCATAAATGACCTGGAAAGTGGAATAACGAGTGAGGTTATCAAATTTGCAGATGACACAAAACTATTTAAAGTTGTTAAAACCCAAGAGGATTGTGGAAAATTGCAAGAGGATCTTGATAAATTGGAAGACTGGGCATCAAAATGGCAGATGAAATTTAATGTGGACAAGTGCAAAGTTATACACCTAGGGAAGAACAACCCAGGAAAAAGATTTAGGCGTCATTGTGGATAACATGTTAAAACCCTCGGCCCAGTGTGCAGCGGCAGACAAGAGAGCAAATAGAATGCTAGGTATCATAAGGAAAGGAATGGAAAATAAAACAAAAGATATTATAATGCCTCTATATCGTTCCATGGTGAGACCGCACCTTGAATATTGTGTGCAATTCTGGTCGCCGTATCTTAAAAAGGATATAGCGTTATTAGAAAAGGTTCAGAGAAGAGCCACCAAAATGGTAAAGGGGATGGAAGGATACTCCTATGAAGAAAGGCTAAAAATGTTAGGACTCTTTAACCTGGAAAAGAGACTGCTGAGGGGAGATATGATAGAAGTCTATAAATTAATGAACGGAGTGGAACGGGTAAACGTAGATCTCTTGTTTATGTTATCAGAAAATAGAAAGACTAGGGGACATGCAATGAAGCTACAGGGTAAACTATTTAAGACTAATAAAAGAAAATATTTTTTCACTCAACGTGTAATCAAACTCTGGAATTTGTTACCGGAGGATGTAGTAAATGCTGTTATTATAGCTGGGTTTAAAAAAGGCTTGGACAAGTTCCTGGAGGAAAGGTCCATAAACCATTATTAAGAAGGGACCCAGGATATTAATGCTTGACCCAGTACAAGCATTGCGGAACCTGTGTCTTTTGGGGAAACTGCTAAATATGTATGACCTAGATTGACCACTGTTGGAAACAGGATACTGGGCTTGATGGACCTTGGTCTGATCCAGTATGGCATATCTTATGTTATCTTAATGCTAAAAAATGCAGGGTCATACATTTGGGCTGCAAAAATCCAAGGGAGCATTACAGTGTAGAGGGTGAAGAACCTCTGTCCACAAAAGAAGAGCGGGACCTACTAGGCGTGATTGTGTCTGACGATCTTAAAATAACTAAACAGGTAGAAAAGGCGACAGCTAGAAGGAAGCTTGGGTGCATAGGGAGAGTAATGGCCAGCAGAAGAAAGGAGGTAATAATGCCTCTGTATAAGTCTTTGGTGCAACCTCATTTGGAATATTGTGTGCAATTCTGGAGACTGCACCTTCAAAAGAATATAAACAGGTTGGAGTCTGTGCAGAGGATGGCTACTAAAATGGTTAGTGGTCTTCATTCTAAAGCATATGAGGGCAGACTTAAGGATCTTAATATGTACACCTTAGAGGAAAGGCGTGATAGAAGAGATATGATTGAGATGTTTAAATATCTCCATGGCATAAATGCACAGGAAGAGAGCCTCTTTCGATTGAAAGCAAGCTGCGAGGGGACATAGGATGAGGGTGAAAGGGGATAGATTCAGGAGGAATATGTGGAAATATTTATTTACGGAAAGAGGGGTGGATGCAAGGAATAGTCTCCCAGTGGAGGTGGTAGAGATGAGGATAGTATCTGAATTCAAAAAAGCATGGGACAAGCAGAGAATCTCTAAAGGAAAAGGGGACTGTTGTGGTTGATATGGAAGGGCAGACTAGATAGACCATGTGATCTTTTTCTGCCATCATGTTTCTATGTCTTTAATGTTTAAAATGGCCACATTCACTTCCTGTTCCATTTTCACAATGGTGAAGACGAGAGCTGCCTGAGACCATCAGGAAAGCCATTATCAGCAAACTTCAAAGGGGTACAAGGCCATCTCCAAAGACCTTGGAATTCCTGTGTCTACAGTTTGTAATATTAATAAGTTTTCTGTTCATGGAACTGTCAATCTCCCAGGATGTGGTGGGAAGAGGAAAATTAATCGAAGAAGTCTTCAAAGTCTAGTGCGAGCTGTCGGAAAAACCCATGTAGAACATCCAAAGAGCTTAAGGCTGACCAGGAGCAATCTGGAGTGGTGGTTTCAACCCGCACCATACGTGATGTACTAAACAAAGAAGGACTTCATGGGTAAAGGCCAAGGAGGATCCCATTGCTCAAAAACAGACATCAAAAGGCATGCCTGATTTTCGCCCAAACCCACATTGAAAACTGCAATCCTTCTGGGAAAATGTTCTGTGGACAGATGAAATTTGAGCTCTTTGGCAATACAGACCAGTGATACATTTACAGGCGAAGAAATGAAGCTTATAAGGAAAAACATCCTTTCTACAGTTAAATATTGTGGAGGTTCCATAATGTTGTGGGGCTGTTTTGCTGCCTCAAGAACTGGAGGCCTGGAACTTATTAAAGGACTTATGAAGTCAGAGGACTACCAAGGTATTTTGGAGCGAAATGTGCTACCTAGTATCGGAAAACTAGGTTTGGGTTGAAGGTCATGGGTCCTCTAGCAGGGCAGTGACCCAAAACATACATCCAAAAGTACAAAAGAATGGTTAAAAAGGAACAAATGGACTGTTTAAACTAGCCAGCAGTGAGTCCTGATCTCAGTCCAATCGAGAACCTTTGGAAAGAGCTGAAATCTGCCATTGGTAAAAGGAATCCTCAAAACATTCATGAGCTGGAACAAATCTCAGTTGAGGAGTGGGAGAAACTACCAACAGACATGTGTACAAAACTTATAGATGGCTGTAAGAAACATTTGGAGGCTGTCGTCACTGCCAAGAGTTGTGCAACCAAATATTAGTGAAGGGTGCCATTAATCCTGTCCGGGTCATATTTTGTGGTTTTTTTCTCAGAAATTACTACGTCTAAGTTGCACCGACAACTTTTTTTGTTGTTGTATACCTTTGAACATATTAAAATATTGTGATGACATACAATTGGAATGTTACCAATTTCTTAAAATATTGTACACAACATACCTAAAATGCAAGTGTTCCAGTAATGTTGACCACAACTGTATGTGTGGCTGATTTATCCTGCTGTCTACAGAGAACTCCTGTTATAGGTAAGTAAACTTACTTTCTATACATAAAAGATGTTTCATCACTTTATATTTACATGTGCATAAAATTCTATATGTGCTGGTGGCCCAAGCTGCATAGAAGCGGTAGCGAAGAGAGGATGGAGGAGGAAATAAAGCTAAGAAATAAAGTTTAAAACCCCAAAAGACTAAATAAATTAGAACTATTTTCTAAAAAAAGTGTGTAAAATGTGTATCCCTGTCCTTTCATTTTGATTGGCACTCGAGTTTGAAAAATATTTTTCCATTTTTATGTATATGTTGGAATATTTTCAATTTTTTCTCAAGATATTGTACACAACATATCTAAAATGAAAGGGTACCAATAATGTTGACCACAACTGTACTAATTTTAATTGGTCATCAAAGTTGGGACTCGTCTTTTCAAGATCAATGCATCATCAAATTAAAAAAGATTGCTTCTTGGATTAAAGTACAGCATTTAGTTCTTAACCTACCTATTTGTAGTGCTATATAAATGATTAATTGTAGTAGTTGAAGTAGTAAATGTGAAGCTGTTTAAGTAGAGCTGTTACACCAGACTCTTGTTTCCAAGATGGCTGACCTTTTCATCCCTATAAGAGAATCTGTGCAATCACTAGGAGTCAGCATATTTCAAAAGTTATAAGTAATTCATTCACGGCACTTAGACACATCAGGTCGCGTCTGCCTTCCCTCGACGCTATATCAGTACCGTCAGTTCTTGCTTTCTTTCTTTAAAAAAAAAAATCAAATAATTTTTTTTTTTCAAAACGTTTTCTTCTTCAGGTACACGCGCCATTTTGGGCGCTAGGCCCAAAATTTCCTTTACTATGGAAAAACCTGCTTCGGGTTTCAAGAAGTGTACCAAGTGTGGCGTTACCTTCTCCGTCACAGACACCCATGAGTGGTGCCTTAAATGTTTAGGTCCTGACCACTCCATCTCAGAGTGTATGGCCTGTGGGATGATGTCGAAGAGGGGTTGGCAAAACCGAGCTGCTAAGCTCAGCACCCTTTTTCCCTCCGATGCAGCCTCTGTGGCATCAACGTCCTCCAGGGCTTCGTCTTCCTCCCATGGATCTCAGGTAACTAAACATAAGTCTATCCGGTCCTCAAAGGGTAGATCTCCTTCTAAGCATCGAGATGCCTCTGGCGTTGCCCTTGAGGGTCTTGCACCGGCAAAATTGCCCTGGTGGGAGGCTTCGGCTTCCAAAGCATTATCGGGGCTCCAGGGTGTTCTCGAGGCTTCAACCTCGGCAGAACTACTGGTGCCATGCTCTGGGGTACTGGCTGCTTTCTCCGGTACCGATTCCCAGGCATCGGCAGTGTTGATAGACCAGAGGTTCCTGGCTACTGAACACAGTCTGGCGGCTCTCCTTGCGGCATTGGCACCCTCGGAACCATGTCAGACAGTTCAACCAGCACCGGTATCTGTACCGGCACCAACAGCATCGGCATCGACATCGGTGTCTGCATTGCTGGCACCCAGTCATGCTATGCCTTCCGGTACCAATTCCCCCCGGCACCGACTTCGGTCGGTACGGGTATCGTGCTGTACAAGAGCATCTGGATAGAAGGTACTTTGAATTCTCGGAGGAGTCTGAGAATTCTGACAGCTCGGTTGGTACCGGAGTACTTCTCCCGGAGGAGCCTTCCTCTCCTAAACGTAGGATGTCTCCTCCAGAGGATATCTCCTTTCAGGATTTTATCAGGGAGGTGGCTCGAGGTCTCTCCATTACTGTGACTCCTGAAACAGAGCCCAGGGCAAAGGAGTTGGAGATTCAACAATATCCCAAGGCTCCTAAAGAGGCAGCTACTTTGCCTATCCATGAGATCTTACATGATCTCATGTTAAGAATGTGGGAAACGCCTCTTGCCACCTCTCCTCACTCTCGTAGACTGGATATCATGTATCGAGTGCCTCCGTGTCCTGGTTTCCAGAAGACTCAGCTTCCTCACCACTCCATTGTAGTGGAATCAGCTATGAGAAGGATCAGAAGTGCAAAGAGGCATGCCTCTAATCCTCCAGGACGTGAGTGTAGAACGTTGGATGCCTTTGGGCGTCGTACTTTCCAGGCTTCCATGCTTTCTGCCAGGATCAGTTCCTATATTTTATATATGGGAATGTTCCTTATGGAAGTCACAGGAGATTTGGAGATTTTGAGCCCTCTCCTTCCTGATAAGAGGCAGGATTTTCTCACACTGGTTAAACATGCCCAGGATGTTTCTAAGTTTGTCAATCGTGCAGCTTTTGACTGTTTTGAGTGCATAAGCAGAACCTCTGTCATTGCCATAGGTGCACGTGGAGCATCTGATTTGGAGTTCTGGGTGCAGGACAAACTGGGCAATATCCCTTGTAAGGTGAAAATCTATTCGGCAAAAATTGGCAAGAGAAAGCCAATGAGCTGGATGCTGACAACTCCACTTTTTGGATAGATTATCCAAAGCCACAGCTGATCCTGCAAGGAAGAAATCTTTCAAGAAACCATTCTTCTCCAAAAAGAAGAGGTTTTATCCCTCTTATACCCTGCAGGGACGTTCTGCAGGTCAGCCTGCCCGATGGGGTCAGCAACCGCCTAAACAGAGGAAAGCAAAGACTGCTAAGCCTCAACTGTCTCAGCAGTCTCAGCCTCCACAAGGCCTTTGACTTCCATCTAGAGAACGTAGCCTTCCTGGCCCTCAGCGGACCAGAACCTTCCACCATTCCAGGAAGGTTGTGTCATTTTGCCCCCAAATGTGGGCAGATAACAGCAGAAGATTGGACTCTCTCCATTATAAAAGAGGGGTACAAGCTTCACTTTCTTTGCATGCCCCCCCTCTCACAATGGTAAGACAGTTCAATTCTCAGACCTCTCTCAACAACCTGTTAGATCAAGAGGTCACTATGCTTCTTGCCCAAGGGGCAATAGAAGAGGTACCCATTCCTCAACAGGGTACAGGGTTTTACTCCCCTTATTTCCTTATCCAAAAGAAAACAGGGGGACACAGACCTATTTTAGACGTCAGATAATTGAACAAATTCCTGTTCAAAGAGAAATTCAAGATGATTTCTCTGGGAACTCTGCTGCCATACCTTCAGAGTCAGGATTGGCTTTGTTCTCTAGATCTCAAGGATGCGTACACTCATGTTCTCATCCATCCAACTCACAGAAGATTCCTTCGGTTCCTTTTTCAGGGAAAGCACTACCAATACAGGGTGCTTTCTTTTGGCCTGGCCTCAGCACCAAGGGTGTTTATGAAATGCATGGCTGTGGTAGCGGCATTTCTTCGCACTCTAGGAATATTCGTCTTCCCCTACTTTGATGGGGCTCAAATGAGCCAGTCGTCTGAGTCAGAGGCCAGGATTTCTCTATCTTGCACAATGCGTATCCTTCAGTATTTGGGTCTGGTCATAAACATCCCAAAATCCAGCTTAACTCCCACTCAGTCTCTAGAGTTCATAGGAGCTTTGCTGGATACCAGAAAAGCAAGGGTCTACCTTCCACAGCCCCGCTGCCTTCGCATTGTGCAGTTAGCCTCCCAGGCAGTGTTGAAAACTCATCTCACTGCTCGGGAAATGTTACAATTACTAGGCCACATGGCATCTACTGTGCATGTGGTCCCCTATGCTCGCCTCCATATGAGAGCAGCCCAATGGACTCTATCCACTCAATGGACTCAGGCATCAGGCTGCCTATCAGACAAAATAGCAAACACAAGTCACCTTATTTTGTCTCTCCAATGGTGGCAATCAACATAAAACCTGTTGGTAGGGTGCCCTTTCCAGCAGCCCCTACCCCAGGTCACTCTAACAACAGATGCCTCACATCTGGGTTGGGGAGCTCACCTGCAAGATCTCTCTACACAAGGCACCTGGACTCCACAGGAGACCCACTTACATATCAATCTCCTAGAACTCAGAGCAATCTTCTTTGTTCTTCGAGTGTTCCATACCCAGCTAAGCTACATAGAGCTTGTCCGGGTCTCGTGTAAGATGCACTCCAAGATATTTAATCGTGCTCGAGGCCCAACAAAATTTATAATACCTTTGTAAATGCGATGCTAATTTTCCTGGCAAGTTAATGCTCAATGCCTCCATTTTATCCCAGTTAATCTTAAACCCTGCGACTGTCCCAAATCGCATCAACTTTGCCATAAAGATTGGCAGTGTCAGCAACGGATGAGTGATAAACAATAGCAAGTCATCAGCAAATAATGCCAACTTATGTTCTGTATTACCTATTTTTAACCCCGTGGCATCGCTATTCCTTCTTAATCGCTTCGCCAATGGTTCCATAGTTAACACAAACAACAAGGGGGACAAGGGGCACCCCTGTCTCGTACCCCTCTCTAACTGAATGAAAGAAATTAGAATATCTCCCATTGATTTTAACTGTTGCTACTGGATTAGTATACAGCGCTCCTATACATGATATCGTGTTGGAGCCTATCCTGACGGCTTTTAGCACCTCAAACATAAAACCCCATTCTACCCGATCGAACGCCTTTTCGGTGTCTACAGCTAACAATAAGAGTTCCTGCTTACGCTGCTTAGCGGCCCATATTACCTGGCTTGCTCTCCTAATATTGTCACCCGTATTTCTCCCCTGGATAAACCCAGTTTGATCAAAATGTATAATTTTTTGGTAGGATGCGCCCTAATCTGTTTGCTAAGATTTTTGCTAATATTTTCCCATCTGTATTCAAGAGGGAAATTGGCCGGTAAGAACCGCAGACTGTGGGATCTTGACCTGGCTTCACTATCACCGATATCCCTGCCTGGTGCATTGAAGGAGGCGGTGGATTTCCCTGGAGTACTTCATTAAATAACCTCTGTAACACCGGTGCTAACTGTGTTTCAAATTTTTTATAGAACAGCGTTGGAAATCCATCCAGTCCCGGTGATTTATTTAAAGCCATCCCTTTAATTACTTGGCAAATTGCCTCTTACTCAATATCCCGGTTTAGTATTTCTCGATCCAAATCAGATATTACCAGAAGTTCCCCTCCTTCCTGTATATAGTTTACCGCTCCTGCTATGGAGCCCTTTATCTCACTAGTGTATAACGTTTTGTAGTAATGCAAGAATTGCTCCCTAATGTCTTTTGTATGAAATAAAAGCTTATCCCCAGGGCCTTTGACTTTTAATATGGTGGATCGCCGTTCCCTATCCTGCAACTTCCTCGCTAACAATGTGCCTGCTTTGTTATTAAATTCATAATAATGTTGATTGATTCGTCGCAATTGATAGTTAATTGATTCCATCTGCAATGATGTTAACTCTGCTCGTGTGCGTTCCAATTGTGCTCTAATCTTTATTCCTCCTCCCTGCTTATGACAGCATTTCAGCTCCTGAATATTCTTAATCAACTGGTCTGTCTTCCCCTCCCTATCCTTCTTTTTCCGGACTGCCCATTGTATCAGTTTCCCTCGCAACACAGCTTTTAATCCATCCCATTGAATCTCCCGCGCCACCTCCCCTGTGTCATTCACTTCATAGTATTCTTGAATTTCCTCCTCAATGCTGTTTAACACCTCTTTATCTTGTAAGAGGCATTCGTTAAGACGCCAGAAGGATCGACCGTCCCTATCCCTCTCTCCCCCAAACTCAACCCAATTCGGGCCATGGTCAGTCCATTTTATAGGCTCAATCCCTGCTTTAATAATCTTTTGAGTCCAGAACGTATCCCCAAGGAAGAAATCAATTCTACTATAACTATGGTGCACCTGTGAATAATATGTATAGTCAATTTCTTGAGGATGCACTTGACGCCAAATATCCCATACCCCGTATTGCCTCATTAAATTCTGTAGTTGTTGTTCCCTCCCTCTACTCCCCCCCTATTTCCCGCCAAGGATCTATTCCTCTGCGGATTCAAGACTTCATTGACGTCTTCCCCCCATCAATAGTGCCCCATGTATTTTGTCTTTCAGCCATCGGAACAGTGTATCCCAAAAATCAGTGTGGGGATCATTGGGACCATAAACATTTTAAAAAGGTAACCTCCTGGGACTTCCGGTGTGGTAATGAGCTGAGCCGACGTGTGCGGATCGGCTCCAGGCACCATACCCCGCAAAACTGCTAAATTTCTTGCTAAAAAGAGGTTGAATGCCCCTGACACAGCTGACAGGCAGTAGAGAAAGTGGTCGGAAAGCCGTAGTGCCCACCCAACATACCGGGGGAAGCCCGATGGCAGCGAAACCTTCGCGGAGAGAGAAGGCTCGTATCCTGTAACCCAAGATGGCGGAGGGAGCGCCTAGGAGTCCCGCTTCCGATGGCGAGCATACTATGGTGGCCGACGTAAGTGCCGTGGTAGTGCGAGCCCTTGATGATCAATTTCGGGAGCTGGGGGACCAACTACACTCAGTGGCCCAGAATATTACTGATTTTACCGGGCGGATGGAACAGGCCAAAACCAGGATATCGGGCCTAGAGGACACTCAACATTCCTTGGTCGCCAAAGTACAGGCCCTGGAAGCCATCGTGAAGAAACAAGGTGAGAAGCTAGAGGACTTGGAAAACCGGGGGCACCGAAAAAACCTGCGGTTTGTCGGGATTCCGGAGAACATAGCGGACAATGCCCTCCCTAGCTACTTACTTTACTGGATCGCGAAGATATCCAATGGTGGAGTGGAGGCACCTATACGGTTGGAGCGGGTGCATCGGCTGGGCCCCAGGTGGGAGCAGGCAGGCCGGCCACGTGCGGTGATAGCACGTTTCTTGGACTATCGCCAAAAGGAAGAAGTATTGTGAGCGGCCCGAAATCGTTGGAGGCATACAGGAGACCCTGAGCAGATCTTGGTAGTTCAAGATTACTCGCAGTTGGTTAGCCAGCAAAGAAGAGCCTTTTCTGCTGTGTGCGCCAAATTGATCAGCAAGGGACTGCGCTTCTCGCTCCTTTATCCCGCCCGGCTGCGTGTGGAACACCACGGACAGACACGCTTCTTGGGGACCCCGGCAGAGGCCCTGGCATTCGTGGAACAGCTGGGGGAGTCTTCAGCGGCAGCCTCCTAGGTGCGGGCCTAATCCACCTGGGTACGAGAATACCTCGCAGTGGCGTCTTACCTTTGGAACAGAGGGCAACAGCTCTTAACAGTTGCACTGAGCTTGGACTGCCAGACCATGTGGACACCCGGGGACCTTTTTGTCTTTTTTGATTTGGGACTACAGCTTGGTCTGTTAATATTTTAGATTTTCCATGCTACCCCGGCTTACTGTACAGATGGGTTTGTGTATCAACTGATTGGTGCCTGTCTTTGTTAGGTTCTCTGTATGGGATGTGCTCTTGGCTCCCTGGGGTGGGCTGGAATCGGTTTCCTGCTGGGGCCCAGTGGTGGGAGTTTATTGGGGGGGAGGGTTTCTTTGTCCCATCGGGGCACCCCCGGGCACCGATGCATGGGGGGCGGCACTCCCGGGCGCTTTCAAGCTAGCGGGAGCGCTAAGTGGCAGTGTGGATGGCCGCGGCCGTCTGGTTCTGTCACTCCCCGGTGTCGGGAGACGGTCCGGGTCGCCAGGGGGGGGGGGAACCGGGTGGGTTTTCTGTTTTGTTTTTTTTTTCTCTCTCTCCTCCGATTTCTTATCTATTAATTCTATATGGGTAATGGGTGGGGTTTTTGGAGGGGGAGCGGTATTGCAGGTTTTTGTTGTATTTTCGATTCCCTCTTTTGTCTAACTTAGGGTGGGGGTGGGGGGAGGTGGATGGGGATGGTTTGGCTCCAAATGTGGGTTATCTAAGTTTGTTACCAGTTGGGGGGTACCTCGGTCTTTGGGATATATAGGATTCATGTTTGTTCTGGTAGCCGTGGTACCCAACTTTCTGGAGCCGGGGTTGGATAGAGGCGGTTGGCATTTGGAGCTGGGTTTGGGAGGTATGGTATTTAAAACGGAATATTACACGACTGGGTTATTCTGAACTCCCCGGTCCCTTGGGGGTTTGTAGGTGGGGGGGGGGAGGGGGCCTGTTATTGCGGGTGGAGGTTCTTTATAGCTACGGTTATGGTCTTGTGGGTGTTAGGCTCCATTGGGTTTGCATGTGTGTGGGTAGAGTGTCCCTTGGGGAGGGGGGTATCCTTAGGATCGAATCAAGAAGAGGTAGCCAGGGGCGAGAGGGGGTGGTTATGGGAGGAGGGTGTTTTTGGGGGTAGCATATTTTTGCTGTCCATATTTTTGCTGCTCACTATTGCCTAGACAAGGACTCCTGCCGGGATGCCTCGTTTGGCCAAGCTGTTCTCCAGCATCTCTTTCAGACTTAGATCAACTCCTACCCTCCGTCCTGGGTTCCGATACCAGGCATCCTTGGAGGACATATGACCTACTACTTAGCCCTGTGTTCCACAGCTCGCTCCGAGGTCAACATTTTGGCATCTCCAAGCTAGGGAGTCCCATATGTGAAGACTACAGTCCTGCTTGTTCCTGGAGATAGCATAGTTACTCACCTGTAACAGGTGATCTCCGGGAACAGCAGAAATTGAGTCTTCACAACCCACCCTCCTCCCCTAGGAGTTGTACTTTTCCTCCTCTTCTCTCCTTTTATGTCAGCTACAAACTCAACTGAGGAGGGAGAGCTGGAAAAGGTGGTAAGTCGGCTACGCAGGTGGAGTGGGATGCTCCCAAAGGCTTTCCAATTAGACACTGGGGAGTGTTCCCATGCGGGCTCCGTTGGTACAGACATCAACAATATGTGAAGCCTCCATTCCTGCTGTTCCCGGAGATCACCTGTTACAGGTGAGTAACTCCGCTTTCTGAAACGGCCACCTTATTTAGATGTCAAGGGAAGGGATAATATAAACTCAAGAGAAATTAATCAATCTGAGGGAAAACTGAAAAACTATTCAATCACAGTTTCCTTTTAGCCCACTTTGTGCAGACTGAATCCATCAATGAATGGAGCTGCTTCTCTCCTTTTTTTGTTCTCCTTTGTCTCCTGCTCAAATAGCATTGGAAGAGAAGGAAGATTATTCACATTAATGGATTCTTCTTTTCATGAAATGACTAATTTTATTTATTTAGTCTTATATACCGTGTTTCCGAGGATCAATGCAGTTTACATAGAACATAACTTCAATGTTACATGGAACGTTATTACATTATAACGAGGTGAAGCTAGCATAACATGGTTGAACAGCTATTAGATTAACTTTGAACAAGAAAAGAGAATGCATGTAGACTAGATACACCATGAATTCTATGGATAATATATTAAACAGTTTAAATATTAAAATATTTACAATATAAACAAAATGGATTGGGGCAGGCTACAAAAACATAATTTCAGCTTAATCTAAGGAGGGGGGGGGGTGCAGGGGAGAGGGAAGGTATGTGTAGGTTGAATTCAGATAAGGTTTTATCTGGTTGTAGGTTCATCGGGGTCAGGTCAGGAAATCCCATCACAATGTTCCTTGAATAGATAGGTATTTAGGAACTTCTGGAATGTTGCGAGGTCATAAGTGTCTTTGATGTGGTTTGGTAGGGCATTTCAGAGGTGAGGAGCATGTAGGGAAAATGCCCAGGTGCAAATTTTCCGTTTGTCTTTGGCCAATGCAGGAGGTAGGACTAGAAAGACAATAAAACTTGCAAGGGGGCAGGGAACATGAGAACCCTCACAGCCAAGTACAAAGTGAAATAACGCAGCAGGGGTAACTTAAAGGGTTCCAGAAAGTTTATAAATAGGATTTTATCGATGAACCCAGAATTTAAATAGAATTTTATTGATAAAACATGAGATGTCTGTATTTCAGCAAAGGGCCTCCTGTGATGAGAATTAATTAATTAACGACTTATAAAAAATATATAAAAATACAGAAATGTACATGTATCAAGGCATACATTTTGGTTATTTGAACAAACCACATTGTACAAATCAGACATTATTTTAAAATAAATATTCTTAGAAAAGCAGCATTGCACAGAAAACTAAGTATTTATTAATTTAAAAAAACCACACACAGTACAGAATAAGACCAAGGATTTTTTATTCTTTCCATCCCAATAAAAGTTGGAAAGAATTATAAGAAGGGTCATGAATGTTTGGGGGGGGGGGGGCAAAATAACTCTGAAAATGTAATGGGACAGGGTGACATTTGGTTTGTTGGAAAAAAGGGCCAAATTTGGACCAGGCATTTCAAAAAAATAATCCACCCCCTCCCAAAAAAAATAGCCCAATACATTTCTATGGGGGAAGGAATTACAGCTTCTGTTGTATAGAAACTTACATACAGTGAAACACAGCAGTTAAGGAATTGCTCCTTTCAAACTCTTTCTCCCTGTTTCCTATTTTCCAAACCTCCCAAACTGCCCTATCCCCAAAAACAGCCCCCACAATTGCCCCATGACTCCACACATTGGCCCTTTCTCCAAAAATACTCCTTCATAACTGCCCTACCAACCCGCCAAATGTTAAGACCACAAAGAAAATACCACCACCCAACTGCCTCACCACCCTGCAAACTGTCCCACCTCTAAAAACGACATCCTTGCAGTTGCTGCACTACACCACATACTACCCCATTCCAATAAACAATCTCCCACAACTGTTCCACCCCCCCAAAAAAAACCTGTCCCCTCAGAGTTGTCCCACCACACCCAAAAAAACTAAACACTGCAACTCTCCAACCACCCCACAAACTGTTCTCGGCCCCACAAAAGCCTTCTATGCTGCAACTACCTGCATTGTCCAACCCCCAAAAGCTACTACTCACTTGCAACTTCTCTACCAACAAACATACTACCTTTACCCTTAAACACTCACAACTACCCTACAGCTCCACAAACTTCCCCAATCCCTAAAAATACCCTTCTAACTTTCCCACCCCCCAAAAGATACTCCCCTGCAACTGTCCCACCAACTTGCCATCTGCCTTACCATACTGCAAATGCCTCCACTTCCAAAAACTATTGCTTCACATTTTCCCCATCCCCAAAGGCTGTCCCCTCACAATTTTATTTTATTTTAAATTATTTATAGAACACAAAATAACCAAGGTGGGTAACAAAAAACATACGCACTCAATCACGACAAACCCAAAAATTCATACAAAGTACATTAAATACAAATAAGTATTAAAATCTACACAAACGTTAAACTGCCATTTGAGACACCACTTGGATCATATTGCACCAAAACCATAACTGCCTGATGTAGTTCAACCATCCATCACACAACCAAAGAAGACTTGCTGGAATAAATAAGATTTCAACTTTCACCGAAAGACCATCAGTTCTGCTTCAGCACGTAACTCATTAGGAAGAATTCCAAATCAATGGAGCACTCATAAAGAAAATTCTCTTACTTAAAGACTGAAGATGAATCTGTTTAAATGAGGGAACCACTAATAACTGTTAATCCTGAGACCATAACACAAGAGAAGGGCAAATAAGGTCTAAGTAAAATTAACCGACTAATAGGAGCCAGATTGTGTAAACATATAAAAGTATTCATGATTCTTTATATAGAACATAAAATCTAATGAGAAGCCTATGAAAAACAAACAATTGTTTAATATATCATCAGAAAATTTACATCCGGTTAGAAGACAAGTGGCAGCATTTTGAAATGATTGTAAAGGAGACATGGTAGCTTTGGCAAGGCCTAGAAAAAGACTATTACAATAGTCGATAGGTAAAAGGACTAAAGTCTGCAACACAGAACGAAAGTTGCTGATACATAAATATGGTTTTAATCATCGGAGAAGATGCAGTTTATAGTAAGAAACCTTAACTAATTTTTGAATATAATCATGCAGATTCAATTGCGCATCTAATCATACCCAAGATCTCTCAAAACATAGCTAAGTGCAAAAGAAAAAGTGGTGGGAACTTAAGGGATTCGGGAGCTCTGAAGACGAGTACAAAACTTTAGTCGTCTTGTTTAATTTCAGCTTATTCTGAACATCCATAAATCAACTGAATTAAGGCAAAGTTCCACATATTTCAGAGAGTCATCTAATAATGTAGATATAAGGACAATGAACTGTACGTCATCTGCATATACTCTAAATTTAACATCTGATCCTTCAAAGATTCTCTGAACTGGAGCAATATTGCCGATAATGCAGAACCCTGCGGCACCCCTGTGTCAATACCTTTCCAGGATGATACTGTCCTGAAGACTGAATTTGACTAAATCTATCATGCACAAATGATGTAAACCAAAAAAGCACCCCCCACCTTGTATCCCCCAACTTACAAAGTCTTGCTAAGAGTCAAGAATGGTCCACAGTATCAAATACTGCACATACATCAAGCATCACTAATAAAAAAAATATTTGCCATGATCAAAACCAGTGAGGAACTTTCCAGTAAGAGTCACCAACAGTGTTTCAGTCCCATAGTTGGGACGAGATCAAAATTGTGATTCAGGTGACAAATTATATTTGTCGATAAAGCTCTAACTGTAAAAGTAAAAATTTCTCTAAAACATTAGCAAAACATGAGAGACAAAATAGGATGATAATTTAAGAACATAAGATATGCCATACTGGGTCAGACCAAGGTCCATCAAGCCCAGTATCCTGTCTCCAACAGTGGCCAATCTAGGTCATTCGTACCTAGCAGTTTCCCCAAAAGATACAGGATCCACAATGCTTGTAATGGATCAAGCATTGATATCCTGGGTCCCTTCTTAATAATGGTTTAGGGACCTTTCCTCCAGGAACTTGTCCAAACCTTTTTTTAAACCCGGCTACGCTAACAGCTTTTACTACATCCTCCGGTAACAAATTCCAGAGTTTGATTACACGTTGAGTGAAAAAATATTTTCTTTTATTAGTCTTGGCCATGAACTCAGCTGCTAGGGTGCTTACAGGTACATCAAGATCGGAACATATAACTCCAGTAATGAAAAATCTACACTGGCTACCACTACAAGCCCGAATTCAATACAAAGTACTGGTCATGACCTTCAAGGCACTGAAGAACCATTCTCCCACACCAATCAGTAAACTGCTTAACAACACACCCAACATCAGAACCAGAAGATCTACACTATCGAACATGCTAATGGTACCTAAGCTCACCACAAGATGTACGAAGGCAACTACCAAAAGAGCTTTTTCAATTTATGCTCCGACAGCCTGGAATGACCTTCCCGCTGGTATTCGATCCATATCCAGCCTCATCTCCTTCAGAAAGGCAATAAAACACCATCTCTTTCTAATTCACTATTCTGAAACAAATCCCGAAGAACATAAATCATTCACACTCACCTCACACCTTAACTGCCTTAACACCCAATATGAGAATGGTTAGGTGCTCCCCCCCCTTTAGTTCTATCCATTCTACCACCTGACCTATATATGATTACCGTAGACCTCAATTACTAGAATATTTAACTCTATGTAAATACTTTGTAGATATCATGTGAATAGTTCCCCTGTTATCCCATTTTTTGAGTATTCCTTGTTCTATGTAAGCGCATTGTGATATTAATGCATTGTTGCACTGTTCAGTTTTAATGTAAACCGCACTGCTTTCAATAGCGCGGTATATAAAAAATAAAAATAAATAAATAAATAAAAATAAATTAAATAGTTTACCCTGTAGCTTCATTGCATGTCCCCATGTCTTTCTATATTCTGATAACGTAAACAATCAATCTACATTTATCCGTTCCATGCCATTCATTAATTTATAGACTTCTATCATATCTCCCCTCAGCCGTCACTTTTCCAGTTTAAAGAGCCCTAACCTTTAGCCTTTCTTCATAGGAGTATCCTTCCATCTCCTTTACCATTTTGGTGGCTGTTCTCTGAGCCTTTTCTAATAATGCTATATCCTGTTTAAGATAGGGCGACCAGAATTGCACACAATATTCAAGGTGTGGTCTCACCATGGAATGATATAGAGGCATTATAATATCCTTTGTTTCATTTTCCATTCCTTTCCTTATAATACCTAGCATTCTATTTGCTCTCTTGGCCACTGCTGCACACTGGGCCGAGGAATTTAACATGTTATCCACAATGACGCCTAAATCTTTTTCCTGGGTGGTAGTTCCTAATGTGGAACCTTGCATCGTGTAACCATAGTTTGGGTTGTTCTTTCCTAGGTGCATAAAACTTTTCACTTGTCCACATTAAATTTCATCTGCCATTTTGATGCCCAGTCTTCAAATTTATCAAGATCCTCTTGAAATTTTCCACAATCCTCTTGGGTTTTAACAACTTTAAATAGTTTTGTGTCATCTGCAAATTTGATAACCTCACTCGTTATTCCCTTTTCCAGGTCATTTATGAATATGTCAAAAAGCAGCGGACCCAGCACAGATCCCTGGGGTACACCACTATTCACCTTTCTCCATTGGGAAAATTGGCCATTTAGCCCTACCCTCTGCTTTCTATCTTTTAATCAGTTCCTGATCCACAATAGTACACTGCCTCCTATCCCATGACTCTTTAGTTTTGCCAAAAGTCTCTGATGAGGGACCTTGTCAAAGGCTTTCTGAAAGTCCAAATACACTATATCAACTGACTCACCTTTGTCTACCTGTTTTTTCACACCTTCAAAAAAACATAACCGATTAGTAAGACAAGATCTTCCTTGTCTAAAGCCATGTTGGCTGTCTCCCATTAAGCCATGACTATCTACATGTTCAGCAATTTTGTTCTTTATGATGTTATCTACCATTTTTCCCGGTACAGACCGGTGAGCCTGACGTCAGTAGTTTCCCGGATCACCCCTGGAACCCTTTTTAAAAATTGGTGTTACATTCGACATATTCTCCAGGACCAAGCAGGAAGTCAGTCCTCACATATGGGTGACATCGGCGCCGACGGAGCCCTCACGGAGCAATTTCCCCAGCTTTCAAAGAAAGCCTTTGGGAATTGCAGCGCGCATGCGCGGTCCCTTTCCCACCCAAGGGTGCCATCTTGCTCAGTCTTCTTTTTTCCGCGGAGCCCTACAGATGCTGTTTGTGATCGCTGCAGAAAAAGTTGATTTTCTTTCTTATTTCTTATTCTTTCTCGGTTCGACGCCGGATCCTTTTCCCGCCCGGACCCGCTACGCCGGTATTGGGTCCGTTCTTTATTTTTCGGTTTTTTTGTCCTTCGTGACAAGCGTTCGCCCCATTTTTTATTTTTCACTGGCAGCCCTGTCTTTTGACCTCGCAGGGGCCCTTTTTCCATCGATGGCTGCCAGCGGGTTTAAAAAGTGTGATCGGTGTAAAACTTATGTCTCTTACCGACACACACGACTGCTGCCTCCGCTGCCTCAGACCCGATCATGACCCGATGATCTGTGGTCCGTGTAGCAAGATGTCTTCAAAAGCGTTGAGGAGTCGGCAGCATCAAAGGGAACAAATCTTCTCTGACTCCGCGTCTGGCCGGGCCCGGACCTCGTCAGAGGCTTCGACTTCCGGGACTCTGGTCCTGAGCATCGTCGGAGTTCCTCTGAGCGGGGGTCTCCTATCCGGGAACATCATAGGAAGAAAGAACCCGCGAGGGCGGCGTCGGTGGACGCTCCTGGTTCCTCGAGGGTCAGGTTGCATAGCCCCGATAGCCATCCCGGGTCCTCGGAGTCGGAGAGGCCTTCGAAACATCCTCGTCTCAAAATGGAGTTGCCTGGACATGTGAGTACTGTAGTCCTCGTGGACTCGCCTCCGAAGGAGCTGACGTCGGGCCCGACGCCGTCGGGGCCCGAGTCGGGGGCTGCTGGGTCTCCTGAGCTTGGACTCAGGTTGACAGCCTTGGAGAGCAGTTTGGCTGCCTTCATGGACCAGCAGCGGGAATTGATCGCTGGCCTCGCCAATGCATCTGCCCCGGCCACCGGGACGTCGATGTCCAAGTCGACCCCGGAGACCGAGCCGATCCTCGAGTCCATGCGAGCTTGAGTCGATCCTCGGTCGCGGTCTCCCTCGGCCTCCCATTTGGGACCGAGGTCGTCGACGCCGACACCCTTGGCGTCGGGGCGGAGGGCATCGGTGCCCGCCCGACCAGAGCCGCTCGATTCCTCCTCCGAGGAGTCAGACTGGGAAATGGAGGACGAAGAGTCACCTGGTACTTTTCGGACTCGGTGTGTCCCATCGGACTCGGAGTCCGAACCTCGGAGACGGTCCCCCCCGGAGGACACCCGGTTCTCGGACTTCGTGCAGGATATGGCCAAGGCCTTGGCATTCCCCGCGGATCCCAAGGAGGAGCCTCGAGCCGAAGAGCTCGATGCCCTCCAGTATGACTCTCCCCCGAAGGAGGCCTTTTACTGTACCGGTTCCTCCGATGCTGGAACGACTTCTCTTCCGCATGTGGGAGAGCCCGGCGTCGGCGCCGGTGTTAAGCAAGCGGGTCGATTCCATTTATCGAGTCCGCAAGAGCCCCGGGTTCCAAAAGGCACAACTACCGCACCATTCCATGGTGGTGGAATCAGCCATGCATCGACTCAAGAGTCAGAAGATGCACTCCTCGGTGCCTCCTGGCCGGGAGGCCCGGAGCCTGGATGCCCTCGGTAGAAAGTGTTTCCAGGGCTCTATGCTTGCTTGTCAAGTCCAGACCTACCAGCTCTATATGGGCATGTATCTCCGAGATCTGGCAAAAGAAATTGCCGGGTTCTCTGCTGGTCTCTCCGAGGAACCTTTGCAGAGGTTCCAAGCCTTGACAACTGGTATTCGAGAGTGCTCGAAGTTTATCTCTCGAGCAGCCTACGATGGCTTCGAAGCATCGACTCGAGTAGCCGGGGCCTGCATCGGTGCCCGCCGACAGGCTTGGCTTCAGTCATCCGACCTCGAGCCCTGGGTCCAGGACAAGTTGGTCGATGTCCCCTGCAGAGGTGAAAACCTCTTTGGCAAACCCATGGCTGAAAAGGCTGCACAAATCGAGACCGAGACTCTGACCCGAACTAGGCTGTCCAGAAAAGCCTCTGCCCCTTCTCAGAAGAAGAAGGGCTCAGGGAAAAAGACCTTTTACCCGAGAAAGGCGGCTGCCTATAAACACTACCCTCGGTATCAGGCCTCAGCAGCTCCCCAAAAGGGTCAGCAGGCCAAGGGACGGGGTAATGGGTCCCGTAGGCAGCAGGCCCCCAAGCCCACAACACCGGCCCCTGCTCAGCAGGGTTGGGGGTTTTGACTCCATCAGCCTCTTCCCCTCAGCTGGTTTCTCTCAGCACAGGAGGCTGGCTGGTCCACTTTGCCCACAGGTGGTCAGCCATCACCTCAGATACCTGGGTGCTTTATATAGTTCAGAAAGGCTATCTTCTACACTTTCACCAGGTACCTCCCTCCTACTTTCCAGGGGAGCCTCCAAGACTCCCTCTGCACAGGGACTTACTCCTTCAGGAGTTAGCAAGTCTTCTTCAGGAACAGGCTGTGGAACCGGTGCCCCACCACCTGAGAGGTCACGGCTTTTATTCCAGGTACTTTCTGATACCAAAAAGAACAGGAGGCCTCAGACCCATCCTGGACTTGCGAAAGAAACCTCAACAAGTTCCTGGCGAGGGAAAAGTTCAAGATGCTTACCCTTGGAATCCTGCTGCCCTACCTCCATCAGGGAGACTGGCTATGCTCCTTAGATCTCAAGGATGCCTATACTCACATCCTTATTCATCCAGACCACAGACAATATCTCAGGTTTGTTGTGGGAGGAAATCATTACCAGTACAGAGTACTGCCCTTTGGCCTATCCTCCGCCCCCAGGGTGTTCACCAAATGCCTAGCAGTGGTGGCGGCCTATCTAAGACTTCAAGGCCTTTTTGTGTTTCCATACCTGGACGACTGGCTCATCAGGGCCCAGTCTTCCCAAGAGGCCACTCAGGCCACTTATCGCACTGTGTCTGCTCCAGCACTTGGGCTTTGTCATAAACTTCGCAAAGTCCACTTTGCTCCCCTCTCAAGATCTCGAATTCATCGGCGCAAGGTTGAGCACTCTTCAGGCGCGGGCCTTCCTGCCTCTAGACAGAGCACACAGGCTCATGAATCTCGCCAGCCACTTTCACAGCAATTCCCTGGTCTCTGCCAGGCAATTTCTGAGACTGCTTGGCCATATGGCTTCCACGGTCCATGTGACCCCCAATGCCCGCCTGAACATGCGACCTGCTCAGTGGTGCCTTCGCACTCAATGGCATCAGGCCACGGGGAGTCTGACGGACTCAGTACAGGTCTCCGACCTGCTGGTCTCTTCTCTACGGTGGTGGCTTCACCTGCCAAACCTGCTACTGGGAGTGGATTTTCAATCTCCTCCGCCTTCTCAGGTACTGACAACCGATGCTTCTCTCCTGGGTTGGGGAGCACATTGCCAAGGGACATGTACTCAAGGCCTCTGGACTCCTTGGGAGTCTGCGCAGCAGATAAACTTCCTGGAGCTCAGAGCCATCCGCCTAGCTCTGAGAGCCTTATCCCACCTCACTTCTCACCAGTCTGTGCTGGTCCAGACGGATAATCAAGTTGCAATGTTCTACGTGAACAAACAAGGAGGCACAGGCTCCTTCCTTCTCTGCCAGGAGGCACGAAGACTATGCTCTTGGGCCGTCCATCACGGCATCCTCCTCAAAGCGGTCTATCTCCCAGGTCAGGAAAATTACCTGGCAGACAAGCTAAGCAGGATCCTCCAACCACACGAATGGAGATTGGATCCATTAGTGGTTCAGCGGATCTTTCTCAGGTGGGGACTCCCCACCATGGATCTGTTTGCCAGTCCTCTGAACCGGCAACTTCCCAGATTCTGTTCTCGGCAACCGCATCCTCTCCGAGTAGCGGCGGATGCTTTTCTGATTCCATGGTCCACAGGCCTCTTCTATGCCTTTCCTCCCATGCCGCTGGTGTCTCGAACACTCTTCAAAGTTCTCAGAGACAAAGCCTCGCTAATCCCAGTGGCTCCCCGGTGGCCGAGACAACCTTGGTTCCCGCTTCTAATGCAGCTGGCGGTGGACACTCCTCTTCCTCTGGGGTTTCAGCCCGATCTCCTGACACAGGATCAGGGGTCTCTCCCACACCCCAACCTCCGGTCCCTTCATCTGATGGCCTGGCTGCTGAAAGGGTAGTCCTTGCTCCCCTCCAGCTACCTCGGGAGGTGGAAGAGGTTGTCTTGGCCTCAAGGAGGCCTTCCACCCGGAAGTCCTACGCTCTTATGTGGCGTCGCTTCTCCATTTGGTGTGCTCAGCAGTCTGAGAATCCCTTCTCCTGCTTGGTAGCAGTGGTCTTGCAATACTTGCTTTACCCCTCTAATCTGGGCCTTAAGTCCAACTCTGTCAGAGTCCACCTCAGTGCTCTCTCTGCACATCACACACCGGTGGATGGCAGGCCTCTTTCCCACCACCCTTTGGTGGCTCGTTTTCTCCGAGGCCTTCTTCTCCTTAAGCCTCCTTTACGCCCACCAGCCCCTGAATGGGATCTGAATGTGGTCTTGCAGCGGATTACCTGTCCACCCTTTGAACCTATGGCTACCTGCCCTCTTTGTTTTCTTTCTTGGAAAACCTTGTTCTTGGTAGCCCTTACCTCTGCTAGGCGCGTTAGTGAACTGCAAGCCCTAGTGTCTGATCCTCCTTACACTAGGTTCTACAGGAATAGGGTAGTCGTACGGACTCACCCTAAGTTTCTTCCAAAGGTGGTTTCTCCTTTTCATCTCAACCAGGAGGTGGTTCTTCCGACCTTCTTTCCCAGGCCGCACGCTAGTCGGGCTGAGATGGTCCTGCATACCCTGGACTGTAGGAGGGCCTTGTCCTTCTACCTTGACCGTACGCGAGAGCATCGGAGGGCTGTTCAGCTCTTCGTTTCTTTTGACCCCAATAAATTGGGGCTACCTGTCTACAAGCGTACTTTGTCCATTTGGGTAGCTGACTGTATTGCCTGGGCTTATGGGGCAGCCGGCCTCTCGTTGGAGGGTCGAGTCACGGCTCATCGTGTTAGGGCGAAGGCTGCGTCAGTGACTCATCTCCGCTCTGTTCCGTTGGCAGACATCTGCCGGGCTGCTACTTGGTCTTCAAGCCAGACTTTTGCGGCCCATTACTGCCTGGAGAGGGAGTCCCGCAGGGACAGTGCTTTCGGACAGGCAGTCCTCCATAATCTCTTTGAGGTTTAGGCAACTCTTACCCTCCGGCCCTGGTGTTGGGCTACCGGTCGGAGGCGTTTTCAGAGAAGATTCCTTCCTTCTGTGTTACTGAGCTAGAGGGAGCTCATTTTTCCGCTTGAGGCCTCCGGTAGCCTTAAGCTTGGGAGTCCCATATGTGAGGAATGACGTCCTGCTTGGTCCTGGAGAAAGAGTAGTTACTCACCTGTAACAGGTGTTCTCCAGGAGCAGCAGGAATCAGTCCTCACAACCCTCCCTCCTCCCCTTGGAGTTGCAGTCCTATCATTTCGTTTTTGCTAATTTTTTGCTGTCTTTTAGCTATGTCATCAGACTGAGCAAGATGGCACCCTTGGGCGGGAAGGGGACCGCGCATGCGCGCTGCAATTCCCAAAGGCTTTCTTTGAAAGCTGGGGAAATTGCTCCGCGAGGGCTCCGTCGGCGCCGACGTCACCCATATGTGAGGACTGATTCCTGCTGCTCCTGGAGAACACCTGATCTCCAGGAACAAGCAGGAATAAGTCCTCACATATGGGTACGTCGGTACCGACGGAGCCCGTGCGGGAAAGCTCCCCAGCTTCTTAGAATAGAAGCTTTTGGGACCTCCCACTGCACATGCGCACTGCCTTCCCGCCTTCCTGAACAGCTCTCCTCAGTTTCTCTTTTTCCGCGGAGCCAGCAGGTCGTGTTCCTGTCACCGCTGAAGAAATTGTTATTTTATTTGTTTCTTTAGACCGCGTACCTGCCTTCCCCATACCGATACCGGTATCGCCGGTCTTTTCTTTCTTTCTTTAAAAAATTATAATTCTTTTTTCTTATTTTTTAGCTTTTTGGTCACTTCAGAGAGGCCTCTCGGCCTACTCAATTTCTCCTCATGGAGAAGCCAGCCCCTGGATTTAAGAAGTGTACCAAATGTAATGCTGTTATTTCAGTCACAGACACCCATGAATGGTGTCTGAAATGTTTGGGGCCTGACCATTCCATACCGGACTGCCCATCTTGCTCCCACATGTCTAAACGTGGGCTGCAGAACCGGGCCAACAAATTCCATGTGCTGTTTGCTTCAGAGAATACAGCATCACAGTCATCCAGGTCTTCTTCTCCGGATGGATCTCAGGTAACCAAACCTTCTGTGGGCAAGTCCTCAAAGAGCAAATCTCCTTCAAAGCATCGAGAGGCTCTTAGCTTAGAACTTGAGGACCCTGCCCCAGCCAAACAACCCCGGCGGGAAGTCCAACTTCCAAAAACGCCAATTCAGGGGTCTCAGGTTGATATCGATGCTACGGCCTCGACAGATCACCTGTTAGCCTGCTCTGGGGTACCGGGTCACTCCGGTACCGACATCCAGGCAGCTATGGCGTCCATGGGCGATACTGTACAGTCCATGCAGCAGGCCGTCATGGCTTTCATTAAAGCTGCAACGCCATCGGTTCCGCTTTCAGCGGTTCCGGGCCCGATACCGGTATCGTCCGCCATGCCGGTATCGAGGCCGTCCACCTCTAAACGCACGTCGGTACCGTATGGGCTTTCGCTCCATACCGGTTCCATACCCGATACGCCCGATATCGATACCGATCGGTACGCGTATCGTGCGTTAGAGGAAAGCACCGATTCCTCTGAGGATTTTCACTCCTCTGATGATTCTGCTGAGTTTTCACTCAACTTACCTGAGGAGCCCTCTTCTCCTAAAAGGAGAATGTCCCCTCCAGAGGATTTGTCCTTCCAGGACTTTGTTTTAGATATGGCTACAGCCCTTTCTATTACCACATCCTCTGAAAAGGAACCCAGATCCAAAAAACTGGATATTTTGGGATACTCAAAGGCCCCTAAGGAGGCAGTTACCCTGCCTATCCATGAAATCCTTCAAGAACAACTGATGGATTTCTGGGAAAATCCTTTGACTTTGTCTCCTTATTCCCGTAGGTTGGACACCATGTATAGGGTCCCTCCTTCTCCTGGTTTCCAAAAGACTCAATTGCCCCACCACTCTATTGTGGTGAAGTCTGCAATGAAGAAGATTAGGAGTACCAAAAGGCACTCTTCCACCCCTCCAGGACGGGAATGTAAGACTTTGGACTCTTTTGGTAGGAAAATTTTCCAGGCTAGTATGCTTATAGCCAGGATTAATTCCTACAGTCTCTATATGGGCATGTTCCTGGAGGAACTTGCCAAAAAGGTGCGGCATTTTGCCCTCTTTATCCCTGAGGATAAAAAGCAGGGATTCCTTTCCCTAGTGAAACAACTCTTAGAGGTTTCTAAGTTCTCTAATAGGGCAGCATATGATTCCTTTGAGGGAGCCAGTAGGGCTTCGGGCATTGCTATTGCAGCCCGACGTCTTGCTTGGCTCCAGGCCTCTGATCTGGAACCTTGGGTTCTAGATGACTTACGGAATCTGCCCTGTACAGGTGAGAACTTATTTGGGGAAGAGTGGCAAATCAAAGCCACCCAGATGGATGCTGAAAATGCCACCTTGGAAAGACTTTCAAAGTCCACTTCAATTCCTACTAAGAAAAAGTCTTTTAAAAGGCCTTACTATAAGAAGGCCAGAGTTGCTTCAAATACTGGCCAGCAGTCTTCTCAACCTCGCTATACTGCTAAGCGTCAGCAATCCAAACAAGCACGAGCTAAGCCTGCAGCAGCTACTGTAGCTCAGCAGGCTCCAACCCCTCAGGGGTTTTGACTTGCTCCTAGGGAACTTGCCACTTCTGGTTCTAACACAACCAGAACCTCTCACCATACCCGGAAGGTTGGTTCACTTTGCTCCCAGATGGGAACAAATCACAACAGAACAATGGACCCTCTCTATCATTCGAGAGGGTTACAAACTTCATTTCTCCAGCCTTCCTCCCCATCATATGGTGAGACCATTCAATTCTCCCCCATCTCTCCTAACCCTGTTGGGTCAAGAGGTTTCCTCTCTTCTTGCCCAAGGGGCCATAGAAGAGGTTCCTCTTCCTCAACAAGGGTCCGGTTTCTACTCCCCTTATTTTCTCATTCCAAAGAAGACAGGGGGATTCAGACCAATCCTAGATCTGAGAGAATTGAACAAATTTCTCTTCAAGGAGAAATTCAAAATGCTGTCTCTCGGCATTCTCCTTCCTTACCTCCAGGGTCAGGACTGGCTTTGTTCTCTAGACCTACAGGATGCGTATACACATATACTCATCCATCCATCCCACAGAAAGTATCTTCGCTTTCTGTTTCAGGGAAAACATTTCCAATACAGAGTACTCCCCTTCGGTCTAGCCTCTGCTCCAAGAGTATTCACAAAATGCATGGCAGTCGTAGCCGCATTTCTAAGAGGCATGGGAATCTTTGTCTTCCCATATCTGGACGACTGGCTCATCCGAGCTCCAACTCAGTCACAGGCCCAGATTTCCCTGGACCACACAAGGAGCCTTTTGCAGTATCTGGGACTGGTAGTAAACCTTCCCAAGTCCCACCTCATCCCTACTCAATCTCTAGAATTCATAGGGGCCCAGTTGGACACCATCACTGCAAGGGCCTACCTTCCACATGTTCGAGGCCAGCGCCTCCTGAGTTTGGCCTCCCAAGCTCAGTCCAGCACTCACTTGACAGCCAGGGAAATGCTACGCCTACTGGGTCATATGGCCTCCACAGTGCATGTGGTGCCCTATGCTCGTCTTCATATGAGAGCAGCTCAATGGACCCTGGCCACTCAGTGGACTCAGGCGTCAGGAGCGCTCTCAGACCAAATACAAACCTCCGATCGTCTGTTTTGGTCCCTCCACTGGTGGACTTCCACCAAGAATCTGTTGTTGGGGGCTCCATTTCAACCATTGCTACCCCAAGCAACCCTCACAACAGATGCCTCCCAAACAGGGTGGGGAGCCCATCTGCAAACTCTCTCCACTCAGGGCACTTGGTCTCTACAGGAGACCACCCTTCATATCAATCTTCTGGAACTGCGAGCAATTTACCTTGCCCTCAAGGTCTTCCACTCCCTCCTAGCCAACCTCACTGTCCTAGTTCAGACGGACAATCAGGTGGCCATGTTTTACATAAACAAACAAGGAGGGACGGGCTCTCTGTCGCTTTGCAACGAAGCTCTAAGACTATGGGCCTTCGCCAGAGAGCATCAGATTCACCTGCTAGCAGTGTATCTCCCAGGAGTTCAAAACTCTCGGGCAGACAGGCTCAGTCGAGTTCTGCTGCCACACGAATGGTCCCTACATTTGGACCAAATAAACCGAATCTTTCAGGAATGGGGGACCCCGGACATAGACCTCTTTGCAAGTCCGTGGAATGCCAAACTTCCCCGGTTCTGTTCCAGAACTCCGTGTCAGGGAGCTCAGGCTACGGACGCCTTTCTCCTGAATTGGAGTCAGGCATTCCTATATGCCTTTCCACCCATTCCTTTGATTCCCAAGACTCTGTTCAAACTCCAGAGGGATCATGGAACTATGATCCTCATAGCTCCACGCTGGCCACGCCAAGTGTGGTTCCCTCTACTTCTACAGCTCTCCCAGGGATCCTACTTGGATCTGGGAGCTGCGCCAGACCTCCTGTCTCAGGAGGAGGGGACTTTGTGGCACCCAAACCCCAAATCCCTTCACCTCAGTGCTTGGTTACTGAAGGCTTAAGCCTTCAAGACTTTCATCTTTCCCAACCAGTGAAAGATATCCTTTCTGCCTCTAGGAAACCCTCTACCAGGCGTTCCTATGCTTTCAAATGGAAACGTTTTTCCATTTGGTGTGCTCAGCAGGGTCTTGACCCTCTGGCACTTCCTTTGAATTCTCTTCTTGATTATCTCCTGCATCTATCCAATGCAGGCCTCAAGACGAATTCGGTAAGAGTCCATTTAAGTGCTATTGCAGCATCCTTGCAACATATAAATGGACAACCTATCTCCTCTCATCCTCTTGTTGCAAGATTCATGAGAGGCCTGACTCTCACTAAACCTCCCATCAGACCACCCCCGGTCGCATGGGATTTGAATCTAGTGCTCGGTCAACTTATGAAGCCACCTTTTGAGCCAATGTTTTCCACCTCCTTGAAATTTCTTTCCTGGAAGGTCATCTTCCTCATTGCAGTCACTTCGGCTCGCCGCATCAGTGAGCTGCAGGCTTTAGTGGCTAATCCACCTTACACAAGATTTCATCATGATAAGGTTGTCCTTAGGACGAATCCCCACTTTATGCCTAAAGTGGTCTCGCCTTTTCATCTTAATCAAGAGGTATATCTACCTGTCTTTTTTCCAGCTCCTCATGCATCCAATGCAGAGAGGAACCTTCATACTCTGGATTGTAAAAGAGCTCTCGCTTTTTACCTTAATAGGACTCAGCCACATTGAAAGTCTTCTCAACTTTTTGTGGCCTTTGATCCTTCCCATTTGGGACTTCCAGTCTCCAAGCGTACACTTTCCAATTGGATTGCTCAGTGTATTTCTTTTGCTTACCAGAGCAAAAACATTTCTCTGGAAGGCCATGTCACTGCTCACAATGTGAGGGCCATGGCAACTTCTATGGCTCATCTGCACTCTGTTTCCATAGATCAGATCTGTCGAGCCGCTACCTGGGCCTCGGTTCATACCTTCACAGCCCATTACTGTTTGGACAAGGACTCCCGCCGGGATGCCTTGTTTGGCCAGGCTGTCCTCAAGCACCTGTTCCATTCCTAAACAACTCCTGCCCACCTTCCCAGAATGGATGCCTGAGATCCATACGAAGATGGCGAACCTTTACAGGGGATCCCATGCATCTAAGCTAGGGAGTCCCCATATGTGAGGACTTATTCCTGCTTGTTCCTGGAGATAGCACAGTTACTTACCTGTAACAGGTGATCTCTGGGAACAGCAGGAATTAGTCCTCACAACCCACCCACCTCCCCTAGGAGTTGTATCTTTTATCTATCTATCTTCCTGTCCTCTCTCTGTTGACTCAGCTATAAACTCGAAACTGAGGAGAGCTGTTCAGGAAGGCGGGAAGGCAGTGCGCATGTGCAGTGGGAGGTCCCAAAAGCTTCTATTCTAAGAAGCTGGGGAGCTTTCCCGCACGGGCTCCGTCGGTACCGACGTACCCATATGTGAGGACTAATTCCTGCTGTTCCCAGAGATCACCTGTTACAGGTAAGTAACTGTGCTTTACAGGTGAGTAACTACTCTTTCCAATCTTCAGGTATTACAGATGATTTTAATGATAGTTCACAGATTACTAATAGCAGGTCTGCAATCTCACATTTCACTTCTTTCAACACCCTTGGATGTATATCATCCGACCCAGGTGATTTGCTACTCTTCAATTTATCTAATAGTTGTAATACATCTTCCCGATGTATCGATATTTCCTTCAATTCTTCCGCACCTTTAAATACCACTTCAATCATGGGTAACATCCCTACATCTTCCTCAGTAAAGACCAAAGCAAAGAATTGATTCAGTCTCTCTGCTATCGCCTTGTTGCCTCTTAGTGCCCCTTTAACCCCTCTATCATCTAAGGGACTAACTGACTCTCTCACAGGTTTTTTGCTACAAATGTACTTGAAAAAGTCTTTATTATACATTTTTGCTTCTGCAGCAAGCTTCTCAAATTCTCCCTTTGCCTGCCTTATCAATGCCTTGCATTTAACTTGGCAGTGCTTGTGCTGTTTCCAGGTTTTGTCGTTGGGCTCTTTTTTTCCAATTCCTGAAAGATGCTTTTTTGGCAACAGCCTCTCTGACCTCACCTTTAAGCCATGCTGGCAGTTTTTTGGACTTCCTTCCACTTTTCTTAAAGCGTGGAATACAGCTGGTCTGGGCTTCCAAGATAGTATTTTTCAACAACACCCAAGCTTGATGTGAGTCTTTAACTTTTGCAACTGCTCCTTTTAGTTTTTCCTTAACTGTTTTCCTCATTTTATCATAGTCTCCCTTTCGAAAGTTAAAAGGTAGTACTGTGGATTTCCTTACTATCCCTCCTCCACTAATTAAATCAAACACGATCATGCTATGATCACTATTGCCAAGTGGCCCCAACACCCTTATCTCTTGAACCAGATCTGGTGTTCCACTAAGGACTAGGTCCAATATGGCTTCCCCTCTGGTTGGTTTATGAACCAGCTGCTTCAAGAAGCAGTCATTTATTTCATCTAGGAACTTTATCTCCCTAGCATGTCCTGCTGTCGATACCGGGGTAATTGAAATTACCCATTATTACTATGCTGCAACTTTTGTTAGCTTCCTTTATTTCTTTGAGCATTTCATCATCCATTTGTTCATTCTGGCCAGGCGGTCAATAGTACATCCCCACTGCCATCACCTTCCCCTTTTTTACATGGAATTTCAATTCATAGAGATTCTACAGCAAATTTTGTTTCCTTCAAAACTTTAATCCTTTCTGACTCAATGCCCTCTCTAACATAGAGCGCAACTCCTCCACCAATTTGATCAGCTCTGTCATTACGATATAGTTTGTACCCAGGTATCGCAGTGTCCCGCTTGATTGTCCTCCTTCCACCATGTCTCTGAGATTCCAATCATATCTAACCTATCATTTAGTGCTATATATTTTAACTCTCCCATCTTATTTTTTAGACTTCTAGCATTTGCTTACAAACATTTTAGAGACTCTCTTTTATTCATATTAATTTGGCTATTGGTAGGCATGGGTAATTTGGGATCTTTAAGCTCTGTCAGCTCCATACTCGAGGACATTTGGGCTACTCTACTCTTTTTTGGAACCTCTCTGCTTTTGGTGGTATCCTTCAAGGATACATTCTTCCAAACCATCCGCTCTTGTGCAACTGTCGGCTTTCCCCTGTTATCTAGTTTAAAAGCTGCTCTGTCTCCTTTTTAAAGGTTAATGCCAGCAGCCTGGTTCCATCCCGGTTAAGGTGAAGCCCATCCCTTCGGAAGAGCCCTTCCTTTCCCCAGAATGTTCCCCAGTTCCTAACAAATCCAAAACCCTCATCCTTGCACCACTGTCTCATCCACGCATTGAGACTCCGGTGCTCTGCCTGCCTTTTGGGTCCTGCACGTGGAACGGGAAGCATTTCGGAGAAAGCTACCCTGGACGTTCTGGATTTCAACTTCCTACCTAAAAGCCTAAATTTAGCCTCCAGAACCTCCCTACCACATTTTCCTATGTCATTGGTACCGACATGTACCAAGACAGCAGACTCCTCTCCAACACTATCTAAGATCTTATTTAGGTGGTGCGTGAGGTCCGCTACCTTCGCACCAGGCAGGCATGTTACCAGGCAATCCTCACGTCCACCAGCCACCCAGCTGTCTACATGCCTGATGATCGAATCACCAACTATAACGGCTGTCCTAACCCTTCCCTCATGGGCACATGGCCCTGGAGAAACATCCTCGGTGCAAGAGGGTTTTACACCACCTGAGGACAGGTCCTAGTTACAGGTTCACTTTCTGCCACACCAGGGTGATACTGTCCTGTCAAGTGACCTCTCTCCTCCATGGCAACAGGAATGCTGCCAGACTGGAGGTGGGACTTCAGGACTGTATCGCTGTAGGTCTTGTCTATGTACCTCTCTGTCTTATGTCTTCCAAGTCTGCTACTCTAGCCTTTAGAGAACGGACTCGTTCCCTGAGAGCAAAGAGCTCCTTCCACCTACTGCACACATAAGACCTCTTACCAACTGGGAGAAAATCATACATGTGACACTCAGTGCAATAGACTGGAAAGCCCCCATCTTTCTGCTGGACTGCTGTCTGCATCTTAGTTTTAAGCTTTTGTTTAGATCTTTAAGTTCTTTACTTACTAAGGATTGCTATGGATACTTATACTAATAAAATTGTACCTAATATGTTTAATATACCTTGTTCACCTGAAGCTTAATTAATTTCAGGTCCTTAGTGTATGACTGATTTGGATAACGAGCTGCACCTGAGAGTACCCCCTTTCCTTTAAGATGTGTAAGTACCTATAAAGCTAGGAGTATCCCAGGGGTGGGTGGGTGTTGGGGATGGATGGAGGGAGGGAAATAACTCTTATTAAAAGAGGGCTGCTACACAGTACCCTGTCCTTGTGCTTCTGAGGTAAGCTGTGACCAACTTCCTGGGTGATTAACAGTCCTTGCTTGGATAGAAGGAGTCTTTCAAAATGGCCTTTTGACCTGCCACCTGGCATTAACACCTATGGAAAAGGTTTCACAGGTCTCTTGCCCCCTAGGTAGAAGGCCTCTTTGTAAAGGTCTCCAGAAGACTTTGTTGCTCAAAGAATACTGACCCTGTTTTGCCTTTTATGCTAAGTTATATTCTGATTTGATTTACATTAAAGCTCTTTGCTGCTGCTAGACTCTGACTTATTATGAAATTTAAACTAGAAGCTCTCTGCTGGGTTCGAAATTTAACCAGAAAGCTCTCTTTTGTGTGTTAAATTTAAACTAAAAGTACTTTGCTGATACTAGGCCCTGAGTGAGTATTAAATTTAAACTACAAGCTCTTTGCTGGGTTCGAAATTTAACCAGAAAGCTCTCTTCTGTGTTTTAAATTTAAACTTAAACTGCTGTTACTAGGGCCTGACTGATTTAAGGGATCGTGTTTATCCAAGGACGATTTCTCAAACAAAGGAAACATTGAAGCTTTCTTTAACACTGTAGGAACTATTCCCTGAGAAAAAGAGCCAGTAGCTATAGCAACTATAGAGTGCCCAATCAGTTCTTTTCAATTTTTAAACAATTGCCTCTACCCCTGAAAAATAGTCCCTTGCAACTGTCCTAACACCCCACAGACTATACCACCGCAAAAAAAAGAATCCCCCATTCCCAAAAATTACTGACCTGCAATTGTCACCCTCAAATACTATTACCCTACAACCTTGCCAACAGCTTCATCCATAAAAAATACCCCCTGCAACTGCCCCACCCTGAAAAACTCATCCCATGCAAATCTCCCACCCCCAGAAATTCCCCACCCCTACTGCCCCACCATATTGCAAACTACCGCACCCCTAAAGCTATTTCTCCACAATTCTCACCAGCCCAAACTATATCCTCCAAAAATGCCCCACCCCCAGCTATATCTCCACAGACATGCTCAGCACAAACAGAGAGAGAGACGCGCACATGCTTTCGCGCTAGTCATGGCAGCGAGTGATTATTGACTGTCTTTTCTCTATCCAAGGCCATTCTCTGGTTCTTGTCAGTCTCAGCCTCTCCTCAGCCTTTGGCCTTGTTGACCACTCCCTCCTTCTAGTCAAGATTGAGACTAGCCTACACGGTGTCGCCTTGAAATGGTTTTCCTATTTGCCTCAATTATTGCTCCTTCCAGATTTTCTTCACTACTCTTTCCCCTGCCTTCAGTACCTTCCCTTAGCATGCCTGCTAGGATGCTGTTAAATAGATGGACCTTGAACCAGACCTTATCTTGAATATCTCCAGATGTGAGTCTATCTGCTTCCTGTCTCCTGGTCTCCATGTGCTGCTTTCTCTCTGCATCCCCCTTTCCTCAAAAACCCTAGATGTCATCTTGGACTTGGACTTGTTTTTCAAGCCACAAATTGCCGTGTTGTTCAAGTCCTTCTTTGCCTTATGCCTTATCCATTCTGCCCCTTCTGTTCTAACTACCTCTCAACTTAGATTGCTGGTTCTCTACGCCATCAAACATTTGCAATTAATTCAATCAACAGCTGCCAAGCTTCTCTTCAGGCTTCTGCTTATTTCCCTCTGCTGGCTGCCATTCTCTGCTAATCTTTAATATAAGATCCTTATGCTAGGACAGGAAGATGGAATAGTAAGCATGGACTTCTGGCTTCCCCTCATCTATCCTCCCTTCTCATACTCCCTCACCCTCCTCTAACAGATTAGAGGTTTCTTAGCACTCCTCCTTTGCCTACCTTGGCTTTCCTCATGGAATTCCCTTCCTTCTTCCCCACATTCAAAAAGGATCTTAAGACCTGGCTTTTCAACTCTTCTTACCCCATGCCACCGACTGTTGCACCTCCTCGCTAATACTTGCCCTTCCACCCTCCCCTCACTACCCTTTCCTGGACTGCATCTCCTTCCTTTCATTTGGCTTCTTTTCCCCTCTCCTGCCTGCCAAAAATTGTAATGTCCTCCTCTGTTCCCTCTTGTTTCTTTCTCTCTATACTACTGCTACTTGTATTTTACTGTACACTTTCTTCATGACCTTGTTGGTTCTTTGTGTGGTATAGTAAGTGTTTTGATATAAATAAATAAATGACCGCCATACGCAGGGAGAGGGGGAACATAAGATAGCGATGTTAGCTAGTGATCTATAGCTGATCCTCTTTACCCCATGGGCTTCCTTTTCTAACTTGTTTTCAACAGTAACAAGATTATGTAGCAGTTTCAGGATTCAAAATGAATGTTAGCACAGCAGTGGCATTGATCATCAGTTTTTCAATTAACTTGCAGTGACATCTTCAGGACAGTTCTGAATTTAAGTGCGCTAAGGAACACACATGGTCTCTAGGGATTGATTTTATCAACCTCCCACTCTATTTGGGGCTGCTTGGGCAGATAAAGTGGGACCTAGAAACATGGGAAATGTTCACTATATCTTGGTTTATTAGAATTGCAACCCTTAAGATGAACATTTTACCAAGCTTTCTGTATGATATCCAAGCTGTATCAGTTCCAATACCAAGAGATTTTCATTGGGTTGCAAAATCTACTTATATCTTACGTTTGGAGGAATAAGAAGCCCTGTATTGCAAGAACCCCAGTCTATGCAGACAGGAAGAGAAGAAGTTTCAGGGTCCCAAATCTAGCTTGATACCATCAGGCGTCCCAGGTTACGGTGGCAATAGAATGTGGAAATTCTGCAACCCACGAAATATGGGGGCAAATAGAACAGTGTTTGTTTATTTTTAAAGTATTTATCTCCAGGAACAAGCAGGAATGTAGTCTTCACATAAGGGTATCGTTGGTACCGACGGAGCCTGCGCGGGAACGCTCCCCAGCGTCCAATTAGAAAGCTTTTGGGAGCATCCCACAGCGCCTGCGTGCTGCCTTCCCGCCTTTCCCAACTGCCTCTCTCCAGTTCTTCGTTTTCCGCAGAGCCAGCAGGTCGTTGTTCCTGTCACCGCAGAAAATGTTTCTTATTCTCCTTCTTTTTTGTGGTCGCGTCTGCCTTCCTCGACGCTATACCGGTACCGCCGGTGGTTCTTTCTTTAAAAAAAAAATTATATATATATTGTAGTATTTTTCCAGATTTTTCTTCCTTAGGTGCACGTGCCATTTTGAGCCTTAGGCCCAAAATTTCCTCCACTACGGAAAAACCTGCTTCGGGTTTCAAGAAGTGCACCAAGTGTGGCGGTACCATCTCCGTCACCAACACCCATGAGTGGTGTCTTAAATGTTTAGGTCCTGACCACTCCATTTCGGAGTGTATGGCTTGTGCCATGATATCCAAGAGGGGTCGACAAAACCGGGCTGCTAAGCTCAGCACCCTTTTTCCCTCCGATGCAGCCTCTGTGGCATCGACGTCTTCCAGGGCTTCGTCTTCCTCCCATTGATCTCAGGTAACTAAACATAAGTTTGGCCGGTCCTCAAAGGGTAGATCTCCTTCCAAGCATTGAGATGCCTCTGGCGTTGCCCTTGAGGGTTCTGTACCGGCAAAATTGCCCCAGCGGAAGGTTTCGGTTTCCAAAGCATTATCGGGGCTCCAGGATGTTCTTGAGGCCTCAACCTCGGCAGAGCTACTGGTGCCATGCTCTGGGGTACCGGCTGCTTTCTCCGGTACCGATACCCAGGCATTGGCAGCGTCAACAGACCAGAGGTTCTTGGCTATTGAACACAGTCTGGCGGCTCTCCTTGCTGCATTGACACCCTCGCAACCGCGTCAGACAGTTCAACTGGTACTGGCACCGGCACCAGTATCAGTACCGGTACCGACGGCATCGACATCGGTGTCTGCTTTGCCGGCACCCAGCCATGCCATGCCTTCCAGTACCGATACACTGGTATCGATTCCCCCCGGCACCGACTTCGGCCGGTACGGGTATTGTGCCCTACAAGAGCATCCGGATAGAAGGTACTTTGAATCCTCGGATGAGTCTGAGGATTCTGACAGCTCTGTCGGTACCGGAATACTTCTCCCGGAGGAACCTTCCTCTCCTAAACGTAGGATGTCTCCTCCAGAAGATATTTCCTTTCAAGACTTTATCAGGGAGGTGGCTCGAGATCTTTCCATTACTGTGGCTCACGAAACAGAGCCCAGGGCAAAGGTGTTGGAGATTCTACAATATCCCAAAGCTCCTAAGGAGGCAGCTACTTTGCCTATCCATGAGATATTACATGATCTCATGCTAAGAATGTGGGAAACACCTCTTACCACCTCTCCTCACTCTCGTAGACTGGATACCATGTATCGAGTCCCTCCTTGTCCTGGTTTCCAGAAGACTCAGCTTCCTCACCACTCCATTGTGGTGGAATCAGCTATGAGAAGGATCAGGAGTGCAAAGAGGCATGCCTCTAATCCTCCAGGATGTGAGTATAGAACTTTGGATGTCTTTGGACGTCGTACTTTCCAGGCTTCCATGCTTTCTGCCAGGATCAGTTCCTATATTTTATATATGGGAATGTTCCTTAAGGAAGTCACAGGAGATTTGGAGATTTTAAGCCCTCTCCTTCCTGATAAGAGGCAGGATTTTCTCACACTGGTTAAACATGCCCAGGATGTTTCTAAGTTTGTCAATCATGCAGCTTTTGACTGTTTTGAGTGCATAAGCAGAACCTCTGCAATTGCCATAGGTGCACGTATAATTGCCTGGCTCCTGGCATCTGATTTGGAGCTCTGGGTGCAGGACAAACTGGGCAATATCCCTTGTACAGGTGAAAATCTATTTGGCAAAAATTGGCAAGAGAAAGCCAATGAGTTGGATGCTGACAACTCCACTTTGGATAGATTGTCCAAAGCCACAGCTGATCCTGCAAGAAAGAAATCCTTTCAAAAAACCATTCTTCTCCAAAAAGAAGAGGTTTTATCCCTCTTATACCCAGCAGGGACGTTCTGCAGGTCAGCTTGCCCAAAAGGGTCAGCAACCACCTAAGCAAAGGAAAGCAAAGACTGCTAAGCCTCAACCATTGCAGCAGTCTCGGCCTCCACAAGGCCTTTGACTTCCATCTAGAGAACCTAGCCTTCCTGGCCCTCAACGGACCAGAGCCTTCCACCATTCCAGGAAGGTTGTGTCACTTTGCCCCTAGATGGGGGCATATAACAGCAGACGATTGGACTCTCTCCATTATAAAAGAGGGGTACAAGCTTCACTTTCTGGGCCCCCTCCCACAATGTTGAAACAATTCAATTCTCAGACCTCTCTCAACAACCTGTTAAATCAAGAGGTCACTATGCTTCTTTCCCAAGGGGCAATAGAAGAGGTACCCATCCCTCAACAGGGCCTAGCATCAGCAAAGTGCTTTTAGTTTAAATTTAAAACACAGAAGAGAGCATTCTGGTTAAATTTAGAACCTAGCAGAGAGCTTGTAGTTTCAATTTCATAATAAGTTATAGCCTAGCAGCAGCAAAGAGTTATAATTTAAATCAAATAAGAATATAGATTAGCACAAAAGGCAAAACAGGGTCAGTACTCTTTGAGCAGCAAATAAAGTCTTCTAGAGACCTTTACAAAGAGGCCTTCTACTTAGGGGGCAAGAGATCTGTGAAACATTTTCGATAGGTGTTAACACCAGGTGGCAGTTCAAAAGGCCATTTTGAAAGACTCCTTCTATCCAAGCAAGGACTGTTAATCATCCAGGAAGTTGGTCACAGCTTACCTCAGCAGCACAGGCATAAATAGTTCAAGCAGAGCTCTGTGATCCTCAGTCTTGAAGGACTAGAAAAAGGGACTGTTACTTCTGGAGAGAGATCTGCAATTGTGAGTATTGTCATGAGGTAGACAGCACTGGGCCTGGGATAATAAAGGGAAATGAAAAAGAAGAGCTTACCTCAGTCACATGTGCAGTTGATACATTCACGTTGCAGGGAAGCAAGGAATGGAGAAACAAACTTTCCTCATGGCATTAGTGACGCAGTAGAAATTCAGTCCTAATCAGGCTCACCTGAGGGAAGAGGCACGTACTACGTCCAACAAGCAGGGAAATTAAACCAGGTGGGAAATCCCACAATGGGAGATCGGGGAGATCAAGGAGAGCAGAGAGTTCAGGCAGAGGAGTCAGTCTCAGAAGGGAATAGAGACAAGGACTCAGGAGCAGACACGGAGAGACATGCTGTCTTGGAGAAACAGGGCTGAATGGAAGCAGGCTGTTGAACCCGAGAGGGCTGGGAAAAACAGTGCAACAGACTTCCAAGCCAGAGGGGTCCTCGTGCAGAGGAAAGCAACCAAGCAGGCAGAGAGCAAAAGTCACACCCAGGAAAGCTCACTGAAACCAGGAAGTGATTTCAGCTCAGCTAAGCCTAGTGTCTCGTACTCCCGGAGGAAGGCAGTTTGCACCACAGAGAAGAAGCCTTGGCTAACGGAGGAAGGGCTGGAAACAATCTTCACCCAGAAGAAAGATAAGTACCCTGTCTTCTGTGGAGGGAAAGAAGTGGGTCCTTTTAGAAAAAGCCAAGCTTACAGGGTGCTAGAAAACTCCTATTGGAATAGGTGGTGGGAAGAAACCCCAAGCACAGCTCCTTGTATATCTGACTGTACAAAGCAGTCTCCTCTCCTAGAAGCTGAGGTCTCCCGAGGGCAAGGTTCTGAAAACAGTAATACAGAAACATGGTGCCCATATACAGGACCAGGTCCTGAGGTTATGCAGTGGGAAAGTTCAAACCCCGAGGTCATTCCAGAACCGATGGAGTGTGCTTTATGCATTTCGGATGAGATAGAATCTCTTTGTTAAAAAGAAGCAAGAAGAAGCATTAGTATCATTTGGAAAGACTTATTTATCTGTGAAGCAACAGTTTATTTATGTTATCCTCCTTTGATGTATTCAGAAGGCAATCCTCAAGGGAAGGGGAATAAAGCCCAGCTTTAATTTACACTTTGGACACGACTACAGAGTATTCCTTTAACAACCCAGGCTATACCCCATGTCTTGGCAGGCGCCTAAGGCGGGTATAGTCTCACAGTATATACTTCTGGGTATTTTCTGAAAGGCATTCTTTCTATTAAAGCTATTTAATCTCTGAACCCACTATTTTTTGTTAAATCAGTCAGGGACCTTGTAGCAGCAGTTTAAGTTTAAATTTAAAACACAGAAGAGAGCTTTCTGGTTACATATCATACCCAGCAGAGAGCTTATAGTTTTAATTTAATAGTCACTCAGGGCCTAGTATCAGCAAAGTATTTTTAGTTTAAATTTAAAACACAGAAGGGAGCTTTCTGGTTAAATTTGGAACCCAGCAGAGAGCTTGTAGTTAAAATTTCATAATAAGTTAGAGCCTAGCAGCAGCAAAGAGATATAATTTAAATCAAATAAGAATATAGCTTACCTCAGCAGCACAGGACAGGGTACTGTGTAGCAGCCCTCTTTTAATAAGTGTTATTTCCCTCCCTCCCTCCCCACACCCACCCACCCCTGGGATAATCGTAGCTTTATAGGTACTTACACATCTTAAAAGACAGGAGGTGCTCTCAGATGAAGCTTGTTACCCAAATCAGACATACACTAAGGACCTGAGATTAATTAAGCTTCAGGTGAACAAGGTATATTAAACGTATTAGGTACAGTTTTATTGGTATAAATATCCATAGCAACCCTTAGTAAGTAAAGAACTTAAAGATTTAAACAAAAACTTAAAACTAAGATGCAGACAGCAGTCCAGCAGTGGGATGGGGGCTTTCCAGTCTTTTGCATTGCGTGTCACATGTATGATTTTCTCCCAGTTGGTGAGAGGTCTAACGTGTGCACTAGGTGCAAGGAGCTCTTTGCTCTCAGGGAACGAGTCCATTCTCTAGATGCTAGAGTATCAGACTTGGAAAACATAAGAAAGACAGAGAGATACATAGACGAGACCAACAGGGATATAGTCCTGAAGTCCGACCTCCAGTCTGGCAGCATCCCTGTTGCCATGGAGGAGAGAGGTCACGTGACAGGAGAGTATCACCCTGGTGTGGCAGGAAGTGATCCTGTAACTAGGACTTGTCCTCCAGGTGATGTAAAAACCTCTCGCACCGAGAAAGTTTCTCCAGGGCCATGTGCCCATGAGGGAAGGGTTAGGACAGCCGTTATAGTTGGTGATTCGATCATTAGGCATGTAGATAGCTGGGTGGCTGGTGGATGTGAGGATCGCCTGGTAACATGCCTGCCTGGTGCGAAGGTAGCGGACCTCACGCGCCACCTAGATAAGATCTTAGATAGTGCTGGGGAGGAGACTGCTGTCTTGGTACATGTCGGTACCAATGACATAGGAAAATTTGGTAGGGAGGTTCTGGAGGCTAAATTTAGGCTTTTAGGTAGGAAGTTGAAATCCAGAACTTCCAGGGTAGTGTTCTCCGAAATGCTTCCCGTTCCATGTACAGGACCGAAAAGGCAGGCAGAGCTCCGGAGTCTCAATGCGTGGATGAGACAATGGTGCAGAGATGAGGGGATTGGATTTGTTAGGAACTGGGGTACATTCTGGGGAAAGGAGGGGCTCTTCCGAAGGGATGGGCTTCACCTTAACCGGGATGGAACCAGGCTGCTGGCATTAACCTTTAAAAAGGAGATAGAGCAGCTTTTAAACTAGATAATAGTGGAAAGCCGACAGTCGCCCAAGAGCAGATGGTTCGGAAGAATGTATCCTTGAAGGATACTACCAAAGCAGAGAGGTTCCCAAAAAGAGTAAAGTAGCCCAAATGCCCACGAGTATGGAGCAGACAGAGCTTAAAGATCCCAAATTACCCATGTCTACCAATAGCCAAATTAATATGAATAAAATACAGTCTCTAAAATGCTTGTATGCAAATGCTAAAAGTCTAAAAAATAAGATGGGAGAGTTAGAATATATAGCACTAAATGAGAGGTTAGATGTGATTGGAATATCAGAGACATGGTGGAAGGAGGACAACCAGTGGGACACTGTGATACCTGGGTACAAACTATATCGTAATGATAGAGCTGATCAAATTGGTGGAGGGCTTGCGCTCTGTTAGAGAGGGCATTGAGTCAGAAAGGATTAAGATTTTGCAGGAAAAAAATTTGCTGTAGAATCTTTATGGATTGAAATTCCATGTAAAAAGGGGAAGGCGATGGCGGTGGGGGGGTGTACTATTGACTGCCTGGCCAGAATGAACAAATGGATGATGAAATGCTCAAAGAAATCAAGGAAGCTAACAAAAGTTACAGCACGGTAATAATAATGGGCGATTTCAATTACCCCGGTATCGACTGGGTCAGTGTCACGGCAGTACATGCTAGGGAGATAAAGTTCCTAGATGACATAAATGACTGCTTCTTGGAGCAGCTGGTCCATGAACCGACGAGAGGGGAAGCCATATTAGACCTAGTCCTTAGTGGAACACCAGGTCTAGTGCAAGAGATAAGGGTGTTGGGGCCACTTGGCAATAGTGATCATAGCATGATCGCCTTTGATTTAATTAGTGGAAAGGGATAGTAAGGAAATCCACAGTACTACCTTTTAACTTTCGAAAGGGAGACTATGATAAAATGAGGAAAATAGTTAAGAAAAAACTAAAAGGAGCAGTCGCAAAGGTTAAAGACTTACATCAAGCTTGGGTGGTGTTGAAAAATACTATCTTGGCAGCCCAGACCAGCTGTATTCCACGCTTTAAGAAAAGTGGAAGGAAGTCCAAAAAACTGCCAGCATGGTTTAAAAGTGAGGTCAGAGAGGCTGTTGTTGCCAAGAAAGCATCTTTCAGGAAATGGAAAAAAGAGCCAAACAATGAAACCTTGAAACAGCACAAGCACTGGCAGGTCAAATGCAAGGCATTGATAAAGAAGGCAAAGAGGGAATTTGAGAAGAAGCTTGCTGCGGAAGCAAAAACGTGAAATAAAGATTTTTTCAAGTACATTCGTAGCACAAAAGCTGTGAGAGAGTCAGTTGGACCATTAGATGATAATGGAGTTAAAGGGGCACTAAGAGGTGATAAGGCGATAGCGGAGAGACTGAATGAATTCTTTGCTTCGGTCTTTACTGAGGAAGATGTAGGGATGTTACCCATGACTGAAGTGGTATTTAAAGGTGCGGAAGAATTGAAGGAAATATCGATACATCGGGAAGATGTATTACAACTATTAGATAAACTGAAGAGTAGCAAATTACCTGGGCCGGATGGTATACATTCAAGGGTGTTGAAAGAACTGAAATATGAGATTGCAGACCTGCTATTAGTAATCTGTGAACTATCATTAAAATCATCTCTAATACCTGAAGATTGGCGGATCGCCAATGTAACACCAATTTTTAAAAAGGGTTTGAGGGGTGATCCAGGAAACTACATACCGGTGAGCCTCATGTCAGTACCGGGTTAAAATGGTAGAAACCATCATAAAGAATAAAATTACTCAGCATGTAGATAGTCATGGCCTAATGGAAGACAGCCAACATGGCTTTAGACAAGGAAGATCTTGTCTTACTAATCTGTTATGTTTTTTTGAAGGTGTGAATAAACAGGTGGACAAAGGTGAGTCGGTTGATATATAGTATATCTGGACTTTCAGAAAGCCTTTGAGAAGGTCCCTCATCAGAGACTTTTGGCAAAACTACAGAGTCATGGGATAGGAGGCAGTGTACTACTGTGGATCAGGAACTGGTTAAAAGATAGAAAGCAGAGGGTTGGGCTAAATGGCCAATTTTCCCAATGGAGAAAGGTGAATAGTGGTGTACCCCAGGGATCTGTGCTGGGTCCTCTGCTTTTTGACACATTCATAAATGACCTGGAAAGTGGAATAACGAGTGAGGATATCAAATTTGCAGATGACACAAAACTATTTAATGTTGTTAAAACCCAAGAGAATTGTGGAAAATTGCAAGAGGATCTTGATAGATTGGAAGAGTGGGCATCAAAATGGCAGATGAAATGTAATGTGGACACGTGCAAAGTTATGCACCTAGGGAAGAACAACCCAAACTATGGTTACACGATGCAAGGTTCCACATTAGGAACCACCACCCAGGAAAAATATTTAGGCATCATTGTGGATAGCATGTTAAAACCCTCGGCCCAGTGTGCAGCGGCAGCCAAGAGAGCAAATAGAATGCTAGGTATCATAAGGAAAGGAATGGAAAATAAAACAAAAGATACTATAATGCCTCTGTACCGTTCCATGGTGAGACCGCACCTTGAATATTGTTTGCAATTCTGGTCGCCGTATCTTAAAAAAGGATATAGCGTTATTAGAAAAGGTTCAGAGAAGAGCCACCAGAATGGTAAAGGGGATGGAAGGATACTCCTACGAAGAAAGGCTAAAAAGGTTAGGGCTCTTTAACCTGGAAAAGAGACGGCTGAGGGGAGATATGATAGAAGTCTATAAATTAATGAACGGAGTGGAATGGGTAAACGTAGATCGACTGTTTACGTTATCAGAATATAGAAAGACTAGGGGACATGCAATGAAGCTACAGGGTAAACTATTTAAGACTAATAAAAGAAAATATTTTTTCACTCATCGTGTAATCAAACTCTGGAATTTGTTACCGGAGGATGTAGTAAAGGCTGTTAGTGTAGCTGGGTTTAAAAAAGGTTTGGACAAGTTCCTGGAGGAAAGGTCCATAAACCATTATTAAGAAGGGACCCAGGATATCAATGCTTGACCTAGTACAAGCATTGCAGAACCTGTGTCTTTTGGGGAAACTGCTAGGTACGTATGACCTAGATTGGCCACTGTTGGAAACAGGATACTGGGCTTGATGGACCTTGGTCTGACCCAGTATGGCATATCTTATGTTATTATGGGTACAGGGTTATCTCCAGGAACAAGCAGGAATAAGTCCTCACATATGGGTATGTCGGTACCGACGGAGCCTGCGCGGGAAAGCTCCCCAGCTTCCCAGAAGGAAGCTTTTGGGGCCTCCCACTGCACATGCGCGCTGCCTTCCCGCCTTCCTGACCAGCTCTCCTCAGTTTCTCTTTTTCCGCGGAGCCAGCAGGTCGTGTTCCTGTCACCGCTGAAGAAATTATTGTTTTAGTTTGTTTCTTTAGACCGCGTACCTGCCTTCCCCATACCGAAACCGGTACCGCCGGTCTCTCTTTTCTTTTCTTTAAAAAAAAAAAAAAAAATCTTTATTCTGCACAACTTGGTGACTTCGGTTAGGCCTCAGGCCTACACAAATTCTCCTCATGGAGAAACCAGCCCCTGGTTTCAAGAAGTGTACCAAGTGTAGTGCTGTTATTTCTGTCACAGACACCCATGAATGGTGTCTTAAATGTTTGGGACCTGACCACTCCATTCTGGACTGCCCATCCTGCTCCCAGATGTCTAAACGTGGTTTGCAGAACCGGGCCAACAAATTCCATGTGCTGTTTGCTTCAGATAATCCAGCATCACAGTCATCCAGGTCTTCCTCTCCGGATGGATCTCAGGTAACCAAACCTTCTTCGGGCAGGTCCTCAAAGAGCAAATCTCCTTCAAAGCATCGAGAGGCTCTCACTTTTGAATCTGAGGATCCTGCCCCAGCCAAACAACCCCGGTGGGAAGCTCTGGCTTCCAAAGCACCATCTATGGGGTTACAGGTTGACATCGATGGCACGGCCTCGACTGATCACCTGTTAGACTGCTCTGGGGTACCGGCCCATACCGGTACCGACATCCAGGCAGCAGTGGCGTCTATGAGCAATACTGTTCAGACCATGCAGCAGGCCATGCTGGCTTTTATTAATGCTGCGACGCCCTCGGTACCGCGTTCAGCGGTACCGGGTCCGGTTCCGGTATCGTCTCCCATACCGGAACCGAGACCATCGACTTCCAAACGCAGATCGGTTCCGCATGCCGGATCCGGGTTTTCACCCGATACCGATCCCATACCCGGTACGCCCGATGTCGATACCGATCGGTATGCGTATCGTGCGTTGGAAGCAAATAGAGAATACTCTGATTCTTCTGAGGATTTTGACTCCTCTGAGGACTCTGATGAGCTGTCTCTAGTTCTTCATGAAGACCCCTCTTCCCCAAAGAGGAGAATGTCTCCACCAGAGGATTTGTCCTTTCAAGACTTCATTATAGAACTAGCTAAAGGACTTTCTATTACCACATCCTCTGAGAAAGAACCTAGGTCAAAGAAATTGGATATTTTAGGATACCCTAAGGTTCCTAAAGAGGCAGTCACCCTGCCTATCCATGAAATCCTTCAAGAACACTTGATGGACTTATGGGAGTCTCCTCTAACGTTGTCTCCTTACTCTCGTAGGTTGGACACCATGTACCAGGTCCCTCCTTCTCCTGGGTTTCAAAAGACTCAGCTGCCTCACCATTCCATTGTGGTGAAGTCTGCGCTGAAAAAGATTAAGAGCACCAAAAGGCACTCTTCTACCCCTCCAGGGCGAGAATGGAAGACCCTAGACTCTTTTGGCAGGAAAATTTTCCAGGCTAGTATGCTTATAGCCAGGATTAATTCTTAGTCTATATATGGGCATGTTTCTCAGGGAACTTGCCCTAAAGGTACGGCATTTTGCCTCCTTTATCCCTGAGAATAGAAAGGAGGAGTTCATTTCTCTGGTGAAACAGCTTTTAGATGTTTCTAAGTTCTCCAACAGAGCAGCTTTTGATTCCTTTGAAGGTGCCGGTAGAGCTTCGGGCATTGCTATTGCAGCCCGACGACTTGCTTGGCTCCAGGCCTCTGACCTAGAACCCTGGGTCCTGGATGGCTTACGGAATCTGCCCTGTACAGGTGAGAACTTATTTGGTAAGGACTGGCAAATTAAAGCCACTCAAATGGACGCAGAAAATGCTACATTAGATAGACTTTCTAAGTCTACCTCTACTCCTGCCAAGAAAAAGTCTTTCAAGAGGCCTTACTACAAGAAGGCCAGATTTTCCACAAATACTGGCCAACAATCTTCTCAGCCTCGCTTTGCTGCTAAACGTCAGCAACATAAACAGGCAAGGTCAAAGCCTGCAGCGTCTGCCACTCCTCAGCAGGCTCAACCCCCTCAGGGGTTTTGACTTGCCCCTAGAGAACTTAACATTTCTGGCTCTAGAACAACCAGAGCCCCTCACCATTCCCGGAAGGTTAGCTCACTTTGCTCCCAGATGGGAGCAAATTACATCAGAGCACTGGACCCTCTCTATCATCAGAGAGGGCTACAAACTTCATTTTTCCAACCTTCCTCCATATACCATGGTGAGGCACTTCATTTCTCCCCCATCTCTTCTGGGCCGATTGGATCAGGAAATCTCTTCTCCCTTTGCCCAAGGGGCAATAGAAGAGGTTCCTCTTCTTCAACAAGGGACAGGATTCTACTCCCCTTATTTTCTCATAACAAAGAAGACAGGGGGATTCAGACCTATCCTAGATCTGAGAGAATTGAACAAATTTCTGTACAAGGAGAAATTCAAAATGCTTTCTCTAGGCATTCTCCTTCCATACCTTCAGAGTCAGGATTGGCTTTGTTCTCTAGATCTCAAGGATGCGTACACACATATACTCATCCACCCATCCCACAGAAAATATCTAAGATTTCTGTTTCAGGGAAAACATTTCCAGTACAGAGTACTTCCCTTCGGTCTAGCCTCTGCTCCAAGAGTGTTCACCAAATGCATGGCAGTTGTTGCCGCATTTCTAAGAGGTCTGGGAATTTTTGTATTCCCATATCTGGACGACTGGCTCATCCGAGCTCCATCTCAGTCAGAGGCCCAGATTTCCCTGGACCGCACAAGGCACCTTCTGCAGTATCTGGGACTGGTGGTAAACCTTCCCAAGTCTCAACTTATCCCTACCCAGTCTCTGGAATTCATAGGGGCCCAGTTGGACACCACCACTGCAAGGGCCTACCTACCTCAAGTCCGGGGCCAACGTCTGGTGTGCTTGGCCTCCCAAGCTCAGTCCAGCAGTCACTTGACAGCCAGAGAAATGCTGCGACTTCTGGGCCACATGGCCTCCACGGTACACGTGGTGCCCTACGCTCGTCTTCATATGAGAGCAGCTCAATGGACCTTGGCCACCCAGTGGACTCAGGCATCAGGAGCGCTCTCCGACCAAATACTCACCTCAAAGCGTCTGTTTTGGTCCCTTCAGTGGTGGATGTCCACCAAGAATCTGTTGTTGGGGGCCCCCTTCCAACCTTTGTTGCCCCAAGCAACCCTCACAACAGATGCCTCCCAAACAGGGTGGGGAGCCCATCTACAATCCCTCTCCACTCAGGGTACTTGGTCTCCACAGGAGACCACCCTTCACATCAACCTCCTGGAACTGCGAGCAGTCTTCTTTGCCCTCAAAGTCTTCCATACCCTCCTTGTCAACCTGACCGTCCTAGTTCAGACAGACAATCAGGTGGCCATGTTCTACGTAAACAAACAAGGAGGGACAGGCTCTCTGTCGCTTTGCAACGAAGCTCTCAGATTATGGGCCTTCGCCAGAGAGCATCAAATTCATCTTCTGGCAGTATATCTTCCAGGAGTTCAAAACTCTCGGGCAGACAGACTCAGTCGAGTTCTGCTTCCACACGAATGGTCCCTTCATATGGACCAGATAGGCAGAATCTTTCAGGAATGGGGAACCCCGGACATAGACCTCTTTGCAAGTCCATGGAATGCCAAACTTCCCCGGTTCTGTTCCAGGACTCCGTGTCAGGGAGCTCAGGCCAACGACGCCTTTCTCCTGCATTGGGGTCAGGAATTCCTATATGCCTTTCCACCCATTCCTTTGATTCCCAAGACTCTGTTCAAACTCCAGAGGGATCACGGATCGATGATCCTCATAGCTCCACGCTGACCACGCCAAGTGTGGTTCCCTCTACTTCTGCATCTCTCCCAGGGACCCTCCCTGGACCTGGGAGCTGCGCCAGACCTTCTCTCTCAGGAGGAAGGGACTTTGGCACCCAAACCCCAAGTCCCTACACCTCAGAGCTTGGTTTCTGAAGGCCTAAGCCTTCATGACTTCAATCTTTCTCAACCAGTGAAAGATATCCTTCATGCCTCTAGGAAACCCTCCACGAGGCGTTCCTATGCTTTCAAATGGAAACGCTTTTCCATTTGGTGTGCTCAACAGGGTCTTGACCCTCTAGCACTTCCTTTGAATTCTCTACTAGACTATCTCCTGCATCTTTCTAATGCAGGCCTTAAGACGAATTCAGTAAGAGTCCATTTGAGTGCTATTGCAGCATCCTTAAAACCTATAAATGGACAACCTGTCTCCTCTCATCCGCTTGTTGCAAGGTTCATGAGAGGCCTGACTCTAACTAAGCCTCCCATCCGACCTCCTCCGGTAGCATGGGACTTGAACCTAGTTCTGGGTCAGCTTATGAAGCCACCTTTTGAACCGTTGGTTTCTACCTCCTTGAAATTTCTTTCCTGGAAGGTCATTTTCCTTATTGCAGTCACTTCGGCTCGCCGCATCAGTGTACTACAGGCCTTAGTGGCTCATCCACCTTATACCAGATTTCATCATGATAAGGTGGTCCTTAGGACGAATCCCCACTTTATGCCCAAAGTGGTCTCGCCTTTTCATCTTAATCAAGAGGTATATCTACCTGTCTTTTTTCCAGCTCCTCATGCATCCAGTGCAGAGAGGAACCTTCATACTTTAGATTGTAAAAGAGCTCTCGACTTTTACCTCAACAGGACTCAGCCACATCGAAAGTCTTCCCAACTTTTTGTGGCTTTTGATCCTTCTCATTTGGGACTACCAGTGTCCAAACGTACACTTTCCAATTGGATTGCTCAGTGTATTTCCTTTGCTTACCAGAGTAAAAATATTTCTCTGGAAGGCCATGTCACAGCTCACAATGTGAGAGCCATGGCCACTTCTATGGCTCATCTTCACTCTGTATCCATTGATCAGATCTGTCGAGCCGCCACATGGGCCTCGGTTCATACCTTCACAGCCCATTACTGTTTGGACAAGGACTCCCGCCGGGATGCCTTGTTTGGTCAGGCTGTCCTCAAACACCTGTTCCATACTTGAACAACTCCTGCCCACCTTCCCAGGATGGATGCCTGAGATCCATACGAAGATGGCGAACCCTTGGAACGGGATCTCCCAGGCATCTTAGCTAGGGAGTCCCCATATGTGAGGACTTATTCCTGCTTGTTCCTGGAGATAGCACAGTTACTTACCTGTAACAGGTGATCTCTGGGAACAGCAGGAATTAGTCCTCACAACCCACCCACCTCCCCTAGGAGTTGTATCTTCTATCTATCTTCCTTTCCTCTTTCTATTGTCTCAGCTATAAACTCGAACTGAGGAGAGCTGGTCAGGAAGGCGGGAAGGCAGCGCACATGTGCAGTGGGAGGCCCCAAAAGCTTCCTTCTGGGAAGCTGGGGAGCTTTCCCACGCAGGCTCCGTCGGTACCGACGTACCCATTTGTGAGGACTAATTCCTGCTGTTCCCAGAGATCACCTGTTACAGGTAAGTAACTGTGCTTTACTCGCCCCCCCCCCCCTATTTTCTTATCCCAAAGAAAACAAGGGGACACAGACCTCTTTTAGACCTCAGAGAATTGAACAATTTCCTGTTCAAAGAGAAGTTCAAGATGCTTTCTCTGGGAACTATGCTGCCATACCTTCAGAGTCAGGATTGGCTTTGTTCTCTAGATCTTAAGGATGCGTACACTCATGTTCTCATCCATCCAACTCACAGAAGATTCCGTCGGTTCCTTTTTCAGGGAAAGCACTACCAATAAAGGGTGCTTCCTTTTAGCCTGGCTGCAGCACCAAGGGTGTTAACGAAATGCATGGCTGTGGTAGCAGCATTTTTTTGCACTCTAGGAATATTCGTCTTCCCCTACTTAGACGACTGGCTCATTCGAGCCCCATCAGAGTCAGAGGCCAGGATTTCTCTGTTCTGAACAATGCGTATCTTTCAGTATTTGGGTCTGGTCATAAACATCCCAAAATCCAGCCTAAATCCCACTCAGTCTCTAGAGTTCATAGGAGCTTTGCTGGATACCAGAAAAGCAAGGGCCTATCTTCCACAGCCCCGTTGCATTCGCATTGTGCAGTTAGCCTCCCAGGCAGTGTTAAACTCATCTCACTGCTCGGGAAATGTTACAATTACTAGGCCACATGGCATCCACCGTGCATGTGGTCCCCTATGCTCGCCTCCATATGAGAGCAGCCCAGTGGACTCTATCCACTCAATGGACTCAGGCATCAGGCTGCCTATCAGACAAAATAGCAAACACAAGTTGCCTTATTTTGTCTCTCCAATGGTGGCAATCAACCCAAAACCTGTTGGTAGGGTGCCCTTTCCAGCAGCCCCTACCCCATGTCACTCTAAGAACAGATGTCTCACAGTTAGGTTGGGGAGCTCACCTGCAAGATCTCTCTACCCAAGGCACTTGGACTCCACAAGAGACCCACTTACATATCAGTCTCCTGGAACTCAGAGCAATCTTCTTTGCTCTTCGAGTGTTTCATGCCCAGCTAAGCTGCAAGACTGTCCTAATTCAAACGGACAATCAAGTAGCTATGTTCTATCTGAACAAGCAGGGAGGAACAGGCTCTCTGTCGCTTTGCAACGAAGCTTTGCGACTTTGGGCCCTCGCCAGAGAGCATCAGATTCATCTCCTTGCGGTATATCTACCAGGCATTCAAAACTCTTAGGCAGACAGACTCGGTCGAGTTCTGCTCCCACACAAATGGTCTCTTCATGCAGACCAAGTAACAAACATTTTTCAAATTTGGGGAACCCCGGACATAGACCTCTTTGCAAGTCCACTGAATGCCAAACGCCGGCTCAGGGTTGTCAGGCCATGGATGCTTTCCTCCTCCATTGGGGTGAGGACTTCCTAAATGCCTTTTCACCCATTCCCCTAATTCCCAAAACCCTATTCAAGCTTCAGAGAGACAGAGGCTATAGGATTCTCATAGCTCCACATTGGCCATGGCAAGTGTGGTACCCTTTGCTCCTACATCTCTCTCAAGCTCCATCTCTGGTTCTCGGATCTGCTCCAGATCTCCTGTCCCAGGAGGACGGGATGTTGTGGCATCCAAATCCCCACGCTCTGCGTCTCAGGGCCTGGTTGCTGAGAGCCTAGACCTACATGGTCTTATCCTTTCTCAACAAGTAAGGGATGTCCTTTGGGCTTCCAGGAAACCTTCCACAAGATGCTCTTATGCTTTCAAGTGGAAAAGGTTTTCCATATGGTGTTCGCAGAAGCGTCTTGACCCCCTTGCGATATCTCTGGAATCATTACTGGAGTATCTCCTTCATTCATCTAATACAGGACTTAAGACTAATTAAGTAATAGTCCATTTAAATGCTATTTCAGCTTCTTTAAAGCCTTTAAATGGGCAGCCTATTTCCTCTTATCCTCTCATAGCGAGATTTATGAGGGGCTTTCTTCTAAGCCTCCCATTAGGCCACCACCAGTGGCATGGGACCTGAATCTGGTTCTTGGCCAGCTCATGAAGCCGCCTTTTGAACCTTTAGCTATTACCTCCTTGAAATTCCTTTCCTGGAAAGTTATCTTTCTCATTGCAATGACATCAGCATGTCGCATCAGTAAATTGCAAGCATTGGTTACTGATCCTCCTTATACGAGGTTCCATCGTGATAAGGTAGTCCTTAGGACTCATCCACACTTTATGCCAAAGGTGATCTCACCTTTTCATTTGAACCAAGCAGTTTATCTTCCTGTGTTTTTTCCAAAGCCTCATGCTTCAAATGCAGAAAGGAATCTTCATACTTTGGACTTGTGATAAGGAAGCTTATCATAGCTCAGGTAGGAGCTATAGAAAAGATAATGTGACTCTGAACAAGCAACCTGTCAGTTCTGGTAGAAGCAAGAAAACAGAGTTCTCACATAAAAGACTACCAGTCCCAGAATGCACCAGGTTTCCAGCAGCCATGAGAGGGGCTGAAGTGAGAAAACGTGTGTGCAATCAAGAGAGCTATGAGGTAATCCCTAAGCACTCATCTAAAAGGGCAGAGCCCGATTCAACACAGCTGCGCTGTGTTAGGGAGGAGCACAGATTAGGACAGAATAAGAATAGAGCTTATTCTTCAGATAACAGCTTCAGGGGGAGCGACAGCAACGGCTACAAGCTCCAGCCCAGCTTCAGGAAAGGAGACAGCAACAGCTTCAAGCTCAAGCACCAACATCATCTCGAGAAGCAGAAGCCAAGCCAAGCGGATAGAGAGAGAAGGAAACTCTCTGGAAGGAAGAGAAGGAAGGCCATTGGAAGGTCTGGGAGAATCCAAGGCAGTACCCATACTGGGAGGTATTCCAAGTGCCAGCAGAGTCCATTGGACTGGAGTCAGCCAGAGGAATGGAAGGGCAGAGATAGGAATCACCAGTGGCTACCTAGAAGAGAGAAGACTGCACGTGGAAAGGACTTTCAGACCTATGCCAAAAGGTATGTGAGGGAAGATCCAGTGTCCAGGGATCAAGATTGGAAGGCTGGACATCAGAACTGGATTACATACTGGCCAGGATATACAGAGAGGAATTATGATAGCAGGAGAGGCTCAGATATGAACACTGATCCAGACCCTATCTATAATAGTGAAAGGCAGCAAGGGAATAAGCATTCTCATGATAGTGCCTTATGGAAAGACTCGTCTGTGCCAATGTATGATAGTGACCCTATGCTGATTGATGAAGGGGGAGATACAGCAGATGAAACTATTCATTACATGGACTGTTCTCTATCTAAATGCTATTGCTAGCTTTCTGTGAGCAAACACCTCAGCCATCACAAAGAAATCTAACTTTGTTCTTTATTTCCACTGCAAACAGCTCTTAAAGCAGGATTTGGGTTCACACAGTAGCAGCCAGCCAGCTAAAGGGTTTCAGCTGGTCAATTGATAGTAATTAAAGCTGCACCTGATTGTGTGTGTGAGCAAGGGAGAATCACTGCTGGGATCTGCGTGGAAAATAAGCAGAAGTTAACCTAACAAGCAAAGTTCACTTATTTCTTTGTGCCTTTTTATTTGGTAATTATTTGCTAAGAAAACATTAGCTAATTGCCTGACATGCTGAAGGTTGTTTTCTGATTTGCTTTGTGACTTTCTGTTATCCATTTAAACATTGCAAGCAAGTATCCTCATTTATATTGCTACCAAGCATATTTGTGCTGGGTGAATTAAACCCCATCAATAAAAGAAGTATTTTATTGGCCTTACCACTGGTTACACAACTCAATTATTGTCTTCAGCTGTGTTTGGGAGTGAATGAACTACATTACCCACAATACCTTGCAAGAATCATATGAATATATGCATCGTCAAGATTGTGTAAGTTCTCACCCTAGGCAGCCGTCTGACAGACTGTAAAAGTGCACTTGCCTTTTACTTACAAAGAACAAAGCAACATAGAAAGTCCTCTCAGCTCTTTGTTGCTTTTGATCCTTCTCATTTGGGACTTCCAGTCTCCAAGAGAACATTGTCCAATTGGATTGCACAATGTATTTCCTTTACCTATCAAAGTAAGAACCTTTCTCTGGAAGGCCATGTCACAGCTCACAATGTGAGGGCCATTGCAGCCTCAATGGCTCATCTTCACTCAGTGTCTATTGACGACATCTGTCGAGCAGCTACTTGGGCCTCGGTTCATACCTTCACAGCCCACTACTGCTTGGACAAGGACTCCCGCCAGGATGCCTTGTTTGGTCAGGCTGTTCTACAACACCTGTTCCATACTTAATCAACTCCTACCCACCATTCCCGGTAGGATGCCAGAGATCCATGGGGGGAAGTGGAGCCCTTGCAGAGGGGCACACAACTTCTGGGGTCTCTCCCTGGCATCTGTAGCTAGGGAGTCCCCATATGTGATGACTACATTCCTGCTTGTTCCTGGAGATAGCATAGTTACTCACCTGTAACAGGTGATCTCCGGGAACAGCAGGAATTTAGTCTTCACAACCCACCCACCTCCCCTAGGAGTTGTATCTCTCTATCTCTTTCTCTTTCTTTCCCTCTCTCTCTCTTTCTCAGCTTTAAACTCAACTGGAGAGAGGCAGTTGGGAAAGGCGGGAAGGCAACACGCAGGCGCTGTGGGATGCTCCCAAAAGCTTTCTAATTGGACGCTGGGGAACATTCCCGCGCAGGCTCCGTCGGTACCGACGATGCCCATATGTGAAGACTAAATTCCTGCTGTTCCCGGAGATCACCTCTTACAGGTGAGTAATTATGCTATATTCTCTAGGAACAAGCAGGAAGTCAGTCCACACATATGGGTAATGTCGGTGCTGATGGAGCCCCCACAGAAGCATCTCCCCAGCTTTCAAAGAAAGCCTTTGTGAGATGCCACCACGCATGCGTGGTCCCCTTCCCGTCTAAGGGTGCTGTCTTACTTGGTCTTCCTTTTTCCGCGGAGGCCAACCGACGTCCATCTTCTTTCCCAAGAAAAAGGTTGATATATTTGTGCATAAAACTGCTCGCCCTTCTCTGGTTAGCACTGGTTCCTTTCCCACCTCTGATCTTTGTTGCCCTGGCATTGAGTCTGAACCGTTTTACATTTTTTGTTCCAGTGCTGTTGTTTGCCTTTTTCTAACCACTGGCCGCATCGAAGATCTTTGACCTCGCAGGGGTTCTTTTTGCCCCAATGGCGAGTGAGTTCAAAATGTGTGATTGGTGCACAAAGAACATGTCCCTAAGCGATACACACGACTGCTGCCTCTGGTGTCTAGGTGCCGACCATGACCCAGAGATTTGTGCCCTGTGCAAAAAGATGTCCATGAAGGACATTCAAAGTCATTGGCAGAAACAAGATGACATCTTCCACAGGTCAATTTCTGCTCTGGTATTCCCGGTAGCCCTGTATGGATCCTCAGTTGCGTAAAGCCCCGTGGCGCCAGATCAGGTCCGCGGACACTCCGACAAGGGCTCCCTTTAGTGTGAGCACAAGAAGAAGAAGAAATTCTCAGACCTCATCCTGGGAATCGGTCATACACGGCAAGTTCCATGCCAGTTCCCACAGTCCCCAGAGGGTATCTGATGAGTCGGAGTAGGAGCAGCCTGCGAAGGTGCCCAGAACAGACGCAGTCTCCGGTGATGGGTCATGGACCCACGAGGCCATCCCATCGAGGACTCCCTCTCCTCACCGACGCTGGGCCCGACCCTGGTGTCCGTTTTCGAAGGCTGCAACTTCTGAGTGGGAAGCCAGGATGACTCTATTGGAACACAGTGTCACTGCCTGCCTTCCTTGCCTTGCAGCAAGTGTTGATGCCTGGCCCCACCAGTGCTGAAGCTGAGACCCCAGGGACCTTGACATCGAGGACTCCCTGTGCCGCCTAGACTATCCTCGAAAGCCTTGAGCCAATCCTCGGCAAGGGTCTCTATCCTGCTCCTAGTCCTGAGGAGCGAGATCCTCCCTGGCAAGCACCTGTGGCTCTGGCCAAGGAGCTGCCTTGGGTCACCAAAGATCCGATTTGAGCCCGGCATCTCAAGCACCGTCTGGCTTTGAGTTATCGACCGACTAATCAGACTGGGAGTCAAGAGGATGAGGCTTCCCTGGAGGTGCTGGGACACCGTGATCTCCCGTCGGACCCATCTCCCCCGGTGTCGCAGCGCCGGTCCCCACCTGAGGACACATCATTCCTTGAGTTTGTCTGGGACATGGCAAAAGCTTTATCTCCAGGAACAAGCAGGAATGAGTCTTCACATATGGGTACTTCGGTACCGACGGAGCCTGCGCGGGAACGCTCCCCAGCGTCCAATCAGAAAGCTTTTGGGAGCATCCCTCAGTGCCTGCGTGCTGCCTTCCCGCCTTTCCAACTGTCTCTCCTCAGTTTTCGTTTTTCCGCGGAACCGGCAGGACGTCCTCCTGTCACCGCAGAAAATTTTTTCTTTAATTCTTTAATTCTTGTTTTCCTGTGGTCGCGGCTGTCTCCCCAACTCCACTGGTATCGCCGGTGTGTTTTTCTTTTCTTTTTATTTAATCCAGGGAATCTTTTTCCCTCAGTTTCAGTTTTAAACTTTTGGGCCTTCAGGCCTCTCCATTATGGAGCCGCCTCCTTCTTTTCCTAAGAAGTGCCTTAACTGTGACAGTGCAGTAGTATTTTTAGACTCCAAGTCCTGTTGCTAAACTGTTTGGGTCCTGACCATCTGGAGCCATTAGGCTACCATATTATGAGAAGAGATTTCCCTTTTCGAGTTTTCCTCGATATCGAGTTCCCTTCCAATGGCAGGGCACCGACCATTTCTCCTTCTCTACAGGATCAGGTAACCCACAAACAGTCTGTTCAGACTAGCCAATCCTTGAGTGGTAGGTCTCATGCACAGCATGATGACGGCTCCAGCCTTGCCCTCAAGGATCCATTGGCTTCAAAACCCCAGCGGGAGTCTTCGGTCTCCAAAGCCTTTCAGGGGTTTCAGGTTGTTCTTGAGGCTCACCCCTCACAGAACATACCTGAGCCATGCTCGGTGGTGGCATCCGCTTCGAGCGGTACCGATACCCCGGCATCGGCACTGGTGTTGAGTGATTCACTCTTCACCAGGGATCGTCATCTGGTTTTCTCGGTACCTTTGGGACCGATCGATACATCCCAGATTGACTTTCCAGTATCGGTATCACCGCCGATACTACCACCGACGTCGGTACCTTCCAGACATGCATCGATAGACTCGCTTCCTTCGATGCCGAGTCTGGAATCGATTTCCAGTCTGGAAGACTGGGTACCGACACGTCTCGGATCCGATGCTTACCGATTCCGGATGCTCGGTACCGAGGGTAATTACCAGAGGCCTTCGGTTTCCTCGGTACCACTTGAGCAGCCTCCGATGACTGCTTCGATGTCGGTATCGTCTTCGATTCCGGCACAGCTATCGGTATCGGTGCCGATACCTGCAGTAGCATCGGGGTCAGCTCCTTCCATGCTTCTTTCACCAGAGTCGCTCCTTTCTATACCTAGTTTGGAGTCGATACCTGGCATGGACGATGCAGTACTGACTGTCTCACGTCATGACCTCCAGTACCAGCATCCATCCCTTAGGGATCCTTTTCTGCACCGGGCGAGATCTTCTATTCCTACATTCTCAAGTGCCTACTCCGGTGCCCAGGCTAGTTCTTCAGATCTAGCCTGTCCAGGGATGGTTTCTGTTGGAGATCCTTCTTTTCAGAATTTTCTCCTGGACATAGCAACATCCCTTGCTATTCCTACCCCTGGCTATGATCCTGCTCAAGGCTCTTTTTGTTCTGGAGAAAAGGAAAATATAATGCTTCCTTTACATCATTCCTTGCAGGATCTTCTACGAATGTGGGAAGCACCTTTAAGGGTTTCTTCACCTTCTAGAGCAACTGATCTTCTATATCAGGTGCCCCCCTCTCCAGGGTTTCAAAAGACTCAACTTCCCCATCATTCCATTGTAGTGGAATCAGCAATGAGGAAGGTAAAAAGCAAGAAGAAGCATTCTTCTTACCCACCAGGTCGTGAATCTAGAACACTGGATGCCTTTGAACGTCAAACCTTCCAAACATCTATGCTGGCAACAAGGATTCTCTCATATATTTTTTATATGAGTCTATCCCTTCAGGAGGTCACAAAGAAATTATCTCTTTTGACTCCTTTTCTATCAAAGCCCAAGGCTGCAGACTATTCCTTACTTCTTAGTCATAGCCAAAATATCTCTTGGTTTCTTTCTCATGCTTCCCTAGACTCTTTTGAGTCTGTTAACAGAACCTCTGCTATAGCCATAGGGGCACGACGTAGAGCCTGGCTCCAAGCTTCAGACTTGAACAAATGGGCACAACAAAGACTGGGTAATACTCCTTGCACTGGAGAAAATCTCTTCAATAAGGAGTCTTTACATCAGGTTGCTCAGTGCTCCACTGACTTCCCTGTTTCTGAAGGCAATCCTAAGCCTTCTCCTTCCCCAGTAGGTAGGAAATGCCCTACCAAACCTTCTTTCCCTAGGAGGAAAAGGTTTTACTCTTCTCCTGCCCATCATACAGATGTTCCCAAGCAGGGGACACATCGCCCTGGTCTGAAGAATCCAAACTCTCGCCAGGTTAAACAAACCCAGCAACCATAGGGTTCTGGTTAATCTGTTTCTGCCTCTTGGAGTTTACAACCTACAGTTGACTTCTTCTCTGCAGAAGTTTTTTTACTGTTTTTCATTCAAAACTCTACACATGGATTCCTTTCCCCAGGACATCCACTTGCTCCTAGGTATGCTGAGCTGTCAGGATATTCATGTCTATAGGTCACAGGTTTCTCCTCTTTCTGCCAAGAAGAGAGGTTTAACAACTATCCCATGATAGTTTTCTGTACCAACATGAATTTTTTCCTTCCACAGACTTACCATATGGTAAGTCACCCTTCAGCTCCTGTTTCTCTATCCTCTTATCTAGGGTTTCCCCTGTACGAGGGGTACCATACCACTGGAGGACTTCGTAGCCTTTCTAGTCTTTCTTTCCAGTCCAGTGTGGAGTTTTTTCTCTTGAGTAAACTCCCTCCCTTTGCCTGGGCAGCTTATCAGACAGGGACAGGAATTTCTCTCTTGTTCTGTCTGTTCTTTCTGTTTTACACAGAAAGATTCTCTCTGCTGTCTTATTCAGCAGCTGCCCATGCAGAAGTTCCAGTGATTGGACTACTGGTACTTTTCCACAAGTTTTCAGTCTTGTACTCCACTACTTCCTGTCTAGCCTTAGTAATGATTCCAAGACAGGGCATACATCTTTCTTGGATATCCCTTATCACTTCAGGCTTATCACACTATCTTCTATTATTGCCATCTCCAATTCCTTTGGGTTTGGCAGCATAGTTGACGTGGCTGCTGGATTTTCTCCAACAGCCAGCTCTATCTCCCAATTCTCCTGCATAATGCTCTCTGCAATCCTACAGAGAAGCTTTCCACTATGGGCCCTTGCTAGAGAGCATGGGTTTTTTTCTCTAATGACTATCCTATATGGTTGGAAAAGGCTTCCTTAGTCATTTCCCATGACTGTGAGGGTTCTTCACACCCTACTATCTCCTTTTAAAATAAAGGACATAAGCCTTCTCTACGTGAAAGTCTAAAGAGTTGTCCAATTCCTACAGGGAATATGCTCTTTTTTTCCTTGCAGCTTGTCCTCATAGTATCCTAATCCTTCATGGACAGCACATATTTAACTAAAAAACGCATGATCCCCTTTTTGTCCCTCGAGTGGGTCAACCTGGTATCTCATCCTGTGCGTTTTCTGTCCATTTACCATACTAGAGTTCTACAGGACTCAGGACTTGCTGTTACAGACTGATATTATCCTCTGTTTTTTCACGCAACCATCCTGGTTTATTTCACTGGATAGCATTCCTGCACCATCATAACCAGGGGGAATAGATTCTCTATATATCTTCTCAAGTAGGTTCCACCTTCTTGTTATTGGATGAATCTTTCCTCTTCACATCTCCCATGTGAATGTTCTTATAGGCATATCTCTATCTGCTTAATTGCAGACATTTATCTTTAGACCTATATATTCATATATGTATATATATCTATATACATCTCTATAGATACATATGTCTGTCAGCTGCGTGTGCATATGTTATGCCCCTCTAGATCTCACTATAGACATATATATATCTATATATCTGTCGAGATGCTTCATTATAGGTAGATATGTATTTACATACTTATCTCTCTGTCTATGCTCATAAAGGTTTTACCTTCCTATATGTTCCAGACAGTGGGCTTGCACATGTTCATGCTGTTCCACAGTATGTTTGGGGTATTATGCACGCAACCACTGCTGTGGTACTGACAGCTCCTACCATAACCCTAGGTTTAGGTATCCCTGAAGCTCCATGCTCCAATATCTTCCTACCTCTCACCAGTTAGGAAAGACATGGTGGATCTTCAATAGATCTGAGGTTTCAACTCCTCAGACATCTGTCCTTTCTTTGGGAATACGGGTTTTTTTCCCATATCCCTTCTTCCCTCAAGGACTAGGCCAGTTTGTCCAAATCGGTCTGTCTTCCTCTTTTGCTCCTAACTGTGAGTAACTCTGTAGCCAAAAGAGTTTTCAGCTTTTTCCATAAAGCTTCCCACTAAAGACCTACCGTTTTTGTACTACCCCAGCTGACTCCTGGGGTCACCTGTCACTTCCAGATTTTGACCTTCACCTTCACTTCAGTGAGGTCACCTTGAAGATTCCTCTACTGGATCCCCAGTAGACTCCATTAGCCTCTCTACTTCCTGCAATCCAGTAGGTGAGGTCCATATTGTAATTGTTCATTTCAATATATTTCATGATAATTATCATACATACAAGGACTCCTTGCCTGTAGTCCTATCTCAGGTTAGCTGTTTTCTACAGCTCCTCTCTTTTTCAACTCCTACCCTCCATCCTCAGGATGCCTGGCCATATGAGGTGTAGCATGTTTCACTCTCCAACATGCTAGGGCTCCAGGCATCTTAGCTTGGGAGCCCCATATGTGAAGACTCATTCCTGCTTGTTCCTGGAGATAGCACAGTTACTTACCTGTAACAGGTGATCTCTGGGAACAGCAGGAATAAGTCTTCACAACCCACCCACCTCCCCTAGGAGTTGTATCTCTCTATCTATCTTTCCTTTTCTTTCTCTCTCTCTCTTTGTCTCAGCTATAAAACTCAACTGAGGAGAGACAGTTGGAAAGGCGGGAAGGCAGCACGCAGGCCCTGAGGGATGCTCCCAAAAGCTTTCTGATTGGACGCTGGGGAGCGTTCTCGCGCAGGCTCCGTCGGTACCAATGTACCCATATGTGAAGACTTATTCCTGCTGTTCCCAGAGATCACCTGTTACAGGTAAGTAACTGTGCTGTCTCTCACCACGGAGTCAGTGGAGGACCCTTGCATGGAGGAGCTTGAAATCCTTCAGTATGAGGCTCCACCTCAGAAGGCCCTGAAGGTCCCCATCCCTACCATCATCAGATGACTCCTCCTTCAGATATGGGAGATGCCAGCGTCGGTGCCGATAGTTTAGCTGATGCCTCAACAGCATTTACCGGGTCCAGCAGGGCCCTGGCTTTTGAAAAGCGCAACTCCCACATACCTCTATTGGTGGTAGTCAACCATTCACCAGCAGAAAGGCCTGAAGATTCACTCCTCTGTGCTCCCAGGCAGGAAGTCCCACGCCTTCGATGCCCTTGGATGCGAATGCTACCAGGGCTCGATGCTGGATTGGAGAATCCAAGCCTACCAGCTGTATAACGGCATGTATCTCCGAGACCTAGCAAAAGAACTCGCCCGCTTCCCAAGAAGACATCATTGGGGAAGAGGCCCCCTTTTCACAGAAAAGGCCAGCCTTACTGAGGCTATCCCCAATACCAAGCCCCCCAGACCCCACAGCTGGGTGACCAGGGCAAAGGAGCAGGCGAAGGCCAATGTAAACCTAAGGGTTCTAAGCCCCAAACAAAGGCTCCTGCCCAGGCTGGGTCGGGGTTTTAACTCCCTGAGCATATCTTGTCCTCCCAGGGAGGAACAGCTGCCAATAGGGGGGCGTCTATTTCACTTTGCCCATTGGTGGTTGGCCATAACCACTGACATCTGGACCCTCCAGGTGGTCAGAGAAGGCTACTTCCTTCACTTGGACTGGGTGCCTCCCCCCTCGGACTCCCCTGCCCCAGGCCCTGCTACTACAGAAACTCGCAGGCCTCATCAGGGATGGAGCCATGGAACCAGTACCCCTCCACCTCAGGGGCAAGGGGTTTTACTCTCGTTACTTTCTGGTCCCAAAAGGTACAAGGAGCCTAAGGCCCATCTTGGACTTATGAAACCGGAACAAGTTCCTGGTTCAGGAGAAGTTCAAGATGCTTTCCCTTGGAACATTACTACCTTTCCTCCAGCAGAAAGATTGACTATGCTCTGGATGCGTACATCCCCATCCTTATTCATCCTATTCACAAGCAGTACATAAGGTTCATGGTTGGGAGTGACCACTACCAGTACAGGGTACAACCCTTCGGCCTAGCCTCTGCACCAAGAGTCTTCATCAAATGCCTGTCAGTGGTGGCTGCCTACCTTCGTCTCCATGGGCCCTGAGTCTTCCCCTTCCTGGATGACTGGCTTGTAAAGGAGGACACGGCCCACACCATCAAGGTCCTGCAGCATTTGGGGTTTGTGATAAACCACCCCAAGTCTCACTTCACTCTAATGCAGGACATGGAGTTCATAGGAGCTTGACTGAACACTCTCCAAGTCATGACCTACCTTCCCTTGGACAGGGTAGATTGCCTCGGGGCCCTGGCCAACGTGGTGCAACACCATCACACTGTGTCAGCATGGTTCATGCTCCACCTACTGGGCCACATGGCATCCACACTCCATATGGTTCCCAATGGCCGCCTCCACATGCGGGCGGTTCAGTGCTGTCTCCGCTCACAGTGGACACAAGCCATGGGCAGGCTCTGGGACAAGGTCTTAGTGTCCCATCAGCTAGTGGGGTCATTTGACTGGTGGCAGGGCACACAGCACCTGCAGGAAGGCATGCCTTTCCAGTCCCCATATCCCCAGATGGTCCTCACCATGGACGCATCCCTATTGGACAGGGGTGTCCACTGCGAGGAACTACGCTTGCAGAGCAACTGGTCCATAGCAGAGAACCAGCAAAAGATCAACCTGCAGGAGCTTAAGGACATTTTTCTAGCGATCAAGGCATTCCACCACTGCCTGTGGAAAAATTGGTGCTAGTCCAAACGGACAACCAGGTTACAATGTTCTACCTGAACAAGCAGGGGGACACAGGGTCTCAGTGTCTCTGCCAGGAGGCAATAGGCCTCTGCTCGTACACGATCAGGGAATGCTCCTCAGGGTGGTATATCTTCCGGGCCAAGACAATGCCCTAGCGAACAGGCTGAGCAGGGTCCTCCAGCCACATGAACGGTAACTAGACCCCAGGGTGGCACAGCAGCTCTTAAGATTCTAGGGAACCCCAAGCTTGGACCTCTTCACCAGGCCAACCAATTCTCAGCTGCCCCACTTCTGCTATCTCCAACTGTAACTGTCCTGGGTGGTGACGGACGCCTTACTCATTCCGTGGTCAGAGGGCCTTCTGTATGCCTTCACTCCCACGCCACTAATCGCCCAAACACTCTTCAAAATCCTGCGAGACAAGGCCTCCATGTCCTAGTGGCCCCGCGGTGGCCCGGGCAGCCTCGGTTTCCCCTGTTGCTTCGCCTCTTGACAGAACTCTGTCCCTCTGGGGATTGCCCTGCTGCTACTGACCCAGGAGGAGGGCTCCCTTCTTCACCCCAATTTGGGGTCCCTGTCACTAACAGCATGGCTGCTGAAAAGGTAGCCTTAGCACCCTTCAAGTTCACAAAAGAGGTGGAGGAATTCCTCCTGGCCTCTCATAAGAACTCCACGAGACGGGCTTATGCCTTCAAGTGGTGCAGATTCTCAGTATGGTGTGTAGAGCAATGGGTTGATCTCTTGCCAGGTGTACATGGCGCTACAGTACACCTTTCGCAAACTGGACTCAAGTCAAATGAACTCAAGTCAAAAGAACAAACAAACCTCTTCCAAAGATGGGGAAGCTGTAAAGCTAGAGGGCATAACATGAAGCTGCAAGGGGCAAATGGAAAGGCAATGTCAGGAAATACTTTTTTACTGAAAGGGTAGTGGATGCTTGGAATGCCCTCCTGATGGATGTGGTGGGGGCAAATACAGTGACAGAATTCAAAATGGCATGGGACAGACACAGTGGATCCCTTTATAGCAACAGGATAAAGTCAAAATTAACATAACTATCTCTTATATGTTAACAAATAGGAGTGACCTACACGGAGCAGTAGGTACACCTCTAAACAAAGGCATGGGGAGGGGTGACCTGCATGGAGCAGCAGGTGCACTTACTCTTGCTGCCTTGTTGGGCAGACTAGATGGACAATACTGGTCTTTATGTGCTGTCATATACTCTGTCAGAGCGCACTTGAGCATGCTCTCGGTGCACCATCATTCTATAGAAGGCAAACCTCTTTCTGCGCAGCCCCTCATTACCTGATTTATGCGGGGCCTTCTGCTCTCTAAGCCTCCCATCTGGCCGCCCCCGGCAGAATGGATTCTCAACATGGTTTTGATGCAACTCATCAAGCTGCCTTTTGAACCTCTGGCTACCTGACGTTTGTGTTATCTCCTGGAAGGCCCATTTTTCTGGTGGTGCTCACCTCTGCCCGCAGAGTCAGCGAGCTTCAGGCCTTGGTGGCTGAGCCACCTTACACCAAGTTCTACAAGAATAGGGTCGTGCTTCACACCCACCGTAAATTCCTTCCTAAGGTGAAATCTGCTTCCACCTCAACCAGAAGATGGTGGTCCCATGCCAACAAGGCAGCGGCCATTCTCCATACTCTGGATTGTAAGAGGGCCCTGTACTTCTATCTGCAATGTACCCAGGGCCACAGCAAAGCTTCGCAGCTTTTGGTTTCCTATGACCCCAGTTGAAAGGAGGAGGTTGTTATCAAGCGGACCCTGTCCACCTGGGTTGGTGGACTGCATCGCCTTAACCTACAATCAGGCTGGGCTCTCAGAGTGCCAGGTCACTGCGCACAATGTCAGGGCTATGGTGACCTCTGTTGCAAGCCTATGCTATTCCCTATGGCAGACATCTGCCGTGCCTCCACCTGGTCCTCAGTTCACACCTTGGCAGCTCACTACTGCCTGGAGAGGGAGTCCCAATGGGACAGCGCCTTCGGTCAGGATGTACTCCATAATTTGTTTGTGGTTTAGACAACTCCTACCCTCCCACACTTATTATCCAGGCTACTGGAGTGATGGTTCTCCCTGGACACTAGGGTCCTTAGAGCCTTTCCTCAGACTTGCTTGCAACTGCTAATGGCTGGGCTATATTTTTCTACAGGTTCTTGGTAGCCTGTAGCTAGGGAGTCCCATATGTAAGGACCAATATCCTGCTTGTTCCTGGAGAACATATGGTCTCCAGGGACAGCAGGAATCAGTCCTCACAACCCTCCCTCCTCCCCTTGGACTTGCTGTACAATTTTTGCCATCTTCTTTTGTCTGCTCTAGCTATATCATCTGACTGAGTAAGAAGGTGGGAAGGGGATCACGCATGCATGGTGGCATCTTCCAAAGCTTTCTTTGAAAACTGGGGAGATGCTTCCGCAGGGGCTCCATCTGTACCGACGTTACCCATATTTGAGGACTGATTCCTGCTGTCCCTGGAGAACACCTGTTACAGGTGAATAACTATGCTTTCTGCACTACAGTATCTTAGGCAGATTACAGTGTAGCATACAGAATAAGTTATTACAAATAAAATCAAATATAACACATAATAAAATGACTAAAAAACAAAAAAGGCAAATTTATCAATACTTTAATCAGTTTGAAAAGCATGCTTAAACAAATGAGCCTTGAGCCGCCTCCTAAAGAATAGTAAGCTTGCGTCCAATCTGTAGGAGATATTGTCAATAGCAGATAAATACACATGTATAAATACTTGGTATGTCTAGGGAAAACTACTACCCTCCATTTACCCAGGATTCCATAGGGACTAACTGGCAAACAAACCACGTGATAAAATAAGACCCAGCTCTGTGTTTGTATATAAATTAGACTTTATTTCTGATAGCAAAAATAGTGTAGCATAAATTAGTTTTCTGAGGTAATATGTTATGTAGCCCTATGTTACAATTAGGAACCAATGTCACTGATTCGCTCTGCACTCAGATGTACAGTACATTATCTGTCTGTCTAAGCTAGCTCCAACCTTGGGGGGGGGGGGGGGAATTTAAAGACCAGTACCTTAGCTCTTGCCAGAGCACTTGTGGCCGGGTCCAAGAAACTGTCTCCAGAATGGCACGAAGTCAAAGTATGGCAGAGGTCCAACATCAGCTGAGATGAACTGTGTAGTCACACCAAGCTGCAGGTCTGTGGGAGAGATTCACTTCACTCCAAGGTTTTGCCCTTGGACACTATCTGACTTTCCAGCCAGAGAGACAGGCAAGTGAAACAGTCTGTGTCAGAAGTTAAAGTTCCCAGGTATTCTGCCAGCCTTTCCATGCTCCAGAGTGCTGCAGGTGTTTCTGGGCTGCATCTGTCTTCTGTCCCTCTGTGTCCAGCATATAATTCTTTGTCCTGACGGCACGGTGATTGGCTGGTCTCAAATTCTGTATGTCATCTTCAGCAAATCCGGCAACAAAAGGTGGTCCTTCTGCAAAAAAAGGTCCATGGTGCAAAAGTTGCTAGGTGCCAGTCTATACATTGTTGCAAATGCCAGTAGCAATAGCACAGTGAAGGTCTCGGCGATTGAGTTCTTCTGCATATAGTCAGCTGGAAAATAATACTTCTGCTGTGAAGTACATAAACTTGCAGAATTGCTTGATCTGCAAGTTTTAATGCTGAGTGATAACAAAACAGGAATCAATCTTGTTTAATTTAGTCTTTGGTTCAGAGCAGGCCCCTTGATTCAGGTTTTGGTTCAGAGCAGGCCCCATCTTGTAGCAGGAAGCCATGCTATTGGTTCAACAATAGCATGGTTATGTCAACAATCAATAGAAGGAAAAGAATGGTTTATTCCATATACAACAATAAAACAGATATCCAAAGGGTTCACCACATGTTCCACCTCTTATGTGGTTTACATTCTAGTATGTCCATGTTTAAAAGTGTATGTTGGTCGTACGATCAGAAAGGTAAAACTTCGTCTTCAAGAACATGCATCTAGAATACGAAATTCAGTTACCACAGCCCCATTAGTACAACATTGCATTGAATTTGGACACTCCTTTTCAGATTTTCAGTGGCGAATTATTGATCAAGTTCCCCTGAATTTGAGAGGGGGTGATAGAGAACAGCGGCTTCAATGGGTTGAACAACATTGGATATTCCGTATTAATTGTTTGGAGCCTAAAGGGCTGAATTTGGAACAGGATTGGTTAAGCTTAGTTTAAACATCCTATGATTGAAAGGTTGATTCTGTTATTTGATTGGTTAAGCTGACTATGACATCATTAGAAGAAGGCGGTCTAGAGTAGCCTTTAAATATCTTTTCACTTGGCTTTGAAACTCACAGAAGTAAGACTGAAACAACGGAGAGATCCGGTTTGTGACGGAGAAGTTCATAGTTGTATCAGAGCTGAAGGAAGCAGCTTATTTGAATGAAAGAAGATATTAATCCAGATGAGTATATATAGCGGATATTTAAGCGTTGAAACAGAGCCAAAGAAAGAGCGCGGTTCTAAACGCAGTGCTGTGTTCGTTGAAGATCTGCAATTAAGAATTTTCTATGGGTTGAAGTTTAAGAACTTTTAATGAAATTGTTTGTGATGTAGCATTAGGTAATGCAATTACTTCACAAGTTTTATACGGTGGTTTGGTTACCATAAAAGTAATTAAAAGGGAAGTCACGCTTCAAGAGGGAGAGATCTCTCAAGGCAATAACTTCCGACAAAAAAAAATAATACACATGATTTAGTAGTTAACATCAGTTACTATACAATCACTCGGTAGAGGGGTTTATTATGCTATTGGTTCAGGCATTAGTTTCTGAACAGGTACCAGCCCTACAAACAACAGTTCAAAAGAAGATAATTCCAAAGCTTGGGGGCAATTGTGGAAAACATACAGTCTGAATGTGAAATGAGTCTTACAATATGAAGGTACTTCTAACAAATGAGCATTTTTGTGACCGTAAGGCATGATGAGGTTCATAATGTTTCAGAACAGATAACAATACAGTAAGGTGTTTCATGACTCAGTGCCTTGTATACCAACATGAGTACTTTGTAAGTCACACACCTTTGTATGAGGAGCCAATGTAGTTCAAACAATACTGGACTGATATATTCATATTCTTGTAATTATTTGAGTGGTAAGCATTCTGAATAATTTGAAGAGTCTGAATGACATAAGTCAGAAGGCCAGCATATAAAGTATTACAAAACATGTACCACTGCATGAAAATTATCTTCAAATATGAACAGTTTTAATCTATAAATCATGTTTAGTTTATAACAAGCTACCTTAGCAACAATAAGGACTTGACATTGCATGTCTAACCTGGTGTCGAACATTACAGACCTGAAAACATTTAGGGATTGTCCAGTCAGTAACCCTCAATTGAGAAGTGTAAAAGGGGGTGCTTGTTATGAAGGTACCACCATCTTGGCAAGTATGTAAATTAACTGTCTTGCAAAGGATTGTGGTTATTGAAGTCCATTCACACAAAGCTTGCCTTTTAAAATAAATGAAAACTCTTGTAGTTGGTTGAGTGTAAGGCAAAATTAGAGTTTATTTATGGGGTGATTATTCCACACACAGATATGCTTGGTAACACCATCCAGATAACTTCTCCAGGGTTTATTCAAAACAAAATAAGGCAACTGAAAAAACTTATGCAAATAAGTATCAAAGTCCTTTATGGAACAGAAAGGCTTCCTTACAGCCACTGCTAATAAACTCCTTAGCAGTGCTGGGGGAAAAACAAATCAAAAAGGAAAACTTCTTTATACAAAAAAAACATAGCTCACTTTCTCCATACAGAAAAGAACTTTTAAATCCCACGTGTGTATGGCTTGTGCTGGGCTCTCCTCCACCAACAGGTGCCAATTAACTGCAATCAGTAGCTTGATTTCAGCACATGTGCAAACTTTCCAACAAAGCTTTTTCTTTTCAACAATCCTTTTGGGAAGCCAACATTTAGAATGTTTCCTTTTGATGTTTTCTCTTATATTTAGGATTTTCCTAAAACAACAACCTACTCAAAGAACAGTCCATATAATCATCCTCTGTATCAGATATTAAACCTTGCTCTTGAAATTGCATAGATTTAGTTTCTCTGTCTGACTCAGAGAACTTTAGGAACTGACCTCTATATGGAGAGAAACTGTTTCCCTGCTGTTTGCACTGCTCAAAGCTAGAGAAACGTTCACAGTTCCTACCTGAATCCAGGCAAGCGTCGGGCTGCTTCTTCTGGTATTCTGGCCAGTATGCAATAGAGCTTGTGTGTCCTGTCCTCCAGTTGGTATCTCTGGACCTCAGGATCTTTTCTCCAGATGTCCTCCAAGAGGTATTTGGGCTCCTTTCCTCCTTATCTGCAAACAGACCTCTTCCTAGTTGTTGCTTGAGGGTCCCTGGCTGTGGATCTACAGACCTCTGGCTTTCTCCAGTCCTCTGAAGGTTCTTTCCCTCAGGTATCTCTCCAGGCATAGGTACTTCTCTGAGCTCCTCTCTTGGACCGTCTGCTTCCTTGTCCTTGTTCCTTCAGGTTCCGGTTGTTCTTCCTTCTATTCCTCTGATTCCCCTTCTCTGTCTCCGTTTCCTTCTGTCTTCCTGAAGATTCCCCTCTAGTTTTAAAGGGCTTAGATTGCAACTCCTCCCTTGCATTCTTCAGGTGTTGTGGATTAAGCATTCTTCTAGAGGCTGTTTGATTAGGGATGACATAATGCTTTCTCTGATTAGACTCATGCTTTTCCACTCTAGCTCCCCTAGGGACTTTCTGCATACAAGTGCATTCTGGAACATGTAATCTTTTAGGGAAACAAGCTGTGTTATTTCTATAACCTGCCAGCACAGGTCCCTTGATCAGAGTAAATTCTCCTCTATTGTCATTACTCCCTGAGCTTTGATAAGCTTCCTTATCACATACCCCCCTGCTTAAGTTATTACGGACTGGTTTTAGTGGTGAAACCTCTGCCTTACAGTCCGTAATACCTGCGAGAGCATTATTATCCTCTGGTTGCTCACCTATTCTTTGGCTAGTTCTAGGAACATTATCAGGTGCAGGCCTCTCTTTCCAAGATTTTAGTACATTTATGTGGCAGGTTTGCCTATGCCCCCTAGTGTTTTCCACCACATAAGACACTTGGCTCACCTGTTTAACTACTTTCCATGGCCCTTTCCACTGTACTTCAAACTTGGGCGCTGTACCCGCTACCTGTACCCCAACACCTTTTCACCCAGGGTTAACTGGCGGCTTTTGGCCTTCCTGTCATACCACCCTTTCTGGTGCACTTGACTGTCCTGCAGGTTTCTCTCGGCAACCTGGGAAGTCCTCTTTAAACGTGCCCTCAAATCATGCAAGAACTGTGGAACTTCCTGATTCTCTGGTTCAGGATCTAGCCATTGCTCCCTCAAGATATCTGACAATCCCCGTGGGGCCCTACCATACATCAATTCATACGGGGATACACCTAGGGAAACTTGAATTCGTTCCCTGCTGGCATATAAGACAGAGGGCAATAAAATATCCCATTCCTTTAAATCCCATGCTAAGCCTTTTCTCAACATTTGTTTGAGAGTTTGGTTGAATCTCTCCACCAAACCATTTGACTGAGGATGGTAGGCCGAGGTTTTTACATGCTGAATGCCAAAGGCATCCCAGACTTGTGCTAAATCCTTGGATACAAAATTAGATCCTCGGTCGGTTAACACCTCTCGGGGGAACCCTATCTCACAAAATAATTTGATTAGCTCTAAGGCTATCATTTTGGCAGAAATATTCCTTAATTTTATGGCCCAGGGAAACCTTGTTGCCTGATCAACCATAACTAGGATGTATTGAAAACCTCGGGGTGTTTTGACTAATGGCCCTACTATGTCCACAGCAATGCGTCCTACTGGGTCTGTTATAATTGGTGTGGGAATTAAAGGCACCACCGGTGGGTGAGATGCCGTAACACGCTGGCACGCTGGACAAGCAGCACAAAACTGGGCAGTTTCCATATAAATACCTGACCAGTAAAAACGTATTAGTATTTGATCCAGCGTTCCTTGCATCCCTTTATGGCCTCCCACTGGATGATCACGAGCAAGTCTAAGCACTAGTCCCTTAAAAGTTGTGGGTACCACTAACTGTTTACGTATGGTCCCATTTCGAGGGTCCTGACTCTCTCTCTATAGTATTTCATTATCCAATATAAATCTGGGAAGATCCTCTTGGACCTCTCGAGCATATTCAAAAGCTCGGGTGAGAGCTTGATCAGCTCGCTGTTCCTGTGGAAAGTTGGGAAACTTTGCTACTAGCTCAGCTGGCACCCAGGGTAAGTCTTGGCCAGCCTCCAACTCAGCCCTACCCTGTGCTCTACAAAGTCTCTCCCGGCGTTTCTGTGCTTTCATTTTTCTTACTTTCCCAGATGGTGGGGTTATTAAATCATCATGAGAGGGTAAGTCTCCTAATAACTCTGCCTGTTCCCCCTCCTCCTGGCTTCCTGCTTTAGCCTGTGATCGGGTGGATACAAGGCCCCTCTTCTGCTCTAGTCCCTTCACTAATCCTTGTTTAAATTGTGGCCAGTCTCTTCCTAAGACTAAATCAAATGGAAGCCTGGGAACCACTGCTAAAGGAATTTCCTTTTGTACTCCCAAGCCCTTAACCATTAGCTTGTATGTGGGGAATGATGAAGCAGCTCCATGAATGCATCTAATATAAACATTGCTTTCAGGGGTTCTAGGCTCAAATTTTTCTTGGGCCTCTATCCGCTTCCAAAGCCTTTTAGACAGCATACTCTGGTCTGCCCCAGAGTCCAACAGAGCATTCGTGGTAATTCCCTGCACATCAACCACCAAAAGGAAACCTTCTTGAGGCTGTCTTAAACCAGTTCCTATTAAACGTGTGAAACTGACATGCCTTTTCCAAATGTCCCCATTTTCCACATTGGTAACATTTTTTCTTACCCCACTTCTTGGTTAGGTACAATATTATTGTCAAACACCATTCTTTATCAATTTCTTTTCTGATACAGCACAGCTTGCCTCTGCACCAACCTTCAGAGGGCCACCCATTCTATGGCAAGCCTGCGTGGCTTCCATGAACCGTTCTGATAACATGGTTGCCTCTCCTAGGTTTTGGCAATTTTGCTGTATTAGGAAAGTTTGCAAGTCTTTTGGCACAGCTAACATGAATTGTTCAAGCATTATAGTATCCAAAACCATTTCCATATTCTTCCCTTCAGGATTTAACCATTTTAGAGCTAGTCCTCTGATCCTTTGACTCAGAGCTCTGGGTGTTTCACCCACTCTCAACATAGTAGCCCTAAACATCCGCCTATATTCAGAAACAGTCAATCCTAGGCGATCCCTTATAGCAGCTTTAATATCTCTATAATTTAAAGCTTGAGCTGCTGGCACGGCTCTATAGGCGGCAAGCGCCTCCCCAGTTAATGAGGTTGCCAGCCTTACTGCCCACTGGTTCTCTGGCCACGCTAGTGCCTGAGCCACCCTTTCAAAAGTTTCCAGGAAATCATCAACATTGTCCTCAGGTGCAAGTTTTCCCAGACTAAATGCCCCAATTCCCTGACTGAGTCCCACATTGTCCACCTGGGGAGTACCCGGTGTCACTGACGGTGTTGAATCAGCTCCTCCTTGGGTGCGTAGTGCAATTAATGCTTCAACAAGGTCAAGCACTGGCTTCTGCTGCTCCCTCAGGGCGGTGATTGCGGCATTCTGAGCCTGCTGTGTGAGCTCTTGTTGCCGGGCAAACTGAGCTGCCATCCAGCTGACCAATTCCTTGGGATCCATTCTGTAGAATCCTGTAAGAAAACAAAAGAAAAAAACACAAAGGGCGACACCCTACAAACAGGTGGTTTCTTTTTTTTTTTTTTTTAATTGCCCCCGTATCTAGACATTTTATCCACCACTGGTCATGCCCAGGTACTTTTTACCTTATACCAGTGATGAATCAGGCTCTCATAGGATCTTTTCCCTTTTGGAACTGCTCCTGGATCAGCTTCTGTATTCTCTCAGGCGTTGTCAAGGAAAAAAACCCACTTTCCACCTTCTGGGCTTGAACCTTTTTTCTTTCACTTTTTCAGCTATAAATCCTTATAATTCCTGGTATCCTTAGTGTAAAAGCAATCCAAAAAACTACGCCACTGTAAAAGGGGGTGCTTGTTATGAAGGTACCACCATCTTGGCAAGTATGTAAATTAACTGTCTTGCAAAGGATTGTGGTTATTGAAGTCCATTCACACAAAGCTTGCCTTTTAAAATAAATGAAAACTCTTGTAGTTGAGTGTAAGGCAAAATTAGACTTTATTTATGGGGTGATTATGCCACACACAGATATGCTTGGCAACACCATCCAGATAACTTCTCCAGGGTTTATTCAACACAAAATAAGGCAACTGAAAAAACTTATGCAAATAAGTATCAAAGTCCTTTATGGAACAGAAAGGCTTCCTTACAGCCACTGCTAATAAACTCCTTAGCAGTGCTGGGGGAAAAACAAATCAAAAAGGAAAACTTCTTTATACAAAAACATAGCTCTTTCTCCATACAGAAAAGAACTTTTAGATCCCATGTGTGCACGGCTTGTGCTGGGCTCTCCTCCACCAACAGGTGCCAATTAACTGCAATCAGTAGCTTGATTTCAGCACACGTTCAAACTTTCTAACAAAGCTTTTTCTTTTCAACAAAACTTTATGGGAAGCCAACATTTAGAATGTTTCCTTTTGATGTTTTCTCTTATATTTAGGATTTTCCTAAAATAACAACCTACTCAAAGTGTAGCAGGAGATCTATTATCTATTCGAAGTCTGTCCCTCCAACCCCCAGATGAAAACACAGAGACAGACCGGTATGCAAACAGATGCTGTTTATTGTGCGCACAGTCTCAGGCCGAGCCGGCACCCTGAACAAAACGATCTGAGAGCCCAAGTGGCGTCACACACTGTCTTATATGCAGTAAGTATTCAAACCCATACTAGCTTCTCATTTGTCTCAGGTATCCCCTCTCCACCAATCAGTAGCCCCTGGGGGGGGTTGTTGGCTATCATATAGCATGCCTAAATGACCTGTCTAAACTGGTATGCTCCGGTCTGCTGGACTCTGGGCGAAAGGTTATGTGTTTAAGTTTTGTTTCACTGTAACTTAGGCTGAGAGGGGAGGGGTTGCCCTCACAGCTACCTTCCTGGCTGCCTCACTCCCCCCTTTTTTTTTAGTTGGACCTCAACCGCTAGGACGGTAGAGGGCAGCAGTACTAGAGGCAGGCCGCAAGGGGGTATATTGGGTCAGGGCCATGACTGAGGTAGCCGTCTTGCGTTCCACCAGGGAGTTGAGGGTGGAGGTGATAAAACGGTGGAGGATCGGGATACTGCATGGTAAGAGGGAGCATAGCAGGAAAAGAAGAACTCCTATAACTAAGGTCTTAAGACCTCCCAACCAACTAAACAACTTCACGAACCATCCCGTTCCCAGTCCCATGAATGAGTCTGAGATATGTTTCGCTAGTTCGCGCAGGTCTTGGATAGAGCGCTCAATAGACACACTTTCGGCAGTGAGGTTAAACAGCACATACCCTCAAACTCTTCACAGCCATGGTTAAGGCGTAAGAGCAGGAAATCAATGGTCATCCTATTCTGCAGTACCGCCGTGCGTAGGCCAGACATTTCACGATTCATGGTGGCCAGTATTGTTGAGGTCAGATTGAGGGATTTGGCTAGAGAACAAGCCAGTCGGCTTATCTCCATAGAGTTGTGTAGGGCTAATCCAGTTCCAACGATCAATAACGACAGCCCAAGGGCCGTCCCATCGCTGTATGGTTCTACGTTTGAGTTACAGGTCGAGGACATAAGGATAGAGCGGGGTAGTCTGGGGCGCGCTTTAGCTGTATTGGGCGTGTGAAGGAAAGCGGCGGTCGTCAGCCAGCCGAAGGTGCATGGGCCACCTGTGGCATTTACAGGGACATAGGTATAGGTCACCCTCCCACATATCAAAAACCAGCCTAAGGGGAGATACACTTCAGAGTACGCATATGATACCCTTGTAACAGTATCGCATTATAAGACAGTATTAGACACATTAAACCCTCCCGCTTTGGCATTTACAAAAAAAAACAATCAGTAGCATTAAGGGTAGAAACTACCTGCAAAGAGAAAGGAATTTGGTTAAAGGCTGAGGTGGGCTGAGTGGTTCCAATATAGAAAAAGGTAGAAAAGTACACTCCAGGTTGTTTACAGTCCAGACTAGCAAGTATAGTAAAATACTGCATTTCTTGGTCCCCTAAGTTCATCTTGACCATAGGCTCCTGGGGACCCAACAGAAACTTGGAGCCCGGTCTGGCCTAGTCTTCGTCCGAGTCATAATGTTCCACTGCTGCGAGGCCTTCAAGGTCTGGTGGAGGGGGCGGAAAGGTATCATGTGGATATACCATGGGTTGGCCTCGCCCTCGTGTAGTGTGCGCAGGTACCCTTGCGCCCCTCATGGACGGATATTGCCCCCTCCGATTTGGGCACTCGTTCTTCCAATGTCCCTCCTCTTTACAGTATGCACACTGATTGGGGCCTAGGGGAAACCTTGGCCCCCTTTGTCCTCGTCCACGTCCCCTGCTCCCTTCCTTGGCCCAGGCCGATACCGGTGGTCGTTCGGCTAGGGCAGCTGCTGTTCGAGTCCGCGGGCGCTATCTAACCCTTTTTTTTCAATGAGACACATTGATCCAGATAGGGACTCCTTCACACATTTCAGCGGTGTGTAGTTCTGAGTTCTTGGGATGGTCTGTTCCATCTGGACTCTGGCCAATTCCTTCTGCTGGATTCTCTGGATTGCAATTGGTGACATGGCTCCAGGCCTCATTCAGAAAAGCAGCACCAATGTTAAGTGAAAAGACTAAATATTCTAGATTAGATTTCACAATGAGACAATGCAATGTGACAAACTTAATTTCATCCATATTTACTAAGATCATATCCTATAAATATTGCTTTATAAACTTTCAATGGTCTACCAGTAACTATCTCGTATGGTGTCAATTTTGTCTCGCAGTTTGATTAACTCCTTGTCTCTATCACTGGAGATTCATTTGCTGATAGGAAATATTCCATTATGCCCTTGACTGATCTTTACATGTTTACAGATCAGACAAGTTGCACACACGTGTTCTGCAATTTTGGCAAGTTTTAGACCAATTTTGTGAGAATTTGTCATCAAATCATCCCCCTTTGCCCATGCATGCCTGGCCAGGACATACAGAGGCAAAAGGAGGCAAAAAAGCATCTGGAAGTACCACATGGCCAGTGTAGGTTTTCCAAAGCTCATCAGGGTGCAAGGTGCACCTAGCCTGTCTCCAGGTGTCTATTTCTAATTGTTGAGTATGTGTTGGGGCTTAGATGACTTCCTAAATTGAAGATTCTGGAGAGGGCATAGTTGAATAAAGTGCTCATCATTTTTTTTTGTTTACATATTCATTAGCCAGATACATCACTTCACATCATTAAATTACCTTCATCAGTTTACTGTCCATCAGAGTCCCTCCTCTTAATATCCCACTTCATCCCTCACAACACTCCATCACCTGCATCATTCCACCAACTACATACATAGGTCCTTTTCATGTTTTTATACCATACTAATGTATCCTTATTTGGCAAGGCTGCTAAGAATATCAAACAATTGTTAAAAACTTAGTATTGATGTAAACGAATGGTAGGCAGAAAATATAAATTTAGATTCTTCTCAATAAGCATAACAGTGTGAGTAAACAGTGTCCCTTTCCCACTAACTTAATTGGTGTAGTTCTAAATGGACATATGTGCTCATTTTAAATAGCAACTGTCTAAACAATCTAGGTAAAGTCCTTACAATATAAAACTATTATTTTGCAACATTTTATAACATCAATCCCAATAGAAAGAAGTATGGCTTCTAACAGGACGGACACATATCTCAGGTGTGACTAGAATCTATCGTATACACTGTTCCCACTGAGAGTGCTGTAGGAAACTTAAGAATACTTGGACTGATCCTAAAACTGCAGTGTCCACAAGGATTTGTGTAAGCTACTCATTAATTATGGTGTCAAAAGAGATCCTTTTGAGGTGAGAGACCTAAGAGGGTACAAAGCATTGGTGGTTGGGCCTCATGGCGATACTACTTCAGGTTCTTCTTGGCCTACTCTCCCCTGCCTATTCATGTCTCTTCAGAGGCATAAATATACAAGGTTCATGTTCTTCAGGCCTTGTGGGTCCTCGAGGAGTCTTAGAGCAGTCAGAATTCTGATGGCCCAGATCATCACACTTGAAGCAGCACATTTATTGCCTTTTCCTAGGCTGTGGTCTCACCTTTCTGCCTCTCTCTCTCTCTTTCATTCTTTTTCTCAAACCTCTCCTGGATCATTGCTGACAAGCAAGATTTGGTTTTGTCCAATCAACTCAAGTTAATGTTATTGTTTTATTTGTAAATAATTTTTCAAATATTCTCATATTTTCTGGGAACTCAGTTCCATCTTTCCACTAAATTTACACTATATGCTTTGGAACAAAGCAATTTCAGATCAGCCTCTGTCCAAAATTCTATAATTGCTGTGTATACTGGACCTCTAAATAAATTTTAAAAACTTTCAAAACAAAGTACACTTTGTCTCTGGACACCAACACGTAAAATTCAAATACAGAAAAACAGGTGAATTTATCCTAAAATCCAATATTGTATGGTGTTACTGTCCTGTTCATCAGTCATCAGTGCAGAGCTTAACAATGCAAAATAAATACCTTGAATCTTACAGTTCAGGAAACAAGCATTCTCAAATGACATGAAACTTCTTATTCACTCAGGATTTAAATCATTTTCAAGTTGCAGTCTGGTAACTACTGGCTCAGAATGCCCCATTGTCCTGTCAGAGCTCTTAACCTCTACTTTGAAGGTCAAAGGAAAACAGAAACCGTTTCCTTAGTTTCATGCCTTGTTTGTTTGATCTAGCATCCAGGGGCACTTGGCAATGAGCAGTCAGCAATGAAAGAAAATACAATATTTACTGTAGATTACAACATTTAAACACAAGACTATTAGGCTGCTATACTTAAAAGACTATCTGATTGGAATAAGGAGGTTTTCTTGATAAATTTCACTAAACCCTCCCCCTTGGGTAGTTCTGAAAAGCAACATGCTTTAACAGCTTGGGAAAACCAGGGACCTTAAAAAGACAAGTAAAAAGTCTTAATTTCTTCATAATCTACAAGTGGTTTGCAGCTAGCTCTCACACATGAGCTTTGCCCTACAGATATTCTCCACCCCATAAATCTTTGCTAATAGTAATTTGACCAGTCCTTCTCCAGCCTTTGTTTGCTCCCAGCCTTCAGGTGACATACACATAGTACACAATCAAGATGCTGGTCAGACATCTGAGGATGCTCAAGGGAGATACCCCCATGGTTTTAGAAGCTCAAAAACTCTACAGTTAAAATTGATGACAAGAGGATTGTTTGGAGGCTAGGTGAATTGTTCTTTTTGTCCTCTTTAATGGGTTTCCATTTGTTTGCTAGGAGAAAGACTCCTAGGTAATTTGTCCTTTTGTCCTCTCTAATGGGTCTCCATTCATCTGCTAGAAGAACTCCTCCCTGATCTCCCAGTATCTTTCTGTAACCATGCAAACAATTTCAATAGTTTCATTCCCAGTATCTTTCTGTAGTTATGCAAACTGTCTCAACTGTACCCCTATCAGCAGTTTCAACTACCCCTTACTGCTGAGAGGTATGATCCAAATTTGGTTCTTTGACTATTGATTATGCATGAAACATAGTAATGAAACTGGATATGCATTAAATAAAGCAATTGTCTTCCTTCACTTCTATACTAGTACAACAGTCTATATACAGTAAACCCTGCTCCCCTTTATCTACAGGAGAGTCCCCCTATTTCCCTTTTATTTACAGGGAACAGTCCCTTTCCTCTTTCTTTACAGAGGTTAGAGGAGAAGCTATGGGGTTGGGGCTGGACTCAGTCCCTTTTTCATTATCTACCCCCTTCTTGGATTTCTCCTTTTTAAAAAAAAAAATTTCTAAACTGTCCCTCTCCCTGCAGTCAGTAGACCTGGTGGTTTTCACTGTTTCAGGTGGCCATGCTCGCACTAAGGTGGGCCACTCCCACTCACCCAGTACAACTAGTCTGGGGGCAGTGAGCCTAAATCCATAGTCACCCCCAAAGGCAGTTTTAAAATGGCTTAGCATGCATTTCAGCGGAGTCCTATTCTTGGATCCACTAGACCCCATACTGTAATTATTCCTGATCCGTATACAACACTCGCGTTTATAACACAGAACGAGACAGCAGAGGGGAGACAACAGGCAGGGACACAGACAGACATATATATATATATATATATATATATACACACTCCCAGACTCCCGAATCCAGACACCAGAACAGGCGGTGGTTTCAGAACCCCATATCTCAGACTACGGTTCTTACTTGGACCGCCCGTAGGGGGTGGCCAATCCCGTACCAGACTTTTCAACCCGTTTCAGAAAACCAGACTTTTGAAAACTAGACTTTTCAACCCGTTTCAGAAAATTAAGAGAGTGAGAACTCACCGTCCTGAAGAGTTTGGATGCCAATCTATCAAGCAGGATTTCTGTACCCAGGGAGTCTGCCATCCAGGACAGAGTGCGCAGGATACGCCGAGGGATCTCTCTGGAACAAAGGGTCCGGAGGCGCTGGGGACAGTCGACGACCAGGAGGTCGGTCCCGGATCGGGCGAGTCCTGGTTGCGCAAACCGCGATGCCTTCACCTGGGGGTGCGAGGAGACAGGCGGAGAATTCCTGGCCAATGCACCAGGAAATGTAGCAGGAGATCTATTATCTATTCGAAGTCTGTCCCTCCAACCCCCAGATGAAAACACAGAGACAGACCGGTATGCAAACAGATGCTGTTTATTGTGCGCACAGTCTCAGGCAGAGCTGGCACCCTGAACAAAACGATCTGAGAGCCCAAGTGGCGTCACACACTGTCTTATATACAGTAAGTTTTCAAACCCATACTAGCTTCTCATTTGTCTCAGGTATCCCCTCTCCACCAATCAGTAGCCCCTGGGGGGGGGGGTGTGGGCTATCATATAGCATGCCTAAATGACCTGTCTAAACTGGTATGCTCCGGTCTGCTGGACTCTGGGCGAAAGGGTATGTGTTTAAGTTTTGTTTCACTGTAACTCAGGCTGAGAGGGGAGGGGTTACCCTCACAGCTACCTTCCTGGCTGCCTCAAAAGAACAGTCCATATAATCATCCTCTGTATCAGATATTAAACCTTGCTCTTGAAATTGCATAGATTCAGTTTCTCCGTCTGACTCTGAGGGCTTTAGGAACTGACCTCTATACAGAGAGAAATTGTTTCCTTGCTGTTTGCACTGCTCAAAGCTAGAGAAATGTTCACAGTTCCTACCTGAATCCAGGCAAGCGTCAGGCTGCTTCTTCTGGTATTCTGGCCAGTATGCAATAGAGCTTCTGTGTCCTGTCCTCCAGTTGGTATCTCTGGACCTCAGGATCTTTTCTCCAGTCCTCCAAGAGGTATTTGGGCTCCTTTCCTCCTTATCTGCAACAGACCTCTTCCTAGGTGTTGCTTGAAGGTCCCTGGCTGTGGATCTACAGACCTCTGGCTTTCTCCAGTCCTCTGAAGGTTCTTTCCCCCAGGTATCTCTCTAGGCATAGGTACTTCTCTGAGCTCCTCTCTTGGACCGTCTGCTTCCTTGTCCTTGTTCCTTCAGGTTCCGGTTGTTCTTCCTTCTGTTCCTCTGATTCCCCTTCTCTGTCTCTGTTTCCTTCTGTCTTCCTGAAGATTCCCCTCTAGTTTTAAAGGGCTTAGATTGCAACTCCTCCCTTGCATTCTTCAGGTGTTGTGGATTAAGCAATCTCCAGGAACAAGCAGGAATAAGTCCTCACATATGGGTACGTCGGTACCGACGGAGCCCGAGCGGGAAAGCTCCCCAGCTTCCCAGAAGGAAAGCTTTTGGGACCTCCCACTGCGCATGCGCGCTGCCTTCCCGCCTTCCTGACCAACTCTCCTCAATTCTTCTTTTTCCGCGGAGCCAGCAGGTCGTGTTCCTGTCACCGCTGAAGAAGTTGTTATTTTAGTTTATTTCTTTGGCCGCGTGTCTGCCTTCCCCGATTCCAGACCGGTACCGCCGGTCTTTTTTTCCTTTATTTAAAAAAAAAAAAAAAAATCTCTTTTCTTTTCCTCACTTGGTGTGTTACTTCTGTGAGGCCTTTAGGCCTTCACTAATTCTCCCTCATGGAGAAACAAGCCTCTGGGTTTAAAAAATGCACCAAGTGCAGCGGTACTATTTCAGTCACAGACACCCATGAATGGTGTCTTAAATGTTTGGGGCCTGACCATTCCATTCCGGATTGCCCATCCTGTTCTTTGATGTCTAAACATGGCTTACAGAACCGGGCAGCCAAGTTTCACATGCTGTTTTCTACAGATACTCCAGCATCGACATCTTCCAGGTCTTCCTCTCCTGATGGATCTCAGGTAACCAAACATTCCTCTGGCAGGTCCTCAAAGGGCAAATCTCCCTCTAAGTATCGAGATACCCCTGGGCTTGACCCTGAGGACCCTGCCCCAGCCAAACAACCCCGGCGGGAAGCTCCGGCTTCCAAAGCTCCTCCTATGGGGTTACAGGTTGACATCGATGGCACGGCCTCGACCGATCACCTGTTAGACTGTTCTGGGGTACCGGCTCAATCATCCGGTACCGACATCCAGACAGTCGTGGCGTCCATGGATCATACAGTTCAATCCATGCAGCAGGCCATTCTGGCTTTTATTAAGGCTGCGACGCCCTCAGTACCGCACCCTGCACCCTGCGGTACCGACTCCGGTTCCGGTACCACAACCGATACCGGTACCCATGCCTTCCACATCGACCAGGATACCGATTCCGGTTCCTGGTTCCGGGGTTTTTCCCGATACCGATCCGGTTCCGGGTACCCCCGATGTCGATACCGGTCGATACGCTTATTGATCCCTGGAAGCAAACAGACGATATTTTGAGTCTTCTGATGATCCTGATTCATCAGATAACTCTGCTGAAGTATCCCTTACTCTACCTGAGGAGCCCTCTTCTCCAAAGAGGAGAATGTCTCCTCCAGAGGATTTATCCTTTCAAGACTTCATCATTGAAGTAGCTAAAGGTCTTTCTATTTCTGTATCCTCTGAAAAAGAACCTAGAGCAAAAAGGTTAGACATTTTAGGATACTCTAAGGTTCCCAAAGAGGCAGTCACCCTGCCCATCCATGAAATTCTTCAAGATCACATGATGGACTTATGGGAGACTCCTCTCACCCTATCTCCACATTCTCGTCGTCTGGACACCATGTATCGTGTCCCCCCTTCTCCTGGGTTTCAAAAAACTCAGCTCCCGCACCACTCCATTGTGGTGCAGTCAGCTATGAAAAGGATCAAGAGTACTAAAAGACACTCTTCTACTCCCCCAGGAAGAGAATGTAGGACTCTGGATGCTTTTGGAAGGAAAATCTTCCAAGCAAGTATGCTTATTGCCAGAATCAACTCATACAGCCTCTATATGGGCATGTTTCTGAAGGAAATTGCATTAAAAATACGCCATTTCCTCTCCTTTATCCCAGAGGATAGAAAGGAGGAGTTCCTTCTTCTGCTGAAGCATACCCAAGATATTTCAAAGTTCTCCAACAGAGCAGCCTTTGACTCCTTTGAGGGTGCTAGCAGAGCCTCAGGTATTGCCATAGCGGGTCGCAGAATTGCTTGGCTCCAGGCCTCTAACCTTGAACCCTGGGTCCAGGATGGGTTGGGAAATTTGCCCTGTACAGGTGAGAATCTGTTTGGTAAGGAGTGGCAAATCAAAGCCACTCAAATGGCTGCAGAAAATGCTGCTTTAGATAGACTTTCTAAGTCTACCTCTACCCCTATCAAGAAGAAATCTTTCAAAAAGCCTTTCTACAAGAAGGCCAGATTTGCCACAAATACTGGCCAACAATCTTCTGCAGCTCGCTTTGCTCCTAAGCGTCAGCAGCCTAAACAGGCCAGGGCAAATCCTGCAGGGGCTGCTACAGCCCAACAGTCCCAACCCCCTCAGGGTTTTTGACTTACAACTAGAGAACTTAACCTTTCTGGCTCTAAAACATCCAGAACCTCTCACCATTCCAGGAAGGTTAACTCATTTTGCTCCCAGATGGGAGCAAATCACATCAGAGCAATGGACCCTCTCTATCATCAGAGAGGGCTACAAACTGCATTTCTCCAACCTTCCTCCCCATACCATGGTGAGAAGTTTCAATTCTCCCCCATCTCTCCTAGACCTTTTGGGTCAGGAGGTGACCACTCTTCTCGCCCAAAAGGCAATAGAAGAGGTTCCTCTTCCTCAACAAGGGTCAGGTTTTTACTCCCCTTATTTTCTCATTCCCAAGAAAACAGGGGGGTACAGACCCATTCTGGATCTCAGAGAATTGAACAAATTTCTATACAGGGAGAAATTCAAGATGCTTTCTCTAGGCACTCTCCTTCCATACCTACAGAGTCAGGACTGGCTTTGTTCTCTAGATCTCAAGGATGCGTACACACATATACTCATCCATCCATCCCACAGAAAATTCCTACGGTTTCTGTTCCAGGGAAAACACTTCCAATACAGAGTACTTCCCTTCGGTCTAGCCTCTGTTCCAAGGGTATTTATTTAAAATCTCTTATATACCGCACTATTCATCATCAGCGCGGTTCACATGGAACAAAATGCTCAGTACATTTAACACGTATGAGTTTACAGGTAACAGGGCATAAATAACTTGGATAACTTGGATAACCGGGGTAACTATTTACAAAACATACTACATGGAATCATATGCACAGAGGTTTCATAGGAAAACACCAGCCCACTATATAGGATTGGGTATTTACCAAATGCATGGCAATAGTAGCTGCATTCCTACGCACCCTGGGAATTTTTGTCTTCCCATACCTGGACGACTGGCTCATCCGAGCTCCGTCTCAGTCCGAGGCTCAGACTTCCCTGGATCGCACCAGGCGAATTCTACAGTATCTGGGACTTGTGATCAATCTGCCAAAGTCCCAACTCACCCCTACTCAATCCCTAGAATTCATAGGGGCCTGGTTGGATACCACCACTGCAAGGGCCTATCTACCTCAGGCCCTTTGCCAACGTCTAGTGCACTTAGCCTCTCAGACTCGGTCCAGAAACCACTTGACTGCCAGAGAGATGCTACAACTATTAGGCCACATGGCCTCCACAGTGCATGTGGTGCCTTATGCTCGCCTACATATGAGAGCAGCTCAATGGACTTTATCCACCCAGTGGACTCAAGCATCAGGAGCTCTCTCAGACCAAATAGCAAACTCCAATCGTCTTTTTTGGTCTCTCCAATGGTGGATATCCACTCAAAATCTGTTGTTGGGGGCCCCCTTTCAACCATTGTTGCCCCAAGCAACCCTCACAACAGATGCCTCACAAACAGGTTGGGGGGCTCATCTCCAAGATCTCTCCACTCAGGGCACTTGGTCTCCACAGAAGACCACCCTTCATATCAACCACTTGGAACTTCGAGCAATCTTTCTAGCTCTCAAAGTTTTTCATACTTATTTATGGGTAATAAACCTCTCCCATGTAGTGTCCGTTCACATCAATGACCTCAGGCAAGTATATTTTGAATTATTTATCTGATATATTGCTCTTTTCTTATTTTTATAAATGTTCTTTTCTTATTTTAAAATAGCTTTCACCACTCTACTTATCTTATGTAGACTGGCGTCGGCAAATGTCCCTTTTCATTTACAAACAAAAGAAGAACCCCAACGCCTCAATCTTCTAAGCACTCCGGCGTTTCTCAGATTGGGTTTTTCAAGGTGATAAGTGTATTGCTTCTTATCAGGGACCATTTAAATATCAGTTTTCTTCAGTATTCTTATATTTCATTCTTTGTTCTTTAATAGTTTTCCGGTTACGTTAACTCTTACCGGTCACGATAAGAGTTAACGTAACTGGAAAACTATTAAAGAACAAAGAATGAAATATAAGAATACTGAAGAAAACTGATATTTAAATGGTCCCTGATAAGAAGCAATACACTTATCCCCTTGAAAAACCCAATCGGAGAAACGCCAGAGCGCTTAGAAGATTGAGGCGTTGGGGTTCTTCCTTTGTTTGTAAATGAAAAGGGACATTTGCCGACGCCAGTCTACATAAGATAAGTAGAGTGGTGAAAGCTATTTTAAAATAAGAAAAGAACATTTATAAAAATAAGAAAAGAGCAATATATCAGATAAATAATTCAAAATATACTTGCCTGAGGTCATTGATGTGAACGGACACTACATGGGAGAGGTTTATTACCCATAAATAAGTGTCAAAACTATACCGTTTATCTGAGACCATTGGCAAGGCAACATCATTGAGCTGTGGTTATATAAAAGTAAATTGAGTGAATTTAATTGCTTTGAGTCTTGATTGTAGTTCACTCTGAAGAGAGGCCTTATAGAGTATTTGTTTAACATCCCATTAGGTCATGACTATCTACATGCTGAGTAATTTTATTCTTTATGATGGTTTCTACCATTTTTCCCGGTACTGATGTCAGGCTCACCGGTCTGTAGTTTCCCGGATCACCCCTGGAACCTTTTTTAAAAATTGGTGTTACCTGAAGATTGGAGGATCGCCAATGTATTAGAGATGATTTTAATGATAGTTCACAGATCACTAATAGCAGGTCTGCAATCTCGTATTTCAGTTCTTTCAACACCCTTGGATGTATACCATCCGGCCCAGGTGATTTGCTACTCTTCAGTTTATCTAATAGTTGTAATACATCTTCCCGATGTATCGATATTTCCTTCAATTCTTCCGCACCTTTAAATACCACTTCAGTCATGGGTAACATCCCTACATCTTCCTCAGTAAAGACTGAAGCAAAGAATTCATTCAGTCTCTCCGCTATCGCCTTGTCGCCTCTTAGTGCTCCTTTAACCCCTTTATCATCTAATGGACCAACTGACTCTCTCACAAGTTTTTTGCTACAAATGTACTTGAAAAGGTCTTTACTTCGCGTTTTTGCTTCCGCAGCAAGCTTCTTCTCAAATTCTCCCTTTGCCTGCCTTATCAATGCCTTGCATTTGACTTGCCAGTGCTTGTGCTGTTTCCAGGTTTCATCGTTTGGCTCTTTTTTCCATTTTCTGAAAGATGCTTTTTTGGCAACAACAGCCTCTCTGACCTCACCTTTAAACCATGCTGGCAGTTTTTTGGACTTCCTTCCACTTTTCTTAGAGCGTGGAATACAGCTGGTCTGGGCTTCCAAGATAGTATTTTTCAACAACAGCCAAGCCTGATGTACGTCTTTAACCTTTGCAACTGCTCCTTTTAGTTTTTTCTTAACTGTTTTCCTCGTTTTATCATAGACTCCCTTTTGAAAGTAAAAAGGTAGAACTGTGGATTTCCTTACTATCCCTCCTCCACTAATTAATTCAAAGGCGATCATGCTATGATCACTATTGCCAAGTGGCCCCAACAACCTTATCTCTTGCACTAGATCTGGTGTTCCACTAAGGACTAGGTCTAATATGGCTTCCCCTCTGGTCGGTTCATGAACCAGCTGCTCCAAGAAGCAGTCATTTATTTCATCTAGGAACTTTATCTCCCTAGCATGTCCTGCCGTGACACTGACCCAGTTGATACCGGGGTAGTTGAAATCACCCATTATTATTACTGTGCTGTAACTTTTGTTAGCTTCCTTGATTTCTTTGAGTATTTCATCATCCATTTGGTCATTCTGGCCAGGCGCTCGATAGTACACCCCCACTGCCATTGCCTTCCCCCTTTTACATGGAATTTCAATCTATATAGATTCTACAGCAGATTTTGTTTCCTGCGAAACTTGAATCTTTTCTGACTCAATGCCCTCTGTAACATAGAGAACAACCCCTCCACCAATTTGATCAGCTCTATCATTACGATATAGTTTGTACCCAGGTATCACGGTGTCCCACTGGTTGTCCTCCTTCCACCATGTCTCTGATATTCCAATCATATCTAACCTTTCATTTAGTGCTATATATTCTAACTCTCCCATCTTATGTTTTAGACTTCTAGCATTTGCATACAAGCATTTTAGAGAATGTATTTCATTCATATTAATTTGGCTATTGTTAGACATGGGTAATTTAGGATCTTTAAGCTCTGTCTACTCCATACTTGAGGGCATTTGGGCTACTTTACTCTTTTGTGGAACCTCTCTGCTTTTGGTAGTATCCTTCAAAGAAACATTCTTCCGAACCATCCGCTCTTGGGCGACTGTCTGCTTTCCCCTAATATCTAGTTTAAAAGCTTCTCTATCTCCTTTTTAAAGGTTAATGCCAGCAGCCTGGTTCCATCCCGGTTAAGGTGAAGCCCATCCCTTCGGAAGAGCCCCTCCTTTCCCCAGAATGTTCCCCAGTTCCTAACAAATCCAAAACCCTCATCTCTGCACCATTGTCTCTTCCACGCATTGAGACTCCGGAGCTCTGCTTGCCTTTTGGGTCCTGCGCGTGGAACAGGAAGCATTTCAGAGAATGCTACCCTGGAAGTTCTGGATTTCAACTTCCTACCTAAAAGCCTAAATTTAGCCTCCAGAACCTCCCTACCACATTTTCCTATGTCATTGGTACCGACATGTACCAAGACAGCAGACTCCTCCCCAGCACTATCTAAGACCTTATCTAGGTGGCGTGTGAGGTCCGCTACCTTCTGTTTCCATCGGCTCAGCACAGCTCTCATCATCACAATGTGAAGGGGTTGAACTCACCTTGGAAGAGACAAAAACTGTATAAAGAGTTAACACGACACAGGGCAGCGATTGTAATGTTGCAGGAGACACATTTGAAAAGAAAACATGAATCATTAGTACAGCCGAAGGGGTTCAGGGAGTGCATCTTTGCATCCAACTTAAGGGAACGAAAGAAAGGAGGGGTGGCTGTTCTGATTAGTGGGGAGCATAAAATGGAAGTGCAGTCGGTGGTGAGAGATAAAGGGGGGAGGTATTTGCTGATGCAGGTGAAAGTAGAGGAGGAGTGGTTTTGTGTGGTGAACGTGTATGCGCCAACGGGAACACAGAAAGATTTCTGGGAGGAGTTAGGAAAGCAGGTGGTGTTGATGGGAGAAGGGACATTGATATGTGGTGGTGATTTCAATATGCCTTGGGATGTGGGGAGAGATACGACGGGGCAGAGGGAGGGGCGTCGGGTGGATAGCAAGAGATATCATAGCTTTGTGAGTGAGAATGACTTGATTGATGCATGGAGACTGATGAACCCAGGCAAGCGCCAGTTTTCCTTTTTCTCGGCGGTCCATGGTACATATTCGAGATTAGATGTTATTTGGGTGGGGAAGGAATTGGCAAGCAGGGTTAAGGGTGGGGTAATTGAGCCCATCACTTGGTCGGATCATGCACCCGTGGTAGTTACGGTGAGGGTGAGGGGGAAAAATAAAGGGGGACAATTTTGGAGGTTAAATGAAGGCGTGCTGGAGGATCAGAGGGTGGTACAAGAGATAGAACGGTTAATACCGGAATATTTTGAACAGAATGGGGGGGAGGTGAAAGAGGGAGGAGTCTGGGACGCGTTTAAGGCAGTGGTCAGGGGGGTGTTGATAAAGTGGGGGGCAAGAATAAAGAGGGAAAGGGAGGAGCAGGAATTACAGTTAAGGCAACAACTAATGGATTTGGAAGAGAGGGATGCCCAGGGTGGTGGGGAGGGGGGAGGTTAGAGGTGAGGTGAGGGCTAAATTGAATGCGTTAGAGGCGGGGCGGATAAGACATAATTTGCAACTACTACACCAGAATTTCTTTGAAGGGGGCAATAAGGCGGGGAAGTATCTGGCCAGGCAATTGAAAAAGAGAAGGGAAAGGAATCGTAGTATTCAAATCAGAGGAAGAGGGGGGATAGTGAGAGAAGATCACCAGATTAGAGAAGAGTTTGCGGCATTTTTCCAAAAGCTTTATGAGGTTCAGGCAGAGAGTTCGGAGGAAGAGATCCAGCAGTACCTGGGAGAAGTGAGACTGCCGCGACTGGAAAATGGGGAACAGCAGAGTTTGGGGAGAGAGATAGGAGCGGAGGAAGTGCTAATGGCGATAAAGGAAATGAAGCTAGGGAAGGCCCTGGGATTAGATGGGCTGACGGCGGGTTTTTATAAAAAAAATTGGAACATTGTTGCTGCCACCATTGACTGTAGTATTTAATGCAGCGGGGCTGGGGGAGAAGTTGGTGGAGACTATGGGTTGGGCGGGTATAACCCTTATACACAAGGAAGGAAAAGATCCGCAGGAATGTGCGTCTTATAGACCCATTTCGTTGTTAAATCATGATGCGAAGTTGCTGGCCCGGGTGCTGGCGACGCGGCTTAATAAAGTCCTGGGTAAGTTAGTACATGAGGACCAGGCAGGTTTCATCCCGGGGTGGCAGATAACATTCGAAAGGTGCTTAATGTCATCTGGGCGGCGAGGCACGCGGGAGAGCCCACACTTTTGGTATCATTGGATGCTGAGAAAGCATTCGATCAGGTGTCCTGGAATTTCCTTTTTTCGGTATTGTAAACCATGGGGCTCGGGATGGAGTTTCTGAACTGGATTAAAGCTTTGTATGCGCGTCCCAAGGCATGTGTGAAGGTAAATGGAGGGTAATCAGGATTTTTCCCATTGAAGAGTGGAATGAGGCAGGGTTGTCCGCTCTCCCCTTTGCTATTCGCGTTATCGTTGGAGCCTTTGGCGGCTAGGATTAGGGCTAATCAAGAGATAAAGGGGGTACAGGTGGGACAAACAGAGTATAGGATGTCGCTTTATGCTGACGACATCTTGTTGACAATTACGAATCCCGAGGATACGCTATCAGCCATAATGGGGGAGATACAGCAATATGGGGAGGTGGCTGGATTTCGAATCAATTGGGGTAAGTCAGAAATCCTGAACGTAGTTGGAGAGGAGGAACAGCAGAGAGAGCTCCAACAGCGGTTTCCTTTTAAATGGGCACGGAAATCGATTCGGTACCTGGGGGTTCACATGGGGAGGAATCTGGGGGATTTATTCAACCTCAATTATAAAAAGCTACTAGGACAGTTGGAGTCACAGCTGGTGGGATGGAGTAGGGGGTACTACTCTTGGTTCGGAAGGATGGCAATCATTAAGATGATGCTGCTGCCGCAGTTTGTTCTACTTCCAAGTGCTGCCCATAGAGATACCGGGCAGAGTTTTAAAAAAGGTACAAAAATAGGTGGAAGGTTTTATTTGGGGGGGGGGGGGGAACCCAGGGTGGTGGCATGGACATTACACACTTCGGGGATGGAGGTCCCCCAACTTTATATTATACTATAAGGCAATGCAACTTAGGGGGCTGTATGCATGGTTAAGGGAACCTTCTAAGCATTGGGTGAGGAAGGAGGGTGTAGAATTTAGGCCTGGAGAGTTGGAAAGGTTAATTTGGGGGGGGGGGGGAAGGGGGGAGGGGGAGTAATCCTTTTGTGGTGCGTACTTTAAATATATGGCAACAGAATAGGCAACAGATGGTGGGGGATAAGAAATGGTCACACACCATGTCCCTCCAGCCGTGTTGTGAAAAGGGAGTGGGACCGAGTAGTGCAGTATTGCGGAGATGGGTGGAGCAGGGTTTGAGTCATGTTTCACAGATAATAGTGGGGAAGGAAATAAGGGGCTTTGACGGAATTCGAGATTTGTATCAGCTCCCGGAAGGAGACAGATATGCGTATGCGCAAATGGTTTCTTTGCTTAGTAAAAAGTGGAAGGGACGGGGGGACAGAGGGGTAGTGGAGTGGTTTGAGGGGGCATGTTTGGGGTCTATGGGGCAGAAGGGTATGTTGTCTAGAATCTATACAGGATTAATAGCGAGGGGAGCAGGGAAATTGAGCTATATGGAAGCGTGGGAAAGGGACTTGGGGGTGGCGTGGACGGTGGAGGAATGGGAGGAAGTGGCGAAGGGAGTTGCTAAGTTTTCTATTGCCTCGGCCCTGCGGGAAAATGGTTTTAAAGTGCTGAGTAGGTGGTACCTTACCCCTGAGCGGTTATACAGAGCGGGGGTGTTGCGGTCGAATATTTATTTATTTATTTAGATGTATTTATATACCGCTTTTCACCGGATCAAAGCGGTGTTACATAGGGGGGGAGGAATTAAGTCCAAGGGTAGGGCCATCACCGGGGGGGCAACATTAATGATTTTGACCTAGGACAGACTCTGGACATGGGACAGACAAAGGACACAGACAGGTTAGGGTAGCTTTGAGTTTAGAGGTTCATTGTAGGTGAGATCAGGGGTTTGTGGGTTTTTCGGTGGGATTCGAGTTGAAGTATTCCTGGAAAAGGATGGTTTTTAGCTGTTTTCTGAAAGATAATAGGTCGGCATTGTTTCTGAGATAGCTCGGTAGAGAGTTCCATAAGGATGGAGCATAAAGTTCAAAGGCTCGATTGCAGGTCCGTTGCGAGCATTTGGTTCTTTTATGAGGGACGGTGAGGGAGACGCTGGAGGCTTGTTTAGTAGATCTGCCATGAGCTGGACGAGCCAGTAGGGTGCGAAGCTGGGTGTCCTGTGTTTGATGGATAGCTTTGTGGGTGAGTAGGATGGCTTTGTATTTTGTCTGTGCTTCGAGGGGGAGAATGTGTAGTTCTTTCAGAATTGGGGTGATATGGTCGGTTTTCTTTGCGCTTTGAATGATTCTCGCAGTGGTGTTCAATGCAGTTCGGAGGGGGTTGGTCTGTGTGGCTGGAAGGCCATGGTAGATTATGTTGCAGTAGTCCAGATGTGGGAGTGTCATGGCTTGCATCACTGTTCGGAAATCTTGATGTTCCAGGAGGGGTCTGAGACGTTGCACTGTTCTTGCCTTATGAAATATAGTTCCGGAGGTTTTAGTGATCTGTTGCTTTAAGGTGAGGGCTTGGTCAATAATAATGCCCAGGTATCTTATCTGGGGTTGTATTTGGATGCTTGTAGTTCCGATGTTGAGGTGTGTGGGTGGTGTGAAGATCACATGTTGGAGGCAGTGTGATCAGGAGGGCACCTGGATGCATATGTGGTGGGCCTGCCCTGTGATTCAGGAATATTGGAGGAGAATAGGGGACATAATCAATACTATTGTGGGAGTACCCATAGAGTTGACCCCTGAAATGTGTCTCCTGCAAAAGAAGGATGGGCAGTGGGGAGGGGAGTGGACTATTTGGCATTGTGTCACGGCGGCTAGATGTGAAATTGCAGGGCACTGGAATAGGCCGGTTCTACCACCTATGAGCAGTTATGCGAGGCGGCTGTCAAACATTTATCTTATGTACAAAATCACGCGGGAAAAACGGGGCAAGGAGGAAAAAACAGAGAGGCGGTGGGAGGGGGTGTGGAAATGGCTAAGAGCGAGAGGGTGGGAGGATGGGGTAGTCGTGGTAGGAGGGGGTGGGGGGGAGGGGAGGTTCAGCTTTAGGATAGCAGTAGGCATTTTGAGGAACAGAGGGAGGGGGGAGAGGGTAGGGGGAGGGGGATAGGATAGGTGGGAGTAAGGGGTGAGGGAGGGGGGAAGGGGGAGTAGGATGGTGGGGGGTTAACAGGGGGGAGTAAGTGAGGTTGAATTGGGCACGTTGGGGGGCTCATGTTGGAGGATTTTAATTGATGTTCATGGTTAAAGGGACTGTGATGTAATGTTCCCGTTTAAAGCCTTGATAAATGTGTTTTCAATCTAAAAGGATCAAGGGAGGAGGAGAAAGGTAGCATACAGATGGGGACTGTTTATTAATGGAACAATAGTGTAGTATGTAATGGGCACTACATCCATGTTTGTTGTGTCATGTATAGTTAATCATGCACCAACTGTTTTATCAACATTGTTTTCATGATATCTGAAGAAATATTTAAGAGGATTAGATCACACTAAATAGAGTAAATGGAACGAAAAGGAAATGGATGAGTGTAGATATACTGTGTGTTAGGGATAAGTTATGATGTTAGACTGTTGGTACTATAGAGCAGAACATTTAATAAGTGGGCGGTTCTTTTTGTATAAGGGCTAAGATGTACCAGTTGGATTAGATATATTTGTATGTATGACACATGTAAAGGTTGGTATATTGGACATCTTGGCTAATAAAAACAATAAAATAAAACAAAAAATAAAACCCACAATCAAAATTTAAAAAAAACTATACACATATAATGAATTATCACCCATAATCAGCATAAAAAAAGTCGGTGAACACAATAAATAATATTAAAACAGATAAAACACAGCGATGGGTTATACCCATTGACAATTTAAAATTGTGATTATAAATAAATATATTAAAATGTATAGCAAACAAATTAATAATTGAAAAACCACACACATAAATAAACTAGTATTAAAAAGAAAGTATTAAAAGGCAAAAAACAGGGGTGTGACTAATAACAAGATGGAAGTGTACCTCTGTGGTCTTATGAACTTCTCAAACGCATCTATATCGCTACAAAAAGTGGATGAAAAAGCATGAAACGTTATGAGAGATGGTATAATAAAAACGCAGCACTAGAAAGGATCAGTGGAACAAAAGGAAAAAGAAAAACATTCTATTTTTTTTTTTTTTTTTTTTTAATTTAAAATTTTTGTTTATTTTCCATACACCACCTCAGAACTGTCAAAGGCACCAACTTACATTTATCAAACATCCAACTGTACAGAGTCCTTCTAATGGTAACACATCTCCCCCCCCCGTTGCCCATACACCCCCTCCCCGAGGTAATACTATTAATACAATGCCAACAACAATGAAACCTATATACATTCTTCTCAAAACTGAGGGGCCAGACACCGTATTGCCCTACCCCTCCAAACCCAGCTCGTTGTATAGTCATAAGGTTTATTAGGTCTTAGGCAACAAAGCCTTGTAACACACAGTTCAAACCCAACACACCATGAACTACCCAGGAACAACCCCCCCCCCCAACATAACCCCCAGCGCTTTAAACCCCCCCAACCCCCCCCCTCTCCCCACCTCCCTTAATCCCTCCCCCCCTCAAGCACTTTGCACAGCTCCCCCCACACCTCCTCAAATTTGGCCCCTCTCTGCTGCCTAGCCGCTGTTAATCTTTCCATCAGAATCAGGTGCCGAAGCCTCCGCTCGTATCGTTCAAGCGTAGGCGCTTCCTTCTGCTTCCAAGCAGCTGCAACTTCACACCTAGCCGCACTTAAACAGGCTCTAACCACCTTCCCCCCCCTGCTTCCCCGAGTCTTCCCCCCACCAGGACAGCAAAAAGATTTGCGGAGCAAGCTCAATCTCCCCCCTCCAAATGAGAATGTAACCACAGTCGCACTGCACCCCAGTACTCTTGTATTTTAGGACAGCCCCACCAGACATGCCAGAAAGACCCCACCGCCCCACACTCCCGCCAGCAAAGGGGCGAAGTCCCGGGATAAATCTGATGCAGCCTCTCAGGAGTATAATACCACCGCATCAAGACTTTATAGCTATTTTCTCGGAACTTACTAGCTCCTGGCCCCTTTTTAATCTGGTCCCATACTGTCTTCCAGTCCCCCACTGATAAACCCCGCCCCAAATCCCTTTCCCACTCCACCATATATCTAAATTTCCCTCTCTCCTGCCCATTCACCACCCTATACAGCCTGGAAATCATTCCCTTTGAGCCTCCCCCTCCATACCAACACGCCTCCAGCCCCGAAATCTCACGTCCCCAACCCTCCTTTCCCAGAGCTCGCTTCATAAAGGATTTCACCTGGAAGTAGGCGTAGCGATCTCCCTCCGCTAAAGCATATTCATCCCGAATCGCCTCAAAAGTTCACATCTCACCCTCCTCCAACAATTGAAAACCACATCTTAAGCCCTTTCCACTCCATACATCGAGCCGACCCCCCTCCCACCCTGGTTGAAAGTCCCGCCACCCCCGCCATGGGGTCATTACAGAATACCCCGAACCCCGACATTTAATTTCAGGACCCCGCACCGTGTCCCAAACCTTCACCACGTGTTCCATCCCTGGCGTCCCCTCCCCCAGTTCCCCCCTCTCCCCTTCCTAGCCCAAAGCCATGCATCTAACCTCCCCCCCTGCACCCGCTCTTGCTCCAGACTGACCCATGGTTTTATAGCCCCCCGCTCTCGCCATTCCATGATATGGTTCAGTTGGGCCGCTTGAAAGTACTCCACCAAATTAGGGACCCCTAACCCCCCCTGTATCTTCGCTGAGCACATCACCCTCCGAGATATTCGAGGAGGCTTCCTCTTCCAAATATAACTAAACACCCGTCTCTGAAGGGTCCGCATCGCCCCCACCGGTATCGCTACCGGCAATGCCTGAAAGAGATATAACAGGCGCGGGAGGACATTCATCTTAACAGCAGCTATCCTGCCCAACCAGGACGTCTCCATCCCCATCCAACCCTCTAAGTCACCCCCAATGGCCCCCAATAACTTTGGATAATTCACTTGATATAGGTCCTCATATCTACGCGTTATACGCACTCCTAAATACTCCAAGGACTGACGCACCCAGCGCAAGGGGTACAAGCGCTTCAGCTCTTCTTCCACCTCCCTCCCCACATGCACCGCAAGAACTTCGGTTTTGTCGACATTCATTCTAAAGCCGGACACTGCCCCGTAGTTCTCCGCCTCCCGCATAATTTCCGCTAACGACCCCTGTGGCTTACTGATATACAGGAGAATATCGTCTGCATACAGTGAAATCTTGTGGGCCCTCCCCCCTCTAACTAAACCCGCAATGTTCTCATTCTGTCTAATCCGTTCCGCCAATGGTTCCACCACCATGGCGAATAATATGGGAGATAGAGGACAACCCTGCCGGGTCCCCCTCCCTAGCTCAAAATCCCGCGAATATCTTCTATTAATTTTCACCCGGGCTCTGGGTCCCTCATAAAGGCCCTGTATCCACCTCAAATAATTGTGACCACAACCCAGTTTCCGCACAACCGCCATCAAAAATCCCCAGTGGACCCGGTCAAAGGCCTTTTCTGCGTCTATGGACATTAATAAAAAATCCTCCCCCCCTTGGCCGGCCTCCCATACCACCCCCACAGCCCGTTTAATGTTATCCGCAGCCTGTCTCCCCTGTATAAACCCCGCCTGGTCACTATCAATGATACCGGGTAGCCCCCCGCCAATCTATCCGCTAATATTTTTGCCAATATTTTGACATCAACATTGAGGAGGGAAATAGGCCGATATGAACCACAGCACAGCGGGTCCTTCCCCAGCTTTAATAGTACCGTTATCCGCGCAGTCTTCATATCCCTCGACAATTCACCCCCTGGAGCCAACATCCCATTAAATACTTTCACTAAAAGGCCCCCGATCTCCCCCCAGAAGACCTTATAAAAGACCCCCGGAAACCCATCTAAACCCGGGGCCTTCCCCCCTGGGATCTCCTTCACCACCCTCCCAATCTCTCCCACCGTAATCTCTGCCTCCAAGTCCTCTCTCGCCTCCTCCGACAACCGAGGCAGCCGTACCCCATCTAAATAAGCCTTAATCATCACATCACCCCCGCCCTCCATCCCCTTGTAAAGGTCATTATAAAATTCCCGAAAACATTCCCTAATCTCCTCCTCCCCTCTACAGACCTTCCCCCCCCTCCCCTTTAATCTGGTAGATCGTCGCCGTCCCTTTCTGCTTTCGTAAGCGCCTAGCCAACAATCTCCCCGCTTTATCCCCGAACTCATACGAAACCTGCTGCACCCTTTGCAAGGCCCAAGCCACCTGATCGACCTGTAAGGCCTGCAAGTCGGCCCGTACCCTCTCCATCTCCTTCCTATCCCTCGGAGATCCCGTCGCCCTGTACCGCTCTTCTCCCCCCCCCCCTCAATTCCTCCCGTAACCTCTCCTCTTGCCTTTCCCTCTCTCTCTTCTTTCTAGCCCCCCACATAATAAACCGCCCTCTGATCACAGCTTTCAACCCCTCCCACACCCCCACCACCCCCACTTCCCCCCCTTCGTTAAATGCCAGATATTCCTTCACCACCTTCCGCACGTCTTCCACCACCTCCCGACTTCGGAGTAAACTCTCATTCAACCTCCAAAAAACCACACCACCCTCCCTAGCCCTCCTAATGCCCAGCTCAACTGCCGCATGATCCGCCCACCCAGTCGTTATTGACTTACCCCCTTCAACTGCCACCATCCATTCCTTATCTACCAAAAGCATATCAATCCTACTCCAACTCCCATGAGGAGCCGAGTAGAACGTATATCCTCTCTCCTGGGGGTGCAAAACCCTCCAGGTATCCACCAAGTTCCAATGTTGCATCAGCCGCCGTAAACCCTGCCGGTTTCTAGCCCCCCCCATCCACCCCCTTCGTATTCCTATCAACCTTAGGGTCTAAAACCACATTGCAGTCTCCCCCCACCAACACCTTACCCTCCCCCTGGCCCTCCAGCAAATCCCCCACCCCTTTCCAAAACTCCCCCTGTGACCCATTGGGCCCATACACCGATGCAATGAGAACGTTGTGCTCCCCCCACTTCCCCTTAATCCCCACCACTCTCCCCTCCCTATCCATAAAATGACCCCCAACCTGAATCCCACACCCTGACCGGATCAATATAGCCACCCCCCCCCCCCCCCTTTTTAGCCCCGTCCCTGTTACAAGCAAAAAACTGATCCGGAAAAAGCCGATGCCTCATCCTCCCAACATCTCCCCTCCGCATGTGAGTTTCTTGAATCAGTACCACATCCCATAGATTACGTTGGGCTTCCCTATACAGCAATTTCCTTTTCACTGGGGAGTTCAACCCATTCACATTAATCGAACCCACTCTCAACAGACCGGTAGCCAAACCCCTATCACCATCTGCAAATGCTGTGCAAGAAATCCTCTCACCTCCCCTCCCCCTCTACCAACATCCCCCCCCTCGCTCCTCCCCCCTTCCCCCCCTCCCCCCCTCCCCAACCAACACCCATCTCTTCCGTGACCCACGTGTCCTGTCCCCCCCACAAAATCACCCCAACTTTAAATACAATGCCCCCCATTATAACCAGCCACCCCCAGGCATGATATATGATTGCCCTAAGTGTCCAGTGTCCACATACCGTGAGATACAGAGCTCTACCGCCCCACACTCACTCACAGTCAATCACCACCTTGCTCTCCAAGCAGGCCTCAGACAGCCTCCGATTCAGCCCCCCGCTCCTGGGTCTGCGACAGCCGATTCAATCGCTTTCCTTTTTCGCCCACACGTTGCCATTGCTGTCCTGCACCAGGCCTCTCCATCATCGCCCCCGCCTGGCCTTGCTGCTGGCGGTCTTTCATTTGGGGCAAGTTAGTACACCCCAACTCTGCCAGCATCCGCCACGCCTCCTCCACCGACTTGGCTCTCCGGGACCGGCCATTCACCGTCATGAGGATCCCAAAAGGGAACAGCCAGCGATAACGTTGATTTTCACCCCGCAGATAGGCAGTCACCTCCTTCATATTCCGCCGCCGCTCCAAAGTTCCCCTCGAGAGGTCATGGAAAACCTCCACCTCACAGCCCTCCCAGGCCACTCTGCCAAATTTCCGTGCAGTCTGTAATATTTGCTCCTTTAGGGGAAAACTGCTCAGACAGGCAATAATGTCTCTCCCTTTCGCTGCCAGCCGCGGCCGCAGGCTCCTGTGCGCCCGCTCCACACCTACGGGTTCCGCCTGGGCCCTATTGCACTCCCCCAGTCGCAAAATATGGCTCCCCAGGCTTTGAAACAGTTTCACACAGTCTTTAGTTTTTTCATTTTCGGGCACCCCTCTGATCCGCAAATTATTGCGCCGCGCTCTATCCTCCATCTCCTCTAATTTCTCCTGCATCTCCTCCTGCTTGCTTTGCAGTTTAGCATACTCCACCGCCATGCCGCGGAGTTCTCCCTCGTGCTTCTCCACGTGGCATTCCATGTCTTCCATCCGCTGCCCCAAAGCGCTCACCTCTCCCTGTATTGCTACCAGGGTCTCCTTCACTTCCATTCTCATCTTTATCTTTATCTTTATCTTTATTGGTAACTTAATATACCGCTCAGGCAAAAATGCGTCAGAGCGGTGTACAATATTCAAAATAGCTGCAGGAAGGAAGGAAAAGAACGCCAAATATGTGACAGAAAAGATTTAGGAGAAAGGAGAAAAAGCTAAAGGGAAGGAGAAGTAACAGGAAAAATTGCTAGAGAGAAGTCAGTGAAGGGAAGGGAGGGGGGAAGGAGGTGGGGAGAGGTCAAAGGCGAGACAGAAAAGGTAGGTTTTTAAGTTGGCCTTAAAGGTTTTCAGGGTAGGTTCCAGGCGGAGGTCCGGGGGAAGCGAATTCCAGAGACGAGGTCCAAGGAAATAAAAGGCAGAGGAGCGGGTGGATTCAAGGTGAGCCTGTGAGGGGGATGGTAGGAGCAAACGGTTGGCGTGTATGGAGCGAAGTGAGCGGTGGGGAGTGTGGAGATGGATCTGATCTGCGAGATAAAGAGGGGTACCTAAGTGGATAGATTTGTGAACGAAAGTGAGGACCTTATATTGAATGCGGAAGGGGACTGGGAGCCAGTGCAATCGTATGAGAAGAGGAGTGACGTGATCAAATCGGGAAGAGCAGGTGAGAATACAAGCTGCAGTATGATGGACCCTCTGGAGGCGTTGTAATTGGGACTGGGGAAGACCGGCCAGAGAAGCATTACAGTAATCAAGGCGAGTGACGATAAGTGAAAGGAGAAGAGTGGTCATGGACGAGAAAGAGAGGAAAGGACGAACAGAGCGAAGTTGACGCAGGGTAGAAAAACAGCGTTGAACAACAGAGGAAATATGGGGTTGAAAGGATAAGGAAGAGTCGAGGGTAACGCCTAAATATCGTAAAGAAGAGACAAGAGGGACAGGAGAGGAGAAAAGCACAGGAAGAATAGATGGAGCAGGACTACCAGCGGTGAACCATATTGCAGAAGTCTTGGTGAGGTTAACATGCAAAAAGTTGGAAGAGAGCCAAGAAGCCACAGTGGAGAGACAGTCATTGAGAGGTGTAATGTCAGGGGAAGCAGAGTTTGTGTGATAGAGCAGGAAAATGTCGTCAGCGTAGTAGTGAGCAGATATACCCTGTTGTACTAAGAGAGCCAGAGGAGCAAGAAAGACATTAAACAAGAGGGGGGCAAGAACAGACCCTTGTGGGACACCACAGGGAAGGGGAGTGGGGGGTGAGGAGAGGGAACCAGTGGACACACAGAAGGAACGACCTGAGAGAAAGGACTGGAACCAACGGAGGACGGTGCCAGAAAGACCTGCATCGAGTAGGCGTGAAAGGAGGGTGCGGTGATCAACAAGGTCAAATGCAGCAGAAAGATCAAGTGAGGACAGCAATAGTGAAGAGACCGCGGTCGTGGGCAGAGTGAAGCTCATTAAGGAGGGAAAGAAGAACAGTTTCGGTGCTATAGCCGGGGCGAAAACCAGATTGGAGAGGGTGCAGAGTAAGTGAAGCTTCAAGATGTGAGGACAGCTGTGAAAAGACAAGTTTTTCAAGGAGCTTGGAGGGAAAAGGAAGGTTGGAGATGGGACGCCAGTTAGAGGGGGGAGGATGGGTCAAGGGAACTCTTTTTCAAGACAGGACGGATGACAGCGTGCTTCCAAGAGGTGGGGAAGATACCAGTGGATAAGCTATTGTTGATAATGGAGAGAAGATAAGGGGAAAGAGCCAAGGAGGGATCTAGTAGCCAACGGGAAGGAATGGGATCAGAGGGATATGAGGTTTTGCGAACGGAGTGAAAGACCTTAGAGAGGATGGAGGCAGAAATGAGCTCGAAGGAGGACCATCTGTGAGAGAGAGGGGGGAGCATAGGGGGAGAAAGAGGGGGAGTGGGCAGGGGATTGAGTGGAGGAGGAGAGAGGGGAGGAGGACAGGAAGGGAAGGAAAGGCGGAGGGAAAGTATCTTGGAAGAGAAGAAAGCAGCCAAAACAGCTGGGTCAGGGGAAACAGGAGAGGGGGAAGGTGAGGAGAAGGAACGGGGGGCAGACAAGGAATGAAGGACAGAATAGAGCTGGCGAGAGGAGTTGGCAGACGTTGAGATAAGGGTAGAAAAGTAGTCTCGCTTTGCAGCGTGGAGGAGAGTACGGTAGTGATGATAACATGTTTGGAAATGATTCAGCGAGGAGGGGGAGGGATGCTTACGCCATAGTCTTTCAGCCCGACGGAGGTATCTGCGGTGGAGGGAAAGACCAGGGTGAAACCAGGGGTGACGACGAGGGTGGCGGGGAACAGGACGTGATTGAAGGGGAGCTATGTTATTAAGAGTAGAAGAAAGAGTATCATTCCAAGCATGGACCTGGGCATCAACAGAAAGAAGATGAAAATCGGAAGAGAATAAGGTGTCGGGGGAAGGAAACTGAAGCAAAGTGTCTGGGGTAATGCGGCGGGTAAGAACAAGGGGGGGAGGGGTGGAGGGAGAGGGGGAGGCGGGAGAGTGTAATGGGAGTGAAAGGGAAGAAAAAAGACAGTAGTGGTCAGTCCAAGGAAGGGATAGGGAAGAGAAGGAAGAGAGGGTAAAAGGAGCACTCAGGGGAGAAATGAAGAGGTCAAGAGTGTGACCAGCAGAGTGTGTCGGAAAGGACACAAGTTGTTGGAAAGAAAGATCAGCTAGAAGTGAGAGAAACGCATGATCACGGGAGGAGGAGGGAGAGGTGGCGTGGATATTGAAGTCCCCAAGGATCAAGAGCTGGGGGAAAAGAAGGGAGATTTCAGATATGGTAGAAAGGAGGGAGTCCCATGCAGAAGAGGAAAGAGACGGCGGGGCATAGATAAGAAGAAAGTGGAGTGGAGGAGAGGAGGCTAACCGGAGAAGCATAGATTCCGGGTAGTGTAGTGCAGGGGAAGTTTGTTCATGAAGAGGGAGAGAAGAGCGGTAGAGGACAGCAATCCCTCCACCACTTCTACCCCGACGAGAGACAGAGAAAGCAGAATAACCCGGTGCTAGGCAGCGATTCAGGAGAGAGTCTTCGCTGTCCTTTAGCCAGGTTTCAGTAAGGAAGAAGAGGTCAGGGGTGTGCTGGGAGGTGAGATCCTGAACTAGAGTAGTCTTAGAACGAAGAGAGCGACAATTAAGGAGAGCAAGCTGAAGTAGCAAGATCGCTGGGGAAGACGGAACTGGGACAGAATGAGAAGAGCAGGAAATCAGGTTAAGAGGCGAGCGAGCGAGTAAGCCAGGGCTAAGAGAGACATGTGGGGTAGGGCGCCAGCCCCAATGAACCGGGATAGCGGACATGGTAGAAAGAAATAGGAGGCACAACAGGACAGTACTGGCCTTAAATTCACCGTACATTTCTGCTTTGAAAGTCCGCAGCCACACCTTCATAGGGATGGCCCCCCCTGCATCGCTGGGCTCCGCATCCTCCTCCGAACTCCCGGACTCCGCTCTCCGTGCCGGGCCGCCATCATCCTCCTCTCGCTGCCCCTCCTTCCGCACATACGGTGATTGAAAAGTAGCCAGCTTCTTTTTCGCCGCCATAGCCATGCTAAGACCACGACTCCCGTCCACTTTGAATGCGAGGGGGGACCTGTAAAGTCACGCTTAATCGGGGTTCGGACCAGAGCTAGGCTCCTAGGCAGCCATCAGCTCCGTGACGTCACCGGAAGTCCCAAGAAAAACATTCTTGACCATACCATGTATTTCATAGATTCATATTTCTAGAGGAACTATTAGCACCGTTCAAAAAAGGAGAATGTCTATTTAATAACCATAAGAAAATTGGTATAAATATAAAAAAACCTATGAAACAATCATCTAAAAATGTATATCAATAAAAAATGTGTAATTAAATGACAAATACAAAAAAGTAAAAATGAGGCTATAATCAGGCATGAGAAAGTAACGAAATCTTATATAAATAAAACAAACAATTGTGCCAAACAACATTGACCATAAATATAGACCTTTTAACTACCGCTTAAAAAAAAATTTAAACTGCAGAAATCCCTGCATCTCTAGGCAATGTTCTTAAATGTTAAGACTATGGCACTAGTCCATCTAGAGCTTGAAGAGATCAGAGACCTACAATAGTGCTATTTATCCATGCGGTGGCTATATGATCTTTAAAGCAGAAAAGTACTCATCTAATATTCAGAAAACAATCCGGAACAACCAAAAACCTACAGTAAAAATGATCCTTAATGAAATTAAAACTTATCATATAACCAATTGTCTTCACCCAAACAAAAGGGTAACTTTGTGTTTAGAGCAAATGATTCTTGATCGTGTCAAAAGAAAACCAATAAAAAGTAAAAACAGAAACTTGCACTGAGTGAAACATCAAAATGTTAAAATACCTACGTATCCAAATGATGTGTCTAAATTGTAATCGCTATACCACTAACACAACTGGAGCCTGAAAAAAGACAAAATGTCTGTAAAGACACTGGCAGTTGCGCTGTTGATATATGATCTTTTGAACGGGAACCATCAGCTGATGTGAGTGACACTGATATGCAAAACTCATCCTAGAAAGAAAAACTGCAGAAAAACGTATCTATAAAAACAAAGCAATTAAACGATATCCTTCATATACATTATCAAGTGTGGATTGTGTTTCATAGTGTCTACTGATTAAGAACATAGTAAAAAGTGAAAAATGAAAAAATAAAAAATCGCAAGTACTAAAAAGAGGACTAAAATCATGAGACTATAAAAACCGGGAAGAAACCGACCAACCAAGGAGGGGAGGGGGTTTAATCACTCAAATAAACCCCACTAGTAAGAAGCACGTAGAATGAATCCATAAAACTAACATGGTCCTTAAAGAAAACATATCCTATACAATACCAAACAGTAAAACAAGCATCCAATAATAATGATTAGAAAATGATGATAAAAATATAAACTAAATAAATAAATATGAGACACACTTAAAAACCATCATATACCCAACAGTATAAAAATGAAAATGTGTGAGAAAAATAAAAGCATTTACAGTATTAATAAAATACGTTAATAGTATGAACATATAAACAATGTTAATTATATGAACATATGAAGCAATAAATAAACAAACAAACCGAATAAATATCCTAAGACTGTTCTATAGTGAATAATGATCATAAAAAATTATATTTAAAGAAAAACTGATAAATCACTATCCATATTTAACCCGTTGGGATACAAACTATCAAGAGTAAAAATGTAACGTTGCTCCAATCGTAGGATGGTCTTCTCAACATTACCACCCCGCCAGTTCAACTTGACTTTCTTGATAACAAAAAACTTCTTTTGACACGATCAAGAATCATTTGCTCTAAACACAAGTTATCCTTTTGTTTGGGTGAAGATGATTGGTTATATGATAAGTTTTAATTTCATTAAGGATCATTTTTACTGTAGTTTTTTGGTTGTTCCGGATCGTTTTCTGAATATTAGATGAGTACTTTTCTGCTTTAAAGATCAGATAGCCACCGCATGGATAAATAGCGCTATTGTAGGTCTCTGATCTCTTCAAGCTCTAGATGGACTAGTGCCATAGTCTTAAAATTTAAGCACATTGCCTAGAGATGCAGGGATTTCTGCGGTTTAAAATTTTTTTAGTACCACCTCTCATAAAGTTCCATGCTTTTTCATCCACTTTTTGTAGCAATATAGATGCATTTGAGAAGTTCATAAGACCACACCGCTTCCATCTTGTTGTTAATCACACCATTTTTTTTGCTTTTTAATACTTTCTTTTTAATACTTGTTTGTGTGTGTTTTTTCAATTATTAATTTGTTTGCTATACATTTTAATATATTTATTTATTTATAGTCACAATTTTAAATTGTCAATGGGTATAACCCATCACTGTGTTTTATCTGTATTAATATTATTTATTGTGTTCACCGACTTTTTTGATGCTGGTTATGGGTGATAATTCATTATGTGTATAGTTTTTTAAATTTTGATGGTGGTTTTTGTTTGTTTTTAATTATTTACATTTGTATTTTATTGACAATTTATATGATTTTCTACTTGTAGCCCAGGCAAATAAGCCCCTGATGAAGACATAACGAAACACGGCCTGTGTCGGGCCATTGGCTACCTTTTTGTTTAATAAAATCATTTATCCTTCTGCTATCCAAGATTTTGGGACTATCCTGATGTTTAATACACTGCCTATTACCTCTGTTACCCCCAGCAGACTGGAATAGGCCTAGAGCGAAAACACATTGTAACAAATATAAAATATTCAGAAGAGACTAGAATAAAAAGAAGGAATTCATGCTATAAGCTGGACACTTAATAGGAGTTCACAAAGCAGTCAGGTATGTCCAAAGTGTGTTCAAGGAACATGCTCTGTAGTCATATTGTTTTGCCCACTGGTGTGCTCAAATGCCCAAAATTCTTCTAATCATCTAGTTCTACAACTGCTGGTCTACCTCTTGAACCTTTTCAACTCTGATCTAAAGATTTATTCTGCATGTCTTAATCTGTCTGCCATTGTAGCTTACCATGAGCACATTGATGGCAGGACAGTATTGGTTCATTCCCTGGTCTCCTGTTTCATGCGAGGACGCCTCCATATTTATTTAGACAGTTTTGTATACCGCCTTATCCTTCAATCAAAGCGGTCACAACACAATTGGGGGATACATTTAACACGCGGGGATATGAGACACATACACTAATACTTACAGGGAACATTAAGTTGCCCCTTTGCTACTCCCTATTCTATGGAACCCCAATATTTTCATTCCCTAACCCAAGGCCCCCTTTTAGCTCTCCGGGGACAAGTGGCCCGCAATCACCTCTCCTGAAAGATGTTTTCTTGGTAGCAGTCACCTCTGCCTGATGAGTTGACGGACTACAGGCTTTTGTCCATTATCCCCCTACAACCAGTTCTTTCCAAGCAGATTGGTGCTACACACTCACCCTAAGATGTTGCCCAAGGTTGTCAGTTTCATCTCAACTAAACTATAATTTTTCCCCGTCGTCTTCTCCAAACCTTATTCTCATACAGCAGAAACAACTCCATACATTTTGGACTATAAACGGGCTTTACTGTAGTACTTAAACGGTATTAGGATTGTTAGGAAGGACTCAGCTATTCATTTCCTTTTAATATGAACAATTCTTTTCTTTGCATGATCAAGCTCATACACGGTTTCAGACTATTGACTTTGTTACACCAGAGCTGGCAAACCATTTCCAGGTCACTTAGCATTCATCAGCTCCAAGTGAAATCTGCATTAATTGCTAATCTCAGATCAGCCTCCAATATCTGTAAATCAGTGACTTGCTTGTCCATCAACACCTTCGCTAAACACTATTGCGTAGACTCATCCTCTTGCCTCAATAGTGTTTTCTCCAATCATCCCTAGTTTGTTTGTTTATTTGGATTTGATATACCACCCTATATGACATCAGGGCAGTTCACAATAAGTTAACAACCAGAGAGAGGCACAAGGCCAGGAAAAAGGAAAAGAACTACAATCTTAGATAGGAAAGAGGAAATTATAAAGTGTGTAGAGAAAATACATAAGAGAAGAACTTAGACAAACATTAATAAACCAGGTCAGGAGTGAGAGGCTGGGAGGTTATAGGCTGTGGTGAAGAGCCACATGTACATGTACTGTGAAACCATCTTGCATAGTGTCCTCCACCCAACTATGCCTGCCTGAGTTGCCTAGTCATGTTTCTAGCAGCCCTGAGCTTTATCACCCAGTCATGTGCTATATCCTCAGCTTGTCCACCCAGAAAGCACGTTTTTTTCTCTGTGGATAGCAAGGGAATGGAACAATACTATCCTGCCCTCTTTCTTTCTGGGTTAAGACTTTAACTTTATTTGTGTTTAGCTCATGCTTTTCCAGTAGTAGTTCAAGGCATATAGCAGCTATTCTCCATGGACAAGCAGGAAGTAAGTCCTCATATATGGGTGACGTCACTGACGGAGCCCACATGAATGCTCCCCAGCTTCCATTGGACGTTTTTGGGAGCTGCACCGTGCAGGCACACCTGCCTTCCCACCTGCTGCAGTGCCATTTTCTCCAGTCTTCTTTTTTCCATGGAGCCCACAGGACATGTCCTGCACCAATGGAACATTTTTGCTCTGTTTAACCTTTGTGGGTATTTTTTTCTTGAGTAACTTTCACCACCTGTCATCAGTTATTCAGCTCCCAGACGATTCTTTTTCTTTTGCTTTTTTTTGCTGCTTTTTGTGCTTTTCCTCTATCTGGGCCTTTTTCCCGTCGTTGCAATCGAGATCTTTCACCTCACTGAGACGATTTTCCCAGACGAGTCTAAGCTGGTGAATGACTTTAAGAAATACACAAAATGTGACTGTACTGTCTTGGTCATGGACAGGCACAATTTGTGCCTGCGGTGCCTTGGGCCTGACCACCAGCATGCGTCTTGCAATCTTTGTCTGCAGATAATGAGGAGGGGCCTGGAAGGCTGAGAAAAGCAGGAGTCCCTCTTTGGAACATCTGATTCTGCATCTTTGGCTCCAGTGTCAGCAACACAGCCGTGGAGTCCTGCCAAGGTGTCAACTGGGCAGGATACCGGAGCACATTCGAAACCGAGGGGCATTGAACAAAGACTCTCCATCGATGTCTGACTGGAATCGAGGAGGGTACTGTCAGCATTGAAAGGGGCTCCTGAGCACTGAGACAAGCTCAAGGTGCATCGGCACTGCAGCCCTTCCTGGTGTGAAGCGGACACACAGGGCTGGGAGCTGCCTGCCAAGCTTCCCTGGCATGAGGAATCAACTCTTTGATGGGAGGATTGACCTCCACAGCCTCAGAGGGCATCCCAGATGTCTCCCGATAAGCCTGTCATCATGGAGTCCCTGCCAGAGGTATCTGCACTGGTGGCTGAAGTTGCAATCCCGGCCCTGGTCCCCTCAGAAGCAGTGGTACTGGAGGAACACCCGAGGACCCTCAAGGCTCACATGGCTCAAGGATGTGTACACACATCCCAATCTACCCAATCCAGGTGCTCCCCTTCAGGCTCACGTCAGCGCCTTGTGTCTTCACCAAATGTATCTCGGTAGTAACCGCTTACCTTTGAACCATGGGAGTCCATCTTTCTCTAGACAATTAGCTCATCAATGGTCCCACTTCGGAAGGTGTCCGGCAGTCCACTCATCTTACCATACAGGTCCTCGAGCGACTGAGGTTCATCAATTACCCCGTTCCACCTCCAGCCCATGCAGCGATTGGAGTTTATTGGGGCCCTCCTCGATACCATTCGAGCCAGAGCATTTCTACCAGTAGACTGCATGCAGCAGCTGATAGATGTGGTCAGCTGTGTGTGGCGTTGGCGCCACACCATGGCCCAGGGGATGCTGAAGGTGCTCGGCCACATGGCCTCCACTGTGCACATTACCCCTTTTGCTTGTCTCTCCATGCGGCAGGCACAATGGACCCTCTGCATGCAATGGAAGCAGGCCACGGGCCACTTCTGGGATAGGTGGTGGTCACTGCTCCCTTGCTGCAGTCCCTTGGCTGGTGGCTGGAGCTACAGATCCTGCTTCAGGGCCTCTCATTCCAGGTGGAATCCTCCTGCCAGACACTGACAACCGACACGGCCAAGCTTTGGTGGGGGGCTCATCTGGATGGCTTGCGAGCAGGAGCGCCTTCCTCAGATAAACTTCCTTGAGTTGCAGGCCATAGCGAATGCCCTCCAAGCCTTCGGGTACACCTGGAAAATCAGGTGGTCCTGATCTAGATGGGCAACCAGGTGGTGATGTTCTGTTCGAGATGTTTGTGATGTCTTTGCCAAAAAACAGGGAGGCACAGGCTTGTACCTCCACTGTTGGGAAGTGGTCTGGCTGTGGAGGTTCACATTGGACTACAGGATGGAGCTCAGGCAACTTACCTGCCCAGCAAGCTCAACGTTCTGGCTGATCAGTTGAGCAGAGTCCTCCAGTCACATGAGGACCCTCCACAGAGGGATGGTGGAGCATATCTTCCGAGAGTGGGGCACGCCCACTATTGATCTCTTTGCCACGTTGCAGAATGCCTAAGTGGGCCAGTTCTGCTCCAGTAGGCCGTCCAGCAACCAGCTGGCCTCAAGATGTCTATCAGAAAGGTTAGTAGTGGCTTAAGAGCAGGGGGGGGGGGGGGGGCCAGGGTTCAAATCCCAGTGTGGATCTTTGTGATCTAAGGCCAGTCACTTAATTCTTTAGATATGATAAAGTTCTATAAATTAATGAATGAATAGGTAAATGTAGATCGGTTGTTTATGCCATCAAAAAGTAGAAAGACTAGGGGCACACAATGAAGCTACAATGTAACCCATTTAAGACTAATAAGAGAATATTTTTTCACTCAATGCATAATCAAACTCTGGAATTCATTTCTGGAGGATGTAGTAAAAACTGTTAGTGTAGCTGGGGTTAAAAAAGGTTTGGACAAGTTTCTGGAGAAAAGGTCTATAAACCATTATAAAAGAGGACCCGGGAAATCCACTGCTTACCCCGGGACAAGCATTGTGGAACCTGTATGCCTTTTTGGGAACCTGCCAGGTACTTGTGACCTGGATTGGCCGCTGTTGGAAACAAGATAGTGGGCTTGATGGACTTTGGTCTGACCCAATATAGCATTTATGTTCTTATGGATGCCTTTCTCCTCCTCTGGCATCCATAAGAACATAAATGCTTTATACCTTGCCCCCGATCCCCCTTGTGGCAAAACTCTGCTGAAACTTCAAGCCAACAAGGGCACTATGATCCTCATTACCCCATACTGGCCCCAACAGCCATGGTTCCCCCTACTGCTTCAGCTCTTTCGGAGGGAGCCTCTTTGTCTGGACCCCAGATCTTATTTCCCAAAATGGGGGGACCCTGCTGCACTCTGTCTGCTCCTCGGTCCTCATGGCATGGATTCTGAGCGGCTAGTTCTTTTGGCACTCAGTTTACCCAACAGAATCACAGATATCCTTTTGACATTATGCAAGAACTCGACGCGTTGGGTGTATGTATTCAAGTGGTGGAGGTTCACTGCTTAGTGCACCTGTAGGTTGTGCTGGATCCCTTCTCCTGTGCCATGGATCAGTTGTTAGAGTACCTCCTGCACCCTCAGGCTCTGGCCTGAAATCCAACTCTGTCCAAGTCCACCTCAGCACGATCAGTGCCTATCATCGTGGCTCAGGGAACTGGTCTGGCTCAGCTCACCCGCTGATGGCTCGCTTCATGCAGGGCTTGCTTCTCTCGAAGCATTCCATCAAGCCCCCTATGGTGGCTTGGGATCTCAACATGGTCCTTTACACAGCTTATGCGGACTCCCTTTGAGCCACCTGACTCATACCTTCTGAAGTATTTGATCTGGAAGGTCTTGTTCTTGGTGACGGTCATGGCGTTATGCTGGGCCACCAGAGCCTGGAGTTCACTGACACATCTGCCTTACATCAGATTCCACTATAATTGTGTGGTCTTGTGAACGCACTCACGATTTCTGCCAAAGGTGTTCTCGGAATTCCACCTCAACCAGTAGATTGTCCAGCTTAAAGGGAGAGATGAGGGACTATGGGTTAAATTAGAAAGAGGGAAAGAGAGATCCATTTGCCTTGGCATGATATACAGACTTCCCTCACAGGGAGAAGTGGATGGAGATTTAATAGAAGACATATGCAGCATTGCCAGGTTCTATGGGAAAAAGCAGGAAGTCAGTCCTCACATATGGGTGACGTCAGTGCTGACAGAGCCCTCATGGAAGCATCCCCCCCAGCTTTCAAAGAAAGCCTTTGGGAGATGCCACCACGCATGCATAGTCCCCTTCCTGCCCAAGGGTGCCATATTGCTCAGTCTCCTTTTTTCTACGGAGTCTTTCAGATGTCTGTCTGGTCTTTTCCAGGAAAAAGTTGATTTTTTTGACCCTGAGTTTCATACTCTTCTCCGGTAGTGCACCAGTACTCTTGCCGCCATAGAGTCTCGGGTTTTTCATTTTTTTCCTCCTCTGCGCCTTTTTTCCAACTAGCAGCGCTGCGGGTCTTTGACCTTGCTGGGGTACTTTTTTCCCTCATGGCTACCAGTGGCTTTAAAAAGTGTGATCAGTGTGCCAAAATGTCCCTGACCGACACACACGACTGCTGCCTTCGCAGACTGGGACTGGACCACGATCCCACAGCATGTAGCCTCTGTTTAAAAAAAAAAAAAAAAAAGTGCAATAAAGCCCTCAAGAGTCGCCAGCAGCAGCACAATAAGTTCTTTCAGGAGTCCTTGGTACCTCTGAAGGCCAGGGCCTCATCTGAAGCCGTGGCATCTCAGGGTAGCTTCACGGATCCCAATCGACACCATGGTTCTTTGGAAAGGGAGTCTCCCTTGAGGGAACCCAAGAAGAAGATCTCGAAGGCTGCATCCCTGGATGGCTTTGACAGGCCAGGTAAGCCCCGAGCCAGGTTCCACAGTCCTAGATGCCCGTCCGAGAGATCAGAGAAGGTGCGGCCTGCGAAGGTCCCCCAAAAGGACTCGGCCTTGGTCGCTAGACACCATCCTTGTTGAGGACTCTCCCTCGAGGGAGTCGGCATCAGGCCCGATTCTTTCGGTGCCCGCGCTGATGGCTGTGGAGCCTTCTGGCCTGGAGTCCAGAATGACGACCCTGGAGTGCAGCTTGTCTGCCTTCATGGATCAGCAGCTGGTGCTGTTGTCCGGTATCATTGGTTGTCAAAGACATCCCCAGAGGCTGAGCCAATCCTCAAGACCCTTCAGTCTCGAGTCTATCCTCAGCCGAGGTCTCGATCCGGTTCCTGCTCAAAAGGCCACGATTGTCCCCAGCTAGTGTACTCAGCACCAGCCGCAGGGCCTTTGAGGGCTGCGGGCCAGGGTCAGATTCAGAGCCTGCGAACCATCATTCCCTTGAGTCCTCGACGGACTATTCTGAGTGGAAGACAGGACGAGGAGTCGCTGGACACCCGTCACCACCGCGACATCCCTTCCGAATCCCCCCCTTCCAAGCCCTGGTGGCGGTTCCTGCCTGAGGACAGGAGTTCCTTGACTTTGTCAGGGACATTCCAAGACCCTAGCGTTCCCAACAGAATCAGAGGAGGACCCTTGGATGGAGGAGCTAGAAATCTTTCAATATGAGGCCGCCCGAGGGAATCGCTTATGGTGCCCATCCCACTCTCCAGGAATGGCTAATGCTCCGCATGTGTTAGATACTGGCATCTGTACCAGTGGTGAACAAGTGGTTCAACTGGATGTATCGGGTCCATCAGAGCCCAGGCTTCCAGAAGTCACAGCTGCTGCACAACTCCATGGTGATGGAGTTGGCCATGCGTCGGCTGAAGAGTTAGAAGACAGACTTCTCAGTGCCTCCCAGTAGGAAGGCATGCACCCTGGATGCACTTGGCAGAAAGTGCTACTAGGGCTCGATGCTCATCGGCCGCATCCAAGCCTACCCGCTGTACATGGGCATGTACCTGAGAAACCTGGTGAAGGGAACTCGCCGGGTTCTCATCTTGTCTAACTGAGGAACCCCTGCAGCGATTCAAGAACCTGGCCAAGGCCATCCGTGAGAGCTCCAAGTTTGTCTTGGGCAGCCTATGACGGCTTCGAGTCGGCAGCTCGAGTAGCGGTTTTGGGCATTGGTGCCCGAACACCAGGCTTGGCTATAGACGTCCAACCTCGAGCAATGCGTTCAGGACAAATTGGTCGATGTCCCATGCCAAGGGGAGAACCTCTTTGGCAAACCCATGATTAATGAGGCTGCCGAGCTGGAGACAGAGTTCAACAAGGACCAAGCTCTCTATAAAGACCGCTGCCCTTCCCCGACAGAAGGGCTCAGGTAAAAAGCCCTTCTACCCAAGTAAAGGGGCTGCTTACAGAAACTACCCACCTTTTCAGGCCTCCCCAGCTCCCCAACAGGGTTAGCAGGCCAAGGGACATGAGCATGGCTCTCATAAGCAGAAGGCTCTCAAACCCAAGCATTGGCCCCAGCCCCGGCCTTGCCAGGCAGGAGCTTTTGATTCCTGAGGCATAGCCACTCCATCCCAAGGAGGTCAGCAGCCCACAAGGGGACGTTTCATTCACTATACCCAAAGGTGGCCAGGCATCCCCACCAATTCTTGGGCACTCCAGGTGGTCAAGGAGGGCTACCATCTGACTCAGACACCTCTCCCTTACTTTCCAGAAGAGCTCCCCAGGTCTCCCATTCACCGGGAACTTCTACTGAAGGAACTCTCAGGTCTTCTCGAGGACAGAGTGCTGGAACTAGTCACACACCATCTCAGGGGCAAGGGATTCTACTCCAGGTACTTCCTTATGTTAAAAAGAACAGGGGGCCTCAGGCCCATCCTCGACCAGGGCAGTCTTAACAAGTTCCTGGTGAGGGAGAAGTTCAAGATGCTCTTCCTTGGAACATTGCTGTCATACCTCCAGCAGGGAGATTGACTATGCTCCTTGGATCTGAAGGATGCTTATACCCATATTCTCATTTACCCCAACCACAGGCAGTACCTGCAATTCATGGTGGGTGGCTACTACCAATACAGGGTGCTGCCTTTCGGCTTGGCTTCCACCCCAAGGGCCTTCACAAGGTTCCTGGCAGTCGTGGTAGTCTTCCTCCGCCTCCAGGGGATCTTTGTCTTCTCCTACCTGGATGATTGGCTCATAAAGGGAGGCACAGCCTCAGAAGTGCAGCAGGCAACCACATGCACCATCCAGATCCTGCAGCATTTGTTTTTTTTAAAAAATAAATTATCCCAAGTCCCACCTCCTTCCGACACAGTGTCTGGAATTCATAGGGGTAAGAGTAGACACCCTCCAGGCAAAGGCCTTCCTCCCCGAAACCAAGCAGTCTCAGGGCACTGGCCCTAGACATACAACACCGTCCCTTGGTGTCCGCTCGACTCCTGCTGCGTCTACTCGGGCACATGGCCTCCACAGTCCATGTCACCCCAGATGCCTGTCTTCACATGAGGGCCACACAGTGGTGCCTTCGGGACCAGTGGATACAGGCCACAGGCTGTTTCAAAGGACAGAGTTTCAGTGAACCGCCAGTTGACAGACTCCCTGACCTGGTGGCAAAATCCCCAATACCTCAAGGCGGAGATGTCCTTCCAAACCCCAAGCCCCACTACAGACAACAGGGCAGCTGGTCTCAGGATGAGAGCAACCAGTAGATCAACCTTCTGGAGCTGCATACAATATCTTTAACCGCCTGAGCTTTTTGCCACTGCCTTCAGCACCAGCCAGTGTTGACCCAAATGGACAACCAGGTGGCAATGTTCTATGTGAACAGGCAGGGGGGCACAGGGTCTTGTGCCCTCTGCTGCGAGGAGGTTACCCTCTGCTCCTATGCAGTCCAGCAGAGCATGTTCCTGCAGGCATATATCTGCCAGGTCAGAACAACTCACTGGCCAACAGATTGAGCAGGGTCCTCCAGCCCCATGAGTTGCAGCTTGACCCCAGAGTGTCCAACCAGTTCTTTCAGCTCTGGGGAGGGGGGGGACCATGAATAGACCTGTTCTCCAACCCAGACAACTACCGGTTGCCCCACTTCTGCTCCCAGCACGCCCACCCCTCCTGAGTGGCGGCAGAAGCGTTTCTCATCTTGTGGTTGGAACATCTCATGTATGCTTTTGCACTCACACCACTAATTGCCAATACGTTATTCAGGACCCTCCGCAACAAGATCTCACTGATCCTGATAGCCCCCAATGGCCCAAGCAGCCATGGTTACCGTTACTCCTTCGCTACTCCTCCATTGGGGAACTCTCCAGGGTTCCTGTCTCAGGAGGTGGGGACTCTCTTGCATCCCATCCTGGACCTGTTGCTGACAGCGTGGTGGATGAAAGGGTGACCCTATCTCCTTTCAACCTCTCGGGTGAAGTGGAGGAGATCCTGCTGGCCTCCTGTAAGGCTTCCACTAGGAAAGTGTATGCCTTCAAATGGCACGGATTTTCAGTTTGGTGCGCGGAGCATGGAACTGACCTGTTCTCCAGGACCAAGCAGGAAGTCAGTCCTCACATATAGGTGTCATTGACGCCGATGAAGCCCTAGCAGAGCATTTCCCCAGCTTTCCATGAAAGCCTTTGGGCATGCAGGCACGCATGCGCGGTTCCCTTCCCGCCTAAAGGTGCCATCTTACCTCAGTCTCTCTTTTTCCGAGAAGCCCATCGGACGTGTGTCCTGTCATCCTGGATAAAAGTTGGATTTTTTTGGCGATTCTCGCTATTCTTTTCTTCCCGGTTCGACGCCGGTTCCCCTCCCACCGGGTTCGGTACACCGGTATCGAGCCCGTTTCTACTTTTTTGGTTTTTGCCCTTCGTGGCTGGCGTTCGCACCCTTTTTTGCTTTTTCCCTGGAAGGCCGGTCCTTTGACCTCGCGGGGACTCTTTTTTTTTTTTCCCCCCGATGGCTTCCAGCGGTTTTAAAAAGTGTGATCGGTGTAAGAAATTGATGTCTCTCACCGACACACACAACTGCTGCCTTCAGTGCCTCGGTCCTGATCACGACTCTAAGACGTGTGGACCATGTGGGAAGATGTCTTCCAAGGCACTGCGAAGTCGCCAGCAGCAGAAAGAAAGGCTTTTTTCTGACTCAGCCTCTGGCTGGGCCCGGACCTCGTCTGAGGCCTCGACATCTCGGGATTTGGATCCCGAGCACCGTCGGGGCTCCTCGGACAGGGGGTGCCCCGACCGGGAACGCAAGAGGAAGAAGCGGCTCATGAGGGCGTCATCGGAAGAGGTCCCTGGCTCCTCGAGGGCCAGGTCTAAGACCCCCGACTGTCGCCCTGGGCCCGTGGAACAAGAGAAGCCTGCCAAAGTTCCTCGCGTGGAACCGGAGTCTGCTGGACATGTAAGTCCTGTTGTCCTCGAGGACTCTCCTTCCAGAGAGCCGACATCGGGCCCGGCGCCGCCGGGGCTCGAGTCGGTGGCTGCTGCGTCTCCCGAGCTGAGTCTCAGGATGACAGCCTTGGAGTGCAGACTGTCTGACTTCATGGAGCAGCAGCAGGCACTGATGGCCAGCCTGTCTGGCGCATCTGCCCCGACCACCGGGACATCGACATCGAAGTCGACCCCGGAGACCGAGCCGATACTCGAGACCATGAAGGCTCAAGGTTGACCTCGGTCGTGGTCTCCCTCAACCTCCCTTCGGGACCGAGGGCGTCGACGCCGGTTCCTCCGGCGTCGGGGCGGGTGCTCCAGGGCCCCGCGGGGTCGGACCCTGACTCCTCATCGGACGAGTCCGCCTGGGAGACGGAGGATGAGGAGTCCCCCGACACATTCAAGACTCGGTCTGAGCCCCGGAGTAGATCCCCTCCGGAGGATACCCGGTTCTTGGAGTTTGTCTGGGATATGGCCGCCGCTTTGGCTATCCCGGCAGACCCCGAGGAAGAGCCTCGAGCTGAGGAGCTCGAGGCCCTGCAGTACGACTCTCCTCCGAAGGAGGCCTTTACTGTCCCGGTTCCTCCGATGCTGGAATGGCTCCTCTTCCGGATGTGGGAGGCACTGGCCTCGGCGCCGGTTTTAAGCAAGCGGGTCGATTCGATCTATCGACTCAGGAAGAGCCCTGACTTTCAGAAGGCACAGCTATCACACCATTCCATGGTGGTGGAATCGGCCATGCATCGCCTGAAAAGTCAGAAGATGCACTCTGCGGTGCCTCCTGGCAGGGAGGCCCGAAACCTCGATGGTTTTGGTAGAAAGTGCTTCTAGGGCTCGATGCTTGCTTGCCGTGTCCAGTCTTACCAGCTGTACATGGGCATGTACTTGCGAGACCTGGCCAAGGAGTTGGCCGGGTTCTCTGCTGGTCTCTCCGGGGAACTCTTGCAGAGATTCAAGTCCTTGTCCTCGGGGATTCGGGAATGCTCCAAGTTCATGTCCCGCGCCGCCTACGATGGCTTCGAGGCTTCGGCCTGAGTTGCGGCAGCCGGCATCGCGGCTCAACGCCAGGCATGGCTGCAGTCATCGGACCTCGAGCCATGGGTTCAGGACAAGTTGGTCGATGTCCCTTGCCGAGATGAAAACCTTTTTGGCAAGCCCATGGCCGAGAAGGCCGCTCAGCTCGAGACCGAGCACCTTACAAGGACAAGGCTGTCTAGGAAGACCTCTGCCCCTTCTCACAAGAAGAAGTGCTCGGGTAAAAAGCCCTTTTACCCGAGGAAGGGCACTGCCTACAAACAGTACCCTTAGTATCAGGCTGCCCAAGCTGTACCCCAGGGTCAGCAAGCCAAGGGGCAGGGTAATGGGCCCCGTAGGCAGAGGACACCCAAGCCTCCGGCCCCTGCTCCCACTCAGCAGGGTGGGGGTTTTTGACTCCTCAAGCATAGCCTCTCCATCCCTGCTCCCCCAACCCTGCACAGGAGGTCGCCTCGCCCTCTTTGCCCACAGGGGCTATGCACTACACTTTCATCAACTCCCTCCTCCTTATTTTCCAGGAGAGCCTCCAAGGCCTCCCCTGCACACAGATCTTCTCCTCCAGGAGCTCCAAGGCCTGTTGGTGGACAGGGCGGTGGAGCCTGTGCCCCTTCCAATGCAAGGTCAAGGGTTCTACTCCAGATATTTCCTGGTACCCAAAAGAACCGGTGGCCATCGATCTATCCTGGACCTCAGGAATCTCAACAAGTTCCTAGAGAAAGAAAAGTTCAAGATGCTTACTCTTGGAACACTTCTGCCCTACCTTCAGCAGGGAGATTGGCTATGCTCCTTAGGTCTAAAGGATGCGTACACTCACATCCTCATTCATCCAGACCACAGAAAGTACCTCAGGTTCATTGTGGGAGGAAACCATTATCAGTGCAGAGAACTGCCTTTTGGCCTAACCTCTGCTCCCAGGGTCTTTACCAAATGTCTGGCAGTGGTGGCGGCCTACCTGAGAACTCAAGGCATCTTTGTCTTTCCTTATCTGGACGACTGGCTCATAAGAGGTCAGACGTGCCAGGAGGCCCGACAGGCCACCCTCAGGACTATTGTTCTTCAAAGCTTAGGGTTTGTGATAAACTTCGCAAAGTCCACTTTGCTCCCCTCCCAGAACTTGGAGTTCATAGGGGCGAGGTTGGACTCTCTGCTGGCAAAGGCATTCTTGCCAAAAACAGAGCTCAAAGACTCATAAACTTAGCGAACCAGTTTCTCAGCAGGTCACTGATCTCTGCCAGACTCTGCCTGAGGCTTCTAGGCCACATGACTTCGACAGTACATGTGACCCCCAATGCCAGGCTCCATATGAGGCCTGCACAGTGGTGCCTTCGGAGTCAGTGGTCACAGGCCACAGGCAGCCTCAGAGACAGGATAAGGGTGTCCAGACCTTTTCTGGACTCCCTCAACTGGTGGTTGCACCCACCCAATCTACTGAAAAGGGGTGCCTTTTCAAATTCCTGGGTACACAGTGGTACTGACCACAGATGCCTCCCTGCAGGGCTGGGGGGCTCATTGTCTGAACAAGTGCACCCAGGGCCTGTGGTCTCCCTGGGAGGCCGCACAGCAGATCAATCTCCTAGAACTCAGGGCTATTCGATTAGCACTCAGAGCTTTCTCTCCTGCCCTGGCTCATCAATCTGTCCTGGTTCAGACAGACAACCAGGTAGCCATGTTTTATGTGAACAAGCAAGGCAGGACTGGGTCCAGGCTCCTTTGTCAGGAGGCACAGGACCTTTGCTCATTTGCCCTCAAGCACAACATGCTCCTCAAGGCTGTATACCTTCCAGGCCAGGAAAATTACCTGGCCGACAGGTTGAGCAGAATTCTGCAGCCCCACGAGTGGTAGCTGCATCCTTTGGTAGTTCAGAAGATCTTCCTGAAATGGGGTCTTCCTTTGATAGATCTGTTTGCCAGTCCACCGAACAAACAGCTGCCTCGGTTCTGCTCCAGACAACCGCATCCTCTGAGGGTAGCAGCAGATGCTTTTCTGATACCATGGTCTCAGGGCCTCCTGTATGCGTTTCCTCCCACGCCTTTGGTGGCCCAAACTCTGTTCAAAATTCTTGAGGACAAGGCCTCAGTCCTGCTGGTGGCTCCCAGGTGGCCGAGACAGCCTTGGTTTCCACTTCTGCTTTAGCTGGCAGTGGATCCCCCACTGCCTCTGGGGTAGCAACCCGACCTTCTCTCTCAGGATCAGGGTTCCCTTCTGCACCCCAATCTCAAAGCTCTCAATTTGATGGCCTGGAGGCTGCAAGGGTAGTTTTGGCTCCCTGGGGCCTACCTCAGGAAGTTGAGGAGGTTGTCCTAGCCTCTAGGAAACAGTCCAATAGGAAAACCTATGATCTCCAGGAACAAGCAGGAATAAGTCCTCACATATGGGTACGTCGGTACCGACGGAGCCCGTGCGGGAAAGCTCCCCAGCTTCTTAGAATAGAAGCTTTTGGGACCTCCCACTGCACATGCGCACTGCCTTCCCGCCTTCCTGAACAGCTCTCCTCAGTTTCTCTTTTTCCGCGGAGCCAGCAGGTCGTGTTCCTGTCACCGCTGAAGAAATTGTTATTTTATTTGTTTCTTTAGACCGCGTACCTGCCTTCCCCATACCGATACCGGTATCGCCGGTCTTTTCTTTCTTTCTTTAAAAAATTATAATTCTTTTTTCTTATTTTTTAGCTTTTTGGTCACTTCAGAGAGGCCTCTCGGCCTACTCAATTTCTCCTCATGGAGAAGCCAGCCCCTGGATTTAAGAAGTGTACCAAATGTAATGCTGTTATTTCAGTCACAGACACCCATGAATGGTGTCTGAAATGTTTGGGGCCTGACCATTCCATACCGGACTGCCCATCTTGCTCCCACATGTCTAAACGTGGGCTGCAGAACCGGGCCAACAAATTCCATGTGCTGTTTGCTTCAGAGAATACAGCATCACAGTCATCCAGGTCTTCTTCTCCGGATGGATCTCAGGTAACCAAACCTTCTGTGGGCAAGTCCTCAAAGAGCAAATCTCCTTCAAAGCATCGAGAGGCTCTTAGCTTAGAACTTGAGGACCCTGCCCCAGCCAAACAACCCCGGCGGGAAGTCCAACTTCCAAAAACGCCAATTCAGGGGTCTCAGGTTGATATCGATGCTACGGCCTCGACAGATCACCTGTTAGCCTGCTCTGGGGTACCGGGTCACTCCGGTACCGACATCCAGGCAGCTATGGCGTCCATGGGCGATACTGTACAGTCCATGCAGCAGGCCGTCATGGCTTTCATTAAAGCTGCAACGCCATCGGTTCCGCTTTCAGCGGTTCCGGGCCCGATACCGGTATCGTCCGCCATGCCGGTATCGAGGCCGTCCACCTCTAAACGCAAGTCGGTACCGTATGGGCTTTCGCTCCATACCGGTTCCATACCCGATACGCCCGATATCGATACCGATCGGTACGCGTATCGTGCGTTAGAGGAAAGCACCGATTCCTCTGAGGATTTTCACTCCTCTGATGATTCTGCTGAGTTTTCACTCAACTTACCTGAGGAGCCCTCTTCTCCTAAAAGGAGAATGTCCCCTCCAGAGGATTTGTCCTTCCAGGACTTTGTTTTAGATATGGCTACAGCCCTTTCTATTACCACATCCTCTGAAAAGGAACCCAGATCCAAAAAACTGGATATTTTGGGATACTCAAAGGCCCCTAAGGAGGCAGTTACCCTGCCTATCCATGAAATCCTTCAAGAACAACTGATGGATTTCTGGGAAAATCCTTTGACTTTGTCTCCTTATTCCCGTAGGTTGGACACCATGTATAGGGTCCCTCCTTCTCCTGGTTTCCAAAAGACTCAATTGCCCCACCACTCTATTGTGGTGAAGTCTGCAATGAAGAAGATTAGGAGTACCAAAAGGCACTCTTCCACCCCTCCAGGACGGGAATGTAAGACTTTGGACTCTTTTGGTAGGAAAATTTTCCAGGCTAGTATGCTTATAGCCAGGATTAATTCCTACAGTCTCTATATGGGCATGTTCCTGGAGGAACTTGCCAAAAAGGTGCGGCATTTTGCCCCCTTTATCCCTGAGGATAAAAAGCAGGGATTCCTTTCCCTAGTGAAACAACTCTTAGAGGTTTCTAAGTTCTCTAATAGGGCAGCATATGATTCCTTTGAGGGAGCCAGTAGGGCTTCGGGCATTGCTATTGCAGCCCGACGTCTTGCTTGGCTCCAGGCCTCTGATCTGGAACCTTGGGTTCTAGATGGCTTACGGAATCTGCCCTGTACAGGTGAGAACTTATTTGGGGAAGAGTGGCAAATCAAAGCCACCCAGATGGATGCTGAAAATGCCACCTTGGAAAGACTTTCAAAGTCCACTTCAATTCCTACTAAGAAAAAGTCTTTTAAAAGGCCTTACTATAAGAAGGCCAGAGTTGCTTCAAATACTGGCCAGCAGTCTTCTCAACCTCGCTATACTGCTAAGCGTCAGCAATCCAAACAAGCACGAGCTAAGCCTGCAGCAGCTACTGTAGCTCAGCAGGCTCCAACCCCTCAGGGGTTTTGACTTGCTCCTAGGGAACTTGCCACTTCTGGTTCTAACACAACCAGAACCTCTCACCATACCCGGAAGGTTGGTTCACTTTGCTCCCAGATGGGAACAAATCACAACAGAACAATGGACCCTCTCTATCATTCGAGAGGGTTACAAACTTCATTTCTCCAGCCTTCCTCCCCATCATATGGTGAGACCATTCAATTCTCCCCCATCTCTCCTAACCCTGTTGGGTCAAGAGGTTTCCTCTCTTCTTGCCCAAGGGGCCATAGAAGAGGTTCCTCTTCCTCAACAAGGGTCCGGTTTCTACTCCCCTTATTTTCTCATTCCAAAGAAGACAGGGGGATTCAGACCAATCCTAGATCTGAGAAATGAACAAATTTCTCTTCAAGGAGAAATTCAAAATGCTGTCTCTCGGCATTCTCCTTCCTTACCTCCAGGGTCAGGACTGGCTTTGTTCTCTAGACCTACAGGATGCGTATACACATATACTCATCCATCCATCCCACAGAAAGTATCTTCGCTTTCTGTTTCAGGGAAAACATTTCCAATACAGAGTACTCCCCTTCGGTCTAGCCTCTGCTCCAAGAGTATTCACAAAATGCATGGCAGTCGTAGCCGCATTTCTAAGAGGCATGGGAATCTTTGTCTTCCCATATCTGGACGACTGGCTCATCCGAGCTCCAACTCAGTCACAGGCCCAGATTTCCCTGGACCACACAAGGAGCCTTTTGCAGTATCTGGGACTGGTAGTAAACCTTCCCAAGTCCCAACTCATCCCTACTCAATCTCTAGAATTCATAGGGGCCCAGTTGGACACCATCACTGCAAGGGCCTACCTTCCACATGTTCGAGGCCAGCGCCTCCTGAGTTTGGCCTCCCAAGCTCAGTCCAGCACTCACTTGACAGCCAGGGAAATGCTACGCCTACTGGGTCATATGGCCTCCACAGTGCATGTGGTGCCCTATGCTCGTCTTCATATGAGAGCAGCTCAATGGACCCTGGCCACTCAGTGGGACTCAGGCGTCAGGAGCGCTCTCAGACCAAATACAAACCTCCGATCGTCTGTTTTGGTCCCTCCACTGGTGGACTTCCACCAAGAATCTGTTGTTGGGGGCTCCATTTCAACCATTGCTACCCCAAGCAACCCTCACAACAGATGCCTCCCAAACAGGGTGGGGAGCCCATCTGCAAACTCTCTCCACTCAGGGCACTTGGTCTCTACAGGAGACCACCCTTCATATCAATCTTCTGGAACTGCGAGCAATTTACCTTGCCCTCAAGGTCTTCCACTCCCTCCTAGCCAACCTCACTGTCCTAGTTCAGACGGACAATCAGGTGGCCATGTTTTACATAAACAAACAAGGAGGGACGGGCTCTCTGTCGCTTTGCAACGAAGCTCTAAGACTATGGGCCTTCGCCAGAGAGCATCAGATTCACCTGCTAGCAGTGTATCTCCCAGGAGTTCAAAACTCTCGGGCAGACAGGCTCAGTCGAGTTCTGCTGCCACACGAATGGTCCCTACATTTGGACCAAATAAACCGAATCTTTCAGGAATGGGGGACCCCGGACATAGACCTCTTTGCAAGTCCGTGGAATGCCAAACTTCCCCGGTTCTGTTCCAGAACTCCGTGTCAGGGAGCTCAGGCTACGGACGCCTTTCTCCTGAATTGGAGTCAGGCATTCCTATATGCCTTTCCACCCATTCCTTTGATTCCCAAGACTCTGTTTCAAACTCCAGAGGGATCATGGAACTATGATCCTCATAGCTCCACGCTGGCCACGCCAAGTGTGGTTCCCTCTACTTCTACAGCTCTCCCAGAGATCCTACTTGGATCTGGGAGCTGCGCCAGACCTCCTGTCTCAGGAGGAGGGGACTTTGTGGCACCCAAACCCCAAATCCCTTCACCTCAGTGCTTGGTTACTGAAGGCTTAAGCCTTCAAGACTTTCATCTTTCCCAACCAGTGAAAGATATCCTTTCTGCCTCTAGGAAACCCTCTACCAGGCGTTCCTATGCTTTCAAATGGAAACGTTTTTCCATTTGGTGTGCTCAGCAGGGTCTTGACCCTCTGGCACTTCCTTTGAATTCTCTTCTTGATGATCTCCTGCATCTATCCAATGCAGGCCTCAAGACGAATTCGGTAAGAGTCCATTTAAGTGCTATTGCAGCATCCTTGAAACATATAAATGGACAACCTATCTCCTCTCATCCTCTTGTTGCAAGATTCATGAGAGGCCTGACTCTCACTAAACCTCCCATCAGACCACCCCCGGTCGCATGGGATTTGAATCTAGTGCTCGGTCAACTTATGAAGCCACCTTTTGAGCCAATGTTTTCCACCTCCTTGAAATTTCTTTCCTGGAAGGTCATCTTCCTCATTGCAGTCACTTCGGCTCGCCGCATCAGTGAGCTGCAGGCTTTAGTGGCTAATCCACCTTACACAAGATTTCATCATGATAAGGTGGTCCTTAGGACGAATCCCCACTTTATGCCTAAAGTGGTCTCGCCTTTTCATCTTAATCAAGAGGTATATCTACCTGTCTTTTTTCCAGCTCCTCATGCATCCAATGCAGAGAGGAACCTTCATACTCTGGATTGTAAAAGAGCTCTCGCTTTTTACCTTAATAGGACTCAGCCACATCGAAAGTCTTCTCAACTTTTTGTGGCCTTTGATCCTTCCCATTTGGGACTTCCAGTCTCCAAGCGTACACTTTCCAATTGGATTGCTCAGTGTATTTCTTTTGCTTACCAGAGCAAAAACATTTCTCTGGAAGGCCATGTCACTGCTCACAATGTGAGGGCCATGGCAACTTCTATGGCTCATCTGCACTCTGTTTCCATAGATCAGATCTGTCGAGCCGCTACCTGGGCCTCGGTTCATACCTTCACAGCCCATTACTGTTTGGACAAGGACTCCCGCCGGGATGCCTTGTTTGGCCAGGCTGTCCTCAAGCACCTGTTCCATTCCTAAACAACTCCTGCCCACCTTCCCAGAATGGATGCCTGAGATCCATACGAAGATGGCGAACCTTTACAGGGGATCCCATGCATCTAAGCTAGGGAGTCCCCATATGTGAGGACTTATTCCTGCTTGTTCCTGGAGATAGCACAGTTACTTACCTGTAACAGGTGATCTCTGGGAACAGCAGGAATTAGTCCTCACAACCCACCCACCTCCCCTAGGAGGTGTATCTTTTATCTATCTATCTTCCTGTCCTCTCTCTGTTGACTCAGCTATAAACTCGAAAATGAGGAGAGCTGTTCAGGAAGGCGGGAAGGCAGTGCGCATGTGCAGTGGGAGGTCCCAAAAGCTTCTATTCTAAGAAGCTGGGGAGCTTTCCCGCACGGGCTCCGTCGGTACCGACGTACCCATATGTGAGGACTAATTCCTGCTGTTCCCAGAGATCACCTGTTACAGGTAAGTAACTGTGCTCTCTCAAATGGCAAAGGTTTTCTGCGTGGTGCCAGCTACGTACACAGGATCCTTTCTCCTGTACTGTACCAGTAGTGCTTCAGTACTTACTGCACTTATCCAATCAAGGACTTAAGTCCAATTCTGTTCGGGTCCACCTCTCAGCTTTAGCAGCTTACCACTCACTGGTGGATGGACATTCTCTCTCGGTTCACCCCTTGGTGTCCCGCTTTCTCAGAGGCTTGCTTTTGCTCAAGCCTCCAATCCGTCGTCCTGCTCCTGAGTGGGAGTTGAATGGGGTCTTGCAGCAACTGACTCGCCCACCTTTTGAGCCGATGGCTACTTGCCCCCTATGCTTCCTGTTCTGGAAGACACTCTTCTTGATAGCCCTAACCTCGGCCAGGCGAGTGAGTGAGCTTCAGGCCCTGGTCTGTGACAGGCCTTACACTCGCTTCTATAGGAACAGGGTAGTCCTTAGGACTCATCCAAACTTCCTCCCTAAAGTTGTCTCCTCTTTTCACCTCAACCAGGAGGTGGTTCTTCCAACATTCTTCCCTAGGCCTCATGCAAGCCAGGCTGAAGCAGTTCTGCATACCCTGGACTGTAGGAGGGCCTTATCCTTCTACCTTGACTGTACGCAGGGGCATAGAAGGGCTACTCAGCTCTTCGTGTCTTTTGACCCTAATAAGTTGGGGTTGGCTGTGTCCAAGCGTACCTTGTCCATCTGGGTAGCTGACTGTATCACCTGGGCTTACAGGGCGGCTGACCTTCCTTTGCAGGGTCGGGTCACGGCCCACCGTGTCAGGGCAATGGCTGCCTCAGTGGCTCATCTCTGCTCTGTACCATTGGTAGACATCTGCAGGGCTGCAACTTGGTCTTCAAGCCAGACTTTTGCGGCCCATTATTGTCTGGAGAGGGAGTCCTGTAGGGACAGTGCTTTTGGCCAGGCAGTACTCCGGAATCTCTTTGAGGTTTAGGCAACTCCTGCCCTCCTGCCCTCTTGGGCTACCGGTGGAGGTTGTGTCAGTGAAAAGCCTTTCTTTGCTGCTGGGACTAGAGGGAGTCCTCTTGTTCAGCCTGGGTTCCTTGGTAGCCCAGAGCTAGGGAGTCACCCATATGTGAGGACTGACTTCCTGCTTGGTCCTGGAGAAAGAGTAGTTACTCACCTGTAACAGGTGTTCTCCAGGAGCAGCAGGAATCAGTCCTCACAACCCTCCCTCCTCCCCTGGGAGTTGAAGTTGTTCATAGTTTCTTTTACTTTTTGTGCGCTGTTCTTAGCTATGTCATTTGACTGAGGTAAGATGGCACCTTTAGGCGGGAAGGGAACCGCGTATGCGTGCCTGCATTCCCAAAGGCTTTCATGGAAAGCTGGGGAAATGCTCCGCTAGAGCTTCATCGGCGTCGATGACACCCATATGTGAGGACTGATTCCTGCTGCTCCTGGAGAACACCTGTTACAGGTGAGTAACTACTCTTTCTCCTGCCTTGATGCAGCTGGTGCTGCAGTACCTTCTCCATCTCTTGAACTATGTCAGGGTGCACGGTGCATCTCAGTACCCTGGTGGCGCATCACCATCTGTTGGATGGCAAACCCCTCTCGGTCCAGCTGCTGGTGACCCACTTGAGGGGAATTCTTTTATCAAAACTCCTGGTTTGCCCTTTGGCAACCGAGTGAGACCTCAATGTTGTATGGTGCAGCTCACTTGCCTGCCTTTTGAGCCCCTGGCTACCTGCCACTTGCATTACCTCTCGTGGAAGGTGGTGTTCTGGTTGCGCTCTCGTCCACTTGCAGGGTTATCGAGCTTCAAGCCTTAGTGGCGGAGGTGCCATATACCAAGTTCTACAAGGTTAGGGTGGTGCTCCACACACACCCTAAATTCCTTCCAAAGGTAGTATCACTCTTCCACCTCAATCAAGAGGTGGTGCTGCCCACCTTCTTCCCAAGACCCCACGCCAGTAGGGTGAAGACTGTCTGTCTTTCACACCTTGGACTGTAAGAGGGCCCTATCCTCCTACATTCAACATACACAGGGCCACCGTAAAGCTTCTCAGCTTTCTGTTTCGTATGATCCCAGTAGGCTGGGGAGGCGGTGACCAAACGTACACCGTCTACCTGAGTGGCGCACTGTATTGCCCTCGCTTATGAGCAGGTGGGGGTTCCCGCTGGAAGGCTGGGTCACAGCGCACTGTGTCAGGGCCATGGCAGCTTCTATGGCAAACCCGCCTCTTTCCTGAGGGTGGGCATCTGCTAGGCCACCACCAGATATTCAGTTCATACCTTCGCAGTTCATTACTGCCTGGAAAGGGAGTCCCAACGGGGCAGTACCTTTTGGCCAGGTTGTGCTCCATAATCTTTTCGGGGTCTAGGCAGCTCCTACCCTTCATCCCTTCTGTGTTCAGCCTACCATATCATCTCTTCTATTAGACACACGGGTCCTACTGCAGTCTGTGCCTGCGGACTCATTTGCTGCTGCTCGCGGCTTCCCTTGAGGGTAACTGAGTTTTTTCTCTATGGGCTTTTGGTAGCCTGTAGCTAGGGAGTCCCATATGTGAGGACTGACTTCTTGTTTGTTCCTGGAGAAAGTGTAGTTACTCACATGTAACAAGTGTTCTCTGGAGACATCATGAATCGGTCCTCACAACCCTCTTTCCTCTCCTTGGAGTTGCTCCTTTATTTTTGTCTTTAGCTTTGTTATTTGAGTGAGCAAGATGGCACCCTTGGGCAGGAAGGGGATCACGCATGTGTGGTGGCATCTCCCAAAGGCTTTCTTTGAAAGCTGGGGGAATCTTCTATGAGGGCTCTGTCCGCGCCGACATCACCCTTATGTGAGGACTGATTTCGGCTGTCTTTGGAGAACACTTGTTACACGTGAGTAACTACGCTAAAGGGGAAGTGCTACTGCTAGGTGATTTCAATATGCCGGATGTTGATTGGCATATCCCTGCTGCAGTGTCATCTAGAAATAAGAAGATCCTGGATTCTCTACAGAGAGAACTATTAAGGGAACTGGTAACAGAACCCACACGTAAAGGGGCCATACTGGACTTGATGCTTGCCAATGGTAAAAATGTTTCTGATGCTATAGTGGGAGATCATCTCTCGCATCCAGTGATCACCAAATGGTATGGTTCAGTATTAGGACTAGGACTGATAAAATCCATTCAAAAGCGAGGGTCTTAGACTTTAGGAAAACTAACTTTGCCAAGATGGGACAATACCTCAAGGAGTCGTTAGCGGGATGGGAACAGCTGGGGGATGTTGAAAAGAGAATATTTTAAGGGCAATCAACCTTTTTGTTAGAATGGCAAATAAAGGTAAAAGGAAAAGGGGGCTGCTATGGTTCTCAAAAAAAGTAGCTGAATAGGTGAAGAAAAAGAGGGGGGCCTTCATGAAATACAAGAGATCACAAAGAGAGGAAGACAGACATCTATATTTGGAAAAACTTAGAGAAGCTAGCAAAGTAGTCAGGAAAACAAAGATACAAAAAGAAGACGAAATAGCCAATGCAATAAAATGGGGGGGGGGGGGGGGATAAGACCCTTTTCAGATATGTTAGTGTGAGGAGGAAGGGCAAAAGTGGTATTGTCAGACTCAAGGGTGAAGGGGAGGAATATGTAGAAGCTGATGAGAATAAAGCCAAATTGATTAACAAATATTTCTGTTCCTGTTCAAAGACGAAGGTCCAGAAGCAGGACCTCCGTTAACAACCAGAAATAGGAAAAGAAGCAACTGGGATCTCAAACTGTTTTTAGAAGACTGTGTTCATGAGGAACTAGCTAAACTAAAAGTAGACAGTGATGGGACAGGATGGGATACATCAGAGAATACTGAAGGAACTTGGGGACATTCTAGCAGGTCCACTGTCTGACCTTTTCATTGCCTCTTTGGAGTCAGGAGTGGTGCCAAAGGATTAGAGAGTGGCACATGTGGTCCCTTTACACAAAAGCGGAAGTAAGGATATGGTTGAAAACTACAGGCCGGTTAGTTTAACCTCAATGGTGAGTAAAGTATTGGAAATGCTGCTGAAAGAGAAAATAATGAGGTTTTTGGAGTCCAATGGATTACCAGATCCAAGGCAGCATGGATTCACCAGAGGCAGGTCTTGTCAGACAAATCTGATTGATTTCTTTGACTTGTTGACCAGGGAGTTGAACTGAGGGAGAACCCTAGATGTGGTGTACTTGGTTTTCAGTAAAGTCTTTAACACCGTTCCTCACAGGCGACTTATAAACAAACTGAGCCCCCTAGGGATGCATCCTAAAGTTACTGATTGGGTTAGAAATTGGTTGAGTAGGAGTTGACAAAGTGTAGAGGTAAATGGAGTTTACTCTGAGAAGGATGTTACCAGTGGTGTGCCACATGGATCTGTCCTTGGTCTGATCACTTTTAACATCTTTGTTAGTAATATTGCGGAAGGGCTGTCAGGTAAGGTTTGCCTCTTTGCGGATGATACCAAAATCTGAAATAGAGTAAACACCCAAGAAGGAGTAGATAACATGAGGGGGGATCTAGCTAAGCTTGAAGAATGGTCTAGAATTTGGCAGCTGAGATTTAATGCTAAAAAAAATTCAGGGTCATGCATTTGGGCTGCAAAAATCCAAGGAAGCGGGACAGTGTAGGTGTTGAATTACTTTTGTCTGCAAAAGACGAGCGGGGCCTGGGCGTGATCGTGTCTGATGATTTTAAAGGAGCTAAACAGGTAGAAAAGGCGATGACGAAAGCTGGAAGGAAGCTAGAATGGTGCATAGGGAGAGGAATGGCCTGCAGAAAAAAGGATGTGATAGTGCCTCTAAGTCTTTGGTGCGACCTCATTTGGAGTATTGTGTGCAATTCTGGAGACCGCACCTTCAAAAGGACATAAACAGACTGGAGTTAGTACAGATGGTGGCTATTAAAAATGGTCTTTGTTATAAAGCATATGAGGACAGACTTAAGGATCTTAATATGTATACTTTAGAGGAAAGGCGGGATAGAGGAGATATGATAGAAACGCTTAGATATCTCTATGGCATAAATGCACAAGGGGAGAGCCTCTTTCAATTGAAAGCAAGTTCTGCTATGAGGGGATATAAGATGAGGGTGAAAGGGGATAAACTCAGGAGTAATATGTGGAAATATTTCTTTACGAAAAGAGTGGTAGATGCGTGAAATAGTCTCCCAGTGGAGGTGGTAGAGATGAGGACAGTATCTGAATTCAAAAAAATATGGGACAAACACACAGGATCTGTAAAGGAAAAAAAGAAAACTATTGTAGTAGTTGATATGGAAGGGCAGACTTGATACGCCATGTGGTCTTTTTCTGCCGTCATGTTTGTTTCTTCCCGAGGCCGCATGCCAACCAGGGGGAAGCAGCGTTGCACACGCTGGACTGTAAGTATGCCTTGGCCTTCTTTATTGAGCATACTAAAGCCTACTGTCGATCTACCTAGCTGTTCGTCTCTCTTAACCCTAGTAAGTTGTGGACTGCTGTCTAAGTGCACGCTGTCCTTGTATTTGGTGGATTGCATCGCCTTGGCGTTTTCTCAGGTCAAACATAGAGAAGGGGGAGAAGGAAACTCTGCAATTAACACAGTCCAGCCTAAGAGCAGAGAGAAACCACAGTCACACCAGTTGTATCATCACAAAACCATTTTCTTACGAGGACCCAATTTGGCCAAGTTTCAGCATTAAGGCCTGCATCAAGGGTCAGTTCCATAAATTGGAGCCATCCAATTGGAATTCACAATGCTAGATAAAGGCAATATTTGACCTTCAATTGTCACTCATTAGCACTATGAATTGCAATTGGATGTTTTCTCAGGCCGGCCTGAATGGTTGCTGCCGAACAGAATAAGAAGAAACTGTACACAGAGCACACTAGCCATACTTGAGTCCACCAAGAGCAACCAAACCGCATGCAACAGAGCATTCTCGCTTTACTCGCTCAAGCTTTGGAATTCACTCCCTCAAAACCTAAGAAAAATACCAGACCTCGCAGCATTCTGTAAACAATTCAAAACACACTTAGTTGAAGGGTGATCAAGCTACCTAACTACCAGCTCACCGGATACTCCACCCCAACCCACATCCCCCACCTAACTACAGGTGGCATCTACTCATAACGAAGGACCCAAAACAGCTCCTGGACACTATATCCACACCAAAAACTGAAACCCATCGCTCATCACCCATCCAAAACTATGGACTACTCTCATTTATTCATTAATATACCATAGTTATATGTAAATTCTATATTCTATGTAAAAGCGCACCATTCTTATTCTTTGTTCAAGACTACATGCATAACTTATATCACTCCTTGTCACTAGACCCTTTTCGCTGTAACCATTTTGTTCATTGTTATACTTATGTCACCTATACCATGTAAAACATTTGTTAAATCATATAGTATTGTTATCTTATATCACATATATATGCTAAAAGGTTTATGCTCATTCCATGTTAATAGCACGTTCCTTGTATTACGTTCAATGTAAACCACTTTGATTTATAAATAAAGTAGTATAACCACCATGAGAAACTTATGCAGTGCCGCATAACTCATTATATTGTTGCATAAAGTAGACTGTATTTATTCATCGTGTCTCCTTGTTAAGGGACTGGTTATTTATACCCTATTTTACCTGTTATACCTGCTTAATGCATACCCATGTTTAATTTTCCTGTTTAATGTATACCCAAGTTATTATACCTGTTTCACTGTAAGCACAAATCACGAAATTGAGATGTGCAACTCTTATGTTCATTGTAAACTGCACTGATGTCGAATAGCGCGGTATAAAAGAGACTGCAAATAAATAAATTAATTAATTAAATTAAATATAAGAATGAATAAATAAATAACCTTGAGGGTCACGTCACGGCTCATAATGTTTGCGTCATGGCTGCTTCTGTCACTAACTTCTGCTCAGCTTCCATCAAGGAAATCTGCAAGTCTCCCACATGGTCTTTGGTCCACACGTTCATAGCCCACTGTTGTCTGGATGTGGATTCCTGATGGGACAGCAGCTTGTGCTATGGCATCTCTCTGTGTATTGGGTCCAACTCCTTCCCACTAGCCCTTCTGTCCGTCCAGGCTACCTGCAAATGTTGACTAACCTCAGTGCTGCTGTATGCTAAGGATGCTGAATTGGTTGAGTCCCTAGGGGGACTACCTTGCTGCTGTTCTTCTCCAGTTTTGTTGCTCCCTTTGGGCTTTGGGCCTTCTTGGTTTTTCAGTAGCCTGTAGCTTGGGATTTCCATACGTGAGGATTCACTTCCTGCTTGTCCACAGAGAAAGCATAGTTACTCATCTATAGTAGGTGTTCTCTGTGGATAGCAGGAATAAATCCTCACAACCCTCCCACCTCCCGAGGAGGTTTTTTTTTTTTCTTGACTACTGCTTTGAAATTTGACTGGAGCAGATGGTGCTGCAGCAGGTGGGAAGGCAGGCACGCTTGCACGGTACAGCTTCCAAAAGATTCCAGTGGAAGCTGGGGAGCATTCGAGGTGGGCTCCATTAGTGACATCACCCATACATGAGGACTTATTCCTGCAATCCATGGAGAACATCTGCTACAGGTGAGTAACTAGCTTTTCCATCTCTCTAGAAGGCTTACAATCTAAATTTGTGACTTGCCTAAAGCCATAAGGAGTGCCCTAACCATTAGGCTACTCCTTCACTTCAATAGCTTTGTTATTGATTGAAAAGACACAGTGACTGTTGGCAGCATTGTAACCCAACGCTCATGCTCAGGAGGCCTTGCAGGGCTCACCTGAGCTTTTGGAAATATCTGAGAGGAATGTACCAAAGATGATGCCTATTCATGTGGTTCCATTCTCCTGCTGTCTTCAGAGAACCACCATGACAGGAAAGCAAGTCTGCTTCCCACTTAAACGACTTTAGTTTCCTAGTTTCCCAGAAAAAGCATATATGCCTATAATTCTGTTAATGGTTAAGCCAGAGGTTCCCAATCTTTTTGATTGTGTAGACACCGTTTTAAGCTCCAAAAAATTCAGAGACCCCTTGTTCATCCCCACCACTCTTCTCAAGTCCCTCCTTTCAGCACCAAACCTGCCCCCACTAACCATTTTTATCTGCCTTTCCCTTACTATCTCTACAAATCTCTCCTCTCACCCCCCCATCCCAGTCATTCACTACTAGTATCTCTCTTCCCCATCTCAACCAATCCCAACCAGCTTCTTTCTCTCCCCCCCCCCCCCATCAGTTTCTTTCTCTCCCTCCAGCTAATCCCCATCATTAGCAATGTTCCCTCTAATTTTCTGTAGGCTGTGTGCGCATAAAATATCAGCTGTGCAGCTTTTGAAGGAAGGTTAAATTTTTGTGCGCCACATAACGACACTCGGAGTTATATACTTTAAAATTTGACTACATGTCAGAATACAGTATGTACACTACACTGATTTTAATCAAATTAAATGAAAATAGACTATTACTAAATGAAGCAGAAAATTTCTAGTAATTACAATCACAACTTTTAAATCTTAAGACGTCTGTGTTGTTTTCTACTAGAATCAGAACCGTAATTTTTGTGCGCTCTGTTGTAAAGTATGTGCGCTCGCTCGGCGAGGTGTGTGCACACGCACCCCCGCACAGCTTAGAGGGAACAGTGATCATTAGTATCTCTCCCTGTTTTCATCAATTGATACCGCCCTGTTGTTCCCAGGACCTGCAAGTGCATGGGCAAAGGGAGAACTACTGCTTGTGGCCGCCATAGCAGTTTCTGATTATACTGGCCCTGTCACCGTTACTGCTTCCACTTCCAGTTTGTGCAATCTCCTGTGACCACACCTCCACAGCTGCTGTTGCTTCTGTTCCCCATGACTTCTAATATTGCTACCACTATTTCTGCAGCCACTGCTGTTCTTGCCTTGACAGTAGCTTTTGTATTCTGCTGGCATGGATTATAGAATCATGAAGACTTTTTTCGGTATCTCATGGATCCCCTGTAATGGTATTGACTTCCCAGGGGTCTTGTGGGCCACAGGTTGGGAACCACTGGGCTGAGTAATATGGTTATCTGTCGTAAGACTGCAGTATCTATAGTACAGTTATGTATGTTTCTTAGTCATCTGCTGACAGATGTATAGGTTTTGTAGCTCAGTGGTCAGAGTACTGGTCCTGTAAACCAGAGGTCGTGAGTTTGTTTCTCATCAGTGCCTGACTTTGTCTTCCCAGTGTCATTTTTCTGAGGCACTATAGGAACTGCCGCTTTCCTGCTGTTGTCCTCAAGGGAATCTTTGAAAGCTTCTTAAATTTACTTTCTAGTGGACATTGAGTGAGATCAGTGCCTTGTATTGTATATCCTTTTTTTTGGTGTTTTGAAAGGTAAATATTTTTCTTGTCATGACATTATCAGATAGATGCAGACCAGGAGGAGGATTGTCTTTTCAATCCACTGCTTTGGCCAACAAGCTGTGCATGATCAGCAACCTTCCCTTCAAAGCCAGATACATCACCACCTGGCTTTGACTTGTCATCCATGACATGCATAACTGAAATATGGAGATCTCGCAAAGCAGTACTGAGGCACATTAACATGTTGGTATCATGGAAGAAGCTTACATTGCTACTACCTGTTCTGTATAGGAATATTCGTTTGAGTTTTTAATGCTGTTGCTCTGTAAAATTGTCTTAGACAATGTTTTAATGTGATTTGAAGAAACTGGAAACTGATAATGTTTCTCAGAACGCCAGTAATGGTTAGAACCCGACTCTGCTCACCTTGGGGCTTATTATGGTCCTTTGTTTTTCTTTCCTAGGTGATTGGTGTGAAACTGACTGGGCAGCTCTCTGGTTGGACCTCTCCCAAAGATGTCATTCTGAAGGTGGCTGGGATTCTCACGGTGAAAGGCGGGACTGGTGCTATTTTGGAGTATCATGGGCCAGGTGTAGATTCCATGTCCTGCACAGGTAAGATTTGCACTCTCTATGAAATTTAAGTCTGAACAAGGGTTAAGAAAAGCCATGCTTACTGATTTACTTAATTTCCATAGACAAGCAGGATTGAGTCAGGTACACAAGTGAGTAGCATTGCACATTGCCATGTCGAAACAACTTCTCAAAACACACCGGCATCGCGAAAACCAATTCCGGTGCCGGTTCTACCCTTTATTTTTTCATTTACTTAATTTTAATTTCTTTTTCGATTTTCATTTTTCCATGTGGGCCTCTCGCCCACCATCTCCACTATGGATAAAACCCATAGCGGTTTCAAAAAGTGTACAAAATGCTCCAGCACCATCTCTGTCACAGATAGGCACGACTGGTACTTGAAATGCCTTGGTCCAGATAATTTTTCAGTCTTGCTTCCTATGTAAGTTCATGACCTCCATTTGCCGGGTCTTGCTCCCTATGTAAGCTCATGACCAAGAGGTGTCTTGGAAACTGGGCCAAAAAATTGGGTTTACTATTTCCTTTGGACTCTGTCTCTTTTGACCTTGACATCCTCGAGGACATAGTCTTCCTCCCGAGTTTCAAAAATCTCTAAGAGCACCGAACATGGAATAGGCACCAAGATAGAAAACATCGAGATTCCCATCGAAGACTTCATGGGATCCAAAAGAAAAACCTCGGGACTCCAAAGACAAATCCATGGAATCAAGTAACAGATCCAGGGATTCCAGAGAGAAGTCGTGAGGATCGTGGGAGAGGTCCCTACTCCGAGCACAGAGATTCTCCAAGGGCCTCTTCTGACTCTGGCTATCCAGCCAAGCCTCCCCAGCAGGAGACTTGTCCTCTAAAGCCTCTGTGGGGAACCGGGAGGCTGCTGAGGCATCACCCTCTGGAGAGCCACCAGTGCTGTGCTCTGATAGGATGGTAACAATCCCCGTTCTTATAGAAGAGACACTGGTAACCTCCTTGAATCAGCGTATGCTATCCATAGAGAAGACCTTGGCAGCACTCCTCTACACCAATAGCACAAGGACTATCGGTATCTATACCAGCACTGACTCCTGATGCCCCAGGTCTTCATATTCCAGCCCCGATGGCAGGACTGGCTTCAGGGGCTGTGTCCGCTTGGTCTGTACTGGGAATGATACATCTATCAGGACAGCAGCAAAATGTTACCAAGGAGTACTGGTATCAACATCAATCCCACGTGCATTGACACAGACAGCACTCCCTTTGCTCAGAATCAGATTCCAATCATCAGTCCTTTGACTCCACCCCCAGAGGACATGTCCTTTCAGTTTATACAGGACATGGTGGCAGAATTATCGATTACGACCACAGCTGAACCAGAGCCTCGGGTGGAAGAACTGGAGATCATCCAATACCCAACAGCCTCAAAGGAAGCTACTATCCTACTGGTGCATTGGATACTGCACAACCTTATGTTCCACATGTGGAAGACCCCTCTCACGGTGTCACCCATAAGTAGGAGGCTCGATACATGTATCAAGTACCGGCCATCCCAGGCTTCCAGAAGCCGCAGTTGCTGCATCACTCCATTGTAGTGGAATCGACAATGCACAGGATAAAAAGTGGCAAAACCCATGCATCGATATCCCCCAGGAAGGGAATCGAGAAACCTAGATGCCTTTGCATGCCAGTCTTTCCAGGCTGCAATGTTGATGAGTCGAATCAACTCCTATACCTTATATATGGGTATGTTCCTCAAGGAATTCAACAAGGACTGGGGAGAGCTTCCTTCCCTTCATCCCTGAGGAGAAGAAACCTGCCTTTGAGACTGTCCTAAGACATAGCCAGAACATCTCCAAATTTGTGAACAGAGCAGCCTTTGAATCTACTAGCAGGGCACACAGACTGGCATGACTTGGGTCCAGGATAAATTGGGCAATATCCCCTGTACAGGTGAGAACCTGTTTGGAAAAACTGGAGGGAGAAAGCTGGAGAGCTGGAAACAGATGATACCATGTTGAAGAGGCTCTCCAGGAAAACTGCTGAGCTCTCAAAGAAGAAATCAGCAGCCAGCCTCAACAGAAACAGGGGCTAAGACCAGCAAAGAAGCCTAAAATTGCAAAGCGACAACCATCCACACAGGCCCAAACAGCGCCTAGTTTTTACTCATTCCTAGGGAGCATTGCCACCTTGCCCCTGCAGGTTCCCAGTCCTCTCCACATAGCAGGCCGGCTATGTGGAGAGGATTGGGAACGTCATCACCTCAGAGCAGTGGACACTGCACATCATCCAGGGAGGTTATCAGTTGAACTTGTCGTCCCCCTCATCATTTCAGAGGGGAATATCCCACGCAGTCTCCCCTAACGACTCTATTCAAACAAGAGGTGTCCACCCTGCTTTCCCAAGGAGCCATAGAAAAGGTTCTACAAGACCAACTTCTTGAAGGCTTCTACTCCCCTTACTTCCTTATTCCAAAGAAGTCAGGAGGCAACAGGTGCATACTCGACCTCAGGGATCTCAACAAATTCCTGATCAAAGAGAAGTTCAAAATGATTTCTCTGGAAACTCTCCTTCCCTATCTGCAGGAACAAGACTGGCTATGTTCCCTAGACCTCAAAGGGGTGTATACCCATATTCATCCAGGATACAGGCAATTTCTCCACTTCATCTTTCAAGGGACCCACCATCAATACCTGGTCCTCCCTTGTGGCCTGGCATCTGCTCTCAGGGTATTTACAAAATGCATGGCAGTGATGGCCGCATATCTACACAACATGGGGATCTTCGTCTTCCCCTATTTAGATGATTGACTGATAAAGGCAGACTCTCCTGGAGAGCTCTGCACATCACTTCAACGAGTTCTAGCTATCTTACAACATCTGAGCTTTGTCGCAAATCTCCCAAAGTCCCATCTATCCCCATCTCAAAGGCTGGACTTCATTGGAGCCATGCTAGATGCTCAGCAAGCCAGAGTCTTCTTACCACTAGATCGCCTGCACCAACTAGTAGATCTAGCCAACCACATGCATCAGCAGTCAAGATTAACAGCTTAAGACTTCCTACGTCTCTTAGTCTACATGACATCCACAGTGCATGTAGTTCCATATGTAAAACTACATATGAGCCTAATACAATGGAACTTAGCATCCCAATGGACACAGGCCACAGGGAACTTGTGGGACCTGATTCATATTACCCACCCCTTGGTTCAATCCCTCCGCTGGTGGTGCACACCCAGCAAACCTCCTCTGATGATCACCTTTTTGGATGCCTCAACCTCGACACATCCTCACCATGGATGTATCCAAGTAGGGTTGGGGAGCCCACCTGAACTTCAGAGGGACTGTGGACATCCTAGGAATCAGCTCTTCAAATCAACCTGCACAAACTTCGAGCAATCATGAATGTCTTGCAGGTGTTCCAACACCACCTCTCGAACAGCCAAGTGCTAGTCAGGACAGACATTCAGGTTGCAGTGTTCTATGCGAACAAGCAAGGCGGGACAGACTGTCTTCCCCTCTGTGAGGAGGCCTGCCACCTTTGGAACTTTATCTCCCAGCACATCCACCTCCATGCAGTGTATATTCTGGGCAATCACAATCACCTGGCGGACAAACTGAGTCTGATCATGCCACCCACATGAGTAGCTCCTCGATTCTCTCACAGTGGCACCTATCTTCCAAGCTTGGGGAACCCCTGTCATTGATCTCTTTGCCACTCCACAGAATAGTCAACTCCTGTAGTGCTGCTCCAGAGTACCATCCAAACTCAGCCAGGCACCCGATGCTTTTCTACTTCACTGGGGTCAGGGTTCTACTATGTTTCCCCTCACACCCCTTTATACCAAAGATCACCTTCAAACTTCAGACAGACAGGGGCAATATGATACTCATAGCCCCCTTCTGGCCCAGTCAGTCTTGGTTTCCCCTGCTACTACATCTGGCACAGACACAGCCAATGCGACTGGGTTGCAATCCAGGTCTTCTATCCCAGGACAACGGAACAGTCCTACATCCCAATCTGCGATCTCTCTGCCTAACTGCATGGCTGCTGAAGGGATGATATGCTCGCATCTTGACCTTCCCCAGGAAGTAAAGGACATCCCTCTAGCTTCCAGAAAACCATTCACCAGATGAGTGTACTCATTTAAATGGCAAAGATTTGGATCATGGTGCTCAAGAACAACCTGAATGCACCAGTATCTACACTTCCACAGTACCTACTGCATTTGTCCTCTTCAGGACTCAAAACCAATTTGGTACATGTTTACCTCAGAGCAATTTCAGTTTTTCACATACCAGTCGATGGTCAACCTATCTTCATGCACCCTCTAGTGACATGTTTTATGAGCGGTCTGCTCTCTAAGCCACCCCTTCGACCTCCACCAGTTGCTTGGGATCTTAACGTGGTCTTGGCTCAGCTTCTCAAACCTCCATTTGAGCCCCTAGCGACCACTCACCTACAGTACTTGTCTTGGAAAGTCCTATTCCTCATTGCCCTGACCCTCAGCCAGGCGCATCGGTGAACTGCAGGCCTTGGTGGCTCATCCACCATATACCAGATTCCATCATGACAAGATCATCCTGCGATACACCCCACTTCCTACCAACAGTGGCATCGCCTTCCCACATCAATCATTCTGTTATCCTTCCAGTCTTCTTTCCAAGACCTCATTCTTCTCGTGCAGAAGCAACTCTGCACACCTTGGATTGTAAACTGGCCCTGGCCTTCTATCTCCAAAGGACCCAGGCTTTCTGAAAATCCTCACAATTGATAGTTTCCTTTGATCCCACTTGCTTGGGGCTTCCTGTAACAAAACACTCTCTAGATCTGGGGTCACCAACCTCCAGAGGGCTGCGGGCCGCACAGCCGACTACCGGGAGCCTCGCGGGCCGCACCCCCCTTCTCCCCGCCCCCGCGAAAAAAAACAACAAACGCAAAATTATGAAAACAATGGCTGATCACCTTTATTGAATTTAATGAGATGGCTGATGATTCATGCTAGCAGACAAACGCTTAAAGTCCGGCTTCACAGATGACACTGACAGGAGAAGGGACGCTTGCAAGTGGTTGTCGGTGAGCTGCGAGCGTGTGGATACAATGGCTGGAATCCTTGGCGGGCCGCACGTAATGTTAACTGGGGTAGAGCCTCGCGGGCCGCACGAAGGGACCTCGTGGGCCGCAGGTTGGTGACCCCTGCTCTAGATAGTGGACTGTATTTCATTTGCTTATGATCAAGCAGGCCTAACCCTCACCAGGCATGTCACTGCTCACAATGTCCGAGCCTTAGCAACCTCTCTACCCATCCTATGCTCAGTAGCCATTGATGAAATCTGTCGAGTAGCAACCTGGTCCTCCATACACACGTTTGCTGCCCACTATTGCTTGGACAAGGACTCCCACCGGGATACGGCCTTGGGCCAGGTGGTCCTCGAACATCTCTTTGGAACATAACTACAACTCTTTCCCCCCCCCCCCGCCCACACTCTTCTTACCAGATCTCCATGGCAGGGATGTCTATGTCAAACTGAACCCTGTCTGACTACTCGGATCTGGTATCTCCAGGAACAAGAAGGAATGTAGTCTTCATATATAGGTGACATCGGCACCGACGGAGTCCTCGCAGGAACGCTCCGCAGCATCCTATAGAAAAGCCTTTGGGAGTACTCCACTGTGCCTGTGTGACTGCCTTCCTGCTCTTCTTACCCCCTCTCCTCAGTTCTTTTTCTGCAGAGCCAGCAGGATTAGTATCCCACTTTTCTTCAGGAACAAGCAGGAAATCATTCCTCACATATGGGTGACATTGGCGCTGATGGAGCCCTCACGGAAGCATCTCCGCAGCTTTTAAAGAAAGGCTTTGGGAGATGCCACCACGCATGCATAGTCCCCTTCTCGCCCAAGGGTGCTATCAGTCTCCCTTTTTCTGCAAAGCCCTACAAATGTTTTGTCCCTGGAAAAAAAGTTTTCTTAACTCATATATTGTATTTTTCCGGCTTGCGCTAGCTCTTTCCCACCTTTGGGACCCCTGCTGAGGCACCGGACCTCAAAATTTTAGCTTTTGTTGTATTTTTATTTTTCAGTGCTTTCGCACCCTTTTCAACCGCTGGCCATGGCGAGGGTCTTTGACTTTCCTGGAGTCCTTTTCACCTCGGTGGCCACCAGTTTTAAAAAAAATGTGATCAGTGTTCAAGAAATATGCCCATCACCTACACGCATGATTGTTGCTTCTGGTTTCTGGGCGCTGACCAGGACCCAGAGAAATGCCCCTTTTGCATGAAAATGTCCACAAAGGCCATCCAAAGCCTTGGCTTAAGCAGGATGACATTTTCCACAAGGCAGACTCCACACCGGTAGCCTCACACTCAAAGGTCCCGCACAACTCCTCTGAGCTGCGGAAGGCTCCTGTGGCCCCTCATTGGACCCGCAGGCACTCCGAACATGGTACTGCAGAGCGAGAGTGTAAGATGACTACCTTGAGGGCCTCTTCCAGAGATGTGGACAACACGGGAAGTCCTGCGCCCTGTCCCTGGTGAGATCTGAAGGAGTTGGAGTGGGAGCATCCCCAAAAGATCCCCATAATGGATGTTTTGGCCTCCGCCGCCGGACCTCGGTCTCCCGAGAGCTGCCCCTTCAAGGATCCTCTCTCCTCCTTGACACCTGACCCGGTCACTCCGGTGTCTGTGTCAATGGCTGCTACCCCCAAGCAGGAAGCCCGTATGTTGGCCCTGGAGCGCAGCATTTCTGTGTTCATTGCTTCCCAGTGGGTGCTGCCCAGCCCTGGTAAGACTGCAGGGACCTCGAGGACTCCCTGGACCGTTGAAATGATCGCTGAGAGCCAGATGCCTCTGTCAGATCCTTGGAAAGAGTCTTGCTCCCGTTCCTCAGAAGAGAGGTCTTCACAGACGAGCGCCTCTGGCTCCGGCCATGCCCCACCCTCGAAGCACCCAAGAATGGAGTTGTCAGTGCTCCTGCAGCCAGCAGGCTTCGAATCCTCCTCGGAGTACTCAACTGGGAGTTTATTGAGACAACCCCAAAGACTTGAGCCCACTGAGACCTCCCCTCGGACCAGTCTCTGCCGGCTGCCAAGCACCGATCCCCACCTGAGGACTTTTCCTCAGGGACATGGCTCGGGCACTCTCCCTCACAGTTGGAGGACGGCCCTCATACGGAGGAACTCTATATCCTCCAGTATGAGGCCCACCAAAGGAGACCTTGATGGTCACCATCCCTTCCATCCTTACCCGGCTCCTCCTCAGGATGTGGGAGACCCCTGTGTCAATATCCATCATCAGCTGTCGGCTGGATACGATGTACTGAGTTCAGCGTAGCCTAGGCTTCCATAAGGTGCAACTCCTCCACACTTCCATGGTGGTCGAGTCAGCCATGTGCCGGCAAAAAAGCCCGAAGTTGCACTCTTTGGTGCCCCCAGGCAGGGAGTCCTGTGCCCTCAACGCTCTTGGGCGTAAATGCTACCAGGGCTCGATGCTGACCTGCTGTATCCAGACTTGCCAGCTCTGTATTGGCTTGTTCCTCTGGCACCTGGCCAAGGAGCTTGGGGGCTTTGCGGCTGGCCTCAATGGAGACCACTTCCGGTATTTCCAGATTCTTTCGAAGTCTTTCTCGGAGTGCTTCAAGTATTTGTCTTGAGCTGCCCACGACAGCTTCAAATCCAGTTCGAGAGTGACGGTTGCGGGCATAGGTGCTCGATACCAGGCCTGGCTCCAGTCATTGGATCTCAAGCAGTGGGTACAAGAGAGGCTTCTTGATGTCCCCTGCCTCGGTGAACAGCTTTTCGGTAAGCCTATGGAGGACAAAGCGGCTGAAATAGAGACAGAGTACCATCTCTTGAAGAAAACATCCACCTTGCCTCAGAAGCCGCAGGGCAAGAAACCCCCTTTCCTCTGGAAGGGCCACATCTACCGGGGCTATCCCCCATACCCTGCCACCCAGACCCTTCAACAAGGTCCTCATGGCAAGGGAACAGGCCAGGCCCCATGCAAACCCAAGGGCCCTAAGCCCCAGCCACCAGCCACGGCCCAGCCAGGGTCAGGTTTTTGACGCCATCAGCATAGCCTCTCTTCTGCTGGAGGACCAGCTCCCAACAGGGGGGATGCTTGGTTCATTTCGCCCACCAGTGGGCCTCTATCACCACCGACTCCTGGACTCTTCAGTTAGTCAAGGAGGGCTACTGCCTACTCCTTGGCTAGGTCCCTCCACCCTTCTTTCCCGGGGAACCCACTCGGTCTCCCCGGCACCAGAACTTTCTGAGGCAAGAGCTCACGGTCCTCAAGGACAGAGCTATGGAGCCTGTTCCGCACCACGTGAGGAGCAGATGGTTTTACTCCAGGTACTTCCTGGTCCCCAAGAGAATAGGGGGCCTGAGGCCCATCTTGGATCTGAGAAACCTCAACAAGTTTCTGGTGCAGGAGAGGTTCAAGATGCTCTCCCTTGGAACACTGCTGCCCTACCTCCAGCAGGGAGATTGGCTATACTTCTTGGATCTGAAGGATGCTTATGCCCACATCCTGATCCACCCAAGTCACAGACAGTACCTTAGGTTTGTGGTGGGAGGTGATCTACTACCAGTACAGGATACTCCCCTTCAGCCTCACCTTTGCCCCAAGAGTCTTCACAAAGTGCCTTGCAGTGGTGACGGCCTATCACCGCCTCCATGGGGCCTTCGTCTTCCCCTACCTCGATGACTGGCTTATCAAGAGGGACACAGCCTCAGAGGCCAGACAGGCTACTGGTCACATTATTCAGGTATTACAGTGCCTGGACTTTGTGATAAATCATTCAAAGTCCAACCTCATTCCAACACAGGGTCTGGAGTTCATTGGGGCCCACCTGGACTCCATGCAAGCCAGGGCTTTCCTTCCACTCGACAGGCTGGATCGCCTCATGGCCCTCATGGCACTAGACCCACTTTTCTTCAGGCATAGAGAAACCAGCTAGTGGTTTCAAAAAATGCTCAAAGTGTGGCGGTACCATTTCCGTCACCGACACCTATGATTGGTGTCTAAAATGTTTAGGTCCTGAACATTGTCCAATGGAGTGTCTCTCCTGCACGAGGATGACCAAAAGGGGCCTGCAGAATAGAGCTGCAAAACTTGGTACCCTTTTTGCCACGGATACTTGCATCGACGTCCTCCAGGGCTTCATCTTCCTCCCATGGATCTCAGGTAACTAAACTTAACTTTTCTTAGACTGGCCGGTCCTCGAAAGGTAAATCTCCTTCAAAGTATCGAGATGCCACTGGTGTTGCCCTTGAGGATAGTTCACCAGCAAAACAGCCCCAGCGGGAGTCTTTGGGCTCCAAAGCATTAACGGGGCTCCAGGATGTTCTACTGGTTCCATGTTCTGGGGTCGTAGCCGTTTCCACTGGTACAGATACCCAGGCATCAGCAGGAGCGATGGATAAAAGAATCCTCGCTATTGAACACAGTCTAGCATCCCTCTTAGCAGCTTCAGTACCGCTAAGACTGCTACAGACAGTTCAACAGGTATCGGTACCGACATTGGTACCGGTACCAACAGTACCTGCTTCGACAGGACTGCTTCCTCCCATGCTGAGCCTCAAGTCGATCTCGGGTATCGGGGATCAGGAACCGAGACATTTCAGTACTGACTTTGAGCGGTACCGATACCATGCGTTACAGAAGCACCCGGTACAAAGTGCCTTTGAGTCTTCCGATTCCGATGACTGACGATTCTACCGGTACCAGAGCGAACCTACTAGAGGATTCAACTCCTCCTCCTCAACGCAGGATGTCTCCTCTAGAAGATATGTCCTTCCAGGATTTCATATGTGATTTAGCAAAGGGCCTTGCAATCACTGTGATTCCAGAAAAGGAACCTAGGGCAGAAGAATTAAGAATTCTACAATATCCTATGGCTCCCAAGGAGGCAGCTATGCTTCCCATTCACAAGATTTTACATGATCTGATGTTTAGAATGTGGGAAACTCCTTTAACAATATCTTCACATTCCCGATGCCTTGACACTGTGTACCAAGTGCCAAGTTGTCCTGGTTTTCAAAAAACTCAGTTACCACACCACTTAATGGTAGTGGAATTGGCCATGCGAAGAATCAAGAGTGCTAAAACACATTCTTCTAATCCTCCAGGCCGGGAATCCAGGATACTCAATGCCTTTGGGCGTCGATGCTTTCAATCCTCCATGCTAACAGCCAGGATCAGTTCCTATATTCTTTATATGGGAATGTTCCTGGAAGAAGTCACAAAAGACTTAGAGCTCATTAGCCCTTGTGTCTCTGTGGAAAAAAGAGCAGACTGCCTTATTCTGGTCAAGCACGCCCAGAATGTCTCTAAATACATGAGACATGCTACCTTTGATTGCTTTGAATGTAGTAGTAGAACCTCTGCTATATCCATAGGAGCACATCGTATTGATTGGCTTCAAGCATCAGACTTAGAACAGTGGGTGCAAGAAAAGCTGGGAAACATTCCTTGTACAGGAGAAAATCTCTTTGGCAATGGCTGGCAGGACAAGGCTAATCAGCTTGAATCTGAAAATACTACCTTGAACAGACCATCAAAGTCTACAGCCAACCCAGCAAAGAAGAAAACATTCAAAAAAAACCTTTTTCAGCAAGAAAAAAAAGCCTTTACCCATCTTACACCCATCAAAGCCACTGTCTGCTTCATGTTCCCCAGAAGGGGCAACAACAGAACAGACAGCAAAGAAAGCCGCAAGCTCAGAGAGCTCAACCGGCCCAACAGACCCATCCCCCTCAGGGTCTTTGACTTCTACCTAGAGAACGTAGTCATTCTGCCCCCTGAAAGGTCCAGAACCCTTAACCATTCCAGGAAGACTCTGCTATTTTGCCAAAAGATGGCAACAAATAACATCAGAAAATTGGACTCTGTCCATTGTACGACTGGGGTACAAGCTTCATTTTCTCAACTTGCCCCCACCTACAATAATAAAACAGTTCAATTCTCAAGCCCCTGCCACCAACCTCTTGTGGCAGGAGGTCACATTACTTCTCACTCAAGGAGCAATCAAAAAAGTACCCATATCCCAACAAAGTTTGGGGTTTTACTCCCCCTATTTTCTCATTCCAAAGACAGGGGGACACAGGCCTATCCTAGACCTCAGAGAATTAAACAAATATTTGTTCCGAGAAAAGTTCAAAATGATCCTTCCCATGCCTTCAAAGTCAGGATTGGCTATGTTCTCTAGATCTAAGAGATGCGTACACGCATATTCTCATCCACTCAGATCATAGGAAGTTCCTTCGATTCCTGATCCAAGGAAGACATTTCCAGTACAGAGTTCTTCCTTTCAGACTGGCCTCTGCTCCAAGAGTCTTCACAAAATACATGGCAGTGGTAGCAGCATTTATGAGGACTCTGGGAATATTCGTCTTCCCTTACTTGGACGATTGGCTCATTCAAGCATCGACAGCTTCAGAGGCCAGCTTCGCTCTTTCTTGAGCAATGAGCATTCTTCAGTACTTGGGACTGGTCATAAACCTCCCAAAATCTCATCTCACCCCCTCTCGATCTCTCAAATTCATAAGGGCTCATCTAGACACACGACAGTCAAGGGCTTTCCTGCCACAGCCACGCTGTCTAAAGATAATACAACTAGCATCTCAAGCATCTATGAAGGTGTTCCTTACTGCTCGAGAGATGCTTCAACTTCTGGGATATATGGTATCCACTGTCCATGTGGTTCCCTATACTCGCCTCCACATGCGAGCAGCCTAGTGGACCCTATCCTCTCAATGGTCACAGGCCTCGGGTCAGCTAATGGACAAAATCAGAAACGCCACACGTCTGATTTCGTCCCTGCAATGGTGGCAATCTCTGGAAAGCCTCCTTATAAGCTCTCCTTTCCAGCAGCCTCTATACCAGGCCACCCTAACAACAGATGCGTCCAAGATGGGTTGGGGGGGGCCCACTTGCACGATCTGTCCACTCAGGGTCTCTGGACCCCACAGGAGGTTTCCCTTCAGATAAACCTCCTAGAGCTAAGAGCCATCTTCAGTGCTATTCAAATCTTTCAGGCCTATCTCAGCAAAAAGACAGTTCTTGTCGAAACTGACAATCAGGTAGCTATGTTCTATGTGAACAAGCAAGGCAGAACAGGCTCTCTGTCGCTATGCAATGAAGCTTTGCTACTATGGGCCCTCGCCATAGAGTTGCAAATTCACCTGTTTGCGGTATACCTTCCAGGCATTCAAAGCTTATGGGCAGACAGACTCAGTTGAATACTGCTGCCACACGAGTGGTCCCTCCACTCATACCAGCTTGCTCGAGTCTTTCAAATCTGGGGAACATCAGATAATAGACCTCTCTGCAAGTCCACAGAATGCCAAACTTCCCCGATTCTGTTCCAGAATCCCGGCTCACAACTGTCAGGCAAGAGATGCTTTCCTACTCCACTGGGGTCAGGACTTCCTCTATGCCTTCCCACCCATTCCCCTCATTCCCAAATTTTATTCAAACTTCAGAGAGACAGAGGTCATATGATACTCATAGCTCCACGTTGGCCACGACAAACGTGGTATCCTCTCTTCTGCGTCTCTCTCAAACCACTCCCCTGGAATTGGGGAATGTTCCAGATCTTCTGTCTCAGGAGGACGGATGCTTACTGCATCCCAATCCCCAGTCCCTACATCTCAGGGCCTGGTTATTGAAAGCCTAGAATTCCAGGATATTGACATTTCTCAACAAGTAAAGGATATCCTCCTGGCTTCCAGAAAACCTTCCACAAGACGTTCCTACGCTTTTAAGTGGAAAAGGTTCTCTGTTGTTCACAAAAGGGACTTTAACCCCCTTTTGGTGCCTGTAGAGTCGCTTCTAGAGTATCTCCTCCAATTATCTTCTGGTCTGAAGACCAATTCATTGAGAGTCCATCTTAGTGCTATTGCTGCTTTTCATAAACCTTTCGATGGACAACCTATTTCCTCTCATCGACTTGTATCAAGATTTATGAGAGGTCTACTCTTAACAAAACCTCCCATTAAACCACCACCAGTGGCATGGGATCTGAATCTTGTTCTTGGTCAGCTTAACACTGGTCAACATTGAAATCGTTACTGACTTTAAAACTTTAAAAGGCCCTAATCTGTAGTATCTTGGTGAGCTGAACACGAATATAACATTAAAAAAATTTTATTGGCTCTCGTTTTGAAGATATTGCATGTAGTTCATTTTTGACATTTCACCGTGTAAATTTATCCAGTAGGACATCAATAACATCCCAGATAAACCTTGAATGATGTAATATTGCATCACATTGCATAATACCAGCATGCAAACATCATCCAGAGTTGATTGCATCATTTTCTGATGCAATGCAATACTACTACCAGACGGCTGCTGAAGCCATCTGACGTCAGCAGTGTACTATACGCAGTCGGAAAGGTTGAGCATTTAAAATATTTCAGACTGTGTGCGAGACAGTTTAAGCTACTGTTACATGTAACTTTTATTACTCATATAATTTTAGCCATTTAGATACAATACAGAACAGTAATGCCGTGACAGTGCATTAATACCATTGACAATTTCTGCTACATTTGTGGGGAAGTGACATTTGCCAACCAGAAGAAAAGTATCACTTCTCAACTGAAGAAGGCATATCATCTTTACTTCGGATTTATTTATTTATTTATTTATTTAACAGTATTTCTAAACCGCCTTATCTTAATAATCAAGGTGGTATCACAGCAAGCAATCAGGTAAAGTGTGTGTGTTGTACATGCAGTGAGGATAAAACTTAGTTGTGTGAGGGATGTGTTGGGTGCTTGATTTGTTTGAGCTATATACAGATGCAAGATTGGTGACCAAGACAAGCCTTGGGCCCTGCATATATGCTGCGCTACATGTACAACACAGCTTTCACAGTGGTTGAATTGCAAAAGACCATCAATGCCGTTTGCAGTCCCCCTGGTGTGGAGAGAGCCAAGCAACCACATAAATGACTGTTACTTCTGCTTGGTTCCTCCTATTTCCAGCGGAATAACGAAGCAAAAGAAGTCGAGCATAGTCTACCCAAACATTCCATCTGCATTGAGACCAGTTCCACATGGTGAGGGACTTCCTATTCCAGAACCTCCATCAGAATATTCTCTTGATTCATCTGATGAGGACAAGGGTGAGCCGACCTGTTCTTCTCCTGGTCCGTCAGCATGCAGTGACCCAGATTTTCACTGGGATGCATTATCAACTCCACACAGAATAACACAGGAAGAACTAAATGACCTGGTTCGTGATTTGGACTTATCCAAGAACAAGGTAGAATTGCTAGGATCAAGACTCCAACAATGGAATCTTCTAGAAGATGTCAACATTACTTCATATCAAAAGCGCCACCAGCAGTTGGAGCCTTTCTTCAGAAAGGAAAGTAATCTGGTATTCTGTTCCGATATTGAAAGCCTCATGAATGCCTTAAAAATCACTCATGACCCACAAGACTGGAGACTATTTATAGACTCTTCGAAACTGAGTCTGAAGGCTGTGCTTTTGAACAATGGAAACCGTCTTTCATCTATTCCAGTAGCGCATGCCATCCACATGAGAGACATACGATAACTTAAAGCATCTACTGACTTCCATTAACTATAACAAGTACAGCTGGCACCTCTGTGGTGACTTGAAGGTAGCTGCCCTTTTAATGGGACTGCAGCAGGGATATATAAAATACATGTGTTTCTTATGTGAGTGGGATAGCCGAGCAAGGGATTGGCACTACTTGCGGAATGAATGGAATTGCAGACAAAATATAACAGTTGGAGAGAAGAATATCCAGCACCCAGCTCTGGTTGAGGCTCACAAAATCCTGCTACCACCCCTTCACATCAAACTAGGTTTGATGAAAAACTTAGTGAAAGCCATGGACAGCACTTCGCCAGCTTTCCGATACCTGCATGAAAAATTCCCTCGACTCAGCGAAGCAAAGATTAAAGAGGGAGTTTTTGGGGTCCTCAGATTTGAGTGCTCTTCAAAGATGACCGGTTCAACAACTTGCTGCAGGGTGATGCGAAACAAGCATGGAATGCTTTTCGCCTAGTGTCAACAGACTTTCTCGGGAATGTTAGGGCAGAAAACTACAAGGAACTAGTAGAAGACATGCTGATGCAGTATCAAAAACTTGGCTGCAATATGTCTCTATAGATCCATTTTCTTGATTTCCATCTCTATTTCTTTCCTGACAACTGTGGTATGGGTAGTTATGAACAGGGCAGACGTTTTCACCAGGATATCACAACGATGGAGCAAAGATACCAGGGAAAATGGTCCACTACAATGCTGGCTGACTACTGCTGGACACTCCCCAGAGAAGCTCCCGAACAGCTGTACAAGAGACAGGCGAAAAAATCTAAGTAGTCGTCTATGACTTGTTTTTTTTTTCAGGTATTAACCAATAGGAGTGGAGGAGTAGCCTAGTGATTAGAACACTGGCTTGGTAACCAAGCAACCAGGGTTCGATTCCCACTAGCACTCCTTGTGGCCTTGGGCAAGTCACTTAACCCTCCATTGCCTCGGAAGAAAGGCCTGGCAATCTACTTCCGGTGACACTGCCAAGAAACCCCAGGAGCTTCTGGGTCGCTAGGAGTCAGGACTGACTTGAAGGCACACATTGCGCATTTTTTGCATTAACCAAAGGCCTATTATATTTACTATTGACATGCATTTCGTGATGTAAACATTAATTCTTGTTGATTACAAAAAAACTAGAGCCAACGTTGCAATTTCACTGTCATATTCGTGTTCAGCATATAAAAATTGATGAGAAATAACTATTTTTATTTCAGTAACATGACTTTTGTAAAAAATTTTTGACCAGTGTTATGAAACCGCCCTTTGAACCTTTAGCCACTTCAGATCTAAAGTTTCTTTCATGGAAAGTCATTTTCCTAATTGCCATCACTTCTGCAAGACGCATTAGTGAACTACAGGCGTTAGTAGCTGACCCTCCTTATACAAGGTTCCTACATGATAAAGTAGTCCTCAGGACTCATCCTCACTTTATGCCAAAGGTGTTTTCGCCTTTTCATTTAAACCAGTCGGTTTATCTTCCTATATTCTTCCCTAGGCCTCATACCTCTAGTGTGGAAAGAAATCTTCACACATTGGATTGTAAAAGAGCTTTAGCCTTTTATCTCCAAACTACTAAGCCACATAGAAAATCTTCTCAGCTTTTTGTGGCTTTTGACTAGTCATTTGGGACTTCAGTTTCCAAAAGAACTCTGTCAAATTGGATTGCAGACTGCATATCCGATACTTATCAGAGTAAAGGACTTTCTCTCGAGGGCTGTGTCACTGCTCACAATGTGAGAGCAATGGCAGCCTCAACGGCTAACCTTCGTTCTGTGTCTATTGATGATATCTGCAGAGCAGCCACTTGGGCTTTGGTACACACCTTCACAGCCCACTACTGCTTAGACAAGGACTCCCGTCAGGATGCCTCGTTTGGCCAGGCTGTTCTCCAGCATCTTTTCCATACTTAATACAACTCCTACACACCGTCCACGGGTTGGATGCCAGAGGTCCATGGGAGGAAGCAGCTTGCTGGGGTCACCCTTTGGCATCTTTCAGCTGGGTAGTCCCTTATGTGAAGACTACATTCTTGCTTGTTGCTGGAGATAGCGTAGTTACTCACCTGTAACAGGTGATCTCCGGGAACAGCAGGAATTTAGTCTTCACAACCCACCCACCTCCCCTAGGAGTTCTCTATCTTTTTCTCTACTTCTCTTCTTTGGTCTCAGCTATAAACTCAACTGAAGTGAGAGGGGTACAGAAGCGGGAAGGCAGCACGCATGCGCTGTGGGGTGCTCCCAAAAGCGTTCCTATTGGACGCTGGGGAGCGTTCCCGTGCGGGCTCCGTCGGCACCAGTGATACCCATATATGAAGACTAAATTCCTGCTGTTCCCGGAGATCACCTGTTACAGGTGAGTAACTACGCTTTCTCTAGGGACAGCAGGAATCAGTCCTCACAACCCTCTCTCCTCTCCTTGGAGCTACTGTTCATTTTTGGCCATCTTCTTGGTTGGGTTCTAGCTATGGCACCCGACTGATCAAGATGACACCCTTGGGTAGGAAGGGGACCACGCATGAATGGTGGCATCTCCCAAACGTTTTCTTTGAAAGCTGGGGAAATGCTTCCGTGAGGGCTCCTTTGGCTTCAGTGTCACCCATATGTGAGAACTGATTCCTGCTATCCCTGGAGAACACCTGTTACAGATGAGTAACTACGCTTTCCGTCAACCGCAGAACTCTTTTTCCTCTGAATTGCGCTTCTGCCTTCTTGCCTCTTCACCGACATCGCCTCCGATTCCGGGACCATATATATATATTTTAAAATTGTCATCTCATTTTTATATTTTAGTTTGTTTTATTTTTTCAGTTGTTTCATCGAGGGCCTAGTGCCCCGTATAGGCTCAGGTCTATTCCCTCCATCATGGAGAAACACCCATCTCCAGGAACAAGCAGGAATGAGTCTTCACATATGGGTATCGTCGGTACCAACGGAGTCTGGCGGGAACGCTCCACAGCGTCCAATCAGAAAGCTATTGGGAGCATCCCACAGTGCCTGCGTGCTGCCTTCCCGCCTTTCCCAACTGCCTCTCTCCAGTTCTTCTTTTTCCGCGGAGCCAGCAGGTCATGTTCCTGTCACCGCAGAAGAATTTCTTTATTTCTTTTGTATTGCGTCTGCCTTCTTCGACGCTCTACCGGTACCGCCGGTCTTTCTTTTCTTCTTTTCAAAAAACCCCAAACTACTATTTCTTTTTTCTTCAGGTGCACTTGCGTTTTGGGCCTTGGGCCCAAATATTTTTTCCTCAACATGGAAAAGCCTGCCTCAGGGTTCAAGAAGTGCACAAAATGTGGCGGTACCATTTCCGTCACCGACACCCATGACTGGTGTCTAAAATGTTTAGGTCCTGACCATTCCATCACAGATTGTATGTCCTGTACTATGATGTCTAAAAGAGGTCGGCAGAACCAAGCAGCCAAGCTCAGTACCCTGTTTCCCTCTGATGCGGCTTCGCTGGCATCAACGTCTTCCAGGACTGCTTCTTCCTCCCATGGATCTCAGGTAACTAAACATAAATCTAGCCGGTCCTCAAAGGGTAGATCTCCTTCTAAGCATCGAGATGCCTCTGGCGTTGCCCTCGAGGATTCTGCACCGGCAAAATTACCCCGGAGGGAGGCTTCGGCCTCCAAAGCATCATCATCGGGGTTCCAGGATGATCTCGATGGCTTGGCCTCGACAGATCACCTGGTGCCATGCTCTGGGGTACCGGTGGCTTCCACCGGTACCGACTTCCAAGCATTGGCTGCGTCGATGGACCAGAGAATTCTGTCCATGGAACACAGTCTGGCGGCTTTCCTTGTGGCATCGACGCCGCAGGTACCGCAACAGACTACTCCACCGGTACCGGCTCTAGCACCGCCATCTGTACTGATCCTGGTACCGGTGGCATCGACATTGGCATCGGTGTCTGCTATGCCGGTACTCTGTCCTCTGAGGCCTTCCGGTACCGATACCCCTGTACCGGTTATTCCCAATACCGATCCTTGTCGGTACGGGTATCGGGCTTTGCAGGAGCATCCGGACAGACGATACTTCGATTCCTCTGAAGAGTCTGAGGATTCTCACGCGTCTGTCGATGCAGCGATGCTTATTCCACAGGAGGAGTCCTCTCCTAAGCGAAGGATGTCTCCTCCAGAAGACTTGTCTTTTCAAGACTTCATCAGGGAGGTGGCTCAGGGCCTATCCATCACGGTGGCCCCTGAGACAGAACCCAGAGCCAAGGAGTTAGATATTTTACAATATCCTAAAACTCCTAAGGAGGCAGCTATCTTGCCTGTACATGAGATTTTGTATGATCTCATGTTGAGGATGTGGGAAACACCTCTTACCACCTCTCCTCATTCTCGCAGGTTAGATACCATGTATTGTGTCCCTCCTTGTCCTGGTTTCCATAAAACTCAGCTTCCTCACCACTCTATTGTGGTTGAGTCTGCTATGAGAAAGATTAGAAGTGCTAAAAGACATGCCTCTAATCCTCCAGGATGTGAATGTAGAACCCTGGATGCTTTTGGACGTAGAGTCTTCCAGGCTTCCATGCTTGCTGCAAGGATTAATTCCTATAGTCTTTACATGGGAATGTTCCTAAAAGAGGTCACTGATTATTTTCAGACTTTAAGTCCTTTCATTTCTTAGGATAAAAGACAGGACTTTCTCACTTGGCTCAAACATGCCCAAGATATCTCCAAATTCTCTAACCGTGCAGCTTTTGACTCCTTTGAATGTGTAAGCAGAACCTCGGCTATTGCCATAGGTGCACGTAGAATTGCTTGGCTTCAAGCATCTGATTTGGAGATCTGGGTCCAAGATGAATTGGGAAATATCCCTTGTACCGGTGAAAACCTGTTTGGTAAAGATTGGCAAGCAAAGGCCAATCAGATGGATGCTGAAAATTCTGCCTTGGATAGACTATCCAAGTCTACGGCTGCTCCTGTTAAGAAAAGGTTGTTCAAAAAAGCACCTTTTTCTAAAAAAGGAAGATTTTATCCTGCTTATAGTCAGCGGGCATCTTCTGCAGCCAAACATCAGCACCATCCAAACAGAGCAAAGCAAAGGCTGCTAGACCTCCACAGGCCCAGCAACCTCAGCCTCCTCAGGGCCTTTGACTTTCCGCTAGAGAACTTAGCCTTCCTTGATCTGGAAGGTCCAGAGCCCCCCACCATTCCAGGAAGGTTGTCATTTTGCTCCCAGGTGGGGACAAATCACAGCAGAACATTGGACACTCTCCATCATAAGGGAGGGGTACAAACTTCATTTTTCAAGCTTGCCCCCTCACACAAGAGTGAACCAGTTTAATTCTCCGACCTCCCTCCTCAACCTGTTGGGTCAGGAGATTGCCACCCTTCTTGCCCAAGGGGCAATAGAAGAAGTGCCTCTTCATCAACAGGGCACAGGATTCTCTCCCCCTATTTTCTTATTCCAAAGAAAACAGGGGGCTACAGACCCATTTTAGACCTCAGAGAATTGAACAAATTCCTAGTCAAGGAAAAATTCAAAATGATTTCTCTGGGAACTCTGCTACCATACCTTCAGAGTCAGGATTGGCTTTGTTCTCTAGATCTCAAGGATGCGTACACCCATGTTCTCATCCATCCAACTCGCAGAAGGTTCCTTTGGTTCCTTTTTCAAGAGAAGCACTATCAATACAGAGTGCTTCCTTTCGGTCTGGCCTCTGCACCAAGGGTGTTCACGAAATGCATGGCAGTGGTAGCTGCATTTCTGCGCACTCTGGGAATATTCGTCTTCCCTTATTTGGACGACTGGCTCATTCGAGCCCCCACTCAGTCAGAGGCCAAAAATTCTCTATCCTGCACAGTGCGTATCCTTCAGTATTTAGGGCTAGTAATAAGCATCCCAAAATCCAATCTAACCCCTACTCAGTCCCTGGAGTTTATAGGGGCGTTGCTGGATGATACAAGGGCAAGAGCCTATCTCCCTCAGGCCCGTTGCCTTCGCTTGATGCAGTTAGCTTCTCAAGCAGAGTTAAAGCCCCATTTGTCTGCTCGAGAAATGTTAGTTACTAGGCCACATGGCATCCACCGTGCATGTGGTATCATATGCTCGCCTTCACATGAGGGCAGCTCAGTGGACTTTATCCACCCAATGGACCCAGGTATTAGACTGCCTGTCAGACAAAATAGCAAACACAAGTCGCCTCATTTTGTCCCTCCATTGGTGGAAGTCCCCTCAAAACCTGTTGCTGGGGTCCCCCTTTCAGCAGTCTCTACCCCAAGCAACTCTCACAACAGATGCTTCTCCAATGGGTTGGGGAGCTCATCTGCAAGACCTCTCCACCCAGGGCATCTGGTCTCCACAGGAGAGTGGTCTACATATCAGTCTCTTGGAGCTCAGAGCAATCTTCCTTGCTCTACAAGTGTTCCACGCCCTGCTCAGCTACAAGACAGTCCTTAGCCACACGGACAATCAGGTAGCCATGTTCTACTTGAACAAGCAGGGCGGAACAGGCTCTCTGTCGCTCTGCAATGAAGCTTTGCGACTGTGGGCCCTCGCCAGAGAGCATCAGATTAATCTTCTGGCAGTTTATCTTCCAGGTGTTCAGAACTCTTGGGCAGACAGGCTCAGTCGAGTTCTGCTTCCTCACAAGTGGTCCCTGCATGTGGACCAGGTGGCCAGGATTTTTCAAATTTGGGGAACCCCGGACATAGACCTCTTTGCAAGTCCGTGGAATGCCAAACTTCCCCGGTTCTGTTCCAGGACTCCGGCTCAGGGGGCTCAGGCCAGGGATGCTTTCCTCCTTTATTGGGGTCAAGACTTCTGTATGCCTTTCCACCCATTCCCCTAATTTCCAAAACCCTATTCAAGCTTCAGAGAGACAGAGGTCGCATGATCCTCATAGCACCTCATTGGCCATGCCAAGTGTGGTACCTGCTGCTTCTACATCTCTCTCAAGCTCCCTCCCTGCAGTTAGGGTCTGCTCTAGATCTCCTATCTCGGGAGGACAGAACATTATGGCATCCCAATCCCCAGTCTCTGCATCTCAAGGCTTGGTTGCTGAAGGCCTAGATCTCCAAAATCCTGATCTTTCTCAGCAGGTGAAAGATATTCTTCATGCTTCCAGAAAGCCTTCCACTAGACGTTCTTATGCTTTTAAGTGGAAAAGGTTTACAATTTGGTGCTCGGAAAAGGGGCTTAACCCCCTTGCGATACCTCTGGAATCTTTACTAGAGTATCTTCTTCATTTATCTAATGCAGGCCTTAAGACAAATTCAGTAAGAGTCCATTTGAGTGCTATTGCAGCTTCCCTTAAGCCTCTCAATGGACAGCCTATTTCCTCTCATCCTCTTATAGCAAGATTCATGAGAGGCCTTCTTTTAACTAAGCCTCCCATTAAACCACCACCGGTGGCATGGGACTTAAACCTGGTTCTTGGGCAGCGCCTTAGCCACCTTTTGAACCGTTAGCTACCTCTTTCTTGGAAGGTTATCTTTCTCATTGCAATCACCTCAGCACACCGCATTAGTGAGTTGCAAGCACTAGTAGCTAATCCACCTTATACAAGGTTCCATCATGACAAGGTAGTCCTTAGGACTCATCCACACTTTATGCCTAAAGTGATCTCACCTTTTCATCTGAACCAAGAGGTCTACCTACCTGTCTTTTTTCCAGGACCTCATGCATCAAGTGCAGAGAGGAATCTTTATACCTTGGATTGTAAAAGAGCTCTAGCCTTCTACTTACAAAGAACACAGCAACATTAGAAAGTCCTCTCAACTCTTTGTTGCTTTTGATCCTTCTCATTTAGGACTTCCAGTTTACAAAAGAACACTGTCCAACTGGATTGCTCGGTGTATTTCTTTCACCTATCAGAGTAAGAACCTTTCTCGTGAGAGCCATGGCAACCTCAATGGCTCATCTACATTCTGTGTCTATCGCCGACATCTGTCGAGCAGCCACTTGGGCCTTGGTTCATACCTTCACAGCCCATTACTGTTTGGACAAGGATTCCCGCCGGGATGCCTTGTTTGGTCAGGCTGTTCTGAAACATCTGTTCCATACCTAGTCAACTCCTACCCACCAACCCTGGTGGGATGGCAGAGATCCATGGGGGGAACTGCAGCCCTTCTTAGGGACACACAGCTCTGGGGTCTCTCCCTGGCATCAAAAGCTAGGGAGTCCTCATATGTGAAGACTCATTCCTGCTTGTTCTTGGAGATAGCACAGTTACTTACCTGTAACAGGTGATCTCTGGGAACAGCAGGAATAAGTCTTCACAACCCACCCACCTCCCCTAGGAGTTGTATCTCTCTATCTTTCCTTTCCCTCTCTCTCTCTTTGTCTCAGCTTTAAAAAACTAACTGGAGAGAGGCAGTTGGGAAAGGTGGGAAGGCAGCACGCAGGCGCTGTGGGATGCTCCCAAAAGCTTTCTGATTGGACGCTGGGGAGCGTTCCCACGCAGGCTCCATCGGTACCGACGATACCCATATGTGAAGACTTATTCCTGCTGTTCCCAGAGATCACCTGTTACAGGTAAGTAACTGTGCTTTCTGGTTTTAAAAAATGCAACAAGTGTTCCCGCACTATTTCTGTCACGGGCACACATGACTGGTGCCTAAAGTGCCTTGGTCCCGACCACAACCCAGACTCTTGTGCTCTCTGTAAACAGATGACTGAGAGGTTTAGGAAACCGGGCCAGAAAACTGTCTGAAATTTTTCCATCAGACTCTATTTCACTGGCATTGACATCCTCTTGATCATCAGCTTCCAAGGTATCCAAAACCTCGAAGCACAGCTCAGACTCCAAGAAGAAGAAAACTTCAGAATCACCACGGGATCAAGAGTCTCAAGCTTCATCGAAGGATTCCTGAGAATGCACCGAGGATCGAGGACAGGTCTCGTTATAATCACAGACTCCCCAAAGACATCCTCTGAAGCTGGACGTCAGACCGCATGCCCCCAATGGGAGGTCTTGTCCTCTAAAGCCTCGGTGGGGGACAGGGAGGTCTCCGAGGCATCGACCTCGGCAGAGCCCCCGGTGCTGTGTTCTGGTACAGTGGCTGCAAGCCACATTCTGTCCTCAGACCAGACACCAGCAATCTCATTGGATCAGCGCATGCTATCCATTGAGAAGACATTAGTGGCGCTTCTGGCAGCATCGCTACTCTGACCACTGATGACTCCGGCACCGCTAGGGTTGATATCAACATCCGTACCGACACCAGAGGTAGTATCAGCACCGACATCGGTATCATTACCAGTACTACCGCTTCAAGACTGTGCTGCTCCTCTACCAGCATCGATACACGGTGCTCCATTGGCAAGCCACAATCGATGCTGCTGACTACTCAGCATGGTGAGGATATTAAGCATGACTGGCACCGACAGCACTGTTCAGATGGTCATTGGCACCAACAGTGTTCTCTGAGCACAGAGTCAAATGCATCTGACTCAGATCATCAATCTTTTGACTCGGAGGACCTCCTAGATTTCGCATCTGTATCTGAGCCATCACTGATGGGCTCCACTTCCCGCTGTAAATCCCCATTGGAGGACATATCCTTCCCAGAATTCATTCAATACATGGTGGCAGGGCTCTCAATACCAGCCACAGCGGAACTGGAGCCTTGAGCGGAGGAACTGGAAATTCTCCAGTACCCCACAGCACCAAAGGAAGCAACAATCTTACCAGTACATAGGATCCTCCATAATCTAATGCTTCACATGTGGGAGACCCTGTTCACAATAGCACCTATCAGCAGACGTCTCGATACAATGTATCGAGTACCGGATGCCCCAGGTTTTCAAAAGCCGCAGCTACCACATCACTCGATGGTAGTCAAATCAACGATGCGATGCATCAAAAGTGGTTAAGACACATGCATCGATATTTCCCAGAAGAGAATCGAGAGATCTCAATGCTTTTGCCCAACAATCTTTCCAGGTCTCCATGCTGGCAAGTAGGATCAACTCCTATACTTTATATATGAGAATGTTCCTATAAGAGATTAATAAAGATTGGAAAGCCTTCCTACCATTCATCCCAGATGACGAAAATCCAGCTTTTAAAACTGTCTTCAAAAACAGCCAAAATGTCTCCAAATTTGTTAACAGGGCAGCATTCGATGCTTTTGAATCTACCAGCAGAGCATCTGCTATTGCCATCGGTGTTAGAAGATGCATGGCTATAGGCCTCGGACCTTGAACAGTCCTGGACAAACTGGGCAACATCCCCTGCACTGAGGAGAAACTGTTTGGTAAGAATTGGAGAGAAAAGGCCTGAGAGCTTGAAACTGATGACACTACCCTAAAGGCTCTCCAAGAAAACTGCTGACACCTCAAAGAGGCCAGCAGCAAAAAAGCCATTCTACTCCCAAAAGAGGAGGTTCTACCCTTCTTACAGCACTCTTACCAGCAGCAGGGCAAGCAGCAGGGGGACTAAACAGGTTAAGAAGCAGCCACCAGCTCAAACACAAGTTATGCCCAGTTTTTGATGCCGTCCTGGGAACATGGTCATCCTGCCCTGCAGCACCCTAATCAAATAAAAATAGCAGGTCGACTTTCTTCCTTTGCCAATCTCTGGCAGGCCATCACCTCAGAGCAGTGGATCCTAAACATCATCAGGGAGGGTTATCGAGTTAAACTTCAACAACTTCCTCTGCCTCACTTCAAAGCCTGAATATCCCCTCCAACCCATGCTCAGGACCCTACTCAAGGAAGAAATCTCCAACCTGTTCATCCATGAACCCATAGAGGAGGTTCCATAACAAGAAATACATGAAGGCTTTCCTTAATTCCTCATCCCAAAGAAGTCAGGAAGATACAGGCCTATTCTCAACCTCTGAAATCTCAACAAATTCTTGGTAAACGAGAAGTTCAAGATGATCTCCATGGGAACCCTCCTACCCTATCTGCAGGAACAAGACTGGCTATGTTCCCTAGATCTAAAAAACGCATATAATCTCCAGGAACAAGCAGGAATGTAGTCCTCACATATGGGTATTGTCAGTACCAACAGAGCCTGCGCGGGAACGCTCCCCAGTGTCCAGTAGGAATGCTTTTGGGAGCATCCCTCAGCACATGCGCGCTGCCTTCCTGCCTTTCCAACTGTCCCTCTTCAGTTCTTCGTTTTCCACGGAGCCGACAGGATCTATTTCCTGTCACCGCAGAAAATTCCGTCTTTAAATTTCTTTTCTTGTGGTCGCGTTTGCCTACTGCACAATGCCTACCGGTACTGCCGGTTCTTTTCTTTTCTTTTCATTAAAAAAAAAAAAAAACTTAAGCTTTAGACTGTTTTTCAGAAACTTTTTTCTTTGGTGTTAGGTGCCATTTTGGGCACTAGGCCCCATCTTCCTAAAACATGGAAAAGCCAACTAGTGGTTTTAAAAAATGTACTAAGTGTGGAGGTACCATTTCCGTCACTGACACCCATGATTGGTGTCTGAAATGTTTAGGACCTTAACATTCTCCAAATGAATGTCTCTCCTGTATGGGGATGACTAAAAGAGGACGACAGAACTGGGCTGCAAAGCTTGGTACCCTCTTTTCTTCAGATGCCAGATCCATTGCATCACAGATAAAACAATAGACACACGTTCAGTGTAACATATAGAGGGATTATAGTGATAAATAAATTAACTTCTTCCTTTCTTCTTATTCACTCACATTACATTAAAAATTATCATCCAGAGGTCTCAGATAAGCTACTGTTCCCCGGACTTTTAACTCGTCTGTAAGGGAACATGCAAGCTAAATCACATCAACGACCTCCTCAAGGATATATGATGCAGTTAACGGATATAATGGAAACTAGCAAGATTTTCCAAGGGTTCCACAAAAGTAGTATTCTTCAAAACAATAATCAATATGATACCCGTTCCTTGCTATGGTCCGTTAAGTTGTAGCATTATTAGCATAATTAATGACCCTTATATTCTATATTCCCGACGCTTCTCTTCAGCGCCCTTGAGCGTTTCTCCAATTCGGGTTCTTCAGGGGATCTGTTAGGGATCAATAATGCTGCCCACGTCCAATTCTTAAATGTTTTTCCTTATCCATGTATATCAAATCACAGTAGCGTCTTTTTCAATCCTACTGTGGGCCCTCGCCAGAGAGCATCAGATTCACCTTCTAGTGTTATATCTTCCAGGCATTCAAAACCTTTGGGCAGACAAATTCAGTCGAGTACTGCTGCCTCACGAGTGGTCCCTGCACCTAGACCAGGTGACAAAGATATTTCATCTCTGGGGCACTCCAGACATAGACCTCTTTGCAAGTCCACTGAATGCCAAACCTCCCTAGTTCTGTTCCAGGATTCCAGTTCACAACTGTCAGGCAAGGGATGCCTTCCTCCTTCAATGGGGTCAGGACTTCCTTTATGCCTTCCCACCCATTCCCCTCATCCCCAAAACACTCTTCAAGCTTCAGAGAGACAGGGGTCGCATGATTCTCATAGCACCACGATGGCCACGCCAAACGTGGTATCCCCTGCTTCTACATCTCTCTCAAGCGGCACCTCTGGAGTTAGGGTATGCTCCAGATCTCCTTTCCCAGGAGAACGGGGCGCTATGGCACCCGAATCCCCAGTCCCTGCACCTCACGGCCTGGTTGCTAAAGGTTTAGACCTCCAAGATTTCAACCTGTCCCAACAGGTAAAAGATATCCTTCAGGCTTCTAGGAAACTTTTCACAAGAACATCTTATGCCTTCAAGTGGAAACGTTTTACTATATGGTGCTCCAAGAAGGGATTAAACCCCCTTGTGATACACTTAGAATAGATACTAGAGTATCTCCTTCACTTATCGGATTCTGGTCTAAAGACTAATTCGGTAAGAGTCCATCTTAGTGCAATTGCAGCTTCTTATAAGCCTCTGAATGGACAACCAATTTCTTCTCATCCACTCATATCAAGATTTATGAGAGGCCTTTTATTAACTAAACCTCCCATCAAACCACCACTGGTGGCATGGGATCTAAATCTAGTTCTCGGGCAGCTCATGAAGCCACCTTTTGAACCTTTTGCCACTACAGCCCTTACGTTTTTGACCTGGAAGGTCATCTTCCTAATTGCAATCACCTCTGCCTGTTGCATTAGTGAATTGCAGGCTTTAGTGGCTGATCCTCCTTATACTAGGTTCCATCATGATAAGGTTGTTCTTCGGACTCACCCACACTTTATGCCAAAGGTGGTTTCGCCTTTTCATTTAAATCAATCAATTTATCTTCCTGTATTTTTTCCGAGGCCTCACACCTCTCGTGCAGAAAGAAACCTTCATACTTTGGATTGTAAAAGGGCCTTAGCCTTTTACATACAAAGAACACAGCAACATAGAAAGTCCTCACAACTTTTTATAGCTTTTGACCCTAATCATTTGGGACTTCCAGTCTCCAAAAGAACTTTATCTAAATGGATTGCCCAATGCATATCCTTTACTTATGAGAGTAAGGGTCTTCCTCTTCAGGACCATGTCACAGCTCATAATGTGAGAGCCATGGCAGCTTCTATGGCTAATCTCCACTCTGTGTTCGATGATATTTGTCGAGCAGCTATCTGGGCTTCGGTACACACCTTCACAGCCCACTACCTCCTTGATAAAGCCTCCCGTCGTGATGCCTTTTTTTGGCCAAGCTGTTCTTCAAAATCTCTTTCAAACCTATCTCAACTCCTACCCACCAACCCTGGTGGAATGCCAGAGATCCATGGGAGGAAGGATTCCCAACCTCTAGGGTGGCACCTTCCTGGGGCTATTTCCCTGGCATCTTCAGCTAGGGAGTTCCGATATGTGAGGACTACATTCCTGCTTGTTCCTGGAGATAGCGTAGTTACTCACCTGTAACAGGTGATCTCCAGGAACAGCAAGAATTTAGTCCTCACAACCCACCTGCCTCCCCTAGGAGTTGTCTCTCTATCTCTTTGTCTCTTTCCTCTCTCCCTCTATCCTTTCATTCAGCTACAAACTTAACTGAAGAGGGACAGTTGGAAAGGTGGGAAGGCAGCACGCATGTGCTGAGGGATGCTCCCAAAAGCGTTCCTATTGGATGCTGGGGAGCGTTCCTGCGCAGGCTCTGCCGGTACCGATGATACCCATATGTGAGGACTAAATTCCTGCTGTTCCCGGAGATCACCTGTTACAGGTGAGTAACTACGCCTTCATATCCTAATACATCCAGGATATAGGAGATATCTCCTCTTCACCTTTCAGGGGGCCCATTTCCAGTACAGAGTCCTCCCCTTCGGCCTGGCATCGGCTCCCAGAGTTTTCACAAAATGCATGTCAGTGGTAGCAGCCCATTTGCGAAGCAAGGGCCTTTTTGTCATCTCCAGGAACAAGCAGGAATGTAGTCATCACATATGGGTATCGTCGGTACCGACGGAGCCTGCGCGGGAACGCTCCCCAACGTCCAATTAGAATGCTTTTGGGAGCATCCCACAGCGCCTGCGTGCTGCCTTCCCGCCTTTCCCAACTGCCTCCCTCCAGTTCTTCTTTTTCCGCGGAGCCAGCAGGTCGTGTTCCTGTCACGGCAGAAAAATTCTCTTTTATTTCTTTTTTGTGGTTGCGTCTGCCTTCCTCAATGCTCTACCGGTACCGCCGGTATTTCTCTTCTTATTTCTGTCTTTAAAAAAAAAAATTAAAAAAAACTTTTTTCTTTTTCTTCAGGTGCACGCTTTTTTTTTTATGGGCCTTAGGCACAAAAACCTTTCTTACCATGGAGAAACCTGCCTCAGGTTTCAAAAAGTGCACCAAGTGTGGCGGTACCATTTCCGTCTCTGACACCCATGAATGGTGTCTAAAATGTTTAGGTCTTGACCACTCTATCACGGATTGTATGTCCTGTGCCATGATGTCTAAAAGAGGTCGGCAGAACCGAGCTGCTAAGCTCAGTACCCTGTTTCCCTCTGATGCAGCTTCGGTGGCATCGACGTCTTCCAGGGCTGCTTCTTCCTCCCGTGGATCTCAGGTAACTAAACATAAATCCAGCCGGTCCTCGAAGGGTAGATCTCCTAAGCATCGAGATGCCTCTGGCGTTGCCCTCGAGGATTCTGCACCGGCAAAACTACCCTGGCGGGAGGCTTCGGCTTCCAAAGCATTATCAGGGTTCCAGGATGTTCTCGAGGCCTCGACCTCGGCAGAACTACTGGTGCCATGTTCTGGGGTACCGGCGGTCTCCTTCGGTACCGACATCCAGGCATTGGCGGCGTCGATAGACCAGAGAGTTCTGGCTATGGAACACAGTCTGGCAGCTTTCCTTGCGCCATCAACGCCCTCGGAACCACGTCAGACAATTCCACCGGTACTGGCACCGTCCCCGGTACCAATAGCATCGACATCAGCATCGATGCCTGCTTTGCAGGTACCCAGTCATCCGATGACCTCCAGTACCGATACCCCGGTACCGGTTACTCCCGGTACCGACTTTGGTCGGTACGGGTATCGGGCTCTTCAAGAGCATCCTGACTGACGGTACTTCGAGTCCTCAGAAGAATCTGAGGATTCTGACAGTTCTGTCGATGCAGCGATGCTTCTCCCAGAGGAGCCCTCCTCCCCTAAACGCAGGATGTCTCCTCCAGAGGATATTTCCTTCCAAGATTTTATCAGGGAGGTGGCTCGGGACCTGTCCATTACTGTGGCCCCTGAAACAGGGCCAAGGAGTTGGAAATTCTACAATATCCCAAAACTCCTAAGGAGGCAGCTACCTTGCCCATCCATGAGATTTTATATGATCTCATGTTAAGAATGTGGGAGACACCTCTTACCACCTCTCCTCATTTTTGCAGGCTCGATACTATGTATCGAGTCCCTCCTTGTCCTGGGTTTCATAAGACTCGGCTTCCTCACCACTCTATTGTAGTGGAATCAGCTATGAGAAGGATCCAGAGTGCAAAGAGGCATGCCTCTAATCCTCCAGGACGTGAGTGCAGAACCCTGGATGCTTTTGGACGTTGGGTCTTCCAAGCTTCCATGCTTTCTGCCAGGATCAGTTCCTATAGTCTCTACATGGGAATGTTCCTGAAGGAGGTCACAGATAATTTAGAGGTTTTAAGTCCTTTTCTTTCTGAGGATAAAAGGCAAGACTTTCTCACTTTGGTCAAACATGCCCAAGATGTTTCTAAATTTTCCAACCGTGCAGCCTTTGACTGCTTTGAATGCATAAGCAGAACCTCGGCTATTGCCATAGGTGCACGTAGAATTGCTTGGCTCCAGGCATCTGATCTAGAGCTCTGGGTACAAGACAAATTGGGAAATATCCCTTGTACTGGTGAGAACCTGTTTGGTAAAGATTGGCAAGAAAAGGCCAATGAAATGGATGCTGAAAATTCCACCTTGGATAGATCTTTATCTTTATTGGCTCATTTAATATACCGCTCTTTACCGATGGCACCAGAGCGGTGTACAATAACAAAATATAAGGCTGCTGAAAAGGAAAGGAATGCCATAAAAAAATTGAGAGAGGATAGAGTAGAGAAATAGAATAAAGCAACAGAGTAACAGAGGGCTAAATACATCCTGATTCAGTGGGGTGGAAGGGAAAGATGAGTGGAGGGAGGAGGAAGGTTAAAGGCAGTGCAGAAAAGGTGGGTCTTCAGCTTGGTCTTAAAAATTTTATAGGAGGGTTCTAACCGGAGGGCGGGGGGAGCGAGTTCCAGAGTCGGGGGGCCCAGAAAGAAGAATGCTGAGGAGCGGGTAGACTCAAGGTGGGCTTGTGAAGGGGAAGGAAGGGACATACGGTTCAGGTGGGATCGATCTGAGAGAGCGGTGAGACGAATGAAGATGGATTAGGTCGGCAAGGTAGAGAGGAATACCGGTGTGGATAGTTTTATGCACATATATAAGTACTTTGAACTGTATACAAAAAACGAGGGGAAAGCCCCAGTGTAAGTGAATCAAGATGGGGGTGATGTGATCGAAATGAGAGGCATGTGTGAGAATACGTGCAGCTGTGTGGTGGACAAGTTGTAATCTCCGCAATTGGGTTTGGGGAAGGCCGGCCAGGACAACATTACAGTAATCCAAGCGAGATACCACCAAAGACAGTAATAATGTGGTCATGGAGGAGATTGATATGAAGGGCCGAACGGCACGGAGTTGTCTTAAGGTGTGAAAGGACCGCTGTACGACAGATGAAATATGTTCTTTGAAAGATAGGGCAGAATCCAGGGTGACTCCAAGGTAGCGTAGGGAGGAGACTACTGGCAATGGAAAGCAGGACAAAATAGGGGCAAGAGGTGGAATAGGGGCACCGGAGGTAAACCAAATGGCAGATGTTTTGGAGAGATTCACATGCAAAAAATTAGAGGAGAACCAGGAGGACACTAAGGCCAAACAGGAATTGAGGGGAGTAAGATCTGGGACAGTGGGGTCTGTATGGTGGAGAAGAATGATGATATCAGCATAGTAGTGAGCAGAAATGCTGTGCTGCTGAACTAGAAGTGCAAGGGGGGCCATGAAAACATTAAATAAGAGAGGGGCAAGGACAGAACCCTGGGGAACACCACATGGGAGAGGGGTGGGAGGAGAAGAGAGGGGACCTGTGGAAACGGAAAAGGTTCTGTGGGAGAGGAAGGAATGAAACCAAGACAGTACAGAACCAGAAAGCCCAGTGTCGTGTAAACGGGCTAGGAGAGTAGGGTGATCCACAAGGTCGAAGGCAGCAGATAAGTCAAGGGAGATGGCAATGGAGATGTGACCACGGTCATGAGCAGTACATACTTCATTAAAGAAGGAAAGCAGAATAGATTCAGTGCTATGATTGGGGCGGAAACCGGATTGACGGGGGTGGAGTGTCAGAGAGGCCTCAAGGTGAGAAGAGAGTTGTGCATAAACCAGTTTTTCAAGAATCTTTGAAAGGAAGGGAAAATTGGAGATAGGGCGCCAATTGGCTGGGGAGGACGGGTCGAGAGATTCTTTTGTAAGGATGGGGCGGATAGTGGCATGCTTCCAGATAGCGGGGAAAGAGCCGGACGAAAGACTGGAGTTGATAATAGAGAGTATATAGGGGGAAAGGGCCAGGGAGGGATCCATAAGCCATTGGGAGGGGATGGGATCTGAAATACAAGTGGTCTTTCGAATTGAGGAATATACCTTGGAAGGGTCTCCTAGAGTCACGAGTTGGAAGGAGGACCATTTGTGAGAAAAGGGAGGGAAGTGGGAAGAAGGGGGGGAAAGGGGGGAGGTAGGAGGGGGGAGAAGGAGGAAGGGGGGGAGGGCAAGAGGGAAAAAGAGAGTGAAGATTTCCGATCTTAGTGGCAAAGTGTGAGGCCAAAAGAGTGGGATCAGGAGATACAGGAGACGGAACTGGGGAGGTGAGGGAATGAGTGGCGGAGAGAGAGCGAAGGACAGAATAGAGTTGATGAGTGGAATTGGCCGATGAAGAGATGCGAGAGGAGAAGTAGTCCAGTTTAGCAGAATGTAGCAAGGACCGATAGTGGGATTGACAGTGTCGAAAGTGAGCTAGGGAGGCGGGGGATGGGTGCCTACGCCAGTGCCGCTCAGCACGGTGGAGAAAGAGACCTGCGTGAAACCAAGGGTAATGATGACGAGGGGAAGGGGAGGAGAGAGGCAGGCGCGGGGCAAGCTGGTCCAACGCATCCGTGAGGATGGAGTTCCAAGACTGGGCCTGGATGCCTACAGGAAGCAGATGGAAATCCGGGGGAAAAAGGGAATCAGAAGGGAATTGAGAGTGGTGGGTGTAATACGGCGAACAAGATGGGGGGTGGTGGGGACCCCGTCCCGGACGGGGGGGGGGGGAGGAGGTGGGGATGGAGAAGAATAAGCATAAGTGATCGGACCAAGGAACAGGCATGGTATAAAGGGAGGTGGGGACTATAAAAGAGGAGGAATGGGATATGACCAGGTCCAGGGAGTGACCAGCAGAATGCGTGGGCATGCAAGTATATTGTTGAAGAGAGAGATCAGAGAGGAGAGAGAGAAAAGAAAAGTCGCAGGAAGAGGTGGGGGAATCGACATGAGTGTTAAAGTCTCCTAAGACCAGGAGTTGTTGATAGCTAAGGGAGAGTTCAGAGAGAGTCAGGACAAGAGTCCCATTGAGGCCCGGGTAAGGCAGGAGGGGCATAGACCAAAAAGAAATATGTCGGGGGAGAGGAGTTAGAACGAAGAAGAATGGACTCGGGATAATGAATAGCAGGGGAGGGATATCTCTTGGAGAGCCAGGGAGGAACGGAAGAGGATGGCAACCCCCCCACCAGCCCAACCCCGACGGCAAGTAGAGAGGGCGGAGTAGCTGGGGGGGAGGCTTCGATTCAGGAGAGGCTCCTCGCCTTCCCTGAGCCACGTCTCAGTCAGGAATAAGGCATCAACTGAGTGCTGCGAAATAAGATCTTGAATGAGAGAGCTTTTCGAACGGAGGGAACGACAATTCAATAGAGCTAGATGTAGTAGGATAAGGGCCGTAGTAGAGGACGGATAAAGGAGGAACAGGGAATAAGATTAGAGAGGTTCCAAGTCCACTGCTGATCCTGCTAGAAGAAAATTGTTCAAGAAACCATTCTTTTCTAAAAAGAAAAGATTTTATCCTGCTTATGTTCAGCAGGGACGTTCTGCAGGTCAGCTTCCCAAGAAAGGTCAGCAACCACCCAAACAGAAAAAAGCAAAGACTGCTAGGCCTCAGCAGGCTCAGCCTCCACAGGGCCTTTGATTCTCAACTAGAGAACTTAGGCTTCCTGGCTCTAAAGGGACCAGAGCCTTCCACCATTCCAGGAAGGTTATGTCATTTTGCCCCCAGATGGGGGCAAATAACAGCAGAGCACTGGACACTCTCCATCATAAAGGAGGGGTACAAGCTTCATTTTTCAAGCATGCCCCCCACACAATAGTAAAGCAGTTCAATTCTCTGACCTCTCATATCAACCTGTTAAGTCAGGAGGTCGATATCCTTCTTACCCAAGGGGCAATAGAAGAAGTACCCATTCATCAGCAGGGTACAGGGTTCTATTCCCCTTATTTTCTTATCCCAAAGAAAACAGGGGGTTACAGGCCTATCCTAGACCTCAGAGAATTGAACAAATTCCTTGTCAAGGAGAAATTCAAGATGATTTCTCTCGGATCTCTGCTGCCCATACCTTCAGAGTCAGGACTGGCTTTGTTCTCTAGATCTCAAGGATGCGTACACCCATGTCCTCATCCATCCAACCCACAGAAGGTTCCTTTTTCAACAAAAGCACTACCAATACAGGGTGCTTCCTTTTGGCCTGGCCTCAGCACCAAGGGTGTTCACGAAATGCATGGCTGTAGTAGCAGCATTTCTCCGCACTCTAGGAATATTCGTCTTCTCTTACTTAGACGATTGGCTCATTCGAGCACCAACAGAGTCAGAGGCCAGGACTTCTCTATCCTGCACGATGCGTATCCTTCAGTATTTAGGGCTGGTAATAAACATCCCAAAATCCAGTCTAACTCCTACTCAGTCTCTGGAGTTCATAGGAGCTTTGTTGGATACCACAAGGTCAAGGACCTATAGAAACATAGAAATATGACGACAGAAAAAGACCACATGGCCTATCTAGTCTGTCCTTCCATAACAACTACAACAGTCCACTTTTTACCTTTAGAGATACTCTGTGTTTGTCCCATGCTTTTTTGAATTCAGTTACTGTCCTCATCTCTACCACCTCCACTGGGAGACTATTCCACAGATCCACTACTCTTTCCATAAAGAAATATTTCCGCATATCACTCCTGAATCTATCTCCCTTCACCCTCATCCCATGTCCCCTCGTAGCAGAACTTGCTTTCAATTGAAAGAGGCTCTCTCCCTGAACATTTATGCCACGGAAGTATTTAAACATCTCAATCATATCACCTTTATCCCGCCTTTCCTCTAAGGTGTACATATTAAGATCCTTCAGTCTGTCCTCATATGCTTTATAATGAAGACCACTAATCATTTTAGTAGCCACCCTCTGCACCGACTCCATCCTCGTTGCCTTCGCATGGTGCAGTTAGCTTCTCAAGCAGTGCTAAAGTCTCATCTAACTGCTCGAGAAATGTTACAACTACTAGGCCACATGGCATCCACGGTGCATGTGGTTCCCTATGCTCACCTCCATATGAGGGCAGCTCAGTGGACTTTATCCACCCAATGGACCCAGGCATCTGGATGCCTGTCAGACAAAATAGCAAACACAAGTTGCCTTATTTTGTCCCTCCAGTGGTGGACGTCCACTCAAAACCTGTTGCTGGGGTCCCCTTTTCAACAACCTCTACCCCAAGCAACTCTCACAATAGATGCTTCTCCAAAGGGTTGGGGAGCTCATCTACACAACCTCTCCACCCAAGGCACCTGGTCTCCACAGGAGACTCATCTACATATCAATCTTCTGGAACTCAGAGCAATCTTCCTTGCTCTTCGAGTGTTCCATACCCTGCTCAGCTACAAGACAGTCCTCATCCATACGGACAATCAAGTAGCCATGTTCTGTGTGAACAAGCAGGGGGGAACAGGCTCTCTGTTGCTTTGCAACAAAGCTTTGCAACTATGGGCCCTCGCCAGAGAGCATCAGATTCATCTCCTGGCGGTGTATCTTCCAGGCATACAAAACTCTTGGGCAGACAAACTCAGTCAAGTTCTGCTTCCACACGAGTGGTCTCTGCATGCAGACCAGGTGGCCAACATTTTTCAAATTTGGGGAACCCCGGACATAGACCTCTTTGCAAGTCCGTGGAATGCCAAACTTCCCCGGTTCTGTTCCAGAATTCCGGCTCAGGCCAGGGATGCTTTCCTCCTTTATTGGGGTCAAGGCTTCCTGTATGCCTTTCCACCCATTCCCGTAATTCCCAAAACCCTCTTCAAGCTTCAGAGAGACAGAGGCCATATGATTCTCATAGCTCCACATTGGCCACGACAAGTGTGGTACCCTCTGCTTCTACATCTCTCTCAAGCTCCCTCCCTGGAGTTAGGGTCTGCTCCAGATCTCCTATCTCAGGAGAACGGAATGTTATGGCATCCCAATCCCCAGTCTCTGCATCTCAGGGCTTGGTTGCTGAAGGCCTAGATCTCCATGATCTCAATCTCCCTCAGCAAGTAAAATATATTCTTTTTGCTTCCAGGAAACCTTCCACAAGACGCTCTTATGCTTTCAAGCGGAAGAGGTTTACCATATGGTGTTCGCAAAAGGGTCTTAACCCCCTTGCGATACCACTGGAATCCTTGCTGGAATATCGCCTTCATTTATCCAATGCAGGACTTAAGACTAACTCAGTAAGAGTCCATTTGAGTGCTATTACAGCTTCCTTTAAGCCTCTAAATGGACAGCCTATTTCCTCTCATCCTCTTATAACAGGATTTATGAGAGGCCTTCTTCTAACTTAGCCTCCCATTAAGCAACCACCGGTGGCATGGGACTTAAACCTGGTTCTTGGGCAGCTCATGAAACCACCCTTCGAACCTTTAGCTACCACCTCCTTAAAATTCCTTTCTTGGAAGGTTATCTTTCTTATTGCAATCACATCAGCACATTGCATTAGTGAGTTGCAAGCGCTAGTAGCTAATCCACCTTATACAAGGTTCCATCATGACAAAGGAGTCTTTAGGACTCATCCACACTTTATGCCAAAGGTGGTCTCGCCTTTTCATCAGAACCAAGCAGTCTACCTACCTGTGTTTTTTCCAAGGACTCATGCATCAAATGCAGAGAGGAATCTTCATACCTTGGATTGTAAAAGAGCTTTAGCCTTTTACTTACAAAGAACACAGCAACACAAAGTCCTCTCAACTCTTTGTTGCTTTTGATCCTTCTCATTTGGGACTTCCAGTCTCCAAGAGAACTCTATCTAACTGGATTTCTCAGTGTATTTCCTTCGCCTATCAGAGTAAGAACCTTTCTGTGGAAGGCCATGTCACTGCTCACAATGTGAGAGCCATGGCAGCCTCAATGGCTCATCTGCACTCTGTGTCTATCGACGATATCTGTCGAGCAGCCACCTGGGCCTCGGTTCATGCCTTCACAGCCCATTACTGCTTGGACAAGGACTCCCACCGGGATGCCTTGTTTGGTCAGGCTGTTCTTCAACACCTGTTCCATACCTAATCAACTCCTACCCGCCATCCCTGGTAGGATGCCAGAGATCCATGGGGGGAAGTGGAACCCTTCTCAGGGACACACAACTTCTGGGGTCTCTCCCTGGCATCTAAAGCTAGGGAGTCCCCATATGTGATGACTACATTCCTGCTTGTTCCTGGAGATAGCATAGTTACTCACCTGAAACAGGTGATCTCCGGGAACAGCAGGAATTTAGTCCTCACAACCCACCCACCTCCCCTAGGAGTTGTTTCTCTCTATCTATCTCTTTTCCTTTCCCTCTCTCTGTCTCAGCTCTAAAACTCAACTGGAGAGAGGCAGTTGGGAAAGGCGGGAAGGCTGCATGCAGGCGCTGTGGGATGCTCCCAAAAGCGTTCTAATTGGACGCTGGGGAGCGTTCCCGCGCAGGCTCCGTCGGTACCAACGATACCCATATGTGAGGACTAAATTCCTGCTGTTCCCGGAGATCACCTGTTACAGGTGAGTAACTATGCTTTTCCCTACTTGGACGACTGGTTGATAAAGGCAGATTCTCCAAAAGAACTCTGCTCTTCACACCAGACCACCATAGCATTGCTACAACACCTGAGGTTCATAATAAACTTCTCAAAGTTCCAGCTAACCCCAACTCAGATTGGAGTCTATAGGAGCAGTGCTTGATATTCATCTATCCAGGGCCTTTCAACCACTAGACTGTATGGACCGATTGGTCATCCTAGTCACCCACATGTGGCAAAAAACATCATCAATGGCTCAGGACTACCTTCGTCTCCTAGGCCATGTGGCATCTACAGAGCATGTTAGTACCATATCCACGACTACATATGCACCTAGCACAATAGACTCTATCATCCCAATGGACATAATCCACAGGATAATTGAATGACATTATACAGATCACCCGCCCACTAGTCCACTCCCTACTATGGTGGTGCACACCAACAAACCTGCTCAAAGGGTCACCTTTTCAGATGCCTCAACCTCAACACACCTTTATGATGGATGCGTCCAAGGTCGGTTGGGGAGCCCATTTGGACTCACTCTCCACTCAGGGCCTGTAGACAACCCAGGAGTTATCCCTACAAATCAACTTGTTGGAGCTTCATGCAAGCTCGAAAGCCCTACAGGTTTTTCACCATCACTTCGCCAACAACCATGACAGAGAACCAAGTGGCAGTGTTCTATATGAACAAGCAAGGTGGAACAGGTTCACTTCCCCTTTGCGAGGAGGCCTGTCACTTGTGAAACTTTGCCATCTTGCACCACATTCACCTTCGTGCAGTATATATTCCGGGCGAGCAGAATCAACTTGCAGACAGACTCAGTCAGATTCTTTACCCACACAAGTAGAGTCTACATCCAAACAGGATGGCTCATATATTCAAAGCCTGAGGAACACCAGTCATCGACCTCTTCGCTGTCTCACAAAACACCAAAATTCTGCACTTCTGCTCCAGTTCCATTCAAACTCAGCCAAGCAAACGATGCCTTTCATCTACATTGGGGTGAGGGACTGCTTTATGCATTTCCTCCCACACCTCTAATACCGAAGACCCTCTACAAAGTCCAGCTGGATGACAGCACAGTGATACTCATAGCCCCCTTCTGGCCTCAATAACCGTGGTTTCCCTTTCTTTTTCGACTATAAAAGATGAATCCAATCAGTCTAGGTTGCAGTCTCAACCTTCTATCCCAGGAAGACGGAACAGTTCTCCATCCCAATCTGAGATCTCTCCGTCTGACTGTGTGGCTGCTGAAAGCGTAGCGTTACAGCATCACAACCTGTCTACTGAAGTAAAGAACATCCTCCTGGCTTCCAGGAAATCCTCCATCAGAAGGATGTACTCCTGCAGATGGTGAAGATATGAATTATGATGCTCGACAGACAATCTTAATCTATTTGTTGCACCAGTATCTGCACTCCTGCAATATCTGCTGCACTTGTCCTCTTCAGGACTCAAAACCAATTTGGTTTGAGTTCACCTCCGTGCCATTGCAGCTTTTTATAAACTAACTGATGGCCAACCCATCTCCATGCACCCTTTTGTGACAGTCTTTTGAAGGGCTACAAAAGGGGACTGTTATTTCTGGAGAGAGATCTGCAATTGTAAGTATTTACTTCTGGGAATTGTTCTAAATCTTGGGGAAAAAGGAATTCTTTAGATTAAAGCTGATTAATCTGTGAACCCAGTGTATTTGTTAAATCAGTCAGGGCCTAGTAGCAGCAAAGAGCTTTCGGTTTAAATTTAAAACACAGCAGAGAGCTTTCTGGTTAAATTTAGAGCCCAAGACTCCCTCTATCCAAGCAGGGGCTGTAGGACTTCCCTGGAAATTAGTCACAGATTGCCTTAGAAGCACAGGACAAGGGTACTGTGTAGCAGCCAGCTTTTAATAAGTCTTCTTTCCCTCCCTCCCTCCCTCTCTGACACCCACCCACCCCTGGGATAATTGTAGCTTTATAGGTGCTTAAACTTCTTAAAGGAAAGGAAGTGCCATATTCACTCTCAGGTGCAGCTGTTTATCCTCATCAGGCACACATTAAGGACCTGAGGTTAATTAAGCTTCAAGTGAACAAAGTACACTTAAAACTAAGATGCAGACAGCAGTCCAGCAGCGAGATGGGGGCTTTCCAGTCTTTTGCATTGAGTGTCACATGTATGATTTTCTCCCAGTTGGTGAAGGGTCTTAACATGTGCACAAGGTGCAAGGAGCTGTTTGCTCTCAGGGAACGAGTCCGATCTCTGGAGGCAAGAGTAGCAGACTTGGAAGACATAAGGAAGACAGAGGTACGTAGATGAGACCTACAGGGATATAGTCCTGAAGTCCCACCTCCAGTCTGGCAGTATCCCTGTTGCCATGGAGGAGAGAGGTCACGTGACAGGAGAGCATCACTCTGGTGTGGCAGGAAGTGATCCTATAGCTAGGACCTATCCTCCAGGTGATGTAAAACCCTCTTGCACCGAGGAAGCACATTGCTTGACCTGAAGCAGGGTGCCTTAGTTGGATGTACCCGAAACGTGACACGTCAGATTGGCGAAAAGCGGAGCGATTGAGAGCAGCCTGAAAATGAGTCGCTTATCAGCTAAGTAAAGCTGTTGTTTTTTGGAAATGATTCACTTTATTAAAATGGAAAAGCCACAGCGGTGTTAGGCATGGTTCCTATTCACTGTGCTGGCACTTCCGACAAAAAAAATAAATAAATAAATAAATTACTCTGAGGAGTTGGTTTTTCAGTAGACAGGACCCAAAAGACAGGCAGAGCTCCAGAGTCTCAATGCGTGGATGAGGCAATGATGCAAGGATGAGGGTTTTGGATTTGTTAAGAACTGGGGAACGTTCTGGGGAAAGGAGCAGCTTTTAAACTAGATAATATGGGAGAGCCGATAGGGCACATCAGCACAGAGGTTCAAATAAAGACACAGGTATCCCAAATGCCCTTGAGTACAGAGCAGACAGAGCTTAAAGATTCCAAATTACCCCTGCCTACTGATAACCAGATTAATATGAATAAAATACAGTCTCTAAAATGCTTGTATGCAAGTGCTAGAAGTCTAAAAAATAAGATGGGAGAGTTAGAATATATAGACATGGTGGAAGGAGAACAACCAGTGGGACACTGTGATATCTGGGTGCAAACTATATCATAATGATAGAGCTGATCAAATTGGTGCAGGAATTGTGCTCTGTTAGAGAGGCCATTGAGTCACAAAGGATTAAAGTTATGCAGGAAACAAAATTCGATGTAGAATCTCTATGGATTTGAAATACTATGTAAAAAGGGGAAGGCAATGGCAGTGGGGTTGTACTATCGACCGCTTGGCCAGAATGAACAAATGGATGATGAAATGCTCAAAGAAATCAGGGAAGCTAACAAAAGGTTACAGAACAGTAATAATAATGGGTGATTTCAATTACATTGGTATTGACTGGGTCAGTGTCATGGCAGGATATACTAGGGAGATAGCTTCTAGATGAAATAAATGACTGCTTCTTGGAGCAGCTGGTTCATGAACCAACCAGAGGGGAAGCCATTTTGGACTTAGTCCTTAGTGGAACACCAGATCTGGTGCAAGAGATAAGGTTGTTGGGGCCACTTGGCAATAGTGATGGTAGCATGATTGTGTTTGTTTTAATTAATAGAGGAGGGATGGTAAGGAAATCCACAGTACTTCCTTTTAACTTTCAAAAGGGAGACTATGATAAAACAAGGAAAATAGTTGAGAAAAAGCTAAAAGGAGCAGTTGCAAAGGTTAAAGACTTACATCAAGCTTGAGTGTTGTTTAAAGATACTATCTTCGATGCCCACACCAGCTGTATTCCATGCTTTAAGAAACGTGGAAGGAAGTCCAAAAAACTGCCAGCATGGTTTAAAGGTGAGTTCAGAGAGGCGGCTGTTGCCAAAAAAAGCATCTTTCAGGAAATGGAAAAAAGAGAGACATGACGAAAATGGGAAACAGCACAAGCAAGTTAAATGCAAGGCATTGATAAGGCAGGCAAAGAGAGAATTTGAGAAGAATCTTGTTGTTGAAGCAAAATGTGTAATAAAGACTTTTTCAAGTACATTCGTAGCAAAAAAACCTGTGAGAGATTCAGTTGGACTGTTAGATGATAGAGGGGTAAAAGGGGCAGTAAGAGGGAACAAGGCTATAGTGGAGAGACTGAATGAATTCTTTGCTTTGGTCTTCACTGTGGAAGATATAGGGATGTTACCCATGACTGAAGTAGTATTTAAAGGTGATACTGCGGAAGAAATGAAAGAAATATCGATACGCCGGGAAGATGTATTACAACTGTTTGATAAACTGAAGAGTAGCAAATCACCTAGACCGGATGGTATACATCCAAGGGTGTTTGAAAGAACTGAAATATGAGATTGCAGACCTGCTATTCGTAATCTGTGAACTATCATTAAAATCATCTGTAATACCTGAAGATTCAAGGATCTTCAATCTAACGCCAATTTTTAAAAAGGGTTCCCGGGGTGATCCAGGAAACTACAGAACAGTGAGCCTGACGTCAGTACCTGGAAAAATGGTAGAAACCATCATAAACGAACAAAATTACTCAACATGTAGATAGTCATGGCTTAATTGGAGACAGCCATCATGGCTTTAGTCAAGGAAGATCTTGTCTTACTAATCTGTTTTGTTTTTTTGAAGATGTGAGTAAACAGGTAGACAAAGTTGAGTCGGTTGATATAGTGTATCTGGACTTTCAGAAAGCCTTTGACAAGGTCTCTCATCGGAGACTTTTGGCAAAACTAAAAAATCATGGGATAGAAGGCAGTGTACTATTGTGGATCAGAGAACTGGTTAAAAGATAAAAAGCAGAGGGTAGGGCTAAATGGCCAATTTTCCCAATGGAAAAAGGTGAATAGTGGAGTATCCCAGGGATCTGTGCTGGGTTCGCTGCTTTTTGACATATTCATAAATGACCTGGAAAAGGGAATAACGAGTGAGGTTATCAAACTTGCAGATGACACCAAATTATTTAAAGTTGTTAAAACCCAAGAGGACTGTATAAAATTGCAAGAGGATCTTGATAAATTGGAAGACTGGGCAGCCAAATGGCAGATGAAATTTAATGTGGACAAGTGCAACGTTATGCACCTAGGAAAGAACAACCCAAACTATGGTTACACGATGCAAGGTTCCACATTGGGAACCGCCAACCAGTAAAAAGATTTAGGTGTCATCGTGGATAACAAGTTAAAACCCTCGGCCCAGTGTGCAGCGGCGGCCAAGAGAGTAAATAGAATGCTAGATATCATAAGGAAAGGAATGAAAAATAAAACAAAGGATATTATAATGCCTCTGTATCGTTTCATGGTGTGACCGCACCTTGAATATTGTGTGCAATTCTGGTCGTCATATCTTATAAAGGATATAGCGTTATTAGAAAAGGTACAGAGAAGAACCACCAAAATGTTAAAGGGGATGGAAGGATATTCCTATGAAGAGAGACTACAAAGGTTAGGGCTCTTCAACCTGGAAAAGAGACGGCTGAGGGGAGATATCATAGAGGTCTATAAATTAATGAATGGAATGGAACGGGTAAACGTAGATCGATTGTTTACGTCATCAGAATATAAAAAGACTAGGGGACATGCAATGAAGCTACAGGGTAGCCTATTTAAGACTAATAAAAGAAAATATTTTTTCACTCAATGTGCAATCAAACTCTGGCATTTGTTACCGGAGGATGTAGTAAAAGCTGTTAGTGTAGTTGGGTTTAAAAAAAGATTTGGACAAGTTCTTGGAGGAGAGGTCCATAAATCATTATTAAAAGGGATCCAGGATATTAGTGCTTGACCCAATACAATCATTGAGGATCCTGTGTCTTTTGGGGAGACTGCTAGGTACTTATGACCTAGATTGGCCACCGTTGGAAACAGGATACTGGGCTTGATGGACCTTGGTCTGACCCAGTATAGCATATAGTAGCTATGGCAACTTCCTTTGTGAGCCTATGCTCCATTTCCTTGACGGACATCTGCCGGGCTGCCACCTGGTCTTCTGTTCACACTTTTGCAGCTCACTGCTACCTGGAAAGGGAGTATTGATGGGCAGTGCCTTCGGCCAGGCCATACTCCATAATCTGTTTGGGGTTCAGACTACCGGAGCCATTGTATTTATTTATTTATTTATTTATTTGAACGGGGGTTTTTTATACCGCTCTTCCAGCGATCGGGGCGTTTTTTATGGAACATATTTAACCAATACAATTTAAACAAGGAACTTAGAATAATAACTATATACATACCAGTGCACACTAATTACAGAGGCGTAGTGATGGCTGGATTTTCTTAGCTTTATACATTGAAATAAGGGAGGGAAATGTGAGATGTTAGACTGTTGGTGTAGAAGGGGGGTGGAATTATTGGAGGTATTGTTAGGTGGGAATTATAATATTATGAGAAAAGGTGTGTTTTCAATTCCTTGCGGAAAGTTAGGAGATCTTTGGTAGCTCTGATTTGTTCAGGGAGGGTGTTCAGATAGGTTGGTCTTGGTTATTATCCTGGCAGATACATTTTGAACAAGCTGGAGGGTGTGAATGGACTTCTTTGATAGACCTTGTAAAATACCATTACAATAGTTCAGAATTGGGGGTTCACTAGCGCTTGAACTATTGTGCGAAAGTCATGTGGGTCTAGGATTGGTCTCAGGTGTTGAATAGTTTTTAGTTTATAGGGTATTGTTCTGGCAGTGAGTTTGATATGAGATACCATGCTTAAGGCCCTGTCTATAATGACCCCTAGATATTTGACGACTTGTTTGAGAGGCAAGATTAAGTTGTGTAATTTGAATGAGGTAAGGGGTTTATTTTTTGGTTTCTTGTGGCAACTGATATTTGTTTTTTTAAGGTTGATTTGTAGGTTGTTTTTGCTGAGCCAGGATTCAGCTTCATATATGCAGTCCTTAATATTGGTAAATTGCGGATTTTTTATATCAACCAGGGAATAGGCCATTATGTCGTCTGCATATATATGGAAATTGACTTGGTATTTGATGAATATGTCGCATATTGGTTGCAGGTATAAATTAAATAAGAGAGCAGATAGGGATGAACCCTGGGGTATTCCTTCTTCTTGGGGGAAGGTGGTGGAAGTATCCTGGTTAATTCTTACATATTGGGAGTGATTGGAGATATAGGATTGGAACCATTTTAGCACCATTCCTGCAATGCCTATGTGAGCCAATCTTGACAGCAGTACAGCATAGTCGACATTGTCGAATGCTGATGAGATGTTTAGGAACACCATGATGTAAGCTTGGTTGGGGTTGTCTAGACCGCATATGAGGGTGACAAATAATGCTATGAGGAGGGTTTCCACTCCGTGATAGGAGCAGAAACCATACTGTTGAGGATCTAGAGGTGCATGGGTGTCTATGTAGTCCTGGAGTTGGAGTTGGATTACTTTCTCAATCTTTGCTACGAACGGGATACTGGCTATCGGCCTGTATGAAGAAGGATCATTTTGAGTGTTTGTTTTTTAGTATGGTTCTCCCTGGACACTGGGGGTCCTACAAGTTTGCTTGCGGCGGCTGGACAGTGTTTTTCCTACAGGTTCTTGGTAACCTGTAGCTAGGGAGTCCTATATGGGAGGCTGACTTCTTGCTTGTTCTTGGAGAAAGCGTAGTTACTCCACCTGTAACAGGTGTTCTTCAGGGACAGCAGGAATCCGTCCTTGAAACCCTCTCTCCTCCCCTATTCCTGTACTATTTTTACCATCTTCTTTTGTCAACTCTAGCTATGTTATCTGACTGAGCAAGATGTGGCACCCTTGGGCAGGCAAGGGACCATGCATGCGTTGTGGCATCTCCCAAAGGTTTTCTTTGAAAGCTGGGGAGATGCTTCTGCAAGGGCTCCATTGGCGCCTGATTCCTGCTATCCCTGGAGAACACCTGTTACAGGTGAGTAACTATGCTGTTCCCTTGTTAATGAGCTTTAGTTTGTATTAGTGGATCTACCGTATGCTAAGTTTTTCCACAATAGGTTGATGTTGTGTACTTAGCTAAAATTCCTTCCCAAGATGATGATGGATTTCCATCTTTACTAGTTAGTAATCTTGCCAACATTTTTCTCCAAACTTCATTCGCACGGGGGGGGGGGGGGGGGGGAAGTGCTACACACGTTAGACTGCAGAAGAGTCTCAGCCTTTTGTCTTGAGCAGACTAAAGCTCTTAGAAAGTCCACCCAGTTTATTTCCTTAGATCCCAGCAGAGTAGGGGTTGCCATAATGAAGCATACTCTGCATCTCCTTCACTTATGCTCAGACAGTCCTTATGCTTGAGGGTCATATAACGGCTCTTAATGTCCAAGCCATGGCTTCTTCAGTGGTCCACTTGATGTCCATAAGTGAGGACTTATCCTGCTGTCCATAGAGAACACCCTCTACAGGAGAGTAACGTTGTTTTACTGCATTCACATTGAATAAGTCACAAGAGAAAACAGGGAAATTAAGAGAAATATGCCTACTTAAGACTGATCACCATAACAGGGGTAAAGCCCTTACCTTTATTTTGCAACCTCTAGCAGTACATTACCGCCATCTGCAAGCTTTCATAGCATCTCTGCTCAGTTCTACAAAGCCACTACTTCCTTGTTGGAGCATTGTCTGTTCCAGATTCTCAGTTGTTTCAATCTACCACAGCAGCTTTAATGAGTTAGCAGAGCTTATTCATCTCCATTAAAAGTATCTCCAACCTTGCACCCTCAACTTGGGAGTCACCCATGTGTGTGACTGATACTAGCCTGCTTGTCCATGAAAAAAGTGAAATTGCTTAGCTCTACGTAGTTTCTCCTTAGACAGCAGGATAAATCAGCCACACAACTTTCTCACCTCCTCTTACAGTTGAAATTGCTTGAGCTTTGGAATAGAGTGACGAGAGGAACAACAAGTGCACAGAAGGGAGCACTCTTGTGCTCTGGAAAAGAAGTCTGGCCTGGCTCCATCATTATTATGTCACTCGTGTATGACTGATTTATCCTGCTTTCCAGGGAGAACCTACATTACAAGTAAGCAACCTCCACTTTTTTCCTAATGCTCAACAGCAGCACAGGCAGAAAAGGCTGGTGTAGCATGGTGATATGCAGAACTCTTCTATTTGCCCTCTAAATGATTTTGATGAAAATGTCTTCCTTTTGAAAAGTTTAGGGATCCTTGACACAAGGACATAATTATATTACATTCTTCCCAAGTAGCGTGGACAGCAGCAAAAGTGACATCCCATTAGGGTTAAGACCAACATCAACTTATTTCTCATATGATTTACAACACTTCTCCTTCCATTGCCATGGGTATAAACTTAGATTGTAAGGTGGGTATAAACTTAGATTGTAAGCCCTCTGGGGACAGAGAATTGCCTTCTGAACCTGATTATAATTCACTTTGAACAACTACTAGAAACTACTTCCGCTTTCTGGATCTACATGCCGAGGCAGAAAGCTGGTGCTGAAATCATGTGCTGACAACTCTGCACCTCTTTGCAGCACACAGAGAGTCGTGTGACTTCGGCGCTAGCATGCAGAAAGGGGCTCATATTGCAAATTAGCCACAAGTTAAACTTGATGCAAATGGCAGCATTAAACTGGGAGAGCAAGCCAAACACATGCACACAAGTCTGCATGAGTTTGGCATGCTCTCCCAGAGAAATGGGCACCACATGGCTAATTTGCATATGAGCCCCAACAGTATTTTGATGGCATTAGGGGTTTTTCCCAGTGCCTGGATCATGTGAGGGAAAATGTCATCCAGGCATCGTGGAAAGTCCTCAATGCTATCAAAATACTGTCGGGGGCCAGTGCCCCGACAGAAAAGTAAATCCCTGGTGACCCAACGGCCCTGATTTCCCCCACCCCCACTTGCCCAACTTAAAAAAAACAACAACAAAAAAACCCCCAACCCTGGTGGCCCAGTGGCCCTGATTTTCCCCCTCCTCCCACCCAACTAAAAATAAGCCTGGTGACCCAGCAGCCCCGAACCCTCTCCCAGTACCTTCACAAAGGAGTCGGAGTGCTGCCCACCTACTCCTGCGCCTCCATTTTGGAAAATGGTGGTGCCTGGCCCCGTGCTGTGCATCCTGGGACTGCCATATAAGGTCATGCTATCCCTAAGATGACCCAGGCATCGGGGAAAGCCCTTGATGCCATCAAAACTTATGACAGTCTGACCCTGCCTGATAGTGGCGCGGGAGCGCATGGGCAGCGCTCCCAGGAACTGGGAGGGGTTGGGCGGATTGTGGGGAATGGGATATCTGGGCCACCAGGCATTATTTTAGTTGGCTGGGTGGGGGGGATCAGGCCACTGGGCCACAAGGATTTTTTTTTAGTTGGGTGGGTGGGAGGATTCAGGTTGCTGGGCCACAAGAGATTTGCTCTACTGGTCCCCAACAGCATTTTGAAAGCACTGAGGGATTTCCCACGGGGAAAGCATCTGATGCCATCAAAATATTGTTGGGGGCACACACAAGATTTAAGCCACCTCAAGACTAGGCATAGAGATATTAGCACTAAGGCTGTTTATAAAATACATGTATCTCCAGGAACAAGCAGGAATGAGTCTTCACATATGGGTACGTCGGTACCGACGGAGTCTGCGCGGGAACGCTTCCCAGCGTCCAATCAAAGAGCTTTTGAAAGCATCCCACCACGCCTGCGTGCTGCCTTCCCGCCTTTCCCAACTGCCTCTCCTCCGTTTTCATTTTCCGCGGAGCCGGCAGGATGTCGTCCTGTTACCGCAGAAAATTCTTCTTTTATTTCTTTAGTTTTCTTCTGGTCGCGGCTGTCTTCCCGACGCCACCGGTACCGCCGTTGTTTTCTTTTCTTTTTCTTGTAAAATCTTCCTTTTTCAAGGAATATTTTTTCTTCATAGTGTCTTAGGCCTTTTAGGCCTCTTCTTTTCCTTCATGGAACCGCCACCCACTTTCTCCAAGAAATGTTCAAACTGTGGCGGTACAACTTTATTTTTAGACCCTCGAAGTCGGTGTCTAACCTGCTTGGGTCCTGACACCAGTTTGTTGAGAAGAGGTCTTCAATATCAAGGTTCCCTCGATACACGGTTTCCCTCCAACTTCGGGACACCGTCCCCTTCTTCTACACAGGATCAGGTAACCCACAAACAGTCTGTTAAGACTAGCCAGCCCTCGAGTGGTAGGTCTCATGCACAGCATGTAGACGGCTCCGGCTTTGCCCTCGAGGGCCTACTGGCTTCAAAACCCGGCGGGAGTCTTCGGTCTCAAAAGCCTTTCAGGGGTTTCAGGTTGTTCCGGGGGTTCACCCCTCACAGAACATACCTGAGCCGTGTCCGGTGGTGGCATCCGCTTCGAGCGGTACCGATACCCCGACATCGGCACTGGTGTTGGATGAAACACTCCTCAACAGGGATGGTCATCTGGCGTCCTCTGTGCCCTCGGGACTGGTGGATACACTCCAGACTGACCTTCCATTATCGGTACCAGCACCGATACTACCACCGACGTCGGTACCCTCCAGACGTGCATCGATAGCCTCGCTTCCTTCGATGCCGAGTCTGGAATCGATCTCCAGTCTGGAGGACTGGGTACCGACTCGCCTTGGTACCGGCTCTCGGCGGTACCGAAGGCTCGGTTCCGATGATTCGGATCCACAACACTCGGTTCCCTCGGCCCATTGAGTTGCCACTGGTTGACCTTCATTCACCGGTATCAGACACCGGTACCGAAGTCGGTGCCGATGTCCTCATTACCCTTACGGTCGGTGCCTTCCATGCTTCACTTATCGATGCCGAGTTTAGAATCGCTCTCTAGTCTGGAAGACTTGGTACCAATACGCTTTGGTACCGACACCGATCGATACTGGTGGCTCGGTACCGAGGATAGCGGCCGGAGGCTGTCTGTTACCTCGGTACCGATTGAACTGTCACCGATGACTGCTCCGATGTCTCTGTCGGGCTCGACTCCGACATCGGTACCGGTATTGACATCGGTACCGGTATCCACAGTAGCATCGTGGCCAACTCCTGCCATGCTTTTTTCAACAGGATCGCTCCCTTCTATGCCAAGCTTGGAGTCGATACCTGGCATGGACAATGTGGTAATGAAGGTCGCTGCTCCTGACAGTCAGTACCGGCGACCATCCCTTAAGCATTCCACACTGCACTGTGCAGGATCTTCTATTCCTATATATTTGGATAGCTCTTTTGATGCTCAGGCTAGTTCTTCAGATCTAACCTGTCCAAGAGAGATTCCTGCTGGGGAACCCTCTTTTCAGAGTTTCCTTCTGGATATAGCAAGATCTCTTGCCATTCCTAATCCCAGAACATGATCCTGCACAGGGCTCTCTTTCTACCAAAGTAAAGGAGAACATAATGCTTCCTTTGCATCATTCCTTGCAGGATCTCCTTCTAGGAATGTGGGAAACACCTTTTAGGGTACCCCCACCTGCCAAAGCAACTGCTTTCTTATATCGGGCGCCCCCTTCTCCAGGGTTTCAAAAGACTCAACTTCCTCATCATTCCATAGTTGTGGAATCAGCAATGAGGCGGGTAAAGAGTAAGAAAAAGCACTCTTCTTATCCGCCAGGTCGTGAGTCTAAGACACTAGATGCCTTTGGACGTCAAACCTTCCAGACATCTATGCTTTCTGCAAAAATTCTCTCATATATTTTTATGAGTCTCTCTTGAGGTCGCAAAGCAATTACATCTTTTGACTCCTTTCCTTCCAGATTCCAAGAGTGCACACTATTCCTCACTGCTTATGTATATCCAGAATATCTCTTGGTTTCTTTCTCGTGCTTCCCTGGACTCTTTTGAGTCTGTTAGCAGGACTTCTGCTATAGCTATAGGGGCACGACGTAGAGCCTGCCTCCAAGCTTCAGACTTGGACAAATGGGCACAACAAAGACTGGGACATATACCTTGCACTGGAGAAAATCTCTTCAACAAGGAGTCTTTACGTCAGGTTACTCAGTTGTCCACTGATTTACCTGTTCTTAGGGATTGTTCTACACCTTCTTCTGTCCCAGTAGGTAGGAAATGTCCTACCAAACTTTCTTCCCACAGGAGAAGAAGGTTTTATTCATCACTTGCCCATCATACAGAAAAAGGCAGTATCCTTGACATGGTATTCCTACCAAACGAACTCTACCAACTCTATAACCCAACATCCCTCAATTGCACACTGACCCCATGGTCAGATCATTACATTATCAACTTTATCATCACAATAAACGACACAACAGTTAAACGAACACCAACTAATGCACCTACCTCAAGATTTAAAAAATACAATGAAGAAGAATTCCTTGACCTCATAATCCCTAATTTATCAACATCACCAATAAACCTAGATGCAGCAGTAACGAACTGGCACAAAACCATCAATAACGCAGCAGCTAAAAAACAAATAACTAAGAAAAACATGCACTCTAAAGAAGGTCAAACCCCCTGGTACAATAAAGATTTAAATCTAATGAAAAAGAACTTAAGAAAAGCTGAATATAAATGGAGGAAAAATAAAAACGCAATTACAAAAGATTCATACCTCACACTACTTAACAAGTATAAAGACGCAATAAACACTGCCAAGAAAAATTACCACGCCTCCATCTTAAACAACGCAATAAATAGACCTAGAGAACTTTTCTCAATTGTCCAAAAGCTGACTAATAATAATCACAACTCCAGCAATGAAATCACAGACATTACCCCACAGACACTGGCAAATTACTACATGAACAAGACAACGTACCATCCACTACAACCTAAACCAGTAGATACCTCTCAAATACTTAACACAGACGAATGGTCTGTATTTCAACCCTTAACCAAAGTTGAGCTCAAATCCATCATCACAAACATTAATACTACAACCTCACTACTTGACCCTTGTCCAGTAACCTGGATAAAGAGCTCTCTACCTGTACTCTCTCAGTTCATCCTCCCAATAATAAACCTCTCCCTAAAAAACGGATACCTACCCTCTACACTAAAACACGCACAGATCCGCCCAATCTTAAAAAACACTACCCTTGACAAATCATCACCTAATTCTTACAGACCCATATCAAGTATTCCATTTATGGCCAAATTAATTGAAAAAACCGTACAAATTCAAACACAAGAGTTCATTGATAGCTCAGCCCCACTTGACGACCAGCAATATGGGTTTCGCCCCAGACACGGAGTAGAATCACTCCTAACAGTGCTAATCGATACGCTTGTGAGGGGAATAGACAAACCTAAACAAGCATTCTTACTCATATTCATTGATGTTTCTGCAGCCTTCGACAGCGTTCACCATTCAACGATGATCAATAAACTTAAACAAATAGGCATAAAATCCACTGTTCTAAAATGGCTTACTTCCTATTTAACAGAACGATCCCAAACGGTACAAATCGGTAATCTCACATCAAAAACATACAAACAAGAACTAGGCCTCCCACAAGGCTCAGCTCTGTCAGCGTTACTTTTTAACATATATTTAAAACACATCTGTAAAATATTTAAAAAATTCAATGTCCTCTATCACCTGTATGCGGACAACATAATGATGTATGTCCCATTCAAAATCCCAAATATCCCTATACAACTCATTAACGACTGCCTCACTGAAATCAACACCTGGCTAAATGAAAACAATCTGTACATCAATCACTCAAAAACAGAAGCCCTAATAGTAACCAAATGCACAACATTCATTCCCCCCTCGCATATTACATTGCAAAATATTAATATCATACTAAAAACTGAAATACGCTACTTAGGTGTTATACTGGATAAACATCTCAGCATGGACACACATGTAAGAAATATAGCAAAAAAAGTTTACTTTAAACTAAAAATATTAAAGCAACTCCGCCCACTAATGCACTTACAGGATTTTCAACGCGTCATACAAGCAATCATAACCCCACATTTTGACTTCGCAAATCAAACCTTACTTGGCGTAACTAAGGAAGCCATAAAAAAACTTCAATTAGCACAAAACGCAGCAGCAGCAAGGACCATTACGAAAGCCCCACCTTTCCAACACATAACCCCAATCTTAGAATATCTACACTGGCTCCCGATTCAAAGCCGCATAGAATACAAAACTATCTTAACCACCTACAAAGCCATAACAAAAACAGCACCCCTGCCCATAAATAACCTCATCAAAATAGAACCTACCCATAACCTACAAAGGAGAGACCTGTTAAATAAATTAACCCCACCAAAAGAATTCATTAGGGCCAATAAATCCACTAACAAGAAAGCCTTCTCTCATGCAGCCCCCATCTTGTGGAACACAATCCCAATAGAACTAAGACAATTACCTGATATAACGGAGTTCAGAAAAAAACTCAAAACACACTTATTTACAAAGCATTATGGATCTATGACCAGCTCATCCCTCACCCCCCAGCTAGATAAAGGATAATCCTACCCCAGGTAATACACAATTCAACAATAGAATGAAGTGCTGTAACCTAAAACAAAGTGATTAAGAAAAAAATAAAAAACAGAACTATGTATATAGTTTATGTATATAGTTTAATTATGTTCAATTGTACATAGTTCACTAACTGTTAATTGTTATCTTGTTATCTGTTAACTGTAATAACCAAGCTGCAAATTGTTATATGTAAAAACAGTTCACTCTGTTTATTGTTGTTATATGGAAACCGCACCTGATCAATGGAAGGAGCGGTATATAAATAATCTGTTAATTAAATTAAATTAAATTAAATTAATGTTCCCAAACAGGGGAGGCATCGTCCTGGTCTGAAGAATCCAACCTCTCACCAGGCTCAACAAACCCAGCAACCGCAGGGTTTCTGATCAATCATCATCAGATGCTTGTGACTCTTGGGGTTTAGAATCTGCAGTTTGCTTCTTCTCAATAGAGGCAATCCACCGCTTCATTCTAACCCCTAGAAATGGATCTCTTTCCAAAGACCTCCATTTTTTCTATATTTCTATGAGCTGTCAGAATGTTCATGCCTATAGGTCACAGGTTTCTCCTCTTCTTCCTGCTAGGGAAAGAGGTCTAACCACTATCAAATGATAGTTTCCTGTGCCAGCATGTCTTTTTCCTTCTATAGACTTACTACTTGGTAAGTCTTCTTCAGCTCCATTCCCTTCACCCTCTTACCAAGCTTTTCCCCTGTAAGAGTGGAATTACTTCACTGGAGGGCTTTTTCTTCAGCCTCTCTAATTTTGTCACTTTCCAGTGCGGGGGTTTTCCTCTCTGAGTTAACTCCTCTGTTTCAATCTTGCTTTGGGGCAGCTTATCAGACATGTCCAGAGTTTTCTACTCCTGTTCTGTCCTTTCTGTTTTTAAACAGTAAGATTATTTCTGCTGTCTTGCTAGCTGCTGCCTATGCAGGAGCCTTAATGTTTGGACCACTGGTTCTTGTCCACAAGCAACCAGATTTGTCCTCCACTAACATTCTGTCTAATCTTAGTAGTGGCTCCAAGTCAGTGCTTTCTTCTGTCTTGGAGATTATCTCACTACAAGCTTTCTGGATTGTCTTCTATTTTGCCATCTCCTTTCTCCTGGGTTTGGCAGCATAGTTGGCAGAGATACTGGCTTTCCAGCAGCCAGTTCTATGGCTTTCCAGCAGCCAGTTCTATCTCCTCATTCTCCTGCATCATGCTCTCTGCAATGCTACAGAGAAGCTTTCCACTATGGGCCCTTGCTAGAGAGCATGGGGTTTTTTCCTCCAACAGCTATCCTAGATGGTTGGAAAAGGCTTTTCAGTCATGTCTCCCATCACTAGAAGGGTTCTCCCTTCTCTTCCTATCTCCTTTTTGATATAAGGGACATAGGCCTTCTCTTACGTGAAAACTTAAGGAGTTGCCAATTCCCTGCTTTGGTCCATAGTATTCCCAATCGGGGATATGCTCTTTCTCCTTGCAGCTCGTCCTCATGGTAAGAACGCATGATACTTTTGCCCTTAAGCAGGTCAACATGGTATCTCATCTCTATGCGTCTTCTGTCCTCTTACCATGCTAGAGTTCTGGAAGACTCTGGACTTGCTGGCTGCAGACTCAGATTATCCTCTGTTTTTCACGTACCTGTCCTGGTTATTTCACTAGCTAGCATCCTTGCAGATCATAACCAGGAGGAATAGATTCTCTATATATCTTCTCAAGTAGGTTCCACCTCCTTGTTATTAGATGAATCTTTCCTCTCCACATATTCATATCTATTTTTTGTGTGTATTTTATGCCCTTCCATATCTCACTATAGATATATTCTTATATGTCTATCTATATATCTATATGTATACATATATATATGTATATGTGTATATGTATATGTGTATATATGTATATGTATCTGTCGAGATATTTTATTACAGATAGATATGTATCCACATACCTATCTATCTGACTGTCTATGCTCATATAGCTATATGATTCCGACAGATGGGCTTACCCATTCCTATGCTATCCAGCAGGTTTGGGGTTCTACACACACAACCACTCCTGTGGTAGTCAACAACTTTTATACCATAACCTTAGGGTTTAGGTACCTCTGAAGCTCTCCATGCTCCAATATCTCTCCTAGCTTACCTCAGTTCGGAGAGATATTGCGAATCTTCCTTTACTCACAGGCTTAACGCCTCAGGCATTTGTCCTCTCTTTTTGGGATACAAGGGGTTCCCATACCCTTTCTCCCCATAAGGACTGTACCTGTTTGTCCAAATCGGTTAGCCTTTCTCTTTTTGCTCCTAAGAGTGAGCCACTCTGCCGCCAAAAGAGTTCGGTTTTTGTCTTAAAGCCTTCCGCTGAAGGCCCACCGTTTTTGTACTACCCCAGTTTTTCTTACTGGGGTTACCTGTTACCTTTCAGGATTCTGATCTCCACTGTTTTTTCCTACAGTGAGGTCCTCTTCGAGATTCCTCTACTGGGTTCCCCAGTAGATCCCATGGACCTCCATACTTTTGTCAACTCCTATTAGGGGAGGTCCATATTGCAATATTTCATTTCAATATCATTGATGACAATTATCATCCCCACATGGACTTCTTGTCTGCAGTCCTATGTTTATGTTTATGTTTATTAAAATACTTTTTATACCGCCCCATACCAATGGCGTCTAGGCGGTTTACAGAGTAAAAAATATAAATTACAATACAGGCTGTTAGAAAAGTTAAAAAGAACGCCAAATTAAAATATTAAAAGGATAGGAGAGAAGCAGAGAAAAGAGACACAGCGAAATATGAGAGGAAAAGACATCAACGAGGGGAAAGAGAAGAAGACAAGGACGGGGGTGGGAGGTCAAACGCTAGACAAAACAAGTGGGTTTTTAGTTGTTGCTTGAAAGCTTGATATGATTGCTCTGCACGGAGGGGGGGGGGAGTGAATTCCAAAGCCTGGGACCCAGGAAGTAGAAAGCCGAGGAACGTGTGGACTCGAGATGAGCTTGAGAGGGTGAAGGAAGGGCCAGACGGTTGACATGGATAGAACGAAGCAGGTGATGGGGAGTGCGGAAATGAAGAAGATCTGCAAGGTAAAGTGGGACACCTGTGTGAGTTACCCTATGCACAAATATGAGAACCTTATACTGTATACGATAGGAAACCGGCAGCCAGTGGTGATGTACAAGTAAGGGGGTGACATGATCATAATGGGAAGCACAAGACAATAGACGGACAGCTGCATTCTGAACACGTTGTAAGCGGGAAAGTTGAGAAAGTGGTAAGCCAGCCAGAGCGACATTACAGTAATCAAGTCGGGATATAATAAAAGAAAGAATAAGGGTAGCAAAAGCAGAGGGTGAGAGAAAAGGACGCACAGGACGGAGTTGTTTGAGAGACAGAAAAGTTAAGCTGTGCTAAGTTATGCTGTTTCCCACAGCACCTTTCTCTTTTCAACTCCTACCCTCCATCCTCAGGATGCCTGGTGTTATTAGGTATAGCATGTTCCAATCTATAACATGCTGGGACTCCAGGCATCTTAGCTTGGGAGTCCCCATATGTGAAGACTCATTCCTGCTTGTTCCTGGAGATAGCACAGTTACTTACCTGTAACAGGTGATCTCTGGGAACAGCAGGAATAAGTCTTCACAACCCACCCACCTCCCCTAGGAGTTGTATCTCTATCTATCTTTCCTTTCCTCTCTCTCTCTCTTTGTCTCAGCTTTAAAACTTAACTGAGTAGAGGCAGTTGGGAAAGGCGGGAAGGCAGCACACAGGCATGGTGGGATGCTTCCAAAAGCTCTTTGATTGGACGCTGGGAAGCGTTCCCGCGCAGACTCTGTCGGTACCGATGTACCCATATGTGAAGACTTATTCCTGCTGTTCCCAGAGATCACCTGTTACAGGTAAGTAACTGTGCTTTCTTTGCATCTAGTGCAGACAATATTAGCATGCTATTTTAATATGGATACCTCATTTGCTTATAATTTAAATACTCTTGACATTATTTGTGTGCCAGCTTTTCCTTTGCTGTTTACACGTGCAGCCATCTCATTTCTGCATTTGAATATGGAGGTAATTATGCCTGAAAGTGGCATTATTTGTGCTTCAAGGCCATACTAGTTTTCTGCATTGATCCTCTAGTTATAAATGGTTCTATCCAGTTTGTATTCTTTTAGCAGCTTGAGAGACATTTCTGCACTCATTTTTTGTGTTTTTTCTGGCATTCCTAGTTCCAGGTTTTGTTCTTTGAAGACTTGGATGCTCGAACTGCCACCCTTTGGATCTGAATTTAGTGGTTGGGGGGGGGGGGGGTGGAGGGGGTACACAGTCTTGACCCAATTATAGTCATGCCTTTATCTCAATCTAAAGTTCTTCATCTATCTGCAACAGGACTAAGTTGAGTATCATATAGTCATAGAAAGATGCAAGGTTTTTTTTCCTTAGATCTTTTACTTCAACTGTTTCAAATGTAAGTGTGATGGATACATCTGTGCTGGGGTTCCATCGTTTATCTTGTCTTATGGGGAGCAGAGAAAAGGTCTGTTGGTGATCACTGTTGCTTCTCTCACCGTTTCTTTTTCCTTTCCCCAGGTATGGCAACAATCTGTAACATGGGTGCAGAGATTGGTGCTACCACGTCCGTCTTCCCCTACAACCAACGCATGAAGAAATATCTGGAAAAGACTGGGAGAGGAGGTGAGTGGGTCGCGGATCAGATTTTGAACAAAAGTGACACCAGTCAGTTTTAACAATGAAGTTACTAGATTATTGGAGCAAGTCTATATGCAGACTGACAAAAAGACTGCTGGCCTTGATGGCTTGCAATTTTACATACTGATTATACGCTTCCTTCCTGCCAGCATTTTATTTATTTATTTATTTTTTATACCGCGCTATTTAGAATCAGTGCGGTTTACATGTATACTAACAGGTACTTTTTATTCCCTTGTCCCCGAAGGGCTCATAATCTAAGTGTACTTGAGGCAATGGAGGGTTAAGTGGCTTGCCCAAGGCCACAAGGAGTGGCCATGGGACTAGACCCCAGTCCCTCCGGCCTGAAGTTGCTTGTCCCCATGCGGGAATTGAACCCCCGGCCTTCTGGCCTGAGGTAACCTGTCCCAACCACTGAGCCACTCCTCCCTCATTACATTTTCTGATGCATCTTTTAAGGATTATTCTCTGCCTCTTGCTTCTTTCAGTCTTTAAATGGCTGTGTGTGGCTGACCTTTCTTTTTAGGCAGACATACAAGCTTACTACAGGCTTGCACTCTTGGGAGCAGCCTCAGAGGCCCATGCAGTTACTTTTCATTAGAGTCATGTGCTAAAGCTCGGTGCATGGTTTTCTAGCGCAAGACTAATGTTCAAAGTTAGCTCCCCAATTCTGTAAACAAGAGTGTAAATATACTGTGCGCAAAAAACATACGCTATCATTGGAGAGCATGTGCAGACCCAAGTGTGCATGCCAGATGCATGCACACATGGATGGCTGCTAGCAGTAGCTTTACTGGCACCATATGATGGGATGAGAGTGGAGGAGTAGCCTAGTGGTTGGGTCAAGGTACTTCAGGCCGGAAGGTCGGGGGTTCAAATCCCACTAGAGGACAGCAACCTTGGGCCGGAAGGACTGGGGTTTCTAGTCCCACAGGTGGCTCCTTGTGGTCTTGGGCAAGCCACTTAACCCTCCATAGCCCATGTTCCCTGTAAAATAGTTCTCTGTGTGCTGTGCTTTCCTGTCTAATCAATGTGTTTATACCTCAAAAATTTCCTGTCATGATTTGACAATTTCCAATCTGTAATCAAAAACCGCTGCTGATCGCTGGAAGTAGCGGTATACAAATCTATACTAAATAAAATAAATAAAATGTTCTGTGCATTCTTCATAGTTTCTCCAGTCTAGACGCATGGATTTACACACACCTACCAACAGATGGAGACTGAGAACCACTAGTTTGATGATATCACCCTATAAGGGCTCTGTGCAGCCTGATACCAGCACCAGTATTTCTCAGTCTCCAGCAGATGGAAGAAATGTACTTTTATGCAGTCTGTTACTGGAGTGGAGGAGGAGAGTTGGGCTGATCCTGAGAGGGCTTAGTGACAAATCTGGGCAGGTCTTGGGCTGCAGAACCTGGTGGTGCTGGTTCCCCCCTCTTCTTGAGGTTCCCCTCTCTTTTTGAGGTTCCCCTCTCTTTGTGTGGACTGAGGCTGTTCCCCTTTCCTTTGCCCCTCCCCCAACCTTTAGTGGGGAGTCCAGTGGTTGAGAGTTAGGCCTGAAAGCAGACATTTGATGGCTGGCTGTTTTAAAAAATTAAAGAAAAATTACAGCCAACATAAAGCGCAGCCGTTCCATGGCGGCAGATAGAGTGGCTTGGTGGTATCAGGTTTCCTGGTAAGGGGAGCTAGTAGCAGAGATGAGTGCGCCATGACCAAGGAGCAGCAAGCACATGGCTTCTTCGCCCAAGTGAGGCTGCTGCTGTGCAGTCTGCAGCTCTCACCTGGCTGCTCTGTCTGAGGGCGGATTTTCCAGACCAGAGTAGCAAGTACACCCACAGCACAGCTAGTGAATAACCAAAGAGTGGGGTGAAAAAACTTTCTCCGGGACCAAGAAGGAAGTCAGTCCTCACTTATGAGAGATGTCACAGACTGAGCTGTTGTGCAGGAATCCTCACAGAAGCCTTTGGGAGATCCAGCACATATGCATGATCGCCTTCCTGTCCGAACAGAGCCATCTTACCTCAGTCGTCCCTGTAGACATTCATCTGTATCCCAGAAAAAAGCTTTTGCCCCGTCAGTAGTATTTGCCACTTGGTACTCTCCTTCCTGTATTTCCCAGTATCATTGCTGCCTCAGTGCTGCATTTTTTTGGGGTCTTTATTTTTTTTCTTTATTTTCGACACGCAGGTTTTTTTCTTGTGCCCTCCTGGTCAGGGCATTGGAGTCTTTTGACTTGGCAGAAGCAGTCTTCCCCGACATGTCCACCCCGACCAGTGGCTTTAAGAAGTGTGCCAGATGTGGCCGGACAATTTCCATAATGGATCGCCATAACTGGTGTCTTTAGTGCCTCAGGTCCGACCACAAGCCCACTACATGCGCGCTCTGTTTGCAGATGATGCGCAAGGGACTGAAGAGCCATGAAAAGCAGCAGAAATTGCTGTTCAGCTCCAAGACATCAGAATCAATGTCCTCAAAGAGCACCACAGAGGACTTCCCCCGCATAGTGACAGGACCCTTTCGGAGCTGTGAGATCGTGGGGCTCTGGAACAGACACTCTCCTTTGAAGAGGAGCATCCCTGGAAGGAACGGATTCTGCCTTGAACATTGTCGAAGGGCAATGCTGAGTTCAGGGTGAAGATCCATGGACATTGTCATCAAAGCCTTCAACATGACTCCAAGGGCAAAGGCCGGGAGCAGCCTTCAAAGCTGTGCTGATGGGAGTGGTGCCTCCCGTAACCTTGGAAGGCCTGCTTGGGTCTCCTGAGCCTGTTACCATTGAGGTATCCCTGCTGAAGAAACTGGCATCAGCACCGAGGGATCCGGCACTGGACGCTATGGAGCACTCCCTCCTAACAGAGTGGTGGTTGATTTTCGAGCACAGCCTGGCTGCCTTTATGCACAGCACAAACCTTGGGAACTGGGAACCTTTGGTTCCTCGGGGCCGGTGATGGCACAGTCCACTGCGGGTGCCTCGTTGGAGGTCCAGCCGATTCTCCGTCACGCTCGGTGCAGTAGATCTCCCCCCGAATGCATCAGGCTTGGAGCGCAGGGAACAGAGGTTGTCCTTGATTCCGCCACTGGGGCATCAATGCGATTCCCATTCCCGTCAATACTTTGAACTCTTGTCTGACTCTGATTCAGAGTGGGAAACAGAGGAGAAATCCCTGGTGAGGGTGCAGCACCAGGTTGTCCCTTCAGATCCCTCACCCCCATATGAGTACAGGCATTCCCTTCCCGAGGACATCGCCGCCTTTGAGTTTGTCAGGAATATATGAGAAGGCTTACCCTTCACATTTGAATCCGAAGAGGAACCTTAGGCAGAGGAGCTGGAGATCCACCAATATCCAACTTCCGCCAAAGGAGGCCATCACCATCCCGGTGCACTCCATCCTGGAAAGGTTACTACTGAGGATGTGGGAGATCCCGGTTATGGTGCCAGTTGTGAGCAGGCATCTCGATTCTATGTATTAAGTCCGTAAGATCCCAGGCTTTGAGAAAGCACAACTGCCTTACAATTCCATGGTTGTGGAATTGGCCATGCGCTGTATTAAGAGTAGCAAGACGCACTCCTCAGTGCCCCCTGGTAGGGAGGCGCACACCATGAATGGGTTTGGCAGGAAATGTTATCAGGGCTCTATGCTCATGGCATATTTTTATGTATTTGGCTGGATTTATATACTGCTTTTCACAGAGGTCAAAGCAGTTTACATGGAACCTTGAACATTTCAAACAACGTTTACATTAAAACGATCAACTTTATACAATAATGATTAAAACAGAAATTGCTGTAACAAATTTAGGAATTTACATAATGTTCTTCGTGGGGGGGGGCAGGTGGAGGGAGGGTGGAGTTAGGAGGAGGTGGATTCAAAATGTAGAGTGAAGAGGTGGGTCTTGAGAAGCTTGTGCAAGGTGAGGAGGTCTGTGGTGTTTCTAATGGAGTCAGGGAGGGAGTTCCAGCATGAGGGAGTATATAGTTCAAAGGATCTGGTGCAAACCTGTTGAGCACTTTTTATTCTAGCTTGGGGTGGTCAAAGTAATCGTAGTGGAGGATCTGCTTGGTCTGTCCGACTGTAGTGGAGTGATGAGGGATTGGAGGTGGGGGGATAATTGGTGGTTGAGGGTTTTGTGTATCATTAGTAGAACTTTGTAGAGTATTCTGCTGTGGAGTGGAAGCCAGTGAAGGCGTTTGAGGATGGGGGTGATGTGATCATGTCTGGAAGCACCTTGGATAGTTCGGGCTGTTGTGTGGAGGGTTGTTTGTAGAGGAAGGAGCATTGATTTTGGGAGTCTGTAGTATATTGAGTTGCAGTAATCTGCATGTGGTATAGTGAGAACCTATAGAGCCGATTGGAAGTCAGATGGGATGAGGGAGAGGGTGAAGGTGTTGGAGGGTCCAGGTTTTATAGAAGATTGATCTTACTGCGTTCTTTACTTGAGTCTTTAGGTTGAGATGATTGTCGAGGACGATTCCCAGGTATTTTGCTTCCTGTTTGACTTGTATTTCTGTGTTGAGAGTGATGGTAGAGGGAGGGGTGAATTATTCATTTCTGGTGACGAAAAGGGATTCAATTTTCTTAAGGTTTAAGGATAGTTGATTTGCAGATAGATGAGAGGTCAGAAAAGCATTGCTGGAGCTCATGGTAGGATAGTTTGTTCAGGTTGAATGGTGTGTAGAGCATTATGTCATCTGCATAGATGTGATAGTTGATGCTGTATGATTGGATGATGTTGCAGAGGGGTTCCAAATGTACCAGCTGTATATGGGCATGTACTAGAGAGACCTGGCAGGGGAGCTTGCTGGGTTCTGGGTTGGTTTATCTGGAGACCATCTTCGGCTCTTCTGGAGTCTGGTAGCTACAGTCAAGGAATGCTCCAGATATGTGATTCGTGCAGCCTACGACAGCTTTGAATCCATGGCTAGAGTGATTGTGATGAGCATTGGTGCCTGCCACCTCTCATGGCTACATTCATTGGATTTGGAGCAATGAGTTCAGGACAAGTTGGTCGATGTCCTATGTCGAGAAGAGAACCTCTTCGGCAAACCCATGACAGAGAAGGCTGCAGAGTTAGAGACTGAACAGGTCACCATGAACAGGCTGTTGAGACGGACCGCTGATCTTTCCCAGTGGAAGGTCTCGAGGAAATAATTCTTTTACCTGAAGAAAAAGAATGCCTACAGTACTTATAATCCTGTACCATTCATACCAGCCACCCCAGCAGGTGCAGCAAGCCAAGGGCCAAGGCCAGAAGCATCATCAGCCTGAAGCCCCAACTGGCGCCAGAACAGCCTGGGGGGTGGGGATGCTTTTGACTCCTAGGCCCTGGCCCTTCTTTCCCTTTCAGACCTAGTTATGCAGCCCATTGGGGGACATCTCACATCATTTGCCCATCGTTGGCCCAGATATAACCACAGACACCTGGGCTCTGTGAGTGGTAAAGGCTGCTACCATCTACATTTTGATCAGACACCACTTCCCATCCCCCCGTTCTTTCCAGGGGAATATACTTTGGAACCTTACCATCGAGAACATCTTCAGCAGGAGCTCACGGTTCTTTTACAAGAAAGATCAGTGGAGGTTGTTCTTCCATCTCAAATGGGGAAGGGATTCCGCTTCTTCCTGGTTCCAAAGAAAACAGGCCGATTCTATCCCATTTTTGATCTCCGCAATCTCAATCACTTCCTAATGCACGCAAAGTTCAAGATGGTATCTCTTGGAACGTTGCTGCCCTTCCTCCAGCGGGAAGATTGGCTATGATTCTTCATTCTAAAAGATGCCTATACCCACATCCTCATTCACTTCCTGCACCAGCAGTACTTCCATTTCATCATCAGTGGACATCAGTATCAATACAAGGGTCTCCCTTCTGGACTGGCGTCCACCCCAAGGGTTTTCACAAAATGTCTGGTGGTCATAGCTGCTTTTCTACGGGTGCAGGGCATCTTCGTCTTCCCCTATCTGGACAGCTGGTTGATCAGAGGCGGGACACGGACAAAGTCTGTTTGTGTGCACAAAGCATCAACTACCCAAAGTCCCACCTGCAACCCACTCAGTGCCTTGAATTCATTGGGGCTGTCCTCGATGCCACTGCAGCCAGAGCCTTTCTTCCATCGGATCAGTCCCAGCACCTCTTCGCGCTGGCCCGGGACGTCCAACGTTGCTGAACAGTCTCAGCTCACCAAGTGCTCCGCCTCCTGGGCCACACGGCCTCCAGAGTCCATGTAACCCCTTCCACCCAACTTCAGATGCAGCAGGCACAATGGACACCCTGTACACAGTGGCATTGGGCAAGGGACTGTCTCAGGGTGACTTCACCACTGAAGGGCTCCTTTTCCTGGCGGCAGCAGCCAACTCATCTTCTAGCAGGACTTTCTTTCCAGGCTCCGATGCACCAGTGGGTGCTGATCACAGATGCCTCCAAACTGGGTTGGGGAGCCCATTTTGATGGCCTGCATACCCAGGGACTCTGGATGATTGGGGAAAGTCTTCATCAGATAAACCTCCTCGCGCTCAGGGCGGTAGCGAATGCCCTTCAAATTTTCCAGCAACAGCTGTCCAACCAGGTAGTCTTTATCCAGACAGACAACCAGGTGGCGATGTTCTACATCAGCAAGCAGGGTGGCACGGACTCCTACCGCCTCTGTTGTTGGGCCGTTCAACTCTGGAGATTTGCCAGCAAGCACAGCATGCTTCTCCAGTCAGTCTACCTCATGGGACAAGACAACACATCGGCAGACAGGCTCAGCAGAGTGTGGCATCCGCACAAGTGGACTCTCAATACACAGGTAGCCCGCAACATCTTTCAGAAGTGGGGCACGCCGTCCATGGACCCTTTTGCTGCTCCTCACAATGCCTGGCTGCCGCTTTTCTGCTCCAGAGTTCCCTATCCCAATCAGGTAGTCTCCAAAGCATTTCTCATGAACTGGGGCAAGTGCTTGCTTCATGCTTACCCACCAACTCCCTTGATGGCAAATACCCTTTTCAAGGTCCAGACGGACAGGACCACCATGATACTTTTTGCCCCATGCTGGCCCAGGCAACTGTGGTACCCTCTGTTGCTTTCGCATCTCCCGGGCACCACCTCTTCACTTCAGACATACCCCACATCTGCTCTCTGAGGAGGGGACCTTCTTCCATTCCAATCTTAAGACCCTAGCCCTTGTGGCTTGGATGCTGAGAGAGTAGCTCTTGCTCAGTTTCACTTGCTTAGGGACATAGTAACATAGTAAATGACGGCAGATAAAGACCAGCATGGTCCATCTAGTCTGCCCAGCAAGATGGCAAGAGTAGGTGCACCTGTTGCTCTGTGCAGGCCACCCCTCCCCACGTCTTTGTTTAGGGGTGAACCCACCACGCCATGTAGGACACCCCTATTTGTTGAGACGTTAGATGGTTCAGAAGTTAAAAGGTACCATTAATTTTGTTTTTATCCTGTTGCTGTAAAGGGATCCACTGTGTTTGTCCCATGCCATTTTGAATTCCGTTACCGTGTTTGCCCCCACCACTTCCATCGGGAGGGCATTCCAAGCATCCACCACCCTTTCAGTGAAAAAATGTTTCCTGACATTGCCTTTCAATTTACCACCTTGCAGCTTCATGTTATGCCCTCTAGTTTTACAGCTTCCCCGTCTTTGGAAGAGGTTTGTTTGTTCATAGTTTCTTTTTAAGTATTTAAAAAGTCTGAATCATATCTCCCCTGTCCCTCCTCTCCTCCAAAGTGTACATATTTAGGTCTTCAAGTCTCTTCTCATAAGGCTTCTGACGCAGGCTCGAAATCATTTTGGTCGCCTTCCTCTGAACAGTTTCCAGTCTTTTTACATCTTTTGAAAGATATGGTCTCCAAAACTGAACACAGTATTCCAAGTGAGGCCTCACCAGTGACTTGTACAGTGGCATAAGTACCTCTTCCTTTCTGCTGGTAATCCCTCTTTATATGCAGCCCAACATCCTCCTGGCTTTTGCCACCGCCTTGTCACACTGTTTTGCCACCTTGAGATCATCAGAGATAATCACAACAAGGTCTTTCTCCTGAACCATGCATACCAACCTCTCACCCCCTAACGCATACATTTCCCTTTGATTTCTGCTACCCAAGTGCATGACACTGCACTTTTTTGCATTAAATCGTAGTTGCCAAGCATTAGACCATTCTTCCAGCTTTTGTAGATCTTTCCTCATGTTAACCACTCCCTCGGGGGAGTCCACTCTGTTGCAAATTTTTGTGTCATCTGCAAAGAGACAGACTTTTCCATTCAGTCCTTCAGCAATATCACTCACAAATACATTGAACAGTGCCGGGCCCAGGACCGAACCCTGGGGCACCCCGCTAATCACCTTTCTTTCATCCGAGTGAGCTCCATGTACCATCACCTTCTGTTGTCTGTCAGTCAACCAATTTCAAATCCAGTTTACCATCTTGGGACCCATCCCCAAGCTACTGAGTTTGACAAGCCTCTTATGAGGAACAGTATCAAAGGCTTTGCTGAAATCCGGGTAGATGATATCCATTGCATGCCCCTGATCTAGTTCCTTGGTCACCCAGTCAAAGAACTCAGTCAGATTTGTTTGGCAAGACCGTCCTTCGGTAAAACCATGTTGCCTCGGATCTTGCAACCTGTTGGTTTTGAGAAAGTTCACTATTTGTTCTTTCAGGAGCGCCTCCATTACTTTTCCCGCCACCGAGGTAAGGCTCACGGGCCTGTAGTTTGACATTTCTTCCCTGTCACCACTTTTGTGTAGAGGTACGACATCAGCCATTCTCCAGTCTTGAGGAACCTATCCTGTTTCCAAGGATCTGTTGAAGACATCCTTTAATGGTCCTGCAAGAACCTCTCTGAGCTCTTTCAGTATCCTGGGATGTATCCCATCCGGTCCCATGGCTTTGTCCACTTTCAGTTTAGCAAGTTGTTCTAACACCTCATCTTCTGTGAATGGTGTGGTATCTACTTCATTCCCATTTTTATATTTGGGAGTCACAGCTGGTCCATCTCCAGGATTTTCTTTAGTAAAAACAGAGCAGAAGTATTTGTTTAGCAATTTTGCTTTTTTAATGTCACTTTCCAATGTCGCTTTTTCAATGTCACTTTCCCAGCACTTCTGAGTCCTGCAATTACAACTCTGATCTTCTTCCTTTCCCGAATATACCTCAAGAAAGTTTTTGTCACCACCCTTAACATCTTTAGCCATCTTTTCCTCTGCCTTTGATTTTGCTATCCTTATTTCTCTTTTAGACTCTTTGAGCTTGATCCTGTATTCATTTCTGTGTTCTTCTGTTTGCAAGCTTTTGAATTTTGCGAAAGCTGAGTTTTTTTGCCTTTATTTGAGCAGCCACTTCTTTGGAAAACCAAATAGGTTTCCTTCTCCTCTTCTTTTTATTTACTTTTCTTACATATTTATCTGTTGCCCCTTTTATTGCCACCTTTAGTTTAGCCCATTGCAATTCCACTTCCCTTATCTCTTTCCACCCCGTAATCTCCTCCTTTAAGTACTCAGCCATTTTATTGAAGTCGGTGTTTTTGAAGTTTAGGACTTTGAACTTGCTATGATTGGCTTGTACCATGGCTTTTATCTCAAACCACACTGTGCGATGATCGCTGTTGCTCACAGGGGCACTCACGCAGACATTCGACACGCTATCACCGTTGGTGAGCACTACATCCAGCGTTGAGCTTTCCCTGGTTGATTCCATCACCATTTGTCTAAGTAATGCATCTTGGAGAGCATCCACAATTTTTTTGCTTCTTTCCAGATGTGTGCAGAAGTAGTACTCCAATCCACATCAGGTAGATTAAAGTCACCCAATATGATCGCTTCCCCTTTCTTGCTATCTTGGCAATATCTATAATCAATTCGTTATCTCTCTCTTCAATTTGAGTTTGAGATCTGTAGACTACAGCAATATGGATGACAGTGCCATCTCCTCTTTCCAACACAATCCAGAGCTCTGCTTCTTTTCCCCATGTCCTCTGCATTTCAGTAGCTTTTTTTTTTTTTTATTGATTTTAATCAAATACATGATCAAAAAAATACATAACAAGGTCAATCTAGGCAATATAGGAAAGCCATTACTAATAAATAAGAAATCAAGCAAATGATAAAGTCCACATCAAGAGAGAGTAGATCAAATCTATAATAAGGCAATAAATACAAAAAAGAAAACAAGACCTTATCGCGGGTCCACAAAAATAGAAGGTGATATTCAATTACCAGGGCCATCTCCAATTAAATCCTGTCTGTCCTGTAAAAATTTTCCAGATGTGAGACATCGGTAAAATAATAGGAATTACCATCCAAGCCAATGACACATTTGCATGGGAACCTTAAAAAGAAAGTAGCCCCTAAAGCCAAAACTCGGGGCTTTAATACAACAAATTGCCGCCGACGCAGCTGGGTAACACGTGCCACATCTGGAAAAACAAAAATCACTTGTCAACAAAATTTAACCGCCTTAGCTTTAAAATATGCTTTGAGAATACGTTGCTTAATTAATACAGTGGAAAAGGTGACTAACAAAGTGGACCGCAAAGTAATAGTATCAGAAGAATCTTCTATAAAAGCAGTGAGATTTGCTATTGTAGGAACAATTTCATCCATCCCTCCTTCAGCAGTGTTCACCCTTTTAGATGTAGAAGGCACATAATAAATTTGAGAAATTTCTATGGGTTCAGATATTGCCAAGACTTCCTTTAAATATTTTTCCAAGAGAATAGTAGGAGAAAGTAAAGAAGATTGCGGAAAATTCAAAAATCTTAAATTACACCGACGTAAGGAGTTTTCCAAAGCTTCCACCTTAGCATGTAACACTAAGGAATCTTTTATAGCGGAAACATTTACCGATTGCAGGATAGGAACTTGGGACTCCATTTTAGTAACAGCAGTATCCAGTGATGTTACCTTATTATCCAGTTGCTGCAAAGCTATTGCAGTCTCCTGGGTAAAGGCAGACAAAGAATTTAACTTAGAGGATACCTTCTGATCAATAATTCTAACAGCCTGTAATACATCCTTAAGGGTGACATCCGCATCAGGGGATAGGTCTGGTGCCTCCGAAGGGGCATTCAGATCTATACCGGGCACTGGAATAGGTAACACTATAGGTGATCTCACTACGGAAAACTCATCAAAGGAAACCCTTGAAACTAAAGGAACAGCAGAACGAGGACAGGAAGGAGGAGACCTCCCCCCGGGGCTTAGAGAAACCCCGTCAGGAGAGGACTGCGCCAGAGGTAGAGGAACCACATGTCTATCCAGGGGACCGACCGGTTTAACACTCCCGGCGTCGGTCGCCTGAGACTTAACAATAGCCTTGGCCTTCCTCTTGCCCATACTGTTATACGTAGGCTTAAACAAATTAACTCAATATGATAAAGAAACAAACATACATACAACCCAGCAGCAAGACAGAAAGTCAATTAGCAAGAGTAAGTCCAAACATGCAGCCTCAGCTCCCCAGCAGCCAGTGAAGCGGCGTCTCAATAGCGTCGAAGGGGCGTCTAAGGGGCTGAACCAGCCCCTTTAGACACGCCCCTTCAGACACAGCCCCGCGGACACGGAGAAGCAAGGAATTTATAGCAGAGAGGACCTTCCAGCAGCAGGGTGTCCCGGGCGTGCCTGCCCGATGGTCTCTGGGCAACGTCAGCTTCACTGGCGTGACCACAGCTCCGTCTGAGCCCAAAGCAGCTCAGCACACCTCCACACCGGCTCCGAAATACTCTCCTGCATTTCAGTAGCTTTAATATTGCTTTTGACATACAAGGCTACTCCTCCTCCTTTTCCATTTTCTCTGTCTCTTCTGAATAGATTATAGCCAGCTATGGCTATATCCCAATCATGTGATTCATTAAACCATGTTTCTGTAATGGCCACAATGTCCAAATCCATTTCCACCATTAGGGCTTCCAGGTCTGGAATTTTGTTGGCTAAGCTTCGAGCATTTGTGCTCATTGCTTTCCAGCATTTACCTGGGTTGTGTGTATTTTGCATTGATTTTGTTCTGCCCACTTCTTCCCACTTGTTTTTAATGTGTGGTTTAAAAGTGTGGCTCTTTTTGATGATCTGCTTTTGCAGGGGGTGGCATGCAGATCTTGACCTTCCACATCCGTCACCCCCTTTTGCTAGTTTAAATGCATATCCACATACTGCCTGAATTTTTCACTTAGGATTCTTTTCCCTGCGACAGAGATGTAGTCCATCAGCACAGTATAGTCTCTTGTTGGTCCATCTGTTGCCCCAGTCGCCAATAAATCTGAATCCTTGTTTGCACCAGGTCTGGAGCCATGTATTAAAGCTGTTAATGCGATGCAGCCTTTTTGTCCCCTTACCAAGAACAGGTAGAACTTCTGAGAATGCAACAGTGTTAACAATGGGCTTGAGTTTCTCTCCAAGGGATTGGAAGTCCTTTTGGGCTGTAGAGGCACTGTTTCTAACCATGTCACTTGTGCCCAAGTGGATAACAACATCAAGTTTGGAGTATTCAACAACTTGGTTTGTATTCCTGCTGGCTGAAGAGCCTGGTAGGCACATGACTATCTTTTCTTTGAACTGTGTTCCCAAGTTGGTGCCTCTGATGTTGGAATCTCTAAGTAGTAGTAGTTTTCTGTTTGGTGAGGTTTTCTTCATATTTGGTGCTTTAGCAGGAGATTGGGCATTGTCTGACTCATTTAAGGGCCCTTCAGTTTCTTTGGATTGGTCATCCTCATTAGCCAAGGCAGAGAAGGCATTGTGCAGGGATATCTCTTGATGTGTAGGATGTCTCTGCGTTACAGGTCACAATCTACCAGAACCCACTGTGATCCATGTGTTCCTGGGGTGTTTGATTCTTTGTGGGAGCGGTGGTCAACTTTGTTCAGTTTGTGTCCTAGAAGAGATGCGCTTCATTGCAGCCAGTTCCTCCCTCAGTAGAGACACTTCTTTATGCATGGTAGCTAGGTCTTTCCTTAGTAGAGTCAATTCTTCATGCATGGCAGCTGACTTGAGGCATATAGGACAAGCTCTTAGGCTCCAAATGATTCGTCTTGGAATGAAAGTATCGCAGTTATTGCACTGAATACACGACATGTTGATTAAGCAGTCCCAGAAGAGGAAGAAGAAGAAGAAAAGATGAAGTGGGCTTTAACCCAAGTTAGGAAGAACCATGTGACCACTATATAGGCAATGTAGCCCCTGGGGTGGGTGGGGTGAGGTGTAGGGTGGGCAGGAACCTAAGTGTTTCTGGCCAATAGGCTGTTCCTGAACTGTGGGCGCACACAATGGAGTAGGTAAGGGAACCCACCAATAAGGACAAATAAATAAATATGTGGAGACAGACAGACAGATATAACTGACAGTTAAGCAGCAGATTCAGCAAAAATCACCTTTTGGGAGAGCTTTGGAGAGCACTCCTCTTCTCAAGGAACAGAAAGGCAATCTGAGCAAGCCCACGTGCAGGACAAGAAATGGTGGTCTACAACAATACCTCAGCAGGGGGAAGAGGTAGTCACTCAGGTAGACTAAGAGAAAGATAGTTTAAAATCTACAGCAATGGAGTAGGTAAGGGAACCCACCAATAAGGACAAATAGATAAATAAATATGTGGAGACAGACAGACAGACAGAGCTCACTATGGAGAATATTCTCCTTGCATCCCTCAAGGATTCTACCAGACATGCATATGCCTTCAAGTGGCACAGATTCTCTCTTGTGTGCAGACAGAGCCCTTAACCCTTTCTTTTGCTCTGTGGAGCAGGTTCTTGCATATCTTCTACATCTTTCTCATGGTGGCTTGAAGTCTACTCAGTTTGAGTACATCTTAGTGCTCTGGCAGCCTACCATCGTACGATAGATGATTGGTCCCTTTCCGCTCATCCCCTCACTGGCTGCTTCATGAGGGGCCTCTTGCTATCCCATCCACTGATCTGACCGCCACTGGTGGCATGGGACCTTAACATGGTCCTCGGACAGCTGCTCGCTTTACCTTTTGAGCTGCTGACCACCTACCCTCTCAAGTTTCTGTCCTGGAAGGTCATTTTCTTGGTGGCATGCAGAGACAGTGAACTACAGACGTTAGTGATGCACGTGCCCTATACCAGGTTCTGCAAAAATAGGGTGGTCCTACGTACTCCTTCTAAATTTCTGTCTAAGGTGGTACCTTTTCATATCAACTAGTTGGTTGTATTTCCCACCTTCTTTTCCGGGCCTCATGCGAACAGGGCAGAGGCCTCTCTTCATACCCTAGATTGTAAGAGGGAGTTGGCTTTCTATCTAGATGTTTCCTTCTCCAAAGGTACATATTAAACAGTATCAGTGAAAGTGGGGAACCCTGAGGAACCTTTAAACTTTCAAACTGTTAAATATTCATTGTTCATTTTAACCTTATAATAATGACAATTCAAAAAAAGATGTAAACAATTTCAATATCGCTCCATTTATACTAATGTTTAGTTTAATCAAAAGTAAATCATGACCTACAGTATCAAATGCTGACACTAAAGGGTACATATACTAAGGCGAGCTGTTAACCCAGGCTATCTGTAACTAGGTCCCATGTTGTTCAAAGGAGCCTAGGTGCAGATAGCCAGGGTTAACCATTAGCCCAGCATAGTAGACATAACCCCAAGTCTAGTTGCATTAAAAATGCCTCAACCCCTTTGTCAAAAATTTTCCCTCAATTCAGAAATGAATAGCGTTTCTATGCTGTAATAGCTTCTGAATCTCGATTGCAAATCAGTGCGGTTTACATTTAACAACTCGTGCCGTGCAGGCAGGGTCCACAACTGGACTTACAATGAACAGGGGTTTCTAAACGGGACTGACAGGGTAACTATGTACAGGTAAGCTAGCTGTCACAGGTGATGTGGTCAGCTCGCAACTATTTACAGATTTATTTATTTAATATATACAGATTTACTGGTCAAAGCATGTGCACAATTCCATCTGCAGATTGTCTCGTGATCTAGTGAATGGGGTTGCAATCCTGCAGGGTGGCTGCAATGGGGGTGGTGGTTTGGTTCCTGGGTGCGCCTGGTTGAGAGATGTCGTATGAATCAGTATAGTGCTGGATGAAGAGATGGTGCTTCAGCACTTTTCTAAACTGGGCGAGGTCTGTGATGGCTTGAATGGCGAGTGGAAGAGCGTTCCAGCATGTGGGTGCGTGTAGTGTGAAGGCTCTCTTTCTTGTTGACTGTGAGCATTTTGTAATCGCCTTCGAGAGTATCAGTGTATTAACGGCAGCTGACCTCCTAGCTCTGTTGATGGGGGTGGGTTGGATGAGGTCTGTGAGGGAGGTAGAGGAGCACTTATTTATGGCTTTGAAGGTCAGCAATAACACTTTAAAGGAAAGTCTGCAGTGGACTGGCAGCCGGTGCAGGTGCTTCAAGATTGGCGTTGTTCCCTCCCGGGAGGCTCCATGCAAGATTCTGGCGGCTGCATTCATTGCAAGCTGCAGTGGATTTAGCGTGCTCTTCGGGTGTCCGTATAGTATGGCGTTAGCATAATCAAAATGCGGGATTACTAGGGCTTGAAAGATTGTCCTGAAGTCATCTGGCTCGAGCAGCTGCCGGAGTTGACTGAGCGACCTTATTTTGTGGTAGACAGCTTTGACAATGTTGCTGATCTGGGCCTTCATGTCGAGCTGTTGGTCAAGTGTGACTCCTAGGTAGCGTGCTATGGGCTTGCTGAAGAGCTCGGCATCTCGTACTTTCAGTGAGGCTGGGAGGGGGGGTGAATACTGCGTTTCTGGTGATAAAGAGGACCTCTGTTTTGTTGAAATTTATTTTGAGCCTCTGCATATGCAGCCAATCAGTGACGGCATTGAACAGGCTGTCAGTGGTGAGAGATTTGGATGTTCTGTTGAGATAGGCATGTAAAGCAGGACGTCGTCAGCGTAGACCATGCAGTTAATATTGAAGGAGCGGATGAGAGCACAGATGGGTTGCATGAAAACATTGAACAATAGGGCTGAGAGTGATGATCCCTGAGGCACGCCTTTCTCTTGTGGGAAAGGTTTGGAGGTAGAGGAGCCGGTTCGGATGTGCTGCCATCTGTCTGATAGATATGACTCATACCAGGTTAGTGCTGTACCGTGGATACCCTTCTCCTTAAGATGCGTCAGGAGTATTTCGTGGCTTACGGAGTCAAAGGCTGCGGCGATGTCCAAGAAGATCAGGGCGAACCCCTGCCTGATGTCCAATCCGATGGTTAAGGAGCTGAACAGAGTGGTCAACAGGGTCTCGACGCCATGCGACTCCCTGAAACCATGCTGACATGGGTCGAGGGGTGCGTTTGTCTTGATGTGGTGGTGAAGTTAACGTTGGACGACCTTCTCAATAATTTTTGCCAGAAGAGGGATACTTGAGATTGGCTTGTAGGAGTCCACCTTTGCTGGGTCCAGCTTGTTTTTTAGAAGAGGTCTGATAGCTGTTTGCTATAGGCTTCAAGGGAAGGTCCCAGTCGAGAATGATAGTTCTATGAGTTTGGCCAGGAACGGGCTAAGGTCAACACGCAGAGATCTTACCCAAAATGCTGGGCAAGGGTCGTTTGGCGCTGTGGTGGTGGTTATTGCTGTGATGATGTCTTGAATGCCTTTCTCTGTTGGGGCCGAGAAGGTGGTGAGTATGTCACAAGTGTCCTTCATGACTGGAGGCAAGAAGGTGGATGGTTGGGCTCAGTGGTGTGCTCCTTGTGAGGGAGAAAGGTTTGTTGTCCCACCTGTCTGGCTCGATTTGGCCTGCAGGTAGTCAGCATATTCCTGTGGGTCTAAAAGGCTTGGTTGAGTATGGGAAGGGTCCTTTGTTAGGGACTTGACAATGTTAAAAAGCTTGTGCGGTTTGTTTAGAGAGCACTGTAGTATCTCTGCATGGAATTGCCTCATTCTCGCTGTGACTGCTTCACGGTGCCTTCTTAGGTGAGCAATGTACTCTTCATGGTTCTTGGTTGTGCGTGAACAACACCAATGTCTCTTGAGCTTTCTAAGGTGGAGAGGTGACGCCAATAGCTCGGGGGAGTACTATGGAGAGTTCCGCCTTCTTCCTGGTGGCTTGTTCGTGGGTGGTCGATGGACGATGGCATCAAGGCTTGCGTTCCATGTGGAGATCATTTCATCAAGACTGTGTGCTGGCGGGTTACAGAGTGGTTGGGCTCTGTTCAGGATTTCCTCCTTGTTGAATGGCTGGAAATGTCTGGAAGATGTTGTGGGAGGCTTGTCCGAGGTCTGGGAGCTGATGTGGATGGGGTGCATTGGTATCTGGAATCTTATCAGGCAGTGGTCAGACCATGGTACTGGGGTGATGGATAGGAAGAAGGTCATGCTTGGGGTCTAAGACTGAGCGCGGGGCGAAAATCAGGTCCAGCATGTTCCCCTTTACGTGGGTGGGGGTATTAACTATCTGTGTGTATTCTAGCTCATTGAGTGCCTCGAGGAAGGCCTTGGCATGGGTATCTTGGAGAGCGGGGAGGTTGAAATCACCCAGCACCCAGTTGGGTGTGCGAGGGTTCTTGGGATTGCAGGCAAGGTTGGTTATTGTTAAGTCTTCTGAGGAAGGGGAGGGCACTCTGTAGACTATGTGCTGTGCTTATTGGCTATGGTGAGGAAGTTGAGGTGCGTAGTGCTGCTGGTAGAGATCAGCTGGAATTTGTAGGTCCATCTTCGACAGGACGAGTGCTCCTCCACCTCTACGATCGGCCCTGTGGCAGGTGTGGATGGAGAAATTGGGGGGGGGGGGGACACGCTGATGGAGGACTGTGTCCGAGGTGGACAACCATGTCTCAGTGACTAGTAAGATGTCCAGGTCATGGGTGGATAACAAGTTGACCACAGATGGCCATTTTTTATGGCTCGAGTGTGCATTTATGAGGGCACACTTCAAGTTGCGGTGAGGTGTGTGCTTCTCTCGCAGGGGTGGTTTGGTCTGCTGAATGGAGACATAAAGTTGGTGTGGGTGTGGCATGCACCTGGCCCCAGCTGCTTGATAGTGGGGAGGGCCGACCACCTCCTCCCTGAGCCCTGTAGGGCTGGTATGGGGCTGTGGAAGGATGTGAGGGCGAGGGCACTGTGGAGCATACCTATGAGAAAACAGCAGCTGGTTAAGGCCCGGGAGTAGGGCACCATCTTGGGTATTTCCTTTGTGGTCCCAAGCAGTAGCAACGAATCTCCCCTGTATTGGGCGGGAAAGGGCATACTGGTGTGCCTAGGTAATCAGGTAGACTATTTAGGTAGTAAATATGGCCTCATGGCCTCTACAGGTTTTGCCAAAAGAATACTAGCAACTGGACGAAAATTAGCAGAGGTGTTCATGTCTTCTGAAGATTTTGGGATAGATGTCCTTCATCATTCCCAATGCAGGAGGAAAATAACCATCCTTAAGCACTAAGAATGAAAAAGAATATAATCAATATAAGCCAACAAATATTGGTTATGGTCTTTTTCGTTCTCCGAGAAGATCAAGAAAAGGTGGAAAGAATATACAGAGTTGTTATACCATCAAGTGGACCAACAGCTGTTTCAACCTGTACCTTATGATTAGGAACCATTGGTGATGAAAAACGTCGAAGCAGCATTGAAAGCCCTATCAAAGAACAAAGCACTGGGCATTGATGGCATTCCCATTGAAGTATTATAGCAATCAGAAGAAGCTGTTACTGTACTTACATGGCTCTACCAGGAAATTTGGAAGACAAATTCATGGCCAACTGACTGGAAAAGATCTCCGTTTATACATCAGTACTGAAGAAAGGTGATTCGACTGACTGTGGAAATTATCGCACAATCGCTCTGATCCCACATGCCAGCAAGATTCTACTCGAGATCATTCAGCAGAGACTATAACCATACCTAGAACAAGAACTGCCTGAAGTGCAAGCAGGGTTCAGGAAAGGGCAAGGAATGAGAGATGACATTGCGGATGTAAGTTGGATCCTTGACAAGACAAAAGAATACCAAAAGGATATCCATGTGTATGTTTGACTACAGCAAGTCTTTTGACTGTAAAAATGAAAAACTCTGGACCACATTAAGAAGCATGGGTATATCAGAACACCTGATAGTTCTCTTGCACAACCTTTACATTGATCAAGAAGCAACAATTCGAACGGAACTAGGAGAAACAGAATTGTTTAAAATCAGCAATGGTGTACGACAAGGTTGCATATTTTCCCCTACCTATTTAATTTATATGCAATACAAATCATCAGAAAAGCAGGACTGTAAGGAAACAGGTGTGAAGATTGGTGGAAGACTCATCAACAAGCTTCGTTATGCTGAAGCCACAGCAATACTGGCTGAAAGTGAAGACAATCTGAAACATTTGCTTCTCATGATCAAGGGACATAGTCTTAAAATGGGTCTGCACCTTATCGTTAAGACAAAAGTATTGACAGCTGGCAAAATCAATAAACTCATCATTGATGGAGAAGAAATTGAAATAGTTGACAACTTTAACCTACTTGGCTTAACTATCAATAAAGAAAGGACAAGCAGTCAAGAAATCTGATGACGCATTGTTGGCAAGATTCTTAAGTGCAGAGATGTCTCTCTATGCAAAGATTTGACTTGTCCAAACCATGGTATTCTCAATAACATCATATGAATGTGAACGTTGGACAGTGAAAAAGATAGACAGGAAGAAAATCGATGCCTTTGAATTATAGTGCTGGTGACGAATACTGTATATATCATGAACTGACCAAAGAACAAACCAGCCAGGACTAGAGGAGTTCAAACCTAAGCGTGCGTTAGAAGCTCAGATAACAAGACTTTGACTTTCATACTTAGGACACATCATGCAAAAGACAGAGATTGTTAGAGAAAAACATTAATGCATGGCAAGGGAGAAGGTCAATGCAAAAGAGGAAAGCCGGCAATGAGATGGATCGATAAAATAATAGCAGCTATGGGTCAAGATCACAAAAACTCTTGTTATCCTTAGTAACCATATAAAACTTCTAATGTGGCAGAATGAAATTGATCCCAATTTTGAACTTTATGTACTCCCAAGAGGTCCTCTCCCTCATGCGAAGATCTCTCATCTTCTAATAAAGATGTCATTTTCTGTATCGTATCATATCATTCTCTAAGGAATATTTATTCAAATCCACTTTATTCAAAAACGTCTGTGAGGGATTGAGCACTAGCACTAGGATGTTTCCACGTAGATCTCTGATTAAAAAAAAAAAGAATATGAATAACTTAAAAAAAAATTGTTTCATTTCCAACTCCTTGTATCTTTTTAGAGTAAAACAACTTCTTAGCATCCCTTATACTATTTTTATAAATTGTCACATTTCCCCTCCAACTAGTCCTGTCCTCCTCAGAATGAGATTTCAACCATGATCTATCAAGGACGTGACAGTCTTTTTAACTAACTTAACTCTTCATTATACCAGGGAAAAAAATTCAGAATGCCCTGTTGACCATCGAAATGGCACAATTTCATTAACAATCCATTGAGAATTCCAATCCTGAACTATCTGAGTTTGGTGCTATTGGCATTGTTTGAACCTCCTTTTTGAATGCTGAAAGCGGTGTTTCTGGTGGCTATTTGTTTGACAAGAAGGATTTCTGAAATCCAGGTGTTGTCATGTCGGGAGCTCTTTCTGGTTATTTTGAAGGAGAAGGTGGTCATTTGGCTGATGCTCTTTTCTTCCCAAAGTGATCTTGTCATTTCTTCTGAATCAGGCTGTCACCCTTCCGGGGTTTTCTAGAATAGAGGATAGTGAGGAGGCACATATGTTGCAGAAGTTAGATGTCTGCAGAATGTTACACAGTTACTTGAAGAGGAGAACAAGTCGTTCCGTAACTGGAATCATCTGTTCATGATGTTTGTAGGGCAAAAGAAAGGTCAGGTGGCCTCTAAGGCATATATACATGCTGGATCAAGGAGGTGATCTTTTTAGCGTACTTGGTCAAGGGACAGGTAATCCCCTCTGAGTTGAAGGCACATTCCACTCATGCTCAAGCTTAGTCCTGGGTGGGATATGGGCTCATTCTACCTCAAGATATTTGTAAGGTGGGCAATATGGAATCTCTGCATTCATTTGTGTTCCATTATAGGGTAAATGTGCAGGATACTGCTTTTGGGGCTTACATGCTGCCAGCTGGTCTTTCTCTTCCCACCCATCATTGAGAATACTTTGGTACTTCCCACGCTTCTGGATTGGACTGGAAGGTCATGAGGAAAGCAAAAGTAGGCCTTGCTAATTTTCCTTTTTTGTCCCTACAATCCAGTTCCAGGAAGGTTGTTGGGGAGGACCGGTTGCAGGTTGACAGTAGCAGTAGCCAGGGGAGGGCTGGGAAGTTGGAACTCAGTTGCTTCTTCTTTGCACAGATTTTGCTGTCTTGGGCTTAGAGTGGGACCTATGTTGAGTGCCTCCTTTGGTGAAGAGTTTAGAATCACTATCGCTAGAACCTCTGTGCAGGGCTTTCTCCTCCATGAGACTGTTTGGTTATCAAAATATTGGCTGGTGTCAGGCTGCACAGAACCCTTATAGGATGACTGCATCAAACCAGTGTTTCTCATTCTCTGTCTGCTGGTATGAGTGCATAAACCCATGTGTCTGAACTGGACTGGAGGGACTCGAGAAAAAAAATGATCAGGTAAGGCCAAATTTCATCATATTTAAACGCAGAATAGCATTCCATCATCTGTGCGGATTATGCTCATGCATCTCTGAAATGCCATACACAGTTCAGCACTTCAAAGATACTTGCACATAACAACTGTGCATATGATCAACTGCTATTCTGCACATTGATAATATTGTAAAATTGCTATTCACAGAATAACTTCCCATCATATGCACGTAGAAGAACTAGGCATAAACTCCTCACTTATGATGACTGCAGAATAACGAACTACTCTTTACACTGCCTCAGACCTTGCTTTAAAACACTGGCTTTGCACTTAGCCTTCTGATCTTCTACACACTTCTCTGCATCTGTGCTGCATGGCTAGTTGTTTCGTTACCATCCATTAAAATGGATTTAAATGTGCAGGCTTTGTGCACAGTTAGCTTCTGCACAAAACTTGTTCTTGCATCAGTAATGCAATCTGTGCATGAGCCTAGCACACTTTTCTGCATCAGTCTCTCAGCTGTTTATACCTCATTTCACCTGATTTTACATTATAAAACTCAAATTTTACTTTTTATTGTAATATGCTGTTTGTTGCAAAGTAAAAGACTTGCAATTCTAGTGCATCCCATGTATGGTTTCCTCAGGGGCAGTTTCTCTAAATGGGTTAATTTTGTGCATTAAATACACACAACACCACCCTTTACAACCCCAATCACAGTAAACTATTAAGTACTTTCTTATTATATGTAAAACATACTATACTTTGGGTACACAAAGGCCTCAGAAGAAGCTCATGCCATTCATTTGGCGAACAGTGTCACCATAGGACAGAGCTAAGAACTTGTGCATCACAGGCCTCACCCTTTTAAACTTTAATATATTTATACCAACCAATAAAGCTATATCCAAAAAAAGTACTTTTAAAGGATTCGAATATCAATTAAAATCTATCTTATAGGCCAAATTTTAACAATAATATAGACAAAACATTTTATAAGTTATTTAATTTTAAAGTTTTGTTCAAGTCAAGAGTAATTCAGTCTTACTCGCACTAAAGAGAAACTCTTTAACCTAATATAAACAGCTTAGCACCTGATGTAAACGTTTGAGTATCTAGAAAAAATAGAGAAAGAAAATCCAGATGGTAAGGTACTCTCTCTTAATTAATCAAATAGTAATACGTTACTTATCTGAACAATAAACTTCAAACGTGTATCCTTCATCTTCAACGCTGCAAATTCAGGTTTACAAATTTTCAAAAGCACTGCCTCAGAAGTCTGACGCCGCAAAAGCTAGTCAGAAAGACCTCGAGCAGGCACTTGGCGTTTACTGCACTCCAGATCCGACAAAAGCTTTTGTTTCACCCTACCGGGCTCTGTCAGGGATCAAGCATTAAACCCAATTAAAGATTATTCCGTCAAGATCGAGCAACTATTTCGCTTCAAGAATTCTGAAAGCGTCTCACACATCACCCCTCTATAAGCAAGTATCAAACAAAGCTGATACACTTAAAAACTATGACGTCATCCTCCCTATCTAAAACCAACTTTATTGCACAAACAAAGATGAAGTTTATTGTTCAGATAAGTAACGTATTACTGTTTGATTAATTGAGAGAGTTCCTTATCATCTGGATTTTCTTTCTCTATTTTTTCTAGATACTCAACTGTTTACATCAGGTGCTAAGCTGTTTATATTAGGTTAAAGAGTTTCTCTTTAGTGCGAGTAAGACTGAATTACTCTTGACTTGAACAAAACTTTAAAATTAAATAACTTATAAAAACTTTTGTCTATATTATTGTTAAAATTTGGGCTATAAGATAGATTTTAATTGATATTCGAATTCTTTAAAAGTACTTTTTTTGGATATAGCTTTATTGGTTGGTATAAATATATTAAAGTTTAAAAGGGTGAAGCCTGTGATGCACAAGTTCTTAGCTCTGTCCTATGGTGACACTGTTCGCCAAATGAATGGCATGAGCTTCTTCTGAGGCCTTTGTGTACCCAAAGTATAGTATGTTTTACATATAATAAGTAAGTACTTAATAGTTTACTGTGATTGGGGTTGTAAAGGGTGGTGTTGTGTGTATTTAATAGATATTTACCCTTTCGGCAGTTATTTCTTAAAAGTTAATTTTGTGCATACCATGACAGCAATGAACCTCACTCCTCAATATGATCTCAGCCTCATATTTACTACTAACAATCACCATAAAACTTGCATTTTGTCAAAGAACATCCTTCTGGAGTTCATAAGATGTAGCATATATAGGCAACTTGCCAAGGGGTGATTGGAAATTCCTCTTAATTGGACCTGTGACTGTTGATACGATGGGAAATATTTCTATTTCAGCCACATTTTCTTGATCTCTCACTGCTTTTCTTGGTACTTGATGATCTTCTCCCTCTCCACATGATTCACAGAAAAATCGCTTTGAACAGACACCTATTATGAATGCCGTTCTGCTGTTTTTTTCTTTATCACTATGTTCTGTTTCGAACATTCTGTTATTCTTTACCCTTTTAACAAGACTTCAGAAAATAAGTGTAGAAAGTAATATTGCCCTCAGGGAGTAATATATCTTTTTTTAGGCTGCATTAGAAAAGATGTCCTCAGATTTGCCTCTTCTGTTGCATGGTTTTATAAAGCAGTGACTACATGCCTCTCATTCTGTATTACTAATAAATCCTTTGGCTCCATGGGAGGACGGGTCACCACTAATAGCAAAACTACTTGGATACAAATGATTGTTTCCTTTTGTTGCCACATATGCAGTTGAACAGCACATTCCTATATTGATGCATAATTGAAACCTTATTTCTCCCGTGACAATCAGGATAATACAGCCATACCACTGGTGATGTCATCTAATGGCTCCCTGGACAGATTTTCTCTCCCAAAGTCTAAAATCTTCTAAGAAGATTTACTGTGCATGGTGTGCCTTCACTTCCCCCACCATCCCCTTTCAGTCCTTATCTACTTGATTGTTTAGGACTTGTAGCTGCCCTCCTCTTCACATTAAAAAGAAAAATTTAAAGAAGGAAGAAAGGAAATAACTCAACATCAAATAATCTCTAAAACATGGAAGGCAAACAGCTGAAGTGCTCTAAGTACTCTAACATGAAAGATCCCTTTGAGGTACTGGCTAGTATGGCCCCAACAAGTGCCAAGTGCACTATTAACCCATTGTGCTCACAGAGCCAAAATCAGGCAAAAATGCATCCCTGCAGGCCAATCCAAGGTACCAGGAGAGTAGCAGCTTCATTAATAGGCACAGCAGCTTCAGGTTCGCGCTCACTGTTGGGCAGACAGGTAAGGGCCACTTCCATACAGACAACCCCTATTCCATTTCACTAGCGCACCTCTAGCAACTGAACCTAGCCAGAAATCCACAGGGCCCTCCTGATGTGAAACCTCAGAGGACTTAGCAGAAGCAGCACAAGTAATCACCTGATAACTTCAGCCCTCAGGAAAAAAAAAAAAAAAAAGGTTCTCCAAGCACACAGTTAAAAGGGAAAGCACACACAAACTCCAAACAAGAGTCTAGCAAATGCTCTTCTACAGAGCTTCTGCATTGTGCACCTCAAGAAAATGAAATAATTCTCCTGACGTGTTCTACCGCAGAAGGAGATTCACCAGATAGGGCCATCAGTAGTGGACCCCACTCTATGCCTATATTGCACCCAATGCAGCAGATGGGCACCACTTGATAGAGGCCAGATAACATTTTATTGCTTCAGCTGCTACAGAATTTCCTACAAACTAATTTGAACTTCGTTGTAAGCACTTTCCCTGCAGGTGCTGCTGCTGCAAGTGCAGCAAATACTCATCGGTCATCGATGGGCTCTCCTATGCGGCTGAAGATCAACCACCTTATCAGGAAGGAAGCTGTAATTCCCCTACACATTGCCAGCTTACTATCTTTTCAGATATCCAGGAAGACAAATTGCTCAACTACCATGATTGGGTAGAACTCCCACAAGAGACAGGATACAATGCAGAAATGTCACTTGATCAGACTACTCTTGGATCTCTTCACATTCGGACTCTACAGAAGACCATGCAGTGGGGGATACCATCTATCCCAGGTTACTTCAGAGGTTGTCAAAGATGCTGCTGGTCTACGTTAGAGATTTTAGATGACAGGCAGAATTTTAAGGGTATGTTGCACTCCAGAATTGACTGCTTTTCAATTGCATGACATTCTACAAGATTTACAAGTCAAAATTTGGCTAAATCCTTTTCCCACCCCAGCTGCTTCCAAGTGGCTGGACATAAAGTACAGAATACAGTCAGCATTCGGACATGGAAGATCTCAACTCTCATCATTTGGTCATTGTAGTCGGCTCTCAAAAGAACAGAAAGCACCAAGTCTCATAGTTATACTCCTGCAGACAAAGATCCAAAGACTCTTGACACCAGCAGATGAAAAGAATGTTGGATGTTGGATTCCAGGACTGTAGCACGTCAACTACAAATACTGCAGTTCCAGCACACGCAGGTTCAGCATATATTTATTTACCTGAAGTTGTTTCTTTCAGAGCACTTACACCACCAATGAGATGACATCCAGAATCAGTTATCACCACTGGGGCTCAAAGAATGGCATGAATTGGAGCCTCTGGTCTCTGGGAAGACCTGCATGAATGCCTAGCCAAACTCTGGTAACAATCTATATGGAGAAAGACACAGTGACCCAAATGAAAGATCCTTGCACAATGTTGCAAGAGTTATCGGGCCATAATCAGGCGCCGTCTCTGCATGCTGAAGGAACCAAACCCCTTTCTTGAAGAGCTAGTACCAGTCAGAATACCAACAATTTTATTATCATAAGATATCAGCCTTACTGACATGAAGCCCTGCAACTCACAAAAGTGGAAACCCACCCACCGGAACCAAGAGAGAGCAGTAGGGTTTCTCTATGCCATTCAACCTCAAAATCTGTCTCAGCTTTTCATTACCATCCAGTCAGGGGGATGTTTGCAGCACTTCAGTGAAGCATGATACAATATAACTTTAGACAGATGGGTACTCTGATCAGGGATATAGGATAAATTTCATACACCCCCACTGTCTTCAAAACCTCTTATCACTGACAATCTCCCCTCTATACACAAGCATCCATACTTGTAGGATACAAGCGATCCACATCAGCCAGAACATTCTCAAACTGCTGGGGCTCATAGAGTCGCTATCTCCAGGACCCCCCTTGCAAAGCTTTGAATAAAGGTGCTGCAGTCGCACATCAAGTTCCAGTGGAGCCAATGCCAACAACTGCTGTCATGGAGAATACATATAACCTCTCAAATGAAATACACTTGATAGCGAGAACCTTTCAACTCCACACACAGCTGACTTCCAGCAACCTCAGTACGATGTTATCCTTACTCTTGATGCATTCTCCACAAGCTGGAGGGCTTATCTACTATATTTGCACACTCAAGGCATATGATTGCACAGCAAGCATCATCTTTACATGCATTTCCTGACATCGAGAACCATTTTCTATGCGCTGCAGATGTTCAGAGAGGGGACCATGGGCAAGATGGCTACCGACAACCAATTAGGTATGTTCTACATCAATAAACAGGGGCAGGTCTGGTTCCTCTGGGTATGCCAAAAAGCTGTAAGAATATAGAGTCTGGTACTATTTTTTTGTGTGTGGGGGGGTTATATTTTTAGAATTTATTATTATACTCTTAAATACACACTTAACATCTGAATACAAATATTACCTTATGGTGTACAGCATTTACCTGGGAGAAACTGTATGACACTCATTCATTGGTTCTGTAGAAAAACACATTTACTATGAGTATACATTGCCATCTTCTCCAAGCTTGAAATATCTTACAATATAATTCAATTACAAATATGATTACACACTTCCCGCCTCTCAGCCCTTTTCGGCCATTATTGAACTTTTACATCTACAGATTGTATTTATCAAAACAGGGCCTCCCCTCATATTCCAATTACTATATACACCCTCCTTTTCCTTCCATCCCTCCCCTTTGTACCTATATCCCCCTCTCTTTCCAGGTCTGTTTCCCCTTCCCATCTCATGCTTAAGTGTCCCCTTAAATCACCATCTCTTTACTATTTTTGCATCCATTGTATATTTGGCTGCAACCTTCTATGAAAGAGTTCTATGGTTTGCTGTTGATAGGCCATTATTTTGCACATCCTGTGGACATGCTCCAAGCATTGCAAGACTACGGTAGGCTCTGGTGCTTTTATTTATTTAGCTACATTTATATCCCACTTTTCACTGGGTCAAAGCGGTTTAACAAAAAGGGGGGGGGGGACATAATCAAGTCGACAGAAAAAAGGGGGGGGGGTTGTCACCAAGAGGGCCAACATTGATGATGCGAACAGAAAGTAACAAATTAGACAGAGGACGTTAGTCTCTTAGTTGGTGGTGGAGAGGGTAGGTCAGGGGGGTTGGAAGTGTAGTCTGTGAGAAGTCTTTTTCTGGTTCAAGGTATTTTTGAAATAGGATGGTTTTTAGTTGTTTCCGGAATGTGGTGATGTCTCCGTGGTTTCGGATCGGGTTCGGGAGGGAGTTCCAGAGGGAAGGTGCATACAGTTCGAATGCTCTGTTGCAGATCTGTTGATTGAACTTAGTTCGTTCGTGGGGAATGGTAAGTGTGTTGCTGGTGCTCTGATGGGTTGGTCTGTTGGGGGTAGGCTAGGGTAGTAGAGTCCAGAGTTGGGAAGTCTGCGTTTGATGGAGGGCTTTGTGGATGAGTAGGATAGATTTGTATTTAATCCTTGCTTTGAGAGGAAGGATGTGAAGTTCTCTTAGGATTGGAGTGATGTAATCATGTTTTTTTGCTTTCTGGATGATTCTTGCTGTGGTGTTTAAGGATGTTCGTAGGGGGCTGATGTGTGTGGTGGGTAGTCCATGATAAATCGTATTATAGTAGTCCAGGTGGGGGAGCGTCATGGCCTGCATGACTGTTCTGAAGTACTTTGGGTCGATGAGTGGTCTGAGCCGTTGTACCATCTTTGTTTTGTGGAATATTGTTCTGGTAGTTTTTTTTATCTGTTGGTTAAATGTAAGCACTTGATCAATGATGATTCCCAGATATTTTATGGGAGGTTGAATTTGTATTTGGGTGGTTCCTAATATGAGATGTGGTGGTGGGGTGAAGTTAGTGTCCTTGGTCACTATGAGGGCTTCTGTTTTTTTTTTTTATGTTGATGGATAGGTTGTTCTCTTGTAGCCAGCTGGAGACTTCAATGAAGCAGTCTGGGTTGGTGGTTGTTATGGGAGCATATAGCATTATGTCGTCTGTGTAGATGTGGTAGTTCATGTTATGAGTGTGTATTATCATGCAGAGTGGCTGCAGGTAGATATTGAAGAGCATGGCGGATAGTGTGGAGCCTTGAGGTACTCCTTGGGCTGACGAAAGGAGAGGGAGGTTGCCATGTTTGTGCGGATCTGCTGTTGTCTATTGGTCAGGTAGGAGCGGAACCATTGAAGTACAATGTCTTTGCCTATTTCCTGGAGTCTGTGTAGGAGGGTGATGTGTGAGAAGGTGTCGAAGGCTGCGGATATGTCTAGGAAGAGCATGGCATATCCAGAGTGTTTGGTCTGCGTTCCTTTGATGAGGGTGTTCAGTAGTGATATCATGAGGGTCTCGACTCCATGTAGTGGGCGGAATCCGTGGTGTTGTGGGTCCAGTATGTTGTTGGTGTCCAGGTGGTCTTGGAGTTGTTGTTGGATTATCTTCTCGATGACTTTGGTGAAAGGGAGGCTTGCTATAGGCCTGAAGAAGGCGGGGTCGAGGGGCTCCAGGTTGGGGTTTTTTAGGGTTGGGTGAATGGCAGAGGTTTTGAGGATGTCTGACATGGGTCCTTGCTTGAGTGATTCGTTGACAATGTGGGTTAGTGCTGCACTTATGTCCTCTTTAGATTTTTTTATCCACTCTACAGGGCAGGGATCTAATGGAGAGGTAGTTGTGTTTAGGCAGAAGATAGTAGATTCTATCATTCCTTTGGTGACTGTATCAAATGTATTTCAGTCTGTGTCTTTTGTAGCAGGGTAAGTTGTTGTCATTGTTGATGTATTCAATTGTGGGTTGGGTGGTTGTTGGAGCTGTTTGTATTGGCGTGCTAGTAGTTCTGGTGGGATGTTTGGGAGCTGGTTGGAGTGATTTGGTGTCTTTGTTAGCTTTTTGACGATCTCAAAGAGCTCGCAAGGTTTGTTTATTGAAGTATTTATGATTTTAGAGTGGTAGGTCCTTTTTGCTTTGTCTGCTTCTGTGTGGTAAGTGTCTAGTTCATCCATGTATAGCTTTGTCAGCTTCTTTTTTGGTCTTTCTCCATTTTCGTTCGGTTCTCCTGAGTTGAGTCTTTAGTCTCCGTAGGTTGGGGGTGTACCATCGGGCTTTTACATCCTTTCACCCTTTAGCAATTTCCATGTGCACCCCCAGCACTATCAGCCGTAACAGATACCTCAGATCTGACTTTGTTCCTCCTTCCCATTCATTCAACAATATTTCTTTTGTGCCCATTTCTCCTGTCCATCCCACTATATCCCTCAAAACTATCCACACCCAGGACCAGGACCATAGCACTTGTAGGGCTGGGCCAGGATCACCACATATGTATATAGTCACATTTTCCCCCATATCCATGCCAACACTCCGCATCTCCACTTTTTCTCATTTTACTAATCTGTACTAGTATAAGTACATACGGTACAACATCTTGTAAGTGTTCCTGTATAGTGGCCGATACCGAGGTCACTCTTGTGGTCAGGAATATCCTTTCTCATCGCTCCTGATTCCATTTCCCTCCTATATCCCGTTCCCATACCAATCAGTATGTAGCCTGCACCTCCCTTTTCAATAGACTTTTATACATAAGTGATATCGTCCCTCTGCTCTGGGGCCCCATTCTGTATAACTTTCCAAATAGACGTTCCTTAGCAACAAATTCTACTTTACTCTGCAGTCCCCCCCAGAAAGTGTGCCATTTGTAAGTATCCATATTAATCTCTATCATCTAGGACATATTCCTGTCTAAGCTCTGTAAAGGGTCTCAGGCTCCCCTGTGCAGTGAGCATCTGTCCAATATACACCATCCCCTGGGCTTCTCATCTGTGGAAATGTGGTAGCATTCCCCCCTCTTCAAACCTCTCAGAGGTTGAAATACGTTGAAGAATTATCCCTCTTCCTGGCCCTACCAAGATTTCCTGTGCTTTCCGCCACACCTGTAGTGTTAGATCAATATAGGGATTAGACGTCACTTCTCCTTTACTTGTCCCCTCTTTGTGTCAAAGCATATCAGTCAGTGTTCGGACCTCCACCCGTTTGTCTATTTGTATCCATTGAGGTCCTTTCTCCCCCATCCACCACCCCACCATCCACCATGATAGCACGGAACTGTGCCACCTTATAGCATCATGGCATATCTGGGACTGCTAGACCCCCTTCTTTCCCTCTGATGCCCTTTGCACCCTCAGAGGGAGTCACCTTCAAATAAATGAAAAAATTCTTTTATGTAGGAAGGCCATCATTCGGTCTGAAATCATCACCGGGCAGGCGCTAAACATGAAAAGTATTCTTGGATGAACATTCATTTTAACGATAGCTATTTGTCCAAACCAAGAAAAATAAGGTTTGTTCCACTATATCAAGTTATTCATTATTTTTGTAATTAATGGTTCAAAGTTAAGTCTCTGCAGATCCTGCCATCTGCCGCTGGAGTCCAGCAGATTACAGGATCCGAGGCAGCATGGATTCACCAGAGGCAGGTCTTGTCAGACAAATCTGATTGATTTCTTTGACTGGGTGACCAGGGAGTTGGACCGAGGGAGAGCGCTAGATGTGGTGTATTTAGATTTCAGTAAAGCCTTTGACACTGTTCCTCACAGGCGACTTATAAACAAACTGAGCACCCTAGGGATGGACCCTAAAGTTACTGCTTGGGTTAGAAATTGGTTGGGTGGGAGGCGACAAAGAGTACAAGTAAATGGAGCTCACTCTGAGGAGAAGGATGTTACCAGTGGTGTGCCCCAGGGATCTGTCCTTGGTCCGATTCTTTTTAACATCTTTGTTAGTGATATAGCGGAAGGACTGTCGGGTAAGGTTTGCCTCTTTGCGGATGATACCAAAATCTGCAATAGAGTAGACACCCAGGAAGGTGTAGATAACATGAGGAGGGATCTAGCTAAGCTTGAAAAATGGTCTAGAATTTGGCAGCTGGGATTTAATGTTAAAAAATGTAAGGTCATGCTTTTGGGCTGCAGCAATCCAAGGGAGCAATATAGTATACTTTTGTCCGCTAAAGAAGAGCGGGACTTAGGCATGGTTGTGTCTGATGATCTTAAAGTAGCTAAACAGGTAGAAAAAGCGATGGCAAAAGCTAGAAGGATGCTTGGGTGCCTACGGTGAGGAATGGCTAGCAGAAAAAAGGAGGTGATAATGCCTCTCTATAAGTCTTTGGTGCGACCTCATTTGGAGTATAGTGTGCAATTCTGGAGACCGCACCTTCAAAAGGATGTGAACAGGATGGAGTCGGTGCAGAGGGTGACTACTGAAATGATTAGTGGTCTTCATTATAAAGCATATGAGGACAGACTGAAGGATCTTAATATGTACACCTTAGAGGAAAGGCGGGATAGAGGTGATATGATTGGGATGTATGGCATAAATGTTCAGGGAGAGAGCCTCTTTCAATTGAAAGCAAGTTCTGCTACGAGGGGATATGGGATGAGGGTGAAGGGAGATAGATTCAGGAGTGATATGCGGAAATATTTCTTTACGGAAAGAGTAGTGGATCCGTGGAATAGTCTGCCAGTGGAGGTGGTAGAGATGAGGACAGTAACTGAATTCAAAAAAGCATGGGACAAACACAGAGGATCTCTAAAGGTAAAAAGGGGACTGTTGTAGTTGTTGATATGGAAGGACAGACTAGATAGGCCATGTGGTCTTTTTCTGTCATCATATTTCTATGTTTCTATCTATGGCTAATCTGTACCCCCAAATATTTGATGTGCTCTCTTGCCCAGTGAAAAGGGTATGTCCTCCTTAACTCTTGCTCCCCTTGGGGAGCCCTAATAAGTTTCAAAATTTCCGATTTTCCATGTTCATCATAAGACCTTACGCCAAGCTGTACTGCTGTATTTCCTGAAGCAAACTTGGTAAGGACTGACGACGATCTTCCAAAGTGTAGATCATATTGTCCGCAAACAATGATATTTTATATTCTCGGGGACCCACCCTTTATGCCTCGAACTCCCATGCACTGTCTTATTCTTTTGGCTAAGTGTTCTAGAACGAGGGCAAACAGTAAGGAGGATAGCGGACACCCCTGCCGTGTGCTCCTCTCTCTCTAAGTGAAATTCTTTTGAATATACTCCATTTGCTCGGATTCAAGCTTATGGAATTTGCATAAAGGGCCTTCAACCAACTCTGAAAGTCCTCCCCTATTCCCATTTTCTTTAATATTGCGAACGTGAACGACCACTCCACCCAATCAAATGCTTTTTCAGCATCTACTGCCATCAACATCGAGTCTCTACATTGTTGCTGGGCGATCCATACAAGGCTGAGTATTTTACGTACATTACTTGCTTGCCTTCCCAGTATAAAGCCCTTCTGATCATCCAGTACCAGCTGTGGGAGAAACCTTTGCAACCTATTTGCTATTATCTTTGTAAACAGCTTGTCTGTTAATAAGTGAAATAGGCCTATATGATCCACATTTCCCCTCATCTTTACCAGGTTTAGGGAGTACAGTAATTCCAGCTACACCCATTGACTTTGGTAGTGCCCCACCTGCGAGCACCTCATTGAAAAGCTCCATTAAGAGTGATGATAGTTCCCAAGAGAACTTTCTATAAAATTTAGCCGTTAACTCAACTAGGCCAGGGGCCTTCCCTTCCTTTAAGGATTTGATGGCTTATACTTTCTCTATTTTCCTGTCCAACCATTTGCATTCTTCCTTATTCAAGGCTGAAACAGCCAACCCTGCCAAATACTGGTCTGTATTTGTCTCTACTAGATGATGATCTGATTGGTACAATTGCCTATAAAACTCACAAAAAAAATTTTGCATTTGCTCTGTCTTGTATGCCCACCCTTCTTGATTATCCTGTATTTTATGTATCTGATTTTGCATCGCCCTCATCTGCAGTTTGCGAGCTAGATAAATTCCAGGTTTATTACTCTGTATAAAAAAAAAGTATGTCTCAATTTATTTAATTGGTAGGCCCATTCTTCTGTTCTTAACTTATTCAGCCTGTTTAGTAGTCTCAATCTGGCGTCCCAGTCATTGATCCCCTTTCCTCTTATGTTGTGCCACCAGGGATTCCAGCTGTTTCAATAGCTGATCTTCCCTTTGCATCTTTAATCTTTTCTTTGCGGAAGCCATGAAGACCAAGTGTCCCCTTAGCACTGTTTTGAGCCCATCCCACACTCCAGAGAGTGTTACTTCACCATTTTTGTTATAAATCAAGTATTCTTTAATCTCCAGGAACAAGCAGGAATGAGTCTTCACATATGGGTACGTCGGTACTGACGGAGTCTGCGCGGGAACGCTTCCCAGCGTCCAATCAAAGAGCTTTTGGAAGCATCCCACCACGCCTGCGTGCTGCCTTCCCGCCTTTCCCAACTGCCTCTCCTCAGTTTTCGTTTTCCGCGGAGCCGGCAGGACGTCCTCCTGTCACCGCAGAAAATTCTTGTTTTATTTCTTTAGTTTTCTTGTGGTCACGGCTGTCTTCCCCGACACCACCGGTACCGCCGGTCTTTTCTTTTCTTTTCTTGTAAAATCTTCCTTTTTCAAGGGATATTTTTTCTTCATAGTGTCTCACGGTTTCTTAGGCCTTTTAGACCTCTTCTTTTTCCTTCATGGAACCGCCAGCCACTTTCTCCAAGAAATGTTCAAACTGTGGCGGTACAACTTTATTTTTAGACCCTCGAAGTCGGTGTCTAACCTGCTTGGGTCCTGACAACAGTTTGGTGGGAAGAGGTTTTCAACATCGAGGTTTCCTTGATACACGGTTTCCCTCCAACTTCGGGGCACCGTCCCTTTCTTCTACACAGGATCAGGTAACCCACAAACAGTCTGTTAAGACTAGCCAGCCCTCGAGTGGTAGGTCTCATGCACAGCATGTAGACGGCTCCGGCCTTGCCCTCGAGGCCCCACTGGCTTCAAAACCCCGGCGGGAGTCTTCGGTCTCCAAAGCGTTTGAGGGGTTTCAGGTTGTTCCTGGGGTTCACCCCTCACAGAACATACCTGAGCCGTGTCCGGTGGTGGCATCCGCTTCGAGCGGTACCGATACCCTGGCATCGGCACTGGTGTTGGATGAAACACTCCTCACCAGGGATGGTCATCTGGCGTTCTCGGTGCCTTCGGCACTGGTGGATACCCTCCAGACTGACTTTCCATTATCGGTACCAGCACCGATACTACCACCGACGTCAGTACCCTCCAGACGTGCATCGATAGCCTCGTTCCCTTCAATGCTGAGTCTGGAATCGATCTCCAGACTGGAGGATTGGGTACCGACTCGCCTTGGTACTGGCTCTCGGTGGTACCGAAGGCTCGGTTCCGATGATTCGGATCCGCAACTCTCAGTTCCCCCGAGGCCGTTTGAGTTGCCACTGGTTGACCTTCATCCACCGGTATCAGACACGGTACCGAAGCCGGTACCGATGTCCTCATTACCCTTGCGGTCGGTGCCTTCCATGCTTCGCTCATCAGGCTCTTTGCCCTTGATGCTGAGTTTGGAATCGATCTCTAGTCTGGAAGACTGGGTACCAATACGCTTTGGTACCGACACCGATCGATACCGGAGGCTCGGTACCGAGGATAGCGGCCAGAGGTTTTCGGTTACCTCGGTACCGATTGAACTGTCACCGATGGCTGCTCCGATGTCTGTGTCGGGCTCGGCTCCGACATCAGTGCCGGTATTGGCATCGGTACCAGTATCCACAGTAGCATCGTGGCCAACTCCTGCCATGCTTTTTTCAACAGGATCGCTCCCTTCTATGCCAAGCTTGGAGTCGATACCTGGCATGGACGATGTGGTACTGACGGTCGCCGCTCCTGACAGCCAGTACCGGCGACCATCCCTTAAGGATTCCACACTGCACCGTGCAGGATCTTCTATTCCTATATATTTGGATAGCTCTTTTGATGCTCAGGCTAGTTCTTCAGATCTAACCTGTCCAAAGGAAATTCCCGTTGGAGATCCCTCTTTTCAGAGTTTCCTTCTGGATATAGCAAGATCTCTTGCCATTCCTATCCCGCGACATGATCCTGCACAAGGCTCTGTTTCTACCAAAGCAAAGGAGAACATAATGCTTCCTTTGCATCATTCCTTGCAGGAACTCCTTCTAGGAATGTGGGAAACACCTTTAAGGGTACCCCCACCTTCCAGAGCAACTGATGTCTTATATCAGGTGCCCCCCTCTCCAGGGTTTCAAAAGACTCAACTTCCTCATCATTCCATAGTAGTGGAATCAGCAATGAGGCGGGTAAAGAGTAAGAAAAAGCACTCTTCTTATCCGCCAGGTCATGAGTCTAAGACACTAGATGCCTTTGGACGTCAAACCATCCAGACATCTATGCTTTCTGCAAGAATTCTCTCATATATTTTTTATATGAGTCTATCTCTTGAGGTCACAAAGCAATTACATCTTTTGACTCCTTCCCTTCCAGAGTCCGAGTGCAGGCTATTCTTCACTGCTTAAGCATCTTCAGAATATCTCTTGGTTTCTTACTCAAGCTTCCCTAGACTCTTTTGAGTCTGTTAGCAGGACTTCTGCTATAACTATAGGGGCACGACATAGAGCCTAGCTCCAAGCTTCAGACTTGGACAAATGGGCACAGCAAAGACTGGGACATACTCCTTGCACTGGAGACAATCTTTTCAACAAGGAGTCTTTACGTCAGGTTACTCAGTTGTCCACTGACTTACCTGTTCCTAGGGGCTGTTCTGCACCTTCTTCTGTCCCAGTAGGTAGGAAATGTCCTGCCAAACCTTCTTCCCATAGGGAAAGAGGTCTAACCACTATCAAACGATAGTTTCCTGTGCCAGCATGTCTTTTTTCCTTTCTATAGACTTACTACTTTGTAAGTCTTCTTCAGCTCCATTCTCTTTACCCTCTTACCAAGCTTTTCCTCTGTAAGAGCGGTATTGCTTCACTGGAGGGCTTTTCTTCAGCCTCTCTAGTTTTGTTACTTTTCCAGTGCGGCGTTCTCCTCTCTGAGTTGACTCCTCTTTTTCAATCTTGCTTTGAGGCAGTTCATCAGACATGTCCAGAGTTTTCTACTCCTGTCTGTTCTTTCTGTTTTTAAACAGTAAGATTCTTTCTGCTGTCTGGCAAGCAGCTGCCAATGCAGGAGCCTTAATGTTTGGACCACTGGTTCTTGTCCACCAGCAACCAGATTTGTCCTCCACTAACATTCTGTCTGGTCTTAGTAATGGCTCCAAGTCAGTGCTGTCATCTGTCTTGGAAATTTTTCACTACAAGCTTGTTGGATTGTCTTCTCTTTCTGCCATCTCCATTCCCCTGGGTTTGGCAGCATAGTTGACATAGGTACTGGCTCTCCATCAGCCAGTTCTATCTCCTCATTCTCCTGCATCATGCTCTCTGCAATTCTACAGAGAAGCTCTCCACTATGGACCCTTGCTAGAGAGCATGAGGGTTTTTTCTCCAACAGCTATCCTAGATGGTTGGAAAAGGCTTTTTCAGTCATGTCTCCCATGACTAGAAAGGTTCTCCCTTTTTTCACTATCTCCTTTTTAATATAAAGGACATAGGCCTTCTCTTACGTGAAAGCTTAAGGGGTTGCCAATTCCCTGCTTTGGTCCATACTATTTCCAATCGGAAATATGCTTTTCTCCTTGTAGCTCGTCCTCATGGTAAGAACGCATGATACCTCTTTGCCCTTAAGCAGGTCAGCATGGTATCTCATTTATCTCCAGGAACAAGCAGGAATGAGTCTTCACATATGGGTACGTCGGTACCGACGGAGCCTTATTTATTTATTTATTTTTATTTTGACAGTTTTGTATACCGCCTTATCCTTCAATCAAAGCGGTCACAACACAATTGGGGGATACATTTAACACACGGGGATATGAGACACATACACTAATACTTACAGGGAAAAGGGGCAATGGAGGGTTAAGTGGCTTGCCCGAGACCACAAGGAGCATCTGTGGGACTAGAATGCTTTTGGGAGCATCCCTCGTGCCTGCGCGGTGACTTCCCGCCTTTCCCTCTGCCTCTCCTCAGTTTTCGTTTTTCTGCGGAGCCAACAGGACGTCCTCCTGTCACCGCAGAAATTTTTTCCTTTAAAAATCCTTATTTTTCTTATTTTCTTGTGGTCGCGGCTGTTTTCGCGCCGATACCGGTACCGCCGGTGCTATTATTATTTTCTTTTTCAAACTTAGAGAAATATTTCTCCTCATTTTTTTGTTTAACTTTTTTGGGCCTACCAGGCCTTTTCCAACATGGAGCCGCCTTCTCCTAAGAAGTGCCTTCACTGTGGAAAATTAGTTTTCTTTTTAGACTCCAATGCTTGGTGTCTAACCTGTTTGGGTCCTGACCCTTTTTCCCCTGATACCTCAGGCTATTTTATTGGGAGAAGACCTTCCCTTTTTCGAGTTTCCCTCGATGCCGTTTTTCCTCCTGAGGTGAGGACACCAGTTTATTCTTCTCTCCAGGATCAGGTAACCCACAGTCTGTTAAGACTAGCCAATTCTTGAAGGGTAAGTCTCATGCCCAGCATGATGACGGCTCCGGCCTTACCCTCAAGACCTCATTGGCAATAAAACCTCGGCGGGAGTCTTCGGGCTCCAAAGCATTTACGGGGTTTCAGGTTCTTCCTGGGGCTCACCCCTCACAGAACATACCTGAGCCGTGCCAGGGGGTGGCATCCGCTTCGAGCGGTACCGATAACCCGGCATCGGCATCGGTGTCGAGTGCTGCACTCTTCACCAGGGATCGTCATCGAGCATCCTCGCTACCTTCGGGTCCGAGCGATACGACTCAAATTGACTTTCCTATATCCCAGCCATGCTCGGGGTTGGTACCGGCTTCGAGCGGTACCGATACCCCGGCATCGGCATCAGTGTCGAGTGTTCCACTCTTCACCTGGGATCGTCATCTGGTATCCTCGGTACCTTCGGGGCCGATCGATACGACCCAGATTGACTGTCCTGTACCTTCGCCATGCTCGGGGTTGGTATCGGCTTCGACTGGTACCGATACCCCGACATCGGCGCTGGTGTCGAGTGTTCCTCTCTTCACCGGGCATCGTCTTCGGACGTCCTCGGTACCTTCGGTACCGATCGATGCGACTCCGATTAACCTTCCTGTATCGGCATCGCCGATACCACAAACAACGTCGGTACTTTCTAGACATGTATCGATGGACTCGCTCGCTTCGATGCCGAGTCTGGAATCGATATCCAGTCTAGATGATTTGATACCGACGCGCTTCGGAACCGATCCATATCGTTTCCGGCTTTGCAGTACCGAGGATATTCATCAAGGCTCTTGGCTTACCTCGGTACCTCTTCAGCAGCCCCCGAATACTGCTTCAATGACATTATTGTCCCCGATACCGGTGTCGGGGTCGATTCCTGCAGTTCCATCGGTGCCATCGATCCTTTCTATGCCTAGTTTGGAATCGATACCAGGCACTCACGATGCAGTACTAACTGCTTCAAATCAGAACTCTCAGGATCACTGTCCATCGAGCAGGATTCTTTTTCTGCACCAGTCCAGTATCTCTTCTGGTGCTCAAGCTGCTCCTTCAACCTCAGCTTGCCCAGGATTAGTTCCTATTGGAAATACTTCTTTTCAGAAGTTTCTCCTTGACATGGCAATCTTTCTTGCCATTCCTATTCCTGGTTTTTCTCTTGACCAAGATCCTGTAGAAAAGGAAAATATAATGCTTCCTTTACATCATTCTTTACAGGATCATCTTCTGAGGATATGGGAATCACCTTTGAGGGTTCCCTTGCCTTCTACAGCCATGGACATTCTGTATCAGATACCTCCCTCTCCAGGGTTTCAAAAAAAACAACTTCTACATCATTCCATGGTAGTGGAATCAGCATTGAGAAAGGTAAGAAGTAAGAAGAAGCATTCTTTTTGTCCGCCAGGTCGTGCATCTAAAGCACTTGATGCCTTTGGACGTCAAACCTTCCAAACTTCTATGCTGGCTTCAAGAATTATTTCATATATTTTCTATATGAGTCTGACACTTCAGGAGGTCACAGAGAAATTATCTCTTCTTGTCTCCTTTTCTGTCAGATCCTAAAGCCTCTGACTATTCCTTGCTTCTTAATCATAGCAGGAATATCTCTTGGTTCCTTTCTCGTGCTTCTCTAGACTCTTTTGAGTCTGTCAGCAGATCCTCTGCTATTGCCATTGGAGCACGTCGTACAGCCTGGCTGCAAGCTTCTGACTTGAGCAGATGGGCACAACATACACTGGGTAATTCTCCTTGTACTGGAGAAAAATCTTCAATAAAGATGCTTTACGTCAGGTTGCTCATTGCTCCACTGACTTTCCTAGTTCTGGAAACCGTCCTAAGCCTTCTTTTTCCCCAGGACGTAAGAAATGTCCTACCAAACCTTCTTTTCCTAAGAAAAGAAAGTTTCACCCTTCTCCTGCCCATCCTCCAGTTGTACCCAAACAAGGGACATCTCCTCCTAGTCTGAAGTCTCCAGACTCTAAGCAGGCTAATTTTAGCCAGAAACCATAGGTTCCTGTATGTTGCAATTCTACAGTTGACTTCTTTTTACCAGAAGTTATTCTTCAAACTCTACACTGGTTTTTTCTTTTCAGTATATTCAGCTCTTAGGATTTTGTCCGTGGGTTACAGACTTCTCCCTTTCTTTTTATCATAAAGGGAGATTACAATTATCCCATGATAGTTCTGTCCCCACATGGATATTTTTTCCTTTAGCTGACTTATCCTATGGTACGTCACCTTCCAAACCCTTCTCTTCCAGGGTTTCCCCTGCTCGAGTTGGTACCATACTGAAACACTTCTCTTCTTTCCAGTGTAGATTTCTACTATCCTTCAATGCATGCTCTGAACAACTCATCAGACAGGGACGGGAATATCTCCGCTCCCTTTGTCTGTTTTCTCTCTGTTTTTCATACAGGAGAATCCCTTCTGTTCTTTTGTTCAGTTACTGTGCATGCAGAAGTTCCAGTGCTTTAATGCTTCTTGCAAGCTACTTTCAACTATCTTGCATAATACTATTCACTGCAGGTTATCCTCTTTTAGCCATATCCTTACCTAGGATGTGGCAACACATCTGACTGCTGTCCGTTTTATCTCATCATTCTCCTGCACAATGCTCTCTGCAATCTTCAGAGAAGCTTTCTACTATGGGCCCTTGCTGTAGAGCATTGAACTTTGTCTCTGAGGGTTTTCCATATAATAGTAAAAGCTTATATAGTCATTCCATGGCTATATAGTTTCTTATACCCTCTTGTCTCCTGTTGTGATACAGAAGACAAGCTTTTTTCTGCGTGAATGTCCAAGGAGTTCCCAATCTGGCAGGGATCTACCCCTTTTTTCCTTACAGCTTGGCATTATCTTTTCTGCTCCATTTGGACAACGCATACTCTTTTACTGTGCATGATACCCTTGAGTCCCTTGGCTGAGTCATCCAGGTGTCTTAGTCTATGCGTTCTTGTCCTTTGGACGTGTCAGAGTCCTCAAGTACTCCTGACGTGCTCTTACCAGACTGCTATTATCCTCTGTTTTTCACGCAACCATACTGGTTATTCCACTGAAATACATTCCTGCACCACGGAAATAGATTCTCTATTTCTCTTCAGGTGGTTTTCAACCCCTTATTAGATGAATCTTTTCCCATCACATTCCCCATGTGAATGTTCTTATGCGCTTCAGTTGCAGGCATGTATCCTCAGACTTATATTCATGTCTGTATATGTCCTATACATACATATGTTTTGTAATCTGTATGGGCATAAGCCATGCCCATCTATATCTATATATCTATACCTCTATAGATAGATATATATCACACATATCTGGACATATATGCACATATATAGATATGTATGTATATATATATATACCGTGTTTCCCCGAAAATAAGACCTACCCCAAAAATAAGCCCTAGCAAGTTTTTCAGTGATTTCTGTAATAGAAGCCCTACCCTGAAACTAAGACCTAGTGCAGATCATCGACGGACGGACAGATTCGGTACCTGGGGGGGGGGGGTCCCCACCAGGGAGGAGCTTTCCTCCTGCTCCACTCCCCGACGCCGATCAGCTGCCGGTGCTGTCTCTGCGCTGCGGGCCTCTTCCTTCTCTCCAAGGGGCTGTCGCTGCCCGCATCCACTGCTTCCCTGTGCGCTCTGTGGTAACACTTCACTGATTGGCTGACTGTCAGGAGATGGCAGCCAATCAGCAAGTGCTACCGGTATCAGTAAAAAAATAAGCCCTACCCCGAAAATAAGCCCTAGTGCTATTTTTGGAGCAAAAATAAATATAAGACCCGGTCTTATTTTCAGGGAAACACGGTATATATACCCTTTGGGAGACGTCCATAGGACACTATGTATTACCTACTATCTCCCTAACTGTCTGTGCTATAAAGCTTTTACCCTCTTGAGGGGTCCAGACAGTCAACTTGCCTATTCTCATACGGCTCAGTAACTGGGAGCGGTTATACACACAATTACTGCTGTGACATCAACAGCTTCTATTTTTGTTATAGATCTCCCTATCCATGAAGTATCAAACTTCATTGTCTTCCTATCTCTTACCAGCTAGGAATGACAGTGTACATCTTCTGTATTTCTGAGTACACTTCTGTTCTCCTTGGGAATAGGGGCTTTTTTCCATACCCCCTCTTCCCTTCCGGACTGGGCTAATTCTCCAGATCGGTCAGTCTTCTTTTAGTCCTCAATGTTAATAACTCTGTACCTAAAAGAGTTTTCAGCTTTTTCCCATAAAGCTTTCCATTGAAGACCTGCCGTTCTTCTCCTGCCCCAGTTGACACCTGGGTCACCTGCCCATTCCAGGTTTGGAACTTCATCCTCACTGCTGTGAAGTTACCTTGAAGATTCCGCTACTGCATCTACAGTACACTCCATCACAGTTCTACTTCCTACAATCCAGTAGGTAAGTTCTATGTTGTACTGGTTCATTAAATATTTTAATGATACTTGACATACATTCTAAAGACTCCTCTCTCCTGTAGTCTTTAGACCTGCTGTTCCTTGCAGCTCTTCTCTATTCAACTCCTACCCCCCATCCCTCAGGGGATGCCGGGGATCCAGGTTTGGGAAATGGCGTCCTATCCCAGGAATACGCATTTTATGGGATCTCCCCTGGCATCCACAGCTAGGGAGTCCCCATATGTGAAGACTCATTCCTGCTTGTTCCTGGAGATAGCACAGTTACTTGCCTGTAACAGGTGATCTCTGGGAACAGCAGGAATTAGTCTTCACAACCCACCCACCTCCCCTAGGAGTTGTATCTATCTCCTTTCCTCTTTCTCTCCTTCTGTCTCAGCTATGAAACTCAACTGAGGAGAGGCAGAGGGAAAGGCGGGAAGTCACCGCGCAAGCGCGAGGGATGCTCCCAAAAGCTTTCTGATTGGATGCTGGGGAGCATTCCCGTGCAGGCTCCGTCGGTACCGACGTACCCATATGTGAAGACTAATTCCTGCTGTTCCCAGAGATCACCTGTTACAGGCAAGTAACTGTGCTTTATGCATCTTCTGTTCACTTACCATGCTAGAGTTCTGGAATACTCAGGACTTGCTGGCTGCAGACTGATTTCATCCTCTGCTTTTCACATAACCGTCCTGGTTATTTCACTAGCTAGCATCGCTGTAGCTCATAACCAGTGGGAATAGATTCTCTATATATCTTCTCAAGTAGGTTCCACCTTCTTGTTAGATGAATCTTTCCTCTCCACATTTCCTATGTGAATACCGTTCTGTAGGCATATCTCTGTCTGCTTCTTGCAGACAACCATATAGAGGCCTATATATATTCATATCTATAGTATACATCTTACAGATGTCTGTCTATCATTTGTGTGTATTATGCCCTTTCATATCTCACTATAGATATATTCTTATACGTATATCTATCTGTCTATCTATCTATTTATATATATATATATCTGTCGAGATATTCTATTATCGGTAGATATGTATTCTGCATTTATCTACCTGACTGTTGAGGCTCACATAGCTATATGATTCTGACAGATGGGCTTTACCCATACCTATGCTATCCAGCATGTTTGGGGTTCTACACTCACAACCACTTCTGTGGTAGTTAACAACTTCCACCATAACCTTAAGGTTTAGGTACCTCTGAAGCTCTCCATGTTCCAGTATCTCGCCTAGCTGACTCCAGTTAGGAGAGACATTGCGGATCTTCAGCTAATCATAGGCTCTAACACCTCAGGCGTTTGTCCTTTCTTTTGGGATACAAGGGGTTTCCATACCTTTTCCTCCCACAAGGACTGTGCCTCTTTGTACAATCCGGTCGGCCTTCTCTTTTTGCTCCCAAGGGTGAGCCACTCTGTCGCCAAAAGAGTTCAGCTTTTATCATAAAGCCTTCCGCTGAAGGCCCACCGTTTTTGGTACTACCCCAGTTATTACCGGGGTCCCCTCTTACCTTTCAGGAATCTGACCTCCACTGTTTTTTCCTACAGGTTTATTACCTCCACTTCACAGTGAGGTCCTCCTTGAGGTTCCTCTACTGGGTTCCCCAGTAGATCCCATGAACCTCCTTACTGCTGTGTAGTCCTGTTAGGGGAGGTCCATATTATAATATTTCTTTCAATATCATTGATGATAATTATCATCCACACATGGACTCCTTGTCTGCAGTCCTATGCTAGGTTAGCTGTTCCACAGCACCTTTCTTTCTTCAACTCCCACCCTCCATCCTCAGGATGCCTGGTGTTGTGGGGGATAGCATGTTCCAACCTATGACATGCTGGGACTCTAGGCATCTTAGCTTGGGAGTCCCCATATGTGAAGACTCATTCCTGCTTGTTCCTGGAGATAGCACAGTTACTTACCTGTAACAGGTGATCTCTGGGAACAACAGGAATAAGTCTTCACAACCCACCCACCTCCCCAGGAGTTGTATCTCTCTTTCCTTTCCTCTCTCTCTCTCTTTGTCTCAGCTTTAAAACTTAACTGAGGAGAGGCAGTTGGGAAAGGCGGGAAGGCAGCACGCAGGCGTGGTGGGATGCTTCCAAAAGCTCTTTGATTGGACGCTGGGAAGCGTTCCCGCGCAGACTCCGTCGGTACCGACGTACCCATATGTGAAGACTTATTCCTGCTGTTCCCAGAGATCACCTGTTAACAGGTAAGTAACTGTGCTATTACTTCTAGCACTTTTCCTACACCCTTGTGCTTATGAATTGAAACAAACTGAAAAATAAGTGAAAACTGGAATTTCCATTGAAAATCTTATTAATGGCCATATATTAGTACATAATATGACCTCCTCTATATTTTACTAGCATCTGGACACGATTTGGCATGGAGTCCACTAATTTCGAGTAATCTGCAACAATTTTTGAGTCCTTGTACCAGACTAGAATCAGAGCTTGAATAAGCTTCTCTTTTATCGTACAGTCCATTCCATGAAGATGAAGTTTGCAAATGGACCACAGATTTTCTATTGGGTTTAGATCCGGAGAATTTCCTGGCCAGTCCAGTACCTTTATTTGCTGCTGCTTTAAAAAAAAACCCCAAAAAAAACACTTTTCACCAATTTTAATGTGTGGCATGGGGCAAGATCCTGCTGAAAGATGCCAGATCCATCAGGAAATGTCTTCTCTAGCTCTGGAACATCTCTTCTTTGGAGAACATAGACGTGAACACATCATTCTCTCGACTGGATGCAAGCTACCGACTCCATAATAACTGAAACACCCCAAGAACATCATCTTTTGGGGTTGTTTCACGTTCTGGTTGATGTGGAAATCACAAATCTTTTCTCCAGGTAAACACCGAACATATTGGCTTCTTTGGCTCTGGACAAAGAAATGACTTTCATCACTGAATATTATTACTTTTCTCCAATCTTCTTTAGTCCACTCTTTGTTTCAGTCCCCATTTATAACGCTTCTTTTTCATAATCTTTGTCAGAAGTTGTTTTTTCAGAGGTCGTCGTGCTTTTCAACTAGCTTCCAAAAGTCATCTGCGAATTATGGAAGAACTGACCGTTATACCTTTCTCTTCTAAATCTCTTTTTAATGCGTCACATGTCTTCCGAGGGTCTTTTCTACTTTCCCTGAGAACATAGTTATCTATAGGTGTGGTTTTCCTCTTGCGACCACAATTTCTCTTTCGTTTAGGTGAGATGGATCCTGTCTCCCTTTTAGATTTGATCACACGACTGATGGTTGCGACACTGACACCAACTTTACTTGTTATATCCCTGTAGGTCTTCCCTGTGTGTTTGTGCAAGGTGATGATCTTTGTGCGTTTTCTGGGTGTCACATCTATCATGCACAATGGTTGGATTAACAACTAAGAATACACTCAAAAGAAAATCTGATGCATTGTTGGCTGATGATATAGTCGCATACACAATAAGTCATTCCTACATATCATGTCAACTATTTATTTATTTATTTATTTTATTGCTTTTATATACCGCGCTCTCTAAAATCAGTGCAGTTTACAGATAACAGTTTTGTGCAGAACAAGGGGACTGTTATGCACTTACATTGAACAGGTGATACAACTTGGTTTACAACTGGGGGAGCTATCTACAGCTATCTACAACTATCTACAATATAAGCATGAGATGACTGTCATTTAACCCATAAACCCACAAATGATGATGAAACATCTCGTATGTGATGATTTAACCCAGTTGATTTAAAAAAAAAATCAAAATTAAATGCATATACAATTTGTAGGCCGAAAAGATTAAAAAATCCGGTTTGTTTCAATTAATTTGCACCAGGGTATACATCCTTTGGGTCTTCTATCAGGGATTCGTTTAATCTCCAAAACCTTAACCCTGCCTTATTATTGGTCATCTGAATTTCTGTTCCCACCTGCGCATGGTCTGACCAAGTTATCTGCCCTATCTCTACATTTTTGTACTCCATCCACCAGCTTCCCATTGACCCACAATCTACCTAGTCAACTGTATACATTGTGCGGGTAGGAATAGAATGTGTAATTGCTCTGGGTCCCCCATAGATAACTCCATATGTCCACTACCCCCAGTTTGTCCATTAATTTTTTTAGCTGCACTCTCCCTCATCAGGGGCTTTCCCCCTTACTCGTGTCAACCTTAGGATTTATTGTGGTATTAGTCACATCTCCCCCTCCCCCCCCACGATTATAATGGGATCCCCTAGCCTACCCTCTACCTGTGTATAGAATTGTTGAAAGAAGGCCCCTTGTTGTACTTGGGGGCATGCACACAACACAGGGTCAGTGATTGTCCCTCTATCACCCCTCACCAAAGGAGGAACTGACCTTGAGGGTCACAAACCACCTCCTTTTCGTCAAGCACCAACCCTTTAGCAAGCATTATTTCCACCCCTGCTCTTTTGGGTTGCTCCTTGTGAGCAGTTAAAACAGCCTGCTCATATTTAACCTGTATGAGCCATTGCTCTTGGGATCTCCAGGAACAAGCAGGAATGTAGTCCTCACAAATGGGTATCGTCGGTACCGACGGAGCCCGCGCGGGAACGCTCCCCAGCATCCAATTAAAAAGCCTTTGGGAGCATCCCACAGCGCCTGCGTGCTGCCTTACCGCCTTTCCCAACTGCCTCTCTCCAGTTGTTTGTTTTCTGCGGAGCCAGCAGGTCGTTTTTCCTGTCACTGCAGTAATTATGCCATCATTTTCATTCTTTTTTGTGGTAGCGTCTGCCTTCCTCGACGCTATACCGGTACCGCCGGTTCTTTCTTTCTTCAAAAGAAAATTTGTAATCCTTTTTCTGGACTTTCCAGTCTTTTTTTCTGTCGGGTGCCATGCGCCATTTTGGGCACTAGGCCCAACTTTTCCTTCAGAATGGAAAAACCCGCCTCGGGTTTTAAAAAGTGTTCCAAGTGTGGGCGGTACCATCTCCGTCACCGACACTCACGAGTGGTGCCTTAAATGTTTAGGTCCTGACCACTCCATCTCGGAGTGTGTTGCCTGTGGGATGATGTCGAAGAGGGGTCGGCAAAACCGAGCTGCTAAGCTTAGCACCCTTTTCCCTCCGATGCAGCATCCGTGGCATCAACGTCTTCCAGGTCTTCGTCTTCCTCCCATGGATCTCAGGTAACCAAACATAAATATGGCCGGTCCTCAAAGGGTAGATCTCCTTCCAAGCATTGAGATGCCTCTGGCGTTGCCCTTGAGGGACTTGTACTGGCAAAATTGCCCCGGTGGGAGGCTTTGGCTTCCAAAGCACTAACGGGGCTCCAGGATGTTCTTGAGGCCTCAACCTCGACAGAACTACTGGTGCCATGCTCTGGGGTACCGGCCGTTCATCCAGTACCAATACCCAGGCATCGGCAGCATCAATAGACCAGAGGTTCTTGGCTATTGAACGCAGTCTGGTGGCTCTCCTTGCGGCATTGGTGCCTTCGGGACCGCTTCAGGTAGTTCAACCGGTATCGACACCGGTTCCAGCACCGATATCGGTACCGGTGCCGACAGCATTGACATCAGCGACTGTGTTACCGACACCGAGTCATGCTGTTTCCTCCGATATCGACAGGCCAGTACCGGACCCCTCCGGTACCGACTTCAATCGGTACTGGTATCGTGCTTTGCAAGAGCACCCGGACAGGAGATATATTGAATCCTCCGATGAGTCTGAGGATTCTGACAGCTCTGTCGGTACCGGAGTACTTCCCTCTGAGGAGCCTTCCTCTCCTAAACGTAGGATGTCTCCTCCAGAGGATATATCCTTTCAGGATTTCATTCGGGAGGTGGCTAGAAGTCTTTCCATCACAGTGGCTCCTGAAACAGAGCCCAGAGCAAAGGAATTGGAGATTTTATAGTATCCTAAAGCTCCCAAGGAGGAAGCTACTTTGACTATTCATGAGATCTTGCATGATCTCATGCTAAGAATGTGGGAAACACCTCTTACCACCTCTCCTCACTCTTGTAGGCTTGATACCATGTATCGAGTACCTCCTTGTCCTGGATTTCAAAAAACCCAGTTACCCCACCACTCCATGGTAATGGAATCAGCTATGAGAAGCATCAAGAGTGCAAAAAGACATGCATCTAATCCGCCAGGACGTGAATGTAGGACTCTTGATGCCTTTGGGCATCGAACCTTCCAGGCCTCTATGCTTTCTGCCAGGATTAGTTCCTGCATTTTATATATGGGAATGTTCCTTAAGGAGGTTACAGGAGATCTAGAGCTTATGAGCCCTCTCCTTCCTGATAATAAGAGGCAAGATTATCTTACACTTGTCAAACATGCTCAAGATATTTCCAAGTTTTTTTAATCGTGGAGCTTTTGACTGTTTTGAGTGCATAAGCAGAACCTCTGCCATTGCCATAGGTGCTCATAGGATTGCCTAGCCCCAGGTATCTGACTTAGAACTCTGGGTACAGGACAAACTAGGGAATATCCCTTGCACAGGCGAAAATCTCTTTGACAAAAATTGGCAAGAGAAAGCTAATGAGCTGGATGCTGATAACACCACTTTGGATAGACTATCCAAGGCTACAGCTGATCCTGCAAGGAGAAAATCTTACAAGAAACCATTCTTCTTTAAAAAGAAGAGGTTTTACTCCTCCTATACCCAGCAGGGGCATTCTACAGGTCAGTCTGCCCGAAAGGGACAGCAGCCACCAAAACAAAGAAAAGCAAAGTCTGCTAAGCCTCAACTGGCCCAGCAGACTCGGCCTCCACAGGGGCTTTGACTCCCATCTAGAGAACTTGGCCTTCCTGGCCCTCAACAGGCCAGAGCCCTCCACCATTTCAGGAAGGTTGTGTCATTTTGCCCCCAGATGGAAGCAGATAACAGCAGAAGAATGGACTCTCCATTGTAAAGGAGGGGTACAATCTATATTTCCTCAACATGCCCCCTCCTACAGTTGTAAAAAACAGTTCAATTCTCAGACTGCACTCGAAAATCAGTTGGGTCAAGAGGTCAATTTACTTCTTGCTCACAGGGCAATAGAAGACGTACCCATGTCCAACAGGGTACAGGGTTTTACTCCCCCCTATTTCCTTATTCCAAAGAAAACAGGGGGACACAGACCCATTTTAGACCTTAGAGAATTGAACAAATTCCTGTTCAAGGAGAAGTTCAAGATTTCTCTAGGAACTCTACTGCCATTCCTTCAGGTAAGGATTGGCTTTGTTCTCTAGATTTCAAGGATGCGTACACCCATGTTCTCATTCATCCAACTCACCGAAGATTCCTTCGGTTTCTATTTCAGGGGAAGCACTACCAGTACAGGGTACTTCCTTTTGGCCTGGCCTCAGCACCAAGGGTGTTTACGAAATGCATGGCTGTAGTGGCAGCATTTCTTCGCACTCTAGGAATATTCGTCTTCCCCTACTTAGACGACTGGCTCATTCGCGCCCCATCAGAGACAGAGGCCAGAATTTCCCTATCTTGCACAATGCGTATACTTCAGTATTTGGGCCTGGTCATAAACATCCCAAAATCCAACCTAACTCCCACTCAATCTCTAGAGTTTATAGGAGCTATGCTGGATACCAGGAAAGCAAGGGCCTATCTTCCACAGCCCCGCTGCCTTCGCATTGTGCAGTTAGCTTCCCAAGCAGTGTTAAAAACTCATCTCACTGCTCGGGAAATGTTACAATTGCTAGGCCACATGGCATCTACCGTGCATGTGGTTCCCTATGCTCGTCTCCATATGAGAGCAGCCCAATGGACTCTGTCCACTCAGTGGATTCAAGCATCAGACTGCCTATCAGACAAAATAGCAAACTCAAGTTGCCTTATTTTGTCCCTACAATGGTGGCAGTCAACCCAAAACCTGTTGGTGGGGTCCCCTTTCCAACAGCCCCCACCCCAGGTCACTCTAACAACAGACGCCTCACAGGTGGGTTGGGGAGCTCACCTGCAAGATCTCTCTACCCAAGGCACCTGGACTCCAAAGGAGACCCATCTACACATCAATCTATTGGAGCTCAGAGCAATCTTCCTTGCTCTTCGAGTGTTCCACACCCAGCTGAGCTACAAGACAGTCCTAATTCAGACAGACAATCAAGTAGCTATGTTCTTTCTAGACAAGCAGGGAGGAACAGGCTCTCTATCGCTTTGCAACAAAGCTTTGCGACTATGGGCCCTCGCCAGAGAGCATCAGATTCATCTCCTGCGGTGTATCTGCCAGGCATTCAAAACTCCTGGGCAGACAGACTCAGTCAAGTTCTCCTTCCGCACGAGTGGTCTCTTCGTGCGGACCAGGTAGCAAAAATTTTTAAAATTTGGGGAACTCCGAACATAGACCTTTTTGCAAGTCCATTGAATGCCAAACTTCCCCGATTCTGTTCCAGAATTCTGGCTCAGGATTCTCAGGCCAGAGATGCTTTCCTCCTCCATTGGCGTCAGGACTTCCTGTATGCTTTTCCAACCATTCCCCTAATTCCAAAAACCCTGTTCAAGCTTCAGAGAGACAGGGTCCATATGATTCTCATAGCTCCACATTGGCCACGGCAGGTGTGGTACCCTCTGCTCCTACATCTCTCTCAAGCTCCATCTCTGGAGTTAGGATCTGCTCCAGATCTCCTGTCTCAGGAGGACGGGATGTTGTGGCATCCCGATCCCCATTCTCTGCATCTTCATGGTCTTAACCTGTCTCAACAAGTGAAGGATATCCTTTATGCTTCTAGAAAGCCTTCCACAAGACGCTCTTATGCTTTCAAGTGGAAAAGGTTTTTCATATGGTGTTCGCAGAAGGGTCTTGACCCCCTGACGATACCTCTGGAATCATTATTGGAGTATCTCCTTCATTTATCTAATGCAGGGCTTAAGACTAACTCAGTTTGAGTCCATTTAAGTGCTATTTCAGCTTCTTTCAAGCCTTTAAATGGACAACCTATTTCCTCTCATCCTCATTTATGAGGGGCCTCCTTCTAACTAAGCCTCCCATTAGGCCACCACCGGTAGCATGGGACCTAAATCTGGTTCTTGGACAGCTCATGAAGCCGCCCTTTGAACCTCTAGCTACTACCTCCTTGAAATTCCTTTCCTGGAAGGTTGTCTTTCTCATTGCAATCACATCAGCGCGTCACATCAGTACGTCGCATCAGTGAACTGCAAGCATTAGTGGCTGATCCTCCTTATACGAGGTTCCATCATGATAAGATATGCCAAAGGTGGTCTCACCTTTTCATTTAAACCAAGCAGTTTACCTGCCTGTATTTTTTCCAAGGCCTCATGCTTCAAATGTAGAAAGGAATCTTCATACTTTGGACTGTAAAAGAGCACTTACAAAGGACACAGCAACATAGAAAGTCCTCTCAACTCTTTGTTGCTTTTGATCCTTCTCATTTGGGACTTCCAGTCTCCAAGAGAACATTGTCCAATTGGATTGCACAGTGTATTTCTTTTACCTATCATAGTAAAAACATTTCTCTGGAAGGCCATGTCACAGCTCACAATGTGAGAGCCATGGCAGCCTCAATGGCTCATCTACACTCTGTCTCTATTGACGACATCTGTCGAGCAGCTACTTGAGCCTCAGTTCATACCTTCACAGCCCATTACTGCTTAGACAAGGACGCCCGCCGGGATGCCTTGTTTGGTCAGGCTGTTCTACGACACCTGTTCCGTTCTTAATCAACTCCTACCCACCATTCCCGGTAGGATGCCAGAGATCCATGGGGGGAAGTGGAGCCCTTTCACAGGGGCACACAACTTCTGGGGTCTCTCCCTGGCATCTGTAGCTAGGGAGTCCCCATATGTAAGGACTACATTCCTGCTTGTTCCTGGAGATAGCATAGTTACTCACCTGTAACAGGTGATCTCCGGGAACAGCAGGAATTTAGTCTTCACAACCCACCCACCTCCCCTAGGAGTTGTATCTCTCTTTTCTTTTCTTTCCCTCTCTCTCTCTCTCTTTTTCTCAACTTTAAAACTCAACTGGAGAGAGGCAGTTGGGAAAGGCGGGAAGGCAGCACGCAGGCGCTGTGGGATGCTCCCAAAGGCTTTCTAATTGGACGCTGGGGAGCGTTCCCGTGCGGGCTCCGTCGGTACCGACGATACCCATATGTGAAGACTAAATTCCTGCTGTTCCCGGAGATCACCTGTTACAGGTGAGTAACTATACTATCTCTTCAAATGTGTTTCCTGTATCATCAGAATATCAGCCTTCAATCTAGTACCTTCTTTTATCAGGGCCCTCCGCTTATGCCATGTATTGTGCCATTTGACATTTAATGTCACTATTCTTATCCCTCCTGTTGTGCTTTGTGGCTTAGTCAGCATTTGAAAGCCTTCTGATATATTTCCCCTGGGTATGAGACCTGGAATCCTTTCCCCCCCTTAACCCTCCCCCTCCCTTTCCCTCCCTTTCCTTTCCTCCTGAGCCCTTCGCGCTACTCCTCTGGGTCCATGGTGGTGTCATTCCGCCTCCCGCCCTCCACCGCACACCTCCACCCCCTCTCCCTATAAACACATCCTCAATTCCTCTCCCCCATAGAGTTTCACTCATACTATTTATACATCATTACCCATATACCCCCTCCCCCCAACACCATACTGCCTTACTGTCTTCTTCCCATACCAATTCTCTTATCCTGTTGGCCATTATAGCTATCAGAGTCTATAGAGTCCCAAAAGCATTCAGATATCCAGTGTTTTCTTCACCATTCCACGTTTATTTCTTTTGTCCTTTTTTCCTTCCCTTTGCCACAAACTGGTTGTCTGTCATCTCTTCCTGGGGATCATTGATAGGTGGAATAGTTTTCAATGCTGCTTCCTGCACAGCGGCTACTAATTGTGGGAACGTGGTCGCCCTACTTGTCACTCCATTACTGGTGAATGCAAGTCCCATCAGATATAGCCAATGATATTGCATTTTCTCCTCTCGCAATCTCGCTGTAAACCCCTGCCATGCTTTCCTGCGCTGTAACATAGCTGTTGCCAAGTCCGCATATATAGCCACCATGTGCCGTAGACCAGACACGCAACATGTCCATACACACAAATCTAACAACAACAAAAATCTACTATAAACTCAGCTACGTCCACTACTACCCAAACATGACTTCAGATCAGTCCTCCAAGCAATAATTACACACCCCATCGATTTTTGTAACAGCTCATTACAAAGCTTAACCTAAACAAATCTTAAAATGGCTCCAAATGGCACAGCATGTTGCAGCATGAATAACAGGGATTGCAAATATATCAGAACACATCACTCTCGTATTATACAATTTACACTGGCTCCCAGTCTAAAGTCATATACATTACAAAACATTAATGACCACATTCAAGTTCCTCAGAGAGATAGCCCCTTCCCACATCACCTCTCTAATCAGCATAGAAGTAGAGACACTCTTAAAACGAGGATGCATTCAAAACAAATTAATGATTCCCTCTGACTACCAAAATCCATTAAGGGCACAAATAGAGCTTTCTCTCACTTCACTCCCATTCTCTGGAATGCCCTCCCAGTTGAGCTAAGAGAAATTAAAGACCTCACTACATTCCGAACAAAACAAAAAAAAGACGGATGTATATTTGTTTCACCCGAGGAAGAAGTTGATTTTTCTCTGCGTTAACCTGTTATCTCCAGGAACAAGCAGGAATAAGTCATCACATATGGGTACGTCGGTACCGACGGAGCCCGCGCGGGAAAGCTCCCCAGCTTTTCAGATTAAAAGCTTTTGGGGCCTCCCACTGCACATGCGCGCTGCCTTCCCGCCTTTCTGACCAGCTCTCGTCAGTTTCTTTTTTTCCGCGGAGCCAGCAGGTCGTGTTCCTGTCACCGCTGAAGAAATTGTTAATTTTATTGTTTTCTTTAGACCGCGTACCTGCCTTCCCCATTCTGAAACCGGTACAGCCGGTCTCTCTTTCTTTCTTTTGAAAAAAAAAAATATATATTTTTCTTTTCTTCAGCACAGCTTGGTACTTTGTTAGGCCTTCAGGCCTACACAAATTCTCCTCATGGAGAAGCCAGTTCCTGGTTTTAAAAAGTGTACCAAGTGCAGTGCTGTCATTCCTCTTACAGACACCCATGAATGGTGTCTTAAATGTTTAGGACCTGACCATTCCATACCGGACTGCCCATCCTGCTCCCAGATGTCGAAACGTGGATTGCAGAACCGGGCCAACAAGTTCCATGTGCTGTTTCCTTCAGAAGCATCACAGTCATCCAGGTCTTCCTCTCCGGATGGATCTCAGGTAACCAAAACTCCAGTGGGCAAATCCTCTAAAAGCAAATCTCTTTCTAAAGATCGAGAGGCTCTCAATTCTGAGTTCGAGGATTCTGCCCAGGCCAAAAAACCCCGGCGGGAGGTTCTGGCCTCCAAAGCAATCATGGGGTCACAGGTTGACATCGATGGCGCGGCCTCGACAGATCACCTGTTGTACTGCTCTGGGGTACCGGCCCATACTGGTACCGACATCCAGGCAGCAGTGGCGTCTATGGGCAATACTGTCCAAGTCATGCAGCAGGCCATTCTGGCTTTTATTAATGCTGCTACGCCCTCGGTACCGCAGCCAGCGGTACCGGGTCCGGTTCCGGTAATGGCTTCCATACCGGAACCGAGGCCATCGTCTTCCAAACGCAGATCGGTTCCGCATGCCGGATCCGGGCTTTTGCCCGGTACCGATCCCATACCCGGTACGCCCGATGTCGATACCGAACGGTATGCGTATCGTGCGTTGGAAGCACATAGAGGATACTCTGCTTCTTCAGAGGATTTTAAATCCTCTGATGATTCTGATGAGTTCTCCCTTGATCTTCCTGAGGAGCCTTCTTCTCCTAACAGGAGAATGTCTCCACCAGAGGATTTGTCCTTTCAGGACTTCATCATAGAAATGGCTAAAGGTCTTTCTATTGCTTCATCCTCTGAAAAGGAACCCAGATCAAAGAAACTGGATATTTTAGGATACTCTAAGTCTCCTAAAGAGGCAGTTACCCTGCCTATCCATGAAATCCTTCAAGAACACTTGATGGACTTATGGGAGGCTCCTCTAACATTGTCTCCTTCTTCTCGCAGGTTGGACACCATGTACCGTGTCCCCCCTTCTCCTGGTTTCCAAAAAACCCAGTTGCCTCACCATTCTATTGTGGTGAAGTCTGCAATGAAGAAGATAAAGAGTACCAAAAGGCACTCTTCTACTCCTCCAGGGCGAGAATGTAAGACTCTAGACTCTTTTGGCAGGAAAATTTTCCAGGCTACTATGCTTATAGCCAGGATTAATTCCTATAGTCTTTACATGGGCATGTTTCTCAGTGAAATCGCTCTAAAAGTTCGGCATTTTGCCCCCTTTATCCCTGAGGATAAGAGGGAGCAGTTCATTTCCTTAGTGAAACACCTTTTGGATATTTCAAAGTTCTCCAACAGGGCAGCTTTTGATTCCTTTGAGGGTGCTGGTAGGGCTTCGGGCATTGCTATAGCAGCCCGACGTCTTGCTTGGCTCCAGGTTTCTGATCTAGAACCTTGGGTCCTAGATGGCTTACGAAATCTGCCCTGTACAGGTGAGAACTTATTTGGTGAGGAGTGGCAAATTAAGGCCACTCAAATGGACGCAGAAAATGCCACCTTAGATAGACTTTCTAAGTCTACCTCCACTCCTGCCAAGAAGAAGTCTTTTAAGAGGCCTTATTACAAGAAGTCCAGATTTTCCACAAATACTGGCCAACAATCCTCTCAGCCTCATTTTGCTGCTAAACGTCAGCAACCTAAACAGGCAAGGTCAAAGCCTGCGGCGTCTGCTACGCCTCAGCAGGCTCCACCCCCTCAGGGGTTTTGACTTGCCCCTAGAGAGCTTAACTTTTCTGGCTCTAGAACAACCAGAGCCCCTCACCATACCCGGAAGGTTAGCTCACTTTGCTCCCACATGGGAGCAAATTACATCAGAGCAATGGACCCTCTATCATCAGAGAGGGTTACAAACTCCATTTTTCCGACCTTCCTCCTTATACTATGGTGAGGCAGTTCAATTCTCCCCCATCTCTCCTGGCCCTCTTGGGTCAGGAAGTCTCCTCCCTCCTTGCCCAGGGGGCAATAGAGGAGGTCCCTCTTCTTCAACAGGGGACGGGATTCTACTCCCCTTATTTTCTAATACCAAAGAAGACAGAGGGCTTCAGACCAATTCTGGATCTGAGAGAATTGAACAAATTTCTGTACAAGGAGAAATTCAAAATGCTTTCTCTGGGCATTCTCCTTCCATACCTTCAGAGTCAGGATTGGCTTTGTTCTCTAGACCTAAAGGATGCGTATACACACATACTCATCCACCCATCCCACAGAAAATACCTTCGATTTCTGTTTCAGGGAAAACATTTCCAGTACAGAGTACTCCCCTTCGGTCTAGCCTCTGCTCCAAGAGTGTTCACCAAATGCATGGCAGTCGTAGCTGCCTTTCTAAGAGGCCTGGGAATTTTCATATTCCCATACCTGGACGACTGGCTCATCCGAGCTCCCTCTCAGTCCCAGGCCCAAATTTCCCTGGACCGCACAAGGCGTCTTCTGCAGTATCTAGGACTGGTAGTAAACCTTCCCAAGTCTCAACTAATCCCTACTCAGTCTCTCGAGTTCATAGGGGCCCAGTTAGACACCATCACTGCAAGGGCCTACCTGCCTCAGGTCAGGGCCAACGCCTGTTGAGTTTGGCCTCCCAAGCTCAGTCCAGCAGTCATTTGACAGCCCGGGAAATGCTGCGACTTCTGGGCCACATGGCCTCCACGGTACATGTGGTGCCCTACGCTCGTCTGCATATGAGAGCAGCTCAATGGACCTTGGCCACCCAGTGGACTCAAGCATCTGGAGCGCTCTCCAACCAAATACTCACCTCAAGCCGTCTATTTTGGTCCCTCCAATGGTGGACATCCACCAAGAATCTGTTGTTGGGGGCCCCCTTCCAACCTTTGTTGCCCCAAGCAACCCTCACAACAGATGCCTCCCAAACAGGGTGGGGAGCTCATCTTCAGAACCTCTCCACTCAGGGCACTTGGTCTCCACAGGAGGCCACCCTTCATATCAACCTCCTGGAACTGCGAGCAATTTACCTTGCCCTCAAGGTCTTCTATACCCTCCTTGTCAACCTGACTGTCCTAGTTCAGACAGACAATCAGGTAGCCATGTTCTATATAAACAAACAAGGAGGGACAGGCTCTCTGTCGCTTTGCAACGAAGCTCTCAGATTATGGGCCTTCGCCAGAGAGCATCAAATTCACCTTCTTGCAGTGTATCTTCCAGGAGTTCAAAACTCTCGTGCAGACAGACTCAGTCGAGTTCTGCTTCCACACGAATGGTCCCTACATATGGACCAGATACGCAGAATCTTTCAGGAATGGGGGACCCCGGACATAGACCTCTTTGCAAGTCCGTGGAATGCCAAACTTCCCCGGTTCTGTTCCAGAACTCAGTGTCAGGGAGCTCAGGCCCACGATGCCTTCCTCCTGCATTGGGGTCAGGAATTCCTCTATGCCTTTCCACCCATTCCTCTAATATCCAAGACTCTGTTCAAGCTCCAGAGGGATCACGGGACTATGATCCTCATAGCTCCCCGCTGGCCACGCCAGGTGTGGTTCCCTCTACTTCTGCATCTCTCCCAGGGATCCTCCCTGGACCTGGGAGCTGCGCCAGACCTTCTGTCTCAGGAGGAGGGGACTTTGTGGCACCCAAACCCCAAATCCCTACATCTCAGAGCTTGGTTACTGAAGGCCTAAGTCTTCAAGACTTTAATCTTTCTCAACCTGTGACAGATATCCTTCATGCCTCTAGGAAACCTTCCACGAGGCGTTCTTATGCTTTCAAATGGAAACGTTTTTCCATTTGGTGTGCTCAGCAGGGTCTTGACCCTCTAGCTCTTCCTTTGAATTCCCTCTTGGACTATCTCCTGCATCTTTCAAATGCAGGCCTTAAGACGAATTCAGTAAGGGTCCATTTGAGTGCTATTGCAGCATCCTTAAAACCTATAAATGGACAACCTGTCTCCTCTCATCCTCTTGTTGCACGTTTCATGAGAGGCCTGACTCTAACTAAACCTCCCATCCGACCTCCTCCGGTAGCATGGGATTTGAACCTAGTTCTAGGTCAGCTTATGAAGCCACCTTTTGAGCTTTTGGACTCTGCCTCCTTCAAATTTCTTTCCTGGAAGGTTGTTTTCCTTATTGCAGTCACTTCGGCTCGACGCATCAGTGAACTGCAGGTTTTAGTGGCTCATCCACCTTATACTAGGTTTCATCATGATAAGGTGGTCCTTAGGACGAATCCCCACTTTATGCCCAAAGTGGTCTCGCCTTTTCATCTTAATCAAGAGGTATATCTACCTGTCTTTTTCCCGGCTCCTCATGCATCCAGTGCAGAGAGGAACCTTCATACTCTGGATTGTAAAAGAGCTCTTGCCTTTTACCTCAACAGGACTCAACCACATCGAAAGTCTTCCCAACTTTTCGTGGCTTCTCATTTGGGACTTCCAGTCACCAAGCGTGCACTTTCCAATTGGATCGCTCAGTGTATTTCTTTTGCTTACCAGAGTAAGAACATTTCTCTGGAGGGCCATGTCACAGCTCACAATGTGAGAGCCATGGCCACTTCTATGGCTCATCTTCACTCTGTGTCCATAGATCAGATCTGTCGAGCAGCCACTTGGGCCTCGGTTCATACCTTCACAGCCCATTACTGCTTGGACAAGGACTCCCGCCGGGATGCCTTGTTTGGTCAGGCTGTCCTCAAACACCTGTTCCATACTTAAACAACTCCTACCCACCTTCCCTGGATGGATGCCTGAGATCCATGCGAAGATGGTTTACCCTTGGAGGGGGATCTCCCAGGCATCTTAGCTAGGGAGTCCCCATATGTGATGACTTATTCCTGCTTGTTCCTGGAGATAGCACAGTTACTTACCTGTAACAGGTGATCTCTGGGAACAGCAGGAATTAGTCATCACAACCCACCCACCTCCCCTAGGAGTTGTATCTCTATCTATCTATCTTCCTGTCCTCTCTCTCTATTGTCTCAGCTTTAAACTCGAACTGACGAGAGCTGGTCAGGAAGGCGGGAAGGCAGCGCGCATGTGCAGTGGGAGGCCCCAAAAGCTTTTAATCTGAAAAGCTGGGGAGCTTTCCCACGCGGGCTCCGTCGGTACCGACGTACCCATATGTGATGACTAATTCCTGCTGTTCCCAGAGATCACCTGTTACAGGTAAGTAACTGTGCTTTCTTTGGTTCGACGCCAGTTTCCCTTTCCCGCCTGGGCCCGATACGTCGGTATCGAGCCCGGATCTTTTTTTTTTGTTTTTGTCCTTAGTGACTAGCGTTCGCGCCATTTTTTCTTTTTTCACTGGCAGCCCTGTCTTTTGATCTCTCAGGGACCCTTTTTCCCCCGATGGCTGCCAGCGGGTTTAAAAAGTGTGATCGGTGCAAGAAACTTATGTTTCTCACCTACACACATGACTGCTGCCTCCGGTGCCTCGGACCTGATCATGACCCGATGATCTGTGGTCCGTGTGTGAAAATGTCCTCTAAGGTGTTACGGAGTCAGCAGCACCAAAAGGAAAGAATCTTTTCTGACTCCGCGTCCGGTCGGGCCCGGACCTCGTCAGAGGCCTCGACATCTCGGGACTCCGGCCCCGAGCAGCGTCGAGGCTCCTCTGAAAAGGGGTCTCCTTTGCGGGAGCATCGTAAGAAGAAAAAACCCGCCAGGGCGTCGTCGGTGGATGCACTTGGCTCCTCGAGGGCCAAGTCGCATAGCCCCGAGCGCAGTCCCGGGTCTTCGGAGTTGGAGAGGCCTGCAAAACAACCTCGTGTGGAGATGGAGTCCCCAGGTCACGTGAGTATTGTAGTCCTCGTGGACTCACCTCCAGGGGAGCCGCCGCTGGGGCTCGAGTCGGGGGCTGCTGAGTCTCTTGAGCTCGGACTCAGTTGACGGCCTTGGAGAGCAGTTTGGCTGCCTTCATGGAACAGCAGCGGGCACTGATCGCCGGTCTCACCGGTGCATCTGCCCTGACCACTGGGACATCGACGTCCAAGTCGACCCTGGAGGCCGAGCCGATCCTCGAGTCCATGCGAGCTCGAGTCGATCCTTGGCCAAGGTCCCCCTCAGTCTCCTGTTCGGAACCGAGGTCGTTGATGCCGGTACCCTCGGCGTCGGGGCGGAATGCATTGATGCCTGCCCAACCGGAGCCGCTCGATTCCTCCTCCGAGGAGTCCGGCTGGGAGACGTTGGATGAGGAGTCGCCCGACACTTTTCGGACTCGGTGCGTTCCTTCAGATTCGCCCGAGTCCGAGCCTCGGAGAAGGTCCCCCCCCCCCCCCCCGGAGGATACCCGGTTCTCGGATTTCGTGCGGGACATGGCCAAGGCTTTGGCATTCCCCGTGGATCCCGAGGAGGAGCCTCGAGCCGAGGAGCTTGAGGCCCTACAGTATGACTCTCCTCCGAAGGAGGCCTTTACTGTTCCGGTTCCTCCGATGCTGGAACGGTTGCTCTTCCGCATGTGGGAGGCGCCGGCCTCAATGCCGGTTTTGAGCAATCAGGTTGATTCCATCTATCGAGTCCGCAAGAGCCCCGGGTTCCAAAAGGCACAATTACCGCAGCACTCCATGGTTGTGGAATCGGCCATGCATTGTCTGAAGAGTCAGAAGATGCACTCCTCGGTGCCTCCTGGCCGGGAGGCCTGGAACCTGGATGCCCTCGGTAAAAAGTGCTTCCAGGGCTCTATGCTTGCTTGCCGTGTCCAGACCTACCAGCTGTACATGGGCATGTACCTTCGAGACCTGGCAAAGGAGATTGCAGGGTTCTCTGCTGGTCTCTCCGAGGAACCTTTGCAGAGGTTCAATGCTCTGTCCTCGGGTATTCGTGAGTGCTCGAAGTTTATATCTCGCGCAACCTATGATGGCTTCGAGGCTTCGGCCCGAGTAGCCGCGGCCGGCATCGGTGCATGCCGTCAGGCTTGGCTACAGTCATCAGACCTCGAGCCTTGGGTGCAGGACAAGTTGGTCGATGTTCCCTGCCGAGGTGAAAACCTCTTTGGCAAGCCCATGGCTGACAAGGCTGCCGAACTCGAGACCGAGACTCTTACCCGGACAAGGCTGTCCAGGAAAACCTCTGCCCCTTCTCAGAAGAAGGAGGGCTCGGGGGAAAAAGACCTTTTACCCAAGGAAGTCATCTGCCTATAAACAGTACCCTCATTATCAGGCCTCTGTAGCTCCCCAACAGGGTCAATAGACCAAGGGACAGGGTCAGGAGCCCCGTAGGCAGAAGGCCCCCAAGCCTCCTACTCCGGCTCCTGCTCAGCAGGGAGGGGGATTTTGACTGCATTGGCATAGCCTCTCCTCCTCAGCTGGCTCCCATCAGCACTGGAGGCAGGCTGGTCCTGTTCGCCCACAGGTGGTCAGCCGTCACAAGGGATACCTGGGTTCTAAGTATAGTCCAGAAGGGCTATCTCCTCCACTTCCACCAGGTACCCCCCTCCTATTTTTCAGGGGAGCCTCCCAGACTCCCTCTGCACAGGGACTTACTCCTGCAGGAGTTGGCAGGTCTTCTAAAGGATCAGGCAGTGGAACCGGTGCCCCACCACCTGAAAGGTCACGGCTTCTATTCCAGGTACTTCCTAGTACCAAAGAGAACTGGAGGCCTCAGACCCATCCTAAACTTGCGAAACCTGAACAAGTTCCTGGAGAGGGAAAAGTTCAAGATGCTTACCCTTGGAATCCTGCTGCCCTACCTCCAGCAGGGAGATTGGCTATGCTCCTTAGATCTAAAGGATGCTTATACTCACATCCTTATTCATCCAGACCACAGACAATATCTCAGATTTGTAGTGGGAGGAAACCATTATCAGTACAGAGTACTGCCCTTTGGCCTTACATCTGCCCCCAGGGTATTCACCAAGTGCCTGGCGGTGGTAGCGGCCTACCTCATGGTTCAGGGCCTCTTTGTCTTTCCATATCTGGACGATTGGCTCATCAGGGGTCAGTCCCCACAAGAGGCCAATCAAGCCACCCTTCGCACTGTCGCTCTGCTTCAGCACCTGGGGTTTGTGATAAACTTCGCAAAGTCCAGTTTGCATCCCTCCCAAAACATGGAGTTCATAGGTGCTCGACTAGACACATTTCAGTCAAAGGCCTTTCTACCAGTGGACAGGGCCCACAGATTGATGGCTCTAGCCAGGCTGTTCCACAGCAATTCTCTAGTCTCTGCCAGACAATTTCTGAGGCTCTTAGGCCTCATGGCACCCACGGTCCATGTGACTCCAAATGCCCGTCTACAAATGAGACCAGCTCAGTGGGGCCTCAGGACTCAGTGGCACCAGGCCACAGGAAGCCTTGCGGACAAAGTAAGGTTGTCCAGCCTACTACAGTCTTCTCTGCAATGGTGGCTTCATCTTCCGAATCTAGGGCAAGGGTTGCCTTTTCAGGCACCTCCACACTCTCAGGTGCTGACAACCGATGCTTCTCTTCAAGGTTGGGGTGCACATTGCCAAGGGGCATGTACTCAAGGCCTGTGGACTCCTTGGGAGGCCGCACAGCAGATCAGTCTCTTAGAACTGAGAGCTATCCACTTAGCCCTAAGAACTTTCTCTCATCTCCTCTCTCACCAGTCTGTCTTAGTTCAGACAGACAATCAAGTGGCTATGTTCTATGTGAACAAACAAGGGGGCACCGGGTCCCGCCTTCTAAGTCAGGAAGCGCAGAAACTGTGCTCCTGGGCAGTCAATCATGGCATTCTTCTCAAAGCAGTCTACCTCCCAGGTCAGGAGAATTACTTGGCGGACAGATTGAGCAGGATTCTGTAGCCGCACGAATGGCAGTTGAACCTTTTAGTGGTTCAACAGATCTTCCTAAGATGGGGTCTTCCAACCATAGATCTCTTTGCCAGTCCTCTGAACCATCAACTTCCCAGGTTCTGCTCCAGACAACCGCATCCTCTCAGAGTAGCAGCGAATGCGTTTCTTATTCCATGGTCGACAGGCCTCCTATATGCGTTTCCTCCCACGCCTCTAGTGTCCAAGACACTGTTCAAAGTGATCTGGGACAAGGTCTCAGTGATTCTGGTGGCCGCCCGGTGGCCAAGGCAACCCTGGTTCCCACTACTGTTGCAACTAGCGGTGGACACTCCTCTTCCTCTGGGGATGCAACCTGATCTCCTGTCTCAGGAGTAGGGATCTCTCTTGCACCCCAATCTACAGTCCCTCAATTTGATGGCCTGGCTGCTGAAAGGGTAGTTCTAGTGCCTTTACTACTGCCTAGGGAAGTGGAGGACGTAGTCTTGGCCTCTAGGAGGCAGTCCACCAGAAAGTCTTATGCCCTTAAGTGGCGTAGATTTTCTGCCTGGTGTACTCAACACAATGAGAATCCCTTCTCATGCCTAGTACCAGTGGTGCTGCAGTATTTGCTTCACCTGTCCAACCTAGGCCTTAAGTCCAATTCTGTTAGAGTTCATCTTAGTGCTCTTTCAGCATACCACTCACAGGTGGAGGGTCAGTCTCTCTCCATTCATCCTTTGGTGGCCCGCTTCCTCAGAGGCCTGCTTTTGCTTAAGCCTCCAGTGCATCCACCTGCCCCTGAATGGGATTTAAATGTGGTCTTGCAACGGCTTATTTGCCCACCATTTGAACCTATGCCTACTTGCCCTATGCGTTTCCTGTCTTGGAAAACGCTATTTCTGGTAGCCCTTACCTCAGCTAGGCGAGTAAGTGAGCTTCAGGCCCTAGTTTCAGAAGCACCTTATACTAGGTTCTGTAAGAACAGGGTAGTCTTACGGACACACCCTAAGTTCCTTCCAGAGGTTGTCTCCTCCTTCCACCTCAACCAGGAGGTGCTTCTTCCGACTTTCTTTCCCAGGCCTCATGCTAGCCGGGTTGAGATGGTCCTGCATACCCTGGACTGTAGGAGGGCATTGTCCTTCTACCTTGACCGTACGCGGGAGCACCGAAGGGCGGTTCAGCTCTTTGTTTCTTTTGACCCCAATAAGTTGGGGTTGGCTGTCTCCAAGCATACTTTGTCCATATGGGTAGCTGACTGCATCGCCTAGGCTTACAGGGCAGCCGGGGCCTCTCGTTGCAGGGTCGAGTTACGGCTCACCGTGTCAGGGCGAAGGCTGCGTCAATGGCTCATCTCCGCTCTGTTCCGTTGGCAGTCATCTGCCGGGCTGCTACTTGGTCTTCAAGCCAGACTTTTGCGGCCCACTACTGCCTTGAGAGGGAGTTCCGCAGGGACATTGCTTTCGGGCAAGCGGTACTCCATAATCTCTTTGAGGTCTAGGCAACTCCTACCCTCTGGCCCCGGTGTTGGGCTACCTGTCGGGGGCGTTATCAGAGAAGATTCTGTTCTTCCATGCTGAGGCTCTAGAGGGAGCTCATTTTTCAGTTTGGGGCCTCTGGTAGCCCTAAGCTAGGGAGTCCCATATGTGAGGACTGACTTCCTGCTTGGTCCTGGAGAAAGAGTAGTTACTCACCTGTAACAGGTGTTCTCCAGGAGCAGCAGGAATCGGTCCTCACAACCCTCCCTCCTCCCCTTGGAGTTGCAGTCATATGATTTATTTTTGCTATGTTTGCTGTCTTTTAGCTATGTCATCAGACTGAGCAAGATGGCACCCTTGGGCGGGAAGGGGACTGTGCATGCGCGCTGCATTCCCAAAGGCTTTCTATGAAAGCTGGGGAAATGCTCCGCACAGGGGCTCCGTCGGCGCCGACGTCACCCATATGTGAGGACTGATTCCTGCTGCCCCTTGGAGAACACCTGTTACAGGTGAGTAACTACTCTGAACACACACAAGCCAGCAACCTATATAAGCCACCCCCGGGTCATATCAAACCTAAGGGCTCTCCCTCTTGTACATAGTTCCTAACTTAGTCTAGCTCTAGCCTAAGCCTCTGTCTTGAAAAATCTTTTCTCATGGGCATCATTTTATTCCCCCACCTGAATAGTGGCCTGCCTGGGTTACCTCCAAGACAGTTCAGCAAAACAGGCAATCCCAAGCTTTGTAGCCATCTGGCTAAGGCTTATTATCCTATCACCCAAGAAAGCAAAATTCTTATCTGTAACAGGGATTTTCTGTAGACAACAAGATAATGCCTGTCGTCCCCTCCGAAAAAGTATGTGTGTGGGGGGGGGGGGGGGGGGAGCAAGAAAAATCTTTAAATACAGAAAACTTCCAGTTTGGTGCAAACTGAAGTGGGAGGTGACAGCAAACCAGCAGAAAGTTCCATATATATGCCTGCTAAAGCCTTTTGGAAGGGCAAACCTCTGTCCAGAGAGTTGTTGGATAAGAGCACCAATGATTATCCTGATATCTATGGAGAACTTGTGTTATATCTCAGCAACTTTGCTTTCACTTCTTTTCATTGGGATTTTGTCTGTTTGGTCTTATTTTAATAGAAATTGCAGCATTAGCAGAGGAGTTTAAACAAGACCTGGTACCTGATGAGGGATGTGAATATGATCAGCTGGTAGAACTGAACTTGAGTGAGGTGAGTGTGTACCTCAAGCAAGGTTTCTTCCTTTTTGTTCAGACTGGTGGACCTTTCCTCCATTTCAATCATTTTCCCCATGAGTATGAGAGCTAGATGACAGGGGCAAATTATTAAATTGTGGTTTGTACTCTGCGTTGTTAACAGCAGGTGCAGCTTCTGTTTCCAGCTCAGGCTCCTTTTGGAATAGGGAGGCCTGCTAAACGGCACTGACAGCTACCATTGTTGGGGAGGCATTGATTTCTTAGCCAAGAGCTCTGTCATATTGATACCCCGTGGTTGATGAGATAGCTTTGTACATGGTTCTCTTGAGAACTGTGTTGAATCCTCCACTGCAGGAAACTATTGCAAACCTTCATATATGTGGATTTTAGTTTTTAGTGCTGTCAAGACAGTGCTGAATCTTAGTGACCCACCTGCCTCTGGGTTTCCTTTGCAATGTATCACTGGAAGTAGATTGCCAGGTCTTTTCTTCCAGGACAATTGAGGGTAAAGTGACTTGCCCAAGGTCACAAGGAGTGCCAGTAGGAATTGAACCCTTGATCTTCTGGGTATTAGGCAGTTGCTCTAACCACTAGGCTGCTACTCCACCATATATGTGGATTGTACTGTAAAATGTTTTGGCTGAAAATGCTATGTAGGAACATTAATTTTACATGTAGAAGAAAAATGCAGAAGGCTGTGGGTTGATGGTAAGTTTTATAAAGAGAATGGCCATGCGGAAAAGGGTAACTTTGGTGGAGAGCACTGTTCCCTCTAAGCTGTGCGCGTGTGCGCGCGCACACACCTCGCCGAGCGAGCGCACATACTTTACAACAGAGCGCACAAAAATTACGGCTCTGATTCTGATAGAAAACACAGACATCTTAAAATTTAAAAGTTATGATTGTAATTACTAGAAATTTCCTCGCTTCATTTACTAATTGTCTATTTTCATTTAATTTGATTAAAATCAATGTGGTGTATATACTGTATTCTGACATGTAGTCAAATTTTAAAGTATATAACTCCGAGTGTCGTTATGTGACGCACAAAAATTTAACCTTCCTTCAAAAGCTGCACACGGCTGATATTTTATGCGCACACAGCCTACAGAAAATTAGAGGGAACATTGGTGGAGAGAGCAAATTTTAACAATGTTTAGATGAAATGAAGGCATCTGTACTACTGGGGTGGTTGTGGCTCAGGTTCCATTTATCAGTGACATAGTAAATGACAGCAGATAGACCAGCATGGCACATCTAGTCTGGCCAGCAAGTTATTTAAGGTTGTAACTGCCAATCTCCAGGAACAAGCAGGAATGAGTCTTCACATATGGGTATGTCGGTACCGACGGAGTCTGCGCGGGAACGCTTCCCAGCGTCCAATCAAAACGCTTTTGGAAGCATCCCACCACGCCTGCGTGCTGCCTTCCCGCCTTCCCAACTGCCTCTCCTCAGTTTTCGTTTTTCCGCGGAGCCGGCAGGACGTCCTCCTGACACTGCAGAAAATTCTTCTTTTATTTTTTAGTTTCCTTGTGGTCGCGGCTGCCTTCCCTGATGCCACCGGTACCGCCGGTGTTTTTCTCTCCTTTTTTTCTTGTAAAATTTTCCTTTTTAAGGAATATTTTTTCTTCTTAGTGCCTCACGGTTTTCTTAGGCCTGCTAGGCCTACTCACTTTCCTTCATGGAACCGCCAGTCACTATTCCCAAGAAATGTTCAAACTGCGGCGGTACAAAATTAACTTTAGACACCCTTAATTGGTGTCTGGCCGGTTTGGGTCCTGACCATTTTCCTCCGGAGTGTCCCTCCTGCAATAGTATTGTCGGAAGAAGTCTTCAGCATCGGATTTCCCTCGATACGCGGTCCCCATCCAACTTCAGGGCACCGACCACTTCTTCTACACGGAATCAGGTAACCCAAAAACAGTCTGTTAAGACTAGCCAGTCCTCGAGTGGTAGATCTCATGCACAGCATAGAGATGCCTCTGGCCTTGCCCTCGAGAACATACTGGTTTTAAAACCCCGGTGGGAGTCTTCGGCCTCCAAAGCCTGTGTGGGGTTTCAGGTTGATCCTGAGGTTCACCCCTCACAGAACATACCTGTGCCATGCTCGGTGGTGGCATCCTCTTCGAGCGGTACCGATACCCCAGCATCGGCAATGGTGTTGGATGAAACATTCCTCACCAAGGATCGTTGCCTGGCATCCTCGGTACCGATACTAGTACCGACGTCGGTACCCTCCAGATGTGCTTCGATAGACTCGCTTCCTTCGATGCCGAGTCTGGAATCGATCTCCAGTCTGGAGGACTGGGTACTGACTCGCCTTGGTACTGACACCAAACGGTACCGAAGGCACGGTTCCGATGATCCATGTCCGGCACTCTCGGTTTCTTCCATACCGATAGAGTTGTCACCAGCTGGCCTTCATCCACTGGTACTGGATACGGTGCCGGAGTCGGTACCGGTATCCACATTACCATGGCTGTCGGTGCCTTCCATGCTTCCCTCTTCAGGCTCGCTTCCCTCGATACCGAGTTTGGAATCGATCCCTAGCATGGACGATATGCTACCGACTGTTGCTGTTCCCGACCCCCTGCGGTACCGGCGACCATTCTCTAGGGATCTCCACCATTCAGGATCTTATATTCCTATAAGGTTGGATAGGTCCTCCGGTGCCAATGCTAGTTCTTCAGCAGATCTAGCCTGTCCAAAAGAATTTCCCTCTGGGGATTTTTCTTTTCAAGCTTTTCTCATGGATATGATGAGATCACTTGCCATTTCTATGCCTGGACAGGATCCTACACAAGGCAATGCAGAATCCCTGTATATTCCTGGGACAGCAAAGGATACCATCATGCTTCCTTTGCATCATTCCTTACAGGATCTCCTCCTACGAATGTGGGAGGCTCCTTTAACGGTGCCCCCACCTTCTAGGACAACTGATCTTCTATATCATGTGCCTCCCTCTCCAGGTTTTCAGAAGACTCAACTTCCTCATCATTCCATTGTTGTTGAATCAGCAATGAGGCGGGTGAAGAGTACTAAAAAGCACTCTTCTTATCCGCCAGGTCGTGAGTCTAAGACTTTAGATGCCTTTGGACGCCAAACCTTCCAGGCATCCATGCTTTCAGCAAGAATTCTCTCGTATATTTTCTATATGGGATTATCTCTTGATGAGGTCACAAAGAAATTACTATCTTTGACTCCTTTTCTTCAAGAGACTATAAGTGCAGACTATTCCTCTCTGGTTAGTCGTGCTCAAAATGTATCTAGGTTCCTTATTCGTGCTTCCCTGGACTCCTTTGAGTCTGTTAGCAGAACTTCTGCTATAGCTATAGGGACACGACGTAAAGCCTGGCTTCAGGCTTCAAACTTAGACAAATGGGCTCAAGAAAGACTGGGAAATACTCCTTGCACTGGAGAAAATCTCTTTAACAAGGAGTCTTTACTCCAGGTTGCTCAGTTAACCACTGACATTCCTGTTTCCAGAGGCTGTTCTACGCCTTCCTCTTTCCCAGCTGGTAGGAAATGTCCTACCCAACTTTCTTCCCCTAGGGGGAAAAAGTTTTATTCTTCTTCTGCCCATCATTCAGATGTTCCCAAACAGAGGAAACATCGCCCTAGTCTGAAGAAACCACAACCTCAACAGGGTCCACAAACCCAGCAGTCACAGGGTTTTAAATAAGTCATTTTTCCCCTTGTGTTGCTGGTTACAGGGGCAGTCTACTTCTTTTTGCTGAAGTATCTGCATTAAATTTATCCTAACTTTTTCAAGATGTCTCTTCTTGAGACATTTTTTCCTTTACTCTAAGAGTCGACATGATGATCATGTCCTCACTTGACAGATTTCTCTTCCTTTTCGGGAAAAGAGAAATGACAACTATTAATAAGACAGTTGTTTCCCTGTACTGGCATGTATCATCTTACCTTTCAGAGACTTCCTTCATAGTCAGTCTCCTTCACCTCTGTCTTACCTCCCTCTTGCTACAGCATCTGGTTTGTAAGAGTGGCTCTTTTACACTGGTAAGCCCCTATGGTCCTCTACCTGTTCCACAGGGGGATTCTCCATTTAAGAGTTGTCTCCCCCTTTATTTCCTTAGGGCAGCTCATCAGACACTAGATAGTCCTACTATGTCTGTTGTCTCTTTTTTCCAATCTAAAAAGATGGGAAAAGAAATTTTTCACCTGCTGCCCTGGTAGTTGCTGCAGATACACTAATTCCTAGTGGTTAAGCCATTGGTTCTGTTCACCACACAACCAGGGCTTCTCCTCCACTAGCTATTCTTCTAGCCTCAGTGCTAAACCCCAAACAGGTTATCAACCTCGTTTGGGAAACCCTATTATCACAGATTGCTTGGGTAACTTCTATTCTTTGCCCCTTGTCCTTGGCAGAATAGTTCTTACCCACTGGCTTTTAACAGCCAGTTTTTTCTTCTAACTAACCTGCAGCATGCTCTCTGCAACTCTACAGAGTAGCTTTGCACTATGGGTCCTTGCTAGAGAGCATCATATCTCGTCTAGCAGATAACCCCAGAGGGTTAGGAGGGGTTTCCCCAGTCATATTTTTCATGTCTACCCCTACCATCTCATCTAAAATCTCTTTTGAGACCTGAGGCTCAGGCCTTTTCTTCATGTGACAACCTAAAGAATGGCAAATTCCCTGACTTGGTCCATATCCCCTTGGTCTTCTCGCCAGAGATCTTTTTTGTTTCAGTGGCAGTTAAAGGACGCCTGATACCCATCTGCCCTTGTAGACAGGTCACTATGGTATCTTCCTCCAGGGACATCCTCTATCCATTCTCCATACTGCGGTTCTGGAGAAATCTGGACTTGCTGCCTGCAGACTGAAGTTATCCTCTGCCTTTTTCCACGTAGGCCATCCTGGTTATTTAAGAGCTCAAATTCTGAAACGGATTTAGACTCTTTTCTCAGGGACACTATTCCCTTGACTTTTTCAATCATAACCAGGGAAGGAAGATTCTTGATGCATCTATTCAAGCGGGTATCACCCTCCTTGCTGTTAGATGAATCTTTTCTCTCCCCATACTCCTATGGGGATCAATTTCTATAGACATTTCTTCATCCACATACCTGGAGACATCTGTCTACATGCCTACATATTCATATACATATATATTTATTTATATCTATCTCTGTATCTTCTGCCCATACAGGTCTCTAGGTATATATATGCATATATCCTCTATATGTGTATAACTTTAGGAATGTATGTATCTATATCTATATATATATATATATGTCTCTATATGTCTCTATAGAGATGTATCTTTTAGGTAGATATGTATCCACATAGCTTTCTGTCTGTTTACATTCAGATATTCATACATTCCTATATGATCCTGACAGATGGGCACCACCCCTATCAATGCTGTACCAGCATACTTAGGGTTCTACACACATAACCACTTCCTGTGGTGATCAACAAATTTTTTCTTACCATAACCTTCCAGGGTTAGGTACCCCTGAAGTTCTCCATGTACCCTTTTTCTTTCCTTAACCCATTCAGGAAAGACATTGAGGAACTTCAGTTTATCTAAAGCTTAGCGCTTCCTAAGTCTGTCCTTAACTTCTTATCAGATACAGGGTTTCCACACCCTTTCTCTCCTACATGGACTGTTTCTACTGCCAGTCCAGCTGGGTCAGACTCTTTTTTTTCTTTTGGTCCTAGGATTGGATTTTTCTTGGACCAACACAGCTTAAGCTTTCTTAATGGTACCTTCTGCGTCTTCCGCTGAAGTCCTACCTCTCTTTCCCTACCCCAGTTTCTCCCTGGGGCTATTTCTTCACCCTGAGGGGTTCTGACCTCCACTTGTTTTTTCTACTTTTCTTACCTCTACTTCTCAGTGAGGTACTCCTTGAGGTTTTCCAATGGTTCTTCTAACAGATTCATATCAACCTCAGTAGACTTGCAATGCCAACAAGGGAGGCCCATATCTCAATTTTTACCACTAGATCTCCTCTCTACAGGGTTCTCTCTGTAGAGGTCCTGTTCTAGTTCAGCTGTTCCACAGCACTTTTTCTGTATTCAACTCCTACCCTCCATCCCCAGGATGCCTGAGGTTCTGGGGAGTAGCATGGCTCTTCTACATCCGCAACATGCCAGGACTCCCTCTGGGCATCTCAGCTTGGGAGTCCCCATATGTGAAGACTGTAAACGGGGGCGCTGGGTGAGAATGTCCACAGTCTTGGCAAAGGCAAATATTAATATGACTTGCAAAGGATTGTGGGAAATGTAGTCCATTCATACCAGACTCAGCCGTTCACAATAAATTAGTTGTGCTTGCTCGAATGTAAAGCAAAGAAGATATTTTATTTATGGGGTTATTTCTCCCAACACAGATATACTTGGTAGCACATAAAAAGGAATACTTGCTTTCAGTATTATACTTAGAAAAACAAATAAGGAAAAACAACAGCTGAACTTATTAAGCAATCAAATCAAAGCATAAAGACCTTGATGGGAACAGAAAGGTCTTTTCTGTAAGCTCCTGCTAATTCTCCTTAGCAGTGCTTCAAAGAACAAACAAAAACCCACAAAGTAGGAAAAAAACCTGTTCTTTTTCAGGGATATCTTCCTGTATCTTCACACACACACTCAGAAGTGTCCCTCCAGAGCTCACAGGCAATTAGGCAAGGCTCAATTGCTAACCATTACCAGCTGAAACCCTCTTGGCTGGTTTACTTTCTATTACGTGGCTCAAATCCTACTCGGAAGCTTTTCTGAGTAGATTAAAGAACAAGTTTATATTTCTTTGTGATGGTTGTTGTATTTTGTGACAGCATATTACCACAGAAGTTTAGACAGAGCAATCCATGTATTCAACATCTTCCCCTTCTTCAACTATCATAGGTTCAATATCATGGATTGGCATAGAGGAATTTCTCAATGGAACACTCTCAGGACAATACTTGTTTCCCTGCTGTTTTCCCAGTGAAGAGCTAGGGCATAGATCAGTGTTCATACCTGAGCTTCCATTGCTGTTAGAGTTCCTTTCTAAATATCCTGGCCAGTATGTAGTCCAGTTCTTATGTCCAGCCTTCCAATCAAGATCCCTGGACACTGGATCTCTCTTCACATACCTTCTTGCACTGGTCTTAGGGTCCCTTCCAAGTGCAGCCGTCTCCCTCACAGGTGCCGTCCGGGGATTCCTGGCTCTGCAACCCCACTTCTCTGGCTTTCCCCAGTCCAATGGTGTATGCTTGCCTCTGGAATGCCTCCCAGTATACGTACTGCTATGGACTCCTCTAGACCTTCCAAATGCTTTTCTCTTCTTTCTTCCAAAGTGTTTCTTGCTCTCTCTGTCCGTCAGCTCTGGCTTCTGCTGATGATGATGGTCAGGATGATCAAGGTGCTTCTGATCAAGATGATCAAGAAGATGATTCTCTGTAGAATAAGCTTTTCTTTTATCCTGCTTAGATGAATGCTCCACCCTAGCACAGCGCAGCTGTGCTGAATCAAGCCCTGCCCTTGGAGATGAGTGCTTGGGGATTACCTCATAGCGCTCCTGATTGAACACACGTTTCCCCACTTCAGCTCTTCTAATGGCTGTTGGAAACCTGGTGCATTCTGGGAATGGAAGTCTTTTATGGAAACATTCTGTTTTATTATTTCTACCAGAACAGACAGGTTGCTTGTTCAGAGTCACTTCACCTCTATTATAGCTCCTTCCTGAACTATGATAAGCTTCCTTATCACAAGACTCATTCCTGCTTGTTCCTGGAGATAGCACAGTTACTTACCTGTTACAGGTGATCTCTGGGAACAGCAGGAATAAGTCTTCACAACCCACCCACCTCCCCTAGGAGTTGTATCTCTCTATCTTTCCTTTCCTCTCTCTCTTTGTCTCAGCTTTAAAACTTAACTGAGGAGAGGCAGTTGGGAAGGCGGGAAGGCAGCACGCAGGCGCGGTGGGATGCTTCCAAAAGCGTTTTGATTGGACTCTGGGAAGCGTTCCCGCGCAGACTCCGACGTACCCATATGTGAAGATTTATTCCTGCTGTTCCCAGAGATCGCCTGTTACAGGTAAGTAACTGTGCTATCTCCAGGAACAAGCAGGAATGCAGTCTTCACATATGGGTATCGTCGGTACCGATGGAGCCTGTGCGGGAACGCTCCCCAGCGTCCAATAGGAAAGCTTTTGGGAGCATCCCACAGCACCTGCGTGCTGCCTTCCTGCCTTTCCCAACTGTCCCTCTCCAGTTCTTCGTTTTCCGCGGAGCCGACAGGTCTCACATCCTGTCACCGCAGAAAATAATTCCATTTCATTCTTCTTTTTTGTGGTCGCGTCTGCCTTCCTTCGACGCTACACCAGTACCGCCGGTTCTTCTTTCTTTTTTTCCAAACCCCCCCCCCCCCCCAACTTCTTTTCTTCTGGAATCTTTTCCAGATATTTTCTCCTCAGGTGCCATGTGCCATTTTGGGCACTAGGCCCAACTTTTCCTTTAAAATGGAAAAACCCCTTCGGGTTTTAAAAAGTGTTCCAAGTGTGGCGGTACCATCTCCGTCACCGACACCCATGAGTGGTGCCTCTCAAATGTTTAGGTCCTAACCACTCTGTTTCGGAGTGTGTTGCCTGTGGGATGATGTCAAAGAGGGACCGGCAGAACCGAGCTGCTAAACTTAGCACCCTTTTTCCCTCCGATGCAGCCTCTGTGGCATCGACGTCTTCCAGGGCTTTGTCTTCCTCCCATGGATCTCAGGTAACTAAACATAAATCTAGCTGGTCCTCAAAGGATAGATCTCCCTCTAAGCATCGAGATGCCTCTGGAGTTGCCCTTGAGGGACTTTCACCGGCAAAATTGCCCCGGCGGGAGGCTTCAGCTTCCAAAGCACTAACGAGGCTCCAGGATGTTCTCGAGGCCTCAACCTTGGCAGAACTACTGGTGCCATGCTCTGGGGTACCAGCTGCTTCATCCGGTACCGACACCCAAGCATCAGCAACGTCAATAGACCAGAGGTTCTTGGCTATTGAACGCAGTCTGGCAGCTCTTCTCACGGCCTCGATGCCCCTGAAACCGCTTCAGACAATTCAATTGGTACCGGCACCGACTTCGGTACCGGTACCGACTGCATCGACATTGGCAGGTATTCTACCGGGACTGAGTCATGCTTATCCATCCGGTATCAACAAGTCGGTACCGGACCCCTATGATGCCGACTTTGATCGGTACCGGTACCGTGCCTTGCACAATCACCTGGATCGGAGATACTTTGAATCCTCGGATGAGTCTGAAGACTCTGAAAGCTCTGCCGATACCAGAGTTCTTCTTCCTGAGGATTCTTCTTCTCCTCAGCATAGGATGCCTCCACCAGTGGATATGTCCTTTAAGGATTTTATCCAAGATGTGACTCGGTCTTTCCATCACAGTGGCTCCTGAAAAAGAGCCTAGGACAAAGGAATTAGAAATCCTACAATACCCTAAGGCTCCCAAGGAGGCAGCTACCTTACCTAATTCATGAGATCTTGCATGATATCATGTTAAGGATGTGGGAAACACCGCTAACCACATCTCACTCTCGAAGACTCGACACCATGTATCGAGTTCCTCCTTGTCCTGGGTTTCAGAAGACTCCGCTACCACACCATTCCATGGTGGTGGAATCAGCTATGAGAAGGATCAAGAGTGCAAAAAGGCATACATCTAATCCTCCAGGACGTGAGTGTAGGACTCTTGACGCCTTTGGACGTTGAACCTTCCAGGCTTCTATGCTTTCTGCTAGGATCAGTTCCTATATATTATATATGGAAATGTTCCTTAAGGAAGTCACAGGAGATTTAGAGCTTATGAGCGCTCTCCTTCCTGATAAGAGGCAGGATTTCCTCGCCCTTGTCAACCATGCTCAGGATGTTTCCAAGTTTGTGAATCGTGCAGCCTTTGACTGCTTTGAGTGCATAAGCTGAATCTCTGCTATTGCCATAGGTGCACGTAGGATTGCCTGGCTTCAGGCATCTGACTTGGAACTTTGGGTACAGGATAAATTAGGGAATATTCCTTTGCACAGGAGAGAATCTCTTTGGCAAGAATTGGCAGGAAAAAGCTAATGAAATAGATGCTGACAATATCACTTTGGATAGATTGTCTAAGTCTACAGCTGGAATCCTACAAGACACCATTCTTCAATAAGAAGTTGTTTTATCCCTCCTATACCCAGCAGGGGCATCGTTTAGGTCAGTCTGCCCAAAATGGACAACAGCAACAACCTAGGCAAAGAAAAACAAAAGCTACTAAGCCTCAACCGGCTCAGGAGAGTCAGCCTCCACAGGAGCTTTGACTCCTATCTAGAGAACTTTGCCTTCCTAGCCCTGAACGGCCCAGAGCCTTCCACCATCCCAGGAAGGTTATGTCATTTTGCCCCCAGAATGGGGTCAGATAACAGCAGAAAATTGGACTCTGTCTATTGTAAGAGAGGGGGTACAAGCTTCATTTCCTCAGCATGCCCCCTTCTACACTGGTAAGACTGTTCAATTCTCAGACCTCTCTCAACGACCAGTTAGGTCAAGAGGTCACTATGCTTCTTGCCCAAGGGGCAATAGAAGAGGTACCCATTCTCCAACAGGGTACAGGGTTCTACTCCCCCTACTTCCTTATTCCAAAGAAAACAGGAGGACACAGACCCATTTTAGACTTCAGAGAATTGAACAGATTCCTATTCAAAGAGAAGTTCAAAATGATTTCTCTAGGAACTCTGCTGCCATACCTTCAGAGTCAGGATTGGCTTTGTTCTCTAGATCTCAAGGATGCGTACACTCATGTTCTCATCCATCCAACTCATCGAAGGTTCCTTCGCTTTCTATTTCAAGGGAAGCACTACCAATACAGGGTTCTTCCTTTTGGCCTGGCCTCGGCACCAAGGGTGTTCACAAAATGCATGGCTGTGGTGGAAGCATTTCTTCACACCCTGGGAATATTCGTCTTCCCTTACTTAGATGACTTGCTCATTCGAGCCCCTTCAGAGCCAGAGGCCAGGGTTGCTCTCTCTCGCACAATGCGCATCCTTGAGTATTTGGGACTTGTCATAAACTTCCCAAAATCCAACCTTGCTCCCACTCAGGAGCTCTGCTGAATACCAGACAGACAAGGGCCTACCTTCCACAGGCCCGCTGCCTTCGCAATCTCCAGGAACAAGCAGGAATAAGTCCTCACATATGGGTACGTCGGTACCAACGGAGCTTGAGCGGGAAAGCTCCCCAGCTTCCCAGAAGGAAAGCTTTTGGGGCCTCCCTCTGCGCATGTGTGCTGCCTTCCCGCCTTCCTGACCAACTCTCCTCAGTTCTTCTTTTTCCGCAGAGCCAGCAGGTCGTGTTCCTGTCACAGCTGAAGAAGTTGTTGTTTTAATTTATTTCTTTGGCCGCGTGTCTGCCTTCCCCGATTCCAGACCGGTACCGCCGGGTTTTTTTCCTTTATTTTAAAAAAAAAATCTTCTTTTTTTCCCTCACTTGGTGTGTTAGTTCTGTGAGGCCTTTAGGCCTTCACTAATTCTCCCTCATGGAGAAACAAGCCTCTGGGTTTAAAAAATGCACCAAGTGCAGCGGTACTATTTCAGTCACAGACACCCATGAATGGTGTCTTAAATGTTTGGGGCCTGACCATTCCATTCCGGATTGCCCATCCTGTTCTTTGATGTCTAAACGTGGCTTACAGAACCGGGCAGCCAAGTTTCACATGCTGTTTTCTACAGATACTCCAGCATCGACATCTTCCAGGTCTTCCTCTCCTGATGGATCTCAGGTAACCAAACATTCCTCTGGCAGGTCCTCAAAGGGCAAATCTCCCTCTAAGTATCGAGATACCCCTGGGCTTGACCCTGAGGACCCTGCCCCAGCCAAACAACCCCGGCGGGAAGCTCCGGCTTCCAAAGCTGCTCCTATGGGGTTACAGGTTGACATCGATGGCACGGCCTCGACCGATCACCTGTTAGACTGTTCTGGGGTACCGGCTCAATCATCCGGTACCGACATCCAAACAGTCGTGGCGTCCATGGATCATACAGTTCAATCCATGCAGCAGGCCATTTTGGCTTTTATTAAGGCTGCGATGCCCTCGGTACCGCACCCTGCGGTACCGACTCCGGTTCCGGTACCACAACCGATACCGGTACCCATGCCTTCCACATCGACCAGGATACCGATTCCGGTTCCCGGTTCCGGGGTTTTTCCCGATACCGATCCGGTTCCGGGTACCCCCGATGTCGATACCGGTCGATACGCTTATCGATTCCTGGAAGCAAACAGACGATACTTTGAGTCTTCTGATGATTCTGATTCATCAGATGTCTCTGCTGAAGTATCCCTTACTCTGCCTGAGGAGCCCTCTTCTCCAAAGAGGAGAATGTCTCCTCCAGAGGATTTATCCTTTCAAGACTTCATCATTGAAGTAGCTAAAGGTCTTTCTATTTCTGTATCCTCTGAAAAAGAACCTAGAGCGAAAAAGTTAGACATTTTAGGATACTCTAAGGTTCCCAAAGAGGCAGTCACCTTGCCCATCCATGAAATTTTTCAAGAACACATGATGGACTTAGGGTGAGAGGAGTCTCCCATATCTCCACATTCTCGTCGTCTGGACACCATGTATCGTGTCCCCCCTTCTCCTGGGTTTCAAAAATCTCAGCTCCCGCACCACTCCATCGTGGTGCAGTCAGCTATGAAAAGGATCAAGAGTACTAAAAGACACTCTTCTACTCCCCCAGGAAGAGAATGTAGGACTCTGGATGCTTTTGGAAGAAAAATCTTCCAAGCAAGTATGCTTATTGCCAGAATCAACTCATACAGCCTCTATATGGCATGTTTCTGAAGGAAATTGCATTAAAAATACGCCATTTCCTCCCCTTTATCCCAGAGGATAGAAAGGAGGAGTTCCTTCTTCTGCTGAAGCATACCCAAGATATTTCAAAGTTCTCCAACAGAGCAGCCTTTGACTCCTTTGAGGGTGCTAGCAGAGCCTCAGGTATTGCCATAGCGGCTCGCAGAATTGCTTGGTTCCAGGCCTCTAACCTTGAACCCTGGGTCCAGGATGGGTTGGGAAATTTGCCCTGTACAGGTGAGAATCTGTTTGGTAAGGAGTGGCAAATCAAAGCCACTCAAATGGCTGCAGAAAATGCTGCTTTAGATAGACTTTCTAAGTCTACATCTACCCCTATCAAGAAGAAATCTTTCAAAAAGCCTTTCTACAAGAAGGCCAGATTTGCCACAAATACTGGCCAACAATCTTCTGCAGCTCGCTTTGCTCCTAAGCGTCAGCAGCCTAAACAGGCCAGGGCAAAACCTGCAGGGGCTGCTACAGCCCAACAGTCCCAACCCCCTCAGGGTTTTTGACTTACAACTAGAGAACTTAACCTTTCTGGCTCTAAAACATCCAGAACCTCTCACCATTCCAGGAAGGTTAACTCATTTTGCTCCCAGATGGGAGCAAATCACATCAGAGCAATGGACCCTCTCTATCATCAGAGAGGGCTACAAACTACATTTCTCCAACCTTCCTCCCCATACCATGGTGAGAAGTTTTAATTCTCCCCCATCTCTCCTAGACCTGTTGGGTCAGGAGGTGACCACTCTTCTCGCCCAAAAGGCAATAGAAGAGGTTCCTCTTCCTCAACAAGGGTCAGGTTTTTACTCCCCTTATTTTCTCATTCCCAAGAAAACAGGGGGGTACAGACCCATTCTGGATCTCAGAGAATTGAACAAATTTCTATACAGGGAGAAATTCAAGATGCTTTCTCTAGGCACTCTCCTTCCATACCTACAGTCAGGACTGGCTTTGTTCTCTAGATCTCAAGGATGCGTACACACATATACTCATCCATCCATCCCACAGAAAATTCCTACGGTTTCTATTCCAGGGAAAACCTTTCCAATACAGAGTACTTCCCTTCGGTCTAGCCTCGGCTCCAAGGGTATTTACCAAATGCATGGCAATAGTAGCTGCATTCCTTCGCGCCCTGGGAATTTTTGTCTTCCCATACCTGGATGACTGGCTCATCCGAGCTCCGTCTCAGTCCGAGGCTCAGACTTCCCTGGATCGCACCAGGCGAATTCTACAGTATCTGGGACTTGTGCTCAATCTGCCAAAGTCCCAACTCACCCCTACTCAATCCCTAGAATTCATAGGGGCCTGGTTGGATACCACCACCGCAAGGGCCTATCTACCTCAGGCCCGTTGCCAACGTCTAGTGCACTTAGCCTCTCAGACTCAGTCCAGAAGCCACTTGACTGCCAGAGAGATGCTACAACTATTAGGCCACATGGCCTCCACAGTGCATGTGGTGCCTTATGCTCGCCTGCATATGAGAGCAGCTCAATGGACTTTATCCACCCAGTGGACTCAAGCATCAGGAGCTCTCTCAGACCAAATAGCAAACTCCAATTGTCTCTTTTGGTCTCTCCAATGGTGGATATCCACTCAAAATCTGTTGTTGGGGGCCCCCTTTCAACCATTGTTGCCCCAAGCAACCCTCACAACAGATGCCTCCCAAACAGGTTGGGGTCCTCATCTCCAAGATCTCTCCACTCAGGGCACTTGGTCTCCACAGGAGACCACCCTTCATATCAACCACTTGGAACTTCGAGCAATCTTTCTAGCTCTCAAAGTTTTTCATACCCTCCTCAGCAACATGACAGTCCTTATTCACACGGACAATCAAGTAGCCATGTTTTACATAAACAAACAAGGAGGGACTGGCTCTCTGTCGCTTTGCAACGAAGCTCTAAGATTATGGGCCTTCGCCAGAGAGCATCAAATCCATCTCCTGGCATTATATCTTCCAGGAATCCAAAACTCTTGGGCAGACAGACTCAGTCAAGTTCTGCTTCCACACGAATGGTCCCTGCACATGGATCAGGTACTCAAAATCTTCCAGAAATGGGGAACCACGGACATAGACCTCTTTGCAAGTCCGTGGAATGCCAAACTTCCCCGGTTCTGTTCCAGAATTCCGTGTCAGGGAGTTCAGACCAAGGATGCCTTCCTCCTGCATTGGGGTCAGGGTTTCCTGTATGCCTTTCCACCCATTCCTTTGATTCCCAAGACTCTGTTCAAGCTTCAAAGGGATCAAGGGTCCATGATCCTCATAGCTCCACGCTGGCCACGCCAAGTGTGGTACCCTCTACTTCTGCATCTCTCCCAAGCCCCCTCCCTGGACTTGGGAGCGGCTCCAGACCTTCTGTCTCAAGAGGAGGGGACTTTGTGGCACCCAAACCCCAAGTCCCTTCACCTCAGAGCTTGGTTACTGAAGGCCTAGACCTTCAACACTTCAACCTTTCGCAGCAAGTGAAGGATATCCTACATGCTTCTAGGAAACCTTCCACTAGGCGTTCTTACGCTTTTTAAATGGAAAAGATTTTCTATTTGGTGTGCTCAAAAGGGTATTAACCCTCTGGCACTCCCATTGAATTCTCTTTTGGAATATCTCCTGCATCTCTCCAATGCAGGACTCAAAACGAATTCAGTAAGAGTCCATTTGAGTGCTATTGCGGCATCACTTAAGCCCATCAATGGACAACCTGTTTCCTCTCATCCTCTTATTGCAAGATTCATGAGAGGCTTAACTTTAACTAAACCTCCCATTCGACCTCCTCCGGTGGCATGGGACTTAAACTTGGTTCTTGGTCAGCTTATGAAGCCACCTTTTGAACCCTTAGCCACTACCTCCTTGAAATTTCTTTCCTGGAAGGTTATTTTCCTCATTGCAGTCACTTCAGCTCGCCGCATCAGTGAACTGCAGGCCTTAGTGGCTAATCCGCCTTATACAAGGTTCCATCATGATAAGGTAGTCCTTAGGACAAATCCTCACTTTATGCCTAAAGTGGTCTCACCTTTTCATCTTAATCAAGAGGTATATTTACCTGTCTTTTTTCCAGCTCCTCATGCATCCAATGCAGAGAGGAACCTTCATACTCTAGACTGTAAAAGAGCTCTTGTCTTTTACCTCCACAGGACACAGCAACATCGAAAGTCTTCTCAACTTTTTGTTGCTTTCGATCCTTCTCATTTAGGACTTCCAGTCTCCAAAAGAACACTCTCCAATTGGATTGCTCAGGTGGCCAAAATTTTTCAAATTTGGGGAACCCCGGACATAGACCTCTTTGCAAGTCCGCTGAATGCCAAACTTCCCGATTCTGTTCCAGAATTCCGGCTCAGAGTTGTCAGGCCAAGGATGCTTTCCTCCTCCATTGGGGCCAGGACTTCCTGTATGCCTTTCCACCCATTCCTCTAATTCCCAAAACCCTGTTCAAGCTTCAGAGAGACAGAGGTCATATGATTCTCATAGCTCCACATTGGCCATGGCAAATGTGGTACCCTCTGCTCCTACATCTCTCTCAAGCTCCGCCTTTGGAGTTAGAATCTGCTCCAGATCTCCTTTCTCAGCAGGACGGGATGCTGTGGCATCCCAATCCCCAGTCTCTGCATCTCAGGGTCTGGTTGCTGAAAGCCTAGAACTTCATGGTCTTAAACTTTCTCAGCAGGTAAAGGATATCCTTTATGCTTCCAGGAAGCCTTCCACAAGACGCTCTTATGCTTTCAAGTGGAAAAGGTTTACCATATGGTGCTCGCAGAAGGGTCTTGACCCTCTTGCGATACCTCTGGAATCATTACTGGAGTATCTCCTTCATTTGTCTAATACAGGGCTTAAGACCAATTCAGTGAGGGTTCATTTGAGTGCTATTGCAGCTTCTTTCAAGTCTCTAAATGGACAACCTATTTCCTCTCATCCTCTCATAGTGAGGTTTAAGAAAGGCCTTCTTTTAACTAAGCCTCCCATTAAGCCACCACCGGTGGCATGGGACTTAAATCTGGTTCTTGGGCAGCTCATGAAGCCGCCTTTTGAACCATTAGCTACTACCTCTTTGAAATTCATTTCCTGGAAGGTCATCTTTCTTATTGCAATCATATCAGCACGTCGCATTAGTAAGTTGCACGCACTAGTAGCTAATCTACCTTATACAAGGTTCCATCATGACAAGGTAGTCCTTAGGACTCATCCACACTTTATGCCAAAGGTGGCATCACCTTTTCATTTAAACCAAGCGGTTTACCTTCCTGTATTTTTCCCAATGCTTCACGCCTCAAATGCATAAAGGAATCTTCATACCTTGGACTGTAAAAGGGCTTTGGCCTTTTACTTGCAAAGGACACAGCAACATAGAAAGTCCTCTCAACTCTTTGCTTTTGATCCTAGTCATTTGGGACTCCCAGTCTCCAAAAGAACACTGTCCAGCTGGATTGCACAGTGTATTTCTTTTGCCTATGAGAGTAAGAACCTTCCTCTTGAAGGCCATGTCACAGCTCACAATGTGAGAGCCATGGCAGCCTCTATGGCTCATCTTCACTCTGTGTCTGTCGGCAACATCTGTCGAGCAGCTACTTGGGCTTCGGTTCATACCTTCACAGCCCATTACTGCTTGGACAAGGATTCCTGCCGGGATACCTTGTTTGGTCTGGCTGTTCTTCAACACCTGTTCCAGACTTAATCAACTCCTACCCACCATTCCTGGTAGAATGCCAGAGATCCATGGGGGGAAGTGGAGCCCTTTCACAGGGGCACACAACTTCTGGGGTCTTCTCCCTGGCATCTGCAGCTAGGGAGTCCCCATATGTGAAGACTACATTCCTGCTTGTTCCTGGAGATAGCATAGTTACTCACCTGTAACAGGTGATCTCCGGGAACAGCAGGAATTTAGTCTTCACAACCCACCCACCTCCCCTAGGAGTTGTATCTCTCTCTCTTTCTCTCTTTTCCTCTCTCTTTGTCTCAGCTTTAAACTCAACTGGAGAGGGACAGTTGGGAAAGGTGGGAAGGCAGCACGCAGGCGCTGTGGGATGCTCCCAAACATTTTCCTATTGGACGCTGTGGAGCGTTCCCGCGCAGACTCCGTCGGTACCGACGATACCCATATGTGAAGACTAAATTCCTGCTGTTCCCGGAGATCACCTGTTACAGGTGAGTAACTATGCCTTCCTTACACGTTACATCCATTCTGTGTTTTTATGCTACTACTACTACTATTCAGCACTTGTAAAGCGCCACACACGTAGCACTGCACAGCTGACCTACAAGAGGTAGCTGACATACAAGAGACGGTCCCTGCCCGTCAGAGTCAAGCTCATCGGAGCTTACAATCTAGTCAGAACAAAGCATAAGTTAGAACAGTATAGAGCATTAGTCAGTTCTGCGTAAGGTAGAACATTAGTCAGTTCTGGGCAAGGTACAGTTTGGTCAGTAGTTTGGTCATAAATGATGGCAGGGGTTAGGGTAAGATGAGGAAGGAGTCAGGATCTGAATGCAACAGTGAAGTGGTGGGTCTTCAATCTGGATTTGAAGAGGACCAAGGAAGGGTGCCTGGCGCACAGACACAGGTAGGCTGTTCCAGGCGTAAGGTGCAGCAAGGTAAAAGGAGCGCAGTCGGGAGTTTGCAGTGTGTGTAAAAGGCATTGATAAAAGTAATTTGTTAGCGGAGCGCAGGTTTCGAGAGGGGATGTAGGAAGGGACAAGAGATGAGAGGTAGTGAGGGGGCCATAGAGTGGATGCACTTATAAGTTAGCAGGAGAAGCTTGAACTGGATGCGGAATTGGACAGGGAGCCAGTGAAGCGACCTGAGAAGAGGAGTAACGTGGGCATGGCTAGGTTGACAGAAGATTAGTCGAGCAGCGTGATTTTGTATAGATTGGAGGGGATGGAGGTAGCATGCGGGAAGACCAGTGAGGAGTAGGTTGCAGTAATCAAGGCGAGAGGAGATTAAGGAGTGGATAAACATTTTGGTAGTGTGTTCAGAGAGGAAGGGGCGGATTTTGCTGATGTTGTAGAGAAAGAAGCGGCAGGTCTTAGCTACAAGCTGGATATGAGCAGAAAAGGAGAGAGAGGTGTCGAAGATAACCCCCAGATTGCGGGCCGAGGGAACAGGAAGGATGATAGATCCATCCACAAGGATTGAGAGAGGGGGAAGTGGGGGGGAGGAGTTAGGTGGAAAGACAAGGAGTTCAGTCTTGGCCATGTTCAATTTTAATCGGCGATGAGACATCCAGGCAGCGATGTCTGAAAGGCAGGCAGAGATCTTGGACTGGGTTGCCGGAGAAATATCAGGTGTAGATAGGTAGATTTGGGAGTCATCGGCATAGAGATGGTATTGAAAGCCATGGGAGGAGATGAGCGCACCAAGGCCTTGGGTATAGAGAGAGAAGAGGAGGGGTCCCAAGACAGATCCCTGGGGTACTCCTACATGGAGTGAGATAGGGGAGGAGGAGGAGCCACCAGAGCATACACTGAATGAGCGATGGGAGAGGTAAGAGGAGAACCAGGATAGTACAGAATCCTTGAAGCCAAGCGAGGAGAGGGTGATGAGGAGAAGGTCATGGTCAGCGGTATCAAAGGCAGCAGAAAGGTCAAGAAGGATAAGGATAGGGTAGAGGCCCTTGGATTTAGCCAGGAACAGGTCGTTAGTGACTTTAGTGAGTGCCGTTTCAGTGGAATATAGGGGATGGAAGCCGGATTGAAGTGGGTCCAGGAGGGCCTGGGAGGTGAGGAAGTCGAGGCAGCGATGATGGACTGCTCGTTCTAATACTTTGGATATGAAGGGAAGGAGGGAGATGGGTTGCTAGTTAGGGCATGTGGGATCAAGTGAGGGTTTCTTGAGGAGGGGTGTGACAACAGCATGTTTGAAGTCAGCGGGGACAGTTGCAGTGGAGAGTGAAAGTTTGAGGATATGAGTGATGGAGGGGACAATGGTGAGGGCGATGGAACGTAGGAGATGGGTGGGGATATAGGGTCTGAAGAACAGGTGGTGGGTTTGGAGGAGGAAAGGAGTGCGGTTTCTTCATCAGAGATCGAAGGGAAGGAGGAGAGGGTGGCAGGGGGGGTATGGATGGGGGAGGAGAAATGTGGAGGAGGGGAGATAGATGAGGGGGTAGGGAATTGGAGAGTAATTTTGGGGGTTTTGTCGTGGAAGTAGTCGACTAGGGTTTGGGCAGAAAGGGAGGGCGGGATTGGGAGCAGGGGGACCCTGAGGAGAGAATTGAGGGTGTTAAAGAGACGGCGAGGGTCAGAGGCAAGGGAATTAGTCAGATGGATGTAGTAGTCGTGTTTGGCAAGTGCTAAGGCTGACTGGAAGGAGCCAAGCATGAATTTGAAGTGTAGAAGGTTTTCTGGGGAGCGGGATTTGGACCAGGCTCGTTCGGCAGAACGGGCACAGATGCGTAAGTAATGGATTGTGGGTGAGAGCCAGGGTTGGAGAGTAGATCGTTTAACAGGACGTGGGGTGGAAGGAGCAAGAGTGTCAAGGTCTGAGGATAGTGTAGTATTGTATGAGGATAATGCCTCGTCGACGGACTCTGATGATAATATGGAGGAGAGAGATGGAGAAGTGGTGGAGGAGAGAGTTAGGGGATCAATATTATGAAGATTTCTAAATAGGTCGGAGGAGACAGGACGAGGTTGGGATGGCGGGAGCTGAACAGTGAAAGTTAAGATGTGATGGTCAGATAAGGGAAGGATTGATTTGCGGAAGTTTGAGGGAGAGGAATTGGAGAAGAGTATTAGGTCAAGGCAGTGGCCGTGTAGGTGTGTGGGGGCTGTGGAGCAAAGTTGGAGGTCAAACGAGGCAGTATGAGTGAGGAACTTTGAGGCATGGGGGTCGGAGGGGTTGTCGACGTGAATGTTGAAATCGCCAAGAATAAGAGTGGGGGAGGAGGGATCCATAAAGGCAGAGAGCCAGGAGTCAAAGTCGTTGAAGGTTGATTTGGAGTAGTCGGGTGGGCAATAAATGTTTTACTTAGGGTTGTAACTGCTGCTCGATGAAAGCTACCCCTTCTATACTTTTTTAAAATTTGAAAGTCATTTATGTTTTGCTTTGAGCAGGAATGCTCCTCTTCCTATTATAGCAGCAGTTCTCAACCCTGTCCTAGGGACACACCTAGTCAGTTAGGTTTTCAGGATATCCACAATGAATGTGTATGAGAGAGATTTATAATAGAGGCAGTGCTTGCAAATCTTTCTCATCCATATTCAGTATAGTTATTCTAAAAATCTGACTAAGTATGTCCTGAGGGCTGGTTTGAGAAACTACTGCTACATAGGCTTTTTCGGTGCTTATCCCATGCCCTTTTGAATTTCTAGACCATTTTTTTGTCCCCACCACCTCCAGTGGGAGGGCATTCAGGTATCCACTACCATTTCCATGAAAAAGTATTCTTCAGGAACAAGCAGGAAGTCAGTCCTCACATATGAATGATGCCAATGGAGCTCTGCAGAAACTTCTCCCCAGCTTTCAAAGAAAGCCTTTGTGAGATGCACCATGCATGCATAGTCCCCTTCCCGCCCAAGGGTGCCATCTTGCCTCAGTCTCCTTTTTTCCACACTGCTGACCAGACGTGTCTGTTTTTCCTCAGAAAAAGAACTATTTTTTTCTCTTGGAAGTTTTTCCTCCCCGGTTGAGTACTGGTTTCCTTTCCCACCCCCGAGCTTGCTTGCCATCTTGGGTTCATATTTTTGTCCCTTTTCTTGGTTTGCCTGGTGCCATTTTTATTGGCAGAACTCTGTATCTTCAACCTCACTGGGGCTCTTCCCCCCCCCCCCCCCATAGCCTCTGCCAGAGGCTTCAAAAAGTGTGACTGATGCTCACGGACCATTTCCCTCACCGACATCCACGACTGCTGCCTCCGTTGTCTCTGGGCGGACCACAACCCCCCAAATTTGTGGCCTCTGTAAAAAGATGTCCTCCAAGGCATAGATAAGATACGATCTGGACTAGCGGGAAAATCACAAGAGCAATCTTTGCTTATAAGGGAGCAGAGATGGATTTTTAATCTAAACTCGGTGATACCAGGAGGTTTAAATATACATATAGATTGGAAGTCTTGCATATGAAGATACCGGTCGTTTACGTTTGAGTAAACAGCACTGCTTCACCGTATTGTAAGTGACAACTTCGGGCAGTAGATTATCCAACTCAGAACATTAGGTTAACACACAATTGAAAATAGGGGGACAGCTCTCTATATATTCGTAAAAATAAGTGCAATCTGTAAGGAAGGATTATGCAGCAATGGAGAGAGCCAGTTTAGGCTTGGCAATGAAATTAGATAAATAAGGAACAGCTGATTTTGATTGGGTCCATGAGTACAGGGGTTTAAAGCAGGGATCTAGTAAGTATCCTGCATGCATGGCGTCTTTGCAAGAAGAGTTCTCTGAGAGATCCCAAAGTTTGTGGAAAGTAGGACGTGTGCAGCATCGATCACAATTTCTGGTAGGTGATTTGGATATAGTCTTATTAGATATAATATTAGTGAGCGGTGATGACTTTTAAAGTTATTTTAGTGGTTAGGTATTTTTCCGTCTTTGTAGAGCTTTGTGCTATGAAAAGCCCCTGAGGAAACTTGAAAAGTGAAACGTGGATGAGATACCGAAGGACGGCGTTGGGAAATAAGTAAAGCAATCTTTTCGAAATAAGTTCAAAGTATTGTGAGAGAGAATTTTTCAAGCATAATACAACAGAAGAATACATTTACTGGGGAAGGTCATTGATGCGAATAGGAATTACTATTTGACATTTTCGAAGAATATATCAGTGCCACAGAGTCTGAGACCTTCCTCAATGAGTTAAGGAATCTGTTATCTGAGACGAGTGGGAGTTTAACCACAGGGAACATTTTCAGTACACCTGTACTCTTCAGTTACATTTTGAGTGAATATGCATTACTTTGATTAAGTCATCAGCAGCAACATGACAAGATCTTTCAAAGGTCAGACTGCCCCAGAGTTTCCAGTGACGCCACTCTCCAGGGCCCCTTCTGGGACCCTGGAACCCTGAAGTGACCCCGCCGCCTCCAACCCAGGCCGGGGGTCCTCCGAGCAGAGCACTCCGAAGGTGGAGCACAAGAAAAAAGAAGAAATCCTTAAGGGCAACTTCTGTGGACGAGTGCGGGGAATGTGGGTAAGTCCCGCAGTCCTGTGAGTCCGAGGGATCGAAGCAGGAGCAGCCTACCAAGATCACTCATCGGCTTCTGGGGACCGGCCTCAGACCCCAGAGGCCATCCTGGTCAAGGACTCCCCCTTGTCTGAGCCGGAGCCGGTGCCGAACCTGAGATCCTCTGTGCCCATGCTGAAGACTGTGGAGCCATCTGGACTGGAGACCAGAATGGCGGCCTTGGAGCATAGCATGTCTGCCTTCATGGCCTAGCAGCGGGCCTTGATGTCCAGTTCTGCCAAGTTATCTGCCCAGACCACCGTGGCCTCAACTTCAAGGATCTCCCTGGACATTGAGCCGATCCTCAAGCACCATCGGCCTTAAGTTGATACTTGACACCGGTCTCCATCATGGTCCCAGTCCTCAGGATGGAGGTCTTCCCTGATGAGTGGCTATAGCTCGGCCCGCAGAGCCTCCGAGGGACACAGACAGTTGGACTCAGTGTCTGACCTTGAAACCTGGCCTGCTCTCGACGACTCCACAGACTGAGTCGGATTGGGAGACTGAGAATGAGGAATCCCCCAACACCTGTTGCCACCGCGACATGCCCCATCTCCCTCCAAGCCAGGCACCAGTCCCCACCCGAAGATATAGCCTTCCTCGACTTCATGTGGGACATGTCAAAGGCACTGACATTTGACACCGAGGAGGCCCCTCCAAAGGAAGCACTTCCAGGATTGAGGAAACAGGCATTGTAACGGCTGCTCCTCTGCATGTCGGAAACACCAGCATCAGTGCCCATCATGAGCCGACATCTGGACTCGATGTATTGGGTCCGCCAGAAGCCCAGGCTTCCAGAAAGCACAACTGCCACACAACTCCATGATGGTGGAGTCAGCCATACATTGGTTTAAGAGCCAGAAGATGCACTCCTCGGTGCCTCCAGGCAGGGAGGGCCACACCTTAGAACGCCCTGGACAGAAAGTGTTACCAGGGCTCGATGCTTATCGGCTGGTTGCAGCTGTACATACCAGCTGTACATGGGCATGTACTTGAGGGACCTGGTGAAGGAACTCATCTGGTTCTCAGCTGGTCTCTCCAAGGAACCCCTTCAGCAGTTCCGGAGCCTGTCCTGTGCTATCAGAGAGTGCTCCAAATTCATGACTCGAGCAGCCTATGACAGCTTAGAGTCACGGTTAGAGTAGCTGCGGCGGGCATTTGTGCCCAGCGCCAAGCCTGGCTACAGTCCTTCAACTTGGAGCAAATGGGTTCATGCCAAGGAGAGAAACTCTCTAGCAAACCCATGACTGATAAGGTTGCAGAGGTAGAGTTCAAGTTCCTAATGAGGACTAGGCTCTCCAAGATGACCGCTACCCTTCCCTTCCTTGAGTAAGGGGGCTTTTTACTTGGGGCTTTCCATCCGGGAAGGGCTTACAGAAACTACCCTCACTATCAGGCCTCCCCAGCAGGGTCAGCAGGCCAAGGGACAAGGCCATGGCCCTCATAAGCCCCAAAACCCAGGCACTGTCTCTGGCCAAGCCTGGTGGGAGCTTTTAACTCCTTGGGCATAGCCTCTCAACCCCCAGGAGGCCCACCCCAGCAGCCCACAGGGGGACATCTGATCCTGTTTGCCCACAGGTGGCCAACCATTGCCACCAACACCTAGGCTCTCCAGGTGGTCAAGGAGGACTACCTCCTCCTCGTGGAGCAGAATCCCCCCCCCCCCCATTCTTCTGGGAGAGCCCACCAGGACTCCCTCCACCATATCTTGTCATTGCAGGAACTCGCAGGCCTTCTCGAGGACAAGGCGGTGGAACCCGTATCCCCACACCTCTGGGGCAGAGGGTTTTACTCCTGGTACTTCCTCATACCAGAAAGGGGGCCTAAGGCTTATCCTAGACCTGTGGGACCTGAACAGGTTCCTGATGAGGAAGAAGTTCAAGATGCTTTCCCTTGGGGCGCTGCTGCCATACCTCTGGCAGGAAGACTGGCTAAGCTCCTTGGACTTAAAGGATGAGTATACACACATCCGCATCCATCCCAGCCACAGGCAATACCTCAGGTTTGTGGTGGGGGGCACCCATTACTAACACAGGGTCCTACCCTTTGGCCTGGCCTCCACTCCAAGGGTCTTCACCAAGTGCCTAGCAGTGGTCATAGCCCACTGTATTCCAGGAGCCTTCATCTTCTGCTATCTGGGTGACTGGCTCATCAGAGGGGACTTGGCCACCAAGGTGCAACAGGCCACGACCCGCACCATCAGCATTCTACAACATCTGGGGTTCATCATAAACCACCCCAAGTCTCACTTCCTCCCAGTACAGTGTCTGATGTTCATAGGAGCCTGGCTAGACACCCTCCAGGCCAGAGCATTCCTACCCCAAGACATGGTCAACCACCTCAGGACACTGGCTGCAGACATACAACACAGACGCACTGTGTCTGCTCACCTCTTGCTATGGCTGCTGGGTCACATGGCATCCACAGTCCATCACTCCAGGTGCCTGCCTCCACATGAGAGCGACCCAATGATGCCTCTGCTCAGCTGCAGGACAGGGTGAGGGTGACCTGGCAACTTGTGTACTCCCTTGGCTGGTTGCAGGCTCCGCAGCACCTCTAGGCAGGGATGCCCTTCCAGGCCCCTGATCCTCAGAGGGTCCTCACCATTGATGCCTCCCTGCTGGATTGGAGTGCACACTGCGAAGATCTCTGCACCCAGGGCAGCTGGTTGCAGTCAAGAGAGCCAACTGCAGATCAACTGCTGGAGCTTTGGGCTATATTCCTGGCTCTCCGAGCCTTTCGCCACTGCTTCCAGCACCAGTCAGTGCTGATCCAATCGGACAATCAGGTGGCAGTGTTCTACGTGAGCAAGCAGGCAAGCACAGGGTCCTATGCCCTCTGTCAGGAAGCAGTGGCTCTCCGTTCCTTTGTGCTCTGCAATGGGATGCTCCTGCGGGTGGTGTATCTGCCAGGCCAACTCAACGCCTTAGCGGACAAGCTGAGCAGGGTCCTCCAGCTGCACGAGTGGCAGCTGGACCCCAAGGTGGCCTCTTGGCTCTTCCAACTCTGGGGGCTTTCACTGATGGACCTCTTTGTGAGTCCGGCCATCACTCAGCTGCCCCGCTTCTTCTCCTTTCAACAGCACCCCTCACGGTTGACAGCGGATGCATTCCTCATCTCGTGGACGGAGGGCCTTCGATCACCTTCCCACCCATGCTGCTGATTGCCAAGACCCTTTTCAAGACTCTGCACAATGGGGTGTTGCCAATACTGATTGCCCCCCCTCCCCCGGTGGCCCAGGCAACCGGGGTTCCCATTGCTCCTCAGCTTGTCCTCTGCAGCCCTGGTCTCTCTGGGAAGCGCCCTGGGAAAGTCGCAGGAGGAAGATTCCCTCCTACACCCCAACCCAGGGTCCGTGTTGTTAATGGCTTGGCCCCATTCAACCTTTCAGAGGGGAGGTAGAGTAGGTCCTCCTGGCCTCCAGTAGGGTCTCCATGATACTGGCTGGTGCCTTCAAATGGCACAAATTCTCAGCGTGATACGCAGCGTGGTAAGTTAACCTGTTCTTATTGTCTATGCAGCTTATACTGCAATATCTGCTCCACCTGTCGCGGGCAGGCCTGAGGTCCAACTCGGTCAGGGTGCACCTGAGTACTGTAGGGGCACACTATCACCTTATCGGGGGCAAGCCCCTCTCAGTCCAGCTTCTCGTGACCCGCTTCTTGTGGGCCTCCTGTTATCCAAGCCTCCTGTCTGCCCCCCTGCAGTGGAGAGGGATCTCAATGTGGTGCTATTCAAGATCACCGGGCGCCGTTCGAACCCCTGGCCACCTGCCACCTACAGTACCTCTAATGGAAGGTCGTCTTCCTAGTGATGCTCACATCCGCTCACAGGGTCAGCGAGCTTCAGGAGTGGTGAACTGCATTGCCCTCGCCTATGAGCAGGCTGGGCTCTTGCTGGAGCATTGGTTCACAGCACACGGCGTCAGGACCATGGCGGCATCTGTGACAAATCTGCTTTCTGTCCCTCTGTTGGACATCTACCAGGCCACCACCTGGTCTTTCAGTCCACACTTTCACAGCTCATTACTGCCTGGAGAGGGAGTCCCGACTGGACAGCACCTTCAGCCAGGTGTACTGAATCTGTTCTGGGTGTAGGCAACTCCTGCCCTCCAACCCTTCTGTGTTCAGGCTACTGGAGTGCTGGTTCCCACTGGACACTTGGGTCTCTTGGGAGACTTTTCCTTAAGGCTCAATTGCTGCTGCTTATGGGTCACCTTTTCTGGTCACCAGTGGCATTTCTACAGGTTTTCGGTAGCCTGTTAGGGAGTCCCATATTTGAGGACTGACTTCCTGCTTGTTCCTGGAGAAAGCGTAGTTACTTACCTGTAACATGTTCTCTAGGGACAGTCTCCGAGGACAGCAGGAATCAGTCCTCACAACCCTCCCTCATCCCCGTAGAGTTGCTGCTTTATCGTTTTTGCATTCTTTAACTATGTCATTTGACTGATGCAAGATGGCACCCTTGGGCAGGAAGGAGATCACGCATGTGTGGTGCATCTCCCAAATGCTTTCTATGAAAGCTGGGGAGAAGCTTCCGCGCAGGGCTGAGTCTGTCAACGTCACCTATATGTGAGGAGTCTGAGGACTGATTCCTGCTGTCCCCAGAGAACACCTGCTACAAGTGAGTAACTATGCTTTTCCTGATGTTGCTTTTAAATTTTCCTTCTGTGAGCTTCATAGCTTCCCTGTCTTTAGAAAAGATTTGTTTGCTAATTAATTCCTTTCAAGTATTTATACGTCTGCATTATAGCTCTCCTGTCCCTCCTTTCTTCTAAAGTATACATATTCAGGTCTCTTCTCATATGACTTCTGTTGCAAACCCCATACCATTTTGCTTACTTTTTCCTGAATTGCTTATCGCGATAATGGCCTCCATAGCTGAACACAAACCTGTACAGGAGCATTTTCACCACCTCCTTTGACTGGTTATGCCCCTCTCTATGCAGCCTAGCATTGTTCTGGCTTTGGCTACCACCTTGTCAAAATATTTTGCAAACTTGAGGTCTCTGGATGCCATCACCTTGAGGTTTCTCTCATGGTTTGTGCATATCATCCTTTCACCCCCTATTTCATACTGCTCTTTTGGATTTCTTTACCCCAAGTGTATCACTTTATCTCCAGGAACAAGCAGGAATGTAGTCTACACATATGGGTATCGTCGGTACCAACGGAGCCTGCTCGGGAACGCTCCCCAGCGTCCAATTAGGAAGCTTTTGGGAGCATCCCACAGTGCATGCGTGCTGCCTTCCCACCTTTCCCAACTGCCTCTCTCTAGTTCTTCGTTTTCCACGGAGCCAGCAGGTCGTGTTCCTGTCACCGCAGAAAATTATTTTCCTTCTTCTTTTTTGTGGTCGCGTCTGCCTTCCTCGATGCTACACCGGTACCACCGGTGGTTCTTTTCTTTTAAAAAAAAAAAAAATATATATATAGTTTTCTTTTTTTCCAAACTTTTCCAGGTGCACACGCCATTTTGGGCCTTAGGCCCAAAATTTCCTCCATCATGGAGAAACCTGCCTCGGGTTTTAAAAAATGCACCAAGTGTGGCGGTACCATCTCCGTCACTGACACCCACGAGTGGTGTCTTAAATGTTTAGGTCCTGACCACTCCATCTCCGAGTGCATGGCTTGTGCCATGATGTCCAAAAGGGGTCGACAAAACCGAGCTGCCAAGCTCAGTGCCCTTTTTCCCTCCGATGCGGCTTCGGTGGCATCGACGTCTTCCAGGGCTTCGTCATCCTCCCATGGATCTCAGGTAACTAAACATAAGTCCAGCCGGTCCTCAAAGGGTAGATCTCCTTCCAAGCATCGAGATGCCTCTGGCGTTGCCCTTGAGGGTTCCATACCGGCAAAGTTGCCCCAACGGGAGGCTTCGGCTTCCAAAGCAATATCGGGGATCCAGGATGTTCTTGAGGCCTCGACCTCGGCAGAACTACTGGTGCCATGCTCTGGGGTACTGGCTCTTTCCGGTACCGACACCCAGGCATCGGCAGCGTCAATAGACCAGAGGTTTCTGGCTATTGAACGCAGTCTGGCGGCTCTCCTTGCAGCATAGACGCCCTCGGAACCGTGTCAGACGATTCAACCGGTACCGGCACTGATGCCGGTACCGGTGTCGGTATCGGTACCGATAGCATCGACATCGGTATCGGCTTTGCCGGCACCCAGTCATGCGATGCCTTCTGGTACCGATACACCGGTACCGATTACCACCGGTACCGACTTCGGTCGGTACGGGTATCGGACTCTTCAAGAGCATCCAGACAGACGATACTTCGAGTCCTCGGAGGACTCCGAGGATTCTGATAGCTCTGCCGGTACCAGGATACTTCTCCCGGAGGAGCCTTCCTCTCCTAAATGTAGGATGTCTCCTCCAGGAGTGTTCTCTTTTCAAGATTTCATCAGGGAGGTGGCTCGTGGGTTGTCCATTACAGTGACTCCTGAGACAGAGCCCAGAGCTAAAGAGTTGGAGATTTTACAATATCCAAAAGCTCCTAAGGAGGCAGCTACCTTGCCTATCCATGAGATTTTACATGACCTCATGTTGAGAATGTGGGAGACACCTCTCACCACCTCTCCTCACTCTCGCAGACTGGATACCATGTATCGAGTCCCTCCTTGTCCTGGCTTCCAGAAAACTCAGCTTCCCCACCACTCTAGTTTAGTGGAGTCAGCTATGAGAAGGATCAGAAGTGCAAAGAGGCATGCCTCTAATCCTCCAGGACGTGAGTGTAGAACTTTGGATGCCTTTGGACGTCGTACTTTCCAGGCTTCCATGCTTTCTGCTAGGATCGGTTCCTATATTTTATATATGGGAATGTTCCTTAAGGAAGTCACCGGAGATTTAGAGGTTTTGAGCCCTCTTCTTCCTGAGGGTAGAAGGCAGGATTTTCTCACACTGGTCAAACATGCCCAGGATGTGTCTGTTTGTCAACCGTGCAGCTTTTGACTGTTTTGAGTGCATAAGCAGAACCTCTGCCATTGCCATAGGTGCACATAGAATTGCCTGGCTCCAGGCATCCAATTTGGAGCTCTGGGTGCAGGACAAACTGGGCAATATTCCTTGTACAGGTGAAAATGTGTTTGGCAAAAATTGGCAAGAAAAAGCCAGTGAGATGGATGCTGACAACTCTACTTTGGATAGGTTATCCAAGGGCACAGCTGATCCTACCAGAAAGAAATCTTTCAAGAAGCCTTTCTTCTTGAAAAAGAAGAGGTTTTATCCCTCTTATTCCCAGCAGGGACGTTCTGCAGGTCAGCTTGTCCGAAAGGGTCAGCAACCACCTAAACAAAGGAAAGCAAAGACTGCCAAGCCTTAACCGTCTCAGCAGTCTCAGCCTCCACAAGGCCTTTGACTTTCATCTAGAGAGCTTAGCCTTCCTGGCCCTCAATGGTCCAGAGCCTTCCACCATTCCAGGAAGGTTATGTCACTTTGCCCCCAGATTGGGGCAGATAACAGCAGAGCATTGGACACTCTCCATTATAAGAGAGGGGTACAAGCTGCATTTTCTGTGCATGCCCCCCCCCCCTCCCACAATGGTAAGACAGTTTAATTCTCAGACCTCTCTAATCAGCTTGTTAGGTCAAGAGGTCACTATGCTTCTTGCCCAAGGGGCAATGGAAGAAGTACCCATTCTTCAACAGGGTACAGGGCTTTACTCCCCCTATTTCCTTATCCCAAAGAAAACAGGGGGATACAGACCTATTTTGGACCTCAGAGAATTGAACAAATTCCTGTTCAAAGAGAAATTCAAGATAATTTCTCTAGGAACTCTGCTGCCATACCTTCAGAGTCAGGATTGGCTTTGTTCTCTAGATCTCAAGGATGCGTACACTCATGTTCTCATCCATCCAACTCACAGAAAGTTCCTTCGGTTCCTTTTTCAAGGAAAGCACTACCAATACAGGGTGCTTCCTTTTGGCCTGGCCTCAGCACCAAGAGTGTTCACGAAATGCATGGCTGTGGTAGCAGCATTTCTCCGCACTCTAGGGATATTCGTCTTCCCCTACTTAGACGACTGGCTCATTCGAGCCCCATCAGAGTTAGAGGCCAGGACTTCTCTATCTTGCACAATGCGTATCCTTCAGTATTTGGGTCTGATCATAAACATCCCAAAATCCAGTCTAACTCCCTCTCAGTCTCTAGAGTTCATAGGAGCTTTGCTGGATACCAGAAAAGCAAGGGCCTATCTTCCCCAGGCCCATTGCATTTGCATGGTGCAGTTAGCTTCTCAAGCAGTGCTGAAGCCTCATCTCACTGCCCAAGAAATGCTACAACTACTAGGCCATATGGCATCTACCGTGTATGTGGTTCCTTATGCTCGCCTCCATATGAGAGCAGCCCAGTGGACTTTATCCACTCAGTGGACCCAGGCATCAGGATGCCTGTCAAAGTAGCAAACACAAATCGCCTTATTTTGTTCCTCCGATGGTGGCAGTCTACGCAAAACCTGTTGCTGGGGTCCCCATTTCAACAACCCTTACCCCAAGCAACTCTCACAACAGAGGCTTCTCCCATGGGTTGGGGAGCTCATCTGCAAGACCTCTCCACCCAAGGCACCTGGACTCCACAGGAGACTCATCTACATATGAGTCTCTTGGAGCTCAGAGCAATCTTCCTTGCTCTTCAAGGGTTCCACACCCTGCTCAGCTACAAGACAGTCCTCATTCATATGGACAATCAAGTAGCCATGTTCTGTGTGAACAAGCAGGGGGGAACAGGCTCTCTGTCACTTTGCAATGAAGCTTTGCGACTATGGGCCCTCGCCAGAGAGCATCAGATTCATCTCCTGGCAGTGTATCTTCCAGGCATACAAAACTCTTGGGCAGACAGACTCAGTTGAGTTCTGCTTCCACACGAATGGTCTCTCCATGCAGACCAGGTGACCAAGATTTTTCAAATTTGGGGAACCCCGGACATAGACCTCTTTGCAAGTCCGTTGAATGCCAAACTTCCCTGGTTCTGTTCCAGAATTCTGGCTTAGGGCTCTCAGGCCAGGGATGCTTTCCTCCTTCACTGGGGTCAAGACTTCCTTTATGCCTTTCCACCCATTCCCCTGATTCCTAAAACCCTGTTCAAGCTTCAGAGAGACAGAGGCCGTATGATTCTCATAGCTCCACGTTGGCCACAGCAAGTGTGGTACCCTCTGCTTCTACATCTCTCTCAAGCTCCCTCCCTGGAGTTAGGATCTGCTCCAGATCTCCTGTCCCAGGAGAACGGAATGTTATGGCATCCCAATCCCCAGTCTCTGCATCTCAGGGCTTGGTTGCTGAAGGCCTAGATCTGCATGATCTTAACCTCCCTCAGCAAGTAAAGGATATCCTTTATGCTTCCAGGAAGCCTTCCACAAGATGCTCTTATGCTTTCAAGTGGAAAAGGTTTACCATATGGTGCTCGCAGAAGGGTCTCATCCCCCTTGCGATACCTTTGGAATCATTACTGGAGTATCTCCTTCATTTATCCAATGCAGGACTTAAGACTAACTCAGTAAAAATCCATTTGAGTGCTATTGCAGGTTCTTTCAAGCCTCTAAATGGACAGCCTATTTCCTCCCATCCTCTTGTAGCAAGATTTATGAGAGGCCGCCTTCTAACTAAGCCTCCCATTAGGCTGCCGCCACCTGTGGCATGGGACTTAAACCTGGTTCTTGGTCAGCTTATGAAGCCACCTTTCGAACCCTTAGCTACTACCTCATTGAAATTTCTTTCTTGTAAAGTTATCTTTCTCATTGTAATCACATCAGCATGTCGCTTCAGTGAGTTGCAGGCACTAGTAGCTGATCCACCTTATACAAGGTTCCATCATGACAAGGTAGTCCTTAGGACTCATCCACACTTTATGCCAAAGGTGGTCTCGCCTTTTCATCTTAATCAAGCGGTCTACCTGCCTATGTTCTTTCCAAGACCTCATGCATCAAATGCAGAAAGGAATCTTCATACTTTGGACTGTAAAAGAGCTTTAGCCTTTTACTTGCAAAGAACACAGCAACATAGAAAGTCCTCTCAGCTCTTTGTTGCTTTTGATCCTTCTCATTTGGGACTTCCAGTCTCCAAGAGAACACTGTCCAACTGGATTGCACAGTGTATTTCCTTCACCTATCAGAGTAAGAACCTTCCTTTGGGGGGCCATGTCACAGCTCACAATGTGAGAGCCATGGCAGCTTCAATGGCTCATCTGCACTCTGTGTCTATCGACGACATCTGTCGAGCAGCCACTTGGGCCTCAATTCATACCTTCACAGCCCATTACTGCTTGGACAAGGACTCCTGCCGGGATGCCTTGTTTGGTCAGGCTGTTCTCCAACACCTGTTCCATACCTAATCAACTCCTACCTGCCATCCCTGGTTGGATGCCAGAGATCCATGGGGGGAAGTGGAGCCCTTCACAGGGACACACAACTTCTGGGGTCTCTCCCTGGCATCTAAAGCTTGGGAGTCCCCATATGTGAAGACTACATTCCTGCTTGTTCCTGGAGATAGCATAGTTACTCACCTGTAACAGGTGATCTCCGGGAACAGCAGGAATTTAGTCTTCACAACCCACCCACCTCCCCTAGGAGTTGTATCTCTCTATCTTTCTCTTTCTCTTTCCCTCTCTGTCTCTTTGTCTCAGCTTTAAACTCAACTGGAGAGAGGCAGTTGGGAAAGGCGGGAAGGCAGCACGCAGGCGCTGTGGGATGCTCCCAAAAGCTTCCTAATTGGATGCTGGGGAGCGTTCCCGCGCAGGCTCCGTTGGTACCGACGATACCCATATGTGAAGACTAAATTCCTGCTATTCCCGTAGATCACCTGTTATAGGTGAGTAACTATGCTACACTTGTTTGTATTAAATCTTAAGTAAAAAGATTAAATCTTTCCATTCTATTTTTGTAGCTCATTTCTCATGTCAATCCCCTTCTGTTTCCGGTTTTCTGTTTGTGTATGTATCTTAGCTGTGAGGTATGATGGCAATATGTTCTGAAGTAACTTGAATGTGGTAATTAATACTTTATATTTTATTCTACTTGATAGAGGGAGCCAGTGTAGGACTTTAAGGATTGGAGTAATGTGGTCTGTCAGGTGTGTTTTTGTTATTAAACGGGCAGTTACGTTTTGAGTTATTTGTAGGGTGTTGATTGTTTTTTTGGGGAGACCCTGTAGAAGGTTGTTGCAGTAGTCCCAATGCAGGGTTATGAGCGCTTGGGCTACCTTTCTGAAGTCATTGGGTTCTAGGAGTGGTCTTAGATTCTGGATTGATCTTAGCTTGAAGAATATGGTTCTGGCTGGCTGTTTTATCTGGGATGTCATACTGAGTGATTTGTCCAAGATGATTCGCAAGTATTTTACCTCCTGTTTTACTTGGATGATGGTGTTTTGTATCTTAATTTCAGTGGGGGGAGGTGAAGTTTTGGTTTCTTGTGGTAAACATTATTTCGGGTTTTCTGAGGTTGATCTGAAGGTTGTTCTCACAGAGCCAGGTCTGTGCTTCTAGGATGCATTCGATGATGATGTGGTAGGCTGTTTTTTGTGTCTATTGGGGTGAACAACATAATATCGTTGGCATATATGAGGTACCCTATTTGATTTTTTTTGAAGATTGAGTATACTGGTTGTAGATAGGTTGAACAGGAGAGCTGATAAAGCTAAGTCCTGTGGGATGTATCTCATCCAGCCTCCATGGCTTTGTCCACTTTGGTTTTTCAGATTGTTCATAGACACCACACTATTCACAGAAGAAAGTATCTACCCCATTTCCGTATTACCTTTATCAGCCTGCTTTGGTCCTCCTCCATGATTATCTTCTGTCAACACAGAACAGGTGTATTTATTCAGCATTTCTGCTTTTTTCTTGTCACACTCCATACAATGGTCCTCAACATTTTTCAGTCATACAATTCCACTTCTGGCCTGCTTCCTCTCTCCAGTATATCTGGAAAAAGTCTTGTCACCTTACTTTATATCTTTAGCCATTGTTTTTTCTGCCTATGCTTTTACCATTTTGAATTCTGTTGTTGGCTCTTTGAGCTTTACCCGGTATTCTTTTCTGTGTTCCTCTTGTTTTACCAGGGGAAGATCATGCCAAACAAATCTGATTGAGTTCTTTGACTGGGTGACCAGAGAACTAGATCAAGGGTATACGATGGATGTGAGATTTCAGCAAAGCCTTTGATACAGTTCCTCATAGCAGGCTTATCAATAAATTGTGCAGTCTGGGGATAGGTCCCAAGGTGGTGAACTGGATCAGAAATTGGTTGACTGACAGACAACAGAAGGTAATGGTAAATGGATCTCACTCAGAAGAAAGGAAGGTGCGTTTTGGCATGCCTCAGGGATCGGTCCTGGGACCAATACTGTTCAATGTATTTGTGAGTGACATTGTGGACGGACTGAATAGAAAAGTCTGCCTTTTTGCAGATGACACAAAAATTTACAACAGAGAGGACACTTCTGAGAGAGTGGACAACATGAGGAAAAATCTAAAAATACTAGAAGAATGGTCTAATTCTTGGCAGTTATGATTTATTGTGAAGAAGTGCAGAGTCATGCACTAGGGATGCAGAAAAACAAAGGAAATGTATGCAATAGGGGGAGAAAGGTTGGTGTGGAGGGACCTCTGAGTGCTAGTGTCTGAGGATCTCAAGGTGGCAAAACAATGCAACAAGGCAATAGCCAAAGCCAGAAGAATGCTGGGCTGCATACAGAGAGGAATAACCAGCAGAAAGGAGGAGGTATTAATGCCCCTGTACAAGTTGTTGATGAGGCCTCACTTGTTCAGTTTTGGAGACCATATCTCACAAAGGACATAAAAAGACTTGAAATGGTTCAGAGGAAGGTGATCAAAATTATTTGGAGCCAGAAGACGTATGAGAAGACACTTTAAGACGTAAATATGTATATCCTAGTAGCGAGGAGGGACAGGGGAGATATACTACAGACTTTTAAATACTTAAAGGGTTTCAATGAACAAGCAGATCTTTTCAAAGAAAGGAAAGCGGTAAGACTAGAGGGCATACGATGAAGCTGCAAGGCGGTAAAATTAAAAGCAACATCAGGAAATACTTTTTCACTGAAAGGGTAGTGGATGTATGGAATGCCCTCCCGATAGAGGTGGTAGGGGCAAATACAGGGACAGAATTCAAAATGGCATGGGACACACGTAGTGGATCCCTTTGTAACAAGAGGATGAGATCAAAGCAAACTTAAACATCTTTTAATAGAGGGAGCTGACCTACACAGAGCTGTAGGTACAGCCCTAAACACAGGCATAGAGGGGATATGATCTGCACAGAGCTGCAGTTACAGCCACTCTAGCCACATTACTGGGCAGACTAGATGAACCATGCTGGTCTTTATCTTCCGTTATATACTATGTTTGTGATAGTATGTATTTTGTAAATGTTTCATTTTATGCCCTTTTTTGGTCACTTTCTTAAAGAACCATATCTTTTTCCTTCTCCTCTTGCTTTTATTGAGTTTCCTTCATAAAGATCAGTTGCCATTTTATAGCTCCTTTCAGTTTGGCCCACTGCCATTCCACTTCCCTTATCTCCTATCTTACCAGCTCCTCCTTCAGGTACTTCCCCATTTTATTAAAGCTAACTTATTGGACATTCAGAACTTTGAGTTTTGTGTGTCTGGACTCCACTTTAGGCCTTATATCAAACCATACTGTGTGATGATCATGGCTACCCAAGTGGGCGCCCACCCAGAAATTAAACACATATCCATCTGAGAATAATAGATCCAGTATTGCCCCTTCTTGCATGGGTTCCTTCACCATTTGTCTGAGCAGACTGCCTTGTTTGGCATCTACAGTCTCTACTTCTGTCTGATTCTGCAGATGGGAAATTCCAGTCCATATCCGGCAGGATGAAATCTCCTAGCAACAGCACCTCCCCTTTCATTCCAAACTTTTGGATATCCATGGCCATGTCTGTCCAGTGTCTCTGAATTGGAGATCTGAGTGGATGGAAGTTCATCTTCTCTTTACAAAATGACCTAGATTCTTCCTTCTTTTCCTAAACTCCCATTGCATTTCAGTTGCTTTGATATTGATTTTCACATAAAAGGCTACCCCTCAACCCTTTTGGCCATCCCTGTCCTCCTGGGTGGTTTACATGCCATGTGCATTTCTATTATAGTTGACTGTGTCTAGGATGAGTGATGATGGAGCGGCACTGTGGTCTATGCAGTGGGGGTGTGGCTGGAATGGCTTGTGTGTGCGTGCTATGATGGTTTGGTGTTGATGGCTTAGATTGATGTTATCTTAAGCACACCATCCAAGTCTATGCCATATTTAATAATGGTTCCTAACATTTTATGTGCTCTCTGCCAGTTGAAACCACATATCAATGGGCCATTCACTCCAGATTTGGCTAATCCTGTATCTAAGGTTGGTGCTGTTGCAGAGGAGAAGGGCTGGCCTGTGGACATCAAAGTTGGTAAGAATTTATTTTTTTAATTTTAAGCTTTGTTTCATGAATGGAAATAAGTTCAGTTATCATACACATGGACATGATTGATTGAAGTATGATTGGTTAGCCTTATATCTTTTCTGACCTAAGTCATCAGTATTTGCTGCGTTTGGGAATGGAGATGCGTGTTTATTTCAAATTTGTATCTGTCCATCTAACCTAAACATATTTATTTAACAGGTTTTTGTACCACTTTATCATTCAAAGTAGTTTACATTTTAACTTTAAACTTCATAATGTATATTAAACAGGGACATTGATAACTTGGATTTTCTGACTCAATGAAGGGTTAGGTGACTTGCCCAAGGCCACAAGGAGTGCTAATGGGCACCAAACCCTGGGGGTTCCCAAGCCAGTGCTGTAATCATTAGGCTACTCCTTCAGGCTTACAATTTATACATAAAAATAGGTTGAAATAGCATGCACACCATAGCATCAATAATGCATTAAGCCCCTAGGAAATAAAAGCCATACCAAATACCAGGCCTTACACTGTGAAATGCCAAATAAGATTGCATTCCTCAACTCCTGCAGAATAAAATTCCAAAAATCAGGGCTGACACATGAGATCTTTTTTTTTTTGCATCAGTCCTCTGTATGCCTCAGTATGTTTTTGAGAGGAATGAAGGGTTCTTGCTGGCAGATAATAAACAAAATGATTTACAAATAAGTAGGGGAGTTTGGGTTTATTTTTTTTTTGGGGGGGGGGGTTTGCAACTTAAATTTTATCCAGTATTTGCAAATTATACAGCCAGTATTGCCTGGCTTGGTACATGAGGATGTAAGCTGCTTTGATTATGTTTTTAATCTATAAAAATGATGGGATTCGTATTTATTGGCGGCAACTATATTAATTTAAACACTGGTGTTTAATATGTATTTTGAGCACCGCCCTGCATATGTTTATTGAGCAGCACTGAAGATATGTGCAGTGCAGTCACTGCTGCATTTAGTTTATGCCTGGTATAATTTATCTGCATAGAAGCTGAATATCACCGTTATTTGGATAATTTCATGGCCTGCACTTCCTCGATTCCTTTACTAATACTGATAGTATTGGGCCATTCAGATGGATGTTTGGCTTGATACTGCCCATATAAGTGCTGAAAATCCAGGGGTAGGCAAGTTATACATTCACTGGCCACTAATGAACATATAATTTGCTTTGAATATCTGTACAGATGTGAGGAGAGAGTATCTTTAGAACAAATTACATATACTTCCATATATGGATGTATATGTAATTTGTGTCTAAGGCAACACTCTCTTCATTCACTAAGCCTGTTGGTCAATTCACCATGTTTTTCTGGTATGTTATGGGTGGGAGGGGACTGTTTGTTTCCACATATCTTTCTTATATATAGAGAGAAGACACTTCTGCAGGCTTCTGTCATATTTCAGTGTCTTGCACTGTACCCTTCCACAATGATGTCCATACAATTGCATAGTTTAGTTATATGTCTGACATACAAGGATTCTATCAGATTTGTAATCCACTTAACTTTCATTGAAAACATCTCTTTTAGAGTCCCAAGAGCTAGTTATGTCGCATCATATTACACATAATATAACTAGTGACTGAATTCTTTATTGTCTGGGTACCTTTAATCTTTTTTTTTCTCCTTTACAATTTTCCACTTTTTTTAAAAAAATTAAGCAATTTTCAAATTAAACACAAGAAATACACATGTTACAGAAAAGAAAAATGAAGCCAAATAACAAATGGCAAGAAAATAAAATAAATAATTATTCATTAGCCCACAAGTAATGAGAGAGGACCAAAACCAAAATTAAAGGAAAATCTAAGGAAATAAGACACACAAATCTGGTACAGCAATATTCAATCTCTCTGTCTAACTGCTTCATTCCCTCATGAAGCAGAACTTGGTGATTCTGAAGACTGTGGCAGAAGTTCTAAACTCCTGCTAACAATAAATTGAGTCAGATGACTGAGGTCCAGAAAGATGTATCTAATCCCCTGAAATTTAATTTAACATTTACATGGGTATCTCAAAAAGAACAGACCTCCCAATTGATAACCTTAGGACGCAAAATAAGAAATTGCTTTCTACAGTAGTGGCCAAAAAATTAAGACAGAGTCCAAAATATCAGAATTTTATTAGAAAAGTATGTGGTGGTGTCATTTTCATGGTCAAAAGCTTTAAGAACCAAAGAGATAAATGTAATTTTCAAAGTTTTATTCAGGAAACAATATGTGTCAATATTTGAAAGGGTGTCCATGATTTTTCAGCACAGCCTGGATTCTTGTAGGCATACTGTTAACTAGCATTTTACAGTATGCCGGAGTGAGTTCATTGACCCATACATGCTTGAGTATGTCCTTTAAATGTGCTTCTGAAGTTGGACGGTGTGCTGCCACCTTTTTCTTCATAAGATTCCAACAGTTTACAATTACATTGAGATCCAGAGAGTTTGATGGCCAACTTGGTAGCAGTTCATCTTGTCCACGAACCATTTTTTGACTGTTTTTGCAGTGTGGCACGGTGCCGAGTCCTGCTGAAATATAGTTGTGCCAGAAACATTCATGTGTATTTTAACTTTACTATACAGCACGGTTATGTATTTTTGCAGCATTTACTCTTTCACCTTTCTCAAAAATGTGCAGGCCACATTGTCCATTCGCCGAGATATCACCCCATGCCATGACCGATGGTGGGTGTTTAACAGTCTTGATCGTGTACTTCGGATTTAGTCTCTCGCCTTCTGGTTGACAGACGTAGTTGTAACAACTCCCACGTACTTGTTGAAATGTACTTTCATCTGTGAACATTACCCTCTCCCACCATTCAGCAGATTGGTCTTTCATCTTGCTACAAAACTGTATGCGGGCAGCAATTTGTTTCCTGGTCATCATAGGCTTCTTGGCAGGTCTTCTGGCCATGAGTTTGAATTCATCCACAAGCCGTTGTCGGACAGATCTGGCACTTATCTTTATTCCTCGATCATTAGCGAACTGAGCCACATCTTGAGATGAAGTATGTGGACTAGGAGTGGAGGAGTGGCCTAGTGGTTGAGGCAAGGTACTTCAGGCCGGAAGATCGGGGGTTCAAATCCCACTAGAGGACAGCAACCTTGGGCCGGAAGGACTGGGGTTTCTAGTCCCACAGGTGCTCCTTGTGGTCTTGGGCAAGCCACTTAACCCTCCCATAGCCCATGTTCCCTGTAATATAGTTATCTCCAAGTTATAATGCCCTGTTCAATGTAATTTCAGTTTGTTCAATGTAAACCGCACTGATGCAGAATAGCGCGGTATATAAGAGAATGTAAATAAATAAATAAATAAATAGATGTAATAATGCTTTTGAGGAATCGGTAATCTCGTCCAGTAGTTATCCATCTGCGCCTACACGCCCACATTTCGAATGACATGTACGGCCACCTGATTTCAGAACATTCTGAACTGCACACCTTGATATATGCAAATGTTTTGCAATAGCACATTGCGGATATCCTTCAGCATGGAGTATGACAACTTGTCCCTTTACAAAGTCATTAATATCGCACTTTCTACCCATCTTGATTGTATATTTTACATGTAACTTTCAAACTTTTCCTAGTTGTAAAAATTCAAAACTTCATCCAAGAAACCTACTACAGAGTGTAAGTAAACTAAAATGGACGCCAGACGCATGGTGTGACTAATCGCCATGCTGATTAAATAAGTAAACATGTGTGACATCTCCACAGTACATTATTTAACAATAAATTGTAGAAAAAGATACCTGCCTTAATTTTTTGGCCACTACTGTACACCTTTGAGTCATCTTTGAGACTTTAGGAAACATCCTGACTCGAGTGCCCATAAGAGCCTCATCCTTTGTTTTAAAATATAATTTCAGAAGTCCCCAGAACAGCACAGGGAGGACACGGCCACACCACTTAGAACTCTCTAAAAATTCCAGTTATATCCAAAGAATCAGAGGAAAGCTGTTGACTTGGGGATGGCGTCCCAGGTTCCTTCTGTTTAGCCACCAGAAAGTAGAAAATCCTAGACAAAGGAGGCAGTAACGCTGATGGAATTTTCAAAACTGAGGTGTCATATGAATTAAACAGTTCCCCTTGGAGATATAGTAGACACTCAAGGAAAGTATAATAAACGTTAATTTCTTTTCTCCGGGAACAAGCAGGAAGTCAGTCCTCGCATATGGCTGATGTTGGTCCCGACGGAGCCCTTGCAGAAGCATCCCCCTCAGTTTTCAAAGAAAGCCTTTGGGAGATGCCACCATGTATGCATGGTCCCCTTCCCGCCCAAGGGTGCTATCTTGTTCAGTCTCTTTTTTTCCACGGAGCCCTTCAGACATTGTCTGGCTTGTCCCTAGAAAAAGTTGATTTTTCTCTCCGAGTTTTCATACTCTCCTCAGGTATTGCACCGATACTCTTCCTGCCACCTGACCTCGTTGCCTGGGCGTCGAGTTTGGGTCTCTTTTTGTAGTTTTCGTTTTTTTCTTTTTCTGGTGTCTTTGTGCCTTTTTTCCAATTGGCAGCCTGGAGAGTCTTCGAACTCGAAGAGGTATTTTTTCCCCCATGGCTACCAGTGGCTTTAAGAGTGATTGGTGCTCTAAAATTATGTCTTTGACTGACACACATGACTGCTGTCTCTGCTGCCTTGGGCCAGACCACGACCTGACAGCTTGCGGTCTCTGCAAAAGGATGTCCAGCAAGACCCTCAAAAGCTGTCAGCAGCAGCATGATAAGATTTTCCCCAAGTCACCGGTGCCTCCAAAAGCCAGGGCCTCGTCTGAGGCCTCGACGCCTCGGGCGGAACCTTCTGAGCCGAGCCCTGTTGTGGGTCCTCAGAAAGGGGGTCTCCGTAGAGGAAACCCAGGAAGAAAAAGAAACCCTCAAAGACGGTGTCTTTGGATGATTCCAACCGGCCGGGTCCCCCCCGGGCCTGGTCCCGCAGTCCAAGACGCTCGTCAGAGGCTTCGGAGAAGGAGCAGCCTGCAAAGGTCCCCTGAAGATCGGCCTCAGTCCCCCAGACCCCATCCTCATCGAGCATTCCTCTTTGGGGGGGGGACGGCGTTGGGCCCAAGTCCCTCTGTGCCTGCGCCGAGGGAGTCCCCCGACACCCATCACCACCGCGACGTCCCATCCAACTTTCCCGTTGGAGTCTCGACGGCGGTCCCCGTCAGAGTCTTGATGGCGGTCCCTGCTGGAGAATATGGGCTTCCTTGATTTTGTCAAGGATATATCAAAGGCCCTTGCATTCCCTACAGAGTCGGAGGAGGACCCTTGTGCGAATGAGTTGGAAATCCTCCAGTACGAGGCTCCTCCTTGGGAATCGCTCACAGTGCCCATTCTTCCCATCCTGGAATGGTTGATGCTCCGGATGTGGGAGACACTAGCATCTGTACTGGTGATGAGCAAACTGCTCGACTCAGTGTATCGAGTCCGCTGAAGCCCGGTCTTCCAAAAGTCGCAGCTGCCACATAACTCCATGGTGGTGGAGTTGGCCATGCGTTGGCTGAAAAGCCAGAAGACACACTCTTCTGTGCCCCCTGCAGGGAGGCCCGCACCCTGAACGCCCTCTGCAGAAAGTGTTACCAGAATTCAATGCTCATCAGCCGCATCCAGGCCTACCAGCTATACATGGGCATGTACCTGAGAGACCTGGCGAAGGAACTCGCCGGGTTCTCAGCTGGTCTCTGAGGAACCCTTGCAGCTGTTCAAGAACCTGGCCAAGGCAGTCCGTGAGTGCTCCAGATTCATGTCTCGAGCGGCCTATGATGGGTTCGAGTTGGCGGCTCGAGTAGCAGCTGCAGGCATTGGTGCATTGTGCCATGCTTGGCTATAGTCGTCTAACCTCGAGCAAGTGGATTCAGGACAAATTGGTCAATGTCCCATGCCAAGGAGAGAACCTCTTTGGCAAACTCATGACCGATAAAGCTGCCGAGCTGGAGACAGAGTCCATGACAAGGGCCAGGCTCTCAAAAAAGACCACTGCCCCTCCCCGATGGAAGGGCTCGGGTTAAAAAGTCCTTCTACCCAAGGAAAGGGGCTGCTTACAGAAACTACACACCTTTTCAGGCCTCCTCAGCTCTCCAACAGAGTCAGCAAGCCAAGGGACACGGGCATGACCCTCATAAGCAGAAGGTTCCAAAACCCCAGGCACCAGCTCTGGCCCAGTCAGGGGAGTTTTTGGCTCCTTGAGCTTAGCCTATCTACCCCAAGAAGATCAGCAGCCCCAAGGGATGTCTGGCCCACTATGCCCAGAGGTGGTTGACCATCACCACTGACTCCTGGGCACTTCGGGTGGTCAGGGAGGGTTCCTCCTCCACCTAACTCAGACACCTTCCCCTTATTTCTCAGGAGAGCCTCTCAGGTCTCCCTTCCACCGGGTCCTCCTCCTGAAGGAGTTGACAGGTCTTCTCGAGTACAAAGCAGTGGAACCGGTGCCCCACCATCTCAAGGGCAAGGGGTTCTACTCCAGGTACTTCCTCTTGCTAAAAAGGATAGGGAGCCTAAGGCCCATCCTCGACCTGCGCAACCTCAACAAATTCCTGGTGAGGTAAAAGTTCAAGATGCTCTCACTTGGAACTTTGCTGTCATACCTCCAGCAGGGAGATTGGCTATGCTCCTTTAGACCTCAAGGATGCCTATACCCAAATTCTCATTCACCCCAACCACAGCCAGTACCTGCGATTCGTAGTGGGGAGCAGGCATTTTCAGTACAGGGGTGCTCCCTTTCGCTTGGCCTCTTCCCCAAGACTCTTTACAAAATGCCTGGCAGTGGTGGCCGCCTTCCTCTGTCTCCATGGGGTCTTTGCCTTCCCCTACCTGGACGACTGGCTTATAAAGGGAGGCACGGCCTCAGAGGAGCAGCAGGCCACCGAATGCACCATCCAGGTTTTGCAGCACTTGGGTTGTGTCATAAACTATCTCAAGTCTCACCTCCTCCTGGCACAGTATCTGGAGTTCATTGGGGCAAAGCTCGACACTCTCCAGTCAAAGGTTTTCTTGCCCAAGGACTGAGCCGATCATCTTGGGGCTCTGGCTCAGGACATGCGGTGCCGTCCCTCGGAGTCCGCTTGGCTTGTCCAGCGCCTCCTCGGGCACATGGCCTCCATGGTCCACATCACCCCAGGCACTCTGCTCCACATGAGGGCGGTGCAGTGGTGTCTCCAGGACCTGTGGTCTCAGGCCACTGGTCGCCTCCGAGACAGAGTCTCTATAACCTGCCAACTGGCGGACTCCCTTGTCTGGTGGCAATCTCTCCAGCATCTTGAGGCAGGCATGCCTTTTCAGGCCTCAGGCCCCGAGCCCCTCAAGGGTCCTCACCAAGGACACCTCCCTGCTCGGCTGGGGAGCCCACTACAGGGAGCTCTACACCCAGGGCAACTGGTCACCAGACAAGAGCACTCAGCAGATCAACCTATTGGAGCTGTGGGCCATGTACTTAGCTCTGCGAGTCTTCTGCCACCACCTGCATCACCAGCCGGGGCTGGTTCAGACAACAACTAGGTGGCGATGTTCTATGCGAACAAACATAGAACATACTTGGACACTGGATAAATCTTTAACTTCAGTACCTATGAGTCCAGTTAAATCTGCGCATTTAGCTTCAACCTGGGTCACTCATGTTGATAGTTAAACCACCTCCTGCTTCTGCTGCTCCAGGACCTTCAATGAACCCACTAAAGTAGTTTGAATAGAAGAAAATTGAGAAAACTCCAGGGCACACAGTCCATCCCAGAGAGTATCGAAATCAAATTGGGTAGGTCTCTTCAAAGAAGATTTAGATTAAACATCTCCAGAAGGTAACTGCAAGGAAGATAACTCTCCTCCCGGACCAGCTGAGCAGAAACAGCCACTGCTCCACTTCCTTCAATCACCGGACCTCGGACATCCAGTGCTGCCATCAGTGCCCCGCCAGACAGTACGGCAGACTCTCCCCTCTCTATAGGCACAGTGGCAGGGGCAGTCCATAGAAATTGTGCCCCTGCTTCAGAAGACCTGGTGCCGCGAACTGGGGATTGTGCTGGGGCTGCCGCTCCTCTGAGCTTAAGCTGACTTTCAGGTCTGAGGGACAAGGGTGAGCCTGCTTCTGCTCCCAGAGACTAACGAGCCCGACAAGAGTCCGCTGTACCGGTGGACTGCACAAACACATTAAGCGGCCTAAGCACCGGCTGCATCTTCAGCGCTGGATCCCACTGCTTAGCTTTCCTTTTACACAGCATAGAGACAGGAGGAAACTGGGAATTAAAGGTAGCAGCAGAGCAACAAGGAGCCCGGATAAAGTGCATCAGCCATCTTGGCTCTCCCCCTTTCCACTTTTTTTCATCCATTTTTGACTCCCTTTCTAGAATGGTATGCCTTGCTGGTCCAAAAGCTACATCTGAGGTGCATTTCCAGCATTACTTATTGGCTGGCAGGCCCATTGTCTTTACCAGAAGCTGCATTTCCATCCTCTCCTGTCTTTTTTTTTTTTTTTTTTTAATTTGTAACTTGTATTTAATTTTTCAATGTAAATGCACAATACCATCATCCCATAAAAGCTTCTTACCCACCTTCTAAACAGTAGTGGGATTTAACAACAATTCTTCTTTTGCCTCCTCAACCTGGCCACTAGTAGGCAGCTAGCCTAGTCCCCATGTTCAAAGAAGTCTTGTTTGTTTCAAATGTGGCCAGTTTATCTCCTCCACATTATCTCCTGTCTTAAACTCATGCCAAGGCCTGCCCAACTTTCATGGACTTGGAATTCAGTTGTGATTTCACTGTTTCATAGTGCCCAACTCTGCAGTCTGACCACCTTTTCTTTTTCTTCTTCGCAAACCAAAGGATATTGGACGGAAATTTAAGGGCTTTAATTAAATAACTCTGAAAATTTAATGGAATGTGAACCCCCCCACACACCAAAAAAAAAGGCCCAGTTCATTTCTTTATTGTGCTTTTGTAGTTATTACAACAACCAAAATAAAAAAAGGAAATCGGTGTACACTTGACAAACAAAGTAAAGGTAACATATTATACAACCAATAAATGGATAACATAAATCAGTCAGCAAGGGACACTGTAAAGCCCACATTACGGAAGCAAACTATGTCAATTAAATAAGAAAACAGATGAGAAAACTATTAAGAAAACAAGGCCACAAGGCCTACCAATTGGAGGTTATTTCACATTGTAGATTGCACTTCCCTCACCCTGTTCTGCCGGTCTGAGAGAAATTTTTCCAAGTGTGAGACGTCCATGAAGATGATATAAGAATTACCGTCATAGACAACCACACACTTACACGGAAAGCGCAAGAAAAATGTAGCACCCAATGCCAGAACCCGGGGCTTAAAGGTCAAAAACTGCCACCGGCGAAGTTGGGTGCTACGTGTAACATCGGGGAAAACATTAATCAATTGACCACAGAACTTAGTGGCTTTGACTTTAAAAAAGGCTTTAAGAATACATTGTTTTACAAGCATAGACGAGAAGGTCACCAGTAATGTGGCCCGTTGAGTAATTGTATCCAGAGAATCCTCCAGGAAAGCGGTTAGGTTAGATATAGATGGAACAATTTCATCAAAAGCCCCTTCTTCAGAGGTAACTTTCCTAGATCTAGAGGGTACATAATACATCTGGGTTATATCCACAGGATCAGAGATAATTAACACCTCTTTAAAGTATTTATCTAGAAGAATTTTACCAGAGAGAAGAGATGAAAAGGGAAAATTAAGGAAACGCAAGTTATACATCCGAGAAGAATTCTCAAGTGCTTCCAACTTTGAGTGTAACACTAGGGAATCTTTAATCCCAACCACATTAATAGATTGTAGTGGAAGCACCTGTGATTCTAATTTGCTAACTCGCTGATCCATCACAGTAAATTTCACATCCAACTGCTGAATCGAATCAGCAGTTTCATGAGAAAAAGTAGAAAGAGAATTCACTACAAGAGAAACTTTGGAATCAATAACTTTCAAAGCTCCCCATAGATCTCCCAAGGTTATCTCTGCGTCAGAGGACCGAACAGGAAATTCTGAAACTCCTTCCAGTATTGTTAACTGAACAGGCTTAGGTAATATAACAGGAAACACATTACCCCGACACTAACCTGAGGGATCCCCAGAACTAGTATCTCTCTCCAGACTCGGACACAGGGGGGGAGTCCTCCCGCCGGAGCTCAACGAGACCCCTTTGGGAGAGGATTGCGCCAAAGGGAGGGGGGCGAAGTGTCTGTCCAGTGGGCCAACCGGTTTGCCTTCTACAGCAGCCGGTTGTTGTTTATCCTTGGACTTCCGTTTACCCATCGCAGCAGGAACAGAGAAAACACAGTCCCACTGCAACCGAAAACGAAAGTAGGAAACAGACAAAGAAACAAGATAAAAAGAAATAGCTTAAACCTACCTCTGGACAGAGACCAAGCCACCCCCGAACATTATACCTGAACAAAAGTGACGTCGCAGTGGCGTCCAAGGGGCAGAACCTGCCCCTTTAAACACGCCCCTTCAACACACACCCCGCGACCACGCTCCGCGATCACGGAGGGAGCGTAAACACTTTTATAGAGGAAATTCCGAAGTACTGCAGGCTGCCCCGGGCGTGCCTGCCCGATCCGAGCAGGGAAGCGGCAGCGGCAGCAAGGCAGTCAGTCCCAGTAATCTCACAGCCCAGATGGTAAGGGCTCCACACCTCCTCTCACGTCGTAGTCAGCTCCAACGGGGGGAAACTCGGACCAGCTCTTTAAAGGGCGTCAAGCCCCAAGTACTGCAGGCTGCCCCGGGCGTGCCTGCCCGATCCGAGCAGGGAAGCGTCAGCGGCAGCAAGGCAGTCAGTCCCAGCAATCTCACAGCCCAGATGGTAAGGGCTCCACACCTCCTCTCACGTCGTAGTCAGCTCCCCCAGTTCATTTCTAATAATGAAGATAGTTGCAGGTTCTGTAGCATTGAAACTTTGATTCAGTGAAATGTAGCAGTTAAGAAATTGCACCTTTCAAACTGCCTTTCCCCTCTTTTCTATTTTCCTGGTCACATATATAGAGGGACACACAGATTGAAAATAATTCTATGAATACTTTGCACGCTGTCCCCACCATGCATCCCCTCCACCCAATGCTGTCACATCCTCTCTGATAGGCTGCCTCTTAGTGATTCAGATCTGTGCTTTATGTTCTTTGTTGTAAAGTCTGCGGTGAAACTTACTGATTGAATTGTGTAACTTTCTTAAAAATTGCTTTATGTACTGCAAAATAATACCTATTGCTTTGGGACTGTGGCATCCTGTAATTAAACTGTAAAAGCCATCCTTTTGAAACCTGCTCACATTAAGCTCTAATGACTAGCACACACACGGTTGGAAAGAAAGACTTTGTGAATTCCTGCTACAGTTGTATCTATATAGTATGAACCTGCTCCTATGATATGACAGTATCTCCTACTTGTTCTGTTTCACAGGTCTGATTGGCAGCTGCACTAACTCCAGCTACGAGGATATGGGCCGAGCAGCTGCGATAGCTAAACAGGCACTGGCTAATGGACTGAAGTGCAAATCCCTATTCACCATCACTCCAGGCTCTGAACAGATCCGAGCCACCATTGAGAGAGACGGCTATGTGAGTTGTGGGTATTGATACTAAGTGTGGAGAAGGATGCTGCCACAGGATCCAGGAAGCGATTTCATATGTAGTGTATACTGGAACCTGCTTGTCATTTATTCTTGGTTTTATGAAAGAGGAAGTGTACTACTTGAAGAAATTGGTGATTTTCTTCCCTACTTTTGATTTTTTTTTAATACTTTACCAGATAAATTAAATTTCTCCAGGAACAAGCAGGAAGTCAGTCCTCCCTTATGGGTGACGTCTGCACCGACGGAGCCCATGCGGAGCAATTACCCAGCTTTCAAAGCTTTTTTCCCGGTACTTTCTTGTTCTGAAGAGGACGGGGGGGCCTGCGCCCCATCCTCGACCTCAGGAACCTGAAAACGTTTCTGGTGTGGGAGAAGTTCAAAATGCTATCCCTTGGCATCCTGCTGCCCTACCTCTGGCAGGGTGACTGGCTATGCTCCTTAGATCTCAGAGATGCTTACACTCACATTCCTGTCCACCCCAAGCACAGGAAGTACCTGCATTTCAGGGTGCAGGGGGAGCACTTCCAGTACAGAGTGCTACCCTTCGGACTCGCGTCTGCCCCGCGAATCTTCACCAAATGCCTGACGGTGGCCACCGCCCACCTCCGGCTGCAGGGCATAGCCATCTACCCTTACCTAGGCGACTGGCTCGTCTTGGGCACCTCAGCAGAGGAGATTCCTCTCTCGGCATCGCAAACGGTTCTCCTCCTCGAGTGCCTCTAGTTTCTGATCAACTACTCCAAATCCCACCTCACACTGGTGCGAACCCTGAAATTCATTGCACTCTTCTCGATACAGAACGTGCGACCACATTTCTCCCTCGAGCACGCGCGGATCGACTCCGCACCCTGGCTGCCGAGGTCCAGGGCTGGCCCAGAGTCTCGGTGCGGGCCATGCTACGCCTCCTGGGACACATGGCCTTGACAGTGCACATAGTTCCCCATGCTCACATGCACATGCGAGCGGCCCAGTGGTGCCTCTGGGCGCAATGGGTCCAGGCCTCGCGCCGTCTCCGGGACCCCATCTGGGTGTCTCGCAGCCTAGTTGAGTCCCTAGTCTGGTGGCAGGACCCCCAGAGCCTCCTTCGGGGTATACTATTGGTGTGAGCGGTATATCAAGCTGCTGATAACGATAAATATGCCTTTCAAGACTTGTCCGCACAAACTCATCTTGATGACGGACACCTTGCTGTTGGGCTGGGGAGCCCACTGTGGCCACCTCTGTACCCAGGAAAGTTGGTCACCCAAGGAATCTCGACAGCAGACCAACCTGCTTGAGCTTTGAGAGGTCCGGTTGACCTTGAAGGTCTTCGAGCGCCACCTGAGGGGCAGGTCGGTGCTCGTGCAGACCGAAAACAGAGTTGCAATGTTTTACATCAACAAGGAGGGGAGCACGAGCTCCTGCCTTCTCTGCCGGGAGGCAGTCCTCTGCTCCTTTGCAGTGCGCTGAGGCATGACCTTAAGAGCTGTCTACCTCCTAGGCCAAGACACTGTCCTTGCGGACAGGTTCAGCAGGCTTCTCACCCCACACGTGTGGCACCTGAGTCCACAGGTGACTCCATCTGTTCCACCATTGGGACTCCATCCATGGACCTGTTCACCATCCCGTCGAACTCACAGCTCCCCTGCTTCTGCAGGCCGACATCACACCTGAGCAGGGTGGCCTTGGATGCATTCCTCCTGTCTTGGACCTCCAGGCTGCTGTATGCGTATCCCCCCACTCCTCTCTTGGCGATGACCCTCCACAAATCCAGTGAGACCGAGCCTCTGTGAATCTCGTTGCTCCTTTGTGGCCTTGACAACCTTGGTTCCCGCTTCTACTCCGGCTCTCGTCGGAGCCTCTGGTTCCCCTGGGCAATGCCCCCGGTCTGCTGACACAGGAGGAGGGGCGAGTGCTTCATCCAAACTTGGCCTCGCTATCCCTGACTGCCTTGCAGCTGGATGAGTCTCTTTAGCCTCGCTGTACCTTCCAGTGGAAATCGAGGAAGGACTCGACGAGGCAGGCCTATGCACTGAAGTGGGTGCGGTTTTCGATCTGGTGCTCTGAGCTCCAGACTGGCCCATTCTCTTGCTCCACCCGTTGGGTTCTCCAGTATCTTCTCCACTTCTTGCAGGTGGGACTGAAGTCCAGTTCGGTCAGGATTCACCTGAGCGCTATCTCGGCCAACCACTTGCCCATCGAAGGGAAACCCCGCTCGGGCCAGCCTCTGGTTTCCGGCTTCATGCAAGGCCGCCTGCTTTCCAAACTTCCCCCCCCCCCCAATCCGGCCTCCACTGGAGGTATGGGACCTGAACATCGTGCTCATGCAGCTGATCTGGCCGCCCTTCGAGCCGATGGTGACGTGCTCGCTCTGGCACCTCTCCTGGAAGGTGATTTTTCTGGTGGCACTGACCTTGGCGTGGCGAGTCAGTGAACTTCAAGCCCTCATGGCCGAGGGCCCCCTGCACCAGGTTTTACAGGAACAGATTGGTCTTGCCGACTTTCTTTTCGAGACCTCACGCCAACTGGGCATCGGAGGTCCTGCATACACTCGATTGGAAGAGGACTCTCGCCTTCTACCTGCAATGTACCCAAGGGCATCGCAGGTCCGCCTGGCTCTTCATCACCTACGATCCCAACCACCTGGGGCTGGCAGTCACCAAGCGCACCCTTTCCATTTGGGTGGCGGACTGCATCATCTTCGCCTATGCAAAGGCGGGCGCCCTGCAGGATCATCTGGTCTGCGCCATTGCCCAGGCAAAGGTGGGCACCCCACTGGATCATCGGGTCTGCGCCAAGGCGGTGTCGGTGGCTTCGCTGTGCTCAGTGCCTCTGACATATGCCGGGCGACGACCTGATCTTCAGCGAATACCTTCACCTCACACTACTGCCTGGAGAGGGAGTCCCGCCGGGAAAGCGCCTTTGGCCAGGCTGTACTCCGTAGTCTGTTTGGGATATAAGCAACTCCTGCCCTCCGACCATTCTTCTGCGGCTACCGAGAGCTTGCCCTGAGGACCCAAAGACTCTGGCTCCCTTTGGACATCGGCTTCTGCTCACAGCCTCGCAGAGGTGTTTTTGGCTTACAGGTTTGGTAGCCTGGAGCTGGGGAGCCCCATAAGTGAGGACTGACTTCCTGCTTGTTACTAAATAAAACGTAGTTACTCACCTGTAACAGGTGTTCTCCAGGGACAGCAGAAATCGGTCCTCACTACCCTCCCACCTCCCCTGAGGAGCTGCAATTTTTTTGTCCTTCCCTTGTCATTCTGCTTAGTAGGGCTCTAGCTCTGGGACTTGACTGATCAAGGTGGCACCTTTGGGCGGGAAGAGGACCACACATGCATGGCAGCAATCCCAACGGCTTTCTTTGAAAGCTGGGGAATTGCTCCGCATGGGCTCCGTCGATGCCGACATCATCATAAGTGAGGACTGATTCCTCCTGTCCCTGGAAAAACACCTGTTACAGGTGAGTAACTCTTATCTCACTCTATTACTTTTTTTCAATATCCAGGTGATGGTGCTTATAATCAGCTGGCTGATTATAGTCCCTAGTTATTGGCACTGATCATGTATAAAACATTTAAGAGTGAACCAATAAATATTTTGAGTGCTGAAAAAGTATTAGTCTCTCTAAAGCAAGTGAGAGCAAAGTTCAGATGTTACAGCGGTATCTCGTAGACAATATGCAGTAGTATTCTAAGCAAACAAGAAAGCTGCAACAGCCATGTACTCTGTTGGATTGCTGAATAGAATAAATGGGAAATTTATTTGAAGCTATGTGATATGACTCTCTGGTTAGGAACAGGATGGGGAAGGATAAAAAGAACCTTTGCTGGAGAAGGTAAACAAAGATTTCTTTTTTTGATTGGGCCTGTGGCTTAGTAGAAGAGTGTTATGTGGAGATTCTTGGAGGGGGGGCATATAGGCATGAGTGTGGTATAAAGAGCAGGTTGGATTTTTAGCACATTGCACAGGTAAATTGAGGTGGACAGAGTGTAACTACCCTTTTACTCCACCTCTTCTAATTTAACAGGAAACACTGAAGTTTTGGCCTCCACAGCGGGTTTTTTTTAAAATGTATTTCAGCACAGGTCCACAGTCGAAGAATGGGCCCGACATTGAATGGCGTTTACATAGTTTAAAAACCTTGTAAACCGTGTAAATGCAACTATAGAGGGATATTCATTGGCATTAACACAGTTAGTGCTGATGAATATCACCCAGTTCCGCCGCTACATGTCCTGATGTTGTTCATGAAGAATCAGGGCATGTAATAGGCATTCCGGGGCGGAGCAGAGGTGACACCCTTTGCTAACCGGGCAGCAGTGATGTTGAACCGCTGCCTCATAGCGACCTGTGGGAAAACCTTGACTATCTTTATCTGTGGGAGCTAATTGGGCAGCGACTCTCTATTGCTGCTGCCCAGTTAGCTTCTGCGCTGTGCGGAGCATTACGGCATGTTGTGGCAGACCTGGATATTCAAGTCCAGTGGCCAGATATGGCCCCAAATTGAATATCTGGGGTTAAAGTTCAGCGGCGACGGCTATGCACCTTAGAGACGCATAGCCATCGCAAGTCAGTATCAAGCCCTATATGAATGAAAATAAAATAGGATCTCCAGGAACAAGTGGGAATGCAGTCTTCACATATGGGTGACATTGGCACCAATGGAACCCATGCGGGAAAGCTCCCTAGAGTCAATAGGAAAGCCTTTGGGAGCACCCCACTGTGCGTGCCTGCCTGCCTGCCTTCCCGCCTTCCCAGTTCCTCTCCTCAGTTCTTCATTTTCCGTGGAGCCAGCAGGACGTGCTGTTCTGTCAACGCCAAAATACTTCTCATTTTGATGTGAAACAAAGTGCTTCTGCCTTCCCATTGATGTCAGTCCGTCGACTCAGACACCAGTCCCGGTTATTTCTTTTTTTCTTTTTTCATTTTCTATACCTTTTTTCTTTCACGCAGTTTCACCGCTTGACTAGGCCTTTAGGCCTCCATAGCCTTATCTTCAGTCTGGAAGGCAACTTTTTAAGGCATAGAAAAACCAACTAGTGGTTTAAAAAAAATGTACCAAGTGTGCTGGTACCATATCAGTTACTGATAAACATGACTGGTGTTTAAAATGTTTGGGACATGACCATCAACCCAATTCTTGTCCTTTGTGTCAGCAACAGAGAGGCCTAAAGAACCAAGTCAGACAGTACGGGTCGCAGGTTGCTTCAAACTCTGTGGCTTCTACTTCTTTGAGGGTATCAACTTTCTCTCTGTGATCTCTGGCTTCTTCAAAGTCCAAACATAAAAGTAAGTCGAAGTCTCTGGCGGCTCCAAAATCATCGGCATTGAAGACCGATCCCGAGACCAGAGAGAAGTCCCAGCATATAAGCATCATGACTCCCCCAGGGGTGCTTCTGATGCAGACCAGCCAGCCAAACAGCCCCGGCAGGAGGCTAAGTCCTCCAAAGCACATGAGGGCCTCTGGAATGCTCCTGAGCAATCAATCTCCAGACATCTACTGGTTCCATGTTCTGGGACGGTGGCTCACAGCCCCATTGGTGATTACACCCAGACATCGACCATCTCCCTGGACCAGTGCATGCTGGCTCTTGAAAGGAGTTTGACTGCACTCCTGGCAGCCTCGGTACCAATAACAGAGAGCTCCAGGAATGCAACTTTTGATGCAGACACTACTGTCAGGTGTTTCGACCCTGATGCCAGTCCTAGAACCAGCATCGATGGAACCCCTGAGGCCGCTACTGTCCTTGGAACTGACTGAAATCACCGGTATCCAACAGACTCAAGCTGGCATGGCTCTTGGTTCTGATACTTCCGAGCATCGGTATCAGCATCAACCGTCAACATCTATGAAATATTGACATCGAACCCAGGACCGACGATACTTTGATTTTATACCAGAATCTAATTCCAGTTCTTCAGATTCTGATGAGAAATTACTCTATTTTCCAAGAACAAGCAGGAAGTCAGTCCTCACATATGGGTGATATCAGTACCGATGGAGCCCACGGGAAGCATTTCCCCAGTTTTCAAAGAAAGCCTTTGGGAATGCCACCACACATGCATGATCCCCTTCCCACCCAAGGGTGCCATCTTTCTCAGTCTCCCTTTTTCCACGGAGCCCTTCGGACGTGCGTCTCGTCCCCAGAAAACGTTTTTCAATTCTTACTCTTTGTTCTTTCCGGACTTCGCCGGTCCTCTTCCTGTCATCTTGAGCACCACTGCTTCGGCTCTTGGTCTCTGGATTCTTTTTTCCCCTTTTTCTTCCACGCTTCACGCCCTTTTTAACTGCTGGCCGCGTCGAGGATCTTCAACCTCACAGGGGTCCTTTTTGCCCTGATGTCCTTCGGTTTCAAAAAATGTGATAGATGCTCTAAAAACATGTCACTCACAGACACCCATGACTGTTGTCTCAAGTGCCTGGAAGCTGACCTTTACCTAGAGCTATGCTCCCTTTGCAAGATGCCCTCCAAGACCATCCAGAGTCGTAAGCAGATGCTGGGTGATATCTTTCACAAGGCAGCCCCGATTTCCCCAGTAGCCTCTCCTTCTAAAGCCCCGCAACCTCTGGAGTCTCCCAAGGCTCCTCCACAGGCCCGGCGGCACTCCGACCAGGGGTCACCCGAACGTGAGTGGAAGAAGAAGGCGGCCGTGAGGACTCTGTCGGGGGTGCCAGACAAGCATGAGAGGTCACGCGCTCTCTCTCTCAGCCCCCTGCGGCAGATGCAAGAGTCGGAGAGGGAGCGGCCCAGAAAGGTACCTTGAACCGATAGGGGCCTCTGTCGGGGGGGGGGGGGGGGGACTGGTCCACTTCGCTCTCCAGTGGGAATCCATCACCACCATCTGGCTTCTCCAGGTCGTGCAGGAGGGCTATCTCCTCCATCTGAATCAGCTCCCTCCTCCGTACTGCCCCAGTGAGCCAAGGCGGCTCCCCCTGCACCAGGTCCTCTTGATTCAGGACCTTGCAGGCCTCATCGAGGATGGGGCGGTGGAACCAGTCCCACCACACCTCAAGGGACAGGGGTTTTACTCCTGGTACTTGTCCCAAAAAGAACAGGAGGCCTCCGGCTCATCCTAGACCTGAAGAATATCAACAGGTTCTTAGTGCAGGAGAAGTTCAAGATGCTCTCACTTGGCACACTGCTGCCCTACCTCCAGCAGGGTGACTGGCTATGCACCTTCGATCTAAGGGATGCTTACACTCACATCCTCATCCATCCCAAGCACAGAAAGTACCTTTGCTTCATGGTACAGGGGAACCACTACCAGTACAGGATTCTTCCCTTTAGCCTCGCATCTGCCCTGCGAGTTTCACAAAATGCCTGGTCGTGGCGGCGGCCCACCTCCGGCTGCATGGCATCATCATCTACCCCTATCTAGACGATTGGCTCATCACAGGGGGCACAGCCTCCGAGGCTCAACAGGCCACAGACTGCACCATTTGCCTTCTGGAGCACCTGGGATTCATGGTAAATTACCCAAAATCCCACCTCACTCCAGTACAATTCCTAGAGTTCATCAGGGCTCACTTGGACACTCTGTGGGCCATGGCCTTCCTTCCCCAGGACAGAGCAGACCACCTCATGTCCCTGACTTCTGACGTGCAATGACGTGCATAGTCTCTGCTCAATTGATACTTTGCCTTCTTGGCCACATGGCCTCCACGGTCCATGTCATGCCAAATACCCACCTCAACATACGAGCGACACAGTGGTGCCTCCATGCACAGTGGACCCAAGCGATCGGCCAACTCAGAGACCACGTCTCTGTCACACTCTGCTTGGCAGAATCCCTGCGCTGGTGGTGGGATGCACGGAACCTGCTTTGAGGCATGCCTTTCCAGTCCCCGACACACCAGGTGGTCTTATTTATTTATTTATTTTATTTGCTTTTCTTATATACCACGCTATTAAGATCAGTGCGGTTTACATTACAACTGAACAATGCAACAATGTTTTTTTACATAACACAATGTGCTTACATAGAACAGGGGTACAGTCATAACGGGAGAATAACGGGGGAAACTATTTATAAGATATATACATATAAAATTTACATAGAGTTATATACAACTGATAATTGGTTATAGCTAGATCAGATGGGGGGCAGGATGGATGCCTCCCTGGTGGGCTGGGGAGCCCACTACGAGGAACTGTGCACACAGGGGACTTGGTCCCTCGAGGAGACCCGGCAACAGATCAATCTGTTGGAGCTCCGAGCCATCTTCTTTGTGCTCAAGGCTTTCAGGCACCGCCTGCAGCACTGAGCGCTTGTCGAGACGGACAACCAGGTTATGATGTTCTACGTGAACAAACGGGGGGGGTACCGGCTCTTACAACCTCTGCCTGGAGGCGGTGGCCCTGTGCTACTTTGCGGTGAGCCAGGGCATGACCCTCTAAGCCACCTATCTCCCGGGCCAGGACAACATTTTGGCGGTCTGGCTAAGCATACTCCTCCAGCCGCATGAGTGGTGCATGTATCCCCGGACGGTGCATTGGTTCTTCCAGTGTTGGGGAACTCCAGACCTGGACCTCTTTGCCAGCTCTGTGAACACGCAGCTCCCCCGGTTCTGCGGCCCCATCCCGCATCTGGGCGGAGTGGGTCCCAACGCCTTCCTCCTTTCGTAGGCAACCGGCCTGCTGTATGCCTTCCCCTTTCCCCACATGCCACTCATAGCTTGGACCCTCCTCAAGGAACAGTGGGACAGGGCCTCGGTGATCCCTGTGGCCCTAAGGTGGCCCAGGCAACTGTGGTTCCCTCTGCTACTCAGTCTCTTGACGGAGCCCCCGATTCCTCTCAGGAACTCGCCAGGGCTGCTGACACAGGAAGGGAGTCAGCTCCTTCACTCCAATTTGAGGTCCTCTATCCCTTATGGCCTGGCATCTGAGTGGGTCACCCTAGTACCCCTCCATCTCCCCATAAAGATTGAGGACATTCTTTTGGTTTCACAAAAGGACTCAACCAGTCGGACATACGCCTTCAAGTGGCACCGGTTCTCGGTGTGGTGCTCGGAGCTCCGAGTGGACCGGTTTTCCTGCCCTACCCGCTTGGTCCTGCAGTATCTATTCCACCTATTGCAGGCTGGACTGAAGTCTAACTCTGTTAGGGTTCACCTAAGTGCCATCTCAGCGAACCACCTATCACATCGAGGGTAGACCACTCTCGGGGCAACCGCTCATCTCCCGCTTCATGGAGCCTCCTTCTCTCCGAGCCCCCCACCCTCCCTCCTTCAGTGGAATGGGACCTCAGTGTGGTCCCCACACAACTGACCAGGCCGCCTTTTGAACCCATGGCTGCCTGCTCACTGCAGCACCTGTCATGGAAGGTGGCCTTCCTAGTGGCTCTCACCTCCGCCCGGAGAGTCTGCAAGCTCCAGGCTCTGATGACCAAGGCACCATACACGAGATTCTATGAGCACAGGGTAGTTCTGCATATTCACCCCATGTTCCTCCTGAAAGTTGCCTCGGACTTCCATCTCAGCCAGGTGATAGTGCTGCCCACCTTCTTACTGAAGCCCCACACCAACCAGGCATCGGCAACTCTTCATATGCTGGACTGTAAGAGGGCCCTTTCTACCTGCAACAGACTCGGGACCACTGCAGATCCGGGCAGCTCTTCATCTCCTATGACCCCAGCCGCCTGGGGCTGGTGGTCATCAAGCGGACCCTGTCCCATCTGGGTGGCGGACTGCATCACTTTTGCCCAGGCTCAGGCCAGGCTTCCACTGGACCGCTGAGTCACGGCGAACGACGTCAGAGCACTGGCGACATCAGTTGCTAACCTGCGCTCGGTGCTGCTGGCGGACATCTGCCAGGCCGCCACCTGGTCCTCTGCTCACACCTTCTCGGTTCACTACTGCATGGAGAGGCAGTCCCGCCTGGGCAGCGCCTTTGGCCTGGCTGTACTCCCGCCTGGGCAGTGCCTTTGGCCTGACCGTACTCCATAATCTGTTCGGGGTTTAAGCAACTCCTGCTCTCCGACCCTTCTTGTTCTGGCTACCGGGAGCGTGGCCATCCATGAACTCGGGGTTCTTGGGCTGCCTTCGGATTCACTGGCAACTGCTCACGGCTCTGCTGTGGTATTTTCCTTTTTCTGCAGGTCCTTGGTAGCCTGTAGCTTGGGAGTCCAGTATGTGAGAACTGACTTCCTGCTTTTTCCTGGAGAAAGCGTAGTTACTCACCTGTAACAGGTGTTCTTCAGGGACAGCAAGAATCAGTCCTCACAACCTTCCTCCTCCCCTTGGAGTTGCTCTTCATTTTTGCCGTCTTCTTGGAGGGGCTCTAGCTATGGCACCTGACTGAGTAAGACAGCACCTTTGCGTGGGAAGGGGACCATGCATGCATGGTGGCATTCCCAAAGGCTTTCTTTAAAAGCTGGGGAAATGCTCCATGCAGGCTTCGTCGGTACCAACATCACCCGTATGCGAGGATTGATTCCTGCTGTCCCTGGAGAACACCTGTTATAGGTGAGTAACTATGCTTTCCTTCCAGACATCCCTTTGGAACCATTGCTGCCTCAGGAACGGCGTCTGTCCCCACCGGAAGACATGTCCTTTCAGGATTTCATACATGAGATGGCAGCAGGACTTGCCATCACAGTGGCCTCGGAAAAGGAACCGAGTGCAGAGGAAATGGAGATACTCCAGTACCCTCCCAAGCACCAGGAGGCAACTGAATTACGGGTGCACCAAATCCTACAGGATCTTATGCTCCACATGTGGGAAGCCTCACTTACGGTTCTGCCTGTCAGCAAAAAGCTTGATACCATGTACCGAGTACCAGAATGCCCAGGCTTCCAAAAACCTCAGTTCCCCCACCACTCAAAGGTGATGGAATCGGCAGTGCACCACATAATGAGCTCTAAGAACCATTCATCCATGCTACTTGGTAGAGACTCGGACACTAGATGCCTTCAAACGTGGATGTTTCCAAACATGCATGTTAGCCTCCAGAATAAATTCCTACATGCTGTACATGGGCATGTTTCTCAGAGATGTTATCAGGGATCTGGAAACTATCATCCCCATGCTTCCTGAGGATAAGCAGAGTGCATACCAGACACTCATCAAGCAAGGCCAAAATACTTCTGAGTTTCTGACTAGAGCCTTTTTTGATGCTTTTGAGTCAACAAGCAGAGCAGTCTGCATTGGGGCTCATAGGATGGCCTTGTTACAGACATCAGACTTTGAGCAATGGGTCCAGGATAAACTGGCCAACATCCCATGTACTGGAGAGAACCTCTTTCACAAAGGTTGGCGAAAGAAAGCAGGGGAGATTGAAGCAATCTCACCCTGAAGCACCTTTCTAGGAAAACAGCTGACCCATCCGAGAGGAAGGCTCTTCCCAAGAAATCTTTCTATCCTAAAAAGAAGAGATACTATCCTTACCGTTTTCTGCTGCTTATCAGCCACAGCATCCTCAGCAAAGACAGCAGGGCCCTCGCCAGCCCAAGGAGCCAAAGACTTCTAAGCCTCTACCAGCTGCACAGACACAACCTTAGCCTGGTTTTTGACTCTTTCCTGGAGAGCATTGCCACTCTGCCCCTGGAGTGTCCCCAGCCTCTCCACATAGCTGGCAGACTTTGTCATTATGCCCATAGATGGCACCTCATAACAGATTGTCTAAGGGGGTTATCAGCTTCACTTTGAAAACTTAACCCCCACCAGCTTTACAGGGGATTATACCCCTTCAAAGCATTCTCTTAAAAGAAGAGGTAATCACCCCCCTCTCCCAGGGTGCCATAGAACGAGTACCATCTCCTCAAAAAGGGATGGGCTTCTACTCTTTCTATTTTCTCATTCCAAAGAAAACAGGAGAATTCAGGCCCATCTTGTATCTCCAGAGAGCTAAACAAATTCATGGTCCAAGAAAAATTCAAAATGATTTCTCTAGGAACTCTGCTGCCATACCTCCAGAGACAAGATTGGCTATGTTCTCTAGACCTAAAGGAAGCATACATGCATTTACTGATCCATCCCTCACACAGACAGTTGCTTCCCTAGAACATGAAGCACAGATATTATCAATATTGGGTTCTTCACTTCGGTCTAACCTCTGCCCCAAGGGTCTTCACAAAATGCATGGCAGTAGTCGCTGCCTCTCTACGTACCTTGGGGGTATTAGTCTTCCCATACTTAGATGACTGGCTGATCAGGGGAGACTCCCTTCAAGAAGTAAAACCCTCCCTTCATCGCACCATCACAGTGCTCCAAAACTTAGGTTTTGTCATGTTGTTGTTAAGTGCCGTCGAGTCGGAGTCGACTCATGGCGACCCTCTGGATAGCTATCCTAAATTGTGCTCGGTCTTGAGTCAGGCGGCTCATTGTTGACAGACTGGTACCCGTAGCTGCTGCTGTTGTCTCGATCCATCTCATTGCTGGCCTTCCTCTTTTGCGTTGACCTTCTATCTTGCCAAGCATGATGTCTTTCTCTAATGATCTCTCTCTTCGCATGATGTGTCCAAAGTATGAAAGTCGAAGTCTTGTCATCTGAGCTTCTAAAGAAAGCTTAGGTTTGATCTCCTCTAGTACCGACTGGTTTGTTCTTCAGGCAGTCCATGGTATACACAGTATTCGCCGCCAACACCATAATTCAAAGGCATCAATTTTCTTCCTCTCTTTTTCACTGTTCAGCTTTCACATCCATATGATGATATTGAAAATACCATGGCTTGAACAAGTCAAATCTTTGTATGGAGAGAGACATCTCTGCTCTTGAGAATCTTATCTAGGTCTTTCATAGCCATTCTGCCAAGAGCAATGCGTCGTCTGATTTCTTGACTGCTTGTTGCTTCTTTATTGATAGTTGATCCAAGTAGGTTAAAGTTGTTCACGATTTCAATTTCTTCTCCTTCAACGATGAACCTGTTGATTATGCCAGTTGTCATGATCTTTGTCGTCTTTACATTAAGGTGCAGGCCCATTTTGAGACTATGTTCTTTGATTGTGAGAAGCAAATGTTTCAAATCATCTTCACTTTCAGCCAGTAATGTGGTATCATCAGCATAGCGAAGGTTGTTGATGAGTCTTCCACCAATCTTCACACCTCTGTTGACTTCATAGAATCCTGCTTCTCTGATGATTTGTTCTGCATATAAATTAAACAGGTAGGGGGAAAGTATACAGCCTTGTCTTACACCTTTGCTTATTTTAAACCATTCTGTTTCTCCTTGTTCCGTTCAAACTGTTGCTTCTTGATCAATGTACAGATTGTGCAAGAGTATGATCAGGTGTTCTGGTATACCCATGCTTCTTAATATGGCCCAGAGTTTCTCATGGTTTACACAATCAAAAGCTTTGCTATAGTCGATAAAGCACAAATAGATATCCTTTTGGTATTCTTTAGTCTTTTCAAGGATCCATCTCACATCCGCAATGATGTCTCTCGTTCCTCGCCCTTTCCTGAACCCTGCTTGCACTTCAGGTAGTTCTTGTTCCAGGTATTGTTGTAGTCTCTTTTGAATAATCTTCAGTAGAATCTTGCTGGCATGTGGGATCAGAGCGATTGTGCGATAATTTCCACAGTCAGTTGGATCACCTTTCTTTAGTATTGGTATAAACACAAATCTTTTCCAGTCAGTTGTCCATGATATTGTCTTGCATATTTCTTGGCAGAGCCTTATGTTTGTAGCCTTTGTGAGGTTTTGTAGCCTTTGTGAGGTTTGTAACCTTTGTGAGGTTTTGTCATAAACTTCCCAAAATCTCACCTCGCTTCAATCCAATGACTGAAGCTCATTAGAGCGCTCTTAGACACTCAACAGGCCCGAGCTTTCCTTCCAAAGATTGCTGTGCCTGCCTCATAGAGCTGGCAAAGGGTGTGCAAGAGCAAAGCTGGATAACAGCATAAGAAATACTACGGCTATTAGGACACATGGCCTCCACAGTCCATGTCATCCCCTATGCTTGATTACACATGCTTCAAGCACAATGGACTCTGTCTTCTCAATGGTTGCAAGAAACTGGGCATCTGAGACAAGATCCACATCACCCCTCAACTGATCCAAGTCCCTTCAGTGGTGGTGGTCTCCACGAAACCTACTCGTCGGGCCACCTTTTCAGATGCCTCTACCTCGATGTACCTTCACAACAGATGCTTCCAAGCTGGGTTGGGGAGCGCATCTCAACAACCTGAACACACAAGGACTGTGGACACAACAAGAATCTGCCCTGCAGATCAATCTCCTAGAACTACGGGCACTTACAAATGCTCTTCGGCTTTTTCATCCCCAACTTTCGGGGCAACCAGTTCTTGTCAGGACGGACAACCAAGTTGCCATGTTCTACATGAACAAATGGGGGGAAGGGGGACAAGGTCCCGTCCCCATCCCCTCTGCGAGGAAGCACTTTGCTTATGGTCTTTTGCCATCTCACACCATATTCACCTCAGAGCGGTGTACCTCCTAGGCAAACTCAATTCCCTTGCCGACAGGCTAAGCCGTATCCTTCGTCCACATGAATGGATTCTGCATTCGGAGACTGCTGCTTCGTTCTTCCATACGTGAGGGACCCCACTCATAGATATTTTGCCATTCCACAAAACACACTCTTCTATTCCAGAGTTCTGTCGCTGCACCGACAGGCTCTTGATATCTTCTTCCTACATTGGGGACAGGAACTGCTCTACACATTCCCATCCATCCCTTTGATACCCAAGACTCTTTTCAAGCTACAAGTCTACAAGAGCTCAATGATTCTCATAGCCCTCTTTTGGCCCTGTCACAACCGTATTGCCTCTGCTTCTTCACTTTGCGCAGACTCAACCTCTTAACCTGGGATTTGCACCCGAGGTCCTCTCGCAGGACCATGGGATGCTTCTCCATCCCAGTCTTCACTCCCTACGCCTTACAGCATGGCTATTGAAGGCATAGTGCTCATTGACCTCAACCTGCTACAGGCATCAAAGATGTCCTACTTGCATCATGCAAAGATTCCACCAGGTGATCTTATGCCTTCATTTGGCGTAGGTTTGCCCTCTGCCCCTTTTCTTGCCCAGTGGAGTCCCTTCTACAATATCTTCTCAACTTATCCTTAACAGGTCTGAAAACTAACTCAGTGAGAGTTCACCTTACTGCCATTGTAGCCTCTCACAAACCACTGATGGGGCAGCATATCTCCTCACACCCCTTAGTAGCACGCTTCATGCAGGGTCTCCTGCTGTCAATGTCACCCATTAAGCCACCTCTGGTGGCCTGGGATTTCAGTGTGGTTCTTGCTTAACTACTAAAGGCTCCCTTCGAGCCTTTAGCCTCCACTTCACTGAAATTTCTATCTTGGAAGGTCATTTTCCTTATTGCCCTCACTTAGCTCGCCACATCAGCGAGCTGGCTCTAGTGACAGATCTGCCGTGTACTCATTTCCACCATTACAATGTGGTTTTGTGTACCCATCCACATTTCCTTCTGAAGGGTAGTTGTCTCCTTCCATCTAAACCAGTCGGTGATCCTCCCGACTTTCTTTCCTAGACCACGTGTATCTCAGACTGAAGCAGTGCCACAAACCTTAGGCTGCAGGCAAGCACTGGCTTGCTATTTGAGTAGAACTAAGAATCACAGAAGATCCTCTGTTATTTACCTAGGCCTGCAGGTGACAAAACAAGCTCAGATTGCATTTCTTTTGCTTATGTACAGGCAGAACTCTCTTTGGAGGATCATGTCACTGCCCACAATGTATGGACTATGCCAACCTCCATAGCCAATCTCTGTTCAGTATCTATTGACGAGATCTGGCAGGCAGCTACCTGGTCCTCCATTCGTACTTTGCTGCACACTATTGTCTGGATAGAGACTCCTGTTGGGACGCTGTCTTTGGCCAAGCTATACTCCAGCACCTCTTTGGGACTTAAACTGTCCTGGACTTCTACAACAGACCAGACTATCACTGGGGGAAGTATCACCTACTGGAAGAGAGTCCGATGACCAACAACTCTCCAGACTTTTTGGCTACAACTTTTAGCCTCAGGTATCACACTGCTTCCCTCATACCAGTCTGGTACCTGGGAACTAGTGAATCCCATATGGGAAGACTGCATTGCTGCTTGCTCCTGGAGATAGCGTAGTTACTCACCTATAATAGGTGATCTCCGGGAACAGCAGGAATCAGTCCTCATAACCCGCCCTCCTCCCCTAGGAGGAGTTGTAGGGTTTTTTACTTTTTCTCTTCCTCTTGGCTACAAACTCAATTGAGAAGAGGAGTTGGGAAGGCGGGAAGGCAGGCACACAGGCACAGTGGGGTACTCTTGGAGGCTTTCTACTTGAACGTTGGGGAGCATTTCCGCGCGGACTCCATCGTGCCGACATCACCCATATGTGAAGACTGTATTCCTATATGTGAAGATTGAATCTCCAGGAACAAGCAGGAATGTAGTCATCACATATGGGTATCGTCGGTACCGACGGAGCCTGCACGGGAACGCTCCCCAGCGTCCAATCAGAAAGCTTTTGGGAGCATCCCACAGTGCCTGCGTGCTGCCTTCCCACCTTTCCCAACTGCCTCTCTCCAGTTCTTTTTCCGCGGAGCCAGCAGGTCGTGTTCCTGTCACCGCAGAAGAATTCTTTCTTTTCTTTTTCTTTTTTGTGGTCGCGTCTGCCTTCCTCGACACTCTACCGGTAGCGCCGGTCTTTTCTTTCCTATTCCTGTAAAAAAAAAAAAAAAAAAATTATATTCTTTCTTTTTCTTCAGGTGCACGGTTTTTTTTTTTGGGGCCTTAGGCCCAAACATTTTTTTCCTTACCATGGAGAAACCTGCTTCAGGTTTCAAAAAGTGCACCAAGTGTGGCGGCACCATTTCCGTCACCGACACCCATGAATGGTGTCTAAAATGTTTAGGTCCTGACCACTCCATCACGGATTGTATGTCCTGTGCCATGATGTCTAAAAGAGGTCGACAGAACCGAGCTGTTAAGCTCAGTACCCTGTTTCCCTCTGATGCAGCTTCAGTGGCATCGACGTCTTCCAGGGCTGCTTCTTCCTCCCGTGGATCTCAGGTAACTAAACATAAATCCAGCCTGTCCTCGAAGGGTAGATCTCCTTCTAAGCATCGAGATGCCTCTGGCATTGCCCTCGAGGATTCTGCACTGGCAAAATTACCCTGGCGTGAGGCTTCGGCTTCCAAAGCATTATCGGTGGCCTCGACCTCGGCAGAACTACTGGTGCCATGCTCTGGGGTACCGGCGGTCTCCTCCGGTACCGACATCCAGGCATTGGCAGCGTCAATAGACCAGAGAGTTCTGGCTATGGAACGCAGTCTGGCGGCTTTCCTTGCGGCATCGAAGCCCTCGGAACCGCGACAGACAGTCCCATCGGTACCGACACCGCCTTCGGTACCGGTACCGATAGCATCGACATCGACATCGGCATTGGTGTCTGCTTTGCCGGTACCCAGTCATCCGATGACTCTCAGTACCGATACCCCGGTACCGGTTACTCCCGGTACCGACTTTGGTCGGTACGGGTATCTGGCTCTTCAAGAGCATCCAGACAGATGATACTTCGAGTCCTCAGAAGAATCTGAGGATTCTGACAGTTCTGTCTATGCAGCGATGCTTCTCCCAGAGGAGCCCTCCCCTAAACGCAGGATGTCTCCTCCAGAGGATATTTCCTTCCAAGATTTTATCAGGGAGGTGGCTCGGGGCCTGTCCCTTACTGTGGCCCCTGAAACAGAGCCAAGGGCCAAGGAGTTGGAAATTCTACAATATCCCAAAACTCCTAAGGAGGCATCTACCCTAACCATTCATGAGATTTTATATGATCTCATGTTAAGGATGTGGGTAACACCTCTTACTACCTCTCCTCATTCTCGTAGACTAGATACTATGTATCGAGTCCCTCCTTGTCCTGGGTTTCATAAGACTCAGCTTCCTCACCACTCTATTGTAGTGGAGTCAGCTATGAGAAGGATTAAGAGTGCAAAAAGGCATGCCTCTAATCCTCCAGGACGTGAGTGCAGAACCCTGGATGCTTTTGGACGTCGAGTCTTCCAAGCTTCTGTGCTTTCTGCCAGGATCAGTTCCTATAGTCTCTACATGGAAATGTTCCTGAAGGAGGTCACAGATAATTTAGAGGCTTTCAGTCCTTTCCTTTCTGAAGATAAGACAGGATTTTCTCACTTGGGTCAAACATGCCCAAGATGTCTCTAAATTTTCGAACCGTGCAGCCTTTGACTGCTTTGAGTGCATTAGCAGAACCTCGGCTATTGCCATAGGGGCACGTAGAATTGCTTGGCTTCAGGCATCTGATCTAGAGCTCTGGGTACAAGACAGATTGGGAAATATCCCTTGTACTGGTGAGAACCTGTTTGGTAAAGATTGGCAGGAAAAAGCCAATGAAATGGATGCTGAAAATTCCACCTTGGACAGATTGTCCAAGTCCACTGCTGATCCTGCTAGAAAGAAATTGTTCAAGAAACCATTCTTTTCTAAAAAGAAAAGATTTTACCCTGCTTATGTTCAGCAGGGACGTCCTGCAGATCAGCTTGCCAAGAAAAGTCAGCAACCACCCAAACAGAAGAAAGCAAAGGCTGCTAGGCCTCAACCGGCCCAGCAAGCTCAGCCTCCACAGGGCCTTTGACTTTCATCTAGAGAACTTAGCCTTCCTGGTTCTGGGGGAACCAGAGCCTTCCACCATTCCAGGAAGGTTATGTCATTTTGCCCCCAGATGGGGGCAAATAACAGCAGAGCATTGGACACTCCATCATAAAGGAGGGGTACAAGCTTCATTTTTCAAGCATGCCCCCTCACACAATAGTAAGGCAGTTCAATTCTCCGACTTCTCTCATCAATCTGTTAGGTCAGGAGGTCGCTATCCTTCTTGCCCAAGGGGCAATAGAAGAAGTACCCCTTCATCAACAGGGTTCTATTCCCCTTATTTTCTTATTCCAAAGAAAACAGGGGGTTACAGACCTATCTTAGACCTCAGAGAATTGAACAAATTCCTTGTAAAGGAGAAATTCAAAATGGTTTCTCTCGGATCTCTACTGCCATACCTTCAGAATCAGGATTGGCTTTGTTCTCTAGATCTCAAGGATGCGTACACCCATGTTCTCATCCATCCAACTCACAGAAGGTTCCTTCGGTTCCTTTTTCAAGGAAAGCACTGCCAATACAGGGTGCTTCCTTTTGGCCTGGCCTCATCACCAAGGGTGTTCATGAAATGCATGGCTGTTGTAGTAGCATTTCTCCGCACTCTAGGGATATTCGTCTTCCCTTACTTCGACGACTGGCTCATTCGAGCCCCAACAGAGTCAGAGGCCAGGACGTCTCTATCTTGCACAATGCGGAACCTTCAGTATTTAGGGCTGGTAATAAACATCCCAAAATCCAGTCTGTCTCCCACTCAGTCTTTAGAGTTCATAGGAGCTCTCCTGGATACCACAAAGGCAAGGGCCTATCTCCCCCAAGCCCGTTGCCTTCGCTTTGTGCAGTTAGCTTCTCAAGCAGTGTTAAAGCCTCATCTAACTGCTTGAGAAATGTTACAATTACTAGGCCACATGGCATCCACCGTGCATGTGGTTCCCTATGCTCGCCTCCACATGAGGGCAGCTCCGTGGACTTTATCCACCCAATGGACCCAGGCATCAGGGTGCCTGTCAGACAAAATAGCAAACACAAGTCGCCTCATTTTGTCCCTCCAGTGGTGGAAGTCCACTCAAAACCTGTTGCTAGGGTCCCCTTTTCAGCAACCCTTACCCCAAGCAACTCTTGCAACAGATGCTTCTCCAATGGGTTGGGGAGCTCATCTGCAAGACCTCTCCACCCAGGGCACCTGGTCTCCACAAGAGAATTATCTACATATCAATCTCTTGGAGCTCAGAGCAATCTTCCTTGCTCTGTGAGTGTTCCACACCCTGCTCAGCTACAAGACAGTCCTTATTCATATGGACAATCAAGTAGCCATGTTCTATGTGAACAAGCAGGGGGGAACAGGCTCTCTGTCGCTTTGCAACGAAGCTTTGTGACTATGGGCCCTCGCCAGAGAGCATCAGATTCATCTTCTGGCAGTGTATTTTCCAGGCATTCAAAACTCTTGGGCAGACAGACTCATTCGAGTTCTGCTTCCACACGAGTGGTCTCTGCATGCAGACCAGGTGACCAGGATATTTCAACTTTGGGGAACCCCGGACATAGACCTCTTTGCAAGTCCGTGGAATGCCAAACTTCCCCAGTTCTGTTCCAGAACTCCGTCTCAGGGGGCTCAGGCCAGGGATGCTTTCCTCCTTTACTGGGGTTAAGACTTCCTGTATGCCTTTCCACCCATTCCCCAATTCCCAAAACCCTGTTCAAGCTTCAGAGAGACAGAGGCCATATGATTCTCATAGCTCCACATTGGCCACGGCAAGTGTAGTACCCTCTGCTTCTACATCTCTCTCAAGCTCCCTCCCTGGAGTTAGGGTCTGCTCCAGATCTCCTGTCCCAGGAGGACGGAATGTTATGGCATCCCAATCCCCAGTCTCCGCATCTCAGGGCTTGGTTGCTGAAGGCCTAGATCTGCATGATCTTAATATCCCTCAACAAGTGAAAGATATTCTTCTTGCTTCCAGGAAACCTTCCACAAGACGCTCTTATGCTTTCAAGTGGAAAAGGTTTACCATATGGTGTTCGCAAAAGGCTCTTAACCCCCTTGCGATACCTCTGGAATCACGGCCGGAGTATCTCCTTCATTTATCCAATGCAGGTCTTAAGACTAATTCAGTAAGAGTCCATTTGAGTGCTATTGCAGCTTCTGTTAAGCCTCTAAATGGACAGCCTATTTCCTCTCATCCTCTTATAGCAAGATTTATGAGAGGCCTTCTTCTAACTAAGCCTCCCATTAGGCCACCACCGGTGGCATGGGACTTAAATCTGGTTCTTGGGCAGCTCATGAAGCCACCTTTCAAACCTTTAGCTACTACCTCCTTGAAATTCCTTTCTTGGAAGGTTATCTTTCTCATTGCAATCACATCAGCACGCCGCATTAGTGAGTTGCAAGTGCTAGTAGCTAATACACCTTATACAAGGTTCCATCATGACAAGGTAGTCCTTAGGACTCATCCACACTTTATGCCTAAGGTGGTCTCGCCTTTTCATCTGAACCAAGCAGTCTACCTACCTGTGTTTTTTCCAGGGCCTCATGCATCAAATGCAGAGAAGAATCTTCATACCTTGGACTGTAAAAGAGCTTTAGCTTTTTACTTACAAAGAACACAGCAACATAGAAAGTCCTCTCAACTTTTTGTTGCTTTTGATCCTTCTCATTTGGGACTTCCAGTCTCCAAGAGAACACTGTCTAACTGGATTGTTCAGTGTATTTCCTTCGCCTATCAGAGTAAGAACCTTTCTCTGGAGGGCCATGTCACTGCTCACAATGTGAGAGCCATGGCAGCCTCAATGGCTCATCTGCACTCTGTGTCTATCGACGACATCTGTCGAGCAGCCACTTGGGCTTCGGTTCATACCTTTACAGCCCATTACTGCTTGGACAAGGACTCCCGCCGGGATGCCTTGTTTGGTCAGGCTGTTCTCAAACACCTGTTCCATACCTAATCAACTCCTACCCACCATCCCTGGTAGGATGCCAGAGATCCATGGGGGGAAGTGGAGCCCTCTTCAGGGGCACACAACTTCTAGGGTCTTTTCCTGGCACCTAAAGCTAGGGAGTCCCCATATGTGATGACTACATTCCTGCTTGTTCCTGGAGATAGCATAGTTACTCACCTGTAACAGGTGATCTCTGGGAACAGCAGAAATTTAGTCCTCACAACCCACCCACCTCCCCTAGGAGTTGTATTTCTCTATCTCTTTCCTTTCCCTCTCTCTCTCTTTGTCTCAGCTTTAAAACTCAACTGGAGAGAGTCAGTTGGGAAGGGCAGTACGCAGGCGCTGTGGGATGCTCCCAAAAGCTTTCTGATTGGACGCTGGGGCGCGTTCCCGCACAGGCTCCATCAGTACCGACGATACCCATATGTGAGGACTAAATTCCTGCTATTCCCAGAGATCACCTGTTACAGGTGAGTAACTACACTTTCTCTGAAGACAAGTGGGATATCAATTCCTCACAGATTGATTTGATTTATTATGTTTTTTTATACCACTTTATCATTTTTCTTCACTGTGTTCAGGGCATAGCCCAGTTTAGGGCAAGTTATACATGATTTAAAAAAAAAAAAAGCTAACATGGCATATGGGTGGATAATGCCTCTGCTGGATCATGGATGGACTCGGGAGGCGCAAGTTGCTAAAGAGCATAGCCTATGCCTCTTCAGCCGCATGGCTTTCCGTTGGATTGGAATAGTGTGTAGCATAATAATTCTATGGCTTTGCCAGCCCTCTGCGTCTCTGGCAGGATTTGATTCCCTGTATGAGTTTAAGAGCAGGTTGCTGTTTTTTTTAGCTTCAGTGTGTTCCTTTGGGCAGGTGACCCTCGCATGTGTTTTTTGTGTATTTAGAGAGCTTCGGCTGTTCTCGTTCTATTTGACAGATATTATGTGGTTGGTCAACTGTTTCCTGCTTGTTCCCAAGATTGGGGGTGGGGATAACAGGACAGTAGCACTCCTACTAGGTGATGGCTAGCTGCTTTATTTAGTAAGTTTTCTTTCTCCAGGACCAAGAAGGAAGTCAGTCCTCACATATGGGTGACGTTGGCGCCGACGGAGCCCTCGCAGAGCAATTTTCCCCAGCTTTCAAAGAAAGCCTTTGGGAATTGCAGCGCGCATGCGCGGTCTCCTTCCCGCCCAAGGGTGCCATCTTAGCCAGTCTTCTTTTTTCCGCGGAGCCCTACAGACGTACCCGTCGTGTCCCCGCTGAAAAAGTTGATTTTAGTAATTTATTTCTATTTCTTTCTTCGGTTCGACGCCGGTCTTTTTCCTGCCCGGACTCACGACGCCGTTGCGAGTCCTTCTGTTATTTTTCGGATTCGTTTCGGACTCGGTGTGTCCCCTCGGACTCACCTGAGTCCGAACCTCGGAAGCAGTCCCCTCCGGAGGATGCCCGGTTCTCGGACTTCGTCAGGGATATGGCCAAGGCTTTGGCCTTCCCTGCGGATCCCGAGGAGGAGCCTCGAGCCGAAGAGCTCGACGCCCTTCAGTATGACTCTCCCGCCAGGGAACACTTTACTGTACCGGTTCCTCCCATGCTGGAACGACTACTCTTCCGCATGTGGGAGTCCGGCATCGTCGCCTGTATTAAGCAAGCGGGTCGATTCCATCTATCGAGTCCGCAAGAGCCCCGGCTTCCAAAAAGCACAGTTACCGCACCATTCCATGGTAGTGGAATCGGCCATGCATAGGCTTAAGAGCCAGAAGATGCACTCCTCGGTGCCTCCTGGCAGGGAGGCCCGTAACCTGGATGGCCTCGGTAAGAAGTGTTTCCAGGGCTCTTGGCTTGCTTGTCGGGTCCAGACCTACCAGCTCTACATGGGCATGTATCTCAGAGACCTGGCTAAAGAGGTAGCCGGATTCTCCGCTGGGCTGTCCGAGGAACCTTTGCGGAGGTTCCTGGCCTTGACTACTGGTATTCGGGAATGCTCCAAATTCATGTCCCGAGCAGCCTATGATGGCTTTGAAGCATCGGCTCGAGTGGCCGCAGCCGGCATCGGTGCCCGCCGACAGGCTTGGCTTCAGTCGTCTGACCTTGAACCCTGGGTGCAGGACAAGTTGGTCGATGTCCCCTGCCGAGGTGAGAACCTCTTTGGCAAGCCCATGGCTGAAAAGGCTGCACAAATCGAGACTGAGACTCTCACCAGAACTAGGCTTTCTAGGAAGACCTCCGCCCCTTCCCAGAAAAAGAAGGGCTCGGGAAAGAAGTCCTTTTACCCGAGAAAGGCGGCTGCCTATAAACACTACCCTCAATATCAGGCCTCCGCAGCTCCCCAACAGGGTCAGCAGGCCAAGGGATGGGGTAACGGATCCCGTAGGCAGCAAGCCCCCAAGCCTGCACCACTGGCCCCTGCTCAGCAGGGTGGGGGTTTTTGACTTCATCAGCATAGCCTCTCCCCCTCAGCTGGTTCCTCCCAGCACCGGAGGCCGGCTGGTTCACTTCGCCCACAGGTGGTCCAACATCACTTCAGATGCCTGGGTGCTTCAAGTCGTAAGAGAAGGCTATCTTCTCCACTTCCACCAGGTCCCTCCCTCCTATTTCCCGGGAGAACCTCCACGACTCCCTCTGCACAGAGACTTACTCCTTCAGGAGTTAGCAAGTCTTCTTCAGGAACAGGCGGTGGAACCGGTGCCCCACCACCTGAGAGGTCAAGGTTTTTATTCCAGGTATTTCCTGATACCAAAAAGAACAGGAGGCCTCAGACCCATCCTGGACTTGCGCAACCTCAACAAGTTCCTCGTGAGGGAGAAGTTCAAGATGCTTACCCTTGGAATCCTTCTGCCCTACCTCCAGCAGGGAGATTGGCTATGCTCCTTGGATCTAAAAGATGCCTACACGCACATCCTCATCCACCCAAGCCACCGCCAATACCTAAGGTTTGTGGTGGCAGGAAATCATTACCAGTACAGAGTACTATCCTTTGGCCTATCCTCCGCACCGCGAGTCTTCACAAAATGTCTCGCAGTGGTGGCGGCTTATCTACGGCTTCACGGCCTCTATGTCTTTCCGTACCTAGACGACTGGCTCATCAGAGCATCGTCCTCTCCGGAAGTCACAAAAGCCACACACCGCACTGTGACTCTTCTGCAGTACTTGGGCTTTGTCATAAACTTCGCAAAGTCCACTTTGCTCCCCTCACAGGATCTCGAGTTCATCGGCGCAAGACTGCACACTCCTCAGGCACGAGCTTTCCTGCCTCTCGACAGGGCTCAACGGCTCATGGACCTAGCCGGCCGCTTTCGCAGCCAGTCCCTGGTCTCAGCCAGGCGCTTCCTGAGACTACTCGGCCATATGGCTTCCACCGTCCACGTGACCCCCAATGCCCGCCTCAATATGCGGCCTGCTCAATGGTGCCTTCGCAAGCAGTGGCAACAAGCCACGGGCGGCCTAGCCGACTTAGTGCGCGTCTCCGGGCCGCTGGCCTCTTCTCTACAGTGGTGGCTTCATCGGCCGAACCTGGTGCTCGGAATGCCTTTTCAGTCACCTCAACCGGCTCAAGTGCTGACGACCGATGCTTCTCTCCTGGGCTGGGGAGCGCATTGCCAAGGGGCATGTACTCAAGGTCTCTGGACCACGTGGGAGTCTGCTCAGCAGATCAACTTCCTGGAGCTCAGAGCAATCCGTCTGGCTCTCAAGGCTTTCTCCCACCTGACTTCTCACCAGTCCGTCCTTGTCCAGACAGACAATCAGGTTGCCATGTTCTACGTGAACAAACAAGGAGGCACAGGCTCCTTCCTTCTCTGTCGGGAAGCACAGAAGCTCTGCTCTTGGGCCATCAGCCACGGCATTCTTCTCAGGGCAGTTTATCTCCCAGGCCAAGAAAATTGCCTGGCCGACAAACTCAGCAGGGTCCTCCAGCCGCACGAGTGGCGCCTGGATCCCTTGGTAGTTCAGAAACTTTTCCTGAAGTGGGGCCTCCCCACGATGGATCTCTTTGCCAGTCCTCTCAACAGGCAACTTCCTCGCTTCTGCTCTCGGCAGCCGCATCCCCTTCGAGTAGCGGCGGATGCTTTTCTGCTCTCATGGTCGAAGAGCCTTCTGTATGCTTTTCCTCCCATCCCGCTAGTCTCTCGAACTCTTTTCAAGGTTCTCCGAGACAAAGCTTCCATGATCCTGATAGCTCCTCGCTGGCCCAGACAGCCGTGGTTTCCACTCCTGCTGCAATTAGCGGTGGAGGATCCGTTCCCTCTGGGGTTTCAACCGGATCTCCTAACACAGGATCAGGGGTCCCTGCTACACCCCAACCTCAGATCTCTACATCTGATGGCCTGGCTGCTGAAAGGGTAGTCCTTGCTCCCCTTCTACTGCCGGCAGAGGTGGAAGAGGTCGTCCTAGCTTCTCGGCGACCTTCTACCCGCAAATGCTACGCCCTTAAATGGCGTCGCTTTTCCGCTTGGTGTGCCCAGCAGTCTCAGGATCCCTTCTCCTGCTCGGTGTCGGTGATCTTGCAGTACTTGCTCTACCTCTCTAATCTGGGACTTAAGTCCAACTCCGTCAAAGTTCACCTCAGTGCTCTTTCAGCACATCATGTGCCGGTGGACGGCAGACCTCTTTCCAGCGACCCTCTCGTAGCGAGGTTTCTCCGAGGTCTCCTTCTACTTAAACCACCTCTGCGCCCGCCAGCACCTGACTGGGATCTGAATGTGGTTTTACAGCGGATCACCTGTCCGCCTTTTGAACCTATGGCTACCTGTTCTCTCCGTTTTCTTTCTTGGAAAACTTTATTCCTGATAGCCCTCACTTCCGCTAGACGCGTAAGTGAATTGCAGGCCCTCGTGTCTGATCCCCCTTATTATTATTTATTTAATTCTCTTATATACCGCGCTATTCTGCATCAGTGCGGTTTACATTGAACAAACTGAAATTACATTGAACAGGGCATTATAACTTGGAGATAACTATTTTACAGGGAACATGGGCTAACTATTTTACAGGGAACACTCGGTTCTACAAAAATAGGGTAGTCCTACGGACTCACCCAAAATTTCTTCCAAAAGTGGTCTCCCCTTTTCACATCAATCAGGAGGTGGTACTTCCGACCTTCTTTCCCAGGCCACACTCCAGCCGAGCTGAAATGGTCCTGCATACCCTGGACTGTAGAAGGGCATTGAACTTCTACCTTGACCGTACGCGGGAGCACCGTAAAGCTGCTCAGCTTTTTGTGTCTTTTGACCCCAATAAATTGGGGCTCCCGGTCTCCAAGCGTACTCTGTCCATCTGGGTTGCTGACTGCATTGCTTGGGCTTATGGAGCAGCCGGACTCTCGTTAGAAAGTCGAGTCATGGCTCATTGTGTTCGGGCGAAGGCTACGTCAGTGGCTTACCTCCGCTCTGTTCCGTTGGCAGACATCTGCCGGGCCGCTACTTGGTCTTCGAGCCAGACTTTTGCGGTCCATTACTGCCTCGAGAGGGAGTCCCGCAGGGACAGTGCTTTCGGACAGGCAGTCCTCCGAAATCTCTTCGAGGTTTGAGCAACTCCTACCCTCCATCCCGGATGGGGGCTACCGGTGGGTAATAATTCAGTGAAGATTCCTTCCTTCTGTGCCGCTGAGCTAGAGGGAGCTCATTTTTGTGCTTGGGGTCTCCGGTAGCCTTAAGCTTGGGAGTCCCATATGTGAGGACTGACTTCCTGCTTGGTCCTGGAGAAAGCGTAGTTACTCACCTGTAACAGGTGTTCTCCAGGAGCAGCAGGAATCCGTCCTCACAACCCTCCCTCCTCCCCTTGGAGTTGCAATCATCTGCTTAAGTTTTTTTGCAAATTTTTATGCTGTCTTTTAGCTATGTCATCAGACTGGCTAAGATGGCACCCTTGGGCGGGAAGGAGACCGCGCATGCGCGCTGCAATTCCCAAAGGCTTTCTTTGAAAGCTGGGGAAAATTGCTCCGCGAGGGCTCCGTCGGCGCCGACGTCACCCATATGTGAGGACTGATTCCTGCTGCTCCTGGAGAACACCTGTTACAGGTGAGTAACTACGCTATACCGCCTTCTCTTATAATCAAAGCGTTTTACATCTCAACATTGGAAATTTTACATAAAACATTGAGAGAGTTGGCATGCATGGGAATGGTTTCAACTATTTACAGAATGAGCTATTTACATTATAGTACAATGCCTGTTAATTAAATGAGTGGGGCTGTGTTATGAGGGTCTTGTTATGTAACGTCTCCAAAATGCTCTACATAGAGAGTTGTTTTCAGCTTCTTCCAGAAGTCCTTGTGGTCTGAAGTAGCCCTTAGAGAGTCTGGGAGTGCATTCCATAGAGCTGGGGCAGCCAGGGAGAAAGCTCGTCCGGATGTGGATTGATTGGATTTGGTGTATGCTCCAGGGTGTAGCAATGGTGTCCGTGGTGGTGCGTCTTTTAGGTCTCGAGCAGTTCATCTTAATGAGGTTTCTCAGTATGTCTGCCGAGATGGTTTGCTTGATTTTAAAGATGTTCAGTGCCCACTCTTTAGGGAAGCGAGTTTGTTCATCAGGTTTTGGACTGTTGAGCACAGGATTTTCTGGAAGAATTCTCCAGTGCTATGGGCTAAGAGTGTTTTTCGTGTTGAACTCTTATGCTTGTTCCATTGGTGCAGTGATGCAGGAAAATATTTTTCCCCGTCATGGAAATCCTGAATTCTTATCAGCAACTTGTCTGTGTCTTTTGGGGAAACAGCTCAGTATGTATAACCTAGATTGTCCACTGTTGGAAACAGGATACTGGGCTTGAGGGACCTTGGTCTGACCCAGTATGGCATATCTTATGTTCTTATGATTGTTAAACAAGATTTGTGTAGTCCAAGCAGTGCACTGGTGCTGGGCAGGGACCTCGATTATGAGTGTCGTGGGGGCCATAAAGGTGATGCTCTTCTTTCCTGTTTTTTGTTGTCCGGGGCATATTGAATGCACTGCTGGCATTTACTGTCTTTAAAAAAATAAAAGTAAGTGATTAATGCTGCCAGTGACCTCAGCTGCGCCTCCAGTGGGATGCCAGGTGGCAGTCTCAGGGCCCTTTTAGACTGGTCATAGTACTATGGGATAGGGACGCTCCTTGCCAAGTAGGTTCTGAGACTCCTTTCCCTGAGGTTTTTTGGCTTGTTTTTCATCGCAGAAAGTAGGACAGAGGCAGAACAATGATAAGTGTGAAACGATCTGTGATCAGGAGAGCTTATAATCCAGTTGGATAGCCTGTAGTTCAGTCATCACCAGCAATTTTCTTTTTGCAGTGGCATCTCAAGGCTCACACACTGTGGTGGGGGAAAAAAGTGAGGAGAGGGTGAACATGGGTCCTTTTTTCTTCCTTCTTCCAGCAAATTGTTTGGCTGTATGGCAGATGAAACCTCTGTCGAGCCACACATTGCTCTACATCTAAACCAGTATCTAGGTCTCAATTCAAGCCATGATCTGTGGATGCCATTGTTGGGCTTAGGCAGTGCGCAGTGTCATTTGGGAGGCAGCAGGTGGAGTCCTGTGCTTTGGTCCACTTTCTAGTCTCCTGGCCTGTACGAGATAGATCATCTTTGGTTACTATTTTTTTAAAAAAAGGCTGGTTGCTGGACTCAGTCAGGAGCCTCTGCCTTTGGGGAGACACTTGGTTGGTTCCCTTCATTTGTTCGCAGACTGAAATCTTCTCTTTGCAAGAGTCTAAGTTCCTCATTTCCCCAAGGGTGCACCATATATTGGGGGAGGACTCCGTGGTGTGGAGATACCGTCTAACTTCATCCATATCATGAGATCAACCCTTAGATTGGTGTGTCTAGAATTCTGGGTGAGTGTTTTTATTAACTCCTTCTTGCATTCCTACTCAGGATTATGCAGATTTTGGCTGATGAAGGGTCCCTTCGGCCTCGAGTCAGCGATAGGCTGGAGGGCTTTGCTTTTCGGTGCAGAAGGAACATTTGGGGCTTATCCCTTGGATGGGACATCCAGGCCATCTCTGCCAGTGCAGTTGGCAGGATTTTGGTAGTTTTCGGGCCTTGATGGGGCCTTTGGGTCTGTTACCAGTTAAGTGAAGTTCAGTCTGGCATGCTAACAGTCTCCATGATCCGGGTGCCCCTTGAGTTTGGAGGGTTTGAGAGTCTCAATGGGACTGTCAGCTTGTGCTTTGCACCTCCCATGATTGTGAGGTCTTTGGCTTAGGGCTTACAGCTCAGCTGTGGTTAGGTAGGTCTGGCACATGGTTGCCCCCTTCCAGCAATAAATGCCTCCAGGGGTAGTGATCCCTGATTTCCTTGGGGCTGTCTTTTGGACTTTGTTCCTGTTCTGGTTCCTTTCTTGGAGGTGTTTGGCTCTTGCGAGTCTCGCGTGGATACATTTTAGCGGGCTCAGATGGCCACGTGTCTGTTTTTTTTGGGCACCCTTTTTCTGTTGTCAGAGGGGCCCGTTTTGGGCTTGTGCCCTGTCCCTCCTAGTTTCATAGGTGCAGTCAAGGGCAACTGTTCTCTATCCCAATGGTGGAGATTCAGATTCTTTCAAGAATTTTGACTTGTAAAATGGATAAAGAACTAATTATTTAAAAAAAATTGTTGAAGACAGAAATACAAAGGCAGCCGAAACGATGGAGTGCAAAGGTTGCTGATCTGAAGCTCTGGCTGCTCTATTTCATCTGGCGCTCTGCTTAGTTTAAGATTAAGAAAATGTCCACCTTTATCGGGCCACCGATTTTAAGGGACAGCCTCGTACTTGGCTAACTGGTATGGAGTTCTCTCCTTCGCTCCAGTTCTTGTCTTTGACCAAGGTCCTTGGAAATTTCCTTCCTTTTACCTGCTTGGAGGCATCATACTCTCTTCAGCCTCAGCTTGGGGTCTGTTATGGTTCTATTCGTGTCTGTGGGACATATCGCTTTGCAGCTGGCCTATAATGGGATATTCGTGTTTGGTTGTGTGTGTTCTTCCATGAGGTAGTTTGTTTTTCATGAACTTTCTTTCTGTGTGCTGTCTTGAGTAGTTTCTTGGGTAGACCGGTGCATGCAGCACGAAAGTCCAGCTTCTTCAGTCAGGGATTAACAGATCTTTGGCCGTGCAGTCCATGGCTGCGACAGCGCAAATTTGCTCAAGCACTTGCTTGTCTTATTTTTCTTCTGATTCTTTGGCTTGTCTAGAATTTTGAAGGCCCTTGGCTTTATTGGAGATTCTTGCCACAACTTCAGGCCAGACTATTTTTTTCCCTCCCTATAGTGCAATACTGCTTTGTTACATCCCACGCATCTGGGCTGGACTGAAGGGATGATAAGGAAAATGCAATTAGATCTTAACTGCTAATTGTCTGTCTTTGAGTTCTTCCAGTTCAGGACCCGCTCTCTATTATTATTTTTTTTTATATACTTTATTTTATAACCACCAACGAATACAATACAGCAGATATATACATTTCCAAGAGGGGTGGACTCTGATCCCCCCTCGGAGTAGTAACAGAGCAGAACAGAAAAGGTGGAAGAGCATTTTTCCCCCCTTTGTATTCCCCCAACCCCATCCCCCGCCTCCCCCCTCCACCCTCAGCACACTCCCCACAACTTGGAACCCCCAGTGGAACAAACACCTCACATCTCCCACCAATAGTTCAGCTACCAACTTGTAAGATCTCATTACGACTCCTGGCATTTAACTGTTGAATGTAGGGCTCCCATACACGCATGAAGGCTGTCCAACGTTTGACACTGCCCCGCGCCCCCCATCATTCCGTTAACATCATTTGATGGAAGCAGTTACGCCATTCACCAAAGGTAGGCGCGCTGCAATCCCTCCAAAGGCGAAGAATGGGACCCTTCCCCACCAAACAGGCCTTGCGCACCAACAGGCGTTCCCTCTCTACCACCGGGCAAGGGGGGTCAAGCCGAACCAGCACCACAAGGGCCCCGGAACAGCGCACCCGTCTCTGTAGCAAACGATTTAGAAAAGCACATATCTTGGTCCAATAGGAGCGCAATACTCTGCAACCCCACCACATATGTAGCAAGGTCGCTAGTGGTTCTGCGCATTTAGGGCAGCAGCCATCGGTGGTCAATCGACTACGGAACGCCCTCCGCGGAGAAAAGTGCGCTGTGGTTACACATTTAAATTGTATCTCCCTCCAGCGCGTTTCCTGTGTCAGCCTCACAATCCCTTTTAAAACCTGCCTAACTGATCCAGGGGGTAAGACTTCTCCCAACTCCACTTCCCAAGCCACCTCAACCCCTCGATAGTCGTGGCCTGTACTAAGCCAAGCCAAACGCTTCTTGAGATCTTTGATCGGGGGACTTCCCCCCTCTAACCCAAAAAATTCAAATATTCGGGCTGACCTGTCAACGTGTAACTCCTCTCGCGGCAGAGAGGACACATAATGAGCAATCTGCATATAAGCAAAGGAATGGTTAGTGGGTAAATCATACTCCCTACTCAAGGTCAAAAAAGATTTGCACTGCCTGACGGCTCCACTACGTACCCAACATTCCGTATTCCCCGATTACTCCAGTCCCGAAAGGTCTCCGTGTCCGAACCAGGCGTAAAAGCAGCATTGCCCTGCAAGGGCAGCCAACTAGAAACCTTCCAGGCTGTATTCCAGTGAACATTAAGTTGTTTCCAAGTCTTGATAACCGAACCAATCAACTCACTCCGCACTACCTGACTAGGGAGAGCCTGCTGCGTCCCATGTAAGACTCCCAACAGCGTCAACGGCGCCACAAAGCACTCCTCCAAAGCCCGGGGCGTATACACATCTGTCCCTCCCAACCAATCTCCAAGATGTCGAGCCTGGCCGACCAGAGCATAACCTACAAGATCTGGAAGACCCATCCCCCCGTCACGCCACGACCCCAACAGCCGCGACCAAGAAATACGTGCCTTCCTTCCCTTCCACAAGAAACATCTAATAGCGGCTTCCAAGCGGCGCACATCTCGGCGCAATAACCAAACAGGTAATGTCTGAAACCAATACAACAGCTGCGGTAGGAGCACCATTTTAACTGCCGCTATCCTCCCTGATAAGGAGAGAGGCAGGGGATCCCAGGCTTTCAACTGTACCTGCAGCCGTCGCAGTGTTCGCTCAAGGTTACTCACATAAAGGGCCCGGGGATTACGGGTCAGCACTATACCGAGATAGAGAAATTCATCAATCGCCCACTTAAGAGGAAAGGCACCCACCCAACTCCCCCGCAGCTGGCCCGATACATCTAAGGCTTCCGATTTATCATTGTTGATCCGCAGCCCCGCAATACCACCAAATCTCATAAACTCCTCCAACAACTTCGGCAGCGACTGATCCGGGGTAAGTAGGTGTACCAAAAGATCATCCGCAAAGGCGGAGAGTTTAAACATCTGGGTGCCCATTCGTATTCCCTGTATCTCGCGGGAGGCTTCGATGGTGCGTATCAGGGGGTCGAGTGACAAGACAAACAATAAAGGAGAAAGGGGGCATCCCTGATGCGTACCCCATTCCAAAGGAAAGTCTTCAGAGAGTACCCCATTGCACAAAACCCCAGCTGCTGGCTGGGCGTAAAGGCTCTCCACCATTCTACAAAACTGAACACTCAATCCGTAACGTGGGAGAAGGTTACGTAGGTATTGCCAATCCATCCTGTCAAAGGCCTTTTCCGCATCAAAGCTGACAAGCAGGGACAGTAACTGATGAGCACGCACCCATTCCAAAGAAGCTAAGATCTTACGCAGGTTCCGAACCGCATAGCGCCCTTTGACAAACACCACCTGCGAGTCATGGACCAGATGCCCTAAAACGGCTGCCAGTCATATTGCCAACACTTTTGCATTTAATTTGATATCAAAATTGAGCAAGGAGATAGGGCGATATGATCCCACTAGCAAAGGATCCTTACCCGGTTTAGGGATCAGCGTAAGATGGGCATGATTACGTCCCCAACAAAAGGCCCCCTGTTCTGCCCGCTTATTAAAGACCTCTGCCAGGACAGGGCTCACGGATTCGTCCAGAAGTTTATAAAACTCGTCCCCCAAACCATCTGGTCCAGGCGCTCTGTTACAATGAGCTGCCAGAATCGCGGAGTGCACCTCTTGCGAGGTTATAGGCTGCTCTAACATCTCCCGCTGTTCAGCAGTAAGCTGTGGCAAGTCCAACTCTTTCAAATAATCCCCCAGCTCCATGGTGGGTGTAGATTGCGCCTTATATAGATTCTGAAAAAACCCCCGAAAGACCCGGGCGATTGCTACGGACTCCCGATGCAGTTGTCCCTGGTCATCTCGGACTGCTGCCACTAACGAGGATCCCCGTTGACCCTTCAGACAACGGGCTAGCAACTTCCACGGTTTATTCCCGTAGCAATGTAGCTGATATCTATAATAAAGAATAGATTTCTTGGCTCTCTGGTGTATCAGCTCATTGAGATCCACCTGAGCTTCCCAGAGCCTTTTCTTATTTGCAGGCATCGGACAACGCGCACAGAGCTTGCGCAACCTATTAACCAAGCGCTCCAAACCAATTATTCATTCTGCTATTAACCGACGCTTCCGGGCTGCAAATCCAATGATATCGCCCCATAACACTACTTTTGCAGTCTCCCACACCAATTCAGGATCTTCACTATGGCACTGGTGATCGCTCAAAAATTCCTTCCATCGCTGCCTCAGAAAATGCTGAAATCGAACATCCTGACACAGCCCCATGGGAAGCCTCCAAAGCCGTGCCCGGGCATTGTCTATCCCCCATTGCAGCTCCATTCGGACCATCGCAATATCAGATATCTCTAGTGGGCCAATCTGCACCTCCCTCGTATGAGCAAACAGATTCCCCGACACCAATATATAGTCGATTCGAGCACTAGAGCCGTGTGCCCGGGACTGGTGGGTAAAATCCCTTTCCAAAGGATGTAATAGGTGCCAGGGGTCGACCAAGTCCAGTCTACTACGAAAGCGCTGTAACATCCAAGTCATCGGGATCCTATCTCTCGCCTCCCCACCTCTAGAAGTGTCAAGGTCCACATCGAAAACCCCATTAAAATCCCCGGCAAGAAGCAGCGGATATTCCGGGAGCTGCTCTATTTTGGAGGCCAGGCCATTGTAAAAACTAGGGTCCAGCACATTAGGACCGTAAAGATTCCCAATAATCACTGGTTTCCCCTCTAGCCGACCAGCCAGCAAAAGAAATCTCCCGTCCTCCGCAACAATAGTTTTTTCCAAGGCAAAACGGACTCGTTTGTGGAACAGGACTGCTACTCCTCCCTTCTTCCCTCGCGCAGGAGCCCCCCATACCTGCCCCACCCAGCCTCTATGGAGTTTACTGTGTTCTTCATCCATCTGGTGCGTTTCCTGAAGAAGGGCAACATCGCACTGTTGTCGGGCCAGGACCTGCAAGATTTTATATCGCTTTATAGGATTCCCCAACCCACAAACATTCCAAGTAATAATCTTCAGAGGCATGGGGCAGTGTCAAGATCCAGCCATGCAGAAACCTCTAAGCGCAATAGAGGAGCTCCCCCAGCCTGGAGCCCCCCCCCCTCCTAATAACCAACAGAAAAAAAACCAGAGCCACCTACAAGCAAATAGTGAAGTGTGCACTATCCTATCCCCCTCGTCCCCCTCCCCCCCCCACCCCCCCTCCTCTTCCCCACCCCTAAACTATCAAGTCCACCCATCAGGCTGGACAACTTCCCTGTGGCAGTCAGGTCTGCCCCATACTTCCCTGAATCCAACATTAAACCTAACTAGCTGATAGAATTCCATTCTCTTTTTAACCACCCCAAGGTTGAAATTACAGTACTCCCCACCACTCCCCCTCTCCACTCATCCCTAAGGCCCCAGCACTCCCTGACCTACTCCATTAGGTATTGGGACTGAGTACCACCAAGCCCCTCCCCCCATCCAATACCCCTACGGGCTTTTGTTTCCCAGGTCTCCTATCCCCTCCCTTTCCAATTCTTGGGCCCTACACCTCCCCTCCGTATCGCCCCCCCCCCCCCATCTGATAGTTAATATAACCATATTTCACCTCTGAGGCATAATCGAAGGCCACCATATTAAATCTACCCATACCACCCCCCCCCCTCCTCGATTCGGTAGGGCTGCCATCTTATTACTCACAAAATGACATAGGGGGGCACCATCAAGCCTCTAGAGGCCACTACAAGAATTAAACTAAACATCTAGAAAATGTCATAAGTATAACATAAACAACCCACTCATCCACTCATTCCACTCGTACACCCATGACACTCCCCCCCCCCCCTCCACATTCAGATCTTCACCCGGCCACACATACAAATATGCCATTCACCCAGCTTAAACAGTAGTAAACTGCACATACAGTTGCTCAGCAAAACAATTGAAACATAGTAACAGTTTAACAGTGTTGTCAGCTAAATATCTTAGACGAAGGAGCAGTGGACACAATATGGCCAAATGTAACAAGTCACAACTTAAACAAACCAAGAAAGTAACAGTGCCACACTGGGAGCAGAGAGAGAAAAAAAAAAACTAGCTGCTCTAGTCCAGAGCTACATCAGGCCCTGGGGCCCTTCCCTGTCAGCGAGACATCCAAATGCCATTCCCATTGGCAGTCCAAGCTTCACGAGGGCGAAGAAGCCTGGGCATTCAGAGTTTCCAAACATGCAGCAGCCGCTGCCGGTGTCGTCAGATAGCGGGTCTGTCCCTGGACCTCCACTCTAAGCCGGGCAGGATATAACAGCGAGAATCGCACTCCTTTATTCAGCAATTGCGTGCAGATCCCGGAGAAGGCCCGGCGCTGCTGACTAACTAGGGCCGAGTAGTCTTGAAACACAAGTATCGGTTCCGAATCCTGTGGTCGCATCTTTCGACTCCGAGCAGCTTTTAACACAGCTTCTTTTTGTCGGTAGTCCAAAAAGCATGCAATAACCACTCGCGGCCGTCTCGCCTGCTCCCTCCGCTGTCCAAGTCTATGCACGCGCTCCACCTTTACGGGATCACCGTCCTGATTGTGCAACAGGTTTTCAATCCAGGTCTATAAATAACCGAAAAGGGCGCCATCCGCCACACTCTCCGGTATCCCGATGAAACGCAGGTTCTTGCGCCTCCCCCGGTTTTCAAGCTCGTCCAGCTTGTCACCCTGCTGCTTTACCAAAGTCTCCAAGGCCTCCACTTTAGCTGCTAGGGAGTGCTGGGTGTCCTCCACATCTGAGACTCGGGTCTCTACTTGGTCTAGCCTCCCGGTAAAGTCAGTAAACTGTTGGCTGATAGTCTGTATCTGGTCTGCCAGGTCTTGGAATCGGGTAGCCAGCGCCTGGACCACCGCAGCACTCGCCTCCATGACCAGATCTGGAGTGCCACCAGATTTCGGGCTAGCTGGCGCTCCCTCCACCATTTTTCCCTCCGTGGCACGTGGCTTCTCCCTTCGTGGCACTTTCGTCGCCATCCGATTGCGTAGCAGGGGGGAGACTGCTTCCAGCATTAGGTGAACACCTCTTTTAGCAAGGATCAGGAAATATGGAGACAGAACCCACTCAGCAAGTATGGGTATTTTTCAGGGTTAATCCGCAGCACTTCCCATTGTTTGCGATTGTCCTTAGATAAGAAGCCCTCCGGCAAGGCCCTCAAGCGCGGGCCCGTCAATCGCAGTCGCATTACAGCGTGCTTCCGCTTGTGCGCTGTTACCTGCCCCGACCGGGCAGGGACAGCCGCAGGCCTCTTCACCACTAGAGGCTCAATACCCCGGGAGGGAAAAGTTAAAGAGGGCAGTAAAAGAAATGTCCGATCGCGCCTGGGCGCGCTTACTTTTATATGCAGTTGCCCGCTCCAGTCGGGCAGGGATGGCCGCAGGTTCCCTCACCGCTGTAGGCACTTCACCACAGGAGGAGAGAGCTGATAATGGCGATGAAAGAAGTGCCCGATCGCGCTTTCTTTTGTCTGCAGCTGCCTGCCCCGATCGGGCAGGGATGGTCACAGGCCCCTTCTCCTCTGGAGGTACAATATCCCTTGAGGGAAGAGCTAGTAGTAGCAGTGGGGGAGGTGCTCGATCGCGTCCCGGTGCTTTTCCTCTTGTGTGCAGTTGTCTGCCCCAGCCGGACAAAGGTAGCCGCAGGTCTCTTCACCGCTGAGGGCTCAGCACCCCGTGAGGGAAGAGCTGATGATAGTAGCAGGGGAAATGCCCGATCGCGCCCCGTCGCACTTTCTGTTGAGTAGAGTTGTCTGCCCCGATTGGGCAGGGAGGGCCGCAGGCCTCTTCCCGCCGGCGGCAACCTCGTGAAGGTAAAACTGATGCCGGCGGTGTAAGAAATGCCCGATCGTGCCCCGGCACACTTTCTATATGTGCAATGGTCCTCTCCGATCGGGCAGGAATGGCCGCAGGTCCCCTCGCCGCTGGAGGCACAATACCCCCCGTGAGGGAAGAGCTGATGGTGGTGGTGTGGGAAGTGCCCGATCGGCCCCAGCACGCTTTCTGTTATATTTAGTTGTCTGCCCCGATTAAGCAAGAATGGCCGCGAGTCTCTTCATCGTTGTAGGCTTAATACCCCGTGAGGGGAGAGTCAATGCAGGTGGTGAAAAAGGGTTTTAAAGGGTTTTGTAGCCGTTTTGCGGGGCAAGTTGCCCGGAGCTGATCGTGACCCGTCCGATCAGCTCATTGCCAAACCGGAAGTCCGCTCTCTATTTTTTATGGACTTCGGTTCCAGCCTTACGAGTTGCTGGGTATGCTGAGGCTGTGAGACCAATCAATGATCCGGAATTTCCATTGCCTACCTTATACATATAAGCTCTTAGCTTTTTCCACCTCTGTGCTGATGCATGATGTGGGAATTATCCTCTGGAGATTTTGGGATTGTCTCCTTTCCTTCAGGTGTGGGAGCGCGTATGAGGCTGCTGAAGGAACTCTTTGGTGTGGATTTCGTATTTGTTGGGTAAGCGTTTCATATTTACACATTTACTACTTAAGAATTTACTTTCTTCAAGTTGTTGCATCTGCTTTGTTACAGAAATACTGGTGAGAGTAAGGCTGCGCAGTTCCCTTTATTTCGTGCTGTCAAAATCAAGTCAGTAATTCTTAGTCTACATCTGCTGGTAGATGTGCATAACCCACGCGACTGGACTGGAGGGATTCAAGGAAAGATAATTAGCAGGTAAGATCTAATTGCACCACCTCCCTCGATTGAGAGCTGGGCTACTGGGTCAGGGACTATTTTTCAAAAATCAAGTTGCTTGATTTTTGCGCAGCTATTTTCATTGATATGTCCCAAAAGAGCCTCCTGTAGTTTTAAGTAGTGTGGATGGTGCAGCAAGCGCATGTGTAGTGCAGATGTCCACAGTTGATGCTTGCAGTGCCTGGGCAACCCACTCAGTATCATTTATATAGTTGAAATCAAGGAATTCATAGCCATGAAGAGCAGCATGAGATGTCCTTCAGTTCCTCTAAGTCCAGTCCATTGATATCTACATCGGAGGTGTCATCTTGAAGGGTCCAGGAGCCTGCACTAGGTGCTGGAGATGGATTATGGTGTTCGACTTGATATGCTGCCTTTATAATCAAAAGCAAAGTGGTTTACAAACAAAAATTGAAACATGAATTAAAAACAAACTTCAAACTACACAGAGTGAAACAGAGGGAGTCTTTACAAGTTTAAGGGGAAAACATACAAAAGGGAAATGGGAATTGGGAAATTCTAGGCTGTGGCCACTGCACCAGCCCCTCATCTTGCTGGAATATCGAAGACACATTTAAACAAAAATGTCTTCAGGTCTGTTTTAAAAGATTTGTAAGTGGAAGCAAGACACACATGGGAAAGGAGAGCATTCCAGAGAGATGGAGCTGTAAAAGAAAAAGGTTGAGTGCCGAGTTGACTCATAATGAGCCTTGGAGGGGGGTGGAATGGAGAGGCGGTTGCCATGCACTGAATGCAACATTCAAGTAGGAGCATAGCAAGAGAAAACTAAAACACTTATCCACTCTTTAGTCACCTCTCGCCTCTACTATTGCAACCTCCTCCTTGCTGGCCTCCCTCTGAGTCATCTTTCTCTCCTTCAATCTGTTCAAAACAGATTGGGGCTGCGCGGCTAATCTTCCGCCAGCCCCAATATGCTCATATAACAGCTCTTCTCAAATCATTTCGTTGGCTTCCCTTCTGTTTCTGCATCCAATACAGACTTCTCCTTCTGACCTATAAGTGCATTCATTCTATTGCTCCTCACTACCTTTTCTCTTCTCTTTCCCTACACCCCTCCTCATGAACTCCATTCTTCCTATGGCTTGCTTCTCTCTATGCCCTTCTCTTCAACAGCCAATTCCAGACTTCAGTCCTTTCACCTTACTGCTCCTTATGCCTGGAACAAACTAGCTGTATCTTTGTCGGGTTTCATCTCTCCCCCTTTTCAAATCCATGCTAAAGGCCCACCTCTTTCAGGCCGCTTTTGGATCTTAATCCTTTGTTCTCCTGTCTCATTACCCTTCCCTACTGTACCCTTATTCTCATCTATTGTACTGTCTGTCTTGATTAGATTGTAAGCTCTGATGGGCAGGATCAATCTTTTATGTGGCTTTATAGCGCTGCGTATGGCTTGTAGCACTATATAAATAGCAGCAGTAGTAGTAGTAGATGAGAGAGGAGATATATGCGGTAACTTCATCATTAAGTGCTTTGAATGCTAAAGAAACAATCTTAAATTGAATACGGGTGCAAATCGGAAGCCAGCGGCATTCTATCAACAGAGGTCTAACATGGTCAAATTTACTTGCATTGCAGAGTAAATGGATGGCTGTGTTTTGAACTGACTGAAGTCTTTGCCTCAAAGGTGGGTAGTAGGCCAGCATAGACTGAGTTACAGGAATCAAATCGTGAAATAGTAAGGCTACGAATAAGTCTTTTGTGCTGGGGGATCCAACAAAGGTTGGATAGCTGAGAACCATCAAAGGCAATTTAAAAGAACTCGCTACAGAGCTGATTTGCTGAGTAAAGGAAAATTGAGAATCCGTGGTAACACCCAAGCTATTTGAGTGGGGAAACAAGAAGAATAGGAGACTCACGCATTAAAGAACAGAGTAGGGGAACTTGATGAGTCAGTAAGCCAAATTACTATAGTCTTTAGAGGGTTGAGGTGAAGTCAGTTGCTGTAGAGCCAGTCAGCAACTTCCGAGAGACAGGAATTAAGGGAAGACAGGTTAGGACAAAGGACTAGTATATGTGACAATTGTAGAGGTGAGAGGTGGGAGCCTGCAGAAATCTGTAAAGAGCAATTAGAGAGAAAAGACTGAAACCAGGGAAGACAGAATCATGAATACCACAGTGATAGAGGCGAGAAAGCAAAATGTTGTCTGCCATATCGAATGTGGAAGAAAAGTCCAGGAAGATAACCATAGCGACATCACCTCTGTCTAAAGCAGAGTGGACATGAAAGGGACGGAACTCAGATTGCTGAGGGTGAAACTGAGAAATGTGCTAGATATGATTAGATAGTTGGGAAAAAACACAACATTCAGCAAGTTTAAAAAAATATTGGAGATTAGAAACTGGGCAGTAGCTAGAAGGGAGTGAAGAATCCAAGGCTGGTTTTTTTGTTTTTTTTTAAATAGAGGTCTGACCAATGCCTTTTTGCAAGAATCTGGAAAAGTCCCAGAGGGAAAGGCTATGGTTAATGATATGAAGGACAATAGGACTAAGTCTCGGGGATAGTACAGAAATCCATGAAGATGGATTAGGGTCTAGACAAGAGGTGATCTTGCGGGTGGAAGAGATGAGCTCTTCAAGAGATACAATAGTAACATGCGCAAATGATGACCATAAATGGGAGGGAAAAGTAGGAGCAGAAAGGAGAGGAGAGCAGAAAGGGATTGTTGTAAGACCACCGATGCAAAATTTCAGATATACGTTCTGTAGAGCAGTGATAGAGGCCATCAGGAATGGACATTGACCACTTTCCACACAAGGAAGGAGGAAGATGTCCTCTTTGACAACATCAAGCAGAATCTCAGAAGCATAGATATTGTACCCTGTGAGGGTGTGGTGTTGCACTGAGGGGTACTGGTGGTCACCATATTTATGAAGTAGACAGAGGTCCCCTCGACTTTTTCAATATCAGAGGGGACTCGAGAGGCTCAAGGGTTTTGAAACCAGGTGACTGAAACTCCTGAGATGACTCGGGAGTATATGACATTGCCTATCACTTGCCCTTCACTTGCTCTTCATATGTGATATCTGTAGTCTTCAAGGAAGAGCTTAACTAGAAGATTGGTGACAGGTTGGTATGGATCTTTGCTCAGTGCAATGCTTTGGCATAGATATCATAAGTGTAGAGACTCATGCAGCCAATCCTGGAGACAAAACTCGGTCTAGTGGTTCATTGATGCTGAGGCCTCATAGGCTGTCCAAATTGTTGTCAGTCGCCCCAATATCTTTCTGCAATACATAGAATAATGAATCTTCCCCAAAGCTTAGGTGTACAATGATGCCCAGATGCCCTCAGGAGGTCTCCCATTGAGGTTTAGCTAGGTTCTATCTCAAATATCCCCTGGAGTACTTTTTCTGGATATGATTTGGAGCACGCATGGGATTATCTTTATGAACTTGTGAAATTCTCTGAAAGAGAGGTTAACTGGCTTATTCTCAGATCTCACTCCTCCCCATAAAATGAGTCTCCCCTGAAGGACCTTGCCTTCAGAGACTTTAACTTGGGTGGTATCCACCTGTGAGTTTACAGCCTCTGGTATTCCAAGATGGTCACCCATCTAAGTACTAGCCAGGCCTGACCCTGCTTAGCTTAAGAAATCAGCCAAGAGCAGGTTCAGCTGAAGACTCATTCCAGACAGCAGATAGCCCAAAAGCAACAACCTGCTCTCCAGCCAATGCGTGGGACAGGGTTTGACTGGATCCAAGATAACATAATCAGAGTTCCAATATCTATAGGGTCTGATATTCAAAGGCATTTACACGGTTTATAGACCTGTAAACCTTGTAAATGCCACTTAAAGGGATATTCAGTGGCCCTAACATGTTTAGGGCCACTGAATATCCCCGATTAACGGCGCTACACTCCCCCGATGCTAACTGCTTAGCATTGGGGTGCGTTAGGGGCATTCTGGGGCAGAGTGGAGGCGGCACCAATCACTGATCAGGCAGCAGTGATATTGCACCACTGCCCAGTTAGCGACCCGTAGGCAAAGATAGGCTTAGCAAAAGCTGGCCTATCTTTGCCCATGGGAAATAACCAGGCAGCAGCACAATATTGCCACTGCCTAGTTAGCTTCTGTGGCGTCTTTAAATGTGTGGTAACTCTGGATATTCAGCGTTGGGCCACATATGACCTTGGCATTGAATATCCAGGGTTAAAGTTCGGTGGTTATCGGGCCCATAGTGCTTGCTTATTATCATGGATTGCAAGCTTTTAATTTCCTTATAAAACAGTGGAAGAGAAGCTAAATTTTTACATAAAGTATTATAACCTTTAAATATCTTGTTCTGTGTGCCAATGATATAAACTTTGCCTGTTTGAAATATCTCCAAATTGCCCATCAAGAGTATCTTGATCAAGCTTTCACCATCCCTTTTAGAGATCAAGATGGTCAAACACATTCTCCAGGAACAAGCAGGAAGTCAGTCCTCACATTTGGGTGACGTCAGCACCGACGAAGCACTTGCAGAAGCATTCCCCTAACTTTCAAAGAAAGCCGTTGGGAGATGCCACTACACATGCGTGGTCCCCTTCCCTCCCAAGAGTGCCATCTTGCTCAGTCTCCTTTTTTCCACGGAGCCCTACAGATGTCTGGCTTGTCCCCAGAAAAAGTTGATTTTTCTCTGTCCGAGTTTCACACTCGTCTCTGGTATTGCACCAGTACTCTTCCTGACTACTGATCTCTGTTCCTCGGCATCTGGTTCAGTTTATTTTTTCTGTAGTCTTTCGTTCTTTTCTTTTTCTGCCATCTTCACGCCTTTTCTCTCCCACTGGCAGCCCAGAGAGTCTTCGACCTCATAGAGGTACTTTTTCCCTCATGGCTACCAGTGGCTTTAAGAAGTGTGATCGATGCTCTAAAATTATGTCTTTGACCGACACACATGACTGTGTCTCCGCTGCCTTGGGCCAGACCACGACCTGGCAGTCTGCGGTCTCTGCAAGAGGATGTCCAGCAAGGCCCTCAAGAGCCGCCAGCAGCAGCACGATAAGTTTTTCCCCAAGTCCTTGATGCCTCTTAAGGCCAGGGCCTCATCTGAGGCCCCAACATCTCGGGCGGAACCCTCTGAACCCAAGCCTCATTGTCAGTCCTCAGAAAGGGGGTCTCCCTTGAGGAACCCAGGAAGAAGAAGAAACCCTTGAAGGCAGTGTCCTTGGATGGTTCTGACTGGCCAGCGGCTCCCCAGGCCCAGTCCCACAGTCTGAGACGTTCGTTCGAGGCATCAGAGAAGGAGCGGCCTGCGAAGTTCCCCCGGAAGGATCCGACCGCAGACCGACCTCAGTCCCCAGACACCATCCTCATCGAGGATTCCCCTTTGGGGGAGCCAGCATCAAGCCCCAAGTCTCTCGGTGCCTTCGCCGAAGGTTGCGGAGCCTTCTGATCTGGAGTCCAGAATGGCAGCCCTGGAGCGTAGTTTGTCTGCCTTCATGGACCAGCAGCAGGCTCTGTTGTCTGGCACGACCAGTTCATCCACCCCAACCACCGGGCCCTCGACTTCCAAGACGTCCCCAGAAGCCGAGCCGATCCTCGAGATCCTTCGGCCTCGAGTCGATCCTCAGCCGAGGTTGCGCTCTGAGTCCCGCTCGATGGGACCGTGGTCATCCCCAGTAAGTTTGCCAAGCACTGGCCACAGGGCATCGGGAACCTCGAGACCCGCAGAGCAGCCCTCCTACGAGTCCTCGACGGACTACTCAGAGTGGGAGACAGAGGACGAGGAGTCCCCCAATACCTGTTGCCACCGGGACGTCCCTTCTGACTCCCCTGTCTCGGAGCCTCAGCGGCGCTCCCTGTCCGAGGACATCGGCTTTCTGGATTTTGTCAAGGACATGTCTAAGGCCCTGGCATTCCTGATCAAGTCAGAGGAGGACCCTCAGGCGGATGAGTTTGAAATCCTCCAGTACGAGGCCCCTACACAGGAATCGCTCACGGTGCCCATCCCTCCCATCCTGGAATGGCTCATGCTTTGAATGTGGAAGATACTGACTTCGGTGCCAGTAGTGAGCAAACTGCTCGACTCCATTGTATAGAGTCTGCCGGAGCCCGGGCTTCCAAAAGTCTCAGCTGCCACGTAATTCCATGATGGTGGAGTTGCCCATGAGTCAACTGAAGAGCCAAAATACGCACTCCTCGGTGCCCCCGGAAGGGAGGCCTGCACTCTGGAAGCCCTCAGCAGAAAGTGCTACCAGGGCTCAATGTTCATCTGCCGCATCCAGGCCTAGCAGCTATACATAGGCATGTACCTGAGAGATCTGGTGAAAGTTCTCAGCTGGTCTCTCCAAGGAACCCTTGCAGCGGTTCAAGAACCTGGCTAAGGCAGTCTGTGAGTGCACAAAATTCACGTCTCGAGTGGCCTGTGATGAGTTCGAGTTGGCAGCCCGAGTACCCGTGGCAGACATCGGTGCATGCCGCCAAGCTTGGCTACAGTCATCTGACCTCCAGCAGTGGGTTCAGGACAAATTGGTCGATGTCCCCTTCCAAGAAGAGAACCTCTTTGGCAAACCCATGACCGACAAGGCAGCCGAGCTGGAGACAGAGTTCATGACAAGGACCAGGCTCTCTAAAAAGGCTGCTGCTCCTCCCTGATGGAAGGGCTTGGGTAAAAAGTCCTTTTACCCGAGGAAGGGAGCAGCTTACTGAAACTACCCACCTTATTAGGCCTCCCCGGCTCCCCAACAGGGTCAGCAGGCCAAGGGACATGGGCATGGCCCGCGTAAGCAGAAGGCTCCAAAACCCCAGGCACCGGCCCCGGCCCAGCCAGCGGGGAGTTTTTGACTCCTTGAGCATAGCCTTTCTACCCCAAGGAGATAAGCAGCCCACAGGGGGACGTCTGGCCCTCTATGCCCAGAGGTGGATGTCCATCACCACCAATTTCTGGGCACTTCGTGTGGTCATAGAGGGTTACCTCCTCCATCTGACTTGGATACCTCCCCCTTATTTCCTGGGAGAGCCTCTCAGGTCTCCCCTCCACCAAGTCCTCCTTCTGAAGGATTTGGCAGACCATCTTGAGAACAAAGTGGTGGAACCGGTGCCCCACCATCTCAAGGGTAAGGGGTTCTACTCCAGGTACTTCCTCTTGCCAAAAAGGACAGGGGGCCTAAGGTCCATCCTCGACCTGTGCAACCAACAAATTCCTGGTGAGGGAGAAGTTCAAGATGCTCTCCCTTGGAACATTGCTGCTATACCTCCAGCAGAGAGACTGGCTATGCTCCTTAGACCTCAAGGATGCTTATACCCACATCCTTATCCACCCCAACCACAGGCAGTATCTGCGGTTCGTAGTTGGGGGCAGGCATTTTCAGTACAGGGTGCTCCCCTTCGGCCAAGAGTTTTCACAAAATTCCTGGTGATTGTAGCCGCCTTCCTCCAGCTCCAGGGGGTCTTCATCTTTCCTTATCTGGATGACTGACTCATAAAGGGAGCCATGGCCTCAGAGGTGCAGCAGGTCACCACACGTACCATCCAGCTCCTATAGCACTTGGGTTTTGTCATAAACTACCCCAAGTCTCACCTCCTCCTGACAGTGTCTGGAGTTCATTTGTACAAAGATCGACACTCTCCAGTCGAAGGCTTTCTTACCCAAGGACTGAGACGATCATCTCTGGGCTCTGGCTCAGGACATGTGGTGCCATCCTTTGGTGCCCGCTTGGCTTGTCCAGCGCCTCCTCGGGCACATGGCCTCCATGGTCCACGTCACCCCAAACGCTCGCCTCCACATGAGGGCGGTGCAGTGGTGTCTCCTGGACCACTGGTCTCAGGCCACTGGTCGCATATGGGACAGGGTTTCCTTGAAGTGGAGGACATCCTGTTGGCCTCTCTCAAGGCCTCTACTAGGAAGGTTTATGCCCTCAAATGGCACGTGTTCTCTGTTTGGTACCTTCTCCACCTCTCTCAGTCTGGGCTCAAGTCTAACTCCGTCCGGGTGCACTTCAGTACTTTGGCAGTGCACCACCATCCTGTGGATGGTAAGCCCCTTTCGGTCCAACCGTTGGTGACCCATTTTCTTTGGGGCTTGCTCTTATCAAAGCCCCCAGTTTGCCCTCTGGCAACCGAATGGGACCTCAGCGTGGTGTTGGGGCAGCTCACTCACCCACCCTTCGAACCTCTGGCTACCTGCCACCTCCACTACCTCTCTTGGAAGGTGATTTTCCTGGTCCCGCTTACCTCCACTTGCAGAGTTAGTGAGCTTCAGGCCCTTGTGGCAGAGGCGTCCTATACCAGGTTCTACAAGAGCAGAGTGGTGCTTCGCATGCACCCCAAATTCCTGCCGAAGGTAGTGTTGCCCTTTTATCTCAACCAGAAAGTGGTGCTCCTTTCCTTCTTTCCAAGACCTCACTCCAGTCGGGTGGAGACGGTCCTTCACACCTTGGACTATAAGGGGGCTTTGTCCTTCTATATCCAACGCACTTAGGGCCACCGCAGAGCTACTCAGCTTTTCATCTCCTACAATCCCAGTAGGCTGGGGGAGGTGGTTACCAAGCGTACGCTGTCCACATGGGTGGCAGACGGTATTGCCCTCACTTATAAGCAGGCGAGGCTCCTGCTGGCAGGCCGTGTCAGGGCGCACCGTGTCAGTGCCATGGCAGACTCGGTGGCAAACTTGCGCTCTGTCCCGATGGTGGATATCTGCCGGGCTGCCACCTGGTCTTCAGTCCATACCTTCGCAGCCCATTACTGCCTGGAAAGAGAGTCCTGACGGGACAGTGCCTTCAGACAGGCTGTGCTCCATAACCTCTTCGGGGTTTAGGCAACTCCTGCTGGTTTCATCGGACACAGGAGTCCTACGGTGGTCTGTGGACACAGACTAAATTGCTGCTGCTTGCGGCTCCCCATGAGGGAGTCCCTATTTTTGCTAGGGGTTTTCGGTAGCCTGTAGCTGGGGAGTCCCATATGTGAGGACTGACTTCCTGCTTGTTCCCAGAAAAATCGTAGTTACTCACCTGTAACAGGTGTTCTCTGGGGACAGCAGGAATCAAGCCTTACAACTCTCCCTCCTCCCCTTGGTGTTGCTCCTTTACCATCTTCCTGCCCAAAGGTGCCATTTTACCTCGGTCTTCTTTTTTCTATGGAGCCCTGCAGACGTCCTGTCTGTCATCCCCGGTAAAAGTTGATTTTTTTCTACCCTTACTCTTAGCGTTTTCACTGTTCTTTTTGTTAGTTGGTTCCCGATCACCTTATCCCCCCCCCCCCCCCCCCGGAGTCCACCCTGGCCTCCATGTTGAGTTTTTCTTGGGTCCCTTTTCTGGTGCACAGGGTTTTTCTCGCATCCAGCCTGACTAAGACATCTGAGTTTGATTTCACAAGTGCTGTATTCCCCATTATGTCTTTGGTCAGTGGATTTAAGCAATGTGGCAAATGCCCCCGTACTTTGTCCATCATGGACTGCCACAGTTGCTTCATCAAGTGCTTCTTTGTGAATCACGATGACTCCACTTACCTGCTCTGCCTGCAGATGTCCAGCAAGAGCCGGAGGAATTGTGAAAAGCAGCAGGGGAAGTTTTTTGGTTTGAATGCCTCTGCCATAATTCCAGCATTGAGCCTGGAATCACTGCGTCCGACGACTCGACATCACACGCATGTGCTTGATCTGAGCCCTGAGGTTGCAGAGCCTCGGACCAGTGGTCAACCTCTGAGGACCTTCCCTATCGGTCCAAGTCAAAGTCCAATCCTGGAGCCCGGGGGTAAGACTTCCGGTCCCAGGCCTCAGAGCCCTCGACCCGACACAGAGGGCGATGGCCAGCAGCGGCCCTCGAAGCTGCCCTGGCAGGAGTAGATTCCCACTGCGTTGGGGGGGATTGGGCTCGATCCTCCTATGAAATCACCATTGGTGATATGCCATCGAGGGAGCTGTCTTCGGGCTCAATACCTTTGAGGTCCAGACCAGTCACTGTAGAGCCTACTGGCATCAAAGCCAGGATAGCAGCCTTGGAACAAAGCCTTGGCTGACTTCCTCGAGGGGCAGTGTGGCCCAATGCCTGGAACCTCTGGGTCATCGCTGCCAACATTGGGACCTGAACTGAGAGGACCTCCCCAAAGGACATCCAGCCTGTGCTGGAGCAGTTCGAAGCTCTCTCAGAGCCGCGTCGGTTGGCCTCCTGTTCAAGGTGTGACTTGCCCCAAGCAACTTGGGGTCAACTTGTCTGGCACCTCGTTCCTTCTTTATGCCGGCTGCTCAGTGCTCCGATGACCCTCTGGGGCTCACAGTCTCATCTGGCTCAGTGTCTGACTGGGAGACCGATGACGAATCACTTGACACCAGGATACACAAAGAGATTCCCTCTGACATGTCTCCCCCTCAGGAGCATCAGAGGTCCCTGCCCAAGAACCTTGCATTCCTCGAGTTTGTCTGGGGAATGTTGAAGGCCCTAGCCTTCATGGCGGAGCCGGAGGACGAGCCTTGTGCTGAGGACTTTGAGATCCTCCACTACATGGTCCCTCTGAGGGAGGCACTGACAGTGCTGATACCTCCCATCCTGGAGTAATTGCTGTTCAGGATGTGGGAGAGCCTAGTAACAGTACCAATAGTGAGCTGGCAGCTCAATTTTCAGTATTGAGTTGGCAAGAGCCTGGGCTTTACAAAGACACAGCTGCCTCACAACTCCATGGTGGAGTTGGCCATGCATCATATGAAGAGTCAGAAGATGCACTCTTCGGTGCCCCTGGTAGGGTGGCCCATACCAGGGACGGTTTTGGCAGAAAATGCTACCAGGGCATGATGCTTGCAGCCCGCTACCAGGGCATGATGCTTGCAGCCCGCATCCAGGCTCAGAAAATGCTACCAGGGCATGATGCTTGCAGCCCGCATCCAGGCTCAGAAAATGCTACCAGGGCATGATGCTTGCAGCCCACATCCAGGCTTACCAACTGTACATGGGCATGTACCTGAGGGATCTGGCGAAGAAGCTTGCCAGATTCTCAGCTGGGCTGGCAGGTGAATCTCTTGAACGCTTCTGGACCCTCGTATCCTCTGTCAAGGAATGCTCCAAATTCCAGACTCGAGCAGCCTATGACAGCTTTGAGTCCATGGCTTGTGTGGCTGCACTGGGAATTAGTGCCCACAGCCTGGCTTGACTATAGTCCCCTGACTTGGAGCAATGGGTACAGGACAAACTGGCTGATGTCCCCTGCTGAGGAGAGAACCTTTTTGGCATACCTATGACCAACAAGGCCGCTGAGTTGGAGTCAGTTTATGACTAGAATTAGGCTGTCCTGGAAGATTACTGATCCTTTCCTCCGGAAGGCTTCAGGGAAAAAGCCCTTCTATCCAAAGGCATAAAAGGCTTATGGAAAATATCTCCAATTTCTGGCCTATCAGGCTCCCCAACTGGATTAGAAGTTCAAGGGCCAGGGGTATGGCCCCCATAAGCAGAAAGCCCCAAACACCCCAGCCGCAGCCTGGGGGGGGGGTTGACTTCTTGGGCATAGCCCTCGTTCCCCTCGAGGGCCAGGGCTCAAGGCACACAGAAGGACCTCTGGTTTACTTCACTTGCCTCTGGCCGAGCAACATCACTGACACCTGGGTTCTGCAGGTGGTGCGGGAAGGTTACCTTCTGCACTTAGACCATATGCCTCCGCCCTTCTTTCCAGGGCAACGTCCCATGACTTCCCTGCACAGAGAGCTCCTGCAGAAGGAACTTAAGTCCCTACTCAAGGATTGGGCAATAGAGCCAGTCCCTCAGCCCCTCTAGGGCACGGGGTTCTACTCCCTGTACTTCCTTGTCCCAAAAATAAAGGAGGTTTTTGGCCTATCCTGGATCTGCGGGACCTAAATCACTTTCTAGTCAAGGAGAAGTTCAAGATGCTATCCCTTGGAACATTGCTGTTCTTCCTCCAGCAGGGAGATTGAGATCCAAGGAGCATAGCCACAGATGCCTATACCTACATCCTGATCCACCCCCTGGCACCATTAGTACTTCTGCTTCATCATCGGAGGATGTTGCTACCAGTGCAGGGTGCTCTCCTTGGACCCCAGTGTGTTCACCAAGTGCCTGGTGGTAGTCACTGCTCATCTTAGTTTGCTGGGAGTCTTAATCTTCCCTTATTTGGAAAACTGGCTCCTAAAGGGCAGTTTGCCAGAGGTGGTCTGTTACGGGCCCACCACACAATCGGGATGCTGCAGCATCTGGGGTTCGTCATCAACTTCCCCAATTCTCATCTGCAGCCAGCCCAGCACCTGGCATTTACAAGAATCCTGGACTCAACTCAAGCCAGGGCTTCCTCCCTCTGGACCAAGCTCAGCGTCTGGCGACCCTAGTGAAAGAGGTACAGTCACTCAGTGGCGTCCCTCAGTCTCCTGCTGCGCCTATTGGGGCACATGGCCTCGACTGTGCATGTAACCCTGGAGGCCCACCTACACATGTGACAGGCCCAGTGGACCCTCAGCTCTCAGTGGACTCAGGCCACGGGCCAACTGGAGGACCGGGTCTAGGTTACCCTGCCCCTAGCAGCCTCCCTCACCTGGTGGCAGAACCTGTGGAATCTCATGGCTGGCCTACCCTTCCAAGTCTCGCCAGCCTAATGCATTCTTACCACAGACACCTCCATGATCAGCTGGGGAGTCCACTGCAATGGTCTTCAGTCTCAGGGTGTCTGGACTCAGAAGGAAAGTGCCCTCCAAATCAACCTCCTGTAGCTCTGAGCTGTGGCGAATGCCCTTTGGGTGTTCCAGGTCCACTTGGTGAACCAGGTAGTCCTTGTTCAAATGGACAACCAAGTAGTAATGTTTTACACCAACAAACATGGTGGAGCAGGCTTCTACCTTCTCTATGAACAGGCAGTCTGCCTCTGTATCTTTGCCATGGAGAAGGGCATGATCTTCCGAAAGGTCTACCTGCTGAGCCAGAACGATCTGCTGGCAGACAGACTCGGCAGAGTCCTTCAGCCCCACAAGTAGTGCCTCAACCCAGCGGTAGCTATCTCCATCTTTCGACATGGGGGACCCCGACAATGGACCTCTTCGCCAGCCCCAAGATTGCGCAGTTGCTGTGCTTCTGCTCCAGGAGGCTGACATCGAACCGGGTGGTGGCCGATGCTTTTCTCCTGTCTTGGTCCGGGAGTCTACTGTATGTGTACCTGCCTACTCCCCTGGTTCCCAAGACCTTACTCAAAGTGCAGTTGGACAGGCCTTGGTGATTCTCATTGCTCCTCAGTGGGCCCAACAGCTGTGGTTCCCCCCTACTTCTGCAGCTATCATGGGTAGCCCCAATATCCCTGTGCCATGCTCTAGACTTACTCTTGCAGGAGGACAGGACCCTTCTCCATCCCAACCTCCAGTCCCTCACCCTGACGGTATGGCTGCTGAATGGTTAGCCCTGGCACACTTCCACTTCTCTTGGGATGTGGAGGATAGCCTATTGGCATCATGCAAGGATTCAACACGGCGTGCGTATGCCTTCAAATGGCGTAGATTTTCTGTCTGGTACAAGACATCCTCCACTATCTGCAGCACCTCTCCTGGTCTGGTCTAAAATCCAGTTCCATCTGGGTGCACCTCAGCACCTTGGCTGCACATCACCACCTCGTCAATGGCCAGCCTGTCTCTGTGCACCCCCTCGTCTGTTTTATGAGGTGGCTTCTCCTCTCACTGCCCCTCCCCCCCCCCCCCCCCCCCCCCCCCCGTCTACCCACTGCTGGTGGTGTGGGACCTGAACATCGTCCTTGGGAAGCTCATGGCTCCCGCATTTGAGCCTATGGTTTCGTGTCATCTCAAGTTCCTGTCGTGGAAAGTAGTGTTCCTGGTAGTGCTTATTTCAGCCAGATGAGTCAGAGAGCTGCAGGCGTTAGTGGCCCACTGCCCCCTACACCATGTTTCATAAAAACAGGGTCGTTCCCTGGATTCACCCAAAATCTCTGCCTAAGGTGGTGTCTGCCTTTCATATTAACCAAGAGGTTGTCCTTCCCACCTTCTTTCCCAGGCCTCACACATCCAGAGCAGAGGTCTTGCTTCACACCTTGGATTGCAAAAGAGCACTGGCCTTCTACCTCAAGAGGACAAAGGCCTATTGCCGCTCGTCACAGCTGTTTGTCTCCTATGGCATCAACAGACTCAGGGTGCGGTCTCTGAGTACCCTATCTACCTAGGTGGCAGACTGCATCTCCTTCGCTTACCAGCAGGCTGGATTCTTTCTGGAGTGTCATGTCACTGTGCACAATGTGCGCACTATGGTGGCCTTGGTGGCTCACCTGAGCTCTGTCCCCTTGCGGGACATCTGCTGGGCCCCCACTTGGTCTTCATTCCATACCTTCTTGGCGCATTACTGTTTGGAGGAGAGCTCACAAGGTGACAGTGCCTTTGGCTAGGCAGTACTTCATTACCTCTTTGGGGATAGTGCAACTTCTTCCCTCCGGCCCTTTGTGTCCAGGCTATTGGAGAGAAGATTCCATCATCAGTGGTGCTGCATCACTGGACTTCAAGCTATTCTTTGCTGCCCTTCACATTTCACCATTTTGGGTCACCTGTGGCTCCTACATATTTTTTCGGTAGCTTGGGAGTCCCATTTGTGAGGACTTACTTCCTGCTTGTTCCCAGAGAAAGAATAGTTGGACACCTGTAGCTGGTGTTCTCCAAGAACAGTAGGAATAAGTCCTCACAACCCTCCCACCTCCTCATGGTGGTGTTTTCTTTTATGCTTGATTAAGCTATGTTGTCATACTTAGGTAAGGTGGCATCTTTGGGCGGGAAGGTGATCATGCATGCGTGGCCTAACTCCCAAAGGCTTTCTTTGAAAGCTAGAGAGTGATTACCATGCAGGCTCTATCAATGCCAGTGTCACCCACATGTGAGGACCTTTTCCTGCTGCTCCTGGAGAACACCTGCTACAGGTGAGTAATTACGTTGTTTGGACTTTCTTTGGCTCCACTTATGTTCATGAAATGCCTGGCCATGAGAGCTTTGCTTCATTTAAGCCTCCCATAAATCATCCTACTATGTCTTGGGACTTGTGTTCTTACCCAGCTGATGAAAACTCCATTTATTTATTTATTTATTTATTTCAATTTTTTTATATACCGCGCTATTTACAATCAGCGCGGTTTACAGAGAACCAAAGACCAGAACAACAGGCTGCTCGGTATTACATAAAACAGGAAAATAAACTTGGATAAGATAAACATGGATAATATGGGGGTAAAACTATATACATTGAACTATATACATAGAATATTGATCTGCTAATTCGATCACATGAGAGAAGTATTTATGTAATATTATCAATATTGTTTGGAAAAGGAGGGAATTCTGTTAAGTTTGTGGTAAATATTATGCACTTTATGTGGGGTAGTATTTGATGAATAGGTTATGTTTGAGGGCCTTTCTGAATTGGACTATGCCGGTTATGGCACGAATTTCGGGTGGTAGGGAGTTCCAATGTTTTGGGGCGCAAAACATGAAGACTCTGTTCGCTGTTGCTTGGCTACAGGTTGTTATGGCCTTCGGCATTATTAGGGTGTTTGTCGCTATTTTTCTTCTGGCTCTAGTTGGAGGTAAAACTTGTGTGAGATCAGTTAGAGAGTTTGCAGACAAACCATGTATGGCCTTGTATGTGAGAATTAGGGTTTTGAATATGATCCTGCCTTGTATCGGGAGCCAGTGAAGATGTTTGAGAATTGGTGTCACATGATCACACCTGGATGCTCCTTGTAGAACCCTTGCAGCAGTGTTCATGGCAAGTTGAAGAGAACTTAGGGTGGATTGTGGGAGACCTTGTAGAATTGAATTGGCGAAATCGAAATGTGGTAGGATGAGTGCTTGGAAGATGGTTCTAAAATCGTCTGGGTCCAGTAATGAGCGTAGATGCCTGAGTGTGCATATCTTGAAGTATACAGCCTTTGTAATATTGTTAACGTGTGATTTCATATTGAGACGGTGGTCCAACGTGATTCCAAGGTATCTTATTGCTTCCTTGGTGGATAGGTCAGCTCCTTTGACACTTATTTGTGCCGGTGGAATGAAGTTAGGGTCTCTCGTAACAGAGAACCTCAGTTTTCTTATGTTGGATGCGGAGGTTCTGTGAGAGGAGCCATTCTGATACGGCATTGAAGCAATTTATTATGGGCAGTAGATCTAATTGCATTGTAGAAAATGGCATATAAAGTAGGATATCATCTGCATATATCATACCTTTCACATTGAAAGATCTGATGATATTGCAGATGGGCTGCATGTAGATGTTAAACATGAGAGATGAAAGAGATGACCCTTGCGGTACTCCTTGTTTTTGGTGGAAAAGATTTGATTCTCCTGTTGCAGATTTTACATATTGCATTCTGGTGTTCAGGTAAGATTTGCACCATTCCAGCGCTGAACTACCGATGCCTTTTTCCTTCAATCGTGTAATGAGTATCTCGTGATTTACCGAATCAAACGCTGCTGCTATATCTAAGAAGATTAGCACGACGCCTTGGCGGATGTTGTCTATACTGGTGAGTATGTTATTGAGGAGGGTGGTGAGGAGTGTTTCAACTCCATGATGTTCTCTGAAGCCATGTTGAAAGTAGTCGAGAGGAGCTGTGGAGTCTATGTGGTCTTGAATTTGGCGTTGCACCTCTTTTTCAAAAATTTTTGCTAGGAGGGGAATGCTAGCGATAGGCCTGTATGAGTCAGCCCTTTTAGGGTCTAATTTGGAATTTTTTAATAATGGTCTGATGGATGTGAGCTTTAGAGCAGATGGGAATGATCCAGTTGTGAATGAGAGGTTCATGATTCTTGCAATGAATGGGCTGAATACACTTCTAAGGTCCTTTATCCAGAAGGCTGGGCAAGGATCGGTTTGAGCGGTGGAGGTATTGAGTGAGGAGATTGTGTCTTCAATTTGTTTAGCTGAGGGTGCAGAAAGTGAAGATAAGGTGTTTTGGCAAGTTGATTCTTGAATATCTGTATTCTGTAGCTCATCCGTCTGTAGGAGTTTAGATTGCAAGTAATCAGCAAATTCTTGTGGGTGAATATCACATTTTTGTTCTGAAGATGGTTCATTAGATAAAGATTTTACTAGGTTGAACAAATCACGAGGTTTGTTTAGTGATCTTTTGAGCATCTCTGTGTGATACTGCTTCCTTTTGTTTGTGATTGCTTCACGGTGAGTTGCTAAATAGAGATTGTAGGCTGTACGATCATCAATGGCCAGTGATCGGCGCCAGCGTTTTTCGAGTCTTCTGAGGTGCATAAGAGAAGATCGCAGATCGGGAGAGAACCATGGAGCTGAGGGTCTTTTCCTTGATGTGTTTTTGTGTGGTAGCATAGCAATGGTATTGAGGCTGTTATTCCAGGCTTCAATTGCTTCTTCCAGGTTGAGTGTTGTATTGCTGAGGAGTGGTTGGGTATTTGTTATTATGACATCTTTATTGAAGGACCGAAAGCCTCTTGATGGGGCTCTTAGTGTGTTGTCAAGGTTTCTGTTGTTTAAGGAATGAGTGTTGCCCAAGGGAATTTGTAGGATTATGAGTTTATGGTCTGACCATGGTACATCATTGATAGATTTTATAATGTTGCTGTTTTGTGCAGAAGCCGATTGTGGCGCGAAGACCATGTCAAGGATGTTTCCTTTAATGTGAGTGGGCTCAAAGATTAGTTGTTGATATCCAAGAGTTTCGATGGCATTGAGGAATGCAGAGGACTGATGTTGCTGTAGTGATGGGAGATTGAGATCCCCCATTATCCAATTTGGAGTGTTAATGTTGCTGGTATTGGCAGCAATGTCTAATATGGTGGGCAGGTTATCCGGGGAGCTTGAGGGGGTTCTGTAAATCAGGTTGATGGAGCATTGCTTGTTCACTATGGTGATTATTTCCAGATTGTCTGAGCTGTAGGAGTTAGTTGTATTGAAAAGGAGTTCAGACTTGGTGAGTCATTAGACTCTTGTGACCTAAAGTACCTGACCTGGAAAGTCTTTATTTGGTGGCAGTCTCTTCAGTTCAGAGTTATTAGAACCTGAAGCTCACTTGACTTATCTACACTACTACAAGATTTTCAGTAATTGGTTGTGAACAATCATCCAAAATGCCTTTCTAATGTGGTGAATTTCTACTTTAGCCAATCAATTGTTCTTCAAAATGTTTTTCTTAGGCCTTACACCCATGATGCTGAATGTGTCTTACACACTTAGGATTGAAAAGGAACCTTAGCCTTCTACTTGGAACAGACTAAAGCCCTTAGAAAGTGCACACAGCTTTGTTTCTGAGACTGCTATTTTCAAGTATACACTGTCCAATTTGTTCTGCTTATGCCAAGCAGCCTGAATCTTGGAGGGTCATGTCTGAAGCATGGCTGCGTCAGTAGCCCACTTGAGGTTGTGATCTATGGAGGAAATTTGCAGAGCTGCAGCAGTGGACATCAGTACATTCACATATTGCTCTTCGGAGAGAGATTCCCAGTGAAATAGTAGGTTTAACCAGTTTGCCCTCCAGAATCTCTTTGAGGTTTAAATTTCAATTCCATCCCTCAAGGGCCCATTTTGTTTAGTTCCAGGCTGTCCTCCAAAAATAAAAAAACCCTGAAAAGGCATGCTGCTGACAAAAATAGTTGTCTACCAATTGGCAACACCATACATATTAATTTTTTCTCTTCCCCCCCCCCCCCCACCTTTTTTATCTTGAAGGCAGCATTTAGCTAGGGGGTTCCATCTGTGAGGCCTTGACATCCTACTTGTCCTCAGAGAAGACCGTTACTTACCTATAACAGGTATTGTCCGTGGACAGCAGGATACAAATCCTTACATACCTACATCCCCTTGGAGTTGTCTCCTAAACTAGTGTTATTAAAGACTGAGGAGGTCCTTCATGATGACACACATGCTTGGTTGGGTATCTTAAAAGCTTCCAGAACTTTTCTAGCTGGAGAGAGCTCTTTTTTTTTTTCTATGCAGGCTGCATCTGATGGCGTCCCCCATCTGCAAGGACTTGTATCTTGCTGTCCATGGAGAATACCTGATCTCCAGGAACAAGCAGGAATGTAGTCTTCACATATGGGTATCGTCGGTACCGACGGAGCCTGCGCGGGAACGCTCCCCAGCGTCCAATTAGAAAGCTTTTGGGAGCATCCCACAGCGCCTGCGTGCTGCCTTCCCGCCTTTCCCAACTGCCTCTCTCCAGTTCTTTGTTTTCCGCGGAGCCAGCAGGTCGTTGTTCCTGTCACCGCAGAAAATTTCCCTTATTACGGTTTTTTTTGGGGTTTTTTGTGGTCGCATCTGCCTTCCTCAACGCTCTACCGGTACCGCCAGGTTTTCTTTCTCTTTCTTTTCTTTAAAAAAAAATAAAATTTAGTACTTTTTTCCACGTGCACACGCCTTTTTGGGCCTTAGGCCCAAAAATTCCTCCACAATGGAAAAGCCCTCTTCGGGTTTCAAGAAGTGCACCAAGTGTGGCGGTACCATCTTCATCACCGACACCCATGAATGGTGTCTCAAATGTTTAGGTCCTGACCACTCCATCACGGAATGTATGTCCTGTGCCATGATAAGAGGGGTCGGCAGAACCGAGCTGCTAAGCTCGGTACCCTGTTTCCCTCTGATGCAGCCTCGGTGGCATCGACGTCTTCCAGGACTTCCTCTTCCTCCCGTGGATCTCAGGTAACTAAACACAAATCTAGCCGGTCCTCAAAGGGTAGATCTCCTTCTAAGCATCGAGATGCCTCTGGCGTTGCCCTTGAGGATTCTGCACCGGCAAAATTGCCCCGGCGGAAGGCTTCGGCTTCCAAAGCATTATTGGGGCTCCAGGACGTTCTCAAGGCCTCAAGCTCGGCAGAACTACTGGTGCCGTGCTCTGCGGTACCGGCTGTCTTCTCCAGCCATCGGCAGTGTCGATAGACCAGAGATTCCTGGCTATTGAACGCAGTCTGGCGGCTCTCCTTGCAGCATCGACGCCCTCGGAACCGCGTCAGACAGTTCAACCGGCACCGACTCCGGCACCGGTACTGGTACCGATAGCATCGACATCGGTGTCTGCATTGCCGGCACTCAGTCATCCGATGCCCTCCGGTACCGATACTCCGGTACCGATTACTCCCGGTACGGACTTTGGTCGGTACGGGTATCGGGCTCTTCAAGAGCATCCGGACAGACAGTACTTCGAGTCCTCAGGATTCTGATAGTTCTGTCGATGCGGGAATGCTTCTCCCAGAGGAGCCCTCCTCCCCTAAGCGCAGGATGTCTCCTCCAGAGGATATTTCCTTTCAGGACTTCATCAGGGAGGTGGCTCAAGGTCTGTCCATCACTGTGGCTCCTGAATCAGAGCCCAGAGCAAAGGAGTTGGAAATTTTACAATATCCCAAAGCTCCTAAAGAGGCAGCTACTCTACCCATCCATGAGATCTTGCATGATCTCATGCTAAGAATGTGGGAGGCGCCTCTTACCACCTCTCCTCACTCTTATAGACTGGATACTATGTACCGAGTCCCTCCTTGTCCTGGTTTTCAGAAGACTCAGCTTCCTCACCACTCCATTGTGGTGGAATCAGCTATGAGAAGGATCAGGAGTGCAAAGAGACATGCCTCTAATCCTCCAGGATGTGAGTGCAGAACTTTGGATGCTTTTGGACGTCGTACTTTCCAAGCTTCCATGCTTTCTGCCAGGATCAGTTTCATATATTTTATATATGGGAATGTTCCTGAAGGAAATTACTGGGGATCTAGAGGTTTTGAGCCCTCTTCTTCCTGAGGATAAAAGACAGGATTTTCTCACATTGGTCAAACATGCCCAGGATGTTTCCAAATTTGTCAACCGTGCAGCTTTTGACAGTTTTGAGTGCATAAGCAGAACCTCTGCCATTGCCATAGGTGCATGAAGAATTGCTTGCCTCCAGGCTTCTGATTTGGAGCTCTGGGTACAAAACAAACTGGGCAATATTCCTTGTACTGGTGAGAACCTGTTTGGTAAAGATTGTCAAGAAAAGGCCAATGAGTTGGATGCTGACAACTCCACTTTGGATAGGCTATCCAAAGCCACTGCTGATCCTATGAGAAAGAAATCCTTCAAGAAGCCTTTCTTCTCAAAAAAGAAGAGGTTTTATCCCTCTTATTCCCAGCAGGGACGTTCCACAGGTCAGCCTACCTGGAAGGGTCAAGCAACCACCCAAACAAAAGAAAGCAAAGACTGCTAAGCCTCAACCGTCTCAGCAATCTCAGCCTCCACAAGGCCTTTGACTTTCATCTAGAGAACTTAGCCTTCCTGGCCCTGAATGGACCAGAGCCTTCCACCATTCCAGGAAGGTTATGTCACTTTTCCCCCAGGTGCTTCTATGCTTTCAAGTGGAAAAGGTTTACCATATGGTGTTCGCAGAAGGGTCTTAACCCCCTTGCTGTACCTCTGGAATCATTACTGGAGTATCTCCTTCATTTATCCAATGCAGGACTTAAGACTAACTCAGTAAGAGTCCATTTGAGTGTTATTGCAGCTTCCTTCAAGCCTCTAAATGGGCAATCTATTTCCTCCCATCCTCTTATAGCAAGATTTATGAGAGGCCTTCTGCTAACTAAGCCTCCCATTAGGCCATGTCACGCCCTCACCACCTGCCTCTAGCCTAGACCTACTTGTCTGACCACCTTCCATGGTCCCTTCCATTGGACCTCAAATTTTGGGGTGGTGCCTGCCACCATTATTAAGACTGTATCTCTTTTGGTACGGCAGCCATGAACTGCTCCAATACCACCATATCCACTACCGTATCAACAGTTTTCTCCTCCGGGGCTAGCCACTTTAAGGCTAAACCTCTAATTCTTTGGCTTAAGGCCTTAGGTGTTTCTCTGGCCTTCAGGGCCATGGCTCTAAACATACGGTGATACAACATTTTTGTCAAGCCTAATCGGTCTCTAATTGCATTCTTCACCTCAGTATAATCAGTGGCGAGGGCCGCTGGCATGGCCCTGTAGGCAGCCAACGCTTCCCCTGTTAAAGAGGTGGCTAGCCTTACAGCCCATTGACCAACTGGTCATCCTACCGCATTAGCCACCCTTTCAAAGGACTCTAAATAGTCATCAATGTCATCTTCTGTAGACAGTTTGCCAAAAGAGTGTCCCAGTTGTTTGGGGTCCTACCAGACTGTCATTCTGAGGCACAAATAGTCCTGGCTGGGCTGGTACTCCTCCAACCCCCGACCGCTGGCTGGCAATCAGTGCCTCAACCAAGTCCAACACTGGCTTTTGCTGCACTTGTATAGCGGCTGCTGCGTGCTCTTGCGCTTGTTGGTCTATCTCCTGCTGTCTCTGGAACTGTGTGGCCATCCACTGGACCAGCTCCTTTCGATCCATCTCGCCAGATACCTGTAAGAGAGAGAGCAAAAACACCAAGGGCGGTACCACCCAACAGCCCTAATATCCCTTCTTTATCCGGAAGTATTCATGTTTTCCTCCCTTTTTCCCTCTGAACCAGGTTAGCCCACGCCTTGGTACCCTTTACCTGGCTCAAGCATTGACTCTTGCCTTACAAGAGGTGTCTATACGGACCGCTCCACCATCCTAGCCAACCTTGCCAGCGAACTCCCGCTGCAGCTCCCACCAACCTTCTGGCACCACTTCCCGGATCTCCACACTTGTGCTGAAAATCCTGTAGGTTGTATATCCTGGAACCCAGTAACACAACGTGGACAGCAGTAAGGAAGGAAATTCTTTATTTGGTCACCTTTAGCCTAGGACCATAGGCTAAAGGTGACCAAATAAAGAATTTCCTTCCTTACTGCTGTCCACGTTGTGTTACTGGGTTCTACATAGCACGTGGATTCGTGCTTGTTTGTTGGACTACTGTGGTTGTATATCCTGACACAGGCAAAAATCCTCACAACTACGCCACTGTCACGCCCTCACCACCCGCCTCTAGCCTAGAGGGGCGTGGTATCGGAGGAACTTCTCTTGATTGACTTGGGCAAACTAACTTTCCCCAGGCGTATCTTGGGATATGTAGTTTGCCTTCAAAAATGGCTTCAAGAAGAAGTTATAGTCCTGGTCCGGAGGTAAGGCAAAGTGACAGAATTTTATTTCTTACGCAAAAGTTCAAGTACCCTGTACACAGGACTCCTTCTTATGCAGGATTATTGGTAATACAGCACTAGAACAGCATAACTGCTTCACAAGCTTCAAACACACACAGCTGCTTCAGCACAGCACTTCTTTAGCAAGGGTAAAAATGCCTCTTTTTAGCCTTGCCTTGTAAAACAATTAATGGCAACAATAAAACTTAGTCCCACTAGAACAAAAGCTTCTTCTTAACTCCCTTCCCGGATTAAGTTTAAACCAAAATATGGGAGACACGGGCAGCAAATATTCACCAAGCTTTTTAGCTTCCCTGCAAGTTTTCCTGCCTGCGTCACAAACCTTCGGGTGCTAGCAAAAGTATCCCCGACCTTCTGTCGGTTCTCTGGGTCTTGTTATTTCCAGCTTTAGGAGACCACCTCAGAAAGTGTTAGCCCTCAGCATAATGGTTCAATGCACCTGGCTTGGCATAAAGTACAGAACAACTATATTATATAGGGTATCCCTCTAATGAAATTAATCAAAGCTAGTGTAGCAGAATCCACAAGGTGCAATTAGAAACCTCTTATTAATATGCCAATTGTTGTTTAACCACTGGTCTCAGCCTATAGCGTGCACTGCTCAGGATACACACTGAGCCATACTCTAAAAATTATACCTGGTCATTGATGTTATTGTAGCACGTAGCTCTTGCGATATGTATCCTGAGCAGTGCACGCTATAGGCTGAGACCAGTGGTTAAACAACAATTGGCATATTAATAAGAGGTTTCTAATTGCACCTTGTGGATTCTGCTACACTAGCTTTGATTAATTTCATTAGAGGGATGCCCTATATAATATAGTTGTTCTATAACTACCCTCTGTAAACAGACCAAACACTTTCAGTGTGTTCACACAACATGGCATAAAGTACAGTCCATAGTAATATCCATAGCCCTCAAGTCATCCTTAGCAGTATCGACTTGCATATCTTCAATTGTTGGAGCAGTGTCCCGTTCTGAGTTCTCAAAGCAGTGCTCAGTAAACAGCTCCCCCTTGGGTCCTAGAGTCACTCCTGTTCCCAGCTCTACCTGAGACAGCTGGTCAGTACCTTCAGCCTTCGGCCCGTCTCCTCGGCTGTGTTCCCTGTGGTTCAGCTCCTCCCAGGGTTCTCCTCTATGGCTCCGCTGCGTCTCCAGCTTCTCTTGACTCTCCTGAGCCTCTTGTTTCTCCAGCCTCCCCTCTCTTTGCCTTAGCAGGGGTTTATATTTCCACCCCCAGGGTTCCAGCCCCTCCTCCCTTCCGGCCCTTCCCAGGTGATAATAATCTCTTCTCATACTTGCAGGGAACTCATAGGAGTCTGGGTGTGGCACCCTGGGCTTTCTCTCTCTCTTCTTTCTCTCCCTTCGCGGGGCCTGAGATCCAGGCCAGGCAGGGATTTTGTGGCTATCGGTGTATGCAGGATTCAGGTTGCCCTTGAAATACACAACTGGGCTCCCCCCTAAGTCCAATTCCATGTCCTTTTCTATTTCATGGGTTCAAGATGGGCGTCTCTATCACAGCCACCACCTATGGCATGGGACTTAAACTTGGTTCTGGGTCAGCTCATGAAGCCACCTTTCGAACCCTTAGCTACTACCTCCTTGAAATTCCTTTCTTGGAAAGTCATCTTTCTCATTGCAATCACATCAGCACGTTGCATCAGAGAGTTGCAAGCACTAGTGGCTGATCCACCTTATACAAGGTTCCATCATGACAAGGTAATCCTTAGGACTCATCCACACTTTATGCCAAAGGTGGTCTCGCCTTTTCATCTAAACCAAGCGGTCTACCTGCCTGTCTTTTTTCCAAGGCCTCATGCATCAAATGCAGAAAGGAATCTTCATACTTTGGACTGTAAAAGAGCTTTAGCCTTTTACTTACAAAGAACACAGCAACATAGAAAGTCCTCCCAACTCTTTATTGCTTTTGATCCTTCTCATTTGGGACTTCCAGTCTCCAAGAGAACACTGTCTAACTGGATTGCTCAGTGTATTTCCTTTGCTTATCAGAGTAAGAACCTTCCTCTGGAAGACCATGTCAGAGCTCACAATGTGAGAGCCATGGCAGCTTCAATGGCTCATCTGCACTCTGTGTCTATCGACGACATCTGTCGAGCAGCTACTTGGGCCTCGGTTCATACCTTTACAGCCCATTACTGCTTGGACAAGGACTCCTGCCGGGATGCCTTGTTTGGTCAGGCTGTTCTCCACCACCTGTTCCATACCTAATCAACTCCTACCCGCCATCCCTGGTCGGATGCCAGAGATCCATGGGGGGAAGTGGAGCCCTTTCTCAGGGGCACACAACTTCTGGGGTCGGGAGTCCCCATATGTGAAGACTACATTCCTGCTTGTTTCTGGAGATAGCATAGTTACTCACCTGTAACAGGTGATCTCCGGGAACAGCAGGAATTTAGTCTTCACAACCCACCCACCTCCCCTAGGAGTTGTATCTCTCTCTCTCTTCTCTTTCCCTTTCTCTCTCTCTTTGTCTCAGCTTTAAAACTCAACTGGAGAGAGGCAGTTGGGAAAGGCAGGAAGACAGCACACAGACGCTATGGGATGCTCCCAAAAGCTTTCTAATTGGACGCTGGGGAGCGTTCCCGTTCAGGCTCCATTGGTACCGACGATACCCATATGTGAAGACTAAATTCCTGCTGTTCCCGGAGATCACCTGTTACAGGTGAGCAACTATGCTTTACTAGTAAGGAACCTGAAGAGAGGAGCATGAAGCAGGAGTATAGAATAGCATCAGATAACTAAGCTGAGCATATGTGCTTCAAAGCACTACATATGTCCTTTGCACAGACCAAAGGCTATTTTGCCTATACAAATATGACCCTATACATATTTTGTGCTAGAGCTTAACAGTGGTAACAGTGGTCAGAGAAGTATGAAGAATTCAGATTCTGGAGCATGACAGGAAAATAATTACTAAGGAAATGTTATAAAATGGAAACATGTTAAATAAAAACAATTCTCCAGGAACAAGCAGGAAGTCGGTCCTCAGATATGGGTGATGTCAGCACTGACTGAGGCCTTGTGGAAGCATCTCCACAGCTTTCAAAGAAAGCCTTTGGGAGATGCACCATGCATGTGTGGTCCCCTTCCCACCCAAGGGTGCCATCTTCCCTCAGTCTCCTTTTTTCCACGGAGCCCTTTGGATGTCTGTCCAGTTTCCCACGGAAAGTCTTTTTTTTTTTTTGTCTTGTTTTATCCGATACCTGTACCAGTTCCTTCCCTGCCCCCAAGCCAGCTTGCCTCAGCATCGCTTCTAGGGTTCATCCCTTTTTTCCTTTGCTTTCTCAAAGTGTTCCTCGACCAGCATTTCTGCCCTTTTTTGGCCACAGGCCTCGGACCTGTGCCCGGGTGGCAGGGTCCCCTTTTTCCCAATGGCCTCCAGCGGTTTCAAGAAATGTGATTGGTGCAGTAAGATGATGTCCCTCACCAATCCCATTACTGCTGCCTCTGCTGCCTTGGGTCGGACCATGACAACTTGGACTGCGAACTTTACAAGTCAATAACTTGGACTGCAAACTTTACAAATCTGTGACCACAAAGGCCATCAAGAGCTGTCTGCTGTAGCAGGAAAAGATCTTTCACAAGTCTGACTCTGTGCCAGAGTCTCCAGAGCCACCATGCTCCCAGGGCCCCCTCCAATACCTCGGTGCTCCACGATGCCCAGACCACTTCAGAGTCCCATGGCCGTGGGTTCTCCGAGGGGAAAATCCCCGAAGGTGGAATGCAAGAAGTCAAAACTCTCAAAGACGGTCTTGGAGGATGGGTCTGGGAAATCAGGGAAATGCCACTCCAGGCCCTGTAGTCCGAGGTGCGTGAGTCCAAGGGATCAGAGTGGAATGGCCTCACAAGCTGCCCCAGAAGCCTTCGGTGCCTGCGTCGAAGGCTGCAGTATCAACTGGCATGGAGACCAGGATGGCGGCCTTGGAGCACAGTATATCTGCCCTCATGGCCCAGTAGCGGGCGTTCATGTTTGGTTCCTTCAGTTCATCTGCCCCGACGACTGGACCCTTGACATAGAGAGCTTCCACAGAAGTCGAGCCAATCCTTGAGCGCCATCAGCCTCAAGAGACTCATCGGCAGAGGACGAGATCCTGGTCCTATTCCTTTGGGCACTGGTCGTCTCCAGCCAGTGCCTGTGGCTCAGATTGCAGGTTCTCCGGAGGCAGTGGGCCTCGAAGCCTGGGCCTCAATCGCAGGGCCTCGGACTCTTTCTCGGACTTCGAGTCAGATTTGGAGACCAAGGATGAGCAGTTCCCGGACACTCGGCGACACCGAGACGTACCTTCGGACCTGTCTCCTCTGGGGTTCCCGGCACCATTCCCCACCCGAGGACATCGCCTTTCAAACTTTGTGCGAGAAATGGCTAAGGCACTCGCCTTCGAGACTGAAGCGGAGGAGGACCCCGCACGGAGGAATTGGAGATTCTCCAGTACAAGGCCCCACCAAAGGAGGCTCTCACGGTGCCCGTCCCTCCAATCCTTGAGCACCTCCTTCTCTGTATGTGGGAGATACCGGCATCGGTGCCCATATTAAGTAGACTGCTCGACTCCCATGTACCAAATCCGCCAAAGCCCAGGGTTCCAGAAAACCCAACTTCCCCACAATTCAATGGTAGTTGAATCCGCCATGCGTAGACTCCAAAGCCAAAAGACCCTTTCCTTGGTGCCCCCCGGCAGGAAGACCTTTCAGGGCTCGATGCTTGCATGCCGAGTCCAATCCTATCAATTATACATTGGCATATATCTCAAGGAGCTGATGAGGGAGCTCACTGGTTTCTCGGCAGGCCTCTGTGGGGAATCTCTCCAATGGTTCAAGTCACTGGCCTCTTCAGTCAAGGAGTGCTGGAAGTTCTTTTCTCAAGCAACATATGACAGCTTTGAATTCTCAGCCAGAGTAGCCGTCATGGGCATTGGGGCCAGACGCCAGGCCTGGCTGCAGTCGTCTGACCTCAAGCAATGAGTTCAGGACAAACTCATCGATGTCCCCTGTATTGGAGAGAATCTGTTTGAGAAACCCATGGCAGACAAAGCAACTGAAATAGAGACTGAGTTCCTGGCAATGACCAAACTCTCTAAAAAGACCTCTGTGCATCTTTGTAGGAAGGCCCCTGAGAAGAAGCCGCCCTTCCCAAGGAAAAAGGTGGGTTTTGGCAATGCTCAATAGTTTCAAGCAAGCAAGCCTCTGCAAGAAAAAGACCCCCAAGACCTAGGTGCCAGCTCCGTCCCAGCCTGGAGGGAGTTTTTTACTCCTTGGGCACGACCTCCTCTGCTCTCAGGAGGTCCCCTACAGCCCACAAGGGGATGTCTGGCTCTGTTTGCCCACAAGTGGTCCTCCATCTCCACCGATTCCTGGGTAATGCAAGTTGTCAGAGGGTTACCTCCTCCCCCTGCAACAGACGCCACCTTCATACTTTCCAGGTGAGCCTGTCAGGCCTCTCCTTCACCAAGCTCTGCTCCTCACAGAGCTCGCAGGTCTCCTCAAGGATAAGGTAGTAGAGCCAGTGCCCAAACACCTTTGGGACAAAGGCTTCTACTCCAGATATTTCCTCATTCCCAAACAGACAGGGGGCCTCAGGCCCATCCTAGACCTGCAGGACCTGAACAGATTCCTGGTGAGGGAGAAATTCAAGATGCTCTCCCTTGGAACACTGCTGCCATACCTCCAGCAGGGAAACTGGCTGTGCTCCTTAGACCTGAAGGATGCTTATACTCCTATCCTGATTTATCTCAGCCACCACAAAAACCTACGGTTTGTGGTGGGAGGAGGTCACTACCAATAAGGGTGCTGCCCTTCGGGCTGGCTTTGAGACAGGTTAAGAGTGACCCACAACCTGGCAGACTACCTCGACTGGTGGCAGCTCCCCCGCCACATTTAGGCCAGGATGTCCTTCCAGACACTCTCCTCCCAAAGGATCCTAACCACGGATGCCTCCCTGCTGGGTTGGGGAGCTCACTGTGAGGATGTCTGCACACAAGGCAGTTGGTCCCAGGCAGAAGATCAGTTGCAGATCAACCTTCTAGAGCTCCAGGCGATATTTCTGGCCCTCCAAACCTTTCATCACAGGCTCCAGCACCAGTCTGTGCTGGTCCAGATGGACAGCCAATTCAGTGTTCTACGTGAACAAGCAGGGAGGCATTGGGTCATACTCCCTCTGCCAGGAGGCGATGACCTTCTGCTCATATGCGACACACAGTGGGATGTTCCTTCGGGCAGTCTACCTCCCAGGTCAGCAGAATGCCCTGGTGGACATGCTGAGCAGAGTTCTTCAGCCACACGAGTGGTGTCTGGATCCCAGAGTGGCCTCCTGGCTTTTCCGTCTCTGGGGCATCCCACTAGTGTGGACATGTTTGCCAACCCGGACAACATGCAGTCGCCCAGTTTCTGGTCCCGTCAGCCACACCCCTCTCAGGTAGCGGCATATGCATTCCTCATTCCATGGACAGAAGGCCTTCTCTATGGCTTCCTGCCAACACCGCTGGTCGCCAAGACCCTCTTCAAGATCCAGAGCGACAGAGCGTCACTGACATTGATAGCCTTCAGGTGGCGCAGGCAACCTTGGTTCCTGCTACTTCTCCGCCTGTCAGCAACATTTCTAATTCCCTTGGGCCATGCCCCAGGATGTCTGTCACAGGAGGAGGGCTCTCTCTTGCACCCCAACCTGTGGTCTCTCTATCACTCATGGCCTGGCTGCTGAAAAGGTAGCTCTCACTCCCTTCGACCTCCCATGAGACGTGGAAAAGATCCTTCTTGCCTACCACAAGGCCTCCACAAGAAGGGCATGTGCCTTTAAGTGGTGTGCAGAGAGACAAGCAAACCTGTTCTGCTCAGTGTAGCTGGTACTCCACTACCTACTACACCTATCCCAGGTGGAACTGAAGTCCAACTCGGTCAGGGTGCACCTGAGCGTTATCGTGGCACACCACCATTCCATTTCCATTGAGGGAAAGCCCCCTCTCTGCTCAGCCCATTTCTCATTTTCTGCAGGGCCTCATGTTTCAGCCCACCCCCCATCCGCCCGCCTGGTGGAGTGGGATCTCAACGTGGTGCTCTCACAGGCTCACTAAGCTGCCGTTTGAGACCTTGGCTACCTGCCACTTGCAGTACCTTCTTCTGGAAAGTTATCTTTCTCATGGTACTCACTTCAGCCCGCAGGTCAGCGAGCTCCAGGCTCTGATGGCAGAGCCTTCCTATGCGAGGTTCTACAAGAACAGGGTGATACTCTGTGCACACCCCAAGTTTCTGCCAGAGGTGGTGTCCCCCTTCCACCTCAGTCAGGAGGTGGTGCTCCCTACCTTCTTCCTGAGGCCTCACGCCAGCAAGGCGGAGATTGTTCTCCATATTCTGGATTCCAAGAGAGCCCTGTCCTTCTATTTGCAACAAACTCTGGGCCACCAGAAAGTGCCTCAGCTTTTCGTCTCTTATGACCCCAGTTGACTGTGGCTTCCATTGACCAAGTGAACTCTGTGGACTGCATCACCCTCGCCTATGAGCAGGCTGGGATCTCACTGGACCACCTGGTCACAGCGCACCGCATCAGGGCCATGGCTACCTCTGTGGCAAATCTGCGTTCCGTACCTGTGATGGAAATCTGCTGGGCTGCCACCTGGTCTTTGGTCCATACCTTCGCAGCTCACATACTGCCTGGAGAGGGTCCCGACAGGACAGCGCCTTCGGCCAAGCCATACTCTGTAATGTATTTGGGGTGTAGGCAACTCCTGCCCTCCGACCCTTCAATGTTCAGGCTATCGGAGTGCTGGTTTTCTGCCATACACTTGGGTCTTGCGAGAGTGTCTCAGTTGGGACTCAACTGTTGCAGCTTATGGCTCACCACCTCTGGTCACCATGGCATTTTGTGCAGGTTCTCGGTAGCCTGTAGCTGGAGAGTCCCATATTTGAGGACTGACTTCCTACTTGTTCCTGGAGAAAGCATAGTTATTCATCAGTCCTCACAACCCTCCCTTCTCTCCTTGGACTTGCTTCTTTACCGAATTTATTTTTGCCATCTTAGCTGTGTCACTAGACTGAGGCAAGATGACACCCTTGGGTAGGAAGGGGACCATGCATGCATGGTGCGTCTCCCAAAGATTTTCTTTGAAAGCTGGGGAGATGCTTCCATGAGGGCTCCGGTGCCAATGTCATCCATATGTGAGGACTGATTCCTGCTGTTCCCGGAGAACACCTATTACAGGTGAGTAACTACGCTTTCTTTCCCCTCCTATCCTTGAAGAACAAATAGTATTGTATTCATTGTGAGGTCTTTGTAGCTGGATATGTTTTCTTAAGAGTAGGGTGAAAATGTCCAAATACCTGTTTTTTTTTCTTTGGTCTAGGCTAAAGTCCTACGTGATGTGGGTGGCGTGGTTCTTGCCAATGCATGTGGACCATGTATTGGGCAGTGGGACAGGTAAGGAGAGCTCTGTCTAGCACAATACATAGCCAACTTGCTGTGTGACATTGAGACTATCTGCGTTTCTCTGAGCAGTACTCAAATCTGGACAACTTAAAAAAGAAAACAATTGCAAATGTTTATGATGGCTGATTTCTTTTGATTACAAGCACTAACCAATGGAAGAACAGCTTTCCAAATATCCAGTGACATCGGTGTGCTCTGATTTCCCTGATAAATCAGTTTGTTTTCAGCATGTAAAATGCAAAACAACTCAAAACGTATGGGTTTGTCCATCTCTCTACCCATTTGACACCTATTGTTACAGCCAGGGACTAATGAGCAGGCAGGTGAACATAAGAATGACACTTGGAATCCTGTAAAATCAGAGACAGGAGTTTCTCTCCATTGCTACCCATTCTAATTTACCATGCCACAGCAGAAACAAACTCCAGCTTGGGCTTTCCCCCTAAATCCTTTGCCCACCCTGCCAAGCAAGAGAAGTGGCTCTTGTTATCACGCTGACTTGCTCAGCTGTCCAAGTCAATTCTTACCATATGAATCACACAGATTCCTATACTTCTCTGAGGGCAAGCAGAGTTATCAAGTCCTTGCAAGAAGATGGCATCATCCAGTTAAACTCTGCATGTGAAAGTTTCCCCTAGCTGTACTCTGAAAATGTTTTCCTTCAGCTGCACGTGTGTTGTATGTGGGGTCACTTCAGTTCTATGTCTAGACCTTTCAGCATCAGGAGCTTTCTTCCCTTTTAGAACAATGCATTCAAACCTGTTCTCCAAGTACTTCCTGATGACAAAGAACATAGATGGATACCATCCCATGTTAGTCATAAGGTTCTGAAAAAGTTTTTAAGTCAAGGAAAGTTCTAGTTGGTGTCCCTGGACTCCTTGATACCCTTCCTTTAAAAGGGATGTTGGTTATGTTCTCTGTGGATGTAAGGAAACTTACATCCACAATGATGCATTCAATTCATAAACTATATCTCAGTGTTATAATAGGAAAGCAGTTCTACCAGTATTGCATACTGTCATTGGCCTCTGATCTCCTTGTATATGTTCACCAATGGTAGCAGCACATCTTTGCAAACTGGGTATGCACGTTTTCCTAACTTGGAGATTGTCTTACCAAGAATGCATCTCAGAAGAGAGCTCAGAGATCCATGTGCAAAATGATCCAGGTGCCTTAATCACTAATGTTTGCATAAATTATCCCAAATACCACCTGAGCTCTCAACTGAAATTCATTGGAGCCCTGCTAAACATGATTCTGGCAAAGTTATATCTTTCAGCTACATAAAGAACTGCTGTTGCCTTGCACAACAATGCAGCATAGGAACCGCTTACATATGTAGTTGAGCAAATTTCTTCAATAGAGTAAAGGTAACGGAAGCTTTGCTGCACAAGATATCATCAAATTATATCACCTACATGAGGACCTGGATTCTGTTGTCCACAGAAAATACCTGTTGCGGTTAAGTAACTTGATTATATTAGGCTGAAAGGTTTGTCTGACTTTTTACTAAATTGAAAAAGATATCTTGATCACCTCAAAAGATCCTTGATTAGCCTAGAACTTTTGATTTAGTTTAAGTCAGGGTGTTTCTGACCTACAACTTCATTTTGAACCATACTATCTTGGACTGTGTTCCGTTGAATCCTACCTGGACAGAGCTCATTCTTATGGACATTTTTCTATACCTTCTTATTAACTCTACCATCTAACTTTATTTCAGCATGTCAGTGTAGAAGGTTGCAGTGATATAACTAAATATTGGTTTGTTTCCTGCCCACTTACCCATACTCAATCTACACATTTAATGAATATGAAGTCCTATTTTAAAACAGAACACCACATAAATTCAGTAGAAGATCCTGGGTCTTCCCCATTAAATGAATATGTGGCAGTGCTTAGGTCACGTTTAAATGAGCTGGTTTTCTACAGTCATTTCTTTATAATTTGGCCACAAAAGTTGTAGTTTTTATAATTTCCTTTGTTATGGTCTTGTCGTCTTTTCTTTTTATGGATTGTGGCTAGTGGAATTTCTAATGATTTCTTGGATTTTCCTTTTATTTGTGTACTGGAGAATAATTCATTTTCTTGCAAAAGGTTATCCTGTATTTAAATTTGCAAAATTTAATAAAAGTAATTAATATAATAAAGAATTCAGTAGAAGAACATGGAAGTACCACATTTTAAACACCAACAGCATGTATAAATGCCAGTATTTGCCATTTTCTTGTGTAAGCAGCCACATACATGCATAAATGACCTCTTCTATAAATTTACAAGCATTAAAATACATGTGTGGTTTGCAAGGCACATACTTTCACCATGGGATGCATGTGAGTGGAGTTTGGGCAGAATGTGGATAGTGCAGGTATGCGTGTTGATTATAGAATGATAATTTACATAGATAGTAGTGAAAAGTAGGCATGGTCATTTACATTAGCTCTTGAGCTAGAATCAGTGATCGTGCTTTAATTTAAGGTGCATTCTCTGCCACTTAAGCTAGTATTTTATAAAAGCAAGTAGACTTACTTTCCCTGAAATTGACCACTAGTTGATCTGATCCATTGCTTTCTGCCTGGCTCAAATCTCCCTTTTAAATATTTTGGTCCTCCTTTGTACCCTAGTTAATCATAGTTCCATATCGTCCTGCTAGACCAGTCCAAACAAGTGGGTTCTCCTAGGACAAGCAGGATGAGTCAGCCACACTTGGTGACGTCATCCGACGGCGCCGAGACGGAAGTACTCTCCATAGCTCAGAAGGGCTTTTGCCCTTCTGAGCATGAGCCAACTGGCCGCACCCCCGGCCCGCCCCTAGCTAGCCAGTTTTAGTTCTTCCGCCTTGCCAGCAAGACGGACTTTGCTACTCTCCAAATCAAAATTAAATTCTCTCATTTACACGTATGTATTATCAGCTTTATTCAGATACCTATCCTCCAGATCAACGTGAGCTTGCTGTCCACGGGAAAGGTCTCCACCGGCGCGGCAGCCCAGGACGTGCCTAACAGGCCTCCGTCCCCGGCTAGCCCTCTACATACCTCCTTCTCCATATCTTGCAGCTGAGCTCCCATCCTCGGTCAGCATGCCTGGCTCAAGCAGTGAAGCGTCGCTGCCGCCGCCACACCTCTGCAGCCCGAGATGTGCCTCTTAGGCCTCCATCTCCAGCCGCAGTTCTCCGATGGATAGCTCCGCTCACGTAGCTGGAATTTCCCTCTGGGAACCCCCACGGTGCGGCTTCTACATTACTTGGGGCAAGAGTCGCTGCCGCCGCTACTCCTCTGCAGCCCGAGATGTGCCTCTGAGGCCTCCATCTCCAGCCGCAGTTCTCCGATGGATATCTCCGCTCCCGTAGCTGGAATCTCCCTCTGGGACTCCCGCCCATGGTGCGGCTTCTACGTTGGGGGCAAAGGGAAGTGAAGGACATCGTGCAGGAGACCTCCGGCTAAATACCTCCTTGTGCGGAGAGTTTGGTGATCCCGGTGAGTTCGGCGAGGCCTTCCTGTATCCCCATTACTGCAAGCCACGAGGCCCTCATGGCGGCGGCCATCTTGCAGACTACGTCACGGGCGAGGCTCCTCCCCCTCGGCGCCATTGGTCGGCGCAGATTCAGGCACAGCGGACACTCCCGTTGCTTCTTGGGCAATCCCCTCTCTCAGCGCCGTGGGATTCTCTTACGGAGGCTTCCCCCAGATAGGAGGGGCCCTCCTACGTCGGCGACGATGGCCCGTTACATCACGGCTCCGGGGTCCCCCCCCCCCCCCCGCGCGGCGCCATTGGCCGGCGCCAACCAATCTACGGCCGGACTTCTACGGGCCCCCCCCCCCAACCATACAGGGTTCGGCGCCGCTCCAGGCAGGATGGAGGCCTGATCGCCCTTCTTTCGTCTCTGCACAGTGCAGGACACGGTTCTTCGGCGCGGAGGCACTCCCCCAGAAAGGAGGGACACCTCCTCCGTCGGCATCGATGGATGGTTCTTCGGCGCTGAGTCGCCCCAGATTGGCCCGCTGCCATCACGGCCCCTCCTCTGAAGCGCCGGTGGTCAGCGCACATCGAAGTGAGTTCAGCCCTTCAGCGGACACTTATAAAACCCTGCTGGGTGTACATAAAGCAACCCAGAAAATTTGTGCATAGTAAAGAGCCAGTGTGAATGTGAGTGCAAAGGGTAATGGTGCATTTCCTCAGGGAAGAGGAGGCTCACACTTCCTACGAGGTGCGTAACGCTATTGCCTTCCCCACGGACACGGATGGAATGCTCCCCACGGCCACGGATGGGTTACCCTTGCCGCGGAGTCGCAGCTGTGTCCAGAGCCCCGATGATGACCATCTTGATGCAGCAGGTGGTCACTAATTCTGTTCCCATTGGAGGTCAAACGCCACTATGATGGCCACGGACATCCCTCAATCTAGCTAGCTCACGCTCGTGCTTCAAACAAGCGCACAGTCTCCCGCTTCCGGTGCGAAAAGCGGCACCCGCTCCTAGCAGCAGCGAATAAGGTCCTGTTCTGCTCTCGAGGCCCGATGCCCATCCACATGCAAGCGAGCGCAGCCAACTAGTTAGTCCTGCAGACTTGAACCAGGAGAATCAGGTTCAAATCTTGCTTATGCATTTAAGGGGTTCGGCCACCCCATTGCCTCGGTGGACAATGAACACTCCTGTACCTGAAGTAATTATAAATCAATATGTGGAACAGGCCTACCGGAGCGCTATTCATCAGCCTGAAACCACTTCTGCCTTCACAGGATACAGATGCGCCTTGTTATGAGCAGTCTGCCTCACATTTCCTTCGGCATCCACTCAGGTGGATAAGGGAGTGGAATCCCACCATAATACTTGATAACAGGCGGTTTATCAAACGCTTTGAACAAGGAACATGGCAGCGCTAACAGGACATAGGGTCATTCTGAGATCGCTGGGAGCAGAGCCACAGCACAATGGTTAAGACGCTGACCAATGATGCAGGGGCCATGAATTCAGTACTCAATGAAGACAGCGGGCTGAGGCATTACTTTAGGTAGAATGGGTTCCCAGCGAACATGGAGCCAGATGAGGCAAGAAACACAGGCTGAGGAGACTCTCAGCTGTGGATGCAGCCCCCTCTGAATGGATGAGGCTCAGTGCTCGCTTCGGCAGCACATATACTAAAATTGGGACGATACAGAGAAGATTAGCATGGCCCCTGCGCAAGGATGACACGCAAATTCGTGAAGCGTTCCATATAATGGCGGGCTGCTTTCATCACCACTACTCCAGCAACACCGATCCTTCGTACAGCGCTAAAAGGATGACCGTCGGCACACTCGATGAGTGGCCACAGTGTGGTGCAGTGCACAGAGCCAGTACCTCTAGGACCAGAGAGTCACAGGTCCAAGGCCCAGCTGGGGCTACCACCAATTCTGTCCACATACAAGTCTGGCACGACTGCCCTCATCAAGTCTTATCCCACCAGAGCCCTTCCAGGCCTTATCCCACCACATCCCTTCAGACCCCCGCTCCTTTGACTAGGCCCACCAGGACAGCGTTCCTATCAAGGGGCAGGGTGAATAAATCTCAAAAAAAAAAAAAAAAAAAAGAGAAGGGGGCAGGGATCCACAGGACCCTCTCGTATTACACCGTGCTCACACAACTATTGCAGCTGGAAGCTCTGGCATCGCAGTGCTTAATGCTGGTAGAAAGGTTGCTTAAGGTGGTCACTGCCCTGCGCTGATCCGGGTCGGTTGGAACGTCACCAACCCTTTCCCCTTAGGAATGCCTCCCAACCTTGCAAGTATGGTTTGGTCCATACTCAACCACTGTCACGCATGGTTGAACCGATACTCAACACCCCATAAGATGATGGGGACAACAGATAGAAGCGGGAACTCCAGTGACCAGTCTCTTCCTGTGAGTGGACACCCACTCCGCATTACAGAAAAAAAATAAAATATAATAAAATAAATAAATAAATAAATATATGATAGTATAACACTTAACACTCTAAGGTCTCAACATCTGAGGCAAGCATAGCCTCCAAAAATCAGACGGGGCCCGCCTTCCATCTCAGACACAACAGTCTCTCTGTCCCTGCAGCGCTTGTCATCTATGGACAATCGTCTGGGCTACCTCACTGGCTCCTGGGTGGTAGAAGGCACATGCGAATTACAACAGCTGTGGTTCCTAGCGAGGGGCGGGCATGCAGTTGAAGTGCACATCGACACCACAGCCCCATGACAGGTTTTTCTGCACCACTTGAGGGTCACTATCATCATCCTTAGTACCCGAGAAGGGTCAGGGTGGGTAGTTGACTCACAATTGGTACCTTGTTGCGGCCACAGTGTGGTACTCTACCCACAGCCAATGTGCCTTGGAGCTGCGTCACAAGTTCACGTCCCGCCCTGGACCAAGGGACCCGTGACACTACATACCAAGCCACTACGGGCATGACTGCTGAGTGCAAGTCTCGACACCAGCAAGGGGATCAGATAGGATCCCCCCCCTATGAACAATTAAAGGGCAGGCACCTATTGACTAGCATCAGGGATCAGTGTCCTGGCAGCATGCCGGGTTAAGGACTGAAGCACACCGGCAGAGTGCCGCAACTCCCACCCAGGGCAGTACCACTGAGAGACGCACCCTGAGGGGCTCTGCTCTCATCCACGTTGGGACCTAGGGAGAGCCGGCCGTCAGACTCTGCTCTCATACGGACCGCAGGTAGCATCTGAACCCAGGGCCTTCAGTCTCCTCCTTATATTAGAAGGCGGACCACCAATCTTCCTGGGGCAGACCGCTTTTGCCCTGCCCAATGTGCAGAACAGGAAAAACCTATGGTTCAAGATGGACAGAGCCCTGGCCATCTCAATCACACCGCCTAGGCTGCCCGGTGCTCCAGCAGCCCCAGCCCCACTACATGTCCTGCCTGCAGCGCTCTTAGTCCCATCTACAGTTCCCTCACCATATTGTCCTTCGCTTGTCCTTCGTATATGGGCACAATGCCCACTTACAGTGCTCCATTTGCAATAACAGCAGGGCTATCACTCTGAAATTGTCGACACTGAAAGGTCTCGCTCCTGAAAGTGCATTACCGACCGGTTCTCTGGCGGTGAAGTCCCGTCATTACAGCATGGGATGGTAGTAGTCTATGTGAAACTAGCCCAATCCGATCGCCAGGTGGTACTCTGACCTGACCGACTCGAGTCCCACAGAGCCTGGACGAGTCCCACAGAGCCTGGAGCAAGCACCAGCAACAAGATAGGTCCCTAAACCCCCGGCGACTGCGTTGGCCAGCCCAGGACCACCCCTACACTAATAAGTTGAACACTTAAGAAGTATGACTGTGGACAGCAGACAGCGGTTCAAAAGGCTTCATGATGTCATGCATGAACCGCCGGTGGAATCATCTCAGAACTGGGCGCACAGAACTCGCACACACACGAATTAGTGCAACAGCAACTAGGGCAGCAACTCCCTCGATCCCACTTGCTCCCAACCAGCCAAGGGCACAAGCAAGGGCTCAAACCACGACAACGGAATGCTCGGAAATCTCATTGCTCCAATGAGGCTATCTCCAACCTGCAGCGGTACCACCCCAAAGAGTCCATCACCAACCTGCGGCTGTGCCGCTCCGAGGAGTCCATCACCAAACGGAGGCCCGGAGTGTGCGGGGCCGCCATGCCCAATACCATTGCATTACACACTGTCCATACCTTCACAACATGGACAAACTCGTCGCCCGGCATGCGACTGGGCCACAGACTTACTCATGGCCGTTGTGGTCTTGAAGCCTCACTCACTTCGCTCTGTTGCCTTAGGACTCCACTCACTTCGCTCTCCGGATGCTGTTCATAGTGTCCTCCAGTGTCCTGTGCCGGTGCACGGTTCCTCCCTTTCAGCGGCAGCATTATACTGTTATCATTTGCATCACTCAGCTCTGCCACTGCATATGGGGCCCATAGGCTCGTGTGTCTGCTACGGCGCTTGCACGCATTGGGACTGCAGGTTACCGTATGCTCCTGTAATCTACTGGGCACAAGCTAGATATCGCTGCATGCTTGCACTGCATACACTATGTCTGCCGTCTGCAGGCATGCCATTGTCTACCCCGGCTGCACCAGTAGGAGTCTAGTACCCCGGCTTGGTAGCCCTTTCTAACGGTGCTGTTGCAGTTAGCAGTAACAGTAACAGTGCCATTACAGTTACCTCACAATAGCGATGCTGTTACGGTTAACCCTACCTCACGATATACTGTCACAAAGTCTCCCAGGGTACACCAGTAAGAAGCCATTCTCGGCTACTACCCCTTCTACCACAGCACTTGGTAGCTTGGGAGGCACCAAGTGTGGCTGACTCATCCTGCTTGTCCTAGGAGAAAACAACGTTACTTACCTGTAACAGGGTTCTCCGTGGACAGCAGGATAAGTCAGCCACACATACCCACCCACCTCCCCTGGGAAGGGGTCGGCCTCCGACCGGTGCCTGCCTCCTAGCGGCGAAGGCTCAGCTAGTGACGAACTGGCTAGCTAGGGGCGGGCCGGGGGTGCGGCCAGTTGGCTCATGCTCAGAAGGGCAAAAGCCCTTCTGAGCTATGGAGAGTACTTCCGTCTCGGCGCCGTCGGATGACGTCACCAAGTGTGGCTGACTTATCCTGCTGTCCACGGAGAACCCTGTTACAGGTAAGTAACGTTGTTTTTTGTTCCCTATTAGTAGATTGGTGAAAACAAAGAACCAGTGAAAAGCCCAGGTTTCAGTGACATCAATTCCATGCCTCTATCTGCCGCAGCCACCAGAGGGCTCTTCATTATTTTTTTTTATCTCCAGCAGATGGATTTTCCCCTCTGAAGAATTGAGAGGAAAAGATTGATTTAAATGCTGTGAAGTACCACCTTGAGGGTGACTCTCTTATTTGAGTTCGACGTGGGAGGCTCCACTAGACTGCAATCTTTTCAGTAGCCTTAGGAGGAGGGAAAATTGGTTCAGCTCCAAGCTATTACCCTGATAAGAGCCTGTTGAGCAGTCAGAAAAAAATTGTAAGGATCTGTAAGGATTTGAAAAGTTCAGCAGCCTCACACATCCTCAGTGTGTCATCTCCCTCCTCCTCTCCCCCCCCCCCCCCACTCTCTCCTGAAGATTGCAGAATGCTCTCAGAAGGATCTGTCTGCCAGCCATCTTAAAAGCAGTACCTGCAAAGCCAGGAAAACAGTTTCAGGAGAGTAGAGCTCAGTCTGGTACAGATATTCTGCCTGGGTCTCTCAGGGGTGAGTACCAAGACTTGACCTCATCATTGTCCTTGTTGGGGACTCCAATTCTGTCCATCTGGGGCACAATTTGGGGTAGACCACTGACGACCGTTGATGTGGTGTGGGGGGTTCCTGTCATTTTCTGCACGCATTACTAACATTTTTTCGTATTGTGCACCTGGCAGTCAAGCACTCCGTACACATGTTCTGCCCAAGCAGTTCCAACATGCTTTTCTACCCTAGCACCTCTAACATGTGTTGCTGTAATAGTACTGTTAATGCATGCCTTTTGGACCACTGTGATCTTAGCACGTGCTGTTGGGATACTTGCCATAACTCTGTCTTCTTCCAGGAAATGTATGACCTGTAGCAAGCAGGGTGCCTCCTCTCCAGCTTCTGGACTCTGCTCTTCTTTCATGGCAGCTTATGAGTCATCCATGGAGAGTTTGCTCCCCCTTTCTCAGCGGGGGGATATGGTTAGACCGGTCTTGCCTGCCTTAGGGCAGGAAATAGTGGATAGCGCTGTGGGTAAGGATAACCAGCCGATTGGAGGTTCCGGCAACCGTGCTGCTCCTAGACTGAATGGAAAAATCTGTCGACTGAATGGAAGTGTCTGTCTTTTTGCAGATGACATGAAAATTTGCAGTAAAGTGGACTCTCCTGAGGGAGTGGATAACATGAGGAAAGATCTACAAAAGCTGGAAGAATGGTCTAATGCTTGGCAGTTAAGATTTAATGTGAAGAAGTGCAGTGTCATGCACTTGAGAAGCAGAAATCCAAGGGCAATGTATGCGATAGGGGGCGAGAGGTTGATGTGCACGGACCAGAAGGACCTTGGTGTGATTATTTCTGAGGATCTCAAGGTGGCAATACAGTGCGACAAGGCAGTGGCAAAAGCCAGGAGGATATTGGGTTGCATACAAAGAGGAATTACCAGACTGGAAACGTTTTAGAGGAAGGTGACCAAAATGATTTGGAGCCTGCGTCGGAAGCCTTATGAGAAGAGACTTGAAGACCTCCACTCTTGAGGAGAGGAGGGATGGGGAGATATGATTCAGACCTTTAAATACTTAGAGAAATAATGAACAAACAAATCTCTTCCAAAGACGGGGAAGCTGTAAAACTAGAGGGCATAACATGAAGCTGCAAGGTGGTAAATTGAAAGGCAATGTCAGGAAATATTTTTTCACTGAAAGGGTGGTGGATGCTTGGAATCGTATGGCACCTCCTTTCCTTTAAGAGATTTAAGCACCTATAAAGCTACAAATATCCAAGGGATGGATGGGTGTCGGGGAGGGAGGGAAAGAAAGAAGATTTATTACATTGAACATTTGTTAAAGGTTTGTTAAAGGTTAAATTAACTGAACACATCATAACTATTTACATCAAACTTAACTGACTGTGGCATGAGTATATGAAGAGTTATGTTGGTGCTACAGAGGTTTCCGGTGCGGATCTGATAAATGTGGGTGGGGGGGGTAGTTCAGAATCTGTCGAAGTGTTCCAAGAAGAGGGTGACATAGTAACATAGCATATGACGGCAGATAAAGACCAGTATGGTCCATCTAGTCTGCCCAGCAAGGCAGCAAGAGTAGGTGTGCCTGCTGCTCCGTGCATGTCACCCTTCCCCATGCTTTTGTTTAGGGGTTTACCCACCGCTCCGTGTAGGTCACCCCTATTTGCTAAAATATAAGAGATAGTTATGTTTATTTTGATTTTATCCTGTTGCTATAAAGGGATCCACTGTGTCTGTCCCATGTCATTTTGAATTCTGCCACTGTATTTGCCCCCACAACTTCCATCAGGAAGGTATTCCAAGCATCCACCACCCTTTCAGTGAAAAGGTATTTCCTGACATTGCCTCTCAGTTTACCCCCATGCAGCTTCATGTTATGCCCTCTAATTTTACAGCTTCCCTGTTTTTGGAAGAGGTTTGTTTGTTCATTAATACTCTATTTAAAGGTCTGAATCATATCTCCCCTGTCCCTCCTCTCCACCAGTGTACATATTTAGGTCTTCAAGTCTCTTCTCATAAGTCTTCTGACGCAGGCTTCAAATCATTTTGGTCACCTTCCTCTGAACGGTTTCCAGCCTTTTTTAATGTCCTTTGCAAGATATGAAAAGGGTGGTTTTTAACTTACACCGGAATTCGATGAGGTCTGTGAGGGCATTCCAGATGAGTGGGGCATAGAATGAGAAGGCTCTGTTGCAAGTTGTATTGTTGGATTTGGTAAAAGTAGCTGGGAACAGAGAGGAGGTTGTTATTGGTCGAACGTGTTGATCTCTTGTGGAGTGGTTGTTGAAGAAGGGGACAGAGGATGTTTGCAGAGAGTCGGTGGATGATTTTGAATATGGTTAGAGCTACTTTGTACTTGATTCTCATTTGAATGGGGAGCCAGTGTAGGACTTTCAGAGTGGGAGTGATGTACTCTCGTGGGCCCGTGCCAGTGATTATTCTGGCTGCGTAGTTTTGGGCAATCTGTAAGGGTAATAACGTGGCTTTAGGGAAGCCCTGGTAAATTATTTATGCATAGTCTAGGATGAGAGTGATGAAGGCTTGGTATATGTTCCTGAAATCATTGGGGTCTAGAAGTGGGCAGAGGTATCGTAGAGCTCATTTTAACGTATGCTGTCTTGGTAGTTTGTTTAATGTGATGTTGGAAGTTGAGGTGATAGTCCAGTGTGACGCCTAGGTATTTTATGAATTGTTTGACCTGTAGGGTGTGGTTGGCCAGCTTGATTGCAGATGGTGGGGTAAAGGATGGATGTTTGGAGATGACTTCTTCCATTTTGCTGGGGTTGGTATCCATGTTGTGGCCGTTGAGTCAATATAGCAGCAACATTAGCCTGGACCTGGATTGGTAAAGAATGTACTTGCCATACCAGCACTTCTCCAAGTTGCACAATCACCAACCAAATGGCCTCCAGTGTAAACTGCTCCAGTCGAGCCAAGTAAAATGCAGAAGGAAGATCTCTCAGTGCATCACTAACAGCAGTGGACCAGACTACAGACATTGCAGTGCATCACTAACAGCAGTGCATCACTAACAGCAGTGGACCAGACTACAGACATTGATCCACGGCAGCAGAATCCTCTATCACCACAACTCTGTTCCTCTGGGTGCACATTGAAATGAGAATGACCCTGTAGAGTCTAAGGTATCCTGCATCACATCTGGATATCTGCGCCCAAAGAGATGCTGGTGAGCGTGTCTCAACAACATAGACCTCCTGTAGAGGGTATGGGCCAGCTGCCGCGCACACCACCTTTGGGGTCTCCACTGCTCAGGAGAGGAAAAGTAGAAGCCAGAGTAGGACACAGTCTCCCAACTCCAATGCTGAAGCAGCCAGGCACATCTCTCCTGACTGAACAATAGACTACCGCTCCAAATGCACCAGAAATGTATCCAAAGGACCAGAAGCTAGAGGTAATCTGGAGGAAAGCTTTAGGGCAGGTGAGGGTGCTTGCCCAATTTAGCCTCTTTCCCATTAGAAAGGAAGTGCACACTCAGCCTGCCATCCGCTATCTTGGAACCTCTGTACTTCATCCACATCAGACATCCGAATCTAAGCCACAGTCCAGATCTCAGACAAATCCCAGTTGATCCCCATCTCCAAGGGGTGCCCTTTCTGGGGATGCTTAGCCATAGGCAATCGAACAGGGATTCCACTCTCAGCCTGCCCCTCAACAAGACTGTGCTCAGGGGAACCCACAGGCCACAAGGTCTGAATTCCCATGCCAGAATGACCAGGCCTGTTGTAAAAAGGAAAAGAATTCTGGAGAGGACAATCCTGACTCTGGAAGCTCGCCTCACGGAAATGATTCCTCTACACTAGGTGATATAGTCATTGTCAACTCCCTAGGAGGTCTAGTAACATAGTAAATGACAGCAGATAAAGACCAGTATGGTCCATCTAGTCTACCCAGTAAGATGGCAAGAGTAGGTGCACCTGCCACTCTGTGCAGGCCACCCCTCCCCATGTCTTTGTTTAGGGGTGAACCCACCACTCCGTGTAGGACACCCCTGTTTGTTGAGAAATTAGATAGTTAAGTTTATTTTGATTTTATCCTGTTGCTGTAAAGGGGATCCACTGTGTCTGTCCCGTGCCATTTTGAATTCTGTCACTGTATTTGCCCCCACCACTTCCATCGGGAGGGCATTCCAAGCATCCACCACCCTTTCAGTGAAAAAGTATTTCCTGACATTGCCTTTTAGTTTACCCCCTTGCAGCTTCATGTTATGCCCTCTAGTTTTACAGCTTCCCCGTCTTTGGAAGAGATTTGTTTGTTCATTATTTCTCTTTAAGTATTTAAAGGTCTGAATCATATCTCCCCATCCCTCCTCTCCTCAAGAGTGGAGGTCTTCAAGTCTCTTCTCATAAGGCTTCTGATGCAGGCTCCAAATCATTTTGGTCACCTTCCTCTGAAACGTTTCCAGTCTTTTTACATCCTTTGCAAGATATAGTCTCCAAAACTGAACACAGTATTCCAAGTGAGGCCTCAACAGTGAATTATAAAGTGGCATTAGTACCTCTTCCTTTCTGCTGGTAATTCCTCTTTGTATGCAACCCAACGGCGCTCGGGGCTATGCGACCTGGCCCTGGAGGAACCAAATGCATCCACCGACGCTGCCCTCGCGGGTTTCTTCTTCTTGCGATGCTCACGCAAGGGAGAGACCCACTCTCAGAGGAACCCCGACGATGCTCGGCATCGGAGTCCCGAGACGTCGAGGCCTCTGACGAAGTCCGGGCACGTCCGGACGCAGAGTCAGAGAAGATTCTTTCTTTTTGGTGCTGCCGGCTCCTCAATGCCTTCGAGGACATTTTCCCACACAGGCCACAGATCATTGGGTCATGATCGTATTCATTTTCAGGTGCAGCTGTTTATCTCATCAGGCATACATTAGGGACCTGTGATTAATTAAGCTTCAGGTGAATAAAGTACATTAGACATATTAGGTGTAGTTTTATTAGTATTAGTATCCCTAGCAACCCTTAGTAAGTAAAGAACTTAAATATCTAAACACAACCTTAAAACTAAGATGCAGACAGCAGTCCACAAGCGAGATGGGGGTTTTCCAGTCTTTTGCATCAAGTGTCACATGTATGATTTTCTCCCAGTTGATGAGGGGTTTTACGGGTGCAAGGAGCTCTTTACTCTCAGGCAATGAGTCAAGAGGCTAGAGTAGCAGACTTGGAGGGCATAAGGAAGACGGAGAGGTACATAGATGGGACCTACAGGGATATAGTCCTGAAGTCCTACCTCCAGTCTGGCAGTATCCCTGTTTCCATGGAGGAGAGAGGTCACGTGATAGGAGAGCAGCACCCTGGTGTGGCAGGAAGTGATCCTGTAGCTAGGACCTGTCGTCCAGGTGATGTAAAACACTCTCGTACTGAGGTTTCTCAAGGGCCATGTGCCCACGAGGGAAGGGTTAGCTGTTATAGTTGGTGATTCGATCATTAGGCATGTAGATAGCTGGATGGCTGGTGGACATGAGGATCGCCTGGTAACATGCCTGCCTGGTGCAAAAGTAGCGGCCCTCGCGCACCACCGAGACAAGGTCTTAGATAGTCCTGGGGAGGAATATGCTGTCTTGCTACATGTAGGTACCAATGACATAGGGAAGTGTGGTAGGGAGGTTCTGGAGACTAAATTTAGGCTTTTAGATAGGAAGTTGAAATCCAGTACTTCCAGGGTAGCATTCTCCAAAATGCTTCCCATTCCACTCGCAGGATCCAAAAGGCAGGCAGAGCTCCAGAGTCTCAATGTGTGGATGAGACAATGGTGCAAGGATGAGGGTTTTGGATTTGTTAGAAACTGGGGAACATTATGGGGAAAGGAGAGGCTCTTCCAAAGGGATGGGCTCCACCTTAACCGGAACGGAACCAGGCTGCGGGCATTAACCTTTAAAAAGGAGAGAGAGCAGCTTTTAAACTAGATAATAGGGAAAAGCCGACAGTCGCCCAAGAGCACCATGGTTCGGAACAATGTATCCTTGAAGGATACTAGCAAATGAATGAAATTAGGCAGTAGAGATGTTCCAATAAAGACAAAAGTAGCCCTTGAGTACAGAGCAGACTGAGATTAAAGATTCCGAATTACCCCTGTCTACCAATAGCCAGATTAATATGAATAAAATACAGCCTCTAAAATGCTTGTATGCTAATGCTTTGAAGTCTAAAACATAAGATGGGAGAGTTAGAATATATAGCACTAAATGAGAGGTTAGATATGATTGGTATCTCAGAGATATGGTGGAAGGAGGACAACCAGTGGGACACTGTGTTACCTGGGTACAAACTTATATCGTAATGATAGAGAAGATCACATTGGTGGAGGGGTTGTGCTCTGTTAGAGAGGGCATTGAGTCACACAGGATTAAAATTTTGCAGGAAACAAAATTCACTATAGAATCTCTATGGATTGAAATTCCATGTAAAAAGGGGAAAGGCGATGGAAATGCGGGTGTACTATTGACCGCCTGGCCAGAAGGAGGATGGCCAATGTAACGCCCATTTTTAAAAGGGTTTCCGGGGTGATCCAGGAAACTACAGCCCAGTGAGCCTGACATCACTACCAGGAAAAATGGTGGAAACCATTATAAAGAACAAAATTACTGAACATGTAGATAGTCACGGCTTAATGAGAGACAGCCAAGATGGCTTTCGCCAAGGAAGGTCTTGTCTTACTAATCTGTTATGTTTTTTGAAGGTGTGAATAAGCAGGTAGACAAAGGTGAGTTTGTTGATATAGTGTTTCTCCAGAACCAAGCAGGAAATCAGTCCTCACATATGGGTGACGTCGGCGCCGACGGAGCCCCCATGCGGAGCATTTCCCCAGCTTTCAAAGAAAGCCTTTGGGAATGCAGCGCACATGTGCGGTACCCTTCCCGCCCAAGGGTGCCATCTTGCTCAGTCTTTTTTCCGTGGAGCCCGACGGACGTGTTTCGTTTTCACCCAAGGAAAAAGTTGATTTTTCGGCTTGGACCCGTGTTTTCTTCGGTTCGACGCCGGTTTCCCTTTCCCGTCTGGGCCCGGAACGCCGGTATCGAGCTTGGACTTCATTTTTCGGTTTTTGTCCTTAGTGACTAGCGTATGCGCCTTTTTTCTATTTTTCAATGGCAGCCCTGTCGTTTGACCTCGCAGGGCCCTTTTTCCCCCGATGGCTGCCAGCGGGTTTAAAAAGTGTGATCAGTGTAAGAAACTTATGTCTCTCACCGACACACATGACTGCTGCCTCCACTGCCTCGGGCCCGATCATGACCCGATGATCTGTGGCCTGTGTGGGAAAATGTTCTCGAAGGCACCGAGGAGCCGGCAGCACCAAAAAGAAAGAATCTTCTCTGACTCTGCATCCAGACGGGCCCGGACTTCGTCAGAGGCCTCGACGTCTCGGGACTCCGATCCTGAGCATCGTCTGGGTTCCTCTGAGAGTGGGTCTCCCTTGCGTGAGCATCGCAAGAAGAAGAAACCCGCGAGGGCGTCGTCGGTGGATGCACTTGGTTCCTCCAGGGCCAGGTCGCATAGCCCCGAGCGCCGTCCCGGGTCTTCGGAGTCGGAGCGGCCTGCTAAACAACCTTGTGTAGACACGGAGTCCCCGGATCACGTGAGTACTGTAGTCCTTGTGGACTCTCCTCTGGGGGAGCCCACCTCGGGCCCAACGCCGTCGGGGCCCGATTCGGGGGCTGCTGAGTCTCCTGAGCTCGGACTAAGGTTGACGGCCATGGAGAGCAGCTTGGCTGCCTTCATGGAGCAGCAGCGGGCACTGATCGCCGTTCTCACCGGTGCATCTGCCCCGACCACCGGGACATCGACGTCCAAGTCAACCCCGGAGGCCGAGCCGATCCTCGAGTCCATGCGCTCTCGAGTCGATTCTCGGCCAAGGTCTCCCTTGGCCTCCCGTTCGGGACCGAGGTCGTCGACGCCGGTACCCTCAGCGTCGGGGCGAATGGCATCGGTGCCTACCTGACCGGAGCCGCTCGATTCCTCCTCCGAGGGGTCGGGCTGGGAAATGGAAGATGATGAGTCCCCTGACACATTTCGGACCTGGTGTGTCCCTTCGGACTCACCGGAGTCCGAGCCTCGGAGACGGTCCCCCCCCCCCCCCCCCCAGAGGACACCCGGTTCTCGGACTTCGTGCGGGATATGGCCAAGGCTTTGGTCTTCCCCATGGATCCCGAGGAGGAGCCTCTCCCCCCAAGGAGGCCTTTACTGTACCGTTTCCTCCGATGCTGGAACGGTTGCTCTTCCGCATGTGGGAGGCACCGGCCTCGACGCCGGTACTGAGCAAGCGGGTCGATTCCATCTATCGAGTCCGCAAGAGCCCCGGGTTCCAAAAGGCACAGCTACCGCACCACTCCCATGGTTGTGGAATCGGCCATGCATCGTCTGTAGAGTCAGAAGATGCACTCCTTGGTGCCTCCCGGCCGGGAGGCCTGGAACTTGGATGCCCTCGGTAGAAAGTGCTTCCAGGGCTCAATGCTTGCTTGCAGTGTCCAGACCTACCAGCTGAGAAGTGTAAGGTGGAACAGGTTTTAATTGACCCCTACGCGTTTCGGCCGTAGCCTTCTTCAGGGGGCACACAGCTAAATAAAACAATAAATATTTAATACAAAATAGATCAGTATAAAATAACACATTTAAATCATCAAAATACATGAATAATAAAAACATGTAATGTAAACAATTGAAAAAATAAGACCTAACTGGTACTAATATAAAAATATCCATAAAAAGTAATAAACATATATGTGTTATGAATAAATTATATATAAAACCAAAACGCAGAGTGGAAAGAAAACACATAAATACACTAAAAACTGACAGGCACGTGTAAAATAAATGAACTTCATGGTAGTCACTAAATGTATGAATTTAGACAAATTGCCTTTGATACAGCATAATATTAATTGTATACATGCAATCCTATACATGAACTCAATCTTCTAGCAACCTTAGAACCGAAGGAGGGAGGGGGGTGGGGAAAAAGGAGCAGTTGCTCCTCTTTGTGTTGCTCCAGACCTACCAGCTGTACATGGGCATGTACCTTCGAGACCTGGCAAAGGAGATTGCCGGGTTCTCTGCTGGTCTCTTCGAGGAACCTTTGTAGAGGTTCAAGGCCCTGTCATCGGGGATCCGGGAATGCTCAAAGCTTATCTCTTGAACAGCCTATGATGGCTTTGAGGCTTCGGCCCAAGTAGCCGCGGCCGGCATCGGTGCACGCCGTCAGGCTTGGCTACAGTCATCGGACCTCGAGCCATGGGTGCAGGACAAGTTGGTCAATGTCCCCTGCCGAGGTGAAAACCTCTTTGGCAAGCCCATGGCTGAAAAGGCTGCAGAACTCGAGTCAGAGACTCTCACCCGGACTAGGCTGTCCAGGAAAACCTCTGCCCCTTCTCTGAAGAAGAAGGGCTTGGGGAAAAAAGACCTTTTACCCGAGGAAGTCATCTGCCTACAAATCATACCCTCACTTTCAGGCCTCCCCAACAGGGTCAGCAGGCCAAGGGGCAGGGACATGGGCCCCGTAGGCAGAAAACCCCCAAGCCACCAGCTCCGGCTCCTGCACAGCAGGGAGCTGGGTTTTGACTCCAGTGGCATAGCCTCTCCTCCTCAGCTGGCCCATCTCAGCACAGGAGGCCGGCTGACCCTGTATGCCCACAGATGGTCAGCCGTAACAAGGGATACCTGGGTGTTAAGCATAGTCCAAAGAGGCTATCTCCTCCACTTCCACCAGGTACCTCCCTCCTACTTTCCAGGGGAGCCTCCAAGACTCCCTCTGCACAGGGACTTACTCCTGCAGGAGTTGGCAGGTCTTCTAAAGGAGCAGGCGGTGGAACCGGTGCCCCACCACCTGAGAGGTCAAGGCTTCTATTCCAGGTACTTTCTGGTACCAAAAAGGACAGGAGGCCTCAGGCCCATCCTAGATGTGCGCAATCTCAACAAGTTCCTAGAGAGGGAAAAGTTCAAGATGCTTACCCTTGGAATCCTGCTGCCCTACCTCCAGCAGGGAGATTGGCTATGCTCCTTAGACCTAAAGGATGCGTATACTCACATCCTTATTCATCCAGACCACAGACAATATCTCCGATTTGTAGTGGGAGGAAACCATTACCAGTACAGGGTGCTCCCTTTTGGCCTAACCTCCGCCCCCAGGGTTTTCACCAAGTGCCTGGCGGTGGTGGCGGCCTATCTCAGAGTTCAAGGACGCTTTGTCTTTCCATACCTGGTCGACTGGCTCATCAGGGGTCAGTCTCCTCAGGAAACCAATCAAGCCACCCTCCGTACTGTGTCTCTTCTCCAGCATCTGGGATTTGTCATAAACTTCGCAAAGTCCGCTTTGCGCCCCTCACAAAACATGGTGTTCATAGGATCAAGACTAGAAACCCTTCAAGCGAAGGCCTTTTTACCCATGGACAGGGCCAACAGACTGATGGATCTGGCCAGACAGTTCCACAGCAATTCTCTAGTCTCCGCCAGACAATACCTGCGGCTCTTAGGCCACATGGCATCCACAGTCTATGTAACTCCAAATGCCCGTCTGCACATGAGGCCCGCTCAGTGGGGCCTAAGGACTCAGTGGGTGCAGGCCACAGGAAACCTGACAGACAAAGTGAGGGTGTCCAATCTGCTGGCAGATTCTCGGCAGTGGTGGCTTCATCTTCCGAATCTACTGCAGGGGGTGCCGTTTCAAGCCCCTACACACTCTCAAGTGCTGACAACCGATGCTTCTCTTCAAGGTTGGGGTGCACATTGCCAAGGAGCATGCACTCAAGGCCTGTGGTCTCCTTGGAAAGCCACACAGCAAATCAATTTCCTAGAGCTCAGAGCAATCCGCTTAGCCCTGCGGACTTTCCCTCATGCCCTCTCTCAGCAGTCTGTCTTAGTTCAGACGGACAATCAAGTTGCTATGTTCTATGTGAACAAGCAAGGAGGCACAGGGTCCCGACGACTTTGTCAGGAAGCACAGGACCTGTGCTCCTGGGCAGTCAAGCATGGCATACTTCTCAAGGTGGTCTATCTCCCTGGACAGGAGAATTACCTGGCAGACAAGTTGAGCAGGATCCTACAGCCACACGAATGTTAGTTGAATCCTCCAGTAGTTCAACAGATCTTCCTAAGATGGGGTCTTCCCACCATGGATCTGTTTGCCAGTCCACTGAACCATCAACTTCCCAGGTTCTGCTCCAGACAACCGCATCCTCTCAGAGTAGCAGCGGATGCATTTCTCATACCATGGTCTACAGGCCTCCTATATGCGTTTCCTTCCATGCCTCTAGTGCCCAAAACACTGTTCAAAGTGATTCGGGACAAGGCCTCGGTGATCCTGGTAGCCCCCAGATGGCCAAGGCAACCGTGGTTCCCACTTCTTTTACAGTTAGTGATGGACGCTCCTCTTCCTCTGGGGATGCAACCGGATCTCCTGTCTCGGGAGCAGGGATCTCTCTTACACCCCAATCTCCAGTCCCTCAATCTGATGGCCTGGCTGCTGAAAGGGTAGTTCTAGCACCCTTACTGCTGCCTAGGGAAGTGGAGGACGTGGTCTTGGCCTCTAGGAGGCAGTCCACTCGGAAGTCATATGCTCTTAAGTGGCGTAGGTTCTCCACCTGGTGTGCCCAGCACAAGGAGGATCCTTTCTCATGCCTGGTACCAGTGGTGCTGCAGTATTTGCTGCACCTGTCCCATCTAGGCCTTAAATCAAATTCTGTTAGGGTCCATCTCAGTGCTCTCTCAGCGCACCACTTACCGGTGGAGGGTCGGTCTCTCTCAAGCCACCCTTTGGTAGCTCACTTCCTCAGAGGCCTGCTTTTGCTTAAACCTCCAGTTCATCCACCTGCCCCTGAGTGGGATTTGAATGTGGTCTTGCAACAACTTACTTGCCCACCATTTGAGCCTATGGCTACTTGTCCTTTGCGCTTTCTTTCCTGGAAAGCGTTGTTTTTGGTAGCTCTCACCTCAGCAAGGCGAGTAAGTGAGCTTCAAGCACTGGTGTCAGAGGCACCATACACTAGGTTCTATAGGAACAGAGTAGTCTTACGGACTCACCCTAAGTTCCTTCCTAAGGTTGTCTCCTCCTTCCACCTCAATCAGGAGGTGGTTCTTCCAACTTTCTTTCCCAGACTGCTTGCCGGCCAGGCTGAGATGGTCTTGCATATCCTGGACTGTAGGAGGGCGTTGTCCTTCTACCTTGACCGTACGCAGGGGCACCAAAGGGCTGTTCAGCTCTTCTATTTTGACCCTAATAAGTTGGGGTTGCCTGTCTCCAAGCGTACCCTGTCCATTTGGGTAGCAGACTGTATCGCCTGGGCGTACAGGGCAGCCGGCCTCTCCTTGCAGGGTCGAGTCACGGCTCACCGTGTCAGGGCGAAGGCTGTGTTAGTGGCTCATCTCCTCTCTGTTCCGTTGGCAGACATCTGCCGGGCCGCTACTTGGTCTTCAAGCCAGACTTTTGCGGCTCACTACTGCCTTGAGAGGGAGTCCCGCAGGGACAGTGCTTTCGGGCAAGCAGTGCTTCATAATCTCTTTGAGGTATAGGCAACTCCTACTCTCCGGCCCTGGTGTTGGGCTACCATTCGGGGTCGTTCTCAGAGAAGATTCTTTTCACACATGCTGGCTCTAGAGGGAGCTCATTTTTTCAGCTTTGGGTCCCCGTAGCCTTAAGCTGGGGAGTCCCATATGTGAGGACTGATTTCCTGCTTGGTCCTGGAGAAAGCGTAGTTACTCACCTGTAACAGGTGTTCTCCAGGAGCAGCAGGAATCAGTCCTCACAACCCTTCCTCCTCCCCTGGATTTGCAGTCATATACTTCATTTTGATTTTTTTCTGTCTTTTACCTATGTCATCCTGAGCAAGATGGCATCCTTGGGTGGGAAGGGGACCGCGCATGTGCGCTGCATTCCCAAAGGCTTTCTTTGAAAGCTGGGGAAATGCTCCACATGGGGGCTCCGTTGGCGCCGACGTCACCCATATGTGAGGACTGATTCCTGCTGCTCCTGGAGAACACCTGTTACAGGTGAATAACTACGCTATCTGGACTTTCAGAAAGCCTTTGACAAGTCATGGGATAGGAGGCAGTGTACTATTGTGGATCAGGAACTGGTTAAAAGATAGAAAGCAGAGGGTAGTACTAAATGTGGAGTGGAGGGAGTGGAGGAGTGGCCTAGTGGTTGGGGCAAGGTACTTCAGGCCGGAAGGTCGGGGGTTCAAATCCCACTAGAGGACAGCAACCTTGGGCCGGAAGGACTGGGGTTTCTAGTCCCACAGGTGCTCTTTCTGGTCTTGGGCAAGCCACTTAACCCTCCATAGCCCATGTTCCCTGTAAAATAGTTATCTCCAAGTTATATTGCCCTGTTCAATGTAATTCCAGTTTGTTCAATGTAAACCGCACTGATGCAGAATAGCGCGGTATATAAGAGAATGTAAATAAATAAATAAATGACCAATTTTCCCAATGGAGAAAGGTGAATAGTTGAGTACCCCAGGGATCTGTGCTGGTTTTGCTGCTTTTTATTCATAAATGACCTGGAAATGGGAATAACGAGTGAGGTTATCAAATTTGCAGATGAGACAAAACTATTTAAAGTTGTTAAAATTCATGAGGATTGTGGAAAATTGCAAGAGGATCTTGATAAATTGGAAGACTGGGCATCCAAATGGCAGATGAAATTTAATGTGGACAAGTGTAAAGTTATGCACCTTGGAAAGAAAAACCAAAAATATGGTTACATGATGCAAGGTTCCACATTAGGAACCATCACCCAGGAAAATGTTTTAGGCGTCATTGTGGATAACATGTTAAAACCCTCTGCACAGTGTGCAGCAGCGGCCAAGAGAGCAAATAGAATGCTAAGTATCAAAAGAAAAGGAATGGAGAATAAAATGAAGGATATTATAATGCCTCTGTATCGTTCCATGGTGCGACTGCACCTTGAATATTGTGTGCAATTCTGGTCGCTGTATCTTAAAAAGGATATAGTGTTAGAAAATGTACAGAGAAGAGCCACCAAAATGGTAAAGGGGATGGAAGGAAATCCCTATGAAGAGAGGCTAAAAAGGTTAGGACTCTTCAAACTTGAAAAGAGATGGCTGAGGGGAGATATGATAGAGGTTTATAAATTAATGAATGTAATGTAATGAGTAAACGTAGATCAATTGTTTACGCCATCGAAATATAGAAAGACTAGAGGGCATGCAATGAAGTTACACGGTAACCTATTTAAGACTAAAAAGAGAAAATAGTTTTTCTCTCAACGTGTAATCAAACTCTGGAATTTGCTACTGGAGGATGTAATAAAAGCTCTTAGTGTAGTTGGGTTTAAAAAAGGTTTGGAGAAGTTTCTGGAGGAAAGGTCCATAAACCATTATTAAAGTGGACCCAGAATATCCATTGATTGCCCCAATACAAGCATTGTGGAACCTGTGTCTCTTGGGGAAATTGCTAGGTACTTGTGACCTAAATTGGCCACTGTTGGAAACAGGATACTGGGCTTGATGGACCTTGATCTGACCCAGTATGGGATATCTTATGTTCTTAATGTAAAAGTTTTAGTTTATTGTCTTATGTAAACTGACGTGGATTGTAGATACAGCGGTATAAAAATGCTGCTATATAAATAAAATGAAAAATAAATAAATGCTGAGAACTTATCTAGCTTGTAGACTTCTTTGACTAACCTTACAGCACATACTATATGTTTGGAGGGACACACTGATTCCTTTGTAAAACACATCACAGCTTTGAAGTTTAAGATAGAGCAGTTGGAAAATAATTCCCGTTCTGATAATTTAAGCCTTATAAATTTCTCTAAGTCTCCTATAATTTCTGCAAAGGAAATGTTTAAAATGTACCTTATTGAGGCTGTGGGAGTGCCCCCAGAGTCTCATAAGCCAGTGATCAAAGTATACTGTCTTCTTACTATAAAGAAGTCTCCTGATGTGATCAAAGTTCTATGTCTTCAGCAGTTGACTCCCTGAATATTTCAGCTATTTTGTAAAATCCTGCTATTGAGCCAGTGATTCCGGCTACTCTCCTAGTCACTTTTACCTTGATTTCTGATTAAGATGGGCTTTTAAAAATAGTTTTTAGGAAGTGGAACACTCCCTTTAAAGATTTACTGTTAAAAGGTTTTCCAGATCTGGATAGGGATCCTACTCCACGATGGGGTCCTGCAGTTGGGTGGACTAGTGTTCCTCCAATATCCATGTAAATGTTTAGTGAAGTTGCAGTCCATTTCATATGTTTTTTTGGAGCCATAACTGCTAGCTTTCATCAAAGCTCATCGTCTGGCTGTTGCAGAGCTTCTCTGTGAATAATATTAGGCTGTTATTACTTGCCATATTTCCTTGCATTTTTTGTTTGTGTTTTATTTTCCTTTCTGTCCTGCAACCTTCTGTATAGTGGGCTTGAGAAGGGGCAGGTTTTCTTGTTATATTCCTATTGTAATTACTTTTGGTACTTGGGGTTCCGAGTTTGTTTCATGTATCCCTTATTTTCTTACAAGCTTGATTATGCTTGTAATTAATTGAATTCATAAATAAATACATTTTTAAAAAAGTACTCTTTTCTTCAGAGGATTGTGAAGAGGCTGATGTTATCCACCTGTTTCTGGAGGAGGAACTGGAGGCATTGATTCCCAGGGTCTTATCCACCTTGAGCTTGATGGATGCTCCAGGCACGGAGCAGGAACCGAAGATGCATCCACTCCTGCAAGAGGTGTGGAAATCCACTACAGTCTTCCCATTCCCAAAGGTGCTCAAGAGCCTGTTCCAGTTGGAATGGGATTCCCCCGACTTCCCTGCCTAAGGGGCTAAGGGTGTATAAGATGCACAGTCTCCCGGAGAGGGAGTACGTTGTGTGGTATGTTATTTCCAAGATGGATGCACAGATCTCGGTGGTTACCAGACGAACCCTATTCCTGTGGAAGGAGGATCTGCCTTAAAGAATACTCTGAACCGAAAGGTGGATTCGTGTTGAATAGCAGCTGCTATTCTTCAGTTGGCAGTATGCGCAGGCCTGATATCTGGAGCCTTGCCCCAGTGGATTCAGTCTCTTCCACCAGATGATTCTACCCCTCTTTTGGAGTTAGCACGGCCTTCCTTTCTGGTGCCACATATGGCCTGGTACGTCTAGCGATCAGGTTTGTGCATTCTCGTCAGTGACATGATGTTGGGTTGATTCTGACATGAGGGGCAGTCTCATCTTCCAAAGCCCGGTGCCCATCTGGCCTTAGAAGGACGCTTTTGTTGGATTCAACTTGGAGAAGCTAGTGAAGGACCTGGGTGAGACAAAAACGTACTTCCTTCTGAAGGACAAGTCCCGTGGGCCTGTGAAGTGGGTAAGAGCCCTTTTTCCATCAGCCTGCACTCGCTCCTTGCAGGCACGCTGATCAGTCTCCCTGGGTCTCGAACTCCCATCACTACTGGCCTAGTAAACCTTTCTTTTCCTCTGCTTTATGGACTTTGGGCTGGTTCAAAGTTCTTTCGTGAAGCACTTGGGCACAGGGACCCAGTCCCATCCAGAGGAGGACCTTCCCGAGCTGCCAGTGAAAATTGGGTACCCATTCCCTGATTCCTCCAGTTGGGGGTAGGCTTTGCCTCATCATTGAGGAATGGGCCTGTGTCACCAAGGATCGCTGAGTGCTAGTCCCTATTAAGGATGGCTATTTCCTGAAATGAAAAGAGCCAATCCTGGCCGTCTTTGTCTTCTCCCCTTGTATGCTTGAGATCAGCAAGGCCGCTATGCGGATCACCTTGGACAAGTTACCTGGACAATCGGGGCAAGGGCATGTATTCCTTCTGTTTTGTGGTGCCGACATGGAAGGAACATTCCAGCCCATTCTGGACTTCAAGTGTGTCAATAAGCGTTTGCATGTCATGCGCTTTGGATAGAAACTTTACAATCCATGATTCAAGCGGTGTGCTGAGGGATTTCCTGACATCTCTGGATTTGACTAAGGTGTATCTTCATATCCTGATCCAGGGAATCTGCAAGTACCTGTGTTTTGCCATGCTTGGGTCTCACCTTCAGTTTACTACCCTCCCATTCAGACTCTTCACTGCCCCAAGATCATGGTGGTGGTGGCTGTGGAGCTACAGCACCAAGGGATTTGTGTGCACCCATATCTGGACTATTGGCTCATCTGAGTCCATTCTCTTTCAGAGGTGTCTCAACTAGCTCCCTGAGTGGTATCCTTTTTGATAAGCTTCAGTGGGGTGCTGAATTGGGGAAACAGCCAGTTGTTGCATTCCCAGTCCCAGGAGTTCCTGGGAGCATGTTTTGATCCTCAAATGTGTAGTCTTCCTGCCAGAGGAAAAGGTCGAGGGCTGTTGGAGTGCCTAGTGCTGTTCTCTTCGCAGCAGGCCCCCAGAGTCCGGGTTGATCTTCTGCTGCTCAGATTGATAGCAGTAACAATTGAGAAGGTGCCGTGGGTGCGCGTTCATATTCAGCCACTCTAACGGTCTTTACTGACTCGGTGGTCCCCGAGTATTTTGAGCTCAGGCTCCCACTCCCAATGATGGTGATGGCCAGCCTGCGGTGATGGCAGCAGCCCAGTCTTCTGAAGAAGTGCTGCTGGATGATTGCTCATGGATACTTCTGAAGGCAGGTGCCATTCTCGTGGGCTGGGGAGCACATGGCCGAGGCTGAACAGCCTAGGGCCATTAGAACTGCAGGGAGGCAGTGTGGTGCATCAACTGCTTTGAGGTGAGGGCTATCAGGTTGGCCCCTGGTCGAGAGCCTAGTGGTTCAGGTGTTCTTGGACAACACCACAGTGGTGGCTTATGTCATTTGGCAAGGCAGCACCAGGGTGACCTTGGAGATGGTTCTCCTGTTTGCCTGGGCAGCGAAGGAACCTCCTAGTTTGTCGGCTTGTTACATTGCTGGGGTGGATACTGTGGAAACAGATTTTCTCAGCCGGCACTAGTGGGAGTTGAGTCAGGCATTTCAGTTGTTTTTGCGCCGCTAGGGTCACCCCGAGAGAGATCCGATGGTGACCCGCCCCAATGCCAAAGTGTGATGCTTCTTTAGTCGCTGCATGGAGACGTGCTCCAAGGGCATTGGTGCCCTGGCTCAACCTTGACCAAGTTAACACCTGCTGTAGGTGTTTCCTCCATGGCCCCTGGTAAGGCGTGTGATTCAGCATATGGCGTGACACCCCAGAAGGATTATTCTGGTGCACTGGGTTGGCTGAGGAGAGAGTGATTCGAAGATCTGATGTGGCTCCTGCAAACCCCACCTTTTCGTTTACCTCTGTCTTGGGCCCTTTTGTGTCAGGGGCTAATTGTCCTGGAGGATTCTGCCCCTTCTCACTTACGGATTGGCTCCTGAATGGAGATGGTTAGCATGTGCGGGCTACTCTCTGGTAGTGGTTTTCCACTTTGCTCAGAACCTGGAGGAGGTCTACCAACATGGCATAAGTAAGAACATAAGAAATGCCATACTGTATCAGACCAAGGTCCATCAAGCCCAGTATCCTGTTTCCAACAGTGGCCAATCCAGGTCACAAGTACCTGCCAGGTTCTGAAAAAGGTTCACAGGTTCCACAATGTTTGTCCTGGGATAAGCAATGGATTTACCTGGTCCTCTTTAATAATGGTTTATGGACCTTTCCTCCAGGAAATTGTCCAAACCTTTATTTAAACCCAGCTATACTAACAGCTTTTACTTCACCCTTTGGTAACAAATTCCAGAGTTTGATTATGCGTTGAGTGAAAAAATATTTTCTCTTATTAGTCTTAAATGGGTTGCATTGTAGCTTTATTGCGTGTCCCCTAGTCTTTCTACTACTTGATGGAGTAAACCAATCTGTTTACCCGCTGCATACTAGACAGAAGGTTTCAACATATCTATGATGACACCTAAATCCTTTTCCTGAGTTGTGGTTCCTAATGTGGAACCTTGCATCATGTAGCTGTAGTTTGGGTTGTTCTTTCCTAGGTGCATATCTTTGCACTTGTCCATATTAAATTTCATCTGCCATTTGGACGTCCAGTCTTCCAATATGTCAAGGTCCTCTTGCTATTTTTCACAATTCTCTTGTGTTTTAACAACTTTGAATAATTTTGTGTCATCTGCAGATTTGATCACCTCACTCATTATTCCAATTTCCTGGTCATTAAAAAGCAGCGAGTGCAGTAAAGATCCCTGGAATACTCCATTATTCACCTTTTCTCCATTGAGAAAATTGGCCATTTAGTTCTACTCTCTGCTTTCTATCTTTTAACTAGTCCCTGATCCACAATAGTACACTGCGTCCTATCCCATGATTTTTTAATTTCCACACAAGTTCCTCATGAGGGGACCATGTCAAAGGCTTTTTGAAAATCCAGATACACTGTATCAACCTGCTCACCTTTATCTGTTTATTCAAACCTTCAAAAAAAATATAACAGATTAGTAAGACCAGATCTACCTTGGCTAATTCCATGTTGACTTTCTCCCATTAAAACCATGACTAGCTACATGTTTACCGAACAGTTTAGGACAGCTATTCAGAGGGTTGCCATGAATCAACGCAGACTTAACATGCTGGCTTTACATGTTCAGAAATTTTATTCTTTGTATTTTTTTCTGCCAATTTTGCCCATTTCTGATGTTGGGCTCCACCACTCTGTAGTTTCCCAGATCACCCCTGGAACCCTTTTTAAAAATTGGCATACGTTGGTCATTCTCCTCACAACAGTAGCATCTGACACTGGTTGAGGAACCCACCCAGGCTCTCATCTTACTCAAGGGGCATAGTTAGACCAAATGTCTGTGCCATATCAATCATCTGGAGCTCCATGCAATACTTTACTCCGTTTGGGTATTTGTGCGTTTTCTTCAAGCTTGCTTAGTGCTAGTTCAGCCAGGCAATCAAGTTGCAGTGGTTTTATATCAACAAACAAGAGTGAACTGTCTTCTTTTGCTTATGCCCAGAAGCAGCAAGAATTTGTAACTTTGTAATCTCCAATCACATATAAATTCAGACCACTTACTCCCAGCCAATCAGTGCCAAATAGCTGATAGACTCAGCAAAGTTTTCAGACTCATAAGTGGACAGCAAACCTTGCAGAACATCTTTCAAGCTTGGGAACCCACCTTCCCCAAATACAGGGTTGTGCGAGCAGTGCAGCCTCACAGGGCGCAAGTACTTAAAGGGTGCTGATATCATCACTGGGCTTCTAGGAAGCTCAAAACGTGTGTTACTGCATGTGGTTGGGGTAGAGGGGGGTACCAGATTCATCAGTCACACACAACACATTTCTAACTTGGTACTGTCCTGCCCAAATAGACCTATTTGCCAGCAGCGAGAATGCAAAGCTGTCTCTCTGTTCAGTACACCCATCTCCAGATCAGTAGCAAGGGATGTGCGGTCATAAGCTGGTCTTGGTCCCTCCTCTATGCTCATCCATACATCACACTCGTAGCAAAGACCCTGCACAAGTTTCAAAAGAGACTGCTAGGCACAGTGATGCTCATAGACCCTGACCTTCTCAGAACTCATTCCCTTTTCTCAAGACTCGCCATTATGTGCAGGCTTCAAATGTTTCTGTCACTGATCACACAGAATAAGGGTTCACTTCTTCCAAATCTTAATTTGTTAGTTCTGACAGTCTGAAAATTGAGCAGCATTTAGTTTCTACTCTAGGCCTCCCAGTGCTTATACAGGAAATATTGGTCACTGCAAGAAAACCCTTTATTAGGCATACCAATTCTTTGAATGGAAGAAGTTCTCCATCTGGTGTTTCTCAAATGGCCACAATCCCATTTAATGTCTTCCCAATGACATACTGCAACTACCTATGCCAACTCTATTTGCCCAGGGTGCAGACATCTTCAGAGTACATTTTGGTGCACTCTTGGCTTTTCATGCTCCCATCAGCAGGCTTTGGGCTTCACAATATCCATTTATTTCTTGATTTATGAAAGGGCTTATTTTATATCTCTCCTGAAGCCGCCTTTTGAGCCAATGGAGATTTCCTGGAAAGTGCGATTTATAGTACTGGTTCCTTTGGCTAGAAGAATAAATGAACTTTTAGGCCTTTATTACCTGTGAACCAAAGTGGTTCTTTATACTTCTAAATTCCTACTAAAGATAGTCATGACTTTTCATGTTAGTGAGAAAATAAGTCTTCCTATTGCTTTAAAACTCATAAATATCCATGCATCCAATTCTGTTACAAACAAATTAGTACATAAAGTGAAACCTCTTCAAATCGGAGCTACCATGGTGCTATTGAAATTTGCTTTGCTGGATCCCATATGCAAAGTGGCAACTTGGTCCTCCTTTCATACCTGCACTTCACATTAATGCTTGGAGCAGTTCACAGTCAGACAATGCATGTGGCCAAACTGTCTTTGTAATTTAGTAACTCTTGCACTTTTTAGACCAGGCTGCTCCCGGACAATGGACAAATTATAGACAGCCTAAGCAGTCTTGATCACCCACTTGTGTGCCTGATGCAATCCTGCTTGCTAACAGAAAAAACAATGCTGCTCACTTACAAATGTTTTTTTCTGTAGACGGTAGGATTGATCAGGCACCCAGTCCCTTCCATGTCCTTGAAAGCTACATTCCTTGAGTTATAGAATAGACTGAGACACTTGAAGAGATTGCTGCGTCCGAGAAAGGTCATGTGCTCAGAACTTTACACTAGTTCTGAACTTAAGCTGAACTGTTTTTGTCCCAGTGACATGCAAAGATGTTACCCATGCGTGTGCCTGGTCAGTCTTGCTGTCTATAGAAACATCTCATAATAGGTGAGAAATATTGCTTTTCACATCCAATAAATGAAATGAAACAATTCATAGAAAGCTTTAAGGAACGCTCAAAGTGAAAGTTTGGTATCCCAGTTTTATTTCTGTTTCTTTTCTTGGCAGAGATGATAAAGCAGGGAGCATGCAGTGCCATAGACTGTATACTGAGGAAAACATGTTATCTGTCTAAATTAGAAAACTGCACTATGACAACTGTTTTTGAATATGATTACAGCAGCAAAATGTTGTATCCTGATCTCCAGGAACAAGCAGGAATGTAGTCTTCACATATGGGTATCGTCGGTACCGATGGAGCCTGCGCGGGAACGCTCCCCAGCGTCCAATTAGAAAGCTTTTGGGAGCATCCCACAGCGCCTGCGTGCTCCTTCCCGCCTTTCCCAACTGCCTCTCTGCAGTTCTTCGTTTTCCGCGGAGCCAGCAGGTCATTGTTCCTGTCACCGCAGAAATTTTCCCTTATTGCCCTTCTTTTTTGTGGTCGCGTCTGCCTTCCTCGACGCTTTACCGGTACTGCCGGTCCTTCTTTTAAAAAAAAAAAAATATATATATATACTTAGTATTGTTTTTTCCAAGTGCACGCGCCTTAGGCCCAAAATTCCTCCACAATGGAAAAACCCTCTTCGGGTTTCAAAAAGTGCACCAAGTGTGGCAGTACTATCTCCGTCACCGACACCCATGACTGGTGTCTCAAATGTTTAGGTCCTGAACACTCCATCACGGAATGTCTGGCCTGTGCCATGATGTCTAAAAGAGGTCGGCAGAACCGAGCTGCTAAGCTCAGTACCCTGTTTCCCTCTGATGCAGCCTCGGTGGCATCGATGTCTTCCAGGGCTTCCTCTTCCTCCCGTGGATCTCAGGTAACTAAACACAAGTCTAGCCGGTCCTCAAAGAGTAGATCTCCTTCTAAGCATCGAGATACCTCTGGCGTTGCCCTTGAGGATTCTGCACTGGCAAAATTGCCCCGGCGGGAGGCTTCGGCTTCCAAAGCATTATCGGGGCTCCAGGACGTTCTCGAGGCCTCAACCTCGGCAGAACTACTGGTGCCGTGCTCTGGGGTACCGGCTATTTTCTCCGGTACCGACATCCAGGCGTTGGCAGCGTCGATAGATCAGAGGTTCCTGGCTATTGAACGCAGTCTGGCGGCTCTCCTTGCGGCATCGACACCCTCGGAACCACGTCAGACAGTTCAACCGATACCGGCACCGACTCTGGCACCGGTATCGGTACCGGTACCGACAGCATCGGCATTGACATCGGTGTCTGCTTTGCCGGCACCCAGTTATGCGATGCCCTCCGATACCGATACACCGGTACCGATTCCCCCCAGTACCGACTTCTGTCGGTACGGGTATCGGGCTCTTCAAGAGCATCCGGACAGATGGTACTTCGAGTCCTCAGAAGAATCTGAGGATTCTGACAGTTCTGTCAGTACGGGAATATTTCTCCCAGAGGAGCCTTCCTTCCTTAAACGCAGGATGTCTCCTCCAGAGGATATTTCCTTTCAGGACTTCATCAGGGAGGTGGCTCGAGGTCTGTCCATTACTGTGGTTCCTGAATCAGAGCCCAGAGCAAAGGAGTTGGAAATTTTACAATATCCCAAAGCTCCTAAAGAGGCAGCTACTCTACCCATCCATGAGATCTTGCATGATCTCATGCTAAGAATGCGGGAGACGCCTCTTACCACCTCTCCTCACTCTCATAGACTGGATACTATGTATCGCATCCCTCCTTGTCCTGGTTTCCAGAAGACTCAGCTTCCTCACCACTCTATTGTAGTGGAATCAGCTATGAGAAGGATCAGGAGTGCAAAGAGACATGCCTCTAATCCTCCAGGACGCGAGTGCAGAACTTTGGATGCTTTTCGACGTCGTACTTTCCAAGCTTCCATGCTTTCTGCCAGAATCAGTTCCTATATTTTATATATGGGAATGTTCCTGAAGGAAGTTACAGGGGATTTAGAGATTTTGAGCCCTCTTCTTCCTGAGGATAGAAGGCAGGATTTTCTCACATTGGTCAAACATGCCCAGGATGTTTCTAAATTTGTCAACCGTTTAGCTTTTGACTGTTTTGAGTGCATAAGCAGAACCTCTGCCATTGCCATAGGTGCACGTAGAATTGCCTGGCTCCAGGCATCTGATTTGGAGCTCTGGGTACAAGACAAACTGGGCAATATTCCTTGTACTGGTGAGAACCTGTTTGGCAAAGATTGGCAAGAAAAAGCCAATGAGTTGGATGCTGACAACTCCACTTTGGATAGGCTATCCAAAGCCAAAGCTGATCCTGCGAGAAAGAAGTCTTTCAAGAAGCCTTTCTTCTCAAAAAAGAAGAGGTTTTATCCCTCTTATTCCCAGCAGGGACATTCTACAGGTCAGCCTACCCGGAAGGGTCAGCAACCACCTAAACAAAGGAAAGCAAAGACTGCTAAGCCTCAACCGTCTCAGCAGTCTCAGTCTCCACAAGGCCTTTGACTTTCATCTAGAGAACGTAGCCTTTCTGGCCCTCAATGGACCAGAGCCTTCCACCATTCCAGGAAGGTTATGTCACCTTGCCCCCAGGTGGAAGCAGATAACAGCAGAGCAGTGGACACTCTCCATTATAAGAGAGGGATACAAGCTGCACTTCCTGTGCATGCCCCATTCCACCATGGTAAGACAGTTCAATTCTCAGACCTCTCTCATCGACCTGTTAGATCAAGAGGTCACTATGCTTCTTGCCGAAGGGGCAATAGAAGAAGTACCCATTCATTAACAGGGTACAGGGTTTTACTCCCCCTATTTCCTTATCCCAAAGAAAACAGGGGGATACAGACCTATTTTGGACCTCAGAGAATTGAACAAATTCCTGTTCAAAGAGAAATTCAAGATGATTTCTGTAGGAACACTGCTGCAATACCTTCAGAGTCAGGATTGGCTTTGTTCTCTAGATCTCAAGGATGCATACACTCATGTTCTAATCCACCCAACTCACAGGAAGTTTCTTCGCTTCCTTTTTCAAGGAAAGCACTACCAATACAGGGTGCTTCCTTTTGGCCTGGCCTCAGCACCCAAGAGTGTTCACGAAATGCATGGCTGTGGTAGCATTTCTCCGCACTCTAGGGATATTCGTCTTCCCCTACTTAGACGACTGGCTCATTCGAGCCCCATCAGAGTCAGAGGCCAGGACCTCCCTATCTTGCACAATGCGTATCCTTCAGTATTTGGATCTTGTCATAAACGTCCCAAAATCCAGTCTAACTCCCACTCAGTCTCTAGAATTCATAGGAGCTTTGCTGGATACCAAAAGGGCAAGGGCCTGTCTTCCCCAGGCCCGTTGCCTTCACATGGTGCAGTTAGCGTCTCATGCAGTGCTAAAACCTCATCTCACTGCCCGAGAAATGCTACAACTGCTAGGCCACATGGCATCTACCATGCATGTGGTTCCTTATGCTCGCCTCCATATGAGAGCAGCCCAGTGGACTTTATCCACTCAGTGGACCCAGGCATCAGGGTGCCTGTCAGACAAAATAGCAAACACAAGTCGCCTTATTTTGTCCCTCCAATAGTGGCAGTCCACTCAGAACCTGTTGCTGGGATCCCCATTCCAACAACCCTTACCCCAGGCAACTCTCACAACAGTTTAAGTTTAAATTTAAAACACAGAGGAGAACTTTCTGGTTACATTTCATACCCAGCAGAGAGCTTGTAGTTTAAATTTAATAGTCACTCAGGGCCTAGTAACAGCAAAGTACTTTTAGTTTACATTTAAAACACAGAAGAGACCTTTCTGGTTAAATTTGGAACCCAGCAGAGAGCTTGTAGTTTACATTTCATAAGAAGTTAGAGCCTAGCAGCAGCAAAGAGCTATAATTTAAATCCAATCAGAATATAGCTTACCTCAGCAGCACAAGACAGGGTACTGTGTAGCAGCCCTCTTTTAATAAGTGTTATTTCCCTTCCTCCCTCCCCAAAACCCACCCACCCACCCCTGGGATAATCGTAGCTTTATAGGTACTTACACATCTTAAAAGACAGGAGGTGCTTTCAGGTGAAGCTCATTACCCAAATCAGTCATACACTAAGGACCTGAGATTAATTAAGCTTCAGGTGAACAAGGTATATTAAACGTATTAGGTACAGTTTTATTAGTATACATATCCATAGCAACCCTTAGTAAGTAAAGAACTTAGATCTAAACACAAACTTAAAACTAAGATGCAGACAGCAGTCCAGCAGCGGGATGGGGGCTTTCCAGTCTTTTGCATTGAGTGTCACATGTATGATTTTCTCCCAGTTGGTGAGAGGTCTTACGTGTGCACTAGGTGCAAGGAGCTCTTTGCTCTCAGAGAACGAGTCTGTTCTCTAGAGTCTAGAGTAGCAGACTTGGAAAACATAAGAAAGACAGAGAGGTACATAGACGAGACCTACAGGGATATAGTCCTGAAGTCCCACCTCCAGTCTGGCAGCATCCCTGTTGCCATGGATGAGAGAGGTCACGTGACAGGAGAGCATCACCCTGGTGTGGCAGGAAGTGATCCTGTAACTAGGACCTGTCATCCAGGTGATGTAAAACCCTCTCGCACCGAGGAGGTTTCTCCAGGGCCATGTGCCCATAAGGGAAGGGTTAGGACAGCCGTTATAGTTGGTGATTCGATCGTTAGGCATGTAGATAACTAGGTGGCTGGTGGACGTGAGGATCGCCTGGTAACATGCCTGCCTGGTGCGAAGATAGCGGACCTCACGCGTCACTTAGATAAGGTCTTAGATAGTGCTGGGGAGGAGTCTGCTGTCTTGGTACATGTCGGTACCAATGACATAGGAAAATGTGGTAGGGAGGTTCTGGAGGCTAAATTTAGTCTTTTAGGTAGGAAGTTGAAATCCAGAACTTCCAGGGTAGCATTCTCTGAAATGCTTCCTGTTCCACGCGCAGGACCCAAAAGGCAGGCAGAGCTCCGGAGTCTCAATGTGTGGATGAGACAATGGTGCAGAGATGAGGGTTTTGGATTTATTAGAAACTGGGGATCATTCTGGGGAAAGGAGGGGCTCTTCCCAAGGGATGGGCTTCACCTTAACCGGGATGGAACCAGGCTGCTGGCATTAACCTTTAAAAAGGAGATAGAGCAGCTTTTAAACTAGATATTAGGGGAAAGCCGACAGTCGCCCAAGAGCGGATGGTTCGGAAGAATGTATCCTTGAAGGATACTACCAAAAGCAGAGAGGTTCCACAAAAGAGTAAGGTAGCCCAAATGCCCTCGAGTATGGAGCAGACAGAGCTTAAAGATCCCAAATTACCCATGTCTAACAATAGCCAAATTAATATGAATAAAATACATTCTCTAAAATGCTTGTATGCAAATGCTAGAAGTCTAAAAAATAAGATGGGAGAGTTAGAATATATAGCACTAAATGAAAGGTTAGATATGATTGGAATATCAGAGACATGGTGGAAGGAGGAGAACCAGTGGGACACTGTGATACCTGGGTACAAACTATATCGTAATGATAGAGCTGATCAAATTGGTGGAGGGGTTGCTTTCTATGTTAGAGAGGGCATTGAGTCAGAAAGGATTAAAGTTTTGCAGGAAACAAAATCTGCTGTAGAATCTCTATGGATTGAAATTCCATGTAAAAGGGGGAAGGCAATGGCAATGGGGGTGTACTATCGAGCGCCTGGCCAGAATGACCAAATGGATGATTAAATGCTCAAAGAAATCAAGGAAGCTAACAAAAGTTACAGCGCAGTAATAATAATGGGTGATTTCAATTACCCCGGTATCGACTGGGTCAGTGTCACATCAGGACATGCTAGGGAGATAATTCTTTATTAGCATCATTTGATGAACCGCCCAGGGCGATGTACAATATAACAGTAGGCTACTGGAAATAAAGTCAGAAAAGAACGCCAAAAATCGATAGAATGGGGGGATACAAAAGAAAGATAGAAAGGGGTAAGAGTCCAAGATGGCGGGGGGAACAATAGGGCGGGAGGGGGAAAGAGGAAAGGAAGGGTAAGGGGGAGCGGCCTAGTGAGGGGATAATCGGGAGTGGGGGAGACGACTGGGGGGCAAGGCACCATCATCAGGGGGGGGGGGAGATCAAAGGCTTGACAAATGAGGTGTGTTTTGAGGAGAGTTTTGAAGCGGGGATAGGAAAGTTCCAAGCGAAGGGGTAAAGGGAGAGAATTCCAGAGGGCTGGCCCCAGGAAGAAGAAGGCAGAATGACGGGTGAGCTCTAAGTGGGCCTGAGCGGGGGAAGGGAGAAAGAGGCGATTACCATAAGCGGATCGGAGAAGACGAGGCGAGGGCTGAAGGCGAATGATGTCTGACAGATATTGGGGGGTGCTGGAATGGAGAGCCTTGTGTGTGAGGATGAGGACCTTAAAGATGAATCGGAACTTGACCGGAAGCCAGTGTAAGGTAAGGAGGCAGGGGGACACGTGAAAGCGAGCTGGGGAACCAGTAATAAGACGAGCGGCGGCGTTCTGTACTAATTGCAGACGGCGAAGCTGAGAGGAAGGTAGACCTGCGTAGATGACATTACAATAGTCTAACCGGGTTGTGACGAGAGACAGGACTAGGGTGACAACGGAGGAGGTGTGGAGGGACACCTGGACGGCCCGAATCCTGCGTAAGTGGAAAAAAGAAGTGCGTATAACAGAAGAAATGTGTTGGTGAAAGGAGAGGGCTGAGTCGAGAGTAACTCCCAAATAGCGAAGGGTGGGGACCAGGGGAATTGAGTGAGAAGACATAACAGGAGACACGCAAGGAGGGGAGAGACCAAAGGAGAACCAAATTGCAGAGGACTTGGTGGGGTTCACATGTAAAAAGTTAGAGTCGAACCAGGATGCAATGGAGGCCAAGCAACGGTTGAGTGGAACAAGGTCAGGAGTGGAGGAGGAAGTATGGTGGACCAGCAAGATGTCATCGGCGTAAATGTAAAAAGAAATACCAGATTGCTGAATGAGTAAAGCCAACGGCGCAAGGAAGGCATTGAAAAGTAGGGGGGCCAGGATAGATCCCTGAGGGACACCGCAAGTAAAGGGGGATGGAGGGGAGGTGGAGTGACGGGAGTGCACAGAAAAAGTGCGAGAAGACAGTTAAGAACGGAACCACTGCAAGACAGACCCGCAGATACCAAAGTCAGACAGGCGGGACAGGAGAGTGCGATGATCGACCATATCAAAAGTGGAAGAGAGATCCAGAGAAACCACCAAAGAGAAATCACCACGGTCGTGAGCGCAGTGAAGCTCAGAAAGAAGGGCAGTGAGGATAGTTTCAGTGCTATGACCTGCGCGAAATCCGGATTGACGGGGGTGAAGGGCAAAAGTGGAATCAAGGTGGGTGGCGAGTTGGGAGAACACCAGCTTCTCGAGGACTTTCGAAAGAAAAGGAAGATTGGTGACTGGCCGCCAGTATGCAGGGGTGGCGGGGTCAAGGGTGGGCTTTTTTAGGAGAGGACGGACAATGGCGTGTTTCCAGCTAGAGGGGAAGAGACCAGAGGAGAGGCTAGTATTGAAAATGGAGAGAATGTAGGGCACAAGAGCAAGATCAGAGTTGAGCAGCCAAGCGGAGGGCAAGGGATCAAGGGGACAGTTCCTAGATGAAATAAATGACTGCTTCTTGGAGCAGCTGGTTCATGAACCGACCAGAGGGGAAGCCATATTAGACCTAGTCCTTAGTGGAACACCAGATCTAGTGCAAGAGATAAGGGTGTTGGGGCCACTTGGCAATAGTGATCATAGCATGATCACCTTTGATTTAATTAGTGGAGGAGGGATAGTAAGGAAATCCACAATACTACCTTTTAACTTTCAAAAGGGAGACTATGATAAAATGAGGAAAATAGTAAAGAAAAAAACTAAAAGGAGCAGTTGCAAAGGTTAAAGACGTACATCAAGCTTGGGTGTTGTTGAAAAATACTATCTTGGAAGCCCAGACCAGCTGTATTCCACGCTTTAAGAAAAGTGGAAGGAAGTCCAAAAAACTGCCAGCATGGTTTAAAGGTGAGGTCAGAGAGGCTGTTGTTGCCAAAAAAGCATCTTTCAGGAAATGGAAAAAAGAGCCAAACGACGAAACCTGGAAACAGCACAACCACTGGCAAGTCAAATGCAAGGCATTGATAAGGCAGGCAAAGGGAGAATTTGAGAAGAAGCTTGCTGCGGAAGCAAAAACGCGAAATAAAGACTTTTTCAAATACATTCGTAGCAAAAAACCTGTGAGAGTGTCAGTTGGCCCATTAGATGATAGAGGGGTTAAAGGAGCACTAAGAGGCGACAAGGAGATAGCGGAGAGACTGAATGAAATTCTTTGCTTCGGTCTTTACTGAGGAAGATGTAGGGATGTTACCCATGGCTGAAGTGGTATTTAAAGGTGCGGAAGAATTGAAGGAAATATCGATACATCGGGACGATGTATTACAACTATTAGATAAACTGAAGAGTAGCAAATCACCTGGGCCGGATGGTATACATCCAAGGGTGTTGAAAGAACTGAAATATGAGATTGCAGACCTGCTATTATTTATCTGTGAACTATCATTAAAATCATCTCTAATACCTGAAGATTGGAGGATCGTCAATGTAACACCAATTTTTGAAAAGGGTTCCAGGGGTGATCCGGGAAACTACAGACCGGTGAGCCTGACGTCTGTACCGGGAAAAATCGTAGAAACCATCATAAAGAATAAAATTACTCAGCATGTAGATAGTCATGGCCTAATGGGGGACAGCCAACATGGCTTTAGACAAGGAAGATCTTGTCTTATTAATCTGTTATGTTTTTTTTGAACGTGTGAATAAACAGGTGGACAAAGGTGAGTCGGTTGATATTGTGTATCTGGACTTTCAGAAAGCCTTTGACAAGGTCCCTCATCAGAGACTTTTGGCAAAACTAAAGAGTCATGGGATAGGAGGCAGTGTACTATTGTGGATCAGGAACTGGTTAAAAGATAGAAAGTAGAAGGTAGGACTAAATGGCCAATTTTCCCAATGGAGAAAGGTGAATAGTGGTGTACCCCAGGGATCTGTGCTGGGTCCACTGCTTTTTGACATATTCATAAATGACCTGGAAAGTGGAATAACGAGTGAGGTTATCAAATCTGCAGATGACACAAAACTATTTAAAGTTGTTAAAACCCTAGAGGATTGTGGAAAATTGCAAGAGGATCTTGATAAATTGGAAGACTGGGCATCAAAATGGCAGATGAAATTTAATGTGGACAAGTGCAAGGTTATGCACCTAGGGAAGAACAACCCAAACTATGGTTACACGATGTAAGGTTCCACATTAGGAACCACCACCCAGGAAAAAGTTTTAGGCGTCATTCTGGATACCATGTTAAAACCCTCGGCCCAGTGTGCAGCGGCAGCCAAGAGAGCAAATAGAATGCTAGGTATGATAAGGAAAGGAATGGAAAATAAAACAAAAGATATTATAATGCCTCTATATCGTTCCATGGTGAGACTGCACCTTGAATATTGTGTGCAATTCTGGTCGCTGTATCTTAAAAAGGATATAGCGATTTTAGAAAAGGTTCAGAGAAGAGCCACCAAAATGGTAAAGGGGATGAAAGGATACTCCTATGAAGAAAGGCTAAAAAGGTTAGGGCTCTTTAACCTGGAAAAGAGACGGCTGAGGGGAGATATGATAGAAGTCTATAAATTAATGAATGGAGTGGAACGGGTAAACGTAGATCGATTGTTTACCTTATCAGAATATAGAAAGACTAGGGGACATGCAATGAAGCTACAGGGTAAACTATTTAAGACTAATAAAAGAAAATATTTTTTCACCCAACGTGTAATCAAACTCTGGAATTTGTTACTGGAGGATGTAGTAAAGGCTGTTAGTGTAGCTGGGTTTAAAAAAGGTTTGGACATGTTCCTGGAGGAAAGGTCCATAAACCATTATTAAGAAGGGACCCAGGATATCAATGCTTGACCCAGTACAAGCATTGTGGAACCTGTGTCTCTTGGGGAAACTGTTAGGTACATATGACCTAGATTGGCCACTGTTGGAAACAGAATACTGGGCTTGATGGACCTTGAGTCTGACCCAATATGGCATATCTTATGTTCTTATGTTCTTAGATGCTTCACCAATGGGTTGGGGAGCTCATTTGCAAGACTGCTCCACCCAAGGCACTTGGACTCCACAGGAGACTCATCTACATATCAATCTCTTGTAGCTCAGAGCAATCTTAGTTGCTCTTCAAGTGTTCCACACCCTGCTCAGCTGCAAGACAGTCCTCATTCATACGGACAATCAAGTAGCCATGTTCTACGTGAACAAACAGGAGGGAACAGGCTCTCTGTCGCTTTGCAATGAAGCTTTGCGACTATGGGCCCTCACCAGAGAGCATCAGATTCATCTCCTTGCAGTGTATCTTCCAGGCATACAAAACTCTTGGGCAGACAGACTTGGTCGAGTTCTGCTTCAGGTGACCAAGATTTTTCAAATTTGGGGAACCCCGGACATAGACCTCTTTGCAAGTCTGTTGAATGCCAAACTTCCCGGTTCTGTTCCAGAATCCCGGTTCAGGCCTCTCAGGCCAAGGATACTTTCCTTCACTGGGGCCAAGACTTCCTTTATGCCTTTCCACCCATTCCCCTAATTCCCCAGACCCTATTCAAGCTTCAGAGAGACAGAGGACGTATGATCCTCATAGCTCCACATTGGCCTCGGCAAGTGTGGTACCCTCTGCTTCTATATATCTCTCAAGCTCCCTCCTTGGAGTTAGGGTCTGCTCCAGATCTCCTATCTCAGGAGAACGGAATGTTATGGCATCCCAATCCCCAGTCTTTGCATCTCAGGGCTTGGTTGCTGAAGGCCTAGATCACCATGATCTTAACCTCCCTCAGCAAGTAAAGGATATCCTTTATGCTTCCAGGAAGCCTTCCACAAGATGCTCTTATGCTTTCAAGTGGAAAAGGTTTACCATATGGTGTTTGCAGAAGGGTCTTAACCCCCTTGCTGTACCTCTGGAATCATTACTGGAGTATCTCCTTCATTTATCCAATGCAGGACTTAAGACTAACTCAGTGAGAGTCCATTTGCGTGCTATTGCAGCTTCCTTCAAGCTTCTAAATGGGCAACCTATTTCCTCCCTTCCTCTTATAGCAAGATTTATGAGAGGCCTTCTGCTAACTAAGCCTCCCATTAGGCCACCACCTGTGGCATGGGACTTAAACTTGGTTCTTGGTCAGCTCATGAAGCCACCTTTCGAACCCTTAGCTACTACCTCCTTGAAATTCCTTTCTTGGAAGTTTATCTTTCTCATTGCAATCACATCAGCACGTCCCATCAGTGAGTTGCAAGCACTAGTGGCTGATCCACCTTATACATGACAGTGTAGTCCTTAGGACTCATCCACACTTTATGCCAAAGGTGGTCTCGCCTTTTCATCTAAACCAAGCGGTCTACCTACCTGTGTTCTTTCCAAGACCTCTTGCATCAAATGCCGAAAGGAATTTTCATACTTTGGACTGTAAAAGAGCTTTAGCCTTTTACTTACAAAGAACACAGCAACATAGAAAGTCCTCTCAACTCTTTGTTGCTTTTGATCCTTCTCATTTGGGGCTTCCAGTCTCCAAGAGAGCACTGTCTAACTGGATTGCTCAGTGTATTTCCTTTGCCTATCAGAGTAAGAATCTTCCTCTGGAGGGCCATGTCACAGCTCACAATGTGAGAGCCATGGCAGCTTCAATGGCTCATCTGCACTCTGTGTCTATCGACGACATCTGTTGAGCAGCCACCTGGGCCTCGGTTCATACCTTCACAGCCCATTACTGCTTGGACAAGGACTCCCACCGGGATGCCTTGTTTGGTCAGGCTGTTCTCCAACACCTGTTCCAGACCTAATCAACTCCTACCCACCATCCCTGGTTGGATGCAGAGATCCATGGCGGGAAGTGGAGCCCTTTCTCAGGGACACACAACTTCTGGGGTTTCTCCCTGGCATCTAAAGCTAGGGAGTCTCCATATGTGAAGACTACATTCCTGCTTGTTCCTGGAGATAGCATAGTTACTCACCTGTAACAGGTGATCTCCGGGAACAGCAGGAATTTAGTCTTCACAACCCACCCACCTCCCCTAGGAGTTGTATTTCTCTCTCTTTCTCTTTCCCTCTCTCTCTCTCTCTTTGTCTCAGCTTTAAAACTCAACTGGAGAGAGGCAGTTGGGAAAGGTGGGAAGGCAGCACACAGGTTCTGTGGGATGCTCCCAAAAGCTTTCTAATTGGACGCTGGGGAGCGTTCCCGCGCAGACTCCGTTGGTACCGACGATACCCATATGTGAAGACTAAATTCCTGCTTTTCCCAGAGATCACCTGTTACAGGTGAGTAACTATGCTTTACTGGGCTAGAAACGTAATCTGACCAGAGATAATACTTAGCAGTACTAGAATCTTTTCTGTTTTTTAATTTTACTTTTAAATGAATGTGTGTATATATGTTGCCTTCATCAATATAGGGGTAATGTTATAGTTGCCTATATTAAGGAAGAGTACATGTGTACTTCATGTGGACTGCCAAATTTTCAAGTGAACATAGTTACTTGTCTTAGAAAATTACCCTAGGAAACTCTGCACATAGATTTAGACCTCCTATTTAGCATATATCAACTTTTTGAGGTAAGATACCCGCATGTTTTTGAAGTTTATCTGAAACCTTCACCCTTGAACACCACCTCAATCTGCAGGTAAAATTGCACACTGCATCGTGTAACTTTGTTTTACATAGAATAAGCAATTTTATAACAGCCCATTTCCACACTGTTTAGCGTACAGAAATTGCTTTGGAAATTACCCTCCCTATGTATGTTTGGTAATACATGCACAAATTGTGCTGCCAGTCAGAGCTGGTGCAAGGAGATGAGGCGCCCTAGGCGAACCTCATCCCTTGTTTCCTACCCCCCCCCCCCAGTTGCGCCCATTGCTGCCGCTCTCGCTGCTGCAACCACTCCGCCCCCTCCAGCACCATCGGTGGCGGCAGTAGCTGCAAACAGCCCTGCGGTGCTTGTCTTCAAGCTTTGGCACCGCAGGGCTGTTTGCTTCCACCGCCCAATGCCAACTCCTTGTGCAAACAAGAAGTCTGCATCGAGAGTGAGAGAGTGGCGGAAGCAAACAGCCCCATGGCACCAAAGCTTTAAGGTAGGAACAAGTAGGAAGTCAGTCCTCACATATGGGTGACGTCAGCGCCGACGGAGCCCTCGTGCGGAGCAATTCCCCAGCTTTCAAGGAAAGCCTTTGGGATTGCATCGTGCATGCGCGGTCCCCTTCCTGTCCAAGGTTGCCATCTTGCTCAGTCTCCCTTTTTCCGTGGAGCCCAATGGACATGGTCCGAATTTCCTCGTGGAAGAAGTGCGTCAAACTTCAGAAGATTCGGTTTTTCGACCCGGTTCGACGCCGTTTCCCCTTCCCGCTCAGTTCGGTACACTGGTATCGAATCTGGTCCCTAGTTTTTGGTTTTTGTCCTTCGTGACTAGCGTTCGCGCTTTTTTTTTCTTTTTCACTGGCAGCACGGTCGTTTGACCTCGCAGGGGCCCTTTTTCCCCCGATGGCTGCCAGCGGATTTAAAAAGTGTGATCTGTATAAAAGGTTAATGTCCCTCACTGACACACATGACTGCTGTCTCCGATGCCTCGGGGCCGACCATGACCCGGTGGCCTGTAGCCCGTGCGGCAAGATGTCTTCTAAGGCACTTAGAAGTAGGCAGCAGCATCGTGAGAGGATTTTCTCAGAGTCCGCATCCACCCGGGTCAGGACCTAGTCAGAAGCCTCGACGTCTCGGGAGCTGTCGGACTCTGAGCACCGTCGGGGGTCTTCCGAGTGGGGGTCTCCCTCCAGGGAACAGCGGAGGAAGAAAAGACTTGCGAGGGCGTCGTCATTGGATGCCTCTGATAGGCCTGGATCCTCGCGTGCCAGGTCGCAGAGTCCTAACCGCCGCCCTGGGTCTTCAGAGTCGGAGCGGCCTGCCAAGGTACCTCGCACGGAGCCGGAGATGCCGAGGAAGGTAACTGCTGTTGTCCTCATTGACTGTCCTCCGAGAGAACCCGCATCATCGGGACCCAAGCCGGAGGCTGCAGAGTCTTCTGAACTCGGTCTCAGAATGGCGGCCTTGGAGTGTAGCATGGCTGCCTTCATGGAGCAGCAGCGGGCGCTGATGGGCAGTCTCACCAGTCCATCCGCCCCAACCACCGGGACCTCGACGTCCAAGTTGATCCCGGTATCCGAGCCGATCCTCGAGAATCTTCGAGCTCAAGTTGCTCCTCGGCCGAGGTCCCCCTTGACCTCCCATTCGGGACCAAGCCCATTGACGCCGATGCCATCAGCATCGGGGCGGTCGAGACCAAAGCCCTCATGGCTGGAGCCCATCGATTCCTCCTCAGAGTACTCGGCCTGGGAAATGGAGGATGAAGACTAGCCTGGCACCCACTGGACCCAGTGTGTCCCATCACACTTGCCGGGATCTGAGCCTCGGAGAAGGTCCCCTCTGGAGGATACCCGATTCTCGGAGTTTGTTAGGGACATGGCCAAGTCCTTGGCATTCCCAGCAGACACCGAGGAGGAGCCTTGAGCCGAAGAGCTCGATGCCCTCCAGTATGATTTTCCCCCGAAGGAAAGCCCTTACTGTACCAGTTCTTCCGATGTTGGAACGGCTGTTATTCCGTATGTGGGAATCATCGGCCTCTATGCCGGTGCTCAGCAGGCGGGTCAATTCCATTTATCGGGTCTGCAAGAGTCCTGGGTTCCAGAAGGCACAGCTGCCGCACAACTCCATGGTTGTGGAATCGGCCATGCAGAGGCTCAAGAGCCAGAAAGCGCACTCTTTGGTGCCTCTCGGTAGGAAAGCCCGGAACCTCGACGCCTTCGGCAGAAAGTGCTACCAGGGCTCGATGCTATCATGCTGTGTCCAAACATACCAGCTGTACATGGGCATGTACTTACGGCACCTGGCAAAGGAGATTGCCGGGTTCTCAGCTGGCCTCTCAGAGGAACCCTTGCAGAGATTCAAGGTCTTGTCCATGGGGATTCGAGAGTGCTCGAAATTCATGTCTCGAGCAGCCTATGACGGCTTCGAGGCTTCGGCCCGAGTAGCTGCGGCCGGCATCGGCGCCCATCGCCAGGCATGGCTAATGTCGTCGGACCTCGAGTTATGGGTAAGGACAAGTTGGTCGATGTCCCATGCCGAGGTGAAAACCTGTTTGGCAAACCCATGACTGAAAAGGCTGCTGAAATCGAGTCCGAGTACTTGACCCGGGCAAGACTCTCCAAAAAGACTTCTGCCCCTTCTAAAAAGAGGGGCTCGCGTAAAAAGCCCTTTTTCCTGAGGAAGGGTGCTGTTTACCACAACTACCCCACTCACCAGGCCTCCCCGGCTCCCCATCAGGGATAGCAGGCCAAGGAACAGGGGCATGGCCCGCATAAGCAGAAGACCCCCAAGCCCCAGGCACCAGCTCCTTCCCAGCCGGTTGGGGGGTTTTGACAGCCACAGTGTAGTCTCTCTCTCCAGCCAGGGGTGAGACTTGCCACGGAAGGAAGGCTGGCCCTGTAAGCCCACAAGTGGCCAGCAATCACCACAGATGCCTGGGTCCTACAAATAGACCAAAAGGGCTATTTACTCCACTTCAACCAGGTACCTTCCTCCTACTTTCTGGGAGAGCCTCCCAGACCCCCTTTACACAGGAACCTCCTCCTTCAGGAGTTGGCCGGTCTTCTAGAGGATCAGGCGGTGGAGACAGTGCCCCACAGCCTACAAGGGCAGGGCTTCTATTCCAGGTATTTTCTAATACCAAAGAGAACTGGAGGCCTTCGACCCATCCTCAATCTGCGAAACTTAAACAAGTTCCTGGTGAGGGAAAGTTCAAGATGCTTTCCCTTGGAATATTGCTGCCATACCTCCACCAGGGAGATTGGCTATGCTCCTTGGACCTGAAGGATGCCTACACCCACATCCTTATACATCCAGACCACAGACAATATCTCAGATTTGTAGTGGGAGGGAACCACTTTAAGTACATCCATTTGGCCTAGCCTCCATCCCCAGAGTGTTCACCAAGTGTCTGGCAGTGGTGGCGGCCTTTCTCAGGAACCAGGGAATCTTTGTCTTCCCGTCCTGGACGACTGGCTCATCAGGGCCCCGTCGCCTCAGGAGGCCCAACAGGCCACAGCTTGCACTATCAACATGCTGCAGCATCTAGGCTTTGTTATAAATCAGGCAAAGTCCACCCTGCTCCCCACTCAGAACTTAGAGTTCATAGGGGCAAGACTAGACACCCTTTGAGCAAAGGCTTACCTGCCAGAGGACAGGGCACAGAGGCTTCTGGAGCTGGTGCACCAAATCAGTGACAAGTCTCAGATTTCAGCAAGGCATTTTCTACGCCTTTTAAGGCACATGGCCTCCACGGTTCATGTGACCCCAAACGCCCAACTCAACATGAGAACAGCTCAGTGGTGCCTCCAGGATCAGTGGTCGCAGGCCACAGGGCGACTCCGAGACAGGATAAGAGTGTCCAAACGGCTGTTGAGGTCGTTGACCTGGTGGCTTTAACCACCTAATCTGCTCGCAGGAGTGCCTTTACAGCCGCCAGAGTACTCAAGGGTCCTGATGACAGATGCGTCCCTACGAGACTGGGGAGCCCACTGTCAGGACTCATGCACTCAGGGGGTATGGTCTCCTCAAGAGAGGACACAACAAATCAACCTCTTAGAGCTCCGTGCGATACGCCTAGCTCTTCGAGCTTTCTGCCATGTGCTCTCACTTCAGTCTGTCCTGGTGCAAACAGACAACCAGGTAGCTATGTTCTACATGAACAAGCAGGGAGGGACGGGGTCCTGTATCGTGCGCCAGGAGACGCTGGACCTTTGCTCCCTCACCATCAGCCACGATATGTCTCTCAAGGCGGTGTACCTGCCAGGTCAAGAGAACTACCTAGCAGGCAAACTGAGCAGAATCCTTCAGCCTCACGAATGGCAACTGAATCAGGAAGTGGCCCAGCAGATCTTCCTCTGCTGGGACATCCATCCATAGATCTCTTTGCCAGTCCGCAGAATCATCAGTTGCCCAACTTTTACTCCAGACAGCCACATCCCCAAAGGGTGGCTGCAGATGCTTTTCTGATTTCCTGGTCAGTGGGCCTCCTGTATGCGTTCCCTCCCACGCCTCTAGTGGCCCGAACTCTGTTCAAAATCCTCCGGGACAAGGCCTTGGTCATTCTGGTAGCTCCCAGATGGCTAGAGCGCTTAGATTATTGTGGCGTTGGGGTCTTTTCCATCAAGTTGAAAGGGGCTTTTTCGGCACCATTCGGCATAAGATAAGTGGAGTGGTGATTATTATTCAAAGTTTTTAAAGAAAAGAAAAAAAGATAAAGAAATAAGCAATACAACTGGTAAATAATTGAAAAAATATACTTGCCTATGGTCATTGATGTGAATGGACACTATACGGGGAGAGTTAAATTACCCAGATAAAAGTGTCAAACAAATATCGTTTATCTGAGACCGCTGGCAAGTAAGAGAATGAGTTGAAATTAAGAAAATACAATTTGAGTGAATGTGAAGTGTTTTCAATTGTGATTGTAGTTCGCTCACAAGATAGACCTGACTCAGTCTTTTGCCCAGATGGCCGAGACAACCTTGGTTCCTGCTTCTCCTCCAGCTGGCAGTGGAGACCCCACTCCCTCTGGGGATGAGACCCGACCTCCTGTCCCAAGAAGAGGGCTCTCTATTACATCCCAACCTCAGGTCTCTCAACCTGATGGCATGGCAGCTGAAAGGGTAGTGCTAGCTCCTCTCCTCCTACCTAAGAATGTCGAGGAAGTGTTACTGGCCTCAAGGAGGCAGTCCACTATGAAAACCTATGCCTTCAAGTGGCGCAGGTTCAAGGTGTGGTGTAAACAGCACAACAAAAACCCTTTCTCCTGCCTTGTACCATTGGTGTTACAGTACTTCCTTCACCTCTCTGACTTAGGCCTCAAGTCTAACTCGGTCATGGTCCACCTGAGTGCTCTCTCGGCACACCACTCACCAGTGGAGGGAAAACCTTTTTTGGTGCACCCCTTAGTGTCCAGATTCCTCAGAGGTCTACTTCTACTGAAACCTCCGGTTCGTCCCCCAGTGACCGAGTGGGATTTGAAAGTGGTCTTGCAACAGCTTACTCGTCCACCCTTTGAGCCGATGTCCACTTGCCATCTGCGCTTTCTCTCCTGGAGGGTGCTCTTCCTGGTGGCACTCACATCTGCCAGGCGAGTGAGTGAGATACAAGCTTTGCTTTCAGAAAGGCCGTACACGCAGTTTTACAGGAACAGGGTGGTCCTACGCACCCACCCCAAGTTCCTCCCAAAAGTGGTCTCTTCATTCCACTTCAACCAAGAGGTGGTTCTTTCGATATTCTTTTCCAGACAGCATGCCAGCCGGGCAGAGGCGGTTCTGCATACCCTTGATTGTAAGAGGGCATTGGCCTTCTACTTGGAGCATGCACGGGGACATCAAAGGGCTCCTCAGCTCTTTGTCTCTTTTGACCCCAGTAAGCTGGGGCTACCTGTCTCCAAGCGCACATTGTCCACCTGGGTGGCAGACTGCATTGCCTGAGCGTACAGGGCGGCCGACCTCCCGTTGCAGGGTCAGTACTAAGACCGCATCAGTGGCTCACTTCCACTCTGTTCCACTGGCAGACATCTGCCGGGCCGCCACCTGGTCTTCAAGCCAGACTTTTGCAACCCATTACTGCTTGGATGGGGAGTCCCGTCGAGACAGTGCTTTCGGCCAGGTGGTACTCCGGAACTTATTTGAGGTTTAGGCAACTCCTACCCACCGGCTCTCTGGTATCAGGCTACCGGGGGTGTTGTGTCTCTGCTGGATTCCTATCACAGCTGCTGTGGCTCTTCTAGAGGGAGCCATTTTTCAGCTATGGGTTCTCGGTAGCCTATAGCTAGGGAGTCCCATATGTGAGGACTGACTTCCTGCTTGTTCCTGGGAAAAGCATAGTTACTCACCTGTAACAGGTGTTCTCCAGGGACAGCAGGAATCAGTCCTCATGACCCTCCCTTCTCCCCTGGAGTTGCAGTTGTACTATTGATTTTTATTCTGTTTTGCCGTCTTTTTAGCTATGTCATTAGATTGTGCAAGATGGCACCCTTGGGTGGGAAGGGGACCACGCATGCACGATGCAATCCCAAAGGCTTTCTTTGAAAGCTGGGGAATTGCTCCGCACAAGGGCTCTGTCGGCGCCAACGTCACCCATATGTGAAGACTGATTCCTGCTGTCCCTGGAGAACACCTGTTACAGGTGAGAAACTATGCTTTTACAGCTATTGCTGCCACTGTCGATTCCAGAGAGGTGGGGCAGTGGGCAACCCTGTTAGGCTGGTGCTCTAAGTGACCACCTAGTTCACCTAATGGTAGCTCTGGCCCTGCTGCCAGTAAAGCTTCTTGAATCGTAATCTGTCTCTGCTATTCTGGCCTTTTCTAAGGATTGTTGCATATATCCACTAGTTTTTGGGAATTAATTCTGTAGCTAAAATCTCTTTGTATACATGACAATATTCAAGATTTCAGTGCACTGTCGCAAAGTTTCTTTAATGGCTACCATAACAATTTTTTAGAGGTTTTACCAAATCTTTCCTTACAGAAAAGACATCAAAAAGGGTGAAAAGAACACCATTGTGACATCATACAACAGGAATTTTACAGGACGGAATGATGCCAACCCAGAAACACATGCTTTTGTCACTTCACCAGAGGTAGAGTACTGTCTTATTGAGCTTTCTCATAATGTACACAAAAAGGAATTTTTAGCATACTTTCTTTTTTTTTGGGGGGGGGGGGGAATGTAAGAGAAGGAACAGTTATTTAAAAACATAACCTTAAACCCTGCTAAGTGCCAGTGTCTGAACAAAATATGAAGAGGAGGCTGTCTGAATATTGCACAGCTGTAGAGGGAGGTGACTGTTCAAATGTTGAATCCAGCCCCAAAAATTTTGGTCCAAGTCCATTGTGACAGGGCCATGCCTACCACCAGGCAAAGTAGGGAGTTGTCTAGAAAGCCAGAATTATGGGGGGTGGCAAACAGTACTTTGATTTTGGATAATTAATTGTGAATCCCAATGTGAGAAGCTCGATATTCTCCAGGAACAAGCAGGAAGTCAGTCCTCACATATGGGTGACGGCGCCGATGCAGCCCTCATGCAGAGCAATTCCCCAGCTTTCAAAGAAAGCCTTTGGGATTGCTTTGCGCATGCATGTTCCCCTTCCCGCCCAAGGATGCCATCTTGCTCAGTCTCCCTTTTTCCGCGGAACCCAACAGACATAGTCCAACTTCCCTCGTTGAAAAAGGGCGTCAAAACTCCTGAAGATTTTTTTCTTCGACCTGATTGGATGCCGGTTCCCCTTCCCGCCTCGGATTCGGTACACCGGTATCGAGTCCGGTCTTTATTTTAGATTTTGTCCTTCGTGACTAGCGTTCGCCCTTTTTTTCTTTTTCACTGGCAGCCCGGTCATTCGACCTTGCAGGGGCCCTTTTTCCCCCCATGGCTGCCAGCGGTTTTAAAAAGTGTAAGTGTAAAAAATGAATGTCCCTCACCAACACACATGACTGCTGTCTCCGTTGCCTCGGGGCCAGCCATGACCCGAATGTCTGTGGCCCGTGCAGCAAAATGTCCTCTAAGGCACTTAGAAGTAGGCAGCAGCAGCATGAAAGATTTTCTCAGAGTCCGAATCCACCCTGGTCCGGACCTCGTCAGAAGCCTCGATGTCTCGGGAGCTGTCTGACTCCGAGCATCGTCGGGGGTCTTCTGAGCAGGGGTCTCCCTCGCGGGAATACCGGAGGAAGAAGAAACCTGTGAGGGCGGCGGCATTGGATGCCTCTGATCAACCTGGGCCCTCGCGGACCAGGTTGCAGAGTCCTGACCGCCACCCCGGGTCCTCGGAGCCAGAGCGCCCTGCAAAAGTACCTCACAAGGAGCCAGAGATGCCGAGGAAGGTAACTGCTGTTGTCCTCGTTGACTCTCTCCTCCAGGAGAACTGGCATTGGGACCCGAGCCAGAGGCTGCAAAGTCTTCTGAGCTCAGTCTCAGAATGACGGCCTTGGAGCGCAGCATGTCTGCCTTCATGGAGCAGCAGCGGATGCTGATGGCCGGTCTCACCGGTCCATCTGCCCCGACCACCGGGACCTCGACGTCCAAGTTGACCCCGGAGGCCGAGCCGATCCTCGAGACTCTTTGAGCTTGAGTTGAATCTCGGCCGAGGTCTCCCTCGACCTCCCGTTCAGAACTGAGGTCGTCAACGCCAGTGCCCACAGCGTCGGGGCGATCGAGATCGAAGCCCTCACGGCCGGAGCCCATCGATTCCTCCTTGGAGTACTCGACATGGGAAACGGAAGATGAAGAGTCCCCGGATACCCAACGGACCCGGTATGTCCCATCGGACTCGCCGGGGTCCGAACCTAAGAGAAGGTCCCCCCCCATGGAGGATACCCTGTTCTCGGACTTTGTCAGGGATATGTCCAAAGCTTTGGCATTCCCGGCGGACACCGAGGAGGAGTCTCTAGCCGAAGAGCTCAAAGCCCTCCAGTATGATTTTCCCCCTCGGGAAGCCCTTACGGTACCAGTTCCTCTGATGTTGGAACGGCTGATGGCTCCGCATGTGGGAGTTACCGGCCTCAATGCCGGTTCTCAGCAAGCAGGTCGATTCCGTTTATTGAGTCCGCAAGAGCCCTGGGTTCCAAAAGGCACAGCTCTCGCACAACTCCATGGTTGTGAAATCGGCCATGCACAGGCTCAAGAGCCAGAAAACGCACTCCTCAGTGCCCCCTGGCAGGGAGGCCCGGAACATGGACGCCCTCAGCAGAAAGTGCTACCAGGGCTCGATGCTATCATGCCGTATCCAAACATACCAGCTGTACATTGGTATGTACTTACGGGACCTGGCAAAGGAGATTGCCGGGTTCTCAGCTGGCCTCTCTGAGGAACCCTTGCAGCCTTCAAGAACTTGTCCACTGGGATTCGGCTCGAAGTTTGTCTTGAGCAGCCTATGACGGCTTCGAGGCTTCGGCCCGGGTAGCCGCAGCCGGCATCGGTGTCCGACGCCAAGCCTGGCTGTCATCGGACCTAGAGCCATGGGTACAGGACAAGTTGGTCGATGTCCCTTGCCGAGGTGACAACCTTTTTGGCAAAGCCATGACTGAGAAGGCTGCTGAAATCGAGACCGAGTACTTGACCCGGACAAGACTCTCCAAAAAGACTTCTGCCCCTTCTAAAAAGAAGGGCTCGGGTAAAAAGCCCTTTTTCCCGAGGAAGGGTACTGCTTACCGCAACTACCACACTCACCAGGCATCCCCAGCTCCCCAACAGGGGCAGTAGGCCAAGGGACAGGGGCATGGCCTGCGTAAGCAGAAGACCCCCCAAGCTCCTTCCCAGCTGGTAGGGGTTTTTTGACTGTCACAGCATAGTCTCTCTTCAGCCAGGGGTGCGGCTTTGCACAGGAGGAAGGTTGACCTTTATGCCCACAGCTGGCCTGCAATCACCACCAATGCCTGGGTCTTAAAAATAGTCCAAAAGGGCTTTCCAGATCATACTGCTAGACCAGTCCAGACAAGCGGGTTATGCACCCCTGCCAGCAGATAGGGAGACAGAGAAAAAAATTCCAGAGCTGTGATTGGTCAGGCTCTGGGTGACATAGGCATACCCCTAGAGGTCCTATTCAGTATTTTCTCTGTCTCAGCAGATGAGGGTGTTCTTCAAGCTTTTTCACTGTATCTTGAGGCTCCTTGATGCACCCAGAATACACAAGAGGTGTTACTCTGGGTTTCCCAGCAACTTGATTCCCCAGATAAACTTGTGGAGCTCCTGAGCCTGGCTTCAGTAGAGCTCCCGATTTTCTTTAAGCAGCGCTGAGTCTTTGCCACGAGGGCTTAGACATCAGCAGGAGGATCAGGTATCAATTTCTGAGAGAAACTGTAAGTAAACTGTTTTCTTACTTGCCTCAGCTGCCCTGGGTTTATTTCAACTGCATCGGGACCGGCTGTCTCTGACCTGATTCCTTCACTTCCGGTTTCATCAGGGTCTGTTAACTGGGTTTTGAAGTTCCTATTTTCTTTTCTTCATTTTTATTTACTGGATGCACCCAGAGCACACAAAAGGTGTTTCTCTAGGTTTCCCAGGCTTCCCTCCTTAATGCTCTAAAACAACAGCCTGCAGAGCATTCTCCCTTTTCGCACCCAGAGCCTGGAATGCCCTCCCACCTGAAATCAGAGCCATCACAAACATAACGTCATTCAGGAAAGCTCTTAAATACCACCTGTTTCTAATATATTATTCGGAATCTACACCCAGTGAGCACTGCTCCCCAGGCGACTCCATTTCTATGACCCCTTCAGAAAACAGTTAATCGACACGACCCTTACACTCACCACGCCCTGTTTTTACCCCTTTTGATATACAGCGCTTGCACTCGTAATGTATTTATTACAACCATGTAATTAATACATACCATGTATATAGTTCCCCCAGTTATCTCCATGTTAGTTTACCCTGTTCATTGTAAAAACCAATGTTGCCTTATACATTGTGTTTGTTTTTTTGTTCATATGTACACCGCACTGATTAAAAGAGCATGGTATATAAGAAATGAAAATAAATAAATAAATAAAATAAATAAAAATAGCTTTATTTTTTAATCAGCAATACAGCAGGGTTTGAGCTCCTGATTTCACTGTCTGTGCAGCTCCCCTTCTCTCCAGAAACACCTTCCAGCCCCTGCCATGAGGGTCTAAGTGGCTGCAGAGGGATCAAACTCTAATTTCCCTACCTTTCAATCACTGTAATTACCTTACACTGACTTTGAAAGTTTCTCTTCTCCTCCATGGGAACTCTGCTCCTCTGTACCAGCACAGTGAATAACTGACAGTTTCCTTCTCCCCTCCGTTTCTGGTGATTCAGGGTTCGTCAGGATTTGAATTTTTAAGTTGCTAGCAGCACTCCTTGCCTCTTCCCCAGCGATTTCGCTGCATTTTTAAGGTTTTTAGAGCTTAGGTAACTTTTATTTTGCAGTTTTTCTGTGCCGGTGGCCATTTTGAAAATCAGGAGGGATTTCTCTTCAGTGTTTTTTTTTTTGGAGGGAGCACTCTGGGCAGCCATTTCAAAACATTTAAACATGCTGTGAAGGCACAGGGAGTTTCAAAATCCCTTTTCTTTGAAGAGTCTTCTGTTTCCCTAAGCCTACCTTGATTTTTGTTTACAAAAAAAAAAAAAGGTTTAAGCCTCTGCAATGCCTGTTTCTCTGCACAGCTTTATTATATGTAATAATAAGAAAAAGGAGTTAATAGATTGCTTGTGTTCCACCTGCATGCTGCATCCAGGAGAATCTTCTTCCTCCATTCCCACTGCGCTGCCAGCTGGGGACATCAGCACCTTAACTCCTCCCTCCTTAGAGCCCCTGCAGCAGGATCTTCCTGCAGAAAGTACTCAGTCAGCTCCCATTTTGCTTCCACAGCTGCTGGAAGCCACGGCAGCCTTGGCTGACAGTGAGTTCCTGATGCTCTTCCGCCAGGCATGGCACCTGTGGCGTTCGGAGTCTTTTGGTATACCTCCAGCACCCGCCCGGTAGCAGACAAGGATATGGTGGGGTCTCGCAAGCGGTCCCAAAAGTCCTCAGACCTTTAAAGCAGTACATCCTTCCAGGAACGTTGCATGTGGCTTGCGGGACACTACGGATATTCAAGAAGACTTTAAATTGTCGGAGGTGAGCCCTGACTCATTGGAGAAAGAAGATGGGGAATATTCTTCGTCTGATTCTTTGCTCACAGTTCACGAGGACTCTCAAGATATCAGACCTTTTCGGAAAGAGGAGTTGCCGGCCCTAATCACACAGGTGAAGGAGTCGCTACGCCTAGCCGACACGCCTGATCCTCAGAGTTCTCAAACCCTGTTGCAGCTGGATCCCATTTTATAGGGCATTCGTAAGCCTTCCAAAGCTTTTTCCTTTCCAGCCGAGTTAAGCATATGATATCTCGAGAGTGGGACTCTCCAGAGTCCTCTCTACATACGGCACGCGGTATTGGTCAGTTATACCTTTGGTCTCCATCTGACTTGGACCGTTGGCTGACATACCCGAAAGTTGATGTGTTAGTGACCGGGGTCACCAAGCATACCACAATTCCGGTTGAGGGCGAAGTGGCACTCCACGACCAGCAAGACCTAAAAAGTTGAGAGTCTGCTAAAGACGGGTTTTTCATCGTCCACTCTTTCCTTTCAAGCAGGGGTGTGCGGAGGTCTAGCAGCACGGGCCTCCCTTCGATGGATTCAGCAGCTTCCAGGTGATCCCGAGTTGGCTCGTTTAGAATCCATCGCTGCATTCCTGGCAGAGGCCTTCTCTGATCTCTTGCGGCTGTCAGCTCGCTCCGTAGCACCGGTGACAGTAGCTCGGAGATGGCTCTGGCTGCGTCAGATGGCAGCAGATGTTGCTTCGTTCAAAGACTCCAGCGTTTAGATGCAATTCGTCCAGTTCCACCATTGGAAAGAGGACTAGACCGTTACTCTGTCTATTTCATGGTGCCAAAAAAAGGACGGCTCCTTTCGTCCTATCTTGAATCTCAAAGGTGTCAATTGCAGTCTGCGGGTACCACACTTTCGAATGGAGACTCTGCGATCCATTATTCAAGCGGTATGCAAGGGGGAATTCTAGCTTCCCTCGATCTCGCGGAAGCATACATTCACATTCCCATTCAAGAGGGGCATTAGCGACTTGTTCGATTCGCGGTACTCTGTCAACATTTCCAATTTTGTGCAATGCCCTTCAGTCTAGCTTCAGCACCTCGAACCTTCTCCAAGGTAATGGTGGTAGTAGCTGCGGCCTTATGCAGCCGCGGCATCAGAGTTCATCCTTATCTGGACGACTGGCTCATTCGCACAGACTCTCTCCCCGAGGCTTGCAGCACAGTCTCGGTGGTTGTTGCCTTTCTCGAAAGCCTCGGCTGGGTAATCAACCACGACAAGAGTTGTCTTCAGCCGTCCCAGGAGATCAAATTTTTGGGGGCTCGATTCGATACAGCCTTAGGTCGGGTCTTTTTGTCAGTGCCTCGATTCCTCAAGTTAACTTCTCAAGTTCGCAGTCTCCTAGCACAGGTCTCGCCTCGAGCATGGCATTACCTTCAAGTCCTGGGATCCATGATGGTGACCATAGATCTCGTGCCTTGGGCCAGAGCGCGCATGCGCTGTCTACAGAAAGCTCTCCTGACATGATGGTCGCCAGTTTCAGAAGACTACCAGATTCGCCTTCTGCTTCACTCCAGGGTCAGATTATGCCTACGGTGGTGGCTGTCCTCCAGCAACCTCCTGAAGGGGGTCCCCTTAGAGACTCCATGTTGGATCATTCTAACAACGGATGCCTGTCTGTCCGGTTGGGGCGTGCACTGTCGATCTCACACTGCGCAAGGCGCTTGGACAACACACGAATCCCGCTGGATGATCAATCGACTAGAGGCATGAGCAGTACTTCTGGCTTTACTGAGATTTCACACTCTTCTGCACGGAAAAGCGGTTTGGATACTATTCGACAACGCGACCACAGTTTCCTACATCAACCGTCAAGGAGTGACCAAGTGCACTGGAGTGTCGAACGAGATGGCTCTTCTTCTTCTTCCTTGGGCAGAGAGAAATCTCCAAGCCCTCTCCACCCAACACATTGCAGGAACCAGCAATGTGAAGGCGGACTTTGAGTCGCAATACCCTCGACCCCAGCGAGTGCGAACTGGCCCCGCTAGCCTTCCAGAGGATAGTTCAAAAATGGGGGTCGCCAGCGATAGATCTCATGGCGTCGACAGCGAATGCCAAAGTTCCGAGTTTCTTCAGCCGTTGGAGAGAGCGCGGGACTCTCAGCATCGATGCGTTGACTCAGACTTGGCCGGAAAACCAGCTTCTTTGTTTTTCCACCCTGGTCCACGATCGGCAGGATCCTGCAGCGAATTCGGTTGCACAGGGGGCCGGTAGTCCTCGTCACCCCGGATTGGCCAAGAAGACCATGGTATGCCGATCTCATAAGGCTGTCACGGGGCCATTACGACTGGCAGCTCCCTCCGGACTCCTCAGACAGGGACCGATCTTCATGGAAAATCCAGCTCCCTACTCGCTTACGGCTTGGCTCTTGAACGCCGCCGTTTGACCCATAAGGGGTATTCGCCAAAGGTGGTAGCTACCCTCCTTAGCGAGCGACGGTCTTCAACATCCGCTGCTTATGCGAGAGTGTGGCTCGTCTTCGAGGCTTAGTGTTCACGTCATCACTTGTCCCCGTGGCGTACCTCAATTCCTGATATTCTTGCCCTTTTACAGGACGGTCTTGCTAAAGGTTTGGCGCTCGGTTCGCTTCGAGTGCACATTTCTGCCTTGACATGTTATCGGGGTCCGGTGCACGGTAGATCCCTTGCTTCCCACGCTGATGTGTCTCGGTTTCTGAAAGGGGTCAAGCTGCTTCGTCCTCCGGTCCGCCCGGTAGTTCCTCCTTGGGATCTAGCACTTGTTCTCAGGGCGCTCGGAAATCCGCCCTTTGAGCCTTTGGAGGAAGTGTCTCTTCTAGATTTGACGCTCAAAACGGTGGTTTTGGTAGCAATCACGTCGGCTCGAAGAATCTCAGAGCTTCAAGCTCTCTCGTGCAGGGATCCGTATCTGTCTTTTTCTCCTGAGGGGGTAACTCTTCGCATGGTTCCTTCCTTCCTGCCCAAAGTGGTTACTCTTTTTCTTGTCAATCAGCCCCTGCTATTGCCTGCCTTCTCTAAAAAAAAAAACAGTGTGCGGGTAGGCGCAAACGTCTTGACTTCCTCGACCTCAAGCGAGTTCTCCTTCACTATTTGAAAGTTACCAATTCCTTTCGCATGACTGACCATCTTTTTGTTCTCCTTTCGGGGCCGCGCAAGGGTTTTGGCTGCTTCCAAACCTTCTATCGCTAGATGGCTGCGTCGGGTCATTGAATCGGCTTACATTCTTCAAGGCCAGCCGGTTCCAGAAAGGCTTCGAGCTCATTCCACTCGAGCCCACTCCACGTCATGGGCCGAGAGGTCCCATGCCCTTCCTCTCGATATGTGTCGAGCGGCCACCTGGTCGTCCTTGTCCTTTTTTGTTCAGCACTATCGTTTGGATATACAGGCCCGAGAGGACAGTCGTTTCGGAGTTGGGGTGCTGTCGGCGGCTCTAACTTCCCACCCTGAGGGTAATTAACTTGGGTACTTCCTGCTTGTCTGGACTGGTCTAGCAGTATGATCTGGAAGGAGAAATTTCACTTACCGTTAATTTCCTTTCCTGGAATACTGCTAGACCAGTCCAGAACCCACCCAGCTTGTCAGAGGCACTGGTACTTGTGCAGAGCAGTCGACAGTCATACGCTCCGCGAGCACTTCCGGAGTTTGTTTCCTGGGAATGTGTCAGAGCAGTCATTTCAGACTTCTTCTTCCCTTGGGAATGATATTTGATCCTCCTCTTCCGTTTTTCGTTCGGGTTGAGTTGGTTCCCTTTTTAAGGATCATAGTTGCGTTTTTTCCCTGAGATGTTGCCTTTTTGGCTTGTTACATAGTTACCGAATAGGACCTCTAGAGCAGGGGTCTCAAACTCAAATTGCTTTGAGGGCCGAATGAGGACTTGTAAAGTAACCCGGGGGCCGCATAAGACACAGGGCCTCATTTGCATAAATATTTGCATAATGTTGCATAATGAGTGCATGGATAAAGAAAGACTAGAAAATTTCTATATTACTATAATCCAGTGCCAACCGCCAGGCACATTAGGAACTACTACTAACACTGCCCATTTGGAACCCATAGCAAACCCCCCGTATCATAACAGCACTACCAGGACTCACAAAGCACCAGACCCTACCTATCAAAAGGCAACACTGCAAATATTAAATCAATACATTTCAGAGAACAATACATGACCTACTGGGAAAAGAGAACAAGTAGCAATGTCAAATAGGAATTACACAGAATACCTCAGCACTGTAGAAATAAAACTATAAATTAATTTCTTGTACTAAAGCACAGACATTAATGATGCACATTTCCCAGAGCTGACATATTCCAGTTAATAAATTCAAAATAAAGAGATATTTTTCTACCTTTTGTGCATTTTTTTTCAGTTGCAATTGCTCCAGCCACTTCTGGTTTCTTCGTGTCTTCTGCTATCTCCATCGTCTGCTGTCCATTTGTCCTTTCTTCTCTCTTCTAGTTTTTTTCCATTCTCTCTCTCTACATCTGCTTTAACATACTAATCTTTCTCCTTTTGCTCTTTCCTCATTCCTATTTCATCCATTCAAATTTTACCCCTCCATCCTCAATCCCCACTTACTCTCCCAATACCTGGCCAATTGTAGATTTGTCTTCTCTGCCAGACAAAATATTTTTCCCCTCTCCATTTCACTTTCCCAGCTCCATCCCATTCTAATCCTCCCCCAACATCAGCTCCCTTCTAGTTCCAGCCCCACCCAGCATCTGCTCCTTTCTAGTCCCTGCATCAGTCCATTTCCAGTCCTATCCTAGCCTCACCATCAGCCCATTTCCAATCCTAGCCCCCCATCAGCCCATTTCCAATCCTAGCTCCCTCCTCTCACAGCCCATTTCCATTCCAAGCCCCCTCCCCATCAGCTATTTGCAGTTCAAGCCTCCCCTTCCACTCAGCCCATTTCCAGTCCTAGCAACCCCCCCAGCCCATTACCAGTCCTAGACCCCCCATAGCCCATTACCAGTCCTAACCTCCCCATAGCGCACTTCCAGTCTTACCCCCCCATCACCCCATTTTCAGTCTTACCTCCCCTCATAGGCCATTACCAGTCCTAACCCCCCAATCAGCCCACCTCCAGTCCTAACCCCCATCACCCCATTTTCAGTCTTACCTCCCCTCATAGGCCATTACCAGTCCTAACCCCCCAATCAGCCCACCTCCAGTCCTAGCCCCCATCTGCCCATTTCCAGTCCTAGCCCCCACCATAGCCCATTACCAGTCATAACCCCCCCCCCTGCCAATAACCCACTTCCAGTCCTAACCCCCATCTGCCCTCCTCCAGTCCTCACCCCCCTCACCCCATTTTCCGTCACAACCCCCCCCCCGGCCAACAGCCCACTTCCAGTCCTAACCCCCATCTGCCCATTTCCAGTCCTAGCCCCCACCATAGCCCATTACCAGTTATAACCCCCCCCAGCCCAGTACCCGTCATAACCCCCCCCCCCTGCCAATAGCCCACTTCCAGTCCCAACGCCCATCTGCCCATTTCCAGTCCTAGCCCCCACCATAGCCCATTACCAGTTATAACCCCCCCCAGCCCATTACCAGTCATAACCCCCCCCCCCTGCCAATAGCCCACTTCCAGTCCTAACCCCCATTACCCCATTTCAGTCAGCCCCTCCATAGCTCATTACCGGCCAGCGAAGGAGGGAAACAAAAAAAACCCCAAAACCCTGGCTTCTGCTGCTGCCGTTGCCGCCGTGGCAGCGGCAGAATCAATTGTCAAATTTAAAAAAAACTGACTTCTGCTGCTCAAGCAGCTGTCCTGCGGCCCCTTCCCCTCTGCCCGGAGATCCGACTCTGCTCTATCAGCGGCGTGCTTTTCAAGCCGCGACGAGAGTATTCCCCTCTCGCGCGGTTTAAGCCTATTCACTTTTCAAGCCGCGCGAGAGGGGAATACTCTCTTCGCGGCTTGAAAAGCACGCCGCTGATAGAGCAGAGTCGGATCTCCGGGCAGAGGGGAAGGGGCCGCAGGACAGCTGCTTGAGCAGTAGAAGTCAGTTTTTTTTTTAAATTTGACAATTGATTCTGCCGCTGCCACGGCGGCAACGGCAGCAGCAGAAGCCAGGGTTTTGGGGTATTTTTTGTTTTCCTCCGTCGCGGGCCGCACAAAGTTGTCTCATGCGGCCCGCGGGCCGCGTGTTTGAGACCCCTGCTCTAGAGGTATGCCTATGTCACCCAGAGCCTGACCAATCACAGCTCTGGAGTTTTTTTCTCTGTCTCCCTATCTGCTGGCAGGGGTGCATGACCCGCTTGTCTGGACTGGTCTAGCAGTATTTATTTTATTTATTTATTTATTTATTTATTTTTATTTATTTAACAATTATTTCTATACCGCTCTTTCACAAGTATCAAGTGCGGTTTACAATGAACAGTATGTTATATGGTATGGATAGTATCATACCAAGTCATTTTACATAGAACAGATGAACTAGGTACAGATAACAGTATAAAGTTTAAACAGTAAATTATTAAACTATTATAACATATATACATAGTAAATATATACAAATTGTATCATATGTCGCGAGTGGTTGTATACTTTATATAAGCTTCAGGCACGTGGGTATATGTTGTTTGAATTGTAGTAGTTAACCTGCGTCTCTTTGTGTCGTCTGGCCAGTCTCTGATCCTTGGTTGTAATGTAGTGAGAATAAATGGGTTTTCAGTTTTTTTTCTAAATTCCTTTATGTCTGATAGTGAGCGAATGTTGTCAGGAAGGTTATTCCAGAGGGTAGGAGCTGAGTGTGAGAGTGCTCTCATGTTGGTTCGTTTTTTTGCTTTTGTGTAGTCTTTTGGTACTGCTATAGTGTTAGTGTTTCTACTTCTTTGTGATCTTTTATCTATTTCTATCTTGATGAGTGTATTGAGTATAGTTGGCGCTAAGTTATTTATTAGTTTAAATGTTGTTAGTAATATCTTATATTTTATTCTGCTGTGGATAGGTAGCCAATGGAGTTCGGCTAATGTCGGTGTGATATGTTCAATTGAGCTTATATTCATTATTATCCTTGCTGCTATGTTCTGAGTTAGTTGTAACTTTTTAATATTTTGCTTTGTGATGCCATTAAGGATTAAATTTGCAAAATCAAAGTGTGGGGTGATGATGGCTTGTATTATGGTTATGAAGTCTTGTAAGTGGATTAATGGTCTTAGTTGTTTCAAGGTCTTAAGTTTGTAGTGTATGTTTTTTGTTAGATATTTTATGTGAGAATCCATGTTAAGTTTATTGTCAAGTATCACACCCAGGTATTTTATTTCCTTTTTTATGTTGATTTCATGGTTATCAAGTGTGATGGTGCTTGGGGGTGTGTATGTTTGGTTTTTAGTAATATATAGAACGTCAGTTTTTGAGAAATTAATGTGTAAGTTCTGTTCATTGAGCCATATTGTTAGTTCTTTAAAGCACTCTGTTATCTGTTGTAGTGGAGGGTGTGGGATTTTAAATGGTGTGTAGAACATTATATCGTCAGCGTAGATATGATAATGAACGCTATGACGTTTAAAGATATTGCTGATTGGCTGTAGGTAAATGTTAAACAAAAGTGCTGATAGTGCAGATCCCTGTGGGAGGCCTTGTGTTTGGTCGAATGTGTTAGATGTCTGGTTAAGAATTCTTACTGTTTGGGTTCTGTTTGATAGGTAGGATTTGAACCAGTTATGGACAGTGGATGTAATTCCTATTTGTTGAAGTCTGTTAAGCATTGTTATGTGGTTTACACTGTCAAATGCGGCAGAGATGTCGAGGAATACTAGGATGAAGGCTTGTTTTGTGTCATCGATTCCTCTTAGTAAGGTGTCATAAAGGACTGTTAGCAGTGTTTCAACTCCATGGAAAGGTCTGAAGCCATATTGGTGTTCATCAAGGAGGTTCAATGTATCAATGTATTCCTGTAGTTGTGTTTGAACTATTTTTTCAATAAGTTTGGCCATGAAGGGAATGCTCGATATGGGTCTGTATGATTTTGGGGATAATTTGTCTAGTGTTTTATTTTTAAGTATTGGTCTTATTTGGACATGTTTGAGGGATGGTGGTAAATATCCTTCGTCTAGTGATATGTTAACCATAGGGAGGATGAAGGGAGAGAGTATTGAGAGTGTCTTTTTATCCAGTCAACTGGGCATGGGTCAAGATATGAGGTAGTTGTATTTATGTTAGATATGGTTGTTTTAAGTGTGGTCTTTGAGATCAGGCTGAAGTTGGACCAGTTATCAGGGGTTGTTTGCTTCATATTGGTGTGTGTTGTTGGGGGGTTATTTGTTTGTATTTTTGTTTTATTAATATAGTATTGAGCTAAGTCTTGTGGGGTTATATCTATGGATATTTCATCTGAATTGTACGTTTTGTTTGTTAGTTTCTGAATTATACAGAATAATTCTCTTGGTCGGTTAATTGAATTGTTGAGTAAGTTAGAGTAGTAGTTTCTTTTAGAATTGTCTAGTGTTACTTTATATGTATGAAGGGTATTTATGTATTTCTCATGAGTTGTTGGTGATTTGTTTTGCCTCCATTTCCTTTCTTCCATTCTTAGTTGTCTTTTGAGATTTTTAAGTGTCATGTTAAACCATGGGGCATCTTTTTTATCAGTTATATTGTCATTTCTATTATGTTGAGACAGATTAGGTTTTTTTTTCTGCTGCCAGTGAGATAGTTTTGTTCCAGGTTTTGATAGTTTCTTCCAAATTTGTGGGAGTCAGGGTGAGGTGGGGAATTATTTGATCTAAGAATTCTTCTTCGTTAAACTTTCTAAATCTTTTATTTTGTGGGGGTTGTGTTCGTTTAGTGTGAATGTTGTCAGGGATGGTGATATTGAATTTTAGAAGGTAATGGTCTGACCAGGGGACTGGTATGTTTGAGAGTGATTTGGGGTTATATAGGTTGTGGAGTGAGTTTGGTAGGAATACCATGTCAAGGGTTTTTCCTTTATTATGTGTTTGGTCTGTTATTATTTGGTGGAAATCCAAATTGCTTACTGCTTCTGTGAAGTGGTTTGGTTGGTTGTTGGGTGTAGAAGGGAGATTAAAGTCACCCATTAGTATTATTGGATTTGTGTCCGTGGATGATGCTAGTAGTTCAATTAGGTTATCAGTGTTGTCTGTATTGTATTCAGGAGGTCTATATATTAGGCATATTTTTGTGGATTTAATTTTTATAGTTAGTGTGTCTACATTATCAATATTGTTGGATGAAATTAGTTTTGCGTTAAGATTTTTCCTTATTATTATTAGCACTCCTCCACCTTTTTTGTTTGTTCGGTGGGTATGGAAGATCTCATATTCGGTTGACTTTAGTTGGTTCATGAATACTGAGTCTGTATCTTTGAGCCATGTTTCTGTTATACAGACAATATCTGTTTTATTATCATTGATGATATCTGTAAAGATTGGTAGTTTGTTTCTCATGGATCTTGCATTTATCAGTTGGCAGGTGAGTGTTGTGTAGTTCTGAGTATAAGTTGGTTGTGGTTGCTTGGGGTTGTTGTTAGGTTCAATTGTTATATAGACTAGTCTAGGTTGTTTAGGTTTGGAGTTGGTCCAATTTTGGAGTAGAGGTGTTGGATGGTCATAGCGTGATGTACTTTGTATTATTGGAATAGGTCTATTATAGCTATTTTTTATACATTTTGTTAGGTTTATCAGTGTGAGGATAAATAGACAAATTAATATAATCCTGATGGGGGAGGAAGGTTGAGTAGGCATTGTTTAATTTCTAGTTTGTTTTTGGGGATTGTCTGGGAATTAGTTCTGAGAATGAGTTTGTGTTAATTGGGTGTGTTATATATCTGGTGCTTAAGTCTTTTGAGCTGTGGAAGTAGAGTGATGGTGATGTGTGTGTCTGATAGGAGTGATAAAATCTAGTAGGGTGATGTTGTAAAAATGTTATTGATAATAATGTTGCATTAAAATTACTGGCAACAGTAAATACAATGTAACCTACTGACAACAGTAAAGTAAAGTGGTGTTCTAATTCTAAGTCAGAAATGAGTTGCTGACAACTGTAATTCCAATACTGATAGTAATTCTAATACTGACAACAGTGTTCTAATACTAAGTCAGAATTGAATTACTGACAACAGTAAGTGTAAAATTCTGATCACAGTAATGTCACGGAGAAGCATCAATATTAAATCAAAATTGAGGTACTGACGACAGTAATTTCAGGATAAGTTATTGAGGGCAGCAAATCAATGTAGCTTTCTGACAATTTCAGATAATATGAGTGAGATACTGACAACAGTAAATACAAGATAAGATACTGACAACAGTAATTATAGGGTAAAATACTGACAACAGTAAGTCAATGGGTTAGTTATTTGGTGGTAGTTGTGATTCTGTAATGCATTAATGTTAATAGGGAATTTGTGATGAGTTAAACAACAGGTAACCTGGGGGTACAATACTGACAACAGTAATATTCAGGGATAGGTTGGGGACAGCATGTATAAGACTGACAATAGTGTGTTCCTCAAGTTATAATAATTAGTTCAGTCCGGAAATTTCAGCTGTTCAAAATGTGTCTGTTAAGAAGAGTAACGTTATTCTGGTAAAGTATACTTGCTGCGATTTGTGATGCACTTGGTTCCTTGCTTCCACGCGAGCTCAACCCTAAGGGAGCTCCGCGACACGTTGAGGAAGTCTGTTGGTCTTGGCGAGGTGGGGCTGTTTCGGTTCCGTGGAGACTTGAGATTCCTTGATGTGCCTATGCCTAAGGGCCGTGCCAAAGGGCCCTCTTGCGCGGCCCTCAGGCGCGGGCCCGCTTGATGGCGCGAGTTTTTAAAGCCCTCTGCTGCGTCCCGATTGGGCCGAAGAAGTGCCGCTGCTGCTCTTGACGCCGGAGGCTCTATCCCCAGGCTGGGGAGAGCTGTAGATGGTGTCGGGAGCAAAGAGGACCACGCGCCCGATGGCGCGAGCTTTTAAAGCCCTCTGCTGCGTCCCGATTGGGCCGAAGAAGTGCCGCTGCTGCTCTTGACGCCGGAGGCTCTATCCCCGGGCTGGGGAGAGCTGTAGATGGTGTCGGGAGCAAAGAGGACCACGCGCCCGATGGCGCGAGCTTTTAAAGCCCTCTGTTGCGTCCCGATTGGGCCGAAGAAGTGCCGCTGCTGCTCTTGACGCCGGAGGCTCTATCCCCGGGCTGGGGAGAGCTGTAGATGGTGTCGGGAGCAAAGAGGACCACGCGCCCGATGGCGCGAGCTTTTAAAGCCCTCTGCTGCGTCCCGATTGGGCCGAAGAAGTGCCGCTGCTGCTCTTGACGCCGGAGGCTCTATCCCCGGGCTGGGGAGAGCTGTAGATGGTGTCGGGAGCAAAGAGGAAAGGAAATTAACGGTAAGTGAAATTTCTCCATATGCTTCACTTCAACCAGGTACCTCCCTCCTGCTTTCCAGGAGAGCCTCTCAGACCCCCTCTACACAGGAACCTCCTCTTACAAGAGTTGGCTGGTCTTCTAGAGGATCAGGCAGTGGAGCCGGTGCCCCACAGCCTGCTAGGACAAGGATTTTACTCCAGGTATTTCCTGATACCAAAGAGAACAGGAGGCCTCGGGCCCATCCTCAACTTGCGAAACTTAAACAAGTTTGTGGTGAGGGAAAAGTTCAAGATGCTTTCCCTTGGAATATTGCTGCCATACCTCCACCAGGGAGATTGACTATGCTCCTTAGACCTGAAGGATGCTTATACACACGTCCTCATACATCCAGACCACAGACAATATCTCAGATTTGTAGTGGGAGGAAACCATTTTCAGTACAGAGTACTTCAATTCGGCCTAGCCTCTGCCCCCAGAGTGTTTACCAAATGTCTGGCGATAGTGGCGGCCTTCCTCAGGAACCAGGGAATTTTTGTCTTCCCGTACCTGAGCAAGCCACTCATGAATGCAGCAAAATATGACCTTGAGAATATACCACTGGAATTTAAAGACTGCCTGCAAAAGCGATTTGCTGCTTTAGATACAAATGACAGAGCTCCAGAAGAGTTATGGAATGACATCAAGAAGGTTGTGTTGGAAGAAAGCAAGAAAGTCTCTACAAAAGGTGAAAAAGAAAAAACGGCCAAAATGGATGACGGAAGAAACTCTGAAAATTGCCCAGAAACGCAGAGAAGCTAAAGCCAGAGGAGAAAGAAAGACAATCACAGAACTCAACAGAGATTTCCAACGTGCAGCAAAACAGAACAAGGAAAAGTACTACAATGACACATGCAAGGAAATAGAAGCAGAAACTATTAGAGGAAGAACAAGATCGGCTTTACTAAAGCTACGAGAGTTAAAGAAAAAGTTCCAGCCTCGAATTGGAATGTTACAAGGTGCTCAAGGTTCTATGTTGAATGATGCTGAGAAGATCAAGAAAAGATGGAAGGAATATACAGAGTTTTTATATGATAAAGATCAAGTGGACCAACAGCCGTTTCAACCTGTACCTTATGATCGGGAACCATTCGTGATGAAAGAAGAGGTTGAAGCAGCATTGAAAGCCTTATCAAAGAACAAAGCACTAGGCATTGATAGCATTCCCATTGAAGTATTACAGCAATCTGATGCAGCTGTTGCCAAGAAATAAGGAAGACAACATCATGGCCAACTGACTGGAAAAGATCTGTGTTTATACCAATACTAAAGAAAGGTGATCCAACTGACTGTGGAAATTATCGCACGATTGCTCTGATCCCTCATGCCAGCAAGATTCTACTGAAGTTTATTCAAAAGGGACTACAACCATACCTGGAACAAGAACTACCTGAAGTGCAAGCAGGGTTCAGGAAAGGGCAAGGAACGAGAGACATCATTGCAGATGTGAGATGGATCCTTGAAAAGACTAAAGACTACCAAAAGGATATCTATTTGTGCTTTATCGACTATAGCAAAGCTTTTGACTGTGTAAACCATGAGAAACTCTGGGCCACATTAAGAAGCATGGGTATACCAGAACACCTGATCGTACTCTTGCACAATCTGTACATTGATCAAGAAGCAGCAGTTCGAACGGAACAGGGAGAAACAGAATGGTTTAAAATAAGCAAAGGTGTAAGACAAGGCTGCATACTTCCCCCTACCTGTTTAATTTATATGCAGAACAAATCATCAGAGAAGCAGGATTGTATGAAGACAACAGAGGTGTGAAGATTGGTGGAAGACTCATCAACATCCTTCGCTATGCTGATGATACCACATTACTGGCTGAAAGTGAAGATGATCTGAAACATTTGCTTCTCACAATCAAAGAACATAGTCTCAAAATGGGCCTGCACCTTAATGTAAAGAAGACAAAGATCATGACAACTGGCATAATCAACAGGTTCATCGTTGAAGGAGAAGAAATTGAAATTGTGAACAACTTTAACCTACTTGGATCAACTATCAATAAAGAAGCAACAAGCAGTCAAGAAATCAGACGACGCATTGCTCTTGGCAGAATGGCTATGAAAGACCTAGATAAGATTCTCAAGAGCAGAGATGTCTCTCTCCATACAAAGATTCGACTTGTTCAAGCCATGGTATTTTCAATAACATATGGATGTGAAAACTGGACAGTGAAAAAGATAGACAGGAAGAAAATTGATGCCTTTGAATTATTTATTTTATTTTATTTATTTAACAAGCACTTATATACCGCAGCTTCCAGAGATCAGCTGCGGTTCACAAATAACAACAGTCAACAAAACATTGTTTGTTTTACATGAAACGTCATAACTATATACAATGTAAAGTTAATAGAATATGTTAAACAGATTGGCACAGAACAGTGCAACACTATATACATTATATATACATTTACATTTTATGTGAGATATAGTCATAATGAGTGGTTCAGATTCATGTGGGGTGGATTATCTTTTCTATTGTAGTAATATGTTGAGCAGAAAGTTCTAGTGAGGTGTTGAGTAGAAAGTGATTAGCCATTATCTAATTCTTTTGAGGGTTGGTCTATGTTGTTGTAGTGTATTGTGAAAAGGTGTGTTTTCAATTTTTTGCGGAATTCATTAATCTTTGTTAACATTCTTAGCTCGACAGGGAGGGCATTCCAGGCTATTGGGGCTGCATGTGAGAACGCTCTGTAGTTTGTAGATTTATTTGATTTTATGAAGTCTTTGGGGGTTTTGAGTTTGTTCAGTTGAGCTTTTCTTTGAGTAGGTTTTGAATGTTCTTTGGTAATTAAGTTACTTAATGTGTCTGGTGCCATATCAAATAGTGTTTTAAAAGCAGTTACTAGTGTTTTGTATTCTATCCGGCTTTGAATTGGTAGCCAGTGAAGTGAAGCTAGTATTGGTGTTATATGTTGATGAGAGTGTGTTTTCGTTATAATCCTAGCTGCTGAGTTTTGTGCAATTTGAAGTCTTTTAATGTTATTTTTTGATGTACCTAATAATATAAGGTTAGCAAAGTCAAAATGGGGGGTTATGGTGGCTTGGATTATACTGATGAAATCGTGTATGTATACAAGCGGTCTAAGTTGTTTAAGCGTTTTGAGTTTGAAATAAATTTTCTTTGTGGTGTTCCTGATATGGGTATCTAATGTAAGATGTTTATCTATAATGACACCTAAGTATCTTACTTCATTTTTTATTTTAATTTCCTGGTTTTGAAGTGTTATATGTGTTGGTGGGGTGTAATCTTGATTTTTAGTGACTATTAGTACTTCGGTTTTTGATTGGTTTATTTGAAGATTGTGGGCATTTAGCCATGAAGTTATTTCATTAAAACAATCTGATAGGAGTTGCAACGGTATGTTAGGAATTGTGAAAGGGATGTACATCATAATATCATCTGCATAAAGATGATAGAGTACACCATATTTTTTAAATATGTCACAAACTGGTTTTATGTATATATTGAATAGAAGAGCTGAGAGCGCAGAGCCTTGTGGTAAACCTGTTTCAAATTTATATGATTCTGATGTTTGATCGCCTATTCTGACATTTTGGGTTCTATTGCTCAGATAAGAGGTGAACCATTTATGAACTGTAGAGTATATACCTATGTGTCTTAAGTTGTTAAGCATTATTGAGTGGTGAACACTATCAAAAGCGGCTGAAATGTCGATAAATAAGAGGATGAAGGCTTTTTTGTGGTTGTCTATTCCTCTTAGGAGTGTATCAGTTAGGACAGTCAGAAGAGTTTCGACTCCGTGCATGGGACGAAATCCATATTGTTGGTCGTCAAGAGGGTAGGATGAATCAAGGAAATCTTGTGTCTGTATTTGTACAGTTTTTTCAATGACTTTTGCTAAGAAAGGTATACTTGAGATAGGTCGGTAAGATTTTGGGGAAGTTTTGTCAAGTGAGTTATTCTTGAGGATTGGTCTGATTTGTACATGTTTAAGTGCGGGTGGGAGGTAACCTTGGAGTAGTGATAGATTGACCAAGGGGAGTATGAAGGATAAAAGAGTTGGGAGTGTGTTTTTTATCCAGATTACTGGGCAGGGGTCCAGATAGGAAGTTGTGGTGTTGAGATTGAGAATGATATTCTTTAATGAAGTTTTGGATATGGGTTGAAATTCTGACCATTCATTTAGTATGTGGAGGGGTTTGTAGCTAGGGTCTAGGGTCATTGGTGAGTATTTTGTATTTTTTTTTGGTAATAATTGGCTAGAGTTTGTGCGGAGATGTCAGTGATTTCGTTGCTAGAGGTTTGATAAGTGTTTGTTAGCAACCTAACAATGGAAAATAGTTCTCTTGGTCTATTATATGATTTTGATAGGATTGTAGCGTAATAATTTTTCTTTGAGTTATCTATGGCTTCTTTATAGAGTGCGAGGTGGTTGTAATATATTTCTTTCTCAATATTGGATTTGGTTTTACGCCATTTACGTTCTAGATTTCTTAGTACTCTTTTCATTTGTTTTAATGTGCTATTAAACCATGGTGTGCAGTTGTTTTTTGAGTGAGTTGGTTTTTTCTTACATTGAGTTATTTTGGCTGCATTGTTTATGGTAGTATGCCAGTTTTTGACGGCTTCATCCAGATTTGTTGGTGATAGGGTAAGGTAAGGAATTGTGGATTCTAGGAACTCGTATTCATTAAATTTCTTAAATTTTGTTGTCTGGTCATTTCTTGTGTGTTTTATGGTACAGTTAATATTGTAGGTGAGGTTTAGTTTGATAAGGTGATGATCGGACCATGGTATTTGAGAACATTCTAATGAGTCTGTTTTAAACAGTTTATAGATTGCTTTGGGTAGTAGTACAAGATCAAGAGTGCCACCTTTGGTGTGGGTAGGTATATTTATTACTTGATGGTAGTCTAAATCAGATATAGTTTCAAGAAAAAGGTTGGATTCATTTATTGGTAGTGAGGGAAGGTTGAAATCACCTAGGACAATTAGTGGAATCTGTTCCGTGGATGAGTTGAAGAGTTCTATTAGTGAGTGGAGGCTATCTGCATTTTGGTTGGGGGGTCTATAAATTAAACAGATTCTGAGATGGTCTATTTTTATTATGAGGGTGTCAGTGTTGTTGTTTGATTTAGATAGAATTTTTTTAGCATTTAGTGTTTTATTTGTCATAATCAATACACCACCACCTTTTTTGTTGGCTCTATGTGTATAGAAGATATCGTAGTTAGAGTTGTCAAGTTGATTTAGGATAACTGTATCTGTATCAGAGAGCCAAGTCTCTGTTATACATAGTATATCAGGTTTTGTGTCAGTCAGTAGATCATTAATTATAGGGATTTTATTTTTTAATGATCGAGCATTTATAAGGGTGCATGATAAGGATGTTGATTTGCAGTGGAGGTCTGACCGGGTGGCATGTTGTGGATTAGTTTGTTTTATTTGTATGAGTCTGTGGTAGTTTATTTTAGATTGGTTTTGAGGAGGATAATAACTATTATGGAGGATGTTCCGGTTTGTTGTATGTATGATTGGGATTGTCTTGTAGTTTTTAATGTTAAGCGTTAGAGTTAGGTCAATTAGTATTGTTAGGAGGATGCAGGTGTATGTCGCTTTTAGAAGCATGGTTGTTTTGCATGCCATTTGTGATTATGAAGTGAGTTTGAGTAGTATATGTTTGGAGTATGTCAAGTAAAATGTGTGTCAGTATTACACAAAGAACTAGGTTGTTGATTGGTTTGGAGAGATTGAGTTTCAAATATGTCCAGAGTTAATGATGGTGGTAGATCTATCTATAATGATGAATTGTTATTAACAACAGTAGTTATTAATTTAGGTTTAGTCTGTAAGATGTTATACTTGTCAATTCGTGGGGAAAGAATTAGGTGTAATGAATTATATTTCAGTAGTTAGGTCATGTGTAAAAGTAGCAGTATGATCGATCATGTACTGGTGATAGTAAAGTACTGCAGAATATTAAGAAGATTATTACTGACAACAGTATGGAACAGGCAGTAATTATAACTGAATTACTGACAACAGTAAATCAAATAGTGACTCAGATAGTGAATTACTGACAACAGTAAATCAAATAGTGACTCAGATAGTGAATCACTGACAACAGTAAATCAGATCGTGGTTCTTGATGAGGTTACTGACAACAGTAGCAACCAGACAGTACTGTAAATGATTTACTGAGAGTAGTTAGAGTCATCCAATAGTGTATTAGATGAAAGTCTTAGCTGAGATATATTTGGATGACTGGCAACAATATCATACAAAGTAGTGTAAATGTGATGGTATATCAAGGCTTGAAACTGTAGACCAATTATACATATTACTATAGCTGCTAATGAATACACATATTACATATCTTAGTAGTTAGTTAGAAGTGGTGGTGAAGTAGAATCTAGTATAGTTAAACAAAATTATGGTGCTGGCGGCGAATACTGTGTATACCATGGACTGCCCGAAGAACAAACTAGTCTGTACTAGAGGAGATCAAACCTAAGCTTTCTTTAGAAACTCAGATGACAAGATTTCAACTTTCATACTTTGGACACATCATGCAAAGAGAGAGATCATTAGAGAAAGACATCATGCTTGGCAAGATAGGTCAATGCAAAAGAGGAAGGCCAGCAATGAGATGCATCAATACAATAACAGCAGCTATGGGTATCAGTCTGTCAACAATGAGCCGCCTGACTCAAGACCGAACACAATTTAGGATAGCTATTCAGAGGGTCGCCATGAGTCGACTCCGACTCGACAGCACTTAACAACAACCTGGACGACTGGCTCATCAGGGCCCCGTCACCTCAAGAAGCCCAACAGGCCACAGCTCGCACTATCAACATACTGCAGCATCTAGGCTTTGTCATAAATCAAGCAAAGTCCACTTTGCTCCCCACTCAAAATTCAAAGTTCATAGGGGCAAGGTTAGACACCCTTCAAGCGAAGGCTTACCTGCCAGAGGGCAGAGCACAGAGGCTTCTGGAGCTGGTGCACGAAATCAACCACAAGGCTCAGATATCAGCAAGGCACTTTCTACGCCTTCTAGGACACATGGCCTCCACAGTTCATGTGACCCCAAACGCCTGTCTCCACATGAGGACAGCTCAGTGGTGCCTCAGAGATCAGTGGACACAAGCCACAGGAGGACTCCGAGACAGGATCAGAGTGTCCAAACGACTACTGAAGTCGTTGACCTGCTGGCTTCAGCCATCCAGCCTGCTCGAGGGGATGCCTTTCCAGCCTCCCTCGTACACAAGAGTGCTGACAACAGATGCATCTCTGCTGGGCTGGGGAGCCCATTGTCAAGACTTATGTACTCCAGGCGATACGCCTAGCTCTTCAAACCTTCTCTCATGTTCTCTCACAGCAGTCTGTCTTAGTACAAACAGACAAACAGGTGGCTATGTTCTACATGAACAAACAGGGAGGGACAGGGTCCCGCATCCTGTGTCAGGAGACACTGCACCTCTGTTCGTTTGCAATCTGACAAAGTATGTTTCTCAAAGCAGTTTACCTGCCGGATCAGGAGAACTACCTAGCAGACAAACTAAGCAGAATTCTCCAACTGCACAAGTGGCAACTGAATCCGGAAGTAGCCCAGCAGATCTTCCAGTGCTGGGGACATCCGGTCATAGATCTCTTTGCCAGTCCTCAGAATCATCAGTTGCACAACTTTTGCTCCAGACAGCCACACCCCAAAGGATGGCTGCAGATGCTTTTCTGATTTCCTGGTCCATGGGCCTCCTGTATGCATTTCCTCTGACGCCTCTGATGACCTGGGCTTGGTCATCCTGGTAGCCCCCAGATGGCCAAGACAACCTTGGTTTCCGCTTCTCCTCCAGCTGGCAGTGGAAACCCCACTCCCTCTGGGGACACAGCCTGACCACCTGTCCCAGGAGCAGGGCGCTATCTCACACGCCAACCTCAGGTCCCTCAACCTGATGGCATGGCTGCCGAAAGGGTAGTGCTGGCATCTCTCCTCCTGCTTCAGAACATGGCAGAAGTGCTACTAGCCTCAAGGAGGCAGTCCACTAGGAAAACCTATGCCTTCAAGTGGCGTAGGTTTGAGGTGTGGTGTAACCAGCACAACGAAAACTCTTTCTCTTGTCTGGTACCAGTGGTGTTACAGTACCTGCTTCACCTCTCAGAATTAGGCCTCAAGTCTAACTCTGTCCAGGTCCACCTGAGTGCTTTGTCAGCACACCACTCTCCAGTGGAAGGACAACCTCTTTCGGCTCACCCCTTGGTGTCCAGATTACTCAGAAGTCTACTTCTACTAAAATCCACGGTTCGTCCCCCAGCAATCGAGTGGGATTTGAATGTGGTCTTGCAACATCTTACTCGCCCACCTTTTGAGCCGATGTCCGCTTGCCATCTGTGCTTCCTCTCCTGGAAGGTGCTCTTCCTGGTGGCACTCACATCTGCCAGACGAGTGAGTGAACTACAAGCTCTTCTGTCAGAAAGACCGTACACACGGTTTTATATGGAACAAGGTGGTCCTGCGCACCCATCCCAAGTTTCTTCCAAAAGTAGTCTCTCCATTCCACCTCAACCAAGAGGTGGTTCTTCTGACATTCTTTTCCAGACCACATGCCAGCCGGGCGGAGGCGGTTCTACATACCCTTCATTGTAAGAGGGCATTAGCCTTCTACCTGGAATGTACGCGGGGACATCGAAGGGCTACCCAGCTCTTCGTCTCTTATGACCCCAGTAAACTGGGGCTACCTGTCTCCAAGCGCACGTTGTCCACCTCGGGGCAGACTGCATTGCCTGGGCATACAGGGCAGCTGACCTTCCGTTGCAGGGTCTAGTCATGGCCCACCGTGTCAGGGCTAGGGCCGCATCAGTGGCTCACTTGCGCTGTGTTCTGCTTGCAGACATCTGCTGGGCCGCAACCTGGTCTTCAAGCCAGACTTTTACAGCCCATTACTGCTTCGATGGAGAGTCCCGACGGGACAGTGCTTTCGGCCAGGCGGTACTCTGTAACTTATTTGAGGTTTAGGCAACTCCTACCCTCCAGCCCTCTGGTGTCAGGTTACCGGGGGTGTGGCGTCTCAGCTGAATTCCTGTTACAGCTGCTGCGGCTCTTCTAAAGGGAGCCATTTTTCAGCTAGGGGTTCTCGGTAGCCTATAGCTAGGGAGTCCCATATGTGAGGACTGACTTCCTGCTTGTTCCTGGAGAAAGCATAGTTACTCACCTGTAACAGTTGTTCTCCAGGGACAGCAGGAATCAGTCCTCACGACCCTCCCTCCTCCCCTGGAGTTGCAGTCCTACTATTGATTTTTATTCATTTTGCCGTCTTTTTAGCTATGTCATTTGACTGAGCAAGATGGCACCCTTGGGTGGGAAGAGTATCGCGTATGCACGATGCAATCCCGAAGGCTTTCTTTGAAAGCTGGGGAATTGCTCCGCATGAGGGCTCCGTTGGGGCTGACGTCACCCATATGTGAGCACTGATTCCTGCTGTCCCTGGAGAACACCTGTTACAGGTGAGTAACTATGCTTTCTCTGGGAACAAGCAGAAAGTCAGTTGTCACATATGGGTGATGTTGGCACCAATGGAGCCCACACAGTAACCTCTCCTCAGCTTTCAAAGGTGCCATCTTACTTCAGTCTCCTTTTTTCCGCAGAGCCCATCGGATGTTCGTCTGCACCCTAGAGAAAGTTGATCTTTTCTTTTTTTCCTTCCTTCTCTTTTTCTTCTCTGGTTCTCGTACCAATGCTGCCTTGCCTCCCACGACTGCTGCTACCTCAGCGCCGCATTTTTCTTGGGTCCTTTTTTCCCTTTGGGTTTTTTTTCTCAGTGCACGGGAATTCTCATGCCCTCCCTGACGGGGATTCTTGAGTTTGACTTTGCAGGTGCCATCTTCCCTGCTATGTCCTAGGCCAGTGGGTTTAACCAGTGTGACCACTGCAGGCACACACATTCTGCACAGATCCACATGACTGCTGCCTTTGGTGTCTCAGTGCTGACCATGATGATGACTCCTGTGGGCTCTGTCAGTAAATGATGAGCAAGGGGACGAAGGAACCATGAGAAGCAGTGAGAGACCAAAGGATGATCTTGCCAAACAAATCTGATTGAGTTCTTTGACTGGGTGACCAGAGAACTAGATCAAGGACATGCGATGGATGTGATCTACCTAGATTTCATCAATGCCTTTGATACTGTTCCTCATCAGAGGCCTATCAATAAACTCAACAGCTTAGGGATGAGCCCCAAGGTGGTGAACTGGATCAGAAATTGGCTGACTGACAGAAGACAGAAGTTGATGGTAAATGGAACTCACTCGGATGAAGGTGATTAGCAGTGTGCCCTAGGGTTCGGTCCTGGGACAGGTACTGTTCAATGTATTTGTGAGTGATACTGCAGAAGAATTGAATGGAAGCATCTGTTTTTTTGCAGATGACACGAAAATTTGCAACAAATTGGACTCCCCTGAGGGAGTGGTTAACATGAGGAAAGATCTACAAGAGCTGGAAGAATGGCTAATTCTCCAAGAACAAGCAGGAAGTCAGCTCTCACATATGGGTGACGTCAGCGCCGATGGAGCCCTTGTGCGGAGCAAATCCCCAGCTTTTAAAGAAAGCCTTTGGGATTGCATCACGCATGCGTGGTCCCCTTCCCGCCCATAGGTGCCATCTTGTTCAGTTCCTTTTTTTCCGCGGAGCCCAACAAACGTTCTCCTAGTGTCCCCGAGAAAAAAGTGTTTAAAAGTGAGAAATTACTTTTCTTTTCTTACCGGTTCGACATCGGTTCCCCTTCCCACCTTCGGCTCGGTACACCGGTATCGAGTCCAGTCCAATTTTTCAGTTTTTGTCCTTAGTGACTAGCGTTCGTGCTTTTTTTCACTGTTCACTGGCAGCCTGGTCGTTCGACCTTGCAGGGGCCCTTTTTCCCCCCATGGCTGCCAGCAGGTTTAAGAAGTGTGATCGGTGTAAAAAGTTAATGTCCCTCACTGACACACACGACTGCTGTCTCCGATGCCTCGGGCCTGACCATAACCCAAAGGTCTGTGGCCCGTGTGGGAAGATGTCTTCCAAGGCACTTAGAAGTAGGCAGCAGCAGCGTGAAAGGATTTTCTCCGAGTCCGCATCCCCCCGGGTCCGGACCTCGTCAGAAGCCTCGACGTCTCGGGTGCTGTCTGAACCCGAGCATTGGGGGTCTTCTGAGTGGGGGTCTCCCTCACGGTAACACCGGAGGAAGAAGAAACTCGTGAGCGCGGCGTCGGATGCCTCTGATCGACTTGGGCCCTCGAGGACAAGGTCTCTGATTCCTGCCTGCCGCCCCGTGTCCTCTGAGTCGGAACGACCTGCAAAACTGCCTCGCACAGAACTGGAGACGCCAAGGAAGGTAACTGCTGTTGTCCTCGTAGACTCTCCTCCGGGAGAACTGGCCTCAGGCCCAACAGCGTTGGGATCTGAGCCGGAGGCTGCAGAGCCTTCTGAGCTCGGTCTCAGGATGGCGGCCCTGGAGCGCAGCATGTCTGCCTTCATAGAGCAGCAGCGGGCGCTGATGGCAGGTTTCACCGGTCCATCCGCCCCGACCACCGAGACCTCGATGTCCAAGTCGATCCCAGAGGCCGAGACGATCCTCGAGACTCTTCAGACTCGAGTCGATCCTCGGCCAAAGTCTCCCTCGACCTCCCGTTCGGGACCAAGGTCATCGACACCGGTGCCCTCTGCGTTGGGGCAGTCGGGACCGAAGCCCTTGCGGCTGGAGCCACTCGATTCCTCCTTGGAGGAGTCGTCATAAGAGACGGAAGATGAGGAGTCCCCGGACACTCATCGGACCCAGTATGTTCCATCGGACTCACCGGGTTCCGAGCCTCGGAGAAGGTCCCCTCCGGAGGATACCCAGTTCTCAGACTTTGTCAGGGACATGGCCAAGGCTTTGGCATTCCCGGCAGACGCAGAGGAGGAGCCTCGAGCCGAAGAACTCGAAGCCCTCTAGTATGATTTTCCCCCTCGGGAAAACCTTACTGTTCCGGTTCCTCCGATGCTGGAACGGCTTATGCTCCGTATGTGGGAGTCGCCGGCCTCGATACCGGTTCTCAGCAAGCGGGTCAGTTCCATCTATCGAGTCCGCAAGAGCCCTGGATTCCAAAAGGCACAGCTGCTGCACAACTCTATGGTTGTGGAATCGGCCATGTATAGGCTCAAGAGCCAAAAAACGTACTCCTTGGTGCCTCCTGCCGCGAGGCCCAGAACCTGGACGCCCTCGGCAGAAAGTGCTTCCAGGGCTCAATGCTGTCATGCTGGGTCCAGACTTACCAGCTGTACATGGGCATGTACTTGAGGGACCTGACAAAGGAGATTGCCGGGTTCTCAGATGGCCTCTCCGAGGCATCTTTGCAGCACTTCAAGGCCTTGTCCACAGGGATTCGGGAGTGCTCGAAGTTTGTCTCGAGCAGCCTATGACGGCTTTGAGGCTTCGGCCCGAGTAGTCGCGGCCAGCATCAGTGCATGCCACTAGGCCTGGCTAATGTCGTTGGATCTGGAGTGATGGGTTCAGGACAAGTTGGTTGATGTCCCTTGCTGAGGTGACAACCTCTTCGGCAAACCCGTGACTGAGAAGGCTGCAGAGATCAAGTCCGAGTACTTGACCCTGACAAGGCTCTCCAAGAAGACTTCTGCCCCTTCTAAGAAGAAGGGCTCGGGTAAAAATTCCTTTTTCCTGAGGCAGGGTGCTGCTTACCACAACTACCCCCCTTACCAGGCCACCCCAGCTCCCCAACAGGGGCAGCAGGCCAAGGAACAGGGGCATGACCCGCGTAAGCAGAAGACCCCCAGGCCCCGGCCCGTGTCCGACCAGCCGGGAGGGGGATTTTGACTTCCCAAGCAGAGTCTCTCTCCCACCAGTGGTGAGGCCTTGCACAGGAGAAAGGCTGACCCTGTACGCCCACAGGTGACCCACTATTACCACAGATACCTGGGTCCTGCAAATAGTCCAAAGGGGCTATTTGCTTCACTTCAACCAGGTACCTCCCTCCTTCTTTCCAGGAGAGCCTCTCAGACCCCCTCTTCACAGGGACCTCCTCTTGCAGGAGTTAGCAGGTCTTCTAGAGGATCAGGCGGTGGAACCGGTGCCCCACCACCTACAGGGAAAGGGCTTCTACTCCAGGTATTTTCTGATACCAAAGAGAACTGGAGGCCTAAGGCCTGTCCTCGACCTGTGAAACTTAAGCAAGTTCCTGATGAGGGAAAAGTTCAAGATGCTTTCCCTTGGAATATTGCTGCCTTACCTCCACCAGGGAGATTGGCTATGCTCCTTAGACCTGAAGGATGCCTATACGCACATTCTCATACATCCAGACCACAGACATCTGAGATTTGTAGTGGGAGGAAACCATTTTCAGTACAGAGCACTCCCCTTTGGCCTAGCCTCAAATTCTTCCAAAATATCTGTTTGTATTAACTGCGAGTGCTTCAAATATATCAGATGAAATAGTCGCCTCCAGTATCTCTAAACACAGTACATGTGGTTTGCCAAAGAATGACTCCTTTACATAAATCATCTGGAATTCAGAGCAATCTACTGTGCCTTCAAAATATTGAAGCTGTTAGGGAGCTTACCTTGTTGGTTGTGGAGCTCACTGTGCTAGCAGGACAGGAACTGGTGGCAGAAGGTTCCTGGGATGGGGCAGCCCTATTGCCGATGACATAACCGGGCGCTCCGCAGCACTTCAAAATATCATGCAATTCTTTCAACGGACAGGGAGCTTACCTTATTGATTGTGGAGCTAATTGTACTAGTGGGAAAGGAATTTGGCAGTAGATAGTTCATGGGATGGGGCAGCCCTATTGCTGATGACATCTCTGGGCGCCCCGCAGCGCTTCAAAAGACCATGCAGTTATTTGTGGCCGCAGCCGCATGCCCGAAGGGGCGCAGTGCTAAAGGGGTATGCCCCTTTTGTGTTTCTTCGGGGCCCACAAGCCCCAGGAATGCCCCACGGTGGGGGAAAGAGGAAAATCAAGCCAGCAAAGAAGAAGAGTGATGTAACTCTGTTTTCAACACCTAAAACTGTATCTGGGCCTTTGGATTCGCATGTATTTGTGCTTCCCGGGCCTATGGTAACTGTAGGAGCTAGTGCAGCCGGATCCCCCTCTGTCATCCAGGGCTTCTTTAAGTCCTACTTCTCGGACACCTCCTCCTAATCATAGTTTGGTTATGGCGGTAATGGATGGGGACCGTGGGGCCTCCTTAGTGGATCCTGGTGTGGCTGTGGAACAGGCCTTAGTGTTGGATCCACTGGAGACTCCTCTTGTTAGTTCTTCAGAGGTGGTTCGGGCGATTATTCGCCCCGGGGACCCTCCTACGCTCAGAGGCTGGAGTTGGGGATACCTCATTGGTGGACATCTGGAAGGAGGTATCAAAGACTATAATTTTTTGTTGCAAGGTTTCATGGAACAAACTATTAATTTTTCTGAGCAGGCAGTTGCTAAAATTCAGGCTATGGATGAACAATCTGTTTTGACTACCCAGCGTGTGGATAGACTGGAGGGGCGCGGGGTATAAAAGATTCTTATGCATTGTAACAACATTTAGAAATGTTAGAAAATTCCATGAGGGCAAAAAACATAAGATTGATGAATTTTCTGCAGTGCTGGTTGTTGTCCCCTTTAATACTATTTCATAAATATTGTAAGGAAGTCTTATTGTTCTCTGAGCCAGAAAAGATTTTGGTTACTCGTTTGTATTATCTTTCTTCCCCCTTGGAGGCCTTGGCTACCAGAGTGGCTCGTGAAGGAAAGGTATTAGAAATGGATTTGACTAATTTCATTGAATCTTCAGATGAGGTAATATCTTCGCGTGCCACTTTGATTATAACTTTGGTTTCCGAGGTGGATAAAATTTATTTTTTAAAAGCCTATTTCTGCAATAGGAAGATTCCTTTTTGTGGGCAGATTGTTGCCTTTCCGGATGTCTCACGTACACTCAGTTGAGGAGGAAGTCCTTCCTGCAGCTGAAGCCAAAGGTCTTGGCTGCAGGGGGGACTTTCTTCCTTCGTTTTCCTTGTAAATGGCTGGTAACGTTTGAGGGGAAAAAATACGTTTACACTGATCCTTTACTTATGAAGAATTTTTTAGTTGGCAAGTAGGGTCTGGCCTGAACCAGCATTTTCTTGTACTTAATTTCAGTTGGAGGAGTTAATCCTACTATAATGCTGTATATCTCCAGGAACAAGCAGGAATGAGTTTTCACATATGGGTATCGTCGGTACCGACGGAGCCTGCGCGGGAACGCTCCCCAGCGTCCAATAAGAAAGCTTTTGGAAGCATCCCACGGCGCCTGCCTGCTACCTTCCCGCCTTTCCCAACCGCCTCTCTCCAGTTCTTCTTTTCCACGGAGCCAGCAGGTCGTGTTCCTGTCACCGCAGAAGAAGTTCTTTATTTTTTCTTTATTCTTTTGTGTCGCGTCTGCCTTCTTCGACGTCGGACCGGTACCGCCGGTCGGTCTTTCTTTCAAAAAAAAAAAAAGCGCTTTATCTTTACTGTGCATTTTCAGTTTTTGGGCCCTAGGCCTAAAAATATTTTCCTCATGGAGAAGCCCGCTTCTGGGTTTAAAAAATGTACAAAATGTGGCGGTACTATTTCTGTCACCGACACCCATGACTGGTGTCTAAAGTGTTTGGGACCTGACCATTCCATCACGGATTGTATGTCCTGTATCATGATGTCTAAAAGAGGTCGGCAGAACCGAGCAGCCAAGCTCAATACCCTGTTTCCCTCTGATGCAGCTTCGGTAGCATCGACGTCTTCCAGGGCTGCTTCTTCCTCCCATGGATCTCAGGTAACCAAGCATAAATCTGGCCGGTCCTCGAAGGGCAGATCTCCCTCCAAGCATCGAGATGCCTCCGGGCTTGCCCTCGAGGATTCCGCACCGGCAAAATTACCCCAGCGGGAAGCTCCGGCTTCCAAAGCATTATCTATGGGGTCACAGGTTGACATCGATGGCTCGGCCTCGACAGATCACCTGTTGCCGTGTTCTGGGGTACCGGTGGTTCCCACTGGTACCGACATCCAGACTTTGGTGGCGTCGATGGATCAGAAGATTCTGACCATGCAGCGCACCTTAACGGCTTTCATACAGGCTGCGACGCCTCCGGTACCGCAACAATCCCCGTTGCTGGTACCGGCTCCAGTACCGGCATCGCTCCCGGTACCGGTACCGATTGCATCGACATCAGCTTCGGTGTCGATTGCAACGGTACCCTGTCCTATGATGCCCATCGGTACTGAACTGGTACCAATTACTCCCGATGTCGATCCCACTCGATACGGTTATCGGGCTTTACAGGAGCATCCAACATCTCTCCTCTGAGGACTCTGAGTCTGAGGGTTCTGTAGAAGCATCGATACTTCTTCCTCAGGAGTCTTCTTCACCTAAACGAAGAATGTCTCCTCCAGAAGACTTGTCTTTTCAAGACTTTGTTAGGGAAGTGGCTAGGGGCCTCTCTATCACAGTGGCCCCTGAGTCAGAACCCAGAGCCAAGGAGTTGGATATTTTACAATATCCTAAAGCTCCTAAGGAGGCAGCTACTTTACCTGTTCATGAGATTCTGTATGATCTCATGTTGAGGATGTGGGAGACACCTCTCACCACCTCTCCTCATTCTCGCAGGTTAGACACCATGTATCGTGTCCCTCCTTGTCCTGGCTTCCACAAGACTCAGCTTCCTCACCACTCTATTGTGGTAGAGTCTGCCATGAGGAAGATAAAGAGTGCAAAAAGACACTCATCTAATCCTCCAGGGCGTGAATGCAGGACCCTGAATGCTTTTGGCCGAAGGGTTTTCCAAGCTGCTATGCTAGCTGCTAGGATCAATTCCTATAGTCTCTATATAGGAATGTTTCTAAAAAGTCACAGATCATCTGCAGACTTTAACCCCTTTCATTTCAGAGAATAAAAGACAGGAGTTTCTCACTTGGCTCAAACATGCCCAAGATGTCTCCAAATTTTCCAGCCGTGCAGCCTTTGACTCTTTTGAGTGTGTAAGCAGAGCTTCGGCTATTGCCATAGGGGCACGCAGAATTGCTTGGCTACAAGCTTCTGATTTGGAGCTCTGGGTCCAAGATGAATTGGGAAATCTCCCTTGTACAGGTGAAAACCTTTTTGGTAAGGATTGGCAAGCAAAGGCCACTCAGATGGATGCTGAAAACTCTGCTTTGGATCGACTTTCAAAGTCTACCTCTGCTCCTCTTAAGAAAAGATTGTTTAAAAAGACATCTTTTTCCAAAAAGGGAAGATACTATCCTGCTTATGGTCAGCAGGCATCTTCTGCAGGTCGTTTTTGCTGCAAAGCGTCAGCAACCACCTAAACAGGCCAAGTCAAAGGCTGCTAGACCTTCCACGGCCCAGCAGCCTCAACCTCCTCAGGGCCTTTGACTTGCAACTAGAGAACTTAGCCTTTCTAGCTCTGGAAGGACCAGAGCCCCTTACCATCCCAGGAAGGTTGACTTAATTTGCTCCCAGATGGGAGCAAATCACAGCAGAGCAATGGACACTCTCCATCATAAGGGAAGGATACAAGCTTCATTTCTTAAGCCTTCCCCCTCACACCATGGTGAAACAGTTCAATTCTCCAACATCTCTCCTCAACCTTCTAGGTCAGGAGATTGCCATCCTTCTTGCCCAAGGGGCAATAGAAGAAGTACCTCTTCTTCAACAAGGCACAGGGTTCTACTCCCCTTATTTTCTTATTCCAAAGAAAACAGGGGGCTACAGACCCATCTTAGATCTCAGAGAATTGAACAAATTTCTATTCAAGGAGAAATTCAAGATGATTTCTCTCGGTGCTCTGCTTCCATACCTTCAGAGTCAGGACTGGCTTTGTTCTCTAGATCTCAAGGATGCGTACACCCATGTCCTCGTCCATCCAACTCTCAGAAGGTTCCTTCGGTTCCTTTTTCAAGGAAAGCACTACCAATACAGGGTGCTTCCTTTTGGTCTGGCCTCTGCACCAAGGGTGTTCACGAAATGCATGGCAGTAGTAGCTGCATTTCTACGCACTCTAGGAATATTCGTCTTCCCATATCTGGACGACTGGCTCATTCGAGCTCCATCTCAAGCAGAGGCCAAGACTTGTCTAACCTGCACAATGCGTGTCCTTCAGTATTTGGGACTAGTAATAAACATCCCAAAATCCAATCTCACCCCTACTCAGTCCCTCGAGTTTATAAGGGCTTGGTTGGATACCACAACTGCAAGGGCCTATCTTCCTCAGGCTCGTTGCCTACGCTTGGTGCAGTTAGCCTCCCAAATACAGTTAAAGCCCCTTTTAACTGCTCGAGAAATGTTACAACTCTTAGGCCACATGGCATCCACTGTGCATGTGGTTCCATATGCTCGCCTTCACATGAGGGCAGCTCAATGGACTTTGTCTACCCAATGGACTCAGGCATCAGGTTGCCTGTCAGACAAAATAGCAAACTCCAGTCACCTTTTTTGGTCTCTCCAGTGGTGGAAGTCCTCTCAAAACCTGTTGCTGGGGTCCCCTTTTCAACAGTCACTTCCCCAAGCAACCCTTACAACAGATGCCTCTCCAATGGGTTGGGGAGCTCATCTGCAAAATCTCTCCACCCAGGGCATCTGGTCTCCACAGGAGACTTCTCTGCATATCAATCTCTTGGAACTCAGAGCAATTTTCTTAGCTCTCAGAGTGTTCCACTCCCTGCTCAGCTACAGGACAGTCCTCATCCACACGGACAACCAAGTAGCCATGTTCTATGTGAATAAGCAGGGAGGGACTGGCTCTCTGTCGCTTTGCAACGAAGCTTTGCGACTGTGGGCCTTCGCCAGAGAGCATCGGATTCATCTTATGGCAGTATATCTTCCAGGCGTTCAAAACTCTTGGGCAGACAGACTCAGTCGAGTTCTGCTTCCACACGAATGGTCCCTCCACAGGGACCAGGTAGCCAGGATTTTTCGAATTTGGGGAACCCCGGACATAGACCTATTTGCAAGTCCGTGGAATGCCAAACTTCCCCGGTTCTGTTCCAGGATTCCGTGTCAGGGAGTTCAGGCCAAGGATGCCTTCCTCCTTCACTGGGGTCAAGACTTCCTTTATGCCTTTCCACCCATTCCCCTAATTCCCAAAACACTGTTCAAGCTTCAGAGAGACCGAGGTTCTATGATCCTCATAGCACCACATTGGCCACGCCAAGTGTGGTACCCTCTACTTCTGCATCTCTCTCAAGCTCTGTCCCTGGAGTTGGGCTCAGCTCCAGATCTTCTCTCCCAGGAAGATGGAACGTTGTGGCACCCAAACCCCCAGTCTCTCCATCTCAGGGCCTGGTTGCTGAAGGCCTAGACCTTCAAGTTTTCCATCTCTCTCAGCAAGTCAGAGATATTATTCATGCTTCTAGAAAGCCTTCCACTAGACGTTCCTATGCTTTGAAATGGAAAAGATTTACCATTTGGTGTTCAGAGAAGGGTCTTAACCCTCTTGCAATACCTTTGAATTCTTTACTAGAGTATCTTCTGCATCTTTCCCATGCATGCCTCAAAACAAATTCGGTAAGAGTCTATTTGAGTGCTATTGCAGCGTCCCTCAAGCCTCTCAATGGACAGCCTGTTTCCTCTCATCCTCTTATAGCAAGGTCCATGAGAGGCCTTCTTTTAACTAAACCTCCCATTAGACAACCTCCAGTGGCATGGGACTTAAATCTGGTTCTTGGCCAGCTTATGAAGCCACCCTTTGAACCTTTAGCCACCATCTCCTTGAAATTTCTTTCTTGGAAGGTTATCTTTCTCATTGCAGTCACCTCAGCATGTCGCATCAGTGAGTTGCAAGCCTTGGTGGCTAATCCTCCTTATACAAGGTTCCATCATGATAAGGTAGTCCTCAGGACCAATCCACACTTTATGCCCAAAGTGGTCTCGCCTTTTCATCTGAACCAAGAGGTATACTTAACTGTCTTTTTTCCAGGACCTCATGCATCAAGTGCAGAGAGGAATCTTCATACTTTGGATTGTAAAAGAGCTCTTGCCTTTTACTTACAAAGAACACAGCAACATAGAAAGTCTTCTCAACTCTTTGTTGCTTTTGATCCTTCCCATTTAGGACTTCCAGTTTGTAAGAGAACACTGTCCAACTGGATTGCTCAGTGTATTTCTTTCGCCTACCAGAGTAAGAACCTTTCTCTGGAAGGCCATGTCAGAGCTCACAATGTGAGGGCCATGGCAGCCTCAATGGCTCATCTAAACTCTGTGTCCATCGACCAAATCTGTCGAGCGGCCACCTGGGCCTCGGTTCATACCTTCACAGCCCATTACTGTTTGGACAAGGACTCCCGCCGGGATGCCTCGTTTGGTCAGGCTGTTCTCAAACACCTGTTCCATTCCTAATCAACTCCTACCCACCTACCCTAGTTGGATGCCAGAGATCCATGGGGGGAGTTGGAGCCCTTTTCAAGGGCACACAACCCTGGGGTCTCTCCCTGGTATCTGCAGCTAGGGAGTCCCCATTTGTGAAGACTCATTCCTGCTTGTTCCTGGAGATAGCACAGTTAGTTACCTGTAACAGGTGATCTCTGGGAACAGCAGGAATAAGTCTTCACAACCCACTCACCTCCCCTAGGAGTTGTATCTCTATCTTTCCCTCTCTCTCTCTCTCTTTGTCTCAGCTTTAAAACTCGAACTGGAGAGAGGCGGTTGGGAAAGGTGGAAAGGCAGCACGCAGGCGCCATGGGATGCTTCCAAAAGCTTTCTTATTGGACGCTGGGGAGCGTTCCCGCGCAGGCTCCGTCGGTACCGACGATACCCATATGTGAAGATTTATTCCTGCTGTTCCCAGAGATCACCTGTTACAGGTAAGTAACTGTGCTTTCTCTGCACCCATCTATGGTTTCCTCCCTCGAGAAGCGGTCTGTTCTGCAGGTTGTGATTTCCTTTATGTGGATTCATTATCCACAGTTGTTGGATGTTTGCTTTTGAAAATTTTGGACCTGTATTTGCCTGTATTTTTCTTTTCTTGTAAAGTTATGTTGAAAATAAATAAATAAATATTGAAGCTGCTTTAAATCAGCAGTTCCTATCTCTCCCTGCCATTCAACAGATACTACTGGAGTCTAGACATCCATCTACCAGGAATTCTTAAAATCTTAAAAGAAAGTTCTTCTCCATTTGGTGCCAAGGCAAACTACAAAATTGTTTGACTTGTCTAGTTCCACTACTTCTGTAGTACTTACTAGAACTCTCCCAATTTAAGATTCCTGACTACCTCTGTCTGTATCCACCTCTGATGGAAAATTTGTCTCTTCTGTCTCTAGGTTCATCTTTTCAATCTCAAACCTCCCATTCAAAAGCCTACAACCTCATGGAATCCGAACATTGTTCATCAACCCATGTCGACAGCTTCCACTAAGTTTGCCTCCTGGAAAGCATTATTCATAATTGCTATCATTTGTGCCCAGCGCTTCAGTGAACTTCGAAGCATTGGTCTACTAATCCTTATACAGAAATTTCCACCTCTGTAGTCATGCTCCGCACTCATCCTAAGTTTGTGCCTAAGGTGGCCTCTGATTTCATATAAATTGGCCCATTGTCTTTCCAGCTTTTAGTTCCTCCACATCACAATAACAGAGGAGGATTTACTTCCAACCCTCAGCTGTAAAGGGGTTTTATATCACTACCTTTTCAAGTTACAGGACAGTTGCAAAGCAATGAAACTCTTTATCTTACAACCATAACAAACCTGGATGTCCAGTTACAAAATCTTTCCTACTGTATTTCCCACTGCTTGTCCTTTTCTCATCTGGCAGATATTCCTCTTCTACATGAAGTCCATGTGTTTCGGCTTTACATTATGGCAACCTCCACGGCCAACCTTTGTGCCTCTGTTTACTTGCTCACTCAATACTAATTGGATCTACACAGGACTGTACTATTTCACAAGTGACTCGCACAAAATCCTGCATTGAAAGATTGCTCACTCACACAATAAATATTTTTTGTCAGACTAAAGTTATTCAAAAAGTTGCTAACCATCAGATGCTCTTCATCATATTAGTCCATTTTTCTTTATAAGTGATTAAAAAATACAAAGATCAGAAAATCACCAGCTTTCAAGCTAGACAAGTAAGAGTTTTCAGTACAGTCCTGTGTAGATCCGATTAGTATTGAGATTGAGTTTAGGTGGATCAAAAGATGGCTACATCAAAATGGACTGAGGCATATGCCTATATGGATGACCAGATGTTGAAAACTTTTAAGAATGTGACGGACTTAGGTTCAGTTGATTCAGTAACAGATGGTGAAAAGTGGTCTCAATTATTGGACCTTCATAAGAAATTAGATGCACTCAATTGCACAGTAAATGGGCTGATTAGGGGAGGCTAGCACTGGTAATGGGGTTGAGGGGGGGTCTAGCACTGGAAATGAGCTGATTGGGGGGGCTGATTTTATTTATTTATTTATTTATTGATTGATTGATTTATTAGCAAGGCTTGATATACCGCCCAAACCGGGGTATCAGAGCGGTGTACAGAGAAACAAAAGTAGGCTGCCAGAAAATTAAAGGAAGAAAAGAACGCCATTCAATTGACAGGAAAGCAATAGAGAGACGCAGATAGGAAGATAGAGAAAGATAGAAGGCATAGACACACAGAGCACTAAGGGGGAGGGTGGAGGAAGGGGGGGAGGGGTTATATGGTATCAGGACCGTTACAATTGTCACGGGGGCGCCGGGAGATCAAAAGCCTGGGAGAGGAGATGGGTTTTGAGAAGAGCTTTGAAATGTGGAAATGAAGACTCAGTGCGGAGTGGGTGAGGAAGGGAATTCCATAGGGCAAGGCCCAGAAAAAAGAAGGCGGAGTGACGGGTGAGTTCAAGATGGTGGGGAGGGGAGGATAGAGCTGCTGGCCCTGGAAGAAAACTGGGGGCTAGGGCTACAAATGGGCTGATGCAAGGGGATGGGAGAATGGACCTGGAAGGGAGTGGATGCTGAGAGGGGCTACTATGGTATTTAGACTAGAAGGGACTGGACAGTGGGGAAGGAGGGGGACTGAAAGGGAATGGACACCAGTGGTAGTCATGGGAATGTAAGTTGACATTGGAAGGTCCTGGGAGGGAGGACTGGAAAGGGGCTGATACTGGGAAGGGTTACTGGGACTGGAAATAGGCTGATAGAAAGAAGTGAAGAAAACAAAAGAAGAGATAAGAAATGGCAGATGGACCATAGACCACAGAAAGAGAGCTAAGAGAAGATAGGAAAGCAGAAGTCTCAGATCGGGACCAGCATGATCAGAGAATAAAATGGTCAAGACAACAAAGGTAGAAAGAATTGTGTTTCATTTTAGTGATTGGACTTTGTGTTATCTTTATTTTACACTATATGGGAGAACGGTATATCTTATTTATCTGATGTTGCACTGCTTGAGGAGTCTGGCTTCTTGGGGTTTCAGTTTAAATTTTGTCTGTTGTTAAGTGCCGTTGAGTCGGAGTCGACTCATGGCGACCCTCTGGATAGCTATCCTAAATTGTGTTCGGTCTTCAGTCAGGCGGCTCATTGTTGACAGACTGGTACCTGTAGCTGCTGTTATTGTATCGATCCATCTCATTGCTGGCCTTCCTCTTTTGCGTTGACCTTCTATCTTGCCAAGCATGATGTCTTTCTCTAATGATCTCCCTCTTCGCATGATGTGTCCAAAGTATGAAAGTTGAAGTCTTGTCATCTGAGCGTCTAAAGAAAACTTAGGTTTGATCTCCTCTAATACCGACTGGTTTGTTCTTCGGGCAGTCCATGGTATACACAGTATTCGCCGCCAGCATCATAATTCAAAGGCATCAATTTTCTTCCTGTCTATCTTTTTCACTACATATTTTTATTTTTACTTTAGATTGTGGTTACTTATTCTGTACTTGGTGAGAGTCTGTGTTCTGAGTGTGTGACAGAGCCCAGGTGTTCTGTTAACATGAAGTTTGTACATAAAGATCTATACTGTACTGTAGTAATTTGACGTGTACAGCTTTTCAAATAGGTGTATGGATGTTCCAGGGCCCACTGTAGTTTACAGTGATGCTTTTTTTGGTGGGCTCCTTATGTGAGTTTTGGAAGTTGGTGCTGATATGGTATGGTAGATTTGCGCTATAGATACTCAGTGACTTTGTTGTAGGGTTTTATATTAGTTCACAATATTCCTGGTACTGGAGAATGTTTGTTAGTGAGATGATCAGAATCAGATTCTTTTTTTAAGATTTTGAGTTCTGTGAGTGAATGTCCTGGTTCTGCTCTGCACCCACTGTTGAAGGGGGTTCTGTGGATGCAAAATATATGTTGAAAAAGAAAAAGCAATAACTATAATGCAGTTTATAACAGCAAAATAAAAATGAGTTATAATTTAGTTTTATAAACTGTGCTGTGGTTCTCGCTCTCTTTTAGTTTCTTGGTGTGCAAACATCTTGCATTTCCTCCATATAATCTAATCAGCATTTTGGTTTGGTTCAGTCCCTGATGGGAGTTTTGAAAAAGCCCCGCCCCCCTTTATCGGGGGGGGGGGGGAACACTGTCTTATCCTTCGTCTCAGGCAGCAGATTGCCTTGAGCCACCCCTGGACCTGGTGATTTCCTCAGCAGTTTCTAAGATGAATCCTCAATGCTTGATCAGTACAGAATTTGACAGCCTGTTTGCTTGTGTCTTTCAGATTGTCACTGCCTTAGCCATTGCAGGCACCCTGAAATTTAATCCTGAGACAGATCACCTCATTGGAGCTGATGGAAAAAAGTTTAAACTTGAAGCTCCTGATGCAGATGAACTGCCAAGACTGGTAAATGTTTAACTTACTATTGAACTGCTTCTGCCAGATGAAATTAGTATGTTTTTGATCCACATCCTAGCTGTTAAAGGACAGCCCCTTTCCCCAGAACAAGATGTGACTAATTTATCCAGCCAGGTGAAAACACCCCTACCAGGAGTTCTAGTCCTAAATTTGTTTATTTAAAGCAGGGGTCTCAAACTCCAGTCCTGGAGGGCTGCAAACCAGTTAGGTTTTCAGGGTATCCCTATTGAATATGCATGAGATATATTTGCGTATAAAGGGGGCTGTGCATGCATATATATCTCATGCATATTCATTAGGGATACCCTGAAAACCTGACTGGTTTGCGACCCTCCAGGGCTGGGGTTTGAGACCCCTGATTTAAAGAGACATCACAGTGTTTTACAACATACATAATATTACAACATACATAATAAAATTGAACAGTTAAGATACAAGTTACAGGGAGGCATGTAAAGATAGCGAATGCAAGAGCTGCACTTTGAAGATCTTCCATGTTGCTGTGGTTAAGCAGAAAGGTGGTCCACGGTGCATTGCAGCAGTTACCTGGCCCAATGGATACTTTCAGGAGCCGGAGAACCTCAATTTTGGCTGCAGTGATGTTCCAGCTGGTGAACAGCAGTAAAATGCTGGAATCCTCCTCTTTGTCTTAGGGGGAAATTTCATTGTCTTCTGGGGAGACAGTGCCTTCTGGTAAGCTGCTAATTGAAAGAGCATGCTCACCATGTAGCCTGACTCTGTCTGACGCACTGTGAGCTGGACAACCTGATGGGAGGGGAGGGAATGTGGCCTTAAATGCTAAAGCTAGTACTTAGAGCCACAGTCGTGGATGGGAGAAGCTCCAGCTGGATGATGAAAGTATGGCAGATCTGGACTCTGGGTACTTGAGATCTGCAACTGAGAGTAAATTTCCAGTACAGTTGGCACCTCGAGGGTCTTGGAGTCAAGTTGCCCTCTGGTTGTTGACTTCGGTGTTTTATGGAAAGCAATCCTGGACATGCAACAGTCTAACAGCAAATTCAGTCATTGTCCATCCATTTATCACATGTTTTGGCAGATTCTTCTCAGCAGAAGCAGAAATTGGCTTTATTAGATGAAAAAAATTACCTTCATAAAAGAGAGTTCTTAAAATGTAAACCAATGAATCTCTAATGATGTGGGACAATCTAGCTGCACTCAGGAAGATAAGAGTCCTTGGAAAATATAGACCCATAATTGGAAATTGCGGGTCGTTAATTTTCTCAAGTTATTTTCTGTGTCCTTCATATGATATGTTCAAACAGTATCTCCTAGAATCTTGAAGGTTTCTGAGTCAGCCTGTCCTCCTAGTTCCAAAATTTACTATTTTCTTGCCACAGGCCAAGAGGTCTGCCACTCCAAGAGAGATGGAGTCTGAATAGTCCATTGATAGCCTTGAACTGACTAATTCCCTAGAGCAATCTGGAGAGATGGTGGTTGTACCTTCAAATTTAATTCCTTATCGTTCCTCCAGTTTAGTCCTCCACCTCTGGGTAGTGTACCTCCTCCTGCAGCTTGGAGACACTGGGCATGTCAAAACTGTGACATCACTGGATGTACCTTGCTGGCCTCTCCCATTAGCCCCAGTGTGTCCAGTCTCCATGCAGCAGGAGGATGTAGTGAGCCTAGGTGCTGGGCTCACTTGAGGAACAGATAAGGAGCAGTTAGAGTAGTCTTTAGAATTTTATTTGGTCCCTATAATTTAATTCATTTTTTTCATTGTAGCTGTTTCTTTAAAAAAAAAAAAAAAAAAGTGGGTTATTACAGGGTTCGAGCCATACCTCAGCCTGTCCTTCCTCCTTTCTTTCTTCACTGGGCCACTCTCCCTTAGCAGCTCTCTCCTCCTGGCCTGTACGGAGGAGAGCCCTGCAGGTCGTAAACCCCACTTTCCTCCGGCTCTGGATCGCTGTGAGACGTCAGGGGGGGCACAGCAGAGAGACAAGCTTGCTCCGCGGAGTCTGCTTGCTCCTGCGCTGAGCAACGTCACAGGGGCTAGAGCTGTGCATCGCGCCAGTAAGGGAAAACCTTTATTTTGATTGGGATTGTTTTTCGGAGCAGGGAGACTGCCCTGTGGCCGTGCTGCGGGCCAGGGCAATTTTCTTGGCGGCTTCGTGTTTTTGGCGCCAAGACAGGGCCCAACTTCAGCACGGCCATTTTCCTGTGCATGTGCGCAAGACGTGTGGCAGGTCTCCGTGGAGCAGCTCGCAACGGTGGTGAAGGCAACTCAGTTTGAGGCGGCAGCAAGTACAACCATAACTGAGAGTGTCTTATTTAGTGTATTTAATTTAATTTATTCAGTTTATTTATTTAACTATTTTCTTCTATACCGCCCCTTCCAGAGATCAAGGGCGGTTTACATGTAACAGTTTAACAGTATTGTACACATCTGTATACATTTACATTGAACAGTAGAATTCAACTATTTACATTGAACAATAAAATTTAACTTTGTAAGGTATTAAAGTAGAACAATTTATTTGATTTAGTTTCTTTTGGCAGATTTGATTTGGAGGGGTTTGCACTGTAAGCTGGCATTTTTCTTCTGCCTTAGCTTTAAAAAAAAAAGGGGGGGGGGTAATTAGAAGGAAAGGAGCAGTATTAGGTCATTCCTTTGTTTTCTCAGACCTACTCCAAGAGTGTGTTAGCATAGCTAACTAATGCCTTCACGCTCCCAGTGCCTGGTGTGGCTCACGCAGGGGCACATTCTCGGACGCTGGAATCTGCTGGGGCTGTGCAGCAACTTCAACCACTATGGAACAGCAGATGGAAGACAAGGTTGCTCAGGAGTCACACAGCTCGGCGGCAAGAGCCGAGGGGGAGTTGCCGTCGGGTGGTCGGTTCCTGCCCTTGCCGGAGTTGACTGCAGGACCAGCTAGTGTGCTACCTTCGATGGTCGCGGGACCTCCTCTGGGAGATTTCTCCCCAGGATTCGTCTTAATAATGCATCAAGGCGGGAAAAAGTTCTTTACACGTCACAAATACACATCAGATCACTGACATTGTGAGGGGAACTTGTCTACTAGAGCCGCTGTTTTTATCCATAATATGATCAAGTAACAATTTATATTCATGCAACTAATGGTGCAATATGTGTATTGAAGGGAAACCATTAACAACATATGTATCAATATATGTCTACTGAAGTAACATAAATTTATAAAAAAATGCTGTCGCAGCCCAACATGGAGGATGGAAAAACAAATTGTTACTATGAACCTCCTCCTTAAAGGAACTTTGGTGAAACAAAAATGTAGTTTATAAATAAATAAGAGTCAAATGCCATAATAAATAAATAAATATCACTAGAACCAATTAAAAGCCGACGAGGCCACTGAAATAAGAAAAAAGCAAATACCTATAAAAAAACTCCCAAGTGGGGTATCAGACACTTGTACAAACCCACCACCTGATTGTATAATTAAAATGTCATAATGTAGCAACAATTGGATAAGAAAGAACCATGAATGAATAAATAAATAAATATATAAACCATGGATAAAAAACAGCACAGAATGATTCAAAAAAATACTATAAAAAGACAGAAAAATCTTTTTCTAGGTTGAGACCCATAGGAACCATGGTGTTCAACCTAAAAATGTATCCTGCCTTGAAGAAAACATTGTTATAGCGCATGCGTCGGCGTTTCCGTTCATAACTGTTGAGGATCTTCACGCTGCGGCTGCTACTTGGCGGACAGCCTACATGAAAGCAGGTTCCCCTTTTTCTCTCTTCTTTTCCCCTCCTTTTTTAAATATTTTTGCGTTGATTTGTCATGGTGATAATGTACATTCCTTCATTTGTTTCAGATTGACTGCTTTATCGTGATTTTTTCACGTCCCTATTTGGAAGCCAATTTTTTGTTTATTTTTTGTTCTTTCATATACACAGTAAGTAACAGTTCTATGGAAGGTTTCACGTAAATGATTTTAAAATTTTTTGAGTGCCTTTTGCACGTACATAGTAGGTACAATTCGCATGTAGGCTTTAATTCAGAAATTACCCTGCCAAATTTAAGGAATGCAGTATTCTACACCCAATTCATTAGTAGAAGTCTCACATACATGTACGTTGATAACATATCACAAATCACTTTGTTTCACAATGTCTGCATAAGTATGCAATTCATTCATGGATAATGAAGTATGTTTTAAAAAATAGCATTTACAATATGATGCATTACGTCTGCTTTTAATTGCTACTGTTTCTTTTGTGTTCAAAGTTTGGTATGGTGCCGATTCTACAGAGTGAAACGTACAAAGTTTAAATACAATGCCGGTGGTTTCACCATGGGGCAGTTTGTGTATGTAATACACAATATTTTAAGGTATCTCTCTGATTCATTCCTGCTTGGTCACGTTTTCCCTCATCTCTCTTGTTTTTCCCTTTTATTTATTTCTATTTTTAAGGTTGGTACATGTTTTTATCATTTAAGTTTTCATATGATTTTATTTTCTTTATTTAATTAAGGCGCATTTTAAAATGTTCTATGGTAGTTCATTTATACATATTTTTATTTATAAGTTTTGTATCTACATTAATATCTAAGTATTTGTTTTTATGTCAGCATTTGATTTAATATTGTCTATGAACATGTGTTTTGGGCGTTTTTTAATGTTTATTTTTTCAATGGTTATCATTTTTTTAATGTTTATTTATGCTTTTAGTTTAGTTTATGATGTTTTAACAGTATACATGTTTTGTTTTTAAATTATTTATGATGTTTTTATGATTTCTAGTGAGTCAAAAAAAACCCTGACGAAGTATTATATGAAACACGGCCTGTGTCGGGTTGGCCTCTTCTGTTAAAGATTAATAAAAAATTTTCGTGCATAACTGCTGCCCACTCAATTGGATTGGTTTTGAGCTCTTAAAGGGCCAGTACATAAAGAAAAAGATCAGTTACAGTACTTTGGTGCCTTTTTAGGACTCTGAGTTATTAATTTTTCTACCCTGTTTCTGGATTCTTATAGTGCTGATGCCTTTGTGTCCGCAGTGTCTTGTTGCGCTCGTAAAAGCTCGGTCTCGGACGTGGGGTTGTGCCATGGCTGCACGTCTGAAGCACTAACTGTGGACCAAGAAACGCAGGATACGTCTAAGGAGGGGTCGTCTTTGGTGGCGCAGGGTACTGGCGCCTCAGTGGAAGGTGAGGCTTTGCTAGAGGGCTCTTCTGCTTTTCTTTTTACAAGCTTGGCTTTGCCCGGTAGTTCATCCATCCCGATGGTGGCTGGGACAGCGCTCGGAGGTTTCTCCCTGGATTTTGAGCTGCTGATGCATCAGGCCTTCTGTTTGCGGCAACGGAGCGGTGGTGGATGTCTCACTTCTTGGGGCCGCAGGGGGCCAAGCAACTATAGAAAGGTTGGGAATTGGTGACGGTAGATCGGTTAAGAAGGCTCGGTCGGTGGAAGATCAGCCTCCTGGTTTGGACTGGCCGGAAGGTGAAGACATTGAGATGGATCCAGAAGCCGGGATAGAGGAGCTAGAGGAAGGTGAGATTCAGGAACCTGAGGATCAGGCAACGATTATCAGGGTCTTTCGGAGAGAGGAGCTGACAGCGCTCATTACAGAGGTCCTTCAGACTCTCAACCTGTCATCGGTGGTACCAGCGGAGGATAAGGGTTTAGAGGATCCTCTCATTCAGGCGGTGCGGAAATCTCAGGCTGTTTTTCCAGTACACCGTGTGGTTAAGCAGATGATTCAGAATGAATGTGATGTGCCGGAGGCAGGATTGCATGGTGTCAAGTCCATGAATCGGCTCTATCCCTTGGTGGATCAAGAACGAGAAGTGTTTTGTTCTCCACGTATAGATGCAGCTGTACCGGCGGTCATGAAGAAAACTACCATTCCAGTTGAAGGCAGTGTGGCTTTGAAGGATGTACAGGATCGGAAGGTGGACGCATTGTTGAAGCAAGCTTTCGAGGTTAATGCTCTGTCTCTTCAGGCGTCTATTTGTGGAGCTTGGGTGGCAAGAGCATGCCTTCTTTGGTTGCAGCGTTTGCAGCAGCCAGCGCTGCAAACGCAGGAGTAGTCAGCAGATATATCAAGGCTCAAGTCAGGTTCAGCTTATTTAGCCGATGTCCACTATGATCTTATTAGAGCTCTAGCGAACAGCATGGCTTCCTTGGTAGCTACCCGCCGCTATCTTTGGCTGAGGAATTGGGCGGCTGACAGTTCCTCCAAGTCGCGTCTTAGCAAACTTCCTTTTAAGGGGAAGCTGCTGTTTGGAGAGGATCTTGAAAAGCTGGTCAAAGATCTGGGGGAATCTAAAGGAGGTCACTTGCCGGAGGATAAGCAGAAGCAAGGTCAGCCTCAGATACCAACGAAGGGTCAACCTCGAGATTTCAGACGTTTTTGTACCTCCCGATTGGGAGACTTTCAGAGAGGAAGATTTTCCTCTCGTGCGCAAAGCTTTCGGGGATTCCAGGGAGCGAGCAGAGGTTTTGCTAATTCCGCTTCCTCGGGATTTAGGAAAGCAGAATGAAGCAAGGGGGACCCAGGCAGGAATTCCGGCAATAGGGAGTCGTCTTCAGAAGTTTTTTCCTGCCTGGGTCCAGATAACATCCGATCAGTGGGTGTTGGAGGTGATTCGCAAAGGTTATTCTCTTGAATTTGCCCGTCCGGTACTCGACTCATTTGTCATGTCGCCTTGCAGGGGTCCAGAAAAGACAACAGCGGTACAGCAGACCCTGTCTCTTCTGTTACAACTGGGAGCAGTGGTTCCAGTGCCGCAAGAGCATTACAGGATCGGTCGATACTCCATTTATTTCATGGTGCCAAAGGAGGGCGGAGCCTTCCGACCAATTCTGGATCTGAAGGGGGTAAATCGCTGTCTGCAGGTCCCTCATTTCAGAATAGAAACTTTACGTTCCGTTATTGTAGAGGTTCAGCAAGGGGAGTTCCTCACATCTCTCGATCTCACCGAGGCGTATCTTCACATTCCAATCAGGCCCGATCATCAAAGGTTTTTAAGATTTGCACTACCGTGGGGGTATTTCCAGTTTCAGGCGTTGCCCTTCGGTCTAGCGACAGCTCCGCATACCTTCACCAAGGTTATGGTGGTAGTGGCAGCAGCCCTTCGAAAGGAGGGAATATTGGTTCATCCCTATCTTGACGACTGGTTGATTTGAGCAAAGTCCATGGTCCGAGAGTGTGCGGGTGACAGGTAGAGTGGTGGAGCTCCTACAGAGTCTCGGTTGGGTAGTCAATGCTGCCAAGAGCAGTTTGGTTCCTTCGCAAGTTCTGGAATATTTGGGAGTTTGCGTCAACACTCGAGTGGGAGCAGTGTTTCTGCCAGATTCCCGAGCCCAGGGCCTTCGGCTATTGATTTATGTTTTTTTTTAGCAGTCCTGCAACTTTGGCCTGGCACTATCTATGCATTTTAGGAATGATGGTGGTGACTCTGGAAGTGGTGCCATAGGCCAGAGCTCACATACGCCCCTTACAGAGGTCACTGCTCTGTCGCTGGTCCAGCCAGAGCAATTCTCTGTCCAAGGACCTTCCTTGTCCAGGGTGAGTCAGGACGTCCCTGCGGTGGTGGCTTCTTCCGCAGAATCTCGCAGAGGACATGCCTCGAACAGCCACAGTGGATCCTGGTCCTATCGGATGCCAGTCTAGCCGGGTGGGGGGCTCATTGCGGAGAGCTCTTCGCGCAGGGCTGTTGGACCGAGCAAGAAATCAATTGGTCAATCAATCGACTGGAGTTGCGAGATGTAGCTCTAGCGCTTCGGGCCTTTGAGTCCACCTTACAGGGTCGAGCAGTTCGGGTGCTTTTGGACAATGCCGCGACGGTGGCATACCTCAATCATCAAGGGGGCACGAGATGCGCGGCTCTAGAGCTAGAGGCAGAGAGCCTGTTCAATTGGGTAGAATCTCAGCTTCAGGCTTTGTCGGGCAGCACACATTGCAGGAAAGGACAGTGTGATGGTGGACTTTCTCAGCCGGGTTCACGTGGATCCGGGGGAATGGGAGCTTCATCCAGATGTGTTTGCGCAGATAGTTCACAAATGGGAAGCTCCTGTGATGGATCTCATGGCGACCATTCTGTCAGCAAAGGTGAGTCTGTTTTACAGCAGAAGATGAGAGAGAATGTCAGAAGGACTAGATGCCTTGATACAACAATGGCCCACGCACGGTCTCCTCTACGTGTTCCCTCCTTGGGCTCTCATAGGTTGAGTGGTTGAGCGCATCGAAGCCCATCGGAGAAGAGTAATTCTAGTGGCTCCAGATTGGCCGCGTCGACCGTGGTATGCCAATCTGGTGCATCTTCTTGACGGGAAACCGTGGCGGCTGCCGACAAGGGAGGATCTTCTGCTTCAAGGACCTCTGCAAATGCCTCAGGTGGATCGGTTCTCGCTTACGGCTTGGCCCTTGAAAGGGCTAGGTAAAAAAAGGGTTATTCTGGTGCGGTGATTGCTACCTTACTTTTGGCGAGAAAAAGATCGACATCCTTGGCTTATGTGCGGGTTTGGCGTATTTTTGAGGACTGGTGTGAACAACTGCAGGTCCGTCCTGCCGCAGTTTCAGTTCCGATAGTGTTGAACTTCTTGCAGGATGGTTTCGATTAGGGGTTGGCGACCAGTTCATTGAGGGTTCAGCTGGCAGCTATTTCTTGTTATTGAGGAAAGGTTCAAGGGGTCGCCTTGGGTGCTCATGCCGATGTGGTTCATTTCTTGAGCAGTGTCCCGTCTACTTCCTTCGCACAGGTTGTTTCTCCTCCTTGGGATCTCAACCTGGTCTTAGAAGCCTCATCTAGGGAGCCTTCTGAGCCTTTGCATCAGACTTCGTTGAAAGATTTGACCTTAAAGACAGTGTTTTTGGTAGCCATTTGCTCTGCACCATGGATCTTGGAGTTGCAGGCATTGTCTTGTCGAGAACCATTTCTAGTTTTCTCAAGGGAAAAGGTGGTTTTGCGTCCTGTTCCATCTTTCCTGCCAAAGGTAGTTTCGCCATTTCATGTCAACCAGTCTGTCTCCTTGCCAATGTTGGGCGTTTTAATGAGAATGAGTTTGATCGTCGTTTGCATCGGTTAGATATAAAGAGGTCTCTTTGTCGATACTTGAAGGTTTCAAGGTCTTTCCGCAAGCCAGAGCATTTGTTCGTAAGGTCCTCGTAAGGGTGAAGCGGCATCCAAAGCTTCAATTTCCAGATGGGTCCGTGAGGCAATAGCATCGGCTTATATTTTGCAAGGCCGTCAGGTGCCTGTAGGGCTGCGGGCTCATTCTACTAGAGCGCAGGCTACTTCCTGGGCCGAACATAGCTTAGTTCCTCCGGTTGAGATTTGCAAAGCAGCCACCTAGTCGTCTTTGCATACTTTTAGTAAACATTATCGTCTAAATGTTCAAGCGTCGGGAGATGCCTGCTTCGGGTCTGCGGTGTTGCGATCCGAGTGGACAGGTCCCTCCCAGTAATTTACTGCTTTTTTTACATCCCAGAGGTGAGGGACTGAACTGGAGGAACGATAAGGAATGAGAAATTAGACTTACCTGCTAATTGTTGTTCCTTGAGGAACTCCAGTTCAGTCCCGATTCCCACCCTGGGAGCTGGTTGTCACTTTTAGCACAGTCATTTTGAGGGTCTGCTGAATCGGCAGCTGGGCAGTAGAATTTCAGCAAATTTCTTTCTGTACTCGAGTACTGTATGTTCTATATTCTTTCTCTCCCTCTTTTCTATTCTTTTCTTTGAAGCGGGAGAGGGACAGTTGCCCTTTTATTTAATGGGGAGTTAGTTCATTTCAACAGTTAAGTTTTAATGATTAATCCTATAGCTACTTATTTGTTGCTCCTTTGAGTCTGCTTTGTCATTAGGTCACTGGAAGCTGGTGGGGGTGCCAGCAGGATATGTACAGTGATGTCACAAGTTTGACATGCCCAGTCTCCATGCTGCAGGAGGAAGTGCATTACCCAGAGGTGAGGGGCTGAACTGGAGTTCCTCAAGGAACAACAATTAGCAGGAAAGTCTAATTTCTCTTTTCTGTCTAGCCGGTTCGACGCCGGTTCCCCTTCCCGCCTTAGCTCGGTATACCAGTATCGAATCCGGTCCAAATTTATTTTTTTTGTCCTTAGAGACCAGCATTCATGCTCTTTTTTTCTTTTTAGCTGGCAGTCTGGTCCTTTGACCTCGCAGGGGCCCTTTTTCCCCCGATGGCTGCCAGCGGGTTCAAAAAGTGTGATCGGTGCACGAGATTGATGTCTCTCACCGACACACATGACTGCTGCCTCAGGCCCGACCACGACCCGAAGGTCTGTGGCTGGTGTAAGAAAATGTCTTCCAAGTCCTTGAGGAGCAGGCAGCAGCAACATAATAGGATTTTTCCCAAGTCCGCACCCGCCCGGGCCCAGACCTCATCGGAGGCCTCGACCTCTCTGGAGCTCTCTGATCCCAAGCAGCGTTGCGTGTCTTCTGAAAGGGGGTCTCCCTCACAGGAACACCGGAGGGGAAAAAATCCATGAGGGTGGTGTCGTCGGATGGCTCTGAGTGGCCTGGTCCCTCGCGGGCTAGGTCACGGAGCCCAGCTCACCGCCCCAGATCCTCTGAGTCGGAGAGGTCTGCCAAACTCCCTCGTAAGAAACTGGAGACACTGAGGCAGGTAAGCACTGTCCTCGTCGTTGACTCTCCTCCGGGAGAGCTGGCGTTGGGACCCACCCCGGGGGCTGCGGAGCCTCCTTAGCTCGGTCTCAGGTTGGCAGCCTTGGAGTGCAGCGTGTCTGCCTTCATGGACCAGCAGTGGGCACTGATGGCCGGTCTCACCCGTCCATCCGCCCTGACCACCGGGACTTCGACGTCGAAGTTGACCCCGGAGGCCAAGCCGATCCTCGAGACACTAAGAACTAGAGTCGATCCTCGGCCGAGGTCCCCCTCGATCTCCTGTTCGGGACTGAGGTCGTTGATGCCGATTCCACAGGTGTCGGGGCGGTCAAGACCGAAACCCTCAAGGCTGGAGCCGCTCGATTCCTCCTCGGATGGGTCCGGTTGGGAAACGGAGGACGAGGAGTCACCGGATACCCATCGGAACAAATACGTCCCCTCGGATTCCCCGGGATCTGAGCCTTGGAAAAGGTCCCCCCCGGAGGACACTCTGTTCTTGGACTTCATCTGGGACATGGCAAAAGCTTTGTCTTTCCCGGCGGAGGCCGAGAAGGAGCCTTGAGCCGAGGAGCTTGAAATCCTCCAGTATGACTTTCCCCCTAGGGAAGCCCTTACTGTACCGGTGCCTCCTATTCTAGAATGGCTGATGCTCCACATGTGGGAGACACCAGCCTTGATACCGGTACTCAGCAGGTGAATCGATTCCATCTACTGAGTTCGCAAGAGCCCTGGGTTCCAAAAAGCACAACTGCCGCACAACTCCATGGTTGTGGAATCGGCCATGCGCCGGCTCAAGAGCCAGATGGCACATTCCTCGGTGCCTCCTGGCCGGGAGGCCCGCAACATGAATGCCCTCGGCAAGAAGTGCTACTAGGATTCAATGCTGTCATGCCGAATCCAGACATACCAGCTGTACATGGGCATGTTCCTGCGAGACCTGGCAAAAGGAGATTGCCGGGTTCTCAGCTGGCCTCTTCGAGGGACCTTTGTAGCGCTTCCAAGTTTTTCCACTGGGATCTGAGAGTGCTTAAAGTTTGACTCGAGCAGCCTATGACGGCTTCGAGGCGTCGGCCCGGGTAGCTGTGGCCGTCATCGGTGCACGCCGCCAGGCATGGCTACAGTCGTCAGACTTGGAGCCATGAGTACAGGACAAGTTGGTCGATTTCCCTTGCCGAGGTGACAACCTCTTTGGCAAGCCCATGACAGAAAATGCTGCCGAGATTGAGTCCAACCAACCTCCTCTCTCAGGATCATGGGTTGCTTCTCCATCCCAATCCAAAAGCCCTCCGTCTCACGGCATGGCTGCTGGACCTCGACCTTCCACAACAGGTCAAAGACATCCTTCTTCCATCTTGCAAGACAGATGTTCTTATGCCTTCAAATGGAGAAAGTTCATTCTCTGGTGTACCCCGAAAACATATGGGCCCCTCTGCCTGCCTGGTGGAATTCCTTTTACAATATCTTCCCCACTTGTCCTCAACAGGTCTCAAGACTAACTCAGAGTTCATCTGAGTGCCATCTCAGCCTATCATAGGCTGGTGGACAGGCATCCTATTTCTTCGCACTCCTTGGTGCAAACATTTATGCAGAGTCTCCTGCTGTCCAAGCCACTAATCAAACCACCACCAGTGGCCTGCAACCTCAGCGTGGTTCTAACGTAACTTCTAAAGCCTCCTTTTGAGCCTTTAGCCACCACTTCTTTAAAACATTTGTTTTGGAAGGTAATCTTCCTCATCGCCTTCCCCTCAGGTCGCCACATCAGTGAACTGCAGGCTTTAGTGTTGGATCCTGTGTATAAGGTGTTCTCTATACTCATCCACACTTCCTTCCGAAGGTGGTCTCACCCTTCCACCTCAACCAATCGGTGATACTACCGGTCTTCTTCCCCAGACCGCATGCCTCTAGGGCTGAAACAGTGCTGCACACTTTAGATTGCAAGTACACACTGGCTTTCTACTTGGACAGAACCAAGAATCACAGGAAATCCTCTCAATTATTCATTTCCTTTGATCCAAGTCACCTTGGACCGCCAGTAACGAAGCACACCCTATCCCAACTGGCTTGTGGACTGCCTTTCTTTGCCTACACTCAAGCGGGACTCTCCCTTGAGGGTCACATCACCACTCACAACGTATGAGCCATGGCAACCTCAGTTGCCAACCTTCATTCCATCTCCATTGATGAAATCTGAGTACCTGGTCCTCCATTCATACTTTCGCTGCACATTACTGCCTAGACAGAGACTCCCGTCAGGATCCTGTCTTTGACTAGGCTGTCCTCCTGCACCTTTTTGGGACTTAACTGCAAATCCTACCCTCCATTCCAGACTTCTCCTGGCACCATACTTCCCTGGCGATTGTCTTGCCAACTGCAATTGAGTCCAGTGGGGCCACTTTGTATCCACACTTTCTTGGCTCTATTCTTTAGCCTCTGGGATACTACTGCTACCACTTTCAGTAAGGTACCTGGGAGCTAGTGAATCCCATATGTGAAGACTAGAATCTCCAGGAACAAGCAGAAATGAGTCTTCACATATGGGTACGTCGGTACCGACGGAGCCTGCACGGGAATGCTGCCCAGCTTCCAATCAGAAAGCTTTTGGCAGCATCCCTCGCGCCTGCGCAGTGACTTCCCGCCTTCTCCACAGCCTCTCTTCAGTTTTAGTTTTTCCGCGGAGCCGGCAGGACGTCCTCCTGTCACCGCAGAAACTTTTCTTTTTGATTGCTTTAATTACTTTCGTTTTTTGTTTTCTTGTGGTCGCGGCTGTATTTCCCGCTACCACCGGTATCGCCGGTGGATTTTTGGCTAAATTCTGAGAAACCTTTCTTCAGTTTTTTTATCTTAACTTCTTGGGCCTACTAGGCCTTTTTCATTATGGAGCCTTCTTTTCCTAAGAAGTGCATTCGATGTCGAAACACTTGTTTCTTTTTAGACACCAATAGTTGGTGTCTCAACTGTGTGGGTCCTGACCCTTTTTCCCCTGACTTGTCAGGAGATAATTTTGTGAGGAAACCTTCAGTATTTAGAGTTTCCCTCGATACCGTTTTTTTCCTCGGCAGTGAGGGTACCCGGTTTCTCTACTTCACAGGATCAGGTAACCCAAAAACAGTCTGTTAAGACTAGCCAATGCTTGAGTGGTATGTCCCATACCCAGCATGGTGACGGCTCCGGCCTTACCCTCAAGAACCCATTGGCATAACCCCTGCGGGAGTCTTCGGGCTCCAAAGCATTAAAGGGGTTTCAGGATGTTCCTGGGGCTCACCCCTCACAGAACATACCTGAGCCATGCGCGGGGGTGGTATCCGCTTCGAGCGGTACCGAGCCTCCGGCATCGGCATCGGTGTCGAGTATTCCACTCTTCACCAGGGATCGTCATCGGGCATCCTCGATACCTTCGGGACCGATCGATACGCACCGCATTGACTTCCCTCAATCTCAGCCATGCTCCGGGACGGTACCGGCGTCGATCGGTTCGGGTACCCTGGCATCGGCATCGAGGTGGACCACCTTACCCTTTGCAAGAGGTGCTCATCGGGTATCCTCGGTACCGTCGGTATCGATCGATGTAACCCAGTCTGCCTTAGTCGTATCGGCATCGCCGATACTGCCATCGGCATCGGCACCTTCGCAACATGCATCGATAGTATCGCTTACTTCGATGCCGAGTCTTGAGCCGATATCTAGTCACAAGGACTGCGTGCCGACGCATCCCGGAATCGACTCCTGTCGTTTCCAGATAGGCAGTTCCGAAGATCATAGCCATAACTCCCTCATGATCTCGGTACCACTGCAGCAGTTCCCGATGGCTATTTCATCTGCTAATCCTGTATCAGTATCGATGCCTATTCTTGCACCGATACCTACTTTGGAACCGATACCTGGCGTTGGTGCAGTACCCTGTACCTCCTCTGGTGCTCAGGCTCTTTCTTTAGCCTTACCAGGGATGGTTCCCATAGGAGATCAGTCTTTTCAGGCTTTTCTCCGGGATATGGCAACCTTTCTTAATATTTCTATCCCTGGTTGTGATCCTACTCATGGCTCACCGGCACAAATAGAGAATATAAAGTTTCCTTTACATCCTGCTCTGCAGGATCTCCTTCTCAGGGTCTGGAAATCGCCCTTACGACTTCCTCCAGTCTCTACAGACATTGAGGTTCGGTACCGGGTGCCACCCTCTCCAGGGTTCCAAAAGCCTCAACTTTCTCATCGTTCCCTTGTAGTGGAATCGGCACTGAGGAAAGTTAAGAGCAAGAAGAAGCATTCTTCTTATCCGCCGGGTCGTTCTTCAAGAACACTCGATGCTTTTGGTCGTCAAGCCTTCCAAAACTCTATGCTGGCCTCCAGAGTTCTTTCATATATTTTTCATATGAGTCTAACACTCCAGGAAGTCACAGAGAAATTGTCTCTTTTGACCCCTTTTTTACCAGAGCCCAAGGCTACGGATTATTCCTTGCTCATCAATCACAGCCGGAATATATCTTGGTTCCTATCTCGTGCTTCTATAGACTCTTTTGAGTCCATTAGCAGATCCTCTGCTATTGCCATTGCAGCACGTCGCAGAGCCTGGCTTGAAGCTTCAGACTTGAGCAGATGGGAACAAACTATACTGGCTCATTCTCCTTGTACAGGAGAAGGTCTCTTCAATAAGGAGGCTTTACGTCAGGTTGCTCAATGCTCCACTGACTCTCCTTCCACTAAAAACCATTCTAAGCCACCTCCTTCTTCAAAGAGTAGGGAATGTCCTACCAAACCTTCTTTCCCTAAGAAAAGAAAGTTTCATTCATCTCCTGCCCATCATTCGGCTGCACCTAAACAGGGGACGCCTCAGCCTAGTCTGAAGTCCTCCAGTTCTGGCCAGTCTCAGCATTCCCAGCAACCATTCTTATAAATGCAAGATCCATACGAAATAAAATATCACTAATAAATGACATAATCACTGATAAAAAACCTGATATCCTTCTTATCACGGAGACATGGCTCTCACCTACAGACTCAATCCTCCTAAATCAACTTAACACGAACCAGTACGACCTATTCAACTGCCACCGAGAAGCAAAAAGGGGAGGCGGAGCCCTTATCATCACAAAAAAAGAACTCAAATACTCACTAACAAGTATGAATAACATTGACAGTATGGACATCATAAATATAGAGAATAAAACCCTTGCAATATCTCTTATCTACAGACCCCCCTCAGCGGACCACAAAAATCTTACGCCCATCCTAGACCTTGCATGTACAGCTTCGCAAAAAAAACCACTTATCATATTAGGAGACCTAAACCTTCCTTCGCTCAACCAACAACACACTTCCAACTTCATGGATGCCATGAAAGAAATGGGTTACAACCAAATCATACAGACTCCCACTCACATAAAAGGAAATACACTAGACCTTGTATTCATTCCCATACCATTCAATAAACATAAACTCCAATCATCACCCCTTATTACAGAAGTACCATGGTCAGATCACCATTTAATAACCTTCACACTAAACTCACTACCTAATAACAACACTGAAACAACTCCAACACATTATAAATCCCGTTTTGCCCACTTTAACAAAGATACCTTCCTAAATACTGTATTACCCAACTTCACAAATAACTCGACAGAAGTCAACACCTTAATAGACCAATGGAACTCAATAATAAAAGAAGCAGCCACTCCCAAACAAACTAATCCAAAACAATTCATAAAAAAACAATCAGAAAAATGGTTCAATAAAGACCTTTCTAACCTAAAAAAGCAACTAAGAAAACAAGAAAAACGATGGCGGAAAGATAAAACGAGCGATAATAAAGATCAATACATGAATCTCCTCAACAAATACAAGGACACAATTAATAAATCAAAAAGAGAATACCATACAAAAATGATAAACATGGCAGTCAACCGCCCAAGAGAACTATTCACAATTATAAAAGCACTAACAAAAACCCAAACAACAGAACCAGAACAAACAACAATAAGTGCACAAACCCTTGCAACTCATTTTGCTAATAAACTAAAAAATAATTCATCTAGCACAACCATAACTACGCTCACAGACATAGAAACAAAAAATACATGGACAACCTTCCAAAACATTGATCACAAACACCTGATCAATGTAATATCAATGATCAACACCACTACCTCCCCCCTTGATCCATGCCCCGTATCATGGATAAAGAACACCAAAGCTGATCTTGCTATCCATATACTAAATATAGTGAACCAATCACTATCACAAGGTATCATGCCTGAAGCACTAAAACTTACCTCCTTACGCCCAATAGTAAAAAATAATAAACTCAATCCGAAAGACCCGAACTCCTACAGACCAATAGCCAGCATACCATTTATTGCCAAAATAATAGAAAAAATAATACAGATACAACTACAAGACTTTATTGACACTCATGCTCCACTTGACTCACACCAATTCGGCTTCAGACCATCCCACGGAGTCGAGACCCTACTAATAACACTTATGAACGACCTCATCAAAGGCACTGACTCACACAACCAAGGATACATCCTCATATTCATTGATATAACTGGAGCCTTTGACAATGTACACCACAACACACTCATTAATAGACTCCTAAACCTAGGAATAGGTGGAACAATTCTGCAATGGTTCATATCATATATCACAAACAGATCGATACGCGTTAAATTAGGACAAACCACCTCAGAGCCCTTCACACAAGGACAAGGTATCCCACAAGGCTCGGCACTATCTGCCCTTCTTTTCAACCTGTATCTTCAACCCATCACAAATATATTTAAAAAATATAAAGTAAACCACTACATATATGCTGACGATATCATGCTCACCCTACCGATAAACACAAATAATCCCACATACCAGAACTTACTAGACTGTATCAGTGAAGCAAATACTTGGTTAGAAAACAATAATCTCAGCATCAACCTAAAAAAAACTGAAGCAATGATAGTATCAAGAAAACCAGACTCTAATCTCCCTGAAACTATAACAATTAACAACACAATAATCCCAGTTAAAAAAGAAGTAAAATACCTAGGCATTATAATAGACCACACACTTAGTATGCTTCCTCATATAAAACAAACAGTGAAAACCATATTCTATAAACTTAGGATCACCCAACACTTAAGACCACTACTTGACACACATGACTTCAGATCTGTCATCAGCACACTTATCACTCCTCATTTCGACTATTGCAATAGCATACTTATTGGCCTCCCTCTTACAAGCACCAACCTACTCCAAAGAGCTCAAAACATCTGTGCTCGAGTAACAGCACAAGCCCGCCTCGCTGACCACATAACTCCCGTATTAGCCGAACTACACTGGCTTCCCATAAATAGTAGAATAACATACAAAATACTCCTAACCACATTTAAAATAACAAACGGCATCTCACCCTCACATTTAACCACTCTGATTCAAGCTCCAAAAGAAATTAGAGCCCGCAGACAAAACGCAACCTACTCACTAGAAATAAAAAAATCCATCCGGAAAACAAAGAAGACCACAAGCTCAAGAGCCTTCTCTTATGCAGCCCCCACCCTATGGAATAAACTCCCGCTAGAACTCCGCAAAATAAAAGATCTTCAAACATTTCGAAAAGAACTGAAGACATTTCTATTTAAAGAACACTTCACAAATTTAAATGAATCCTATCCACCCAACACACCACACAACCATAACAATCCTCCTTAACTACAGCTCAACAAGCCTCAACACTCACTACATTTAAGAAACAAAGCTTAATTTAGCAAAGAATCAATGTAAATAGACAAAGCATTACTAGCTAATGTTAAAATGTAAATAGTTCTGTAACAATAATCCATGTTAAACTGTATTTAGTTCTGTAACAATGTTCCATGTTATCGTTTATCATGTTAACTGTACATAGTTATGAAAAAAAAAAACGATGTTCTATGTAAAACCATGTTCACTAAATGTTACCTGTAAACCGCCTTTGATCTTTGGAAAAAGCGGTATAGAAATAAGCATAAATAAAAATAAAATAGGGGCCGGGAATTGTAACTTTCACTTCACTTCTACATATTAGAAGTTTATTCACTGTGCTTTTCTTTTCAGTGTACTAACCTGGGGAAAAAATTTTTGTTCAGGGACAACACACTTCTCCTCTTCTTACTCTCTAGAAGAGCAGTTGCAACTATCCCCTGATAGTTTCTATCCCAACTGGACATTTTTTCTTTCAGTTGACTTACCCTATGGGTACGTCACCCTCCAATCACTTGAGGGTTACCATACTGAACAGCTTCTCTGCCAAGCTCGTTCCCCAGACAGGGAGAAGAGATATCTCCTCTCTTTTCTTGTCTGTTTTTCTTTATTCAGCACAGGACAATCTCTCTGCTGTTTCCGTCAGCAGCTCTGCCTGCAGGAGTTACAGTAATTGTATTACTGGAACTTTTTCCAAGTTCCAGTCCCTTGTTCAAAATTTTGTCTAGCCTCAGTAGTGATTCCAAACTATCTTGGATCCTCCTACTCGTTTAGGCTTTCTCATATTATTCTAACCATCTCCTCTCCTAGGATATGGCAACACACCTGACTTCAGTCAGTTTATCTCATAACTCTCCTGCACAATGCTCTCTGCAGTCTTCAGAGAAGCTTTCTACTATAAGGGCCTTGCTATAGGGCATTGACCTTGTCTCTGAAGTTTCTCTATTAGTAGGGAAAAACTTATAAACCCTTCCTATGCCTGTGAGGGTTCTCCACACCCCCTCTAGCCTGGGGTGTTAACACGAGATATCAGTTATTCTGTGTGAAAATCCAAGGCTTCTGTTTACGCATGCTACCTCTGGGTCCTTCCATAGGTCCCTCTGGTATCTTCCCTGCGTTTCTCCACATCTACCATGTCAGTGTTCTGTGGAACTCCCGCCTTGTTCTTTACAGATTCATATGTTCATCTGTTCTCACGCGAACATCACGGTTATCTGCTTAGATTGCCTTTCTGCATCCCTCAATCCATGAAAATAGATTCTCTATTCATATCCCAAGTGGGTTCACCCTCTTGTAGAGCACAGAATCTTTTTCTTTTATATTCCCCATGTACAATTATGGGGCTGGGTGGTAAACGTGTATCTTCAACCTGTTGCCTTGTATGTAGCATCTCCATATATGTCTACATACCTATATCATTGCTCTGGGGGTGCTAAATCAAGCCCCACAAATTTACATATCTTCAGGTATATTATATCTATATCTATATCTATATATATATTTGATATATTTCACCACCCGTATCCTAATATACACATCTGAACATATGTATATATGTATATGTATATATATATATATATATATATATATATATATATAAATATATACATATATTTTCCAGCCACATGTATATCTCCCTATATATATATGTGTTTGATAAGGGGCCTCTTAAGGGTTGATCTGTCTTACACACTATCACCCTTACTGTCCAGACTACATGTTTTACCTCCTAGAGGTTTTAGACAGTCTGTCGCCCTACGTCCCATGCCATCTTACGATGCAGAAACTGTTAGGCACCAATACCCTCTTTGGTGCTAACATCTCCATTTTTTCTTTAAGTCCATGAAGCATCAAGCTTCAATATTTTTCCTATCTCTCGCCAGCTAGGAAAAACAGTGTACCTCTTTATCTTGAGTACACAACTGTTTTCCGTGGGAATAGGGGATTTTTACCAGTTCCCCTCTTCCCGCCAGGACTGGGCTAGTTGTCCAACTCCGTCAGTCTTCCTTTAGTCCTCAATGTTAATGACCTTATGCCTAAAGGAGTTTTCAGCTTTTCCCATAAAGCTTTCCATTGAAGACCAGACGTCAAATCCTACCCAGTTGACACCTGGATCATCTACTACCTCCAGGTCTGGACCTTCATCCTCACTGCTGAGAGGTCACCTTGAAGATTCTGCTACTGCTTATCCAGTAGACTCCATCATGCTTTCTACTTCCTACCATACAGTAGGTAAGCTGCATATTTTAAGTGTACATTAAATGTCTTTTAGTGCTACTCATTATGTCTACCAAGGACTCCTGTAGTTTGTACAACCCTCTAGTCCTTGGCTATGCTGTTCTTTCCTCACAGCTCCTTTATTGTCAACTCCTACCCTCCATCCCACATTGGATGCCGGGGATTCCTGGAGTCAAAATGCACCCCTGATCCAGGCACTTGTATTTTTATGAGATCTCCCCCTGGCATCTCCAGCTAGGGAGTCCCCATATGTGGAGACTCATTCCTGCTTGTTCCTGGAGATAGCACAGTTACTTACCTGTAACAGGTGATCTCTGGGAACAGCAGGAATTAGTCTTCACAACCCTCCCACCTCCCCTAGGAGTTGCATCTTTTTTATCTTCTTCCTTTTCTCTCCTCGCCTTTGTCTCAGCTCTGAAACTCAACTGAAGAGAGGCTGTGGAGAAGGCGGGAAGTCACTGCGCAGGCGCGAGGGATGCTGCCAAAAGCTTTCTGATTGGAAGCTGGGCAGCATTCCCGTGCAGGCTCCGTCGGTACCGACGTACCCATATGTGAAGACTAATTCCTGCTGTTCCCAGAGATCACCTGTTACAGGTAAATAACTGTGCTTTCCTGCTTGTTCCTGGAGATGGTGGTGTTATTCACCTGTAACAGATGATCTCCGGGAACAGCAGGAATCGGTCTTCACAACCCACACTTCTCCCCTAGAAGTTGTAGGGTGTTCTCTTTATCTCTAGGAACAAGCAGGAATGTAGTCTTCACATATGGGTGACATCGGCACCGACGGAGCCCGCGTGGGAATGCTTCCCAGGGTCCTATAGGAAAGCTTTTGGGAGCCATCCTACTGCGCCTGCACTGCTGCCTTCCCACCTTTCCAACTCTCGCTCCTCAGTTTTTCGTTTTCCGCAGAGCCAACAGGGAGCAATTCCTGTCACTGCAGAAAATATTTTCTTTTTGTGGTGCGTCTGCCTTCCCGTCGACGCCAGCTCCGGTATCATCGGTGTTCTTTTCTTCTATTTTCTTGCCTAAAAAAAAAAAAGGTGTTTTTCTTGGAGGGTCTTTCCCTCTAGGTGCTTAGGTGCCATTTTGGGCCTTAGGCCCCTTTCTTCCTCAAAATGGAGAAACCAACTAGTGGTTTCAAAAGGTGTTCCAAGTGTAGCAGTACCATTTCTGCTACCGACACCCATGACTGATGTCTTAAATGCTTGGGACCAGACCATTCACCGTTGGAATGTCTCCTCTGCAGAAAGATGACAGAGGGGCCTGCAGAATAGAGCTGCGAAACTCGGCACCCTCTTTGCTTAGATGCAATGTCCATGGCATCGACTTCGTCCAGGGCTTCATCTTCCTCCCATGGATCTCAGGTAATGAAACCCAGTCTTCTTCGAAGACTGGTCGGTCCTCAAAGGGTAGTTCTCCTTAGCATCAAGATGCTTTAAGCATTGCCCTAGAGGAGAATACACCGGCCAAACAACCCCGGCGGGAGGTCCTTGCCTCCAAAGCCATTATCAGGATCTCAAGATGTTCCCGAGGCGTCCACCTCTGGAGAGCTCTTGGTGCCATGCTCTGGGGTCATGGCCCGCTCTTCGGGTACCGATACCCAGGCATTGGCTGGCTCCATGGATCAACGTATCCTAGCTATTGAGCAGATTCTTGCAGCATTGCTGGTGGCCTTGGTACCGCTAAAGTCTCTACAATTGGTTCCGCAGCCATCGGTACCGGTACCGGAGTTATCGGCATCAACCACTGCGCTGCTCTCCACGCTACCACCCATGCCGGTCCTGGAATCAGTGTCCGGCACAGAGGATCCGGTTCTGAGGCATTCTGATGCTGATTTTGATCGGTACCATTGTCGGGCCGGGTGGAAGCACCCGGCCCATCAATACTTCGAGTCATCCGACTCCGATTCTTCCGATGAATCCATTGGTACCGGAGAGGCTCTTCTGGAAAATCCTGCTCCTTCCCCACAACGCCGAATGTCTCCACTGGAAGACATGTCTTTTCAAGACTTTATGCGGGATGTGGCTTGGGGGTCTCTTGATTACGGTGACCTCCGAGAAGGAACCGAGAGCTGAAGAACTTGAAATTCTTCAATATCCAGCAGCCCCTAAGGAGGCCACGACCCTACCCATTCTTTGGATATTGCATACCTCATGCTTAGAATGTGGGAAACACCTTTAACGGTGTCTCTATATTCTCGAAGACTTGATACCATGTACCAGTTAACGGTGTCCCGGTTTCCAGGGTTGTGGAATCGGCAGTGCGTCAAATTAAAAGTGCTAAGACACATTCATCTAATGCCCTGGGCCGTGAGGCAAGAACTCTCTATGCCTTTGGCCATCGATGCTTTCAGTCCTCCATGTTGTTGGCCAGAATAAGTTCATACATACTCTACATGGGTATGTTTCTTTGGGAGGTGACCAAAGATTTGGAACTAATGGCTCCTCTTCTCCCAGACGACAAGAGGGCTGATTTCCTCACACTTGTTAAACATTCCCAGAACGTTTCCAAGTTCATGAATAGAGCAACTTTTGATTGTTTTGAGTGTATTAGCAGGACCTCTGCTTTTTCCATCAGTGCACGTCGGATTGCTTGGTTACAAGCATCTGATTTAGAACAGTGGGTGCAAGATAAGCTGGGGAATATTCCTTGCACGGGAGAAAACCTCTTTGGTAAGGATTAGCAAGATAAAGCTTCTGATCTTAAGTCTGAGAATACCACCCTGAACAGGCTCTCTAGTACCACTGCCAACCCAGCTAAGAAAAAGACGGTTAAAAAGCCCTTTTTCAACAAGAAGTTGTTTTATCCTTCTTACACCCATGCAGTCTCACTGTCCGGTCCATGCTTCCCAGAAAGGACAGCAACAACCAAAGGAAGGCTCAGGCCCCCAGAGCTCAACCAGCTCAGCAAACCCAGCCTCCACAAGATCTTTGACTTCCTGCTAGAGAACTTAGCTATCCTACTCCTGGAAATCCCAGAACCAGCCTACATCCCAGGCAGACTGTTACTTTGCCAAAAGATGGCACCAAATAACATCAGAACATTGGACTCTCTCCATAGTGACAGAGGGGGTACAAACTTCACTTCCAAAGTATGCCCCCTCCCTCCACTCCAAGAGAGTTCAGCTCCCGGCCCCCTCTTACCACACTCTTGTGCCAGGAGATCACCACCCTTCTCGCCCAGGGTGCGATAGAGGAAAGTGCCACCTTCCCAACAAGGTCTGGGCTTCTACTCCCCCTACTTCCTTATACCAAAGAAGACAGGCGGATACAGGCCCATTCTGGACCTCCGAGAATTAAACAGGTATTTGTTCTGAGAGAAATTAAAAATGGTCTCTCTCGGAACACTTCTCCCGTACATCCAGAGTCAGGATTGGCTATGTTCTCTAGACCTAGATACATATACACACATCCTTATCCAGAAGGATCACAGGAGGTTCCTTCAGTTCCTCTTTCAGGGAAGACATTACCAGTACAGAGTTCTTCCCTTTGGTCTGGCTTCTGCCCCAAGAGTCTTCACAAAATGCATGGCAGTAGTAGCAGCATTTCTAGGGATATTTGTCTTCCCTTACTTAGATGACTGGCTCATATGACCATCGTCAGCTACAGAGGCCAACTCTGCCCTCTCCTGCACAATGCAGGTTCTTCAACATTTGGGGTTTGTAATAAATCTTCCAAAATCCCATCTTGTTCATTGTAAACCTGTTCAATGTATTGAGTTGTTTTTTGTGAACCACACTGAATTAAAATAGCGCGGTATAGAAAGCCAAATAAATAAAATCTCACCCCTTCTCGAACCTTAGAGTTCATAGGGGCTCTTCTAGACATACAGCAATCAAGGGCTTTCCTGCCACAGGTACGCTGCACTCGAATAGTTCAACTAGCTTCTCAAGCAGTTATGAAAACCTCCCTAACTACTCGAGAAATGCTTCAGTTGCTCAGTCATATGGCTTCCACTGTACATGTGGTTCCCTATGCTCGTCTACACATGCGGGCAGCTCAGTGGACCCTAGCTTCTCAGTGGACTCAAGCATCAGGTCGTCTGGGGGACAGAATCAAGAACTCTGCACGTCTCATTTCATCCCTCCAATGGTGGCAATCACCAAAAAACCTAATCATAGGGTCACCTTTTCAGAAGCCACCACACCAGTCCACCCTGACGACGGATGTGTCCAAATTGGGTTGAGGAGCTCATCTGGACAATCTCTCCACTCAGGGTCTTTGGACTCATCAGGAGGCTCAGCTTCACATAAACCTGCTCGAACTCGGAACCATCTTCAGTGCTCTCAAGAGTGTTCCAGGACTACCTTCACTCCAAAACAGTTCTAGTCCAGACGGACAATCCAGTTCTATGTGAACAAACGGGGTGGAACAGGTTCTCAGGTGTTGTGCAACAAAGCCCTACACCTATGGTCCTTTGCCATACGCCTTCAGATACACCTACTAGCGGTGTATCTCCTTGGCAAGCAGAATCTTCTGGCAGACAAACTCAGTTGAGTACTACTACCACACAAATGTTCTCTTCATTCAGAGCAGATTGCTTGAATCTTTCAAATCTGAGGAACCCCAGATATAGATCTGTTTGCAAGTCCTCAGAATGCCAAACTTCCCCGCTTCTGTTCCAGAATTCCTGCTCAGAACAGTCAAGCAATGGATGCTTTCTGCCTCCACTGGGGTCAGGACTTCCTATATGTCTACCCACCCATTCCCCTCATTCCCAAGACTCTGTTCAAGCTTCGGAGAGACAGGGGCCATATGATCCTCATAGCCCCACACTGGCCACGACAGACGTGGCACCCACTGCTTCTACATCTCTCTCAAGCCAAACCTCTGGAGTTGGGATGTGCTCCAGATCTTCTATCCCAGGAGAACGGGATGCTTCTGCACCTGAATCCTCAGTCTTTGCACCTGATGGCATGGCTACTGAGAGCTTAGAACTCCAGGATATCAACCTCTCTCAAGAGGTTAAAGATATCCTTCTGGCCTCGAGGAAACCTTCCACAAGACGTGCTTATGCTTTTAAATGGAGAAGGTTCTCAATTTGGTGTTCAAAAAAGGATCTTAATTCTTTTTCCGTTTTAGTAGAGGCGTTGAGTATCTCCTCCACCTTTCATCCTCTGGACTTAAAACAAATTCAGTTAGAGTTCACCTCAGTGCCATCACGGCTTTTCACGTGCCCTTTGATAGACAACCTATCTCCTCTCAACCGCTTGTAGTGCGTTTTATGAGAGGTCTACTCTTAACTAAGCCTTCCATTAGGCCACCACCTGTGGCATGGGATCTTAATCTTGTCCTTGGTCAGTTCATGAAGCTGCCCTTCAAACCCCTAGCCACTACATCCTTGAAGTTTCTTTCTTGGAAAGTCATCTTCCTAATTGCCCTCACTTCTGCCAGACGCATCAGTGAGCTCCAAACTTTAGTGGCTGACCCACCTTATACATGGTTTCACCATGATAAGGTAGTCCTTAGGACTCATCCCCACTTTATGCCGAAGGTGGTTTCACCTTTTCATTTGAACCAATCGGTTTATCTGCCTGTTTTCTTCCCTGGGCCTCATGCCTCTAGTGCAGAAAGGAATCTACATACTCTGGATTGCAAGCGTGCTTTGGCATTTTATCTTCAGAGAACTAGACAGCACAGAAAGGCTTTACAGCTTTTTGTTGCCTTTGATTCCAATCACCTTGGTCTTCCAGTTTCTAAGAGAACTCTCTCCAAGTGGATTGCAGACTGTATCTCTTTTACCTATGAAAGTAAAGGACTTTCTCTTGAAGGTCATGTCACAGCACACAATGTGCGAGCAATGGGTGCCTTTTTGGCAAATCTGTGCTCGGTGGCGATTGATGAAATCTGCAAAGCAGGAACCTAGTCCTCTGTCCACACCTTTGCTCCCCCATTATTGCTTGGACAAGGACTCCCATTGGGATGCCTCATTTGGCCAGGCTGTTCTCCAGCATCTCTTTCAGACTTAGAATAACTCCTACCCCCCGTCCCGGGTTTCGATATCAGAGATCCTTGGGAGGAAACATGACCCAATTCAGCCTGTGTTTCACTGCTCTCTCTGCGGTCATCTCCCTGGCATCTTCAAGCTAGGGAGTCCCATATGTGAAGACTACATTCCTGCTTGTTCCTGGAGATAGCGTAGTTACCGACCTGTAAAAGGTGATCTCCGGGAACAGCAGGAATTGAGTCTTCACAACCCACCCTCCTCCCCTAGGAGTTGTATCTTTCTCTGTCTCCTTCTCTTCTTTTATCTCAGCTACAAACCCAACTGAGAAGGGAGAGTTGCAAAGGCAGGAAGGCAGCAGCGCAGGCTCAGTGGGATGCTCCCAAAAACTTGCCTATAGGACGCTGGGGAGCATTCCTGCGCGGGCTCCATCGGTGCTGACGTTACCTGAAGAAAACTCCATGATCTGGCCACAGTACCACGGCCCTTTTGATCTCTGGTCCCTCAAGCAGTGAGAAATAAGCAGAGAGTAACATAGAACACAATCACACACACAAAGTGCCATTTTGAGCTCAGAGGGAAAACCACAAACGGTCTATGGACATGCATAGTTCCACGTCTGCAGAATTATGGACCACCCTGCGTTTCACTTAATTGCCTTTTTTTTTTTTACTTCTTTTGAGTTTCATATGTGAATATCACCAAATGTCCATCACCACATTTTAGGCTGTAAATAGCTATAAAATGGCTTATCTTTTGTTGAATTATTTTCCAAATGACTGATTGATCTTCTTTTGAAATTACTCGAATCTCAAACGCAGGGTGGTCCATAATAGTCGTTGATGCTATTTTAGCGCTGATTCACCAAATTCAATGGTTTCAAGCGCTTTTAAAGTCTGAGACTATACCTGTGGATCTAATTAACAGTGAGTTAGATTGAAGGTGTGACACACTTACGGTGGATTATCACCAGCTATTTTAGATATATGTTTGTATGGAGTAATCCCTGTATACAATACAAAATCATGTGACATTGTTTACCTTTGCTTAGCCTCAATAAAAAATGTGTACAGAGAGCAAGACTTTACCAATTATTCTTGTAAGCACTACCTCATCTAGCAGTGGCCAACTGCTTCTTGTAGATCTAGCAATAATTCAGAGATTAGTCCCCTCATATCATGACACCAGTCATCACTCCAAATTCTTCAGCAGCATCCTTTCACACCATGGGCTGTGCCATGCACATCTTAGATCAATCTTTTTCAGTGACTGTCCACCCAGGCTTCACTGCTGCACATACATGAGTAGTTCCGCTGGAATCACTGATCTTTATCAGGAGTCTCCATATTCAGTAGCATTTCATTCAGTCGTTTTCCTCTTCGGCCCATTGGATTCAGTGCATACAATATATAATTTGTAAAAACCCAACTCTCCACTACAGCATCTCTCTTGATGCCATACAATTGCAAACAAGCACAATTATTCATCCCTAATGACAGTCTTAAATTGTTACAATACATCTATAGCTAGCACTAAATTATTACATAGCTAGCCTGTAACATACTTATTATTTTACATCTACATTCCTAAACTTATTCTGTCTACTTGCCAAATCAAATGTTATCATGTGGCCTGATAGACACATTTCTTTTTCCTGTCAGGAACACAATTGTATATATTCATATCATTAATTATATTTGTGATGTATTCTCCAGCTTTAACAGTATACAAGATATAGTCAATCAGTTATTCAAGGGGTAACAACATTAAAACTAGCAGTTTATGACAAATAATTTAAACTCATTTCAATTGTTTGTCAACAATTATTAGGAAGGCTGTCTTATCTTAGGTGATGGTTCAACTCACATTACTTTAAACATTATCAGTAATATACCCTTTCAATTTTTATGTTGTTTTTAATACTACTTTCCCCACTAATCACAACAGTTCAACTAAAACCTGGTACAACACATTAAACAGGAACATTGATAACTTGGAATTTTTCTTTGTAAGGCAATGGGGAGGGGGTTAAGTGACTTATCGAAGGTCACAAGGAGTGCTAGTACTCTAGTCATTAGACCACTTCTCCATTCCATTCTAATTCGCATAGCCATCTAAGCTCACAAAGGAAGGAACATTTATATAAGGGTGTGTACATTCATAAACTATAAAACCTTTTTTAACATCAAATTTAAACCAACTAGAAAGTCAATTACCACTTCTTAATAGCTTAACACTTCTATCTTTGTTACACTATTTTCAGAACAAAACAGCATAGTAGTATCAGCACATAGAGCTCCTCATGCAAGAAGCCTGAGACAAAGTCAGTATTGATCAAGTGAGCAGATAACTCAAGAGCTCTAGAAAGAGCGAACACTCCAGCTAGTTGAGCATTAGCAAATAGCAAAGCAGCCGAGACTGCACAGAATCAACTCTTTCAATTGCAATTTTCCTTATTCATTGTGCAAAGCAGAACCATCAGTACAGAGTGAGGTCAAACAGTAACAATAAAAGAGCTGGAAGGAAGCTGTTTTTTTTTTATTCCAAGTGTAGAAGACGCAAAAACTTAATGAGAGACATGTTATAGTACTAGAAAATCAGTAATTTGGATTGCAAAGACTACTGCTGCCAGAAAACTGAAAACATGGAAGCATTCCTGCTACAACAGGGCAACAAAAGTCTGAAAAATAGCCCAGTGGCTTAAGTCCAGTGGGAAATTTCTGAGCAAGAACACAAACAGCAGCAATAGAAGAGGTAAGCATATTAAATCTAACTCAGTGATACTAATTTAAAACTATTCCACTAGCAGCAAGGCATTTGCTTCACACTTGCAATTAATAACATCAGTTCTGCAGAGGTCTTTCATAATAACTAAAACATATACGACATGAGAATTTAAGATCACTCCTCCAATCAACTCCTGCAGATTAGTTTAAAAGAGACTAGGAGAAATATCAGCATTTTTCGTCAGACATTGTTACTCATATACTATCATAGTTGTAATTTTCAACTAGTCTGCTATCACAAAAGAAAAATAAAACATTATACATATATTCACCATACTGTTTTAATTACTTAATTCACTTGTTTGAATGTAGTTGTATCATTCACTTTTTCCCTTTAAGTAAACAAACTTGCTTGACTTAACTTGAATAGCAATTCAATTTTTTTCCAGTTAAGTTACTAACTTCTCTTTCCTTTAAAACACTTAATTTTTAACCTTTATTACATCACACAATTTATCAAATAACTAAAACATCAAAGCATGGAAGATCTTCCCGTTCATTCACATCAATTATAACTAGAAATACAATTTGGAGAATATATCATCAATCATTTTTTTCCCAAAGCATCCAGAGACATAAGAAACACCAAGGAGTAATGTTTCTAATAATATTTTTCAGCATTTGCATTATTACACATAAAATGGAATCAGTAGATAAATTCTCATAACCTGAAATAATTTCAGATCCAGACTTAGAAAACAAAACATATTTACTATACATACACAAGTAAACAAATGGTTAATCACATTTGGAGGTTTTTTTAACTTCCCCAATAAGGCTTATGGTTAGTCTAACAAAGAAAATCTTACCACAGTTGCTCAAGACTTTCTTCCTGCTAATATTGCAGTCATGCCAAGCTGTTATCTTGCCGGAAACCTCTAAATTATTACTGCAGTAAGAAACAAAACTTATACTGCACAGCACACTTAATCACTAAAGTAGAGAAAACAAACTTCATACTACAATTATGACATGAAAATCAGTCCTTCAAAACTTTGTTTAATTCTATTTTATAGTCATACAGCAATGATATAAGTTTTTCCCTGTAAGCTTTCGTTTCTTTTATATTTACACTAGCCATCCTAAACACTTGATTTTTAAATTTTTCAAACACAAAGTCAGTGGCTTGCTGCACTTTTCAGCCTTAAACCATACACGGCACATTCATGACTGGTATGAAATTTGCTTAAATCTAATCACATTTCATACTGTAATCAACTCAATTTGTCCTACTGAAATGTTCCACCAAGGAGGAACGGCAAACTGTGGTTACTGGCAGTCATCGAATGTTAACATAAGGGCGCTTCACCAAACTTGCGCCTCATTTCATAATTAGGGCTTCCTTTCTCTGCCCTATATCACTCCACTTATCTAACTGAGATCTCTAATTAACCTTACCGGCTTTACATTACAATCACAATATACACACAGATATCTGTCAATTCTTTAGTATACTCACTCACGACAACCACTGCCTGTGTCCTTGAGACTTGTCTGCTATTTCCAACTGCTGAAGAACATGGAGATCCGAGAACGGCACCAACTGAAGAAAACTCCTTTTTCTGGCCACAATACCACGGCCCTTTCGATCTCTGGTCTATCAAGCAGTGAGAAATAACAAAGTGCCATTTTCTTTGAGCTCAGAGGGAAAACCACAAACGGTCTATGGACATGCATAGTTCCACGCCTGCAGAATTCAAATTCTTCCTCCTAAAAAGCTCCTTTTATTAAAGAAAAAGGGGAAGTAACAGTCATTTATTATAACCATGAAATAACACAAGGTGTCGCCAAAGTTCTTTTTACAGAGTAAGATCTGATTACAGTGTATTAGATGAAATTTACTTGATTATGACAAAATTATTTATAATTGCAAAAGTTGCAAAAATTATGTTGTGTCAGCAGGGACTTCCAGTTGACTGTACAGTGAACTATGGTTGCACAGTTCATAGCCTATGTTTACCCTTTATGCTTGCGTTAACAGTGTTCCAGACTATTTTAGAGACGGTTACACAGAACTCGTGATCATGACATCCTATTCTATTAAGAGGAAGTAGGTGAAAAGCTAAACTTCTAAACACATTCTGTATTAAGAAATTCATCCATCTTCAATTACATATTGGGGATTCTGGTATCCCTTTACCTGTCCATTTCTACATTACCCATATGCGAAGACTCATTTCCTGCTATTCCTGGAGATCACCTGTTACAGGTGAGTAACTACGCTTTCCTCTATCTCTCAGCTACAAACTTAACTGAGGAGAGGATTTGGGAAGGCAGATGTGCAGGCGCAGTGGATTGCTCCCAAAAGCTTTCCAATTGGACATTGCGGCGCATTCTCGTGCAGTACCGACGATACCCATATGTGAAGACTGAGTCCTGCTGTTCCCGGAGATCATCTGTTACAGGTGAGCAACAACACTTTGTATGCAGATGATGATCGGTTTATTGTTCTGATCAAAGATTGTTTGGCCTCTGCAGCTGACTTTGTAGGATTATATATGCCTATAATAAAAGCTGGATGACTTTCTACAGACTTGTTTTAAAATACAAAAAACGCAAGTGCACAATCTAGGGAGAACTATCCCACTGGGATTACCAGTGTCATTGACTGTTGAAGATTTAGTTATTCCTTTATTAAATCAGTTAAACATGTTGAGCATTATTAACACTTCATGCCTTATCATGAAGCCTCAGACTTCTGCAGTTGTAAAAAAAAGAGAAGCTTTTTTAAAATTACAAACAACTTGTTTATGACAGTTTTTTAAAGTCTTGCAACAGATAGATTACTGCAATGTTCTCTACTTGGACTTACTGAAATCTGCTTGATCTGTGCATCTGATTTAAAATACGGCAGCACAAATTTTGACTGGGAAAAGTAACTTTGATCGTATATTTATTTATTTATTTTATTTAACACTCATTTATATACCTCATCTTCCAAAGTTCAGTTGCGGTGTACAATTAACAACAATTAACAAAGCGCAGTTTGTTTTACATAGAACATCTTAAAATTTTACATTGTCCATGGTAATTGAATTACACTGACTACTGGTCTCTTGGCACATTCTTTTAAGATTCTAACACAAATTTTTAAGGCACTCTCTAATGAGGTACTACTCAGTACTTGCACAACTGTTGTCACTGAGAGTCTTGTGAACAGAAGGGGCATGTCTTCTTAATATCCCATTATTACATTACCATCTGGCATATGCAGCTGTGTGGGGGTTTTTTTGCCAACCGTGTGTTGTGGAACACTCTGCCAATGATGCTGCATAACTCTCCTCAGTATTTAGCTTTTTGGAAGTAATTTAAAGCCCATTTGTTTTAGCAAGCTTTTATTACTGATTAACAAAAAGGTACAATTGTGGTCAACATTACTGGCACCCTTGCATTTTAGGTATGTTGTGTACAATATCTTGAGAAATAACTGGACATATTCCAACTGTCATCGCAAGATTTTAATAGTATGTTCAAAGGTATACAAAAAAAAGTCTGTGCCACTTAGGCGTAGTAATTTCTGAGAAGAAAAAAAATGACCTGGACAGGATTAATGGCACCCTTCATTAATAATTATTTGCACAACCCTTGGCAGTGCTACTGCTACTTGTCTTTTGTATAGCACTACAAGGCATACGCAGTTCTGTACAGACACATGTAAAAGATGGTCCTTGCTCATCAGAGCTTACAATCTAGTCAAGACAGACACCACATCTAGGGGAGTGGCAAGGAAACACATAGGAGATCAAGTGGATCAGGATCCAAAAACAGACTCAAAGTGATGACAGCCTCCAAACGTTTCTTGTAGCCATCTATAAGTTTCGTACCTAGCTTTCTGACACTAGGTAGCACATTTTGCTCCAAAATACCTTTATTTAACTGAATTTGATATATCGTTATTCTACAAGGCATAATGGTTTACATAGAACAAGTCGATAATGGTACAGATATCTTTATGGAACAATGCAGTCAACTATGTACAAAGCCAATTCTGGCAAACTATATACCGACAGCTACGAGGAGATAGCTGGTGTTAGGTTGATGGTGTTGATATAGTGGATGGGAAGTAGTGTGGAGTGTGTGGATATTGGAACTCAGGGGCTCCAATTGTATTATTTTGTATGTGAGGGGGAAAGAATGTAGGTGCTAAGGTCTAGAAGGGAGAAAAGAAAGATTTATGGTGGGGGGAAAGTGTGAGAGAGTGCGGGATGGTCTTGCTGTGGGTTGCATGCTGGGGATGTACCATAGTATTCTTCAAATAGGAATGTTTTGAGGTGCTTCTTAAAGATGATGTGAGATTGTATGCAGCGTAAGGTGGGGGGGGGGGGATGGTTCCATAAGGTAGGAGCATAAAATTCAAATGCTCTGGTGCAAGTGCGTTGGGTTTTTTTGCAGAATTGCATTTATTTATTTAACCAGTTTTCTGTACCACCTTATTCTTCAATCAAAGTGGTTTACATTATGTAATCACTACATACAGGTTCTGGATACATTCCCTTGTCCCCAAAGGGCTCACAATCCTTGTGTACCTGAGGCAACGGAGGGTTAAGTGGCTTGCCCAAGGCCACACAGAGTGCCTATAGGACTAAAACCCCAGTCCCTCCAGACTGAGATTGCTGTCCCCAGATGGGACTTGAACCCCTGGCCTGAGGTACCGTGTCCTAACCACTAGGCCACTCCTCCCTAGAAGGAGAAGATTGACTGCATTTGTCAACGGAGTCTGTTGTTAATAGCTTGCTTGATTAGGGATTGGATCTGTTCAGCCGAAGTGTTGAAATAAGTTCTGTGGATGATGGTGAGTATCTTAAATTTAATGTGGGACGCAACAGGGAGCCAGTGAAGGGATTTCAAGGTGGGGGTGATGTGTGACTGTCTTGGAACACCGGCTATGATGTGAGCTACAATGTTTTGAGCAAGCTGGAAAGAAGCAATGGTAGACTTAGGGAGCCCATGGAGAACAGAGTTACAGTAGTCAAAGAGTGGAGTAATGGAGGCTTGGCAGATTGTCCGGAAGCTGTCTGGTGATAGGAGGGGTCGAAGGTTTCGGAGAATGCGAAGATTGAAATCTATGTTTTTGGTGACATTCTTGACGTTATGTTGGAAGCTTAGATGCTGATCCAAGGTGATGCCAAGGTACTTTGTTTGGAATTTGACTTGTATGTCCACATCTCCGAGTTTGATAGTTGGGGGGGTGTAAAGTTGTGGTCTTCGGAGACATGAAGGATCTCTGTTTTGTTGAAGTTTATTGCATGGTTGTGATGCTGTAGCCATAGGATGATTTCGTTGAAGCATTCATTGATGCAGGAATAGTCAGGGGAGGAAGTTTGGAATGGAGTGAAGATCATCATATTATCAGCATAGAGTTGGTAGCCGACCTTGAATTTCTGTATGATGAAGCATAATGGTCTGATGTACATATTGAAAAGGAGGGAGGAGAGGGCGAACCTTGAGGGACTGCTTGAGGAAGAGTGTATGGCACAGATGCTTGGTTACCTATCTTTACTGTTTTGATTCGATTGGATAGATAGGAATGGATCTATTTGAGAGGGTTGCCTTGAACGCCAATGGTGTTGAGTTGGTTAAGCAGAATTTGGTAGGATATAGTGTCAAATGCGGCAGAAATGTCCAGAAATAACAGAATGAAGCCAGAAGAGGGTTTTTCATTTCCTATAAAGAGTATATCCAATAAGGAGGTGAGAAGAGTTTTGGCGCTATGTTAGGGACGAAAACCATGTTGCCTGAGGTCAAGTGGGGCAGATCTGTCCACATGCTCCTGGAGTGGACTTCCTTTTCAATAATTTTGGAAAGGTGAGGAACACTGGCTAATAGGTCTGTAGGATGTAGGAGAGTTGATTTCAAGGTTAGGTTTCTTGAGTAAAGATCTCACAGAGACTTGCTTGAGAACTTTAAATTTAAAGTTCGTTGGTGGCGTTCTCTTCGGCCTGATTGGCCTTGGCGGTGGGGAGCAGGGAGGAGCTTACCTGCCTGCTCCCTTCTCTGATGCTGATAGGGCCATGACTGCCACAGCTGAGGTGTTTCCCACTCCTGCAGGGCTTTAAATTTAAAGTTGTTTGGTAGTGTTGTCTTCGGCCTGATTGGCCATGGCAGTGGGGCGCTTACCTGTCTGCTCCCCTTCCTCTGATGCTGGTAGTCCTTGGTAGTCCTCTGACTTCATGATTCTTTTAACACATTTCAGGCCTCCATTTCCAGAAGCAGCAAAACAGCCCCACAACATCATGGAACCTCCACTATTATTTAGCTATAGGAAGGGTGGTTTTTTGCTTATCAGTTTCATTTTTTCCCCTGTAAATGTATCGCTGGTCTGCATTGCCAAAGAGCTCAAGTTTGGTTTCATCTGTCCACAGAATATTTTCCAAGAAGGATTGTGGTTTCTTAAGGTGGGTTTGGGTAAAGATCAGGTTTGCCTTTTTATTTGTCTTTGAGCAATGAGTTTCTCCTTGGCCTTCACCATAAAGTCTTTCTTTGTTTAGTGTACAGTGTATGGTGCAGATTGAAACCACCACTCCAGATTGCTCCAGGTCAGCCTTAAGCTCTTTGGATGTTATATGTAGTGTTTTTCCAACAGTTTGCACAACCTTCAAAGACTTCTTGGATTAATTTTCCTCTCCCCACCTTGTCCTAGGAGGTTCTTGACAGTTCCATGAGCAGAAAACTTCTTAATAACATTGCAAACTGTAGACACAGGAATCCCAAGGTCTTTGGAGATGACCTTGTCCCCTTTGAAGTTTGATGGCTTTTCTGATGGTCTCAGGCAGCTCTCTTGTGAAAATGTAACAGGGAGTGAATGTGGCAATTTTAAACATTAGAGCCATCATTCATTGGTTGATTCAAGTCATATGACAGTTGATCACAGGTGTGTCTAATTTTACTGCTGTGGGAATATAGTTCTTCTGTTCAAACTGATGTGACTTGTTGATACCCTTATGTCATGCCAATAATCATGTCCTGGCAATGTCCCAGTTTTTATACTGTTTCCTACTATTTACTTTTTTAACTGGTCTTCTTTTATTTGATTCTTTTATGTATCAAATGTGTGTGCATATATAGTCCAAAGCCATTTCACTGGCCGCTTTTTTTAAGAGATATTGGACATTAAGGGGTTAAACTGTAAGGGTGCCAATAATGTTGACCACAACTGTATTCTACAGCTTTTTGAATGGTATTTGTTTTTAATTTAGAATATTTAAGGCAGGTATGCTGAAGCTTTTATATTAATCTCCAGAAACAAGCAGGAAGTCAGTCATCACTTGTGGGTGACGTCGGCACTGACGGAGCACGTGCAGAGCAATTCCTCAGTTTTCAAAGAAAGCCTTTGGGATTGCTGCCACACATGCATGGTCCTCTTCCCACCCAAAGGTGCCATCATACTCAGTCTACCTTTTTCTGCAGAGTCCTTCGGACACACGTCCTCATCCCTCGGAAAAGGTTTTTGTGTCTTCAGCCTTTTGGCCTTTTTTCCGGTAGTACCGGTCCTCTTCCATCCTCCCCTTTGCCCCTGCTCCGGGGATCACTTTTTTTTTTTCACTCTTAGTGGTTTTTTCTTTCAGGTCCTTTTTCGCACCCTTTTTTCTCTAACCGCTGGCCTCGAGGGTTTTCGACCTCGCAGGGGCCCTTTTTGCCCCCATGGCCACCAGCTTCAAGAAATGTGACAGATGCTAAAAAAATATGTTGCTCACAGACACCCACGGCTGCTGTAGATGGTGTCTAGGGGCTGACCACAACCCGGAGCTCTGCTTGCTTTGTAAGAAAATGTCTGCTAAAGCCTTGCTAAGCCGCAAGCAGAGGCCCGATGACATTTTCTGCAAGGCAGCCCCGGGGTCTCCAGTGGCACTTTGCCCTGCTGATCCACTGCTTGTGGGGTCCCCCTAAGTGACCCCGCACCCTAGGCGTCACTCCGATCAGAGTTCCCCCGAGGTGGAGTGGCGAAAGAAGAAGATAACCTCGAAATCGCTGTCGGGGGCTCCGGACAAGCGCGAGTGGTCTCGTGCTTGTTTCCTTAGCCCTCCCCCACGTTCCTGAGAGTCTGACAAGGAGCAGCCTCGAAAGGTACCTCGTACGGGCACAGACACGGAGGCCACCGGCAATGGTGCTCTGTCTCCTGAGGGTTGTCCCGACGAAGACCCTCTCTCCTCCTCCACGCCAGACCCGGTAACACCGGCGTCGGTGTCAAAGGGGCCAAGTCTTGAGTGGGAGTCCCGTACGCTGACACTGGAGCACAGCGTTTCTGCCTTCCTTGCTGCCCAGCAGCCGCTTTTGGCCAGCATGGCTGGCTCGTGTCCTGAGACTGAGGATCACCCGACTGGGGTCCTGAAAACTGCCTTGGAAACCCCCAAGAGCCGTGGGCCTCGTGAAGGTCCTCGGCACCGGTCTCGCTTGCCGTCCCGTTCCTCGAGGGCAAGGTCTTCCAGAGTTAGTGCCTCCGACTCCAAGCGGGCCTCTGCCACTGGGTGCAAGGATCAGCCCGACTCAGAGTTCTTCTCAGAATGGGAATCGGATGGGGACACTTCCCCCGGAGACCCGTGCCCATAGGGATCTCCCCTCTAACCCATCCCCGCCAGCCTTGCAAAGGCGGTCGCCTCCTGAGGACACCTCTTTCCTGGTGTTTGTCTGGGATATGGCTCGGGCCCTCAATCTGCCTAGGCAGACAAAGGAGAAGCCAAGGGCAGAGGAACTTGACATCTTGCAGTACGAGTCTCCACTCAGGGAGTGTCCATCCTATCCCGGCTGCTCCTCCACATGTGGGAAGTACCTGCCTCGTCCCTATTGTCAGTAAAAGACTCTGTCATGTATAAGGTCCAGCGCGGCCTGGGATTTCGGAAGACCCAACTTCCTCATACCTCCATGGTAGACGAATCCGCGATGCGGAAACAGAAGAGCCCAAAGTCACACTCTTCGGTTCCACCTGGTAGGGAATACCATGCCCTCAATGCCCTTGGGCACAAGGCTTACCAGGGCTTCATGCTGGCGTGCCACATCCAAATGTACCAACTGTATAGGGGTATGTTTCTTTGCGACCTCGCCAAAGAGCTTGACTGTTTTTCCGCAGGTCTTGGTGGGGAGCACCTTCTCAGGTTCCAGACCCTCCTGAGATTGCAGACTGCTCAAAATACCTTTCCCGCATCGCATATGATAGGGTAAGCCTTCCGCCCGTGTGACGGCGGTTAGCATCGGAGCTCAATGCCAGGCATGGCTCCAGTCTTCGGACCTGGAACAGTAGGTCCAGGAGAAGCTCGTGGATGTTTCCTGCCTCGGCGAGCAGTTGTTTGGCAAGCCCATGGAGGACAAGGCAGCCGAGATTGAGAAAGGGTTCGTGACTCGCACCAGTTCATCACATAAAACCTCCTCTCTTCCACAGAAGAAGCAGCACAGCAAAAAGCCTTTCTTCCAGAGGAAAGGGCTCCCCTAACGGGGATACCCACTTACCCATGTGCCGACGACCAATGCTCAGGGAAAAAGGGGAGCTCAGGGTCACCGGAAAACCCAAGGGGCTTTGTCTAGACAGACTCCCTCCTCCCTTCTCCCCAGCGGAGCCTACTCTGCTTCCCTCCTACCAGGCTTGCTTGCAGCAATAGCTGAACAACCTCCTCAGTCAACAGGCGGTCAAGAGAGTTCCGCCGCACCTCCGAGGTTGGGGGTTTTACTCCCAGTACTTTCTCGTTCCGAAGAGGATAGGGGGCCTGCGTCCCATCCTCGATCTCAAGAATCTGAAAAAATTTCTGGTGCAGGAGAAGTTCAAAATGCTATCGCTTGGCGTCCTGCTGCCCTACCTCCCACAGGGCAATTGGCTATGCTCCTTGGATCTCAGAGATGCTAACGCCCACATTCCTGTCTACCCCAAGCACAGGAATTACTTGCGTTTCAGGGTGCAGGGAGAGCACTTCCAGTACAGAGTGCTCCCCTTAGGGCTCGCATCTGCCCCGTGAGTCTTCACCAAGTGCCTGCCAGCGGCCGCGACCCACCTCCAGCTGCAGGGCATATCAGTCTACCCTTACCTAGATGACTGGCTCATCTCAGGCACATCAGTGGAGGAGGCTCGCCTCTCGGCATCGCGCACGGTCCTCCTCAAGCGCCTCAGTTTCCTGATCAACTACACCAAGTCCCACCTCAAACCGGTGCAGACCCTGGAGTTCATTGGCGCTCTTAACACAGAACATGCGACCGCCTTTCTTCCTAGAGCATGTGTGAATTGCCTCCGCACTCTGGCCGCCAAGGTCTAAGGCAGGCCCAGGGTCTCAGCGTGGGCCATGCTGCGCCTCCTGGAGCACATGGCCTTGATCGTCCACGTTCCCCACACTCGCATGCACATGTGAGCGGCCCAATGGTGCCTCAGAGCGCAACGGGCCCAAGCCTTGGGCCACCTCCGGGACCCCGTCCGAGTGTCTCGCAGCCTATTCGAGTTCCTAGTCTGGTGGCAGAACCCACAGAGCCTCCTTTGGGGCATGCCCTTCCAGATTCGAAAGCATGAGCTCGTCTTGATGACAGACACCTTGCTATTGGGCTGGGGAGCCCACTGTACAATCTCTGCACCCAGGGGCAGTGGTCACCCAAGGAATCTCGGAAGCAGATCAACCTGCTTGAGCTTCGAGTGGTCCGGTTGCCCCTGGAGGTCTTTGAGTACCACCTGAGTGGCAAGTCAGTGCTCGTACAGACCAACAACAGAATTACGATGTTCTACATGAGAGGTACTCAAATCCAGTCCTGGAGGGCCGCAAACCAGTCAGGTTTTTGGGATATCCCTAATGAATATGCATGAGGTATATTTGCATGCACTGCCTCCATTGTATTTGAATGTATCACATGCATATTCATTAGGGATATCCCGAAAACCTGACTGGTTTGCGGCCCTCCAGGACTGGATTTGAGTGTTCTACATAAACAAGGAGGGGGGCATGAGCTCCCACCTCCTCTGTCGGGGAGCAGTCCTCCTTTGCTCCTTTGCTGTATGCAGAGGCATGCCGCTGAGGGCAGTCTCTCCTGGGCCAGGACAACCTCCTTGTGGACAGACTCAGCAGGCTTCTTTACCCACGCGAGTGGTGCCTGAGTTCAGAGATGGTTCTCCACCTGTTCCGCCGCTGGGAGACTCCATCCATAGACCTGTTCGCCAGCCCGGCAAACACACAGCTTCCTTGCTTCTGCGGGCCGATACCGCATCCGAGCAGGGTGACCCCGGATGTGTTCCTCCTGAACTGGACCTTCGGGTTTCTGTATGCATTCCCTCCTACTCCTCTCCTTGCAAGGACCCTACAGAAGATCCAGCGTGACCGAGCCTCGGTGATTCTCGTGGCTCCTTCATGGCCTCGACAACCTTGGTTCCCGCTTCTACTCCAGCTCTCGTCGGAGCCTCCGGTCCCCCTGGGCAGTGCCCCAGGTCTGCTAATGCAGGAGGGATGGGTGCTTCACCCGAACTTGGTCTCGCTATTCCTGACACCCTGGTGGACTCAACGAGGTGGGCCTACGCCCTGAAGTGGCAGTGGTTTTTGGTCTGGTGCTCTGAGCTCCAGAATGACCCGTTCTGCTCCACCTGTTGGGTTCTGCAGTATCTTCTCCACCTCTCGCAGGCGGGGCTGAAGTTCAACTCGGGGTTCACTTGAGCGCCATCTCGGCCAACCACTTGCCCGTTGAGGGTAAACCGCTCTCGGGCCAGCCTCTGGTCTCCCACTTCACGTGGGGCCTTTTGTTTTCCAAACCCCCCCATCTGGCCTCCAACGGTGGGATGGGGCATGAACATCATGCTAATGCAGCTGACGCGGCCGCCCTTCGAGCCGATGGCGACATGGTCGCTCCGGTTCCTCTCCTAGAAGGTGGTCTTCCTGGCGGTGCAGCAAGTCATAAAACTTAAAGCCCTCATGGCCGAGGCCCCCTACACCAGGTTTTACAGGAATAGGGTGGTCCTTCGCACCCACCCCAAGTTCCTACTGAAGGTTGTCTCTGATTTCCACCTCAATCAGGAGGTGGTCTTGCCGACTTTCTTCCTAACACATCACGCCAACCGGGCATCAGAGGTCCTGCATACACTCAACTGCAAGAAGGCTCTCGCCTTCTACCTGCAGCGTACCCAGGGTCATCGCAAGTCCAACCAGCTTTTCATCGCCTACGATCCCAACCGCCTGGAGCTGGCAATCACCAAGCGCACCCTCTCCATCTGGGTGGCGGACTGCATCGCCTTCACCCAGGCAAAGGTGGGCGCCCCGCTGGATCGTCAGGTAACTGTGCACGGCGTCCATGCCAAGGCAACATCAGTGGCTTCACTGTGCTGAGTGCCTCTGACGGACATATGCCGGGCTGCAACCTCAGCGCCTTCAGCCAGGCTGTACTCCGTAGTCTGTTCGGGGTGTAAGCAACTCCTGCCCTCCGACCCTTATTCTGCGGCTACTGATAGCTTGCCCCGAAGGCCCGAGGACTCGGGCTTCCTTTGGACATGTGCTTCTGCTCACGGCCTCTCAGAGGTGTTTTTGTCTTACAGGTTCGGTAGCTTGTAGCTGGGGAGTCCCATAAGTGAGGACTGACTTCCTGCTCGTTCCTGGAGAAAGCATAGTTACTCACCTGTAACAGTATTCTCCAGGGACAGCAGGAATCAGTCCTCACTACCCTCCCACCTCCCCTGAAGAGTTGCAATTTTTTTATCCTTCTCTTGTCATCTGCTTAGTAGGGTTCTAGCTTTGGGATCTGACAGAGCAAGATGGCACCTTTGGGCAGGAAAAGGACCATGCATGCACGGCAGCAGTCCTAAAGGCTTTCTTTGAAAGCTGGGGAATTGCTCCCCGTGTGCTCTGTTGGTACTGGCGGCACCCATAAGTGAGAACTGATTCCTGCTGTCCCTGGAAAGCACCTGTTACAGGTGAGTAGCTACGCTTTATCTGGCAGTTTGTTTTATATTTTATGTTTCATTTATGGTTTTATAGTTTAAATGTTTTATTGTTTTGTGGCTTTTAGTTCTTCAATTGTTTTTCTTTTTTTTTTTATTATATATGCTCGGCTATAATCTGCCAAGGTCATAGAATTGTGCAGAATATAAGTCTTTTAAATAGATATATAAGTGAGAATACTAGGACCCATACAAAACATAGGGAGTCTCAGTTTCTAGATCTTCTTATAGACTAAACACAGAAATGACTAGGAGTCAATGATATGCACAGACACAGGGCTAACAAACTAAAACAGTTTATTAGGTAAAAGATAGTAGAAAGTGAACATAAATGCCATACTGAGTCAGGCCAAGGTCTAAGGATAAGCCTAGTATCTGTGGGGAGTATTAGCAGCAAAACAAAAGGTATGCTCTGTTACGCCTAGGGGAACTGCTTCTTCCCTGCCCTGGGTCTGGTGAGACTTTCTGGCAAATGAGCCACAAAAGAGCTAAGTCTGTGTGTGTGTGTGTGTGTGTATATATATATATTTTTTTAGGTATGAGGCAGCAAGTTGTAGCAGCATTATGATTACAGTTATGCAACCAGAGGTCACAGGCACGCTCTGCACTTAAGAAAAGTAAGGAACAACTACCTGACTAATACCTTTTTCCTCGGAGGGTGATTTAAGACCAGTACCTTAGCTTAGCCAGGTGAACAATTGCAGATGGGGTCCAAGGCAGTCACTGGAGCGGCACGAAGTCCAAAAGAGGCAACTAGACTAGATTAGGCTGGCTATAGCTGTCCAGAAGCGAGCCACGTGAGAACACAGAACCTTAGTTCTGTAGGAGTCTTATTCCATTCTGAGGTTTAGTGTCCCCTAGTCTTTCTATATTTTGATGGTGTAAACAATCGATCTACGTTTAACCGTTCCACTCCATTCATTAATTTATAGACCTCTATCATATCTCCCCTCAGCCATCTCTTTTCCAGGTTGAAGAGCCCTAACCTTTTTAACCTCTCTTCATAGGGATATCCTTCCACCCCCTTTACCATTTTGGTGGCTCTTCTCTGTACCTTTTCCAATAATGCTATATCCTTTTAAAGATACGGCGACCAGAATTGCACACAATATTCATGGTGCGGTTGGCATCATGATATCCTCTGTTTTATTCTCCATTCCTTTCCTTATGATACCTAGCATTCTATTTGCTCCACGATGACTCATTTTCCTGGGTGGTGGTTCCTAATGTGGAATCTTACATCATGTAACCATAGTTTGGGTTGTTCTTTCCTAGATGCAGGACTGCACTTGTCCACATTAAATTTCATCTGCCATTTGGATGCCCAGTCTTCCAATTTATTAAGGTCCTCTTGCAATTTTCCACAATCCTCTTGTGTTTTAACAACTTTGAATAATTTTGTATCATCTGCAAATCTGATTACCTCACTCGTTATTCCCATTTCCAGGTCATTTACGAATATGTTGAAAAGCAGCAGACCTAGCACAGATCCCTGGGGTACTCCAGTATTCACCTTTCTCCATTGGAAATATTGGCCATTTTGTCTGCACGGTTTCCATTTAACCCTACCCTCTGCTTTCTATCTTTTAACCAGTTCCTGATCCACAATAGTACTCTGTCTCCTATCCCATGACTTTTAAATTTTGCCAAAAGTCTCTCACGAGGGACCTTGTCAAAGGCTTTCTGAAAATCCAGATACACTATATCAACCGACTTAGCTTTATCTACCTGTTTATTCACACCTTCAAAAAAACATAACAGATTAATAAGACAAGTCCTTCCTTGCCTAAAGTCATGTTGGCTGTTTCCCATTACATAAGAACATAAGATATGCCATACTGGGTTAGACCAAGGTCCATCAAGCCCAGTATTCTGTTTCCAACAGTGGCCAATCTAGGTCATATGTACCTAGCATGTATTAAGTCATGACTATCTACATGTTAAGTAATTTTGTTCTTTATACTGGTTTTTACCATTTTTCCTGGTACTGACGTCAGGCGCATCAGTCTGTAGTTTCCCGGATCACTCCTGAAACCGTTTTTAAAAACTGGCGTTACATTGGCCATCCTCTAATCCTCATGTATTACAGATGATTTTAATGATAGTTCACCTATTACTAATAGTAGGTCTGCAGTGTCATATTTCAGTTTTTTCAACACCCTTGGATGTATACCATCAGGTCCAGGTGATTTGCTACTCTTCAGTTTATCAAATAGTTGTAATACAGCTTCCCAGTGTATTGATATTTCTTTCAATTCTTCTGTGCCATTACCTTTAAATACCATTTCAGTTATGGGTAACATCCCTACATTGCTGCCTTACCTCTAGCAGGGAGATTGGCTATGCTTCCTTCCAACTGCGGATGCTTATACCCACATCCTCATTCACCCCAGCCACAGGCAGTACCTCTACTTTATGGTGGGTGGAGGCCACTACCAGTACAGGGTACTACCCTTTGGCCTGACGTCCGCCCTCAGGGTCTTCAACAAATGTCTGACAGTAGTGGCCGCCTACCTCCACCTCCAGGGTGTATGCATCCTCTCCTACCTGGACAACTGGCTCATAAAAGGAGGCATGATCACAGAGGTGCAGCAAACTACGGCATGCACCATCCATGTCCTACAACATCTGGGGTTCGTGATAAACCACCCCAAGTCCCATCTCCTCCTGACACAATATCTAACGTTTATAAGGGCAAAGCTGGACACTGTTCAGGCAAAGGCCTTCTCCCCCCTGGACCGGGCCGACAATCTCAGGACACTAGCTGCAGATGTACAACACTGTCCCTTGGTGTCGGCTCAGCCCCTGCTGTGCCTACCTGGGCACATGGCCTCCATGGTCCATGTCACCCCAGACGCCCATCTGCACATGAGAGTCGCTCAGTGGTGCCTTTGAGACCATTGGACACAGGTCACGGGTTGACTCCAAAACAGTCTGTGTCCCACCAGTTGGTGGAATCTCTGACTTGGTGACAAAATCTGCAGCAGCACCTCCTGGAGGGAATGCCCTTCCAAGCCCCAAGCCCTTTAAGAGTCTTCACAATGGGTGCCTCCCTGCTGGGATGGGGAGCCCACTGCGAGGAAATTTGCACCCAGGGCAGCTGGTCAGAAGCCGAGGGCAACCAACAGATCAACCTCCTGGAGCTTCGGGAAATATTTCTAGGCCTCTGAGCATTTTGCCACCACCTGAGGCACCAGTCAGTGCTGATCCAAACCAACAATCAAGTGGCAATGTTCTACTACTACAGGCAGGGGAGCATGGGGTCTCACACCTCTGCTGCGAAGCGATGACACTCTGCTCCTACGTAATTCATCAGGGAATACTCCTACAGGCTGTATACCTACCACACTCTAGCGGACAAACTGAGCAGGTTCCTCCAACTGCATGAGTGGCAGCTGGACTTCAGAGTGGCCACTCAGCTCTTCCAACTCTGAGGGACCCCATGGGTGGGCCTTTTTGCCAGCCCGGACAACCACCAGTTTGCCCCGCTTCTGCTCCCATCAGCCCCACCCGTCCCAGGTGGTGGCGGATGCATCTCTCATTCCATCGGCTGAAGGCCTCATGTACACCTTTCCACCCATGCTGTTTATTGCCAAGACCCTCTTCAAGGCTCTTTACTACACAGTATCACTGATCCTGGTGGCTCCACGGTGGCCCAGGCAGCCATAGTTCCCGTTGCATCTCTGATTGTCAGTGGAGGCTCCGATCTCCCAGGGAGTTCCCCAGGGCTCTTATTTCAAGAGGAGGGCTCGCTCCTACACCCCAACCTGGGGTCCCTATCACTGACGGCGTGGATGCTGAAAGGGTAACTTTAGCCCCTTTCAACCTCTCGGGAGAAGTGGAAGAGATCCTGCTGGCCTCCCGCAAGACCTCCACCAGGAGGACTTATGCCTTCAAATGGCACAGATTCTTGGTGTGGTGTGCGGAGCAACAGGTAGACCCATTCTCCTGCCCAGTATAGGTGGTGCTGCAGTATGTTCTTCATCTCTCACAATTCGGGCTCAAATTGAACTCAGGGTACATTAGCAGTGCACCACCACCCAGTTTAGGGCAAGTCCCTCTCGGTCCAGCCTCTGGTGACCCGCTTCCTGAGAGGAGGACTCCTGTCCAAAGCCCCGTCCACCCTCTGGCGACAGAGTGGGACCTCAACATAGTGTTGGCATAGCTCACCCATCCGCCATTTGAGCCCCTGGCTACTTGCCAGCTGAGGTACCTCTTGTGGAAGGTCGTGTTCCTGGTGGCAACCACCTCACTTGCAGGGTCAGCGAGCTCCAAGCCCTAGTGGCAGAGGCACCATATACCAGATTCTACAAGAACAGGGTCATGCTATGGACGCACCCCAAATTCCTTCCAAAGGTGGTATCTTCCTTTCACCTCAACCAGGAGGTGATGCTACCCACCTTCTTCCCAAGGCGTCACTCCACCTTGGACTGTAAGAGGGCCCTGTCCTTCTACATTCAACATACGCAGGACCACCACAAGGCTTCTCAGCTTTTGTTTCCTATGACCCCAGTTTTCTGGGGGAAGTGGTGACCAAGCGAACACTGTCCACCTGAGAGCAGGACTGAACCATCCTTTTCTATGAGCAGGCTGGGCTCACGTTGGATGGCCGGGTCACAGCACACACTGTCAGGGCCATGGCAGCTTCTGTAGCAAACTTGAACTCCATCCCAATGTTGGATAGCTGCCAGGCCACCACCTTTGTAGCTCACTACTGCCTGGAGAGGGAGTAGCAACAGGACAGTGCCTTCGGCCAGGCCATGTTCCGTAATCTCTTTGGGGTCTAGGCAACTCCTACCCTCCGACCCTTCTGTGTTCAGGCTACCGGAGAGTTGGTTCCACCAGATACACAGGTCCTACTGCATTCTGGTTCTGCGTACTCTATTGCTGCTGCTCACGGCTCCCCTTGATGGCAACCAGGCTTTTTCTTTACAGGCTTTAAGTAGGGAGTTCCATATAAGAGGATTGACTTCTTGCTTGTTCCCAGAGAAAGCGTAGTTACTCACCTGTAAAAGGTGTTCTCCGGGGATAGCAGGAATCAGTCCTCACAACCCTCCCTCCTCCCCTTGGAATTGCTTCTTTACCATATTTTATTTTGCCATCTTTTAGTTATGTCATCTAACTGAGCAAGATGGTACCCTTAGGTGGGAAGGGTACCACACATGCGTGATGACATCTCCCAAAGGCTTTCTTTGAAAGCTGGGGAGATGCTTCTGCGAGAGCTCCATCAGCACCGAATGTCATACATATGTGAGGACTGATTTCTGCTGTCCCTGGAGAACATCTGTTACAGAGGCAGAACAGGGTCTTGACACTGGTCTGGCTGACTCTGCTCCTGGGTCAGGTGAGATCTCTGTTAACATTTGGGCTAAATTTTTCTGCAGCTGGTGCTGCAGAGACAGTATTCTCTCAGAACACTAGCTTCCTGCTTAACCTTAAAACTCAGAGAACTGTAATATGCAGCTTCCTGGGGAAAATTTGACTCCTTTAATCCTGGCTAACAACAAAGAACCTCCCTGCTCTATGTAAAGGTAGCCTGTAGCTAAGAATTTCCACTTGTAAGGATTGATGTCTTGCTTGCTCTTGGAATAAGCAAAGTCGCTTACCTCTAACAGATTTCCAAGGATAGCAGGATGTCAGTCTTCACAAAAGACTCCTTCATTTTCAAGGACTGGCATGCTGCTTGCCAACTATATAGTGAACTGAGGTAGCCCACACATGACAACACTGACATGGGAACTCCCTGTGTGCTTAGAATGCTTTGTTTATGGAGTTATGGTGACTCTTCTGCAAGATGCCTACCTTCAAACCCAAAGGTTACCAGTTTGAGGCCAGTCTGGCTTATGATAAATCAGAAAAGTAAAACCTGAATTTCATATTTTCTAGGAGAGGGTAAAGCAGATAGGTATGCAAGTGGTGTTCTCCTCAATCCTCCCTGTTGAAGGTAAAGACCAAGGCAGAGAAGCTTGCATTCTAGAGGTGACTGTATGGCTGTCTAGATGGTTTCATTGAGAGTGTTTTGGTTTCCTAGACTGTAAAATGATTTTCCAAGAGCTGGTGAGCAGAGATGGTATCCATCTATCTAAGAAGGCTTGAAGTGTCTTCTGCAGCAGACTGACTAACCTACTGAAGAGGGCTTTACTCTGGATTCTTTGGGGATGAGTGAAGAAAGCCCTTGGTAAGTAAAGCATTACATACCATTGTAGAAATCGACAAAAGGGCCAACATCTGGAAAACGGTGTATGTTAATGCCCGTAGTATGGGAAATTCTGGATATTGAGGCTCTAATTGAAGAGGGTGACTTGGATTTAGTGGCAGTCGGGAGACATGGTTCACGGAGAACCATGACAGGGGTGTAATTATACCAGGCTATAATTTATTCAGGAAGGATGGGGTAGAAAGAAAGAGAAGGAGGAGGCACTGTGGCTTAAACTGGAAGGAAGGAATGGAGAATCCATTTGCATTGGTTCAAATAGATTCTCCATTCCTCCTTCACAGATCATCTTAAATGGACAGAGATTTAATTTGCAGTATTGCTTTGAAAGGAGAAGGGCTACTGATAGGTGGTTTCAATATCTCTGATGTTGAATGGGACATCTCTGCTGTGGTGTCATCTAGAAATGAGATCCTGGATTCTCTGCAGGGAGAACTTTTCTGATAACTGGTTACAGAACCCCTCCACATATGAAGGGGCCATACTGTACCTGGTGTTTACAAATGGGATAAGTGTTTCTGTTATAGTGAGTGATTATTTTGCATCCAGTGATCACAGGATGGTGTGGTTCGGTATTAGGACAAGGGTTGAGATAGTCCATTCATCAAAGTGAGGGCCCTAGACTTAGGAAAACTAACTTTGTCAAGATGAAACAATACCTCAAGGAGTAGTTAGCAGGATGAGAACAGTTGGGGGATAAAGAAAAACAGTGGGCAAAACTGAAAGGGGTTATTTTAAAGACCACAAACCTTTGTGTTAGGAAAGTAAATACAAGGAAAAGTAGGCCACTGTGGTTCTTGAAAGAAGTAGCTGAAAGGGTGAAGAAAAAGAGGGTGGCCTTCAAATGTAAGGCATTGATAAGGCAGGCAAAGGGAGAATTTGAAAAGCTTGCTGCGGAAGCAAAAACGCGAAATAAAGACTTTTTCAAGTACATTCGTAGCAAAAAACCTGTGAGAGTCAGTTGGTCCATTAGATGATAGAGGGGTTAAAGGGGGCACTAAGAGGCAACACGGTGATATCGGAGAGACTGAATGAATTCTTTGCTTCAGTCTTTACTGAGGAAGATGTAGGGATGTTACCCATGACTGAAGTGGTATTTAAAGGTGCGGAAGAATTGAAGGAAATATCGATACATCGGGAAGATGTATTATAACTATTAGATAAACTGAAGAGTAGCAAATCACCTGGGCTGGATGATATACATCCGAGGGTGTTGAAAGAACTGAAATATGAGATTGCAGACCTGCTATTAGTAATCTGTGAATTTTCATTAAAATCATCTGTAATACCTGAAGATTGGAGGATTGCCAGTGTAACGCCAATTTTTAAAAAGAGTTCCAGGGGTGAGCCAGGAAACTACAGACCGTTGAGCCTGACGTCAGTACCGGGAAAAATGGTAGAAACCATCATAAAGAACAAAATTACTCAGCATGTAGATAGTCATTGACTAATGGGAGACAGCCAACATGGCTTTAGACAAGGAAGATCTTGTCTTACTAATCTGTTATGTTTTTTTGAAGGAGTGAATAAACAGGTGGGCAAAGGTGAGTCGGTTGATATAGTGTGTCTGGACTTTCAGAAAGCTTTTGACAAGGTCCCTTATCAGAGACTTTTGGCAAAACTAGAGTCATGGGATAGGAGGCAGTGTACTATTGTGGATCAGGAACTGATTAAAATATAGAAAGCAGAGGTTAGGGCTAAATGGCCAATTTTCCCAATGGAGAAAGGTGAATAGTGGTGTACTCCAGGGATCTGTGCTGGGTCCGCTGTTTTTAACATATTCATAAATGACCTGGAAAAGGGAATAAGAAGTGAGGTTATCAAATTTGCAGATGACACAAAGCTATTTAAAGTTGTTAAAACCCAAGAAGATTGTGGAAAATTGCAAGAGGATCTTGATAAATTGGAAGACTGGGCATCAAAATGGCAGATGAAATTTAATGTGGACAAGTGCAAAGTTATGCACCTAGGGAAGAACAACCCAAACTATGGTTACATGATGCAAGGTTCCACATAAGGAACCACCACCCAGGAAAAAGATTTAGGCGTCATTGTGGATAACATGTTAAAACCCTCGGCCCAGTGTGCAGCGGCGGCCAAGAGAGCAAATAGAATGCTAGGCATCATTATGAAAGGAATGGAAAATAAAACAAAAGATATTATAATGCCTCTATATCGTTCCATGGTGAGACCGCACCTTGAATAGAAATGGACAGATAAAGGGGATACCAGAATCCCCAATATGTAATTGAAAATGGATGAATTTCTTGATACAGAATGTGTTCAGAAGTTTGGCTTGTCACCTTGTTGTTGTTAAGTGCCGTCGAGTCGGAGTCGACTCATGGCGACCCTCTGGATAGCTATCCTAAATTGTGTTCGGTCTTCAGTCAGGCGGCTCATTGTTGACAGACTGGTACCCGTAGCTGCTGTTATTGTAGCAATCCATCTCATTGCTGGCCTTCCTCTTTTGCGTTGACCTTCTATCTTGCCAAGCATGATGTCTTTCTCTAATGATCTCTCTCTTCGCATGATGTGTCCGAAGTATGAAAGTCGAAGTCTTGTCATCTGAGCTTCTAAAGAAAGCTTAGGTTTGATCTCTTCTAGTACCGACTGGTTTGTTCTTCGGGCAGTCCATGGTATACACAGTATTCGCCGCCAGCACCATAATTCAAAGGCATCAATTTTCTTCCTGTCTGTCTTTTTCACTGTCCAGCTTTCACATCCATATGATGTTATTGAAAATACCATGGCTTGAACAAGTCGAATCTTTGTATGGAGAGAGACATCTCTGCTCTTGAGAATCTTATCTAGGTCTTTCATAGCCATTCTGCCAAGAGCAATGCGTCGTCTGATTTCTTGACTGCTTGTTGCTTCTTTATTGATAGTTGATCCAAGTAGGTTAAAGTTGTTCACGATTTCAATTTCTTCTCCTTCAACGATGAACCTGTTGATTATGCCAGTTGTCATGATCTTTGTCTTCTTTACATTAAGGTGCAGGCCCATTTTGAGACTATGTTCTTTGATTGTGAGAAGCAAATGTTTCAGATCATCTTCACTTTCAGCCAGTAATGTGGTATCATCAGCATAGCGAAGGTTGTTGATGAGTCTTCCACCAATCTTCACACCTCTGTTGTCTTCATACAGTCCTGCTTCTCTGATGATTTGTTCTGCATATAAATTAAACAGGTAGGGGGAAAGTATGCAGCCTTGTCTTACACCTTTGCTTATTTTAAACCATTCTGTTTCTCCTTGTTCCGTTCGAACTGTTGCTTCTTGATCAATGTACAGATTACGCAAGAGAACGATCAGGTGTTCTGGTATACCCATACTTCTTAATGTGGCCCAGAGTTTCTCATGGTTTACACAGTCAAAAGCCTTGCTATAGTCGATAAAGCACAAATAGATATCCTTTTGGTATTCTTTAGTCTTTTCAAGGATCCATCTCACATCCGCAATGATGTCTCGTTCCTCGCCCTTTCCTGAACCCTGCTTGCACTTCAGGTAGTTCTTGTTGTAGGTATGGCTGTAGTCTCTTTTGAATAATCTTCAGTAGAATCTTGCTGACATGTGGGATCAGAGCGATTGTGCGATAATTTCCACAGTCAGTTGGATCACCTTTCTTTAATATTGGTATAAACACAGATCTTTTCCAGTCAGTTGGCCATGATGTTGTCTTCCATATTTCTTGGCAGAGCCTTGTAAGTACGGTAACAGCTGCATCAGATTGCTGCAATACTTCTATGGGAATGCTATCAATGCCTGGTGCTTTGTTCTTTGATAAGGCTTTCAATGCTGCTTCAACTTCTTCTTTCATCACCAATGGTTCCTGATCATAAGGTATAGGTTGAAACGGCTGTTGGTCCACTTGATCTTTATCATATAAAAACTCTGTATATTCCTTCCACCTTTTCTTGATCTTCTCAGCATCATTCAACATAGAACCTTGAGCATCTTGTAACATTCCAATTCGAGGCTGGAACTTTTTCTTTAACTCTCGCAGCTTTAGGAAAGCCGATCTTGTTCTTCCTCTAATAGTTTCTGCTTCTATTTCCTTGCAAGTGTCATTGTAGTACTTTTCCTTGTCCTGTCTTGCTGCACGTTGGAAATCTCTGTTGAGTTCTGCGATTGTCTTTCTTTCTCCTTTGGCTTTAGCTTCTCTGCGTTTCTGGGCAGTTTTCAGAGTTTCTTCCGTCATCCATTTTGGCCGTTTTTGCTTTTTCACCTTTTGTAGAGACTTCTCGCTTTCTTCCAGCACAACCTTCTTGATGTCATTCCATAACTCTTCCGGAGCTCTGTCATTTGTATCTAAGGCAGCAAATCGATTTTGCAGGCAGTCTTTAAATTCCAGTGGTATATTCTCAAGGTCATATTTTGCTGCATTCATGAGTGGTTTGCTCTTTTTCAACTTTAGCTTGAGTTTGCATACTAGTAGTTGATGATCTGTACCACAGTCAGCTCCAGGTTTTGTCTTTGTTGATGTTACAGAGCTTTTCCATCGTTGACTTCCACAGATGTAGTCAATTTGATTTTTATACAATCCATTGGGTGAAGTCCATGTGTACAGTCGTCGCTTGTGTTGCTGAAAGAAGGTGTTTGAGATGAATAGATCATTGGTCTTGCAGAATTCTATCAATCTTTCTCCAGCTTCATTTCTGTTGCCAAGTCCATATTTTCCAACTACTTTGCCTTCTTCTTTGTTGCCAACTTTTGCGTTCCAGTCACCCATGACTATCAGGATATCCTGTTTGCATGTTCTGTCAATTTCAGCTTGTACTTGTTCATAGAACTCTTCAATTTCATTCTCTTCTGCAGCTGTTGTTGGGGCATATACTTGAATTATAGTTGTGTTGATAGGCAATCCTCGTAGACGAATAGAGATTAAGCGTTCGCTGACTGCATTGTATTTCATTACAGTTCTTGCAAGTTTCTTCTTTATTATAAATGCAACACCATTTCTTCTTTGTCTTTCATTTCCAGCATAGTAGACCATGTGATCATCTGATGCAAAGTGCCCGATGCCAGTCCATTTCAGTTCGCTGACACCCAACAGATCAAGTTGTACACGTTCCATTTCATTCTTGACCACTTCCAACTTCCCTTGGTTCATGCTTCGTACGTTCCATGTTCCAATGTGTAAGACATCTTTACAGCTTCTGACTCTCATTTCATGCGCAGCTTGTCACCTACTTCCTCTTAAATAGAACAGGATGTCATGATCATGAGTTCTGTGTAACCGTTTTTAAAATAGTTTGGAACATTGTTAACGCAAGCATAAAGAGTAAACATAGGCCATAGTTCATTGTACAGTCAATGCTGACACAACATAATTTTTGCAACTTTACAATTATAAATTTGTCATAATCAAGTAAATTTCATCTAATACACTGTAATCAGATCTTACTCTGTAAAAAGAACTTTGGCGACACCTTGTGTTATTCCACGTTTATAATAAATGACTGTTACTTCCCCTTTTTCTTTAATAAAACGGAGCTTTTCAGGAGGAAGAATTTGAATTCGGCAGACGAGGAACTATGCATGCCCATAGACCGTCTGTGGTTTTCCCTCTGAGCTCAAAGAAAGTAGCACTTTGTGTGTTTGATTGTGTTCTGTATTATTCTCTGCCTGTTTCTCACTGCTTGAGGGACCAGAGACCAAAAGAGCCGTGGTATTGTGGCCAGATCACGGGGTTTTCTTCAGTGTGCAATTCTGGTCGCCGTATCTTAAAAAGGATATAGCGTTATTAGAAAAGGTTCAGGGAAGAGCCACCAAAAATGGTAAAGGGGATGGAAGAATACTCCTGTGAAGAAAGGCTAAAAAGGTTAGGGCTCTTTAACCTGGAAAAGAGATGGCTGAAGGGAGATATGATAGAAGTCTGTAAATTAATGAACGGAGTGGAACGGGTAAATGTAGATCGATTGTTTACGTTATCAGAATATAGAAAGACTAGGGGACATGCAATGAAGCTACAAGGTAAACTATTTAAGACTAATAAAAGAAAATATTTTTTCACTCAACGTGTAATCAAACTCTGGAATTTGTTACCGGAGGATGTAGTAAAGGCTGTTAGTGTAGCTAAGTTTAAAAAAGGTTTGGACAAGTTCCAGGAGGAAAGGTCATAAACCATTATTAAGAAGGGACCCAGGATATCAATGCTTGACCCAGTACAAGCATTGTGGAACCTGTCTTTTGGGGAAACTGCTAGGTACTGTAGTGAGGAATGCCCTCAAGAAGAGATGAAAATAGGGGAAAATCCTGTTGGAGTAGATAAGACTGCACTGACACACAGGATTTTCAAGTCAGAAATGAAAAAAACAGCTCTCTGCTGAGCTCAGGCCACACCTCAGCTCAGAGGAGGAGACAGGCTTATTCACTGATTGGTCACGCCCAGGGGAAGGTCAAGGAGTGCAGGGAAGTGAACCCTTTTTAAATCCTCAAGCAATGCAGAGAGAGATGAGAGAAAGGAGAGAGACGGGAAGCAGTTCAGGAAGGAGTTCAGGAAGAACTGCCAGAAGGATAAGCAAGCTAGAACCTTGGAGCAGAGCAGAACCTGGGAGCAGTGAACATTAGAGCAAGGAACAACCTTGGAAGAAACGTTACTGCAAGGTAGAGCCCGGGAACAAGAAAGCTAGCAGAGCAAACACATGGAGTAACGGTAGTTGGACCTACAGCAGTCAAGGCTATAACGGCAGCAGAGAAAGCCAAGGGGAAAGCTATCAGCCTAACAATTACCAGAAGGGCAATGGAAATAGCAATAAGAAAGCTGAGCTCCAGAGCCTGGGAGATAGCAGGAGAAAAGGTACCAGCACTTATCTAAAAGTCCCTGTCAAAGGTAAAGCTGATATTTCTTATTTCAACTCCTTGCTTGAGAAGCCTTTTACTTATGCGAACGTCCAAAAGACAAACCTAGCACAGTCAGCTAATAGCAAGTGGGGGAAGGGACTTACCCTTGCTGAGAGCTATTCCTCTGATAAAAGCAGGACAGCTGACCCCCCTGGGGTGGGAGCCATAAGCAAGCTTTTATCAGAAAAGGAGGATGGTTATTCTAATGAAAATGTGCACAGACAAGCTGAATTGCTTTTAAGCCAACTTCGGGAGTTTCTGGAAAGAAAGTCAGGGAAAGGTAATAAACCTGACAAAGATACCACTAACTCTAGCTCTGAAGAAAGTATGCAGGTGGATGTTTGTTTGCCTACAATAGAATATGATCCTTCTGCCATGGACTGTTCAACATGTCTAATAGAAAACAGCAGGGTTAAAGAGCATTGAAAACTGTATGAAGGAATACAGAGTAAGTTTGCCATACCTGCTGCCACATTGGAAAACTTTACAAGTTGTTTAACAAGCTTAATCACCTGTTGAAAGTAAGAAGCCGTGCGGTAAAGAAAAGCAGCTGTTTCAGTTTGTGTTTTTCCTTGAGTGACCACATGAGGCAGTGCCTAGTGGAAAGTCAGAGGAACTGTGAAACAGCCAAATAGTGCTGAGTTAATTTCTGTTGCATTTCCTGTGTTTCTGTTTCAACCTTTGTTGGAGTTGCATCCTTTTTGCGTTTGTTGTACTGAACTTTGATGCGCTGGAGAAATATCCCCACAAATAAATATTCTTGCAGCCTTTACTACTCGAGTCATAACTACAGCTCAGTCCTTAAGGGAGACAAGCAAACTAAAGGTCCCAGAATTCCTGGTGACAACTGAGACAGCTTTTATTCCAAAAAGGACATTCCAAAGGCCACTCCTGCCTGTAAGCCCTTGGGCCCAGGTAGGAGCGTCACAGTACATATGACCTAGATTGGCCACTGTTGGTAACAGGATACTGGGCTTGATGGACCTTGGTCTGACCCAGTATGGCATATCTTATGTTCTTATGTTCATAAAATACAAAAGATCATAGAAATAGGAAGTTAGGAAACCAAAGATACAAATGGAATTAAAAACAGCCAGTGCAGTAAAATGGGGATACAAAACAGTTTTCAGATATATTAGTGACAGGAGGAAATGTAAAAGTAGTATTGACAGGCTCACAGGTAAAGGGGAGAAATATGTAGAAACTGATAAGGATAAAGCGGAATTGTTTAATAAATATTTCTGTTCTGTGTTCACAGGAAGGGCCAGGAGCAGGATCTCAGAAAGTACCCACCAATAAGAACAGAATGAGGTGGATCTTGAATGATTTTCAGAAGAATGTTTGTGAGTAGATAGATAAATTAAAAGTAGACAAAGCAATGGGGCCAGATGGGATACATGTGAGAGTATTGAAGGAGCTTAGGGAAATTCTAGCGGCTCCACTGTCTGACCTTTTCAATGCTTCCTTAGAGTCTGACGTGATCCCAGAGGACTTGAGACAGGCACATGTCCCTCAACACAAAAGCAGGATGAGGTTGGCAACCACAGGTCACTTAGTCTGACCTCAGTGGTGAGTAAATTAATGGAAATACTTCTAAAACAGAGGATAGTGAGGTTTTTGAATCTATGGAGTGTGGGATTCAAGGCAGCACCGAGGAAGAGCGCTATATGTGGTGTACTTAGATTTCAGTAAAGCCTTTTGTACTGTTCTGCATAGCTGACATAAATAAATTGAGCGCCGTAGGGATGGACCCTAATGTGACCAACTGAGTTAGAAATTTGTTGAGTGGGAGATCACAAAGAATACAGGTATGTGGAGCTCACTCTGAGGAGAAGGATGTTACCAGTGGTGGTCCACAGGGATCTATCCTTGGTCCAGTTCTCTTTAACATTTCTGCAAGTGATAGTGCAGAAAGGCAGTCAGGTCTGGTTTGCCTCTTTATGGATGATACCTAAATCTGCAATAGGGTAGACACCCAGGAAGGTGTAGATAACATGAGGAGGGTCTAGCAAAGCTTGAAGAATGGTCAAGAATTTGGCAGCTGAGATTTAATGCTAAAAATACAGGGTCATGAATTTGGGCTGCAAAAATCCAAGGAAAGTGGTAAAGTATAGTGGTGAAATACTTCTATCCATGAAAGAGCAGCAGGACCTGGGGATGCTTGTTTCTGATGATCTTAAGGTGGCTAAACAGATAGAAAAGGCAACAGTGAAAGCCAGAGGAGTAGCCTAGTGGAGGAGTAGCCTAGTGGAGGAGTAGCCTAGTGGTTAGAGCACTGGCTTGGTAACCAAGCAACCAGGGTTCAATTCCTGCTAGCACTCCTTGTGGCCTTGGGCAAGTCACTTAACCCTCCATTGCCTCGGAAGAAAGGCCTGGCAATCTACTTCCAGTGACACTGCCAAGAAAACCCAGGAGCTTCTGGGTCGCCAGGAGTCAGGACTGACTCGAAGGCACACATTGCATTTTTGAAAGCCAGAAGGATGCTTGGGTGCATAGGGAGAGGAATGGCCAGCAGAAAGGAGGTGGTGATAGTGCCTCTGTATAAGTCTTTGGTGAAACCTCATTTGGAGTATTGTGTGCAATTCTGGAGGCCAAACCTTCAAAAGGATATAAATAGAATAAAGACTGTACAGAGAGTGGCTACCAAAATGGTTAGTCATCTTCATCATATGGCATATTGTGGCAGACATAAAAATCTCAATATGTATACTTTGGAAGAAAGGCCAGAGAGGGGAGATACCTTCATGGCATAAATGTACAGGAGGAGAACCTCTTTCATTTGAAAGAAACTCTGGAATGAGTGGGGACTAGGATGAAGGTGAAAGGGGATCGACTCAGGAGCAATTTGCGGAAATATTTCTTTATAGAAAGAGTGACAGGTGCATGGAATGGTCTCTCATTGGAGGTAGTAAAGACAAGGACTGTATCTGAATTCAAGAAAGCATGGGACAGACACTGAGGATCTCTAAAGGACAAAAGGGACTGTAAAACTTAATAGGTGATATGGAAGGGCAGACTGGATAGGCTATATGGTCTTTATCTGTCATCATTTTTCTCTGTTTCTATGTTAAGTGCTGTTGAGTCAGTATCGACTCAGGGTGACCCTCTGCATAGTTGTCATAAACTGTGTTCTGTCTTCAGGCAGGCAGCTAATTGTTGATAGAGGGACATCATTAGCTGCTGCTGTTGTATCGATCCATCACATTGCTGGCCTTCCTCTTTTTCTCTGACCTTCAACTTTGCCAAGCAGAATGTCTTCCTCTGATCTTTCTCTTTGCATGATGTATCCATAGTATGAAAGTGTAAGTTTTGTCATTTGAGCTTCTAAAGAATGCTTAGGTTTGATCTTTTCTAGTGCTGACTGATTTCTTTGGGCAGTCCATAGTAGACACAGTATTCTTTGACAACACCATACGAGCATCATACAGCACTACTTGTAATTTGAAGGCATCGATTTATTTTTCCTGCCTGCCTTCTTCACTATCCCATCCTTATGACATTATTGAAAATACCATGGCTTGGACAAGTCAAATCTTTTGTATGCAGAGATACGTGTCTGCACATGAGAATCTTATCTAGATCCTTGCTAGTCATTCTGCCAAGAACAGTGTGTCATCGGATGTCTTGATTGCTTGTCATTTCTTTGATTATTGATGCAATCAAGATCAAGTTGTCTTCTGTTTCTATTTCTTCTCCATTAAGAATGAAATGATTGATTTTGCCAGTTGTCGGGATCTTTGTCGCCTTGATGTTAAGGAGCATACTCATTGTAAGATTGTGTTCCTTGATTCTGATAAGTCTTCATATAGTCTTCACTTTCAGCCAGTAATATGGTATAATCAGTGTATCGAAGGATGTTGAATCTTCCACCAATCTTCTCACCTTGGTTATTGTCATACAATCCTGCTTCTCTGATTATTTGTTCTGCATATAAATTAAATAGGTATGAGGAAAGTATGCAGCCTTGTCATATATCTTTGCTTATTTTAAATCATTCCGATGTTCTGGTATACCCGTGCTTCTTAATGTGGCCGAGAGTTTTTCCTGAATACTTTATTGTTTTGTAAAAACTGCTCTTTCTCCGGGAACAAACACGAAGTCAGTCCTCGCATACTAACCTACTACAGATCCCAATACAAAAACTAAGAAGCAAACAAGCTACTTACAATTGGGTCTTCTCACTCTACGCCCCTACGGAATGGAATGCCGTCCCGCCTGACCTATGAGGTTGCCCTGACCACGCAGAATTCTGAAAAAAAGTTAAAAACGTTCCTATTCCAAAAATACTTTGCATCCCAAAATAAGACTGTCTCAAACATATGACCAGCTGGTTTCAAGACGACAACCTGACCATAAACTACAACAAGACTGAGACTCTACTCATCACCTGAAACACAAGCTTTGTCCCTCCACCCTCCATCAAGGTCAACAACACAATACCCATAAAACCGGAAGTGAAATATCTCAGAGTGACTCTCGACAAAGAACTAAACCTACAGTCGCACATCAGCAGAACCACCAAAAATGCATACCTCAAGATGAGACTAATCCGACGCCTCAAACCCCTCCTCTCTCAAGATCATTTCCGCACAGTCTGCCAAGCACTAAGAACTCCCATCCTAAACTTCTGCAACCCAATCTATCTTGGCCCAACAAAGCAAACACTTTGGCCACTGCAAATGGCTCAAAACACAGCAGCAACACGCATAATATCTGGCTCATCAAGACAAGATCACATCACCCCCATTCTATAACACCTCCACTGGCTCCCAATCAGCTCCCACATCAGATATAAGACAGTCTTAAACATATTCAAAATCAAACACCGGACCTCAGCACTCAGCCTACAACCACTCATACAACCCGACATCAGCACAAGACCGAGGAGGAGAGGCACCTCTGACATCATCAGTACACCAAAAGACTTCACCAAGGTACGCAAGAACACTGCAAAACGAGCTCTATCGCTGGCGGCACCTGCAATATGGAATGCCCTCCCTGATGACCTGCGATCGACAGCTCCCGGACTACATACCAACCCCCCTCCTTTTCTCTCTCATGTACATAGCATTGTAAAGTAGCGCACGCTGTAAATAGCCCACCACGAATCAACGCCAACTTGCACACACACTCATTTACTGTATAACACTGCATGCACACACAAATGTCAAGATAATTCGATTGGTTGCTGTGTACACCGCCTTGATTACAGGAGAAGGCGGCATATAAATCCTTTTAAATAAATAAATAAAGCAATCTTAGATCTAGTGTCACCTAGCCTCTTTCACTACTTACCCCACATCTCTATATACTACCCCCATGCGCCACAGCCCCCTCCCCCTACCTAATCCCTTAATCCTCCCCCTCCCTTATTCTATGTATATAGTTGCCCCTGAGCCATATACCTTTGCCTGTTAACTATAGATAAGTTTTTCCTACATGTTGTTCTATGTACAACAGCTGTGTAACTACACTGTTAAGTTGAGTTCAATGTAAATTTGCCTTGAATTGTAGAAAGGTGGTATATAAAAAAACTTTAAATAAATATGGGTGAAGTCTGCGCCAATGGCACCTGTGTGATAATCTCTCCTCAGCTTTCAAAGAAAGCCTTTGGGAAATACACCACACATTTGTGGTCTCCTTCCCATCTAAGGGTACCATCTTGCCTCGGTCTCCTTTTTTCCACGGAGCCCATTCCCCTTAGAAAAAGTTGATAGTTTTTGCCTTAAAATTTGCTTTTCTTTGGTCACGTACCGGTCCCTTCTTGCCTTCGAGTCTGCTTGCCTTGGCATCACGTTTTCTCAGGTTCTTTAATTTCCTTTTTTCTAATTTTTGTTCGGCGCAGGTTCATGCCTTTTTCCTGGCTGAGTCAAGTGAGTTTGACCTTACGGGGGCAGTCTTCCCCACCTTGGCCTCGGTCAGTGGCTTCAAGCAGTATGACCGCTGCGCACACATGTCACGCACAGACCTGCATGACTGCTGCCTTCAATGCCTCGTGCCAGATATTGATCCCATCGTCTGCAGTCTCTGTAAGCAGATGACTCCCATGGCCCTTAAGAGCAGTCGGCAGCAGCTGGAGTCCATCTTCAACAAAGTTGACTCAGCCCCGGATTCATTCACAAGACCTCGCGCCAAGTCCTCCTCTGGTATCTTGGATCCTCGCAGGGACTGAGCGACCTCAGAGCCTCCAGCTGGAGCTCTACTAATGAGGACCACCAGAAGAGCTGGAAACCCTTGCAGACCGCATCGGGAGAAGAGTCGGGCAGTGGAGAAATCCCATAGTCCCAGGACCTGTAGCCCTTGCCGTGAGATTGATGGTGACAACCGAGAAAGGCCATCTAAGTTGCCCCAACGGGAGCCATCAACATCGAAGGATTGGCTTTGGACCATCCTCGTCAAGGACTCCCCCTCAATGGAGCAGGCGCCAGTCCCAAAGTCCTCTGTTCCCACACCCAAGGCTACAGAGTCATCTGGTCTCAAGGCCTGGATGGGGGGCCCTGCAGCGCAGTTTGTCTGCCTTTTTGGCCCAGCAGTGGACACTGATGCCCGGTTCCTCCGGGTCATCACTCCCAACCATGGGGCCTTCTACATTGAGGGACTCTCCCCAGAGGTCGAGTGATCCTCGAGCATCACTGGCCTCAGGTGATCCCTCGGCATCAGTCACGATCCCGATCACATTCCTTGGGGCCGTGGTCTTCCCTGCTCAGTGTCCTTGGCTCTGAGTAGTGGGCAGCCAGGGCGCCGGAGCCATCGGGGCTGAGGTGTAACCCCGAGACCCGGGGAACCCTCAACTCCTCCACTGCCTTAGAATTGGATTGGGAGACCGAGGACGATGAGTGCCTGGATACCCACCGCCACTGGGACATACCCTCAGACCCATGTCCCCCAGAGAATATGGCACCCGTCCCCTCCCGAGGACATGGCCTTCCTAGACTTCGTGAGGGATATAGCGATTGCCCTCGCCGTCACCACAGAATCAGAGGAGGACCCTGATAGGAGGTCCTCAAGATCCTTCAGTACTAGGCTCCACCAATGGAGGCACTCACGGTGCCCATTCTTCCCCCCCCCCCATCATGGAACAGCTCCTTCTCATGTGGGAGACACCATCCTCAGTGCCCATCATAAGCAGACAGCTGGACTCTGATGTACTGGGTCTGCCAGAGCCCTGACTTCCAAAAAGCCTAACTGCCTCATAACTCCATGGTTGTGGAGTCGGCCATGAATAGGCTTAAGAGCTAGAAGACTCACTCCTCAGTGACCCAGGATAGGCAAGCATATGCCATGGATGCTATAGACAGTAAGTGCTTTCAGAGCTCGATGTAGGTCAGCCGGAATCAGACCTACCAGCTGTACATGGGCATGTACCTGTGGGACCTAGTGAAGGAGCTCACCAGGTTCTCGGCTGGGCTCTCGGAGGAACCCCTCCAGCAGTTCTGGACCCTGTCCTCCGCGGTCAGAGAGTGCTCAAAGTTTATTACTCAAGCAGCCTATGATGGCTTCGAGTCGACGGCTAGAGGTGGCTGTGGTAGGCATTAGTGCCCGACGTCAGGCCTGGCTACCATCTGACCTGGAGCAATGGGTACAGGACAAGCTGGTCAATGTCCCATGTCAGGAAGAGATCCTCTTTGGCATGACAGACATGTCCACCGAGTTGGAGTCTGAGTACCCGATAAGGACCAGGCTCTCCAAGAAGACTGCTGACCCTTCCCAAAGGAAGGCTCCAAAGAGGAGGAAGGCTTGCAGAAACTATCTTGGCTTCCCAGCTCCTCAACAGGGCCAGCCAGCCAAGGGACAGGGGCATGGCCCACGGAAGCCTAAGGCCCCCAAGCCCCAGATCGTGCCACTGGCGCATCCTGGAGGGTTTTTTGATTCCTTGGGCATAGCCGTTCTTCCCACAGGAGGCAGAGCCCTGTAGCACACGGGATTGTCGGGTACATTACACCCCCAGGTGGTCAGCCATCACTACTGACACATGAGCCCTCCAGGTGGTCAGGGAGGGCTACCTCCTCCACCTCCTACAGATTACCCCACCATTTTTCCTGGGAGAGCCACACAGGACTCCCTTTCACCAGATCCTGCTCCAGAAGGAACTCGCAGGCCTTCTAACAAGCAAGGCAGTGAAACCCATCCCCATCCACTGGGACAGGGGGTTCTACTCTCGCTATTTCCAGGTCCCCAAAAGGACTGGACAGTTTCATCCCATTCTAGACCTGCGGGACCTTCCTGGTGAGGGAGAAGTTCAAGATGCTCTCCCTTGGAAGTCATTACCAGTACAGAGTTCTCCCCTTTGTGCTGTCTGCTGCCCTACAGGTATTCACCAAGTGCCTGGTGGTCATCGCAGCCCACCTCAGGCTCCAGAGGGTCTTCATCTTCCCCTATCTGGGCGACTGGTTGGTAAAGGGCAGCACCACTACCGAAGTACAACAGGCGATGGGCCGCACAATCCTTGTCCTAGAGCACTTGGGGTTCATAGTCAACTACCCTCTGCCATCATATACTATGTTACTATGTTATGTTATCCGAAGTCTCATCTTCAGCTTATGACTATATATCATAGCTACGCTATGGATCCTGCCTACCAGCCTTAGCTCAGGCCTTCCTACTTTTCATGGTCCACTAACCATCCTGTAGATAGTTCTCCCTATTACTACCCAAGTTGACTCCCCTGCTTAATGTAAAATGTTTGTTTATAGTGGAATACCTGACGTTATTGTTCTGTTCTTTGACACCTGTTCTATGTAAAGTGTTGATACTTGTTCTCTGTAAACCATGCTGATTTTGAAAATAGTGCAGAATATAAAATTAAATAAACTGGAGTTCATAGGGACACAGTTGGACACGGTCCAGGCCAGGGCTTTTCTCCCAAGAGATAGGGCCCTGCGCCTCCAGGCACTCAGAGAGGGCACCCAGTGCGCCGCTCAGCATCTGCGCGATACATGCTCTGCCTACTGGGACACATGGCGTCTACAGTGCACATCACACTGGATGCCCGCTTGCGGATGCGGGCAGCATAGTGGGGACTCCACTCTTAATGGTCACAGGCCATGGGGCGCTTGCAGGACAGGGTGACTATCATCAGTCCCCTGGCCAACTCCCTCTGCTGGTGGCAACACCTCCTGCCCCTGCTGGCAGGGATGCCTTTCCTGACCCCCACATCTCAGAGAATCCTCACGATGGATGCCTCAAAATTGGGGTGGAGAGCCCACTGCAGCGTCTTCTGCACTCAGGGTAGTTGGTTGCCAATGGAGAGCCTCCAGCAAATCAACTTCCTGGAGTGCTCTGGGCTGTTGTCTTAGCTCTCCGGGCTTTTCACCACCACGTGCGGGGCCGACCGGTACTGGTCCAGTGTGACAATCAGGTGACGATGTTCTACATAAACAAGCAAGGGGGCATGGGTTGTCCCTCCTTTGCCAGGAAGCAGTGGGCATCTGCAATTATGCCAGCAACAACAGATGCTCCTGAAAGCAGTATACCTCCTCAGCCAGGATAATGCCCTGGCGGACCGGCTCAGTCGGGTCCTCCAGCTACACGAGTGGAGGCTGGACCCCATAGTTGCCCACTGGTTATTCCGGTGCTGGGGTCTCCTACAAATGTATCTCTTTGCCAGCTCAGCCAATGCCCAGCTGCCCTGTTTCTATTCTTGGTTGCTGCACCCTGCCAGGGTGGTGGCCGATGCCTTCCTGATCTCATGGGAGAGAGTCTCCTTTACACCTTCCCACCCACACCCCTGATTGCCAAGACCCTCTTCAAGGTCCAACATGACAAGACCATGGTGATCCTGATAGCTCCACAGTGGGCCAGGTAGCTATGGCTTCCCCTGCTTCTCCGCCTGTCCACAGTGCCCTCGTTTTCCTTGGGGAGTGGCCCAGGCCTACTGATGCAGGAAGGAGGGCTCTCTCCATCCCAACCTGGGGTCCTTGATGCTCACGGCCTGGCCGCTGAGTGGGTAGCCATGGCTCCTTTCAGCCTCTACAGAGGTTAAGGAGTTGCTCCAGGCCTCCCATAAGACCTCCATCTGCCGGACGTACGCACGCCTTCAAGTGGAGGAGGTTCTCCTGGAGCAGGAGAGGCGGATCAACCCCTTCTGCTCCATCCAGCGGTACTGCAGTATCTGCTTCACCTGTCTCAGACAGGCTTGAAGACTAACTTAGGGTGCACCTCAGCACGCTGGTGGCGCACCACCATCTAATCAAAAGCAAACTTCTCTCTACTCAGCCATTAGTGGCTCGCTTCCTGAGAGGTCTCCTCTCGAAGCCTCCCATCTGTCCCCTGGCGGCAGAGTGGGACTTGAATGTGGTAAGCTCAAAGCTTACCGCGCCACCATTTCAGCCTCTTGGCTTCTGCCACCTTAAGTATCTCACTTGGAAGGTGGTGTTCCTCGTGGTGCTCTCATCTGCTTGCCAAGTCAGTGAGCTGCAAGCGTTGGTGGTGGACCCACCATACACTATGTTCTGTAGGAACAGGATTGTTCTCTGCACACACCCAAGTTCCTGCCCAAGGTGGTGTCCCTGCTCCACCTTAATCAGCAAGTGGTGCTATCCACCACCTTTCCATGGCCTCACACCACCACACCAGGCCGTCCTTCATACACTGGACTTTAGCAGGCACTTTCCTTCTACTTGCTGCGCACCCAGGGCCACCGCTGAGCTTCTCAGCTCTTTGTCTCCTTTGACCTAAGTTGACTGGGGACAGCGGTCTCTAAGTGCACCCTGTCCACCTGGGTAGCAGACTGCATCACCTTTGTCTATGAGCAGACTGGTCTCTTGCTGGAGCATTGTGTCACGGCGTACAGCGTCTGGGCCATGGCAGCTTCAATTGCAAATCTGCCAGGCCTCCACTTGGTCCTCAGTCCATACCTTCACAGCTCATTACTGTCTGGAGAGGGAGTCCTGTCAGGAGAGTGCCTTCGGCCAGGCAGTACTCCATTTGTTTGGAGTGAAGGTAACTCCATTCCTTCAGCCCTTGCTGTGTTCAGGCTACCATTGAACTCGTTCCTCGCTGGACCCTTGAGTTGCTCATGATCTGTTGTCTTCTGACCCAGTTGCTGCTGCTCACAGCTCACTGGCTTTTTACAGTTTTTTTCAGTAGCCTATAGCTGGGGAGTCCCATATGTAAGGACTGACTTCCTGCTTGTTCCCAGAGAAAGCATAGTTACTCACCTGTAACAAGTGTTCTCCAGGGACAGCAGGAATCAGTCTTCACAACCCTCCCTCCTACCCATGGAGTTGCTTCTTGCTATTTTTTGCCATCTTATGCTATATCATACTGAAGCAAGATGGCACCCTTAGGCAGGAAGGGGACCACACATGCATGGTGTATCTCCCAAAGGCTTTCCTTGAAACCCAGGGGGAGATTACTGCGTGGGCTGTGTCGGCGCTGATGTCAACTATATGTGATTCCTGCTGTCCCTGGAGGACACCTGTTACAGGTGAGTAACTGCGCTAACCCAAGGTCCTTAAACACCCCTTACAGGGAAGCAACTTTGTTTTATTGGACCAGCAATATGACCCATGATAATACAATACATTAACTTTGAAGGCTACCTTGGTTCTTCCTAGGTTAGTCAATAAAAAGTATTACACCTACCAAAAAAATGTTTCTCCGGGACCAATATTACTATTTGAAGTTCTTACTCAAGAAAATGTAAGAAGTCCTGAAAACGTTAACTCTTGCAGTTTTATTCTATTTGCATTTTTCCAGTGGTCCTAGTGATGGTTTTCTCAATACAACTGTCTGATGGGTATGTGGGGTGGGGAGAAAAATTAAGGATAAAATAGCAAAACAGCTTATTTCCAGTACAAGCTGTTCAGAGACGGTAAATGGCTAAATATCGTGTTACATTGCCAAGTCATTTGTCATTTTTAGCAGTGTTTACTGTAAAGCCTGGTTTTCTCCCCACAGGACTTTGACCCTGGTCAGGACACTTATCAAGATCCTCCTAAGGATGGTAGTGGACAAAGAGTAGATGTTAGTCCTACCAGTCAGCGGTTGCAGCTGCTGGATCCTTTCGATAGGTGGGATGGAAAGAATCTGGAAGACATGCAGATTCTCATCAAGGTATGTTGAGATGTCCTTTTCTCCAGGATAAAGAAACATTTCAGATACAGGGATGCTCAATTCTCTTACTCTGAGCCTCAACAGCTGCATGTCATTTAGTTGACCTGCAGATTGTGGTGGGGACAGTTTTGGAATGGCAAAGGAGGGACTCGGCCTGGGAAGCGGTATCATGTTCTCCGCCCATATACAATCATTTTTCCCTTTGCAGGACTTCCTCCAACTGACAAAAGGAATTGGGCAAGTAGTGCCTTTTACCATCTGCTGCTACCTTGTCTGCTAGCTTCCTTTTGAAGTCAGAATTGCTCCAGTCTAGCGAGACCTATCAGCATTGCACTGTTGCATCTGCGGAGGGAAGCAGATGGAGGTGGCAGCCATATACAGTAAAACCTGCTGTTCACTGACTCCTGTCAATCTGAGGTGGTCCTGCAGAGAATGGAGGAAGCAAATTTAAGATTTCTACATCAGTACTGACAGCTTTGAACTGCACCATCTTTTCACTGTAGATGGTGACATTTTTACAACACAGCTGTGGTTTCCCCATGATACACTAATAGAAAACCTCTATTGTGCACACCTTTGAGCAGAAAATGTGTGTTGTTTATGAAAACTTGATATACCGCCCTTCGTGGGGCCACCAGAATTAATGTCTATTTTTTTCTCTAATTGGGTGACTGCTGCACACTAGAACTGTGTTTTTTCTCATCATGGAAGTATATATAGTAACATGATGGCAGATAAAATCCGGAGCAGCAGCATCGGAGCCTTTCCACCAAAGTCAGGGTGTTCCTCAAGGGTCATCCTTATCATCCCTCATGTTTAACATTTACATATAACCCATCTGCAATATCATCAGGTCTTTCAAGGTTCAATGTTTAATATAAGCTGATGACATTCTTCTCTTCATCTAAAAAATACTGCCGAAAGGAATAATAATAATACAGAAAACCAAGACCACTTCCTTTCACCGCCCTTACTTAACAGAATCTAATCAAAAAGTATACAATATAGTTCAAAAGATTATCATTAGGGTAATTATATACAGGCCTCAGTAAACGCTCACACCATTCATTTGGCGAACGGTGTCACCATAGGATAGAGCTTCAAAGTTTTCATACATCACCGGCCTTCCCTTTTTAATTTAATCCAATATAATACGTTATTTCCAAAAAAGTACTTTTTTAGGATTCGATATATCAATTAAAATTTCATATCAAATTAATTTAATCTTCGATAAAACCTTAGTAAATTTTATTGAATTATCCAAAAATAATTTTTTAAATTTTTATATAGTATAATTTTCATAATATTCATACTATCTATAGATATATATTTCCCAAAATTCAGCGACTTGCACCAGAGCTGGATATTCAAGTATCTGAAAGAAATAGAGATACTTTTAATAGTGCACAATCGGTCACACAACTGAACACAATAGTAATCCGTTACTTATCTTTGGCGCTATCACTGCTTCAAATGCCCCTTCAAAAACCCCGCATCGTGTTATCAGATTTCCAAGGGTTTAGAGCAAAACACCGGATTGCATTTAAGATCTAACTGTGCTGAAAATCCTACAAAAGCTTTTGTTTCACCCTTCCGGGCTTCATCAGGGATCCAGCGTTTTATCCGTGACAAAGTAATAAGCATTTAAACTTGAGCTGCCATTTCGCTTCACAGGTTACCGGATAGCGTCTGACGTCAATCTCTTCAAATAGATATCCGAAAACAGTGATTGGTACGAAATTCGTGACGTCAACTACTCCGTCAAATTTTATTACTCAATGTCACATAACAAAAAACAATTAACCGACATTAAATTTAAAAAAACAAAAAATTCCATATACTAAAAAACCGAAACAACGGAAAAGGACCACATTTCAAAAAATACCGAAAAGCAATATATTAAAATAACAGATATACCAAAAGACAGATCGGAGCTCACAGGGCTACTGGCTGGATATTTAGAAAAAAAGAGCCCACTCAATTTTGTCATTTAAGCCTCGTGGGGTAAGAGTGTGCATCTTGTAGATCCATTGTTGTTGTTTCTGGAGAAGAATACGTCCCCTATCCCCTCTTCGTATGTCGGGAAGTAATTGTTCAATGACGGTACAACGAAATTCTTGAAAAACATGATTCATGGCATTACAATGTTGAATAAGTGGAGTTTCCAAACGAGCTTTCCCAATGCTATATTTATGCTCTGCCAACCTAGTGCGTAATGAGCGAGTAGTCCTTCCAATATACAACATTAGGCAGGGGCACCACAGCGCATAGATAACATATGAGGAATTACAATCAGTAGATTGTTTCAACTGATATTTACATTGAAAATGAGAATGCAATTGATTTTCCATGAAAGTACAGTATTTACATCGTCCACACTGTCGATGTATAGAGGAACAACTGACTATTTGACGGAGTACTGCTGAGCAAAGCTGATCTCGTAAATTACGACCTCTTTGATACGCCATGCGAACTTGAAATTGAGACAAAACCGGATGTGCTGCAAAAATTTTCCAATTCTTATGGATAGTAGCCGCCATTCGGCTAGAAACGCTGGAAAAAGGTAAAACACATGTAAGGGTTGTAGACTGTGTTGACTGACACGAGTTATCGGGCCTAGGATATAATAACCATTCTCTATGATTATACTTTGCCCGCTTGTATGCTTGCTTTAAGAGAGAAGAAGGGTAGCCACGTTCTTGAAATTTAGCTATCATACATCTTGCTATCTTCTCAAATTCTTGCAAAGATGAACATATCCTACGGCAGCGCAAAAGTTGAGAATACGGAAGATTATTCTTTAAATGGCCAGGATGAAAGCTAGAGTAATGTAGTATGGTATTTTTATCAGTAGGTTTAACGTATATAGTTGTCTCAAAACCTCTAGCATTCTTGATAATCTGTACATCTAAGAAGTGAATCTCAGATCGATGTCGAGTCATTTCAAACTGAATGTTAATATTGCAGCCATTTAGATACTGAAAAAAGTCATCTAAGAGTTCAGCCGTGCCGTTCCATAGGAGAAAAATATCGTCAATGTATCTATACCAACATATGATATATGAATTGTATTGAGATGGATAGACCCAACTATCTTCAAATACATGCATATAGAGATTAGCCAATGAGGGGGCAAAGGTTGTGCCCATTGCAGTTCCAGAAATTTGCTGGAAAAATTCGTGTTTGTAAACAAAGTAATTCTTTTTTAATGCTATTTCTGCTAGACGATACAGGAAATCTGTCGGGACAGTATGTGGTCTTGGGCGATCATCCCAAACTTGCGTTAAAATTTGCAAAGCTTCGTCTTGGGGAATAGAGGTGTATAGTGCTGTAACGTCTAATGTAGCCATCCATGTAACTTCTTCCACAGGTCCAAAACTATCCAAGAGAGTCAAAAAATGCTTAGTATCTTTTATATACGAGGGAATAAGGGGAACCTCATCTTTCAAAAACATATCGAGATACTGACCTACCCCCTCTCAAGGAGGGAATCATTGCTGGACAATATTGGACGGCCAGGAGGATTCTGTAAGTTTTTATGTACTTTGGGAAGAATATAAAACGCTGGAATCTTAGGGTAAACAGGATTTAAAAAAGACTTCTCTTTGGTAAGAAACCCTGCAGTAACTGCTTGTGTAGAAATCTCCTTAAGCACAGATTGTAGACTTTCTGTTGGATCGCCTGAAAAAGACGTATATAATTTTTAGCGTTATTCAGTTGAGACAAAACTTCGGCATCATATTGTGATGTACTAAGGATGACAATTGCCCCTCCTTTGTCGGCACGCTTAATAGTGATGTCTGTATTATTGGCCAACTCTTGCAAAGCTCGAAATTCTTCAGGGAGGAGATTCCTAGGGAAATTATTAACTTTAGTTTCCATATTTGCTAGATCCGCCAATAATAATTGACGAAAAGTGTGTACCATTGGATCAAGGGGACCTGGAGGCATCCAGGCAGACTTTAATGTCACCATCGAAGTATCTAACGCCTCTGGTTGACCATTAAAGAAAATCTTTAATTGAAGAGAGCGAGTAAGTCTCTCTACTGCAATCCGGCTCTTAAAGCTATCATAGTTAGGACCATCAATGAAAGATAAACCACGTGACAATACTCTTAGTTGTGCAGTAGTTAGTGGTAGATGAGAAAGATTCAGTACTACATCGGTCATTGAAATGTGACATTGTCTTTCTTGCGCCGTGCCTTTGTGGAATGCCCGGGAAAATTCTCTTGTTCAGAATGTAATGAAACTTGTTGTTGAGAACGAGAAGTTTTCTTAGTGTATTGAATAGGTGCAGTAGTTCGTCCCCCTTCTCCACTGGAGTCTGAGGAGAACGTTGATGTATCATTGTATTCTGATCGTCTTTGATTATCAGTACGTCGAAGCCTCTGGGATGGCCAATTATAAATAGAACCTTCCTTCATCCTGCGTTCATCTTTAAACAGTTTTTTAATCTTGGAACTTTTAAAGTCCGCCTTATATTTATCAAGTTGTTTAGTTATTTCTGTATACTGTTTCTCAAAATCTTCAGTCGTTTTCATTAATGTTAAATCAGCAGTAAGTTCTTTAGTTAATAAATGTTTAGAGTGTGCTGTCTCTATAACTAACAACATTAAGTCTAGCGAGCACTTATTTAGAATTTGGTTCCAACATGCTACAAAAGCTTCATCTTCAAGAAACATCCCAGGGGCCTTCCATATTCTTAAACCTTGAGGGATAACTTCTTTTCGACAATACTCAGCCAACGTCAAACTGTGAAGCTCCAATCTGATATTTCGTTTAGATCTATTGAAAAACGAATCCCAATCTGGGCTATTACATACATTCTCATCTAATAGAGAGGGGAGTTTCAGTATCTCCTCACGCCTTTCCAGGCTAAAGCTGTAAGAATCTTTCCATCGAACAGCCATGGCAGTCAATATTTCAACAGCTAAAAAATACTGCCGAAAGGAATAATAATACAGAAAACCAAGACCACTTCCTTTCACCGCCCTTACTTAACAGAATCTAATCAAAAAGTATACAATATAGTGCAAAAGATTATCATTAGGGTAATTATATACAGGCCTCAGTAAACGCTCACACCATTCATTTGGCGAACGGTGTCACCATAGGATAGAGCTTCAAAGTTTTCATACATCACCGGCCTTCCCTTTTTAATTTAATCCAATATAATACGTTATTTCCAAAAAAGTACTTTTTTAGGATTCGATATATCAATCAAAATTTCATATCAAATTAATTCCATCTTCGATAAAACCTTAGTAAATTTTATTGAATTATCCAAAAATAATTTTTTAAATTTTAAATTTTTATATAGTATAATTTTCATAATATTCATACTATCTATAGATATATATTTCCCAAAATTCAGCGACTTGCACCAGAGCTGGATATTCAAGTATCTGAAAGAAATAGAGATACTTTTAATAGTGCACAATCGGTCACACAACTGAACACAATAGTAATCCGTTACTTATCTTTGGCGCTATCACTGCTTCAAATGCCGCTTCAAAAACCCCGCATCGTGTTATCAGATTTCCAAGGGTTTAGAGCAAAACACTGGATTGCATTTAATATCTAACTGTGCTGAAAATCCTACAAAAGCTTTTGTTTCACCCTTCCGGGCTTCATCAGGGATCCAGCGTTTTATCCGGGACAAAGTAATAAGCATTTAAACTTGAGCTGCCATTTCGCTTCACAGGTTACCGGATAGCGTCTGATGTCAATCTCTTCAAATAGATATCCGAAAACAGTGATTGGTACGAAATTCGTGACGTCAACTACTCCGTCAAATTTTATTACTCTCAATCTCACATAACAAAAAACAATTAACCGACATTAAATTAAAAAAAACAAAAAATTCCATATACCATGAGGAACCAATTACAGAAAAAGACAGAGATAGTGTCTTAATTCTCGAATTGTGCATAGCACGCACTGAGACATGTTGCAAACCAGAGTATCTGTGTCTAAAATGTTTCCTTCGCCAAGGAGCATTAAAAAAAAAGGGGGAGGGGGTGACTTAGACATGATACAACCGGGAAATGGAATGGATGTGGATAGGTCATTTTCCCTTTATTCTCCTGATACATCTGCAGAAATTTAGAGAAAAAATTCCTAGGGTGCAGAAGTCAAGATCTTGGGTGATTAAGTTCAAATGCACTGATTTTGTTTGTCCTGACTCAGGTTCTAACTTCCATCTCCACCTTCTATTCTATGGAATCATTTATGCTTACTTGAAGATGATTTTGTCAAATAGTCTTAAAAAGTTCCAAGATTAAAAAACTGTTTAAAGATGAACGCAGGATGAAGGAAGGTTCTATTTATAATTGGCCATCCCAGAGGCTTCGACGTACTGATAATCAAAGACGATCAGAATACAATGATACATCTACGTTCTCCTCAGACTCCAGTGGAGAAGGGGGATGAACTACTGCACCTATTCAATACACTAAGAAAACTTCTCATTCTCAACAAGTTTCATTACATTCTGAACAAGAGAATTTTCCCGGGCATTCCACAAGGGCACGGCGCAAGAAAGACAATGTCACATTTCAATGACCGATGTAGTACTGAATCTTTCTCATCTACCACTAACTACTGCACAACTAAGAGTATTGTCACGTGGTTTATCTTTCATTGATGGTCCTAACTATGATAGCTTTAAGAGCCGGATTGCAGTAGAGAGACTTACTCGCTCTCTTCAATTAAAGATTTTCTTTAATGGTCAACCAGAGGCGTTAGATACTTCGATGGTGACATTAAAGTCTGCCTGGATGCCTCCAGGTCCCCTTGATCCAATGGTACACACTTTTCATCAATTATTATTGGCGGATCTAGCGAATATGGAAACTAAAGTTAATAATTTCCCTAGGAATCTCCCCCCTGAAGAATTTCGAGCTTTGCAAGAGTTGGCCAATAATACAGACATCACTATTAAGCGTGCCGACAAAGGAGGGGCAATTGTCGTCCTTAGTACATCACAATATGATGCCGAAGTTTTGTCTCAACTGAATAACGCTAAAAATTATATACGTCTTTTTCAGGCGATCCAACAGAAAGTCTACAATCTGTGCTTAAGGAGATTTCTACACAAGCAGTTACTGCAGGGTTTCTTACCATCAAAGAGAAGTCTTTTTTTAAAATCCTGTTTACCCTAAGATTCCAGCGTTTTATATTCTTCCCAAAGTACATAAAAACTTACAGAATCCTCCTGGCCGTCCAATATTGTCCAGCAATGATTCCCTCCTTGAGAGGGGGTAGGTCAGTATCTCGATATGTTTTTGAAAGATGAGGTTCCCCTTATTCCCTCGTATATAAAAGATACTAAGCATTTTTTGACTCTCTTGGATAGTTTTGGACCTGTGGAAGAAGTTACATGGATGGCTACATTAGACGTTACAGCACTATACACCTCTATTCCCCAAGACGAAGCTTTGCAAGTTTTAACGCAAGTTTGGGATGATCGCCCAAGACCACATACTGTCCCGACAGATTTCCTGTATCGTCTAGCACAGGGGTCTCAAACTCAAATTGCTTTGAGGGCCAAATGAGGACTTGTAAAGTAACCCGGGGGCCGCATAAGACGCGGGGCCTCATTTGCATAAGGGGCCTCATTTGCATAAATATTTGCATAATGTTACCATACACTAACTTTTAGTAAACATGCCTCTTTAATGAGTATGGATAAAAGAAAGACTAAAAGATTTAGAAACAAGAAGACAATAATTAAACTGGGAACCCCAAAAGCCAAACTTGGAATGTACAACAACACTGTAGAAATAAACTATAAATTAATTTCCTCTTGTACTAAACAAAGCGCAAACATTAATGATGCACATTTCCCAGAGCTGACATATTCCAGTTAATAAATTCAAAATAAAGAGATATTTTTCTACCTTTTGTGCATTTTTTTCAGTTGCAATTGTTCCAGCCACTTTCTTCTGGTTTCTTCATGTCTTCTGCTAACTCTCCATCGTCTGCTGTCCATTTGCCCTTTCTTCTCTCCTAATTTTTTTTCCATTCTCTCTCTACATCTGCTTTAACATACTAATCTTTCTCCTTTTTTTCTCTTTCCTCATTCCTATTTCATCCACTCAAATTTTACCCCTCCATCCTCAATCCCCACTTACTCTCCCAATACCTGGCCAATTGTAGATTGTCTTCTCTCCCAGACAAAATATTTTTCCCCTCTCCATTTCACTTTCCCAGCTCCATCCCATTCTAATCCTCCCCCAACATCAGCTCCCTTCTAGTTTCCAGCCCCACCCAGCATCCGCTCCCTTCTAGTCCCCCCATTAGTCCATTTCCAGTCCTATCCTAGCCTCACCATCAGCCCATTTCCAATCCTAGATCCTAGATCACTCCCCTCACAGCCCATTTCCATTCCAAGCCCCCCTCCCCATCAGCATTTTGCAGTTCAAGCCCCCCTTCCACTCAGCCCATTTCCAGTCCTAGCAACCCCCCCCCCCAGCCCATTACCAGTCCTAGACCCCCCATAGCCCATTACCAGTCCTAACCTCCCCATAGCGCACTTCCAGTTTTACCCCCCATCACCCCATTTTCAGTCTTACCCCCCCCATAACCCATTACCAGTCATAACCCCCCTGCCAATAGCCCACTTCCAGCCCTAACCCCCATTACCGTCAGCCCTTCCATAGCTCATTACCAGTCCTAACTCCCCCCATCAGCCCACCTCCAGTCCTTCCTAACCCCCACCTGCCCATTTCCAGTCCTAGCCCCCACCATAGCCCATTACCAGTCATAACCCCCTGCCAATAGCCCATCTCCAGTCATAACCCACCCCCTGCCAATAGCCCATCTCCATTCATACCCCCCCCCTGCCAATAGCCCCTTTCCTGTCCTACACCCCCCCCTCTGCCAATAGCCCATTTCCAGTCCTACACCCCCCCCTGCCAATAGCCCATTTCCAGTCCTACACCCCCCCTCTGCCAATAGCCCATTTCCAGTCATACCCCCCCCTGCCAATAGCCCATTTCCAGTCCTACCCCCCCCTGCCAATAGCCCATTTCCAGTCCTACACCCCCCTGCCAATAGCCCAGTTCCAGTCCTACACCCCCCCCCCCCGCCCCCGCCAATAGCCCATTTCCAGTCCTACACCCCCCCCCCCCCCGCCAATAGCCCATTTCCAGTCCTACACCCCCCCCCTGCCAATAGCCCATTTCCAGTCCTACACCCCCCCCCTGCCATTAGCCAATTTACATTCCTAAACCCCCCCCCTCTGCCAATAGCCCATTTCCAGTCCTACACCCCCCCCCTGCCAATAGCCCATCTCCAGTCATACCCCCCCCTGCCAATAGCCCATTTCCAGCCCAACCCCCCCCCCCCGGCCAATAGCCCATTTCCCGACCAACACCCCCCCCAGGTAAATTAAAACAAAACCTGGCTTCTGCTGCTCAAGCAGCAAAATCAGCTGGCCTGCGGCCCTTTCCCCTGTGCCGGAGATCCGAGTCGGCTCTATCCGCGGCTTGCTTTTCACGCCGCGAGGCGAGTATTCCCCTCTCGCGCGGCTTGAAACCGCGCGAGAGGGGAATACTCTCTTCGCGGCTTGAAAAGCACGCCGCTGATAGAGCAGACTCGGATCTCCGGCACAGGGGAAAGGGCCGCAGGACAGCTGATTTTGCTGCTTGAGCAGCAGAAGTCAGTTTTTTTTTTTTAAATTTGACAATTGATTCTGCCGCTGCCACGGCGGCAACGGCAGAAGCCAGGGTTTTGGGGTTTTTTTGTTTTCCTCCGTCGCGGGCCGCACAAAGTTGTCTCGCGGGCCGCGTGTTTGAGACCCCTGGTCTAGCAGAAATAGCATTAAAAAAGAATTACTTTGTTTACAAACACGAATTTTTCCAGCAAATTTCTGGAACTGCAATGGGCACAACTTTTGCCCCCTCATTGGCTAATCTCTATATGCATGTATTTGAAGATAGTTGGGTCTATCCATCTCAATACAATTCATATATCATATGTTGGTATAGATACATTGACGATATTTTTCTCCTATGGAACGGCACGGCTGAACTCTTAGATGACTTTTTTCAGTATCTAAATGGCTGCAATATTAACATTCAGTTTGAAATGACTCGACATCGATCTGAGATTCACTTCTTAGATGTACAGATTATCAAGAATGCTAGAGGTTTTGAGACAACTATATACGTTAAACCTACTGATAAAAATACCATACTACATTACTCTAGCTTTCATCCTGGCCATTTAAAGAATAATCTTCCGTATTCTCAACTTTTGCGCTGCCGTAGGATATGTTCATCTTTGCAAGAATTTGAGAAGATAGCAAGATGTATGATAGCCAAATTTCAAGAACGTGGCTACCCTTCTTCTCTCTTAAAGCAAGCATACAAGCAGGCAAAGTATAATCATAGAGAATGGTTATTATATCCTAGGCCCGATAACTCGTGTCAGTCAACACAGTCTACAACCCTTACATGTGTTTTACCTTTTTCCAGTGTTTCTAGCCGAATGGCGGCTTCTATCCATAAGAATTGGAAAATTTTTGCAGCACATCCGGTTTTGTCTCAATTTCAAGTTTGCATGGCGTATCAAAGAGGTCGTAATTTACGAGATCAGCTTTGCTCAGCAGTACCCCGTCAAATAGTCAGTTGTTCCTCTATACATCGACAGTGTGGACGATGTAAATACTGTACTTTCATGGAAAATCAATTGCATTCTCATTTTCAATGTAAATATCAGTTGAAACAATCTACTGATTGTAATTCCTCATATGTTATCTATGCGCTGTGGTGCCCCTGCCTAATGTTGTATATTGGAAAGACTACTCGCTCATTACGCACTAGTTTGGCAGAGCATAAATATAGCATTGGGAAAGCTCGTTTGGAAACTCCACATTCAACATTGTAATGCCATGAATCATGTTTTTCAAGAATTTCGTTGTACCGTCATTGAACAATTACTTCCCGACATACGAAGAGGGAATAGGGGACGTATTCTTCTCCAGAAAGAACAACAATGGATCTAGAAGATGCACACTTACCCCACGAGGCTTAAATGACAAAATTGAGTGGGCTCTTTTTTTCTAAATATCCATCCAGTAGCCCTGTGTGCTCCGATCTGTCTTTTGGTATATCTGTTGTTTTAATATATTGCTTTTCGGTATTTTTTGAAATGTGGTCCTTTTCCGTTGTTTCGGTTTTTTAGTAAATGGAATTTTTTGTTTTTTTGAATTTAATGTCGGTTAATTGTTTTTTGTTATGTGAGATTGAGAGTAATAAAATTTGACGGAGTAGTTGACGTCACGAATTTCGTACCAATCACTGTTTTTGGATATCTATTTGAAGAGATTGACGTCAGACGCTATCCGGTAACCTGTGAAGCGAAATGGCAGCTCAAGTTTAAATGCTTATTACTTTGTCCCGGATAAAACGCTGGATCCCTGATGAAGCCCGGAAGGGTGAAACAAAAGCTTTTGTAGGATTTTCAGCACAGTTAGATCTTAAATGCAATCCGGTGTTTTGCTCTAAACCCTTGGAAATCTGATAACACGATGCAGGGTTTTTGAAGCGGCATTTGAAGCAGTGATAGCGCCAAAGATAAGTAACGGATTACTATTGTGTTCAGTTGTGTGACCGATTGTGCACTATTAAAAGTATCTCTATTTCTTTCAGATACTTGAATATCCAGCTCTGGTGCAAGTCGCTGAATTTTGGGAAATATATATCTATAGATAGTATGAATATTATGAAAATTCCTGATCGGTCTTCCAGTTTAGTCCTCCACAATCGGGTAGTGCACCTCCTCCTGCAGCCTGGAGACTGGACCAATCAAATCTTCCGTAGTACATATGCAGCCGGAGCTCCCAGAAGCCCCCAGTGTGTCCAGTCTCCTTGCAGCTTGAAGACGTGTGTGCCCTTCCTGGGCACACTTAGTGACACTTGGGGGAGCAACACTAGTTAGCTCTTTTTTGGGGTTTGCTTTCTCTCCTTATTTCTTTACCTTTTCTTTCCTAAGTAGCTGTCTCTTTAGAAAAAAAAAAAAAAAAGGTTTAGACACAGAGGACCTCCCGGGGTGAGAAGCCAGTCCTGCATTGAGCTCCTGCCTTCCTCCGGTGTATTTGGACAGCCTCGGTTGAGCTCTCCCCTGGACTGTACGGGGAAAAGCCATACCTGGTCCAGTATTGCCTTTCCATCTGAGCTGCTGGCTGTATCCTGTGCTGATTTCAGAGCTGGTAGGACTTTTCTGTTAATCGGGTGCTGCAGTTCCCTCCCGGTGCTATTTTCAGTGGCTCTGTCAGCTCCCCGGTGTCCCGATTTTCTGCTTTGCTGGAATTTCGTTTTATTTTCTAATTTGCCCTTCTTTGGGGTCCGTTTTGTTTATTTTCACCTTTTCTCCGGTTTACTGGTATTTTCGCGCCCTTTTTTTACCGCGGGAGCTCAAACGGCGGCCATTTTGAAACTTTAAAAAGGGAACTTCTCAGTGTTTAACACTTGTGCACGGGTTCCCCTGGCATTTTTGGGGTTTTTTATGCTGGCAATTTTGCTCAGGACACTCCTGGGAATCTAGGGAGTGTTTTATTTTCTTTAAAAAAAAAGAGGTTTAAATCCGATCTGTATTTTTATTGGCTTAGTCCCTTGGGTGTGGGCTTTACCTGATTTGGCTCCCTGCTCTTCCGCTTGCCGGGAGGTTGCCAACAGATGGCTACCAAACCGCAGTGCGTAATTTGCGGGTCCCGCAAAGGTGCGATTTCTGACTCTGGCATCTGCAGGGGCTGTGCCTCAGCTTCTTCAGATCTGGAACATTCACTTGAGCTGAAGGAGCTGCCTGTTCCTGCTGACGCTTCTATAGCGGGGGGAGAGTGTACCTTCGTCGGGCGTTCACCCGTCTGGTTCGGTACCGCCGTCCAGTGGGGCTCTCCCTGAGTTGCAACATGCGGCTGTCGCTGCGCCACCTGTAGATTTTTCCCCAGATTTCGTTCTCCTCATGCATCAGGCCTTTCGATTGAGTCGCTCCGGTCAGCTGTCGGAGGCTTGGCCTGCGTCCCTTTCCCCTGGCTCCTCGGGGGAGGTTCAGCGCGCTTCTCAGCCGGCCGCCAAAAGGCTCAGGTTTGTGGACCAGGATCAGGACACCCTTTGTTTTCCTGATGTTGAGGTGGAGGGTGATCCTGAGACGGAGGCTGATGAGCTGGAAGACGGGGAGATCCCGGAGCCGGAAGATCAGGCTCGGATTATTCGCGTGTTTCGTAGGGACGAGCTGGTCCCTTTGATCACGGAGTCCCTTCAAACCCTTAACCTGGCTGTGGTTCGGCCTCTGGAGGAGGAGGGTCTTGAAGACCCTCTCATTCAGGCGGTCAGGGACGCACAAGTGGTGTTCCCTGTACACCGGGTTGTTGAGCAAATGATCCACTCTGAGTGGGATCAACCCGAATCCGGTTTGAAGGGTGTTCGGACCATGAATCGTCTTTACCCCTTGGCCGACAAGGATAAGGACTTGTTTAAGTCACCGCGGGTGGACGCTGCGGTATCGGCGGTGACTAAGAAAACCACCATCCCGGTTGAGGGCGCTGCGGCCTTAAAGGATGCCCAGGATAAGAAAGTGGATAATTTGTTGAAGCAAGCCTTCGATACAAACGCCTTGTCCCTGCAGGCCTCCATTTGTGGGGCGTGGGTTGCTCGGGCTTCTTTACGTTGGTCACAGCATCTGCGCTCGGGTTCCGGACTGGACCAGCAGGGGTTGCTGGAAGTTACCCGCATGGAGTCCGGATCGGCCTACTTGGCGGATCTGCTTTATGATTTAATCCGATCCTTAGCTAATAGTATGGCCTCATTGGTGGCGGCGCGTCGCTCCATCTGGTTACGCAACTGGGCGGCCGACGGTTCTTCCAAGTCTCGCCTCAGTAAGCTGCCCTTTAAGGGCAGATTGTTGTTTGGTGAGGCTCTAGACAAGTTGGTGAAGGATCTAGGTGAGTCTAAGGGTGGTAGGCTGCCCGAAGATAAGCCTAAGCTCAATAGATCGTCGCCCTCAGCGCGCGGTCAATTTCGAGATTTTCGCAGGTTTCGTTCTTCCCGACTGTGGGCATCGCAGCGCGGTCGCTTTGGAGCCCGTTATCAAGGGTTTCGTGGTTTCAGAGGAGCAGGACAAGGCTTCTCCGGAGCCGCCTCTTCCTCGTCCTCTTCCTTTAATCGCAAGCCACAATGAAGCGAGGCGGGCTCTAGAGGGGAGCCCGGTTATCGGGGGTCGTTTGCGCGATTTTCTTCCTTCTTGGGCCCAGATTACGTCAGATCAGTGGGTTTTGCAGATTATCAAAGAGGGGTATGCGCTGGAGTTTGCCTGCCCGCTTCAAGATGCCTTTGTTATGTCACCCAGCAAGGGAGAGCAAAAGTCGCGGGACATCCGCGTGACTCTGGATCGGCTACTCTCCCTGGGGGCAGTAGTTCCCGTCCCTCCTTTGGAAAGAGGCGCCGGTCGCTACTTCATCTATTTTGTGGTTCCCAAGAAGGGCGGCTCCCTTCGTCCAATTTTAGATCTCAAAGGCGTGAATCGCGCTCTCAAGGTGCCGCACTTCCGTATGGAGACCCTGCGGGCAGTCATTGTCGCGGTACATCAAGGAGAGTTCCTAACGTCCCTCGATCTCTCCGAGGCCTATCTACACATTCCCATCCGGCCGTCTCATCAACGGTCTCTCCGCTTCACTTTTCCATGGGGCCACTTCCAGTTTCAAGCCATGCCATTTGGTCTCGCCACGGCCCCCCGCACCTTCACAAAGGTGATGGTAGTGGTTGCGGCGGCCTTGCGCAAAGAGGGCATCCTAGTCCACCCGTATCTCGACGACTGGTTGATTCGGGCAAAGTCCAGTCGAGAGTGTGGGCAGGTCACGAACAGGGTGGTGGCTCTGTTGCAATCCCTCGGCTGGGTGGTGAACGAAGACAAGAGTTGTCTGTGCCCGACTCAGGAACTCGAGTACCTGGGAGTGCGCTTCGACACGGCGTGGGGTTTGGTGTGCTTGCCGGAGCGCCATGTTCTGGCTTTGCGGACTCTGGTCCGCCTCTTCAGGGGGATGCCCGCTCCGTCCGCGTGGTGGTACCTGCGGCTCCTCGGTACGATGGCGGCGACCTTGGAGGTGGTGCCTTGGGCGCGCTTCCATATGCGTCCGCTACAGAGTGCTCTACTGCGTCGTTGGTCCAACCAGTTCGACTCGCTGAGCAGGAGATTGCCTTGCCCGAAGCCGGTTCGCCGATCGCTCCGGTGGTGGCTCTCCTCCAAGAACCTGACGCGGGGGATTCCCTTGGAGCCTCCGCTTTGGGTTCCGTTCACAACGGATGCCAGCTTATCCGGCTGGGGTGCTCACTGCGAGACCCGCTTCGCTCAGGGGGAATGGTCTCCCCTGGAGGCTTCTTGGTCGATCAACCGGCTCGAATTGAGGGCGGTGCGACTAGCCCTTCTAGCCCTCGAAACCCTAGTCCTCGGTCGTCCGATACGAGTCCTATCCGACAATGCGACCACAGTAGCTTACATCAATCGCCAAGGGGGCACCGGCAGCGTAGCCCTGGAGTCGGAGGCGACGGCTTTATTCAATTGGGTGCAGACTCGTCTTCCGGGCGCAGAAAATGTTCAGGCCGATTTTCTCAGCAGAGTGCGGGTAGACCCCGGAGAGTGGGAACTCAACCCGCAAGTTTACGCGCAAATAGTTCATCAGTGGGGACCGCCTATCATGGACCTCATGGCGACGTTTCAGTCGGCCAAGACGGGGCGCTTCTTCAGCAGGCGAAGAGAACGCATGTCCGAGGGTCTCGACGCTCTCATTCAACCGTGGCCCACGTCCGGTCTTCTTTATGTATTTCCTCCGTGGGCTCTAATCGGACGGGTCGTTCAACGCATCGAAAGTCACCGGGGTCGAGTGTTGCTGATAGCTCCCGATTGGCCCAGGAGGCCCTGGTATGCCGACCTGGTCAGGCTGCGCGACGGTGTTCCGTGGCTCTTGCCCACGTTGCCGGATCTTCTTCTTCAGGAACCCTTGCGAATGCCCCAAGTGGGTCGATTCTCGCTTACGGTTTGGCCATTGAGAGGGCTCGGCTAAAAAAGAAGGGTTACTCCCCCGCGGTGATTGCCACCCTCCTGCGGGCGAGGAAAACGTCCACCTCTCTTACCTACGTTCGGATATGGAGAATCTTTGAAGACTGGTGCTCTCGGCGTGGAGTTCGTGCAGCGACGGTTTCCGTGCCCGTCGTTTTAAGTTTTCTTCAGGATGGTTTTGATAAGGGCCTTGCTGCTAGCTCCCTGAAAGTCCAGCTGGCGGCTATCTCCTGTTATCGCGGCAAAGTTTATGGTCGTCCCCTCGGGTCTCATCCGGACGTACGGCGTTTTCTTACAGCGGTTTTTCATTTGCGGCCTTCCCGCAGGATCTTCGTTCCTCCGTGGGACTTGAATCTTGTGCTGCGGGCCCTGGTTTGCGAACCTTTTGAGCCCCTGAGTAGGGCATCTCTCAAAGATCTCACGCTGAAGACTGTCTTTCTCGTGGCCATCTGCTCGGCACGGCGTATTTCTGATCTACAAGCACTATCCTGCCGGGAACCTTTTTTGTCTTTTTCACAGGATCGGGTGGTTCTCCGTCCGGTCCCTTCCTTTTTGCCAAAGGTGGTTTCTCCTTTTCACGTGAATCAGGCAGTGTTCCTTCCGGTGCTGCCTTCGGACTCCGTTGGGACTGCAGACAAGGGTCTTCACCGTCTCGATGTGGGTCGTGTGCTTCGTCGTTATTTGAAGACTACCGCATCTTTTCGAAAGACCGACCGATTGTTCGTGCTCTTCGGGGGTGCACGAAAGGGGGAAGCGGCGGCTAAAGCCTCCATTGCAAGATGGCTAAAAGAAGCCATTGCGTCCGCGTATCTGTTGCAGCGGCGACAAGTTCCGGAGGGGATCCGAGCCCATTCCACAAGGGCTCAAGCGACCTCTTGGGCGGAGTATAGCCTAGTTCCACCAGCGGACATCTGTAAGGCGGCCACTTGGTCGTCATTACATGCTTTCAGTAAACATTATCGTCTGGATGTTTCAGCCGCTCGGGATTCCTGTTTTGGTTCGGCGGTTCTGCGCGCCGGATGGCAAGGTCCCGCCCGGTGTTGACTGCTCTGTTACATCCCGATTGTGGAGGACTAAACTGGAAGACCGATCAGGAAATAGAAATTACACTAACCTGGTAATTGTAGTTCCTGGAGGGTCCAGTTTAGTCCTCCTTCCCTCCCGAGTCTCAGATTGTTTAGTGCGGCGCGCTTTTCCGAACGGGTGGGCCTAAGACGGTTTCCTCTTTTTCGTTCGGCCCTTTTTTGCGGCCGCGCTCTTTGTCAGTGCTATTCCTTCTATTGGATTTTCAGTCAGCTCTCTTGAACTTTTGCCTGTGGGCTGTCTTGTTGCTACCGGAGTGTCGTTGGAGGCGCGGTGCAGTGTTCTGGCTTCCTCGTTTGGGGAGGGGGCTAATAGTTTATTGGGGAGAACGGGTTTATTCTTTAGTATGCATTTTTTTTTCTATGACTCTAATGTGTTGCTTCGTTAAGTTTGCTTTGTTACTAGTACACTGGGGGCTTCTGGGAGCTCCGGCTGCATATGTACTACGGAAGATTTGATTGGTCCAGTCTCCAGGCTGCAGGAGGAGGTGCACTACCCGATTGTGGAGGACTAAACTGGACCCTCCAGGAACTACAATTACCAGGTTAGTGTAATTTCTATTTATACTATATAAAAATTAAAAATTCAAAAAATTATTTTTGGATAATTCAATAAAATTTACTAAGGTTTTATCGAAGATTGAATTAATTTGATATGAAATTTTAATTGATATATCGAATCCTAAAAAAGTACTTTTTTGGAAATAACGTATTATATTGGATTAAATTAAAAAGGGAAGGCCGGTGATGTATGAAAACTTTTAAGCTCTGTCCTATGGTGACACCGTTCGCCAAATGAATGGTGTGAGCGTTTACTGAGGCCTGTATATAATTACCCTAATGATAATCTTTTGAACTATATTGTATACTTTTTGATTAGATTCTGTTAAGTAAGGGCGGTGAAAGGAAGTGGTCTTGGTTTTCTGTATTCTTCTCTTCATGCCATTCTCCACAACACAAATGGACCTCTCCCCACTGATTGAATGTTTTGATGCAGTGTCCGAATGGTTTCTGTCTCAAAACCTCCGTATTCAACACAAGAAAACGGAGGTGCTCTTTATCACGAGAGACCAGAGTTTCACCCCCCCCCCCCCCCACCTCATATAAAAGTGAAAGAGGCTGAGCTCCAAACTAAATTCACAATTCGATATTTAGGGGTCACCTTGGATCAACGTCTGGACATGAAGCTACACATATCCAACACAGTTAGAGCCATATACTTCAAAATCCGGACACTCAGACACCTTCGCTCCTTATTAGACCCAGACGACTATCGGACTGTATACCAAGCCCTAATCTTACTTCACTTAACTTTGCTAATGCCATTCTTCAAGGTCTCCCACAGTCTACATTGAATCCTCTGCAACTTGCCATGAATGCCGCTGCCAGAGTCCTAGTTGGAGCATCGAGATGCGACCACGTAACGCCTATCTTAATGCAGCTCCACTGGCTACCCACACATGGAAGACTTTTGTTCAAAACCTTGTTACTCACATTCAAAGCCATCAATGGCATCACTGCCTCTTCATTAATTGACCTCATTCAGTTGACCCCGCCTAACAGAATTAGAAGACCTACATCAACTAACACTCTAGTAATCCCAAGGGCCTCAACAAAATGCACACTAGCAACATCTAACAGGGCCTTCAGCCTTTATGCCCCTAAATGTTGGAACACATTACCACCAGATATTTGTGTTGTTACCGATCTAGCGCAATTCAAGAAGGCACTCAAATACCACTTATTCCTCCATTACTACCAGGACAGCCAGACTCCAACCTAATTGCATCTCCTCCATACTAGCCTACCATCTAGATAGTACCTAATCTGTAGCACAAGCTTACTGTACATATGTAAATAGTTACATTCATACTTCCCTATCTTATCCAAGTTGTTTTTTCCTGTTCTCTGTAAAACCAAACAGTTTGTTGTCATGGTACTTTGTTTTATGTAAACCGCGCTGATGATAAATAGTGCGGTATATAAGAGATTGTAATAAATAAATAAATAAAGGTCATATACCCATCCAGTCTATCCAGCCATACATACCACCTGCTCAGTTTTACAATTACTTCCTCTCCCTTAGAAATCTTTTGTGTTTGTCCCATGTTTTCTTGAATTCTGATACTGTTCTTGTCTCTCCACAAGGTTCCATGTGTCCACCACTTTTTCTATAAAGAAATGTTTCCTTAAATTATGCCTGAGTCTGCCCCCTTTCACCCTCATCCTTTGATCTCTCATTCTAGAACTTCCTTTCTGTTGCAAGGGGCCGGCCTCCTATAAATGTATTCATTGGACGTACTTGTCTTTATTCCTAACCCTTGTAAAACTAAAGTACTCTGGATTGAAGGAGGGGATTTTGAATTCCCAAGGATTGGGCTTTGCATTGATGGTATCAAGTTTGAGTCGGAACTAAGAATTCTTGGGGTAATTCTCTATTCCAGACTAACAAGTGGATAAGCAGTAACCAAGATAACTAAATTGGCTTACTTGAATTTACGTCTAATTAGGCAAATTAGAGTTTATTTTTCAGAAGATAACCGTAGCCTATATAATCAGGAGCGGCTCAAGGCAGTCTGCTGCCTGAGGCGAAGAATGAGATGGCGCCCCCCCCCCATCACCTTAGAGGGGGCGGGGCATTTTCAGAAATCCAATCGGAGACTGAACCAAATCAAAAAGCCGATTAGATTATATGGAGGAAATGCAAAATGTTTGCACACAGGGCCGTATCGAACTGCAATCGCGCCTTATGCAACTTGCAACTCAGGTGCATGCCCCCACTCCCTCATACCTCCATCCAGCGCTGCCTGCTCTTTCCCTGCTGCTGCCGCCCTCTGTTTTTTTCACGGCGGCAGGGAAAGAGCAGGCAGCACTGGACGGAGGTATGGGGAGGAGGAGGGGGGCATGCACCCAATCTGAAAGGCGCCGGCACTCTAAGCAGATCTGTCCCTCCCTGCTCTGACATCGTGTCGGAGGAGGGAGGGACCAGACCTGCTTAAAGTGCTGCGAAAAGGCTTTGGGCACATTTTAACTGCCTGCCATTGTCCTGCCAGTGGCAGCAGGGCAACAGCAGAGAGCTGAAATGCGCCCCCCCCCCCCCCCGAGCCTTTGCGCCCTGTGCGGCTGCACTGCTTGCACAGGGCTAGGTACAGTCATCTTTGCACACCAAGGAACTAAAAGACAGCAAGAATCAATAGCACAGTTTATAAAACTAAATTATAACCCATTTTTATTTTGTTATAAACTGCGTTATGGTTCTCCCTTTTTCTTTTTCAACATAAATTTTGCATTCACAGTAGGTGCAGAGCAGAACCAGGACATTCACCCACAGAACTCAATATTTAAAAAAATAATCTGATTCTGATCATCTCACTAACAACAACCACTATTCTCCAGTACCAGGCATATTGTGAACTAATAAAAAAACCTTACAACAAAAAGCAAACCTACCATATCATACCATATTAGCACAAACTTCCAAAAGTCACATAAGGAGCCCATCCAAAAAAAGCGTCACTGTAAATACTACAGTGGGCCCTGGAACCATCCATACACCTATTTGAAAAGCTGAACAAGTCAAATTACTACAGTATAGTATAGATCTTTATATACAAACTGCATGTTAACAGAACACCTGACCTTAGTCACACATGCACAACATCGACCTTCACCAAGTACAGAATAAGTAATCACAATCTAAAGTAAAAATAAAAATATGTAGACAAAATTTAAACTGAAACCCCAAGAAGCCAGAGTCCACATGCAGTGCAACATTAGATAAATAAGAGATGCAGTTCCCCAATACTGTGTAAAATATAAAAATAGCACAAAGTCCAATCACCAAAATTAAATAAAATTATTTTTTCTACCTTTGTTGTCTGACCATTTTATTCTCTGATCATGCTGGTTCCGATCTGAGGCTTCTTCTTTCCTGTCTTAGCTCTCTTTCTGTGGTCCATGGTCCATCTGCCATTTCTTATCTCTTCTTTTGTTTTCTTCACTTCCTTCCATCAGCCAATTTCCAGTTTCAGTAGCCCTCCCCAGTATCGGTCCCCTTTCCAGTCCTCCCCTCCCAGTACCTTCCAATGTCAACCACCTTGCATTCCCATGACTGCCACTTGTGTCCATTCCCTTCCAGTCCCCCTCCTTTCCCACTGTCCAGCTCCTTCTAGTCCAAATACCATCCCAGGTATCAGATCAGGTTCACTCTCAGTGCCACCCCCAGTCAGCTCCCTTCCAGCCACCCTACCCTCTGTCCATCTCTCTTCCAGTGCCATTCACATGTCAGCTCCCTTCCAGCCTCCTCCCTATTACCCAGCTATCTACCACTCCCATCCCCAAGTGTCAACTCCCTTCCAGTCCCCCTTCGGTACATTCCAGATGTCAGCTCCTTTCCAGCCCCCTCCTTCCCTTCCTGCCCCCTCCTTCCCCTGGCAGACCCTCTCAGTATCCGCTCCCTTCCAGTCCTATTCTACCATCCCCCTTCCCCCTCATCAGCCCATTTGTAGCCCTAGCCCCTAGTTTTCTTCCAGGGCCAGCAGCAGTCTCCTCCCCTCCCCTATTAGCCCATTTCCTGTCCCAGCCCATTTCTAGTCCTATCCCCTTTATCAGCCCACCCCAGTCCTAGCCCTCCAATCAGCCCATTACCAGTCGTAACCCTCCAATAAGTCCATTTTCAGTCCTAGCACCCCAATCAGCCCATTTCCTGTTCTAGTCTCCCTCCATAGCCCATTACGAGTCCTAACCCCCCCATCAGTCCATTTCCAGTCCTAGCCCTCCCCGATAGCCCATTACCAGTCCTAGCCCCCTCCGATCAGCCCATTTCCAGTCCTAAGCCCCCATCAGCCCATTTCCAGTTCTAACCCCTCCCCCAATAGCCCATTATCAGTCCTAACCCCCCTCCTTATCAGTCCATTTCCAGTCCTAACCCCCCATCAGCCCATTTCCAGTTCTAACCCCCCCCGATAGCCCATTACCAGTCCTAGCCCCCCTCCTGATCAGTCCATTTCCAGTTATAAACCCCCATCAGTCAATTTCTAGTCCTTAACCCCCCATAGACCATTACCATTCCTAGCCCCCCTCCCGATCAGCCCATTTCCAGTACTCTAACCCCCATCAGCCCATTTCCAGTTCTAACCCCCCCATAGCCCATTACCATTCCTAACCCCCCCATCAGCCCATTTCCAGTTCTAAACCTCCCAATCAGTCCAGTTCCTGTCCTACCCCCCCCCATCAACCCAGTTCCAGTCCTAGACCCCTCCCCCCCCAACCCAGGGAAATTGAAAAAAAAACCCAAAGCTCCGGAGTAAGAAGCAGCTGCTGCTGCTCTAGCGGCGGCAGTGGCAGAATGAGGAGCCCTGCGGCTGCCCCCCCCCCATCCCCCCGGAGAGCCTGCTGGTTTCCCCGGCTCCGCTTTGCAGAGCCATGTCGAAGGGGACAGTGTTTCCCTTAACCGCGGCTCTGTTAAAGCTGAGCCCATGGCACTGATGGGAAACAGGAAATCCCGTTTCCCATCAGCACCTCGGGCTCAGCTTTAACAGAGCTGCGGTTAAGGGAAAGACTGTCCCTTTGCCACAGCTCTGCAAAGCGGAGCCGGGGAAACTAGCAGGCTCTCCGGGGGACCGCAGGGCTCCTCATTCTGCCACTGCCGCCGCTGGAGCAGCAGCAGCAGCTGCTTCTTGCGCCGGAGCTTTGTGTTTTTATTTTATTTTGAAGGCTGAGTGAGGTGGTGATGGTGGTCTTTTTGGGGGCAATTTTGCTGCCCCCCAAAAAGCCGCCGCCTGAGGCCACCGCCTCACTTTCCCTCATTATAGAGCCACCTATGTATATAATAGCTTTTAAATTATTGTCCAATTGGATTATTGTAATCTGGTGTATCTAGGCATGGATAAATATCAAAATCAAGATTACAGGTGGTACAGAATGTGGCAGCTAAAGGTATTGTTAAAGCTAAGAGATGGGATAGTGTCACGCCAATTTTAAATAATCTACATTGGCTCCCCATAAACCAAGAGAGTAAGATTCAAACTGATATCCATGATGCATAAGATTGTGAGGCAGTGCAACAAGTTGCTTCAGTAAATTTGTGGAAACATATATGCTTTCGCAATCTTTATGATCTAAGTTTGACATCCAATTAAAATATCCTTCCAGGAAACTATGCAGACTAGTGAGCATTAGTAAGAAAACCTTAACCTGAAGTGCCCCGGCAGATAAATTACCAAAAGATCTGCGCTGGGAGAAATTGAGTCCTTTAGAAAATTGCTGAAAACATGATTATTTAATCAATGACGGTTAGCATCATGGTCTGTTTTTAGGGTAAATAATAGAGAAATAATAATCTGTTATATTAGACATTAATGAATACAGTCGTTTTTATGGGTTTTTTTAACCTGCCTTGAATCTAAATTTTTAGAAAAAGCAGCTAGAAATACTTGTGTTAAATTAAATTATAACCCTCCCCCCCATTTCCCAGCTTTCCTCCAGGGTATGTATGTACACATCTTTAAATTTGTTTCTATATGCTTTAAGATGAAGATCGTTATTAGTTTTGTCAAGGGTATGTGCTGTGTGTCCAGGTCTTTAATAGCTTCCAAAAGAACTGAAAAGATGTGTTAAAGATTTTGACGGTAAATTTATTACAGATTACTTATGTGCATAAAGAACTGACACAAATCCAGCAGAAATAATGACTAGATTGATGTGGCAGATATTTATACCTGCTCAGGAGTAGGCAAAAATGTTAACATGTATACTTATGTGTATATTTTATAAAATATGCATGTAAATCATGACGACTTCAAACTCTGCTCACACTGTCCAAACTCTCCTGACCACACTACTCCTAAATTCACATACAAGTGCATGCCTAATTACACTACATGTGAGATAATTTTATGAGGCCTTTTACAAATGTATACTGACATATACATGTAAACGATTCTTTATAAAATGATATTCTTAAGTGACAACTGAATTAATGCAAAAATATAAGGTGAATAGATATCAAGTCCCTACAATTTAGTACCTGCATCTGGGCCCAAGCCAAAAGCTTTCAGAGGTGACTGAGAGGAAGAGGAGATGAGCCTGATTGGAAGAAGCTGCCATTGGTAGCTGAGTGCAGGAGGGAGGCTGGACCTGAATGGAAGAAGAGCCACTGCTAGCCATCTAAGAAGAGAATGGGAGGGAAGGATGAGGGAGACAAAGAAAGTTAAAGCTATAAAGAATTTGTTACCTTGTTCTAGCGTTAAGATTTTTTAAAATATGTCTCCACCTTACAAAAGATAATGTTATTGGTGCCACTGCAGTGAGTTGTTCTCTGGAGACAAGCAAGGGGGGGGGATGCAGGCACACTCAAAGTGAAGACCCCGGACTGAGGTTTGTGTCTGATATCTCACAGCTCAGAGAAGCTTTGTTGCTTCATTGAGCATGTGTGCCTGCTTCCTGTCTGCCTGTGCCAGAGAATCCATTTTTTTTGGGGGGGGGTTAATACTGTCGGCGCAGCAGCCTGTATGTGTCTTTCACTTTATTCTCTTTTTGCCTGCAATTTCTTCATTTTTCTTCTGCCGACACTCCCCCTTCACACCAGTTTCTTTCCCCACGGTGTTCTTCCAGCCATGAAGAAGACAAAACTGGAAAAAAAAAAAACCCTGGAGTACCGCCGTTTCTCCTCACCGCAAGACTGCACTGCTCACATCTTGGCCCTTCTCATCAAGAGCCGAGGCATTTTTTACTTAAGAAAAATAAATAAATGAGTAAAGGCATCCTACAAGGAAGGTTCTAATGTTGTTATAGGGCAACTAAGGTTAAAAAAAAAAAAAAGAAAATTTCAATGTGGGAGTTAAGAGTTATCTCCAAGAACAAGCAGGAATGTAGTCTTCACATATGGGTATTGTCGGTACCGACGGAGCCTGTGCGGGAATGCTCCCCAGCGTCCAATTAGGAAGCTTTTGGGAGCATCCCACAGCGCCTGCGTGCTGCCTTCCCGCCTTTCCCAACTGCTTCTCTCCAGTTCTTCGTTTTCCGTGGAGCCAGCAGGTCGTGTTCCTGTCACCGCAGAAAATTATTTTCCTTATTCTTCTTTTTTGTGGTTGCGTCTGCCTTCCTCGACGCTATACCGGTACCGCCGGTTCTTCTTTCTTTCTTTTTCAAAACAAAATATATAGTATTTTTTCCAAACTTTTCTTTCCAGGTGCACGCGCCATTTTGGGCCTTAGGCCCAAAATTTCCTCCACTATGGAGAAACCCACCTCGGGTTTTAGAAAATGCACTAAGTGTGGCGGTACCATCTCCGTCACCGACACCCACGAGTGGTGTCTTAAATGTTTAGGTCCTGACCACTCCATCTCCGAGTGCATGGCTTGTGCCATGATGTCCAAAAGGGGTCGACAGAACCGAGCTGCCAAGCTCAGTGCCCTTTTTCCCTCCGATGCAGCTTCGGTGGCATCGACGCCTTCCAGGGCTTCGTCTTCCTCCCATGGATCTCAGGTAACTAAACATAAGTCCAGCCGGTCCTCAAAGGGTAGATCTCCTTCCAAGCATCGAGATGCCTCTGGCGTTGCCCTTGAGGGTTCCATACCGGCAAAATTGCCCTGGCGGGAGGCTTCGGCTTTGGCTTCCAAAGCATTATCAGGGATCCAGGATGTTCTCGAGGCCTTGACCTCGGCAGAACTACTGGTGCCATGCTCTGGGGTACCAGCTGTTTCCGGTACCGACACCCAGGCATCGGCAGCGTCGATAGACCAGAGGTTCCTGGCTATTGAACGCAGTCTGGCGGCTCTCCTTGCGGCATCGACGCCCTCGGAACCGCGTCAGACGATTCAACCGGCACCGATGCTGGTACCGGCGTCGGTACCGGTACCGATAGCATTGACATCGGTATCTGCTTTGCCGGCACCCAGTCATGCGATGCCTTCTGGTGCCAATACACCGGTACCGATTACCCCCTGTACCGACTTCGGTCGGTACGGGTATCGAGCTCTTCAAGAGCATCTGGACAGACGATACTTCGAGTCCTCGGAGGACTCTGAGGATTCTGATAGCTCTGCCAGTACCGGAATACTTCTCCCGGAGGAGCCTTCCTCTCCTAAACGTAGGATGTCTCCTCCAGAAGATATCTCCTTTCAAGATTTCATCAGGGAGGTGGCTCATGGGTTGTCCATTACTGTGACTCCTGAGACAGAGCCCAGAGCTAAGGAGTTGGAGATTTTACAATATCCCAAAGCTCCTAAGGAGGCAGCTACCTTGCCTATCCATGAGAACTTGCATGATCTCATGTTGAGAATGTGGGAGACATCTCTCACCACCTCTCCTCACTCTCGCAGACTGGATATCATGTATCGAGACCCTCCTTGTCCTGGATTCCAAAAAACTCAGCTTCCTCACCACTCTATTGTAGTGGAATCAGCTATGAGAAGGATCAGGAGTGCAAAGAGGTATGCCTCTAATCCTCCAGGACGTGAGTGCAGAACTTTGGATGCCTTTGGGCGTCATACTTTCCAGGCTTCCATGGTTTCTGCCAGGATCAGTTCCTATATTTTATATATGGGAATGTTCCTTAAAGAAGTCACAGGTGATTTAGAGGTTTTGAGCCCTCTTCTTCCTGAGGATAGAAGGCAGGATTTTCTCACACTGGTCAAACATGCCCAGGATGTGAGGTCAGATGAAACACCTCGGGCTTTGTGCCAGCGCCTCAAGGCACTAATGTATAAGTGGCTTTTACCTGACGGAAAAACTGTTGATTCTATTCTAGATACAATTGCTCTAGAACAGTTTATAGAGGCTGTGCCACAGGAAATGCGATCTTTTCTGGTCTTACAAGATTGCAAGAGCACTAAAGAAGCAACTTCTTTGGCAGAGCGGTTCCTAGAAGCTCGAGTAATAGGCCAAATGAAGAGTGCAGGGTTGAGCCAGGCAAATGTAAGAGAGCCAGAAAGAGTGAGCAAGACCATGCTAGGAGAGGTTACAAAGGAAAACCCCTAGGCAGGTCAGGGTACGAGCAGCGCAAGTGTTATGGCTGCGGAAATAAGGGCCATTTAAAGAAAGAGTGTCACACTAGGACAGTGTTGATAACAAACCCCTCCAAGGAAGTAGGAGAGGGCTTTCTGCTGTCAGTGGAGGTGGAGAACATCCCAGTACAGGCGCTCCTAGATTCAGGCGCCGACCAGTTGATGGTCTCCCAACAGCTGTGGGCAGAGATACAAGCCAGGAGAGGGTGCCCCATAGGAAAACCTTCAGAGGGGAATATAAGGATCCGATGCGTTCACGGCGCAGCATCCGCTTATCCCCTACAGAAAATTGTAGTGAAGGGCCTAGGCATGAAAAGAACTGTCACTATAGCCATAGTCCCAAAACTCCCGTTTCCCATAGTTTTAGGGAGGGACTGGCCACAGTTCAAACGTGGGCTAGCCAAGGGTTTAGAGTCCAGGACAGGGTTAATGTCTGATGGAGCCCAAACCAAGGCTAGGGAGGAAGATTCAAGTGAAGAGCTGACACCCACTAGAGAAAGAGATAAGCTGGAAAAGGCGAGGGGCTTTACATCCTCGCGGGAACCCAAGGCAAGGTCCCAGGTACTGCCTGCTCCCTTGTTTGCGACCGCTCACAAGAAGCAGGATAGAGGGTAGCTCAAAGAAGAGATCAGGATATTAAGCCTAAGTTCGTGTTAAAATGCTGTCGCACTACTCCTAATGCTCGGATATCCAAGCGAGCAACCGAGCATGCCGCAGGGTTAGATCTCCACAGCGCTGAAGATATTAGTATCCCAAGACTGGGGAGGGCTTTGGTGGAGACGGGGTTACAGGTAGAGATACCGCCCGGATGCTACGACCGGATTGCTCCCCGCTCCGGCCTAGCAGTGAAGAACTGTATTGATGTAGGAGCAGGGGTAGTGGACCCTGATTACCGGGGGCCCGTCAAAGTCTTATTACTCAACTTTTCTAAGACAGACTTTCGGGTAAACACGGGAGACCGGATAGCCCAGCTAATCCTGAAAAGGGTTGGGTTTCCTCCGGTGGAAGAAGTGCCGGAATTAAACCCTACGGTACGGGGGTCAGCGGGGTTTGGTTCTACGGGACGGGCGGAAATAAAGGGGCTAGCAGCCCACTAGGGAGGAGGATAAGGCCGATGTAGACCTTGGTCCTCAATTGGCTGACTGTAAAGCCAAGCCCACTCCGAGGATGGGAGACGAACTGGCGTGGAACCAACAACAGGACCTGTTTAGGTTGTTGCGAAGGTTCCCAGACGTCTTAACCCCGGTACCAGGAGAGACAAGGCTCGTGGCCCACGAGGTGGTAACCCCACCAGGTGAGGTGGTACGGCAAAGGCCATACAGGCTTCCTGAAGCCAAACAGCAAGAAGTTGTACGGCAGGTAAGGGAAATGTTGGACATGGGCGTAATCGAGGAGTCGGTTAGCCCATGGAATAGTCCAATAGTTATGGTCCCGAAGCCTGACGGAACGATACGGTTTTGTATCGACTTCCGAAAGGTCAACGCTATTTCTAAATTTGATACCTATCCCATGCCCAGGATAGAGGAATTGTTGGACCAGCTGGGGCAAGCCGCTTATCTCACCACCCTTGACATGTCCAAAGGGTACTGGCAGATTCCCCTTACCCGGGAGTCTCGCCAGAAAACCGCCTTCAGTACACCTATAGGACTGTACCAGTTCCGTCGGATGCCCTTTGGCCTACACGGGGCGGCGGCCACGTGTCAGAGGCTGGTAGACATCGTCCTACGCCCACATCGCCAATATGCTCTAGCTTACATGGACGATGTGGTAATACACAGTAAAAGTTGGGACCAACATCTTGTTCATATCACCGCAGTATTAGAAGCGATGAAGAAAGCCGGTATCACCTTAAACCCTAGCAAGTGCATGTTTGGGGGGAGGGAGGTGAAGTATCTCGGGCACATTGTGGGACGGGGGGTAGTGAAGCCCCTCATTGATAGAGTGGAAAGCGTGAGAGACTTTCCGAAGTCAGTGAATAAGAAGCAAGTGCGTAGCTTTTTAAGCTTAATTGGCTACTATAGACGATTCTTGCCCCATTTCGCGACGGAAAGCGCCTCTCTCACAGATATGCTAAAGAAAAATGCGCCAACGCAAGTAAAATGGTCACCAAAGGCAGAGCAGGCCTTTACACAACTAAAGGAACAACTATGTTCGGCGCCGGTCTTAAGAGAGGTGGACTTTAATAAGTCCTTCATACTACAGACCGATGCGTCCGAGACAGGGGTAGGTGCGGTTCTAGCGCAAAAACATGGAGGGGTAGAGCACCCGGTTATGTTTTTAAGTAGAAAACTGGCCCCTGCGGAACAAAAATATTCCACGGTCGAGAGGGAATGCCTCGCCATACGTTGGGCAGTGGAGGCACTTCGTTTTTACCTAACTGGCCGTAGGTTCCGTTTAGTAACTGACCATGCGCCATTGAAGTGGTTAACCAGCATGAAAGACCACAACCCTCGCCTCACCAGATGGTACATGGCCCTACAGGCGTATAACTTCCAGGTGGAGCACAGGGCGGGGAGGCTACATACTAACGCCGATGCCCTTTCACGGATTCCGGGCTGTGCGCTAGAAACGCCAGCACGGAATATCTTAAGGGGGGGGGGGGTTATGTGGTGGAGAAGCAGCCACTGAGGGCAGGAAAAAAAAGGGAAAACTGCCTTTTTTTTCTTTTAGCCATAAAACTGCAGGCACTGAAAGGGTTAACACCAACACTAAAGGTAAAGATTTCTCACAGAGAAGTGCAGACCTAAGCACACGCCCTGTTCCCATGGAGATAGAGGGAGGAGAAGGGAGTGGTTTGGGGGCGGAGTCAAAGGGGATAGGACAGCCCCAAACATTTAGGAACGGAAGCTGCACTCATACAGCAGAGAAGGGGAGAGAGAAGGAGGACCCGTATGAGAGAGAGAGGACACAGACACAGAGGACACGAGGGTTCCAGGAAGGAAGGACAAGAAACCCATGGAAATCCCTTGCACAGAAGCAATTGAGAACCAGGAGCAAAGAGCTGACAAGGCCAGTGGAAAGCTCAGGGGAGGAGTCCTCAGAGGAGGAAATATTCTCCAAGAGTTCATGGCTCAACTCTTCTCCTAGTAAGGAATCTGTAAGGAGGAAAAGCAGCACTAATAAGGTGAGCCCTTTACAACGTTTGAAAGACTTATTAGACAAAGAGGGTTTTTCCTGCCCTTCCCCCACAAGCTCACACACTGTTAAGGGTACCTGGGAGAAGCTCCTAAGGGCTGTGCAAGCTAGTGAGGCTTCTCAGGAAGATACCAGGGGAAACAGTTACCAAGAAGAGTCTAGTGTGGAGGATATGGACTTGGGAGACACTGTGGATTTAGACAATGTCTCAGACATGGAAATAAGCTGTGCAATCTGTGCTAAAGAAGTATAAAGGAACCAAATAGGGTTTGAAAGCAGAAAGAAACCCAGCTGGTCTTGATTACTGAATGCATCTGTGTTACCTCGTGCTAAGTAAAAGAACTGAAGGAAGAGTGTTATCTGGAATGAGCCAGAAGTTCTTTTACCAGGACATTTTAAAGCCCATTACTTTTTAGCTGTGCTTTTAAAAGTAGCTGTCCTGTTTAAAGCTGCTTGGGAAGAAGCTGTGCTGAAAGTTGTGTTATAAGTGGAAAAGAATTCTATTGCTGGAGAAAGTATCTAGGTGGGCCAGGAAGATTTGCTACACCTACTGTGAAGTAACAGAGGGTTGTATAGCGCCTCCTGGAGACCAGGAAACAGAATACTGCTGTATATAGAGTTTTATCAGAAAGCAAGTTTGAAAGCTGTATCAAGCCAAGGACTGTGTAATAGGCTTGTGTGCTGTTATTTGGAGAAGTATCCTGAATTTTGTTTTGGTCAACTTCAATCAATTCATGTCAAAGAATTGAACCGGTTAGGAAATCCTTGTTTCTAAAAATAAAGAAATATTTCCTGCGACCTTTGCACTTGGCTCTAATCCTTTCGGGGACACAACTACATGCTACTGGGCTAATTTCAACAAAGGACAATCGGCACCTCCCCTGTAGCCCTAGGCAACCGCCTGGCCACAAGGGGGCGCGCCGACAGTACCCATTCTTCAACAGGGTTCAGGGTTTTACTCCACCTATTTCCTTATCCCAAAGAAAACAGGAGGATACAGACCTATTTTGGACCTCAGAGAATTGAACAAATTCCTTTTCAAAGAGAAATTCAAGATGATTTCTCTAGGAACTCTGCTGCCATACCTTCAGGGTCAGGATTGACTCTGTTCTCTAGATCTCAAGGATGCGTACACCCATGTTCTCATCCATCCAAATCACAAAGTTCCTTTGGTTCCTTTTTCAAGGAAAGCACTACCAATACAGGGTGCTTCCTTTTGGCCTGGCCTCAGCACCAAGAGTGTTCACGAAATGCATGGCTGTGGTAGCAGCATTTCTCCGCACTCCAGGGATATTGTCTTCCCCTCCTTAGACAACTGGCTCATTCAAGCCCCATCAGAGTCAGAGGCCAGGACTTCTCTATCTTGCACAATGCGTATCCTTCAGTATTTGGGTCTGGTCATAAACATCCAAAAATCCAGTCTAACTCCCACTCAGTCTCTAGAGTTCATAGGAACTTTGCTGGATACCAGAAAAGCAAGGGCCTATCTTCCCCAGCTCCGTTGCCTTCGCATAGTGCAGTTAGCTTCTCAAGCACTGCTAAAGTCTCATCTCACTGCCCGAGAAATGCTACAACTACTAGGCCACATGGCATCTACCATGCATGAGCAGCCCAGTGGACTTTATCCACTCAATGGACCCAGGCATCAGGATGCCTGTCAGACAAAATAGCGAACACAAATCGTCTTATTTTGTCCCTCCAATGGTGGAGGTCCACTCAGAACCTGTTGCTGGGGTCCCCATTTCAACAACCCTTACCCCAGACAACTCTCACAACAGATGCTTCACCAATGGGTTAGGGAGCTCATCTGCAAGACCTCTCCACCCAAGGCACCTGGACTCCACAGGAGACTCATCTACATATCAATCTCTTAGAGCTCAGAGCAATCTTCCTTGCTCTTCGAGTGTTCCATACCCTGCTCAGCTACAAGACAGTCCTCATTCATACGGACAATCAGGTAGCCATGTTCTACGTGAACAAGCAGGGGGGAACAGGCTCTCTGTCGCTTTGCAACAAAGCTTTGAGACTATGGGCCCTTGCCAGAGAGCATCAGATTCATCTCCTGGCAGTGCATCTTCCAGGCATACAAAACTCTTGGGCAGACAGACTCAGTCGAGTTCTGCTTCCACACGCATGGTCTCTACATGCAGACCAGGTGGCCAAGATTTTTCAAATTTGGGGAACCCCGGACATAGACCTCTTTGCAAGTCCGTTGAATGCCAAACTTCCCCAATTCTGTTCCAGAATTCCGGCTCAGGGCTCTCAGGCTAGGGATGCTTTCCTCCTTCACTGGGGTCAACTTCCTTTATGCCTTTCCACCTATTCCCCTAATTCCCAAAACCCTATTCAAGCTTCAGAGAGACAGAGGGTGCATGATTCTCATAGCTCCACATTAGCCACGGCAAGTGTGGTACCCTCTGCTTCTACATCTCTCTCAAGCTCCCTCCCTGGAGTTAGGATCTGCTCCAGATCTCCTGTCTCAGGAGGATGGAATGTTATGGCATCCCAATCCCCAGTCTCTGCATCTCAGAGCTTGGTTGCTGAAGGCCTAGATCTTCATGATCTTAACCTCCCTCAGCAAGTAAAGGATGTCCTTTATGCTTCCAGGAAGCCTTCCACAAGACGCTCTTATGCTTTCAAGTGGAAAAGGTTTACTATATGGTGTTCGCAGAAGGGTCTTAACCCCCTTGCGATAACTCTGGAATCGTTACTGGAGAGTATCCTTCATTTATCCAATGCAGGACTTAAAACTAACTCAGTAAGGGGTCCATTTGAGTGCCATTGCAGCTTCTCTCAAGCCTCTAAATCAGGGGTTCTCAACCCTGTCCTCGGGACCCACCTAGCCAGTCGGGTTTTCAGGATAACCACAATGAATATGCATGGGAGAGATCTGCATATAATGGAGGCAGTGTATGCAAATCTCTCTCATACATATTCATTGTGGTTATCCTGAAAACCCGACTGGCTAGGTGGGTCCCGAGGATAGGGTTAAGAACCCCTGCTCTAAATGGACAACCTATCTCTTCTCATCCTCTTATAGCAAGATTTATGAGAGGCCTTCTTCTAAGCAAGCCTCCCATTAGTCCACCACCGGTGGCATGGGACTTAAACCTGGTTCTTGGTCAGCTTATGAAGCCACCTTTCGAACCCTTAGCTACTACCTCATTGAAATTTCTTTCTTGTAAAGTTATCTTTCTCATTGCAATCACATCAGCATGTCGCTTCAGTGAGTTGCAGGCACTAGTAGCTGATCCACCTTATACAAGGTTCCATCATGACAAGGTAGTCCTTAGGACTCATCCACACTTTATGCCAAAGGTGGTCTCGCCTTTTCATCTTAATCAAGCGGTCTACCTGCCTGTGTTCTTTCCAAGACCTCATGCATCAAATGCAGAAAGGAATCTTCATACTTTGGACTGTAAAAGAGCTTTAGCCTTATCTCCAGGAACAAGCAGGAATGAGTCTTCACATATGGGTATGTCGGTACCGATGGAGCCTGCGCGGGAACGCTCCCCAGCGTCCAGGAAAGAAAGCTTTTGGGAGCATCCCACGCGCATGCGCGCTGCTTTCCCGCCCATTTACTTCCCTCTCATCAGTTTTCCACGGAGCCAGCAGGATGTATTCCTGTCACCGCAGAAAATTGTTGTTTCTATTCTTCGTTTTTTGTGGTCGCGTCTGCCTTTCCCCGACGCCACCAGTACCGCCGGTGCTTTTCTTTCTTTTTTCTAAAGAATTTCTTGTTTCTTCAGAAATTTTTCCCTTTTAGTGTCTGACGCTCTGCTAGGCCACTGGGCCTCTATTTTTTCCGTTATGGAAAAGCCAGCCACTATCCTTAAAAAATGTTCCAAGTGTGGCAGTACAAATATTTTTTCAGACACCCATACTTGGTGTCTTAAATGTTTGGGTCCTGACCACTGCTCACTGGAGTGAGTGTCTTTCCTGCTGGACCTCAAACAGAAGAAATCTTCAGAATCAAGCACAACTCGATACCCGATTCACATCGCCCTCAATGTCACCAGCTAGAATATCTCCACAGGATCAGGTAACCAAACAAAAGTCTGTAAAGACTAGCCAGTCCTCGAGCGGTAGATCTCTTTTCCAGTATCGAGATGGCTCCGGCCTTGCCCTTGAGGACATCTTGGCAATAAAGCCCCGGCGGGAGTCTTCGGGCTTCAAAGCATTAACGGGGTTTCAGGTTGTTCCCGGGGTCCCTACCTCGGAGAACATACTGGGCCATGCTCGGTTGTTGTGGCCGCTTCGAGCGGTACCGACACCCCGGCATCAGCTATGGTGATGGATGAAATACTCCTCGCCGATGAACATAGTCTAGTGCTCTCGGTTACCTTGGTACCGCTGGAGTTGCTGCAGACCGTTCCTCCAGTATTGTATTGGCTTCGGTACCGGTATCGGCATCGGTGTCGGTACCGTCCATGCTTGCTTTGACAGACTCGCTTCCTTCGATGCCGAGCCTGGAATCCATCTCTAGCATGGAGGATTTGGTACCGACTCATCTCGGTATCGACTTCAGGTATCGAAGACATCGTTTTAAAGAAAATCCGATGCTTCATCCTTTCAAGTCTTCCGATCCCGATGACTACGATGAATCCATCGGTACCAAGGCTGATTTTTCCACAAATCTAGCCTTTACCCCTCATTTTAGAGGATCTTCCTCAGGGGAGATTTCTTTTCAAGCTTTTTTGCTTGATATGGCAAAGTTACTTCCCATTTCTATACCTGGTAAAGAGTCCTTGCCAGGGGATTCAGAGACCCTGCAATCCCCCTGTATTCCAAAGGAGATCATCATGCTTCCTTTGCATCAGATCTTACAAGATCTCCTTTTAAGAATGTGGGAAACTCCTTTAACGGTATCACCACATTCTAAGACACTTGACTCCATTTACAAGGTGCCACCTTCTCCAGGTTTTCAAAAGACTCAACTTCCTCACCGTTCTATTGTTGTAGAATCAGCAATGAGGCGTATTAAGAGTGCAAAAAAGCACTCTTCTTATCCGCCAGGTCGTGAGTCTAGGACTTTAGATGCCTTTGGGCGTCGATGCTTCCAGGCATCCATGCTTTCAGCAAGAATTATCTCATATATTTTCTATATGGGATTCTCTTGAAGAGGTTACAAAGAGCTTAAAGCTTTTGAACCCTTCTTTTCAAGAGCATAAAAGAGCAGACTATTTCTTACTTGTCAATCATGCTCAAAATATCTTTAGGTTCCTTAATCGTGCTTCCCTGGACTGTTTTGAGTCTATTAGCAGGACTTCTGCTATAGCCATAGGAGCACGACGCATGGCCTGGCTCCAAGCTTCAGACTTGGACGGATGGGTACAAGAAAGGCTGGGAAATACTCCTTGTACTGGTGAAAATCTCTTTAACAAGGATGCTTTATTTCAAGCTAATCAGTTAAACACTGATGATATTACTTTCAGAGGATTGTCAAAACTTTCCTCTATCCCAGCTAATAAAAAATCTCCTAAAAAGCTTTATCCCCCTAAGGGAAAAAAGTTCTATCCATCTTCTACCCATTATGCAGATGTTTCCAAAGATGGGCAACATCACACCAGGCTAAGGAAATCAAAACCTCAACAGGCTCGGCAAACCCAGCAGTTGCAGGGTTTCTGATGTTTTATTCACTTTTCTATGTCAGGTTTAGAACTTTTGAGCATACTTCTTTTCAACAGAAGCATCTAAAAATTCATCTCATCCATGCTGAGATATCAGTCATACATTGACTCAGTCCTTGACTCTGGGAATGAATCTCTTGCTACAAGAGAAATCTATCTTTTAGCTCTAAGAGCTTTTAAGGACTATCATACCCCAGAGAAAAGATTTCTCCTTTTTAAAACAAAAGGAGCACTCACAACTAACAGCAAAGTGACCTATATCCTTCACCTTGACAGTTTCCTGTACGAGTATATCTTACTTTTAACTGCAAGGGGATCCTATCTCTTCAAAGACTTACTAAATTGTAAGTCTTCTCAACTCTGTATTACTTTCTCTCCCTCTTAGCTCAGACATTGTCTCTAAGAGTACTACTAATTAACTGGAGGGCTTATTCTCTAAGCCATAGGATTTTCTTCAATACCTACTCCAGTAAGTAGTTTCCATACAGAGTCTTTTCTCCCCCTTTGCGGTTCATCTTCTTCTCTATGTATCTTTGAGCTGACCTTCTCAGATACTTTTTAAGGCAGCTTTTTGGACAGAAATTGGGTATCACTACTCCAAATTATGTCTGTCGGTCCTCTCCAATCTATAGGACCTAACTTTTTATGCTGCCTTAATAACAGATAATTCCAAAAGAGGTCCAGAACCCATTTGGACTATTTATTGTTGCAGGCATCAGGCCTGTCTACTATTCTTAGCCATCTTCAATTCTCTTTGGCTCCAACAGAATAGATTAGGTTGCACACTGGCAATTCAACAGCCAGATCTAAGCAACCTACAAAGCTCTGCAACTGTGGGCCTTGCCAGAGAGCTTCAGAGCTACTCCTAGTAGGTAGCTTCCAGATGGTTAAGAAGGGCTTCAGCTGGTAGACTCTGTCAGTCATGCTCCTACATGACTGGTTTTTTCCTACCCTTACCATATTCCTTAAAATTTCCTTTTAAGAAAAAGTAATCAGGGTTTAGACCACGTGAAAGCGTAGAAAATTGCACAATTCCCTGGTTCGTTCCACGGCTCACTGGAACTTCCACAACAGGATGCATTTTTTTCACTGCAGTTGGTCCTTATTCACTACTTTCCTTCTAATTCCTATACTTCATGGTAGCTTATAATGAACAAAACACATGATACTCATATTGCCCTTGTAGAGAGGCAAACATGGTATCCCCTTATATTGCGTCTTTTTCTCCAGCTACTATTTGAAGTTATAGAAGGATCCAGACTTGCTGTCTCAAGACTAAGGATCTCCTCTGCACTCATTCACGTACGTCTAGAGACCTGATTATTCAGGGGCTAGATCTTTTCCAGAAGTCTAGTCCTATCCCTGTAAGTGAAGAACATAATACCAGTTTCCACGAAACTTTCTCTTAGTTCTTCCATATTTAACCAAACAGAAATTCTCCATCAATATTCTCAAGTAGGTCTTAATCCTTCTTGTTATTGGGTCAATCTCTATACAGTATCTGATTTTGAAAGATTGACTTACTGTCCATATTAATGCTGCCCCAGCATACCATAACACTTAATGGACAACCAATTTCTATGGTAAATGAGAAATACCTTCTATTACCTTTTAGGCTACGTCACATTTGAAGCTCTACATGTAACGTCATCATCATAAGTGACATCACTTATGAAGGACTTTACTGATCTTCAAGAAATTGGAGGCTCAACGCCTAGTACAAATGTCTTTGTCTTTCTTTGGAATAAAAGGGGGTCTTAGAGACCCATCCCCTTTTTCCTGCAAAGGGTATTTCTACCTTTTTCCTCCAAACAAGTCAGAGTATCTCCACTCTTTCCTAGGACCTTATTCTGCTCCAAGGACAAGAAGTTCAATTTTTTGGACTTTACGGCAGCTTTAGCTATTTCTCCAAAGTCCAACCTCATTGAACTCCCCCAGTACTTTCTTCTGGGGTTAGTTCTGGCCATTAAGGCTTCTCGTCTCTTCATGTATTGCAAAATTTATTTTTTTCCCTCTACCTCACATTGAAGGAATTTCTTTGAGGACAATGTACTGGCTCTCAACCACAGACCCATATTGCCCTCAAGTATTTTTGCAATATTTTTTGAGTGAGATCCACATTAGAAAATTGGAACCCAATATTTTTTCTAATATTTCAAATTTACACAAGGTCTCCCCTCTGGATATCTTGTTTAGTCAAGCTGTTCCACAGCATCTTTTTTCTTTTCTAGATCAACTCCTACCCTCCATCCCCTGGATGCCTGAGGTTTGAGGGATAAGCATGGCCCATCTTACATTGCAACATGCTGGGGCCTCCTCCACGCATCTTAGCTTGGGAGTCCCCATATGTGAAGACTCATTCCTGCTTGTTCCTGGAGATAGCACAGTTACTTACCTGTAACAGGTGATCTCTGGGAACAGCAGGAATAAATCTTCACAACCCAACCACCTCCCCTAGGAGTTGCGCTCTCTCTCTCTCTCTCTAATTTGTCTACTTCCCTCCTTCGGTCTCGGCTACAAACCCAACTGATGAGAGGGAAGTAAATGGGTGGGAAGGCAGCGCACATGCACGTGGGATGCTCCCAAAAGCATTCTTTCCTGGACGCTGGGGGATGTTCCCGCGCAGGCTCCGTCAGTACTGACGTACCCATATGTGAAGACTTATTCCTGCTGTTCCCAGAGATCACCTGTTACAGGTAAGTAACTGTACTTTACTTGCAAAGAACACAGCAACATAGAAAGTCCTCTCAACTCTTTGTTGCTTTTGATCCTTCTCATTTGGGACTTCCAGTCTCCAAGAGAACACTGTCCAACTGGATTGCACAGTGTATTTCCTTTGCCTATCAGAGTAAGAACCTTCCTCTGGAGGGCCATGTCACAGCTCACAGTGTGAGAGCCATGGTAGCTTCAATGGCTCATTTGCACTCTGTGTCTATCGACGACATCTGTCGAGCAGCCACTTGGGCCTCGGTTCATACCTTCACAGCCCATTATTGCTTGGACAAGGACTCCCGCTGGGATGCCTTGTTTGGTCAGGCTGTTCTTCAACACCTGTTCCATACCTAATCAACTCCTACCCACCATCCCTGGTTGGATGCCAGAAATCCATGGGGGGAAATGGAGCCCTTTCACAGGGGCACACAACTTCTGGGGTCTCTCCCTGGCATCTAAAGCTAGGGAGTCCCCATATGTGAAGACTACATTCCTGCTTGTTCCTGGAGATAGCATAGTTACTCACATGTAACAGGTGATCTCCGGGAACAGCAGGAATTTAGTCTTCACAACCCACCCACCTCCCCTAGGAGTTGTATCTCTGTCTATCTCTTTCTCTTTCCCTCTCTCTCTCAGCTTTAAACTCAACTGGAGAGAGGCAGTTGCGAAAGGCGGGAAGGCAGCACACAGGCGCTGTGGGATGCTCCCAAAAGCTCCCTAATTGGACGCTGGGGAGTGTTCCCGTGCAGGCTCCGTCGGTACTGACGATACCATATGTGAAAATTAAATTCCTGCTATTCCTGGAGATCACCTGTTACTGGTGAGTAACTATGCTTTATCCATTGAGACAGGCCTTGTTTGGCAGTCTACTGCCTCTACGGGGCCATCTCTTCCTCCTGTCAGGCCAAGCAAAGCTTGGGTGGGCTCTCAAAAAGCAGCTTCAGCACTGGCTCTACTGGCCCCGGTCGTGGCTATGGGGTCTGGGGATCCACCTTGCTACTCCTGCCATTGGATGGCACCCTCTCCCCCACCTGAACTGACCCCGTACACTTCAACTTCCTCCTCTAACCCTCCTGGGGACATGCCAACATGAGGTCATAAAGCTGAGACTAAACATAAACACCAGCTCCTCCCGTTGTCAGTCATTGGGTAAGCATCATGTCAACTGCAATCTCCCGCACCCCACGCCTGATATCCCTCTCCCCCAAGAGGCCCCTCAGAGCTCTGTCCTCCCTTCTCTTCCTGCAGAAATTCTTCGGGACAGTTCTGCTCTTCTGCAGGCATTTCTTCAGAACCTCAATCTGTGCCCCAGCATACCCACAGATCCCTGGATACCCCCCACCCAGGAGGTCCTAAGATCCCCTCCCCTCACTGACTGATGTAAACCACTGCCCCTCAATAATGAGGTTTGCTCGCTACAGGCTTACCTTTGAGAGCCTACATAAAGGATCCTCTTCCAGTCTCCCCTGACTAGGACTTCCAGGACAAACCACCTGACTACCTTTCCTATCTAAAGTTCCTCCAGAAAATCTCCCAGGCTCAGTGACTCACAGACTCCCACCAACAAACAGGATTTTCAGTCCATCTTGAAAGCTTGTAGTGACCCTAAGGAAATTGCAGCACTCCCAGTCCCTCAGATCCTCCAGGATCTTCAATCATCCATATGGAAGACCCTGTATTCAGGCAGCACTGCATCCTGGTGCATTGGCCTCCAGACCTGCTGGCGCCTGCATTCCATCATCCTCAGCTCCCCTCATTAGTCAGTTGTCTCTGAAGCTGTCCCTAAAAGGTCCAATAGCACTAAGCTGCTGTCCCAGATGCCTCCAAGGAGAGAGCAGCGGACCCTAGATGCTGTGGGGCATCTTAACAGAGCAGCATTCACCATGCACATCTTGGCCCATCAGTTTCATATGCTGCACTATCATAATGATCTTCTCCAATTGGGCAATTTCGCTTCGGCAGACCCAGATTTTTTGGCTCTGAATTTACATTTCAGTCAGACGGACCATGTGGCTTTGTGTCTTTGGGCTTCATGAGGACCTCCATGACTGCCTGGCAGATGCCCCGTGCCAGGGCAACAGTCTGTTCGGGTCCAAGGTTTGAGGCTGTCTTGGAAGTCAAGGGCCACTCTACCATTGTCCATGAACACTCAACTCAGCTGACAGAGGCATCCTTCACCCGTCACCTCACCTTGCCACCTTACTGGCGTCTTTTCCACTCTCAGCATTTCCAACAATTTCTATCCGTGGTGTTGCCACCAGCCCTATTCACAGCATCCTCCACCTCGTACCCAGGGCCAGTCATACCCCCAGCATGGTCGCCCCTGAGAGAGAAACCCCTAGCTGTTTCTGCAAATTACCCTGCCCAAACCCTCCCCCAGCTTTTGACTACCTGTCAGTAGGGGGACACATCTGCCACTTAGCAGAGGCATGGCAATCCATCACCACAAACTGCTGGGTTTTCTCCATCGTACAGTCGGGGTACAAACTTCATTTTCAATGTCCTACTGCCCCCTCAGCCTCCATCCATATCCAACTGCCTCCCAGGGTAGCATGTGCCCCAGATGGCACAGGAGATAACTCAGCTCCTCCTCAAAAACGCCATTGAGCTTGTCCCACCTCATGAGATGGGTCAGGGGTTCTAGTCATGATTCTTCCTGATCCCCAAAAAATCCAGGGGGTCTTCAGCTGATCCTAGACCTTCATCATCTCAACCTTTTCATCAAGCGGGAAAAATTCAAGATGCATTCTTTTGAGCACAATCCTCCCCCTACTTGGGCTTGGTTTGTCTCTCTGGACCTAAAGAATGCCTATAACCCCTATTCCCATTCACCTTCAGCACTGTAAGTTTCTTCGCTTCATGTTCCTTGACCACTACTATCAATAAAAGGTCCTTCTTTTCAGTCTGTCCTCCACCCCTTGCGTGTTCAACAAATGCCTGGCAGTGGTGGCAGCCTATTTCTGGCGTCAGGGCCACTGTGTTACCCCTCTCCCACTACCTATGTTCCTGTGCCCGTTTAGCTGAGCATCTTTGGCTTAAATCACGTACCTTTGCTGACTATCTACATTTCAAATTCATGCTAACCTCTTTCCAGTGAGCCATAGCACTTGATAAGCAAGACTACTATTGTCCATCTGACTCTCTTGCCTCTGACCCTCACGGTCTCCTTGCTATGCTCAACTCTCTTCTCAAGATCCCCAATCCCTCCTTCACTCTCTGCCCAGACCCTGGCTGACTACTTCCATGACAAAGTCCAGAAGATTAGCCTTGAATTCTCTGCAGGATCACCTCCACCTCCTTCTCCTCCTCTTCAATCCCAAATCCTTACCTCACCTTCAGTCACTCTTTCTTCCTTTTCTGAAATCACTGAGGAGAAAAATGCAAAACTTCTCTCCTCCTCCAAATTGACTGCATGCTCCTCTGATCTCATCCCCACCCATCTACTAAGCTCTCTCTCTTCTGCCGTCATCCCTTCCATCTATCATATCCTTAACTTATTGCTTTCCACTGCAACTGTTCCTGTAGCCTTCAAACATGCTATGGTGTTATCTCTCCTTAAAAAGCCTTCATTAGATCCTACCTGTCCTTCCTGCTAACGACCTCTCTCTCCCCTTTTTTTTTATAACCTTCATTTTGTTTACATAATATAAGCAGATACACACATCACTATTAACATATAATAAATCAGTACAGGTTATTAGCATTCTTAACTGCTGCCATATGTCCCTCCAAAACCCCCCTTCTCCCTATGGATCTCTGCCATAATTTTAGCTGTCCCTGTGTCTAAGCATTGTGTTTCCTACTTTATATAATTTTGCCAAGTTTTTAAGAAACTTGTACCCTAGAATTTTTCATAGCTGTTAGTTTGCACATTAAATATATGTTCCCCAAGGAGGCCTTATATTCCTCCAAGGTGGGAGGCTCAGATTTCTTCCATTTCCCTGCCACTAATTTTCTAAAGGCCACACAGCCCGTGTTTAGAAAACCCTCTTCTTTTTTGTTTAATTTGTTGGTTTCAAACCCAGCAATACAAATCTGGGCTGGGGTTTTTTTCTTTCCTCAAAATTCCACTGAGTTGCCTAAGGACTGCATTCCACACCGGTGTAATTTTTTTTGCAGTTCCACCATATATCGATATAAGTTCCCCTTTCCCCTCACGGTCTCCAACAATGATCATCAGCTTGTTTATGCATTAAATGTAATTTCTCCGGGAACAAGCAGGAAGTCAATCCTCACAAATGGGTGACATCGGCGCCGACAGAGCCCGCGCGGAGCAAATCCCCAGCTTTCAAAGAAAGCCTTTGGGATTGCTACCACGCATGCGTGGTTCCCTTCCTGCCCAAGGGTGCCATCTTGCTCAGTCTCCTTTTTTCCACGGAGCCCACCAGACATGGTCTGTTCTTGTCCCGGAAAAAGTTAATTTTTTTTTGAGTGTTTTACTCATCTCCGGTCTTGCACCGGTACCTTTCCCATCCTGACCTTGGTGCCTCGGTATCAGGGTCGATTCTTTTTACTTTAAGTTTTATTTTCTTTTGGCATCTTCGTGCCCTTTTTTCCGCTGGCAGCCCGAAGGGTCTTTGACCTTGCTGGAGTTCTTTTTTCCCCCCCATGTCTACGAGCGGCTTCAAAAAGTATGATCAGTGTGGTAAGATTATGTCCCTAACTGACATGCATGACTGCTGTCTCCGGTGTCTCGGCCCGGACCATGACCCGGCGGTCTGTGGCCTGTGTAAGAAAATGTCTTCGAAGGTCTTGAGGAGCCGCTAGCAGCAGCATAACAAAGTTTTTCCCGACTCCCCGATGCCTCTGAGAGCCAGGACCTCCTCTGAGGCCTCGACACCTCGGGAGGAGCACTCCGAACCCAAGCATCGTCCTGGGTCCTTGGAGAGGATCTCCCTCGAGGGAACTGAAGAGGAAGAATCAGCCTTCAGAGGTGGCATCCTTGGATGGCTCTGATCGGCCGGGATCCTCCCGGGCCCGGTCACGGAGCCTTGGACGTCCGCTTGAATCATCGGAGAGGAAGTGGCAGGCCAAGATCCCTCAGAAGGGATCTCAGGGCGGACTGGCCTCGGCAAGTAGACATAGTCCTCATCGAGGATTCCCCTCCTGGGGAGTCTGCATCGGGCCCGAGTCCCTCGGTGTCCGTGCCAAAGGCTGCAGAGCCACCAGGACTGGCATCCAGGATGGGCGGCCTTGGAGTGCAGTGTGACTACCTTATTGGAACAGCAGCGGGAGTTGATGTCCAGCATGTCCGGTTCCTCCGCCCCTACCACCGGGCGTTCAAAGTCGAAAACGTTCCCAGAGACCGAGCCGATCCGCGAGGCCACGTAGGCCCGAGTAGATCCTCGGTCGAGGTCGCACTCGGTCTCCTGCTCGTCGGGGCCTAGGTCATTGCCGATGAGTCTCCCAGGCTCAGGGTGTATGGCGCCGGGGCCCTCGAGGCCCGAGGAACACCACGAGTCCTCCTCGGAGTATTCCGGTTGGGAGACTGAGGACCAGGAGTCCCCGGACACCCATCGGCACCGAGATGTTCCTTCCGATTCCCCGGTCTCTGAACCTCGGAGAAGGTCCCCACTGGAGGATATGGGCTTCTTGGACTTCATCAAAGACATGTCCAAGGCACTGTTCCCTCTAAGCTGTGCGCGTGTGCGCGCGCACACACCTCGCCGAGCGAGCGCACACACTTTACAACAGAGTGCACAAAAATTACGCCTCTGATTCTGATAGAAAACAACACAGACATCTTAAAATTTAAAAGTTATGAATGTAATTACTAGAAATTTCCCGCTTCATTTAGTAATCGTCTATTTTCATTTAATTTGATTAAAATCAATGTGGTGTACATACTGTATTCTGACATGTAGTCAAATTTTAAAGCATATAACTCTGAGTGTCGTTATGTGGCGCACAAAAATTTAACCTTCCTTCAAAAGCTGCACACAGCTGATATTTTATGCGCACACAGCCTACAGAAAATTAGAGGGAACATTGGTCCAAGGCCTTGGCTTTTCCTACCAAGTCCAAGGAGGATCCTTGGGCCGACGAGCTTGAGATCATCTAATATAAGGCTCCTCCCTGGGAATCACTCATGGTGCCCATTCCTCCCATCCTGGAGCGGCTTATGTTCCACATGTGGGAGACATCTGCGTCGGTGCCAGTGGTCAGCAAGCGGCTTGACTCGATGTATCGAGTCCGCCGGAGACCTGGGTTTCAGAAGCCACAGCTGCCGCACAACTCTAGGGTTGTGGAGTCGGCTATGCGTCGACTGAAGAGTCAGATGACGCACTCCTCGGTGTTACGTTCCCCCCACCACCACACCCGGCAGGGAGGCCCACATGTTGGATGCCCTCGGCAGAAAGTGCTACCAGGGCTCGATGCTGAATTGCCAGATACAGGCCTATCAGCTGTATATGGGCATGTACCTGAGGGACCTGGCGAAGGAACTCGTTCTAGTAGTTTGGATATGAAGGGAAGGAGGGGGAGATGGGTCGATAGTTAGGGCATGTGAGATCAAGTGAGGGTTTCTTGAGGAGGGGTGTGGCAACAGCATGTTTGAAGTCAATGGGAACAGTTGCAGTGGAGAGTGAAAGGTTGAGGATATGAGTGATGGAGGGGACAATGGTGAGGGAGATGGAACGTAGGAGATGGGTGGAGATAGGGTCTGATGAACAGGTGGTGGGTTTGGAGGAGGAAAGGAGTGCGGTTTCTTCAGAGATCGGAGGGAAGGAGGAGAGGGTGGCAGGGGGAGTATGGACGGGGAAGAGAATTGGGGAGGAGGGGAGGTAGATGAGGGGGTAGGGAACTGGAGGGTAATCTTGTGGATTTTGTCTTGGAAGTAGTCGGCTAGGGTTTGGGCAGAAAAGGAAGGCTGGATCGAGGGCGGAGGGACATTGAGGAGAGAATTGAGGGTATTAAAGAGACGGCGAGGATCAGAGGCAAGGGAGTTGGTCAGATGGATGTAGTATTCTTGTTTGGCAAGTGCTAAGGCTGACTGGAAGGAGCCAAGCATGAATTTGAAGTGTAGAAGGTCTTCCGGGGAGCGGGATTTCGACCAAGCTCGTTCGGCAGAACGGGCGCAGATGCGTAGGTAACGGATTGTGGGTGAAAGCCAGGGTTGGGGAGTAGATCTTTGACAGGACATGGGGTGGGAGGGGCAAGAGTGTCAAGGGCTGAGGATAGTGTAGCATTGTATGAAGATAATGCCTCATCGACTGACTTGGAGGATAAAATGGAGGAGAGAGATGGAGAAATAGTGGAGGAGAGAGTCAGGATCAATATTATGAAGATTTCTAAATAGGTCGGAGGAGACAGGACGAGGTTGGGACGGCGGAAGCTGAAGCGTAAATGTTAAGAGGTGATGGTCAGATGAGGGAAGGATTGATTTGCGGAGGTTTGAAGGAGAGGAATTGGAGAAGAGTATTAGGTCAAGGCAGTGGCCGTGTAGATGTGTGGGGGCAGTGGAGCAAAGTTGGAGGTCGAACGAGGAGGTAAGAGCGAGGAACTTTGAGGCATGGGGGTCAGAGGGGTTGTCGATGTGAATGTTGAAATCGCCAAGAATAAGAGTGGGGGAGGAGAGATCCATAAAGGCAGAAAGCCAGGAGTCGATGTCGGTGAGGAAGGTTGATTTGTCGGGTGGGAGATAAATAACAGCCACTCGGAGAGGAAGTGGTATAAGGAGGCAAATGGAGTGGACTTCGAAGGAGAGGGGGGTGTGTGATTGGGGTGGCAGGAGGGGTTGGAATTGGCAGGAGGGAGAGAGTAGGAGGCCAACGCCACCACCGCGACCAGTTGATCGAGGTGTATGGGAGAACTGGTAGCCTTCATAGCAGAGAGAGGCAATGGATGCGGTGTCGTCTGGGGGGAACCAGGTTTCGGTCAAGGCAAGAAGGTGTAGGGCATTAGAGATAAAGATCATGAATAAAGGGTTTTTTTAAATGACTGAGCATGCGTTCCATAGGGTGCATGAAATCGGGAGAGTGGAGGGGGGGAGGAGAGGGATATGGATAAGGTTGGATAAGTTACGTGTGGATTTCTTATCAGAGTACCGTGGGGGTCTATTTTTAGAGTAATACCGAGATTTAGAGGGAGCAGGGTGTGGGTGGGTATGTCTGGGTGTGTGTGCTCTTTAAGAGGGACGTGAGGGAGGGGAAATGAGGGGTAAATTGATGGTATCGGGTAGGTTATGTGAGGGATTATTTTTGGGGGTAGGGTTGGAGTTGAAATCTATGGATGAGTGACTGTGGGATGAATGAGGGAGGACGGAAGGAGGGAGGCGTGGGATGTGGATGAGATTAGATAGGGTAAGTGAGGAACTTTTTTTTAGTGTGAGAAAGAAATGGGGCGGGGGTCCAGGGTTGGGGTTGATATTACCTGATGAGAGAAGGAGAATGAGTATTAGAGAGCAAGGTAAAGTGGAGATAGTATGGTGGAAGCGAGGGTGGGGTTGCCTTAAGGAGAGGCTGGTTGAATGCGGGGATGGTGTGAAGAAGCTCAAGAGCAAATGCTAGGCTAGGGGGCAGAATGGAGGGAGAAGTGAGGAAGGTAGGGGGAAGAGGAGGGAGAGTGTTGGTAGGAGGGGAGGCAGTTGGGGAGGATGAGGAAAAGGACAATGAGATGTGGGGCCATGGCTGAGCAAGCTATGGGTAGCAAGTTCTAGGCACACAATGGGTAGCAAGTTCTATGCAGGCAATGGGTAGCAAGTAATAGGCAAACAAGCAGGCAGTGGGTAGCAGTTCTATGCAAACAATGCATAGCAAGCAGTGGATAAGCAATGGATAACAGTTCTATGCAACAATGGGTAGCAACACTATGCAACAATGGGTAGCAGTACATTGCAAGCAGTGGATAAGCAATGGATAACAGTTCTATGCAACAATGGGTAGCAGTGCTGTGCAACAATGGGTAGCAACATTATGCAACAATGGGTAGCAGTACGTTGCAAGCAATGGGAGCAATACTAAGCAAGCAGTGGGTAGTAGTAGTATGCAGGCAGTGGGTAGTAGTTCAATGACAACAATGGGTAGCAGTACAGTGCAGGCAGTGGGTAGCAAGTTCTAGGCAGGTAATGGGAGGAAGATCAATGCCAGCAGTGAGAAGCAAGACAAAGGAGAGTTACTTGAAAGTAGTACCGGGGTGGAGCTCGTGAAATGATTTGGTCAGGAGGCGATGTGTGGAGGAGCGATCGAGCCTGCTTGACCCCAGCAGCTACAGAGCACCGGAGCTCATGCCAGAGTGCCCCAGCCTAAGAGCCACGCCAAAGGGCCCTCTGGCAAGGCCCTCAGGCGCAGGCCCGCCAGATGCGGGCACGCCTTGGAGCGCTGAGCAATTTAAACTTTGTGCCGGTGGAGTTCTTCGGCCTGATTGGCCTTGTGGTGGGGAGCAGGGAGGAGCTTATCTGCCTGCTCCCTTCCCCGATGCCGATTGGGCTGGTGGCTGCTGCTCCCACGCCTTGGAGCGCTGGACAATGCTGATCGCAGCTCCTGTAGATGTCCCGATGGTGTCCGGCGTGCAGAGGCTTGGATCTGGGCAGCTTGCTTCTTTTATGCTGGTGAGAGAGCCCCGATTGGGCCTTGGCTGAGCAGCGGGAGGGGCAGGCAGCTACCTCTTCTCACCCGATGCTGATTGCAACTCCTGTAGATGTCCCGATGGGTGTCCGGCATGCAGCCCCCGAGGTGCAGCAAGCCACGACACGCACCACCCAGGTCCTGCAACACTTGGGCTTCGTTATAAACTACCCCAAGTCGAACCTTTGCCCAACGCAAGGGCTGGAATTCATTGGGGCAAGAATTGACACCCTTCGGTTGAAGGCCTTCCTGCCTGCAAACAGGGCAGCCATACTCATGGTGCTAGCCAGGGATATGCAGCACCATTCCTCGGTGCCAGCCAGGCATCTTCTGTGCCTTTTGAGCACATGGCCTCCATGGTGCATGTCACTTCAGATGCCCGCCACACATGCAAACAGCACAGTGGTGCCTCAGGGACCAATGGTCCCAGGCCACGGGCCACCTCCAGGACAGAGTCCGAGTGACCCGCCAGCAGGTAAAGTCCCTGATCTGGTGGCTGTCACCCCAGCACTTGGAGGCGGACAGGCCTTTCCAGACCCCCAACCACTCGAGGGTCCTCATCACAGATGCCTCCCTGCTGGGCTGGGGAGCCCATTGCGAGGACTACCGCACTCAGGGCACTTGGTCCCCGGACGAGAGTGCTCAGCAGATCAACTTCCTGGAGCTTAGCCATTCATCTCGCACTGAAGGCCTTTCATCATCGCCTAGGCCACGGGTCAGTCCTAGTTCAGACGTACAACCAGGTGGCCATGTTCTATGTGAACAAGCAGGGAGGCATGGGGTCCCGTGCCCTCTGCCAGGAAGCCCTAAATCTGTGCTCTTATGCAGTCCAACAGGGCATCCTCCTCAGAGCGGTATACCTGCTGGGACAAGACAACTTGCTGGCCGACAATCACAGGATTCTCCAGCCGCACGAGTGGCAGCTGGATCCAGGGGTAGCCAGCAGGCTTTTCCAGACCTGGGGGAAACCGGTGATAGACCTATTTGCAAGCCCAGACAATCACCAGTTACCCTGCTTCTGCTCCCGGCAGCCTCACCCTGCCAGGGTGGCCGCCGATGCCTTCTTGGTCTCATGGTCAGAGGGACTTCTGTATGCCTTCCCTCCAATGCCACTGATCGCCAGGACCCTGTTCAAGACTCTCCACAACAGGGCCTCAGTCATCTTCGTAGCTCCAAGGTGGCCCACGCAGCCGTGGTTTCCACTGCTCCTGCAACTTGCGGTGAAGGACCCCATACCCCTGGGGTCTGCCCCCCGACTCCTTTCCCAGGAGGGGGGCTCTCTCCTACATCCCAACCTCGGCTCCCTCTCACTGACAGCGTGGCTGCTGAGTGGGTGACTTTAGCTCCGCTCCACCTCCCTAGAGAGGTGAAGGATGTTCTGCTAGCCTCACACAAGGCATCTACCAGATGGGCCTATGTCTTTAAATGGTGTAGATTCGCACTTTGATGCACTGAGCGGGGGGTCGACCCCTTCTCTTGCCCAGTGGCTCCCCCTCTCTCATGCGATGCTCAAGTCTAACTCTGTTAGGGTACACCTCAGTGCCCTAGTGGCGAACTACCATCAGGTGGATGGGAAGCCCATCTCAGCCCATGCAGTGGTGTCCCGCTTCCTACGGGGCCTACTCCTGTCTAAGCCTCTGGTTCGCCCCCGGCGACTGAATGGGATCTCAATGTGGTGTTGGAGCAGCTCACCCTACCACCATAAGAGCCCCTGGCTATTTGCCACCTTCGCTATCTCTCCTGGAAGGTGGTTTTCCTGGTTGTGCTCACTTCTGCCCGTAGGGTAAGTGAGCTCCCCAGGCCCTCGTGGCTGAGGCACCTTACACTAGGTTTTACAAGAATAGGGTGATGCTTTTCACGCATCCCAAATTCCTTCAGAAAGTGGTGTCATCTTTCCATCTCAACCAGGAGGTGGTCCTCCCTACCTTCTTTCCCAGACCACACGCCAGTCAGGCAGAGACAGTCCTCCATACCTTGGACTATATAAGAGGGCCTTGTCCTTCTATATCCAACATACTCAAGGCCACCGAAAAGTCTCTTAGCGTTTCATTTCCTACAACCCCAGTAAGCTGGGGGAGGCGGTGTCCAAGCGTACGCTGTCCACATGGGTGGTGGACTGTATTGCCCAAGCCTATGAGGAGGCGAAGCTTCCATTGGAAGGCCAAGTCACGGCGCACTGGGTCAGGGCTATGGCGACCTCAGTAGCCAACCTGCGTTCGATCCCGCTAGCAGACATCTGCCGGGCCGCCACCTGGTCTTCAGTCAATACCTTCATCTCATTACTGCCTGGACAGAGAGTTCCAACGGGACAGTGCCTTCGGCCAGGCAGTGCTCCGTAACCTTTTCGGGGTCTAGGCAACTCCTACCCTCTGACCCTTCTGTGTTCAAGCAACCGGAGTGCTAGTTCCATCGGACACAGGGGTCCTGTTTGGTCCGTTTAAATGGACTTCATTTCTGCTGCTTGTGTCTCTCCACGAGAGAGCCCTTTTTTTGGCTATAGGTTTGGTAGCCTGTAGCTGGGGAGTCCCATATGCGAGGACTGACCTCTTGCTTGTTCCCAGAGAAAGCGTAGTTACTCACATGTAACAGATGTTCTCCGGGAACAGCAGGACTCGGTCCTCACAACCCTCCCTCCTCTCCTTGGAGTTGCAGTTATACCATCTTTATTTGTTTTTGCTGTCTTTTAGCTATGTCATTTGACTGAGCAAGATGGCACCCTTGGGCGGGAAGAGGACCCATGCATGCGTGGTAGCAATCCCAAAGGCTTTCTTTGAAAGCTGGGGATTTGCTCTGCGTGGACTCCGTCCTCGCCAAAGTCACCCATATGTGAGGACTGATTCTTGCTGTCCCTGGAGATCGCCTGTTACAGGTGAGTAACTATGCTTTACCAGTGGTTAAATACCATTGGTACATTGTTTTATAATTATTTTCTATTAAGATAGCTGCCAGTAGGCCCTTATAGCGGCAATTATTATCTGTTCCCATGTAGAATCTTCCTATACTACCCCAATATCCACCTCCCAGCGGCGTTGGAACATTGTCTTGGTACTTCCCCTTGTCATCATATTGTAAAGTTTCATCAACACTCCTTTCTTCTGCCCTATCATAAACAACATTTCTATAGGTGTGGTGGGATCTCCTCGCAGTTCTGGTAAGACTCTATGCTGTACATAATGGCTTATCTGGTTCTAACAGTATATGTCTTTAGCCTCTAGTTGATATTAATTAATCAATGTCTCAAAAGTCTTCATCTCCTTCCCTTCTAATAATTGTCCTATCCTTATCAAACCATTCCTCTCCCATCTCTCAAAACCATTTTTCCATAGGGCCGGTGGTAAATCTGGGTTCCCTCTAATAGGGATCAACCGAGAGATCCCACTCTTTCCTAACCATATGTTCCTCCATTTATATCAGGTCTGCAGAGTCAAATCAACATATGGATTGTTTCTCTTGTAACGAGTTATGGTTTATGATTTAGGCACTTGATATACCACCTTTTACTATGCTCATCAGAGCGGTTTACATATCAAAATCATTTGCCATTTGATTTACCTTTGGTGCCCAAATTCCCCTTCTCGCCCCTATCTTGTCCTGTTCCCCATTGCCGATAGTCTCCTCCCTACGTTATTTAGGAGTTAGCCTGGACTCTGCCTTATCCTTCAAAGACCACATCTCCTCAGTCGTGCAGCGGTCCTTTCACACCTTGCGTCAACTCCGTGCCATCCGTCCTTTTATATCAGTCTCCTCCCTGACCACACTATTACTCTCCCTGGTGGTATCCCGCCTGGACTACTGCAATGTTGTCCTGGCCGCTCTCCCTCAAACCCAACTGCGAAGACTACAACTAGTCCACCATACAGCTGCACGTATTCTTACCCATGCTTCTCGCTTCGACCACATCACCCCCATCCTGATTCACCTACACTGGCTTCCCCTTGCTTACCGTATACAGTTCAAAATCTTCATATATGTGCACAAAACCATCTATACTGGTACTCCCCTCTACCTCGCCAATCTAATACATCTTCATTCATCTCGCCGCTCTCTCAGATCGGTTCACCTGAACCGCATGTCTCTTCCCTCCCCATCACAGGCTCATCTTGAAACCACTCGCTCCTCAGCATTTTTCTTTTTGGGCCCCCAACTCTGGAACTCGCTTCCCGTCGCTCTCTGTTTAGAACCCTCTTATAAAACCTTTAAGGCTAGGCTGAAGACCCACCTTTTCTGCACCGCTTTTAACCTTTCTCTTCCCTCTGCTCCCCTTTCTCCCCCACCCCGCTGAACTTGGATGTATTTATTTCTGTTTTGTCTACCCCATTGCATTACCTATTGCTCTACTCTCTCTCTCCACCCTATCCTGTCTCTTAATCTTTTCTTTTTTTTTTTGGCGTTCCTTTTCCTTTTCAGCAGCCTTTCTATTTTGTTGTTGTACACTGCTCTGGTGCCACCGGTAAAGAGCGGTATATTAAATGTGATAATAAAGATAGATATATATACATATTGTCGCGTCCTCCCACCCTGGCCGGTGGCCGATGAGCAAGAGGGCTCGCCTTAATTGCCCTTCTGAATACTGTCCCCAATATGGCTGCCAGCATGGACTGCTGGGATATGTAGTTTCAGCTATTCTTTTGAGCAAGCAGTGTGACCACACGGTTTGTTTGGCAAAAACAGAGAAATTTTTCAGGGTTTCCCCCTCGCATCAAATTCGTTGCACTAAACACAGGAAAGGATAATTTCTCCCAAAGGCAAAGGATAAATAAACTCCCAACAGGCTTAACTCAAACAGACAGAAATTACTTCTTCACAGTGTCAACTCTTAGCTTCCTTCTGGTAACTACCTTCTAAAGCTAAGGCTGTTGACCATATCAAAGTAACTTAAACTTTCAACAAGTTTCTTTTCTTTCACAGCTTCCATAGAAAAGAGATTATAACTGTTTTTAAACTTCCAGCAAGTTTCTTTTCCTTTACAGCATATAGAAACAAGCCACAATTGCTCTCAAACTTCTAGCAAGTTTCTTTCCCTTCTCAGTTCATAGAAACTAGCTTATAATTGCTTTAGACAAACCCTTCCTTCACATGGGCTTGAGCTTAGCACATGTTCAGTTCGTTTGCCTTGCAATAAGAACATTGCATTTCTTCAGTGCTTTCACACAATTCTATTTCCATTTCATGAGTAGACTCACTAGAGTTATCTTCCTGTGGACGGGTATCATAGGATTTATGATTTACATCCCGTAGCAGCTCATCCAGCTTTAGCAGCTCTGTAGCAACAAGCTTTAAAGATGGAGTTTCTCTCTCCCTTATCAGCCTTTCAATATCTCTCACTGCTGAGTCACGGCAGTCACTGGCACACTTCTTATTTCTGTCTGAAGTTTGCTTTACAGCCCTCTGGCTAACACAGCGTTTGGCACTTTTTCTTAGCTCTCTAACCACTTCTTCAGAAAGCGCTTTTCTAGGAACTTTAGGCAACTTATTCTCTCTACCTACAGGGCTCAACTGGCTCCTTGAGCTGTTTCCCCACCTGGGAATTGACTCCTCCAGCTTCCTTTCTCTGAGGTACCTTGAGACACGTTTCTGCCTTGATTCCAGGGCTCTCTGCTGCTCAGCTCCCAGCTGTTTCAGACTCTCTTGCTGCGTGCTTTCCTGCAAGTTCTGCCGTGTCTGCTGCTGCCTGCTTTGCTTCTCGCCTTCCTCTTCTCCTTTCTCAAACACTGAAGCAGTTTTAAACTGGTGCTTCTTAGGCACCACGCCTTTCTCCCTGCACACGTGAGAGCTGTTAGGGCTCAACCTAGCTCTAACGTCATTAAGTGGGCAGGGCTTAGTACTAGCTGTAGTCTGCCTCGGAGGCTTGTGGTTACTATGGGAACTCTGTTGATCTCTGCTTTTAAAGGCACAGGTCTCACTTTCTTCCCATTCCATCCCTTCTATACAGCTCTCCTTACCACAATATACATACACACACACGAACGGGTACTTTTTATTCCCTTGTCCCCGAAGGGCTCACAATCTAAGTGTACCTGATCTGTAGAATCTTCCAAAAAATTGGGACAGATTAAACTATCTGGAGAGCAGAGGGTATCAAACCTCCCCTCCTCCTCTGCAGAAATCTGAACCTTAGAAGGTACATAATATATATGAGCTATATCTACAGGATCAGATAACTTTAAGACCTCAGAAAAATACTTTCCAAGTAAAATCTCTGGTGAAAGCAACTGCATCACCGGAAAATTCAAACAATTCAGAACCCATAGAATCTCTCCCAGAGAAGAGCCTCTCAGGCCAGCAACTTTCATTTGCTTTGTCTCCTGTGCCCACCAATCCATAGTTGCCCGTAGCTGGGCTGCCTCCAAGTATCTAGTCAGGTCTGGGATTGCCATGCCTCCCTGCTCCCTACTTCTTGTAAGAATTCTCCAGGACACCCTTTGTGGTAACCTCCCTCTATAAAACGCATTATAATCCTTTGTAGCTGCACTATATAGTTATTTGGCACTTTTATAGGGAGCGTAGTAAAAAGGTACAGCAGTTTTGGAAATGTTACCATTTTAATCGCAGCTATCCTTCCCATCCAAGACCATTCTTTACTCCCCCATTCTTCTAATTCCTGCTTTATTGATTTTTCCAGCAGGAGAAAATTCCCTACAAACAGATCAGCCAAATTCAGTGTTAAATGTACCCCCAAATATTTAATACTCTGGCCCACCGGAAGGGAAACTTATTTTTGAGCTGTACTTGCAGATTTGTCGGGACTGAGATGTTCAATATTTCTGATTTCGCAGCATTCATTTTAAAGCCTGAAATCTCTCCATATTCCATCATTTCACCCACTAGGGCTCCTAATGACTCCAGCTGAGCTGTGAGCATAAACAGCAAATCATCCACAAATAAGGAGACTTTACTGTCTAGGTGATTCCATGCTATCCCTCGTATCTCTTGACACACTAGTACCCGTTGGGCCAATGGCTCCATGGAAAGAATGAAGAGTAGTAGAGAGAGGGCACACCCCTGGCGTGTATCCCTGGATAATTTAAAAGCTTCAGTGTATTCCCCATTAATTCATAGTTTAGCCAGGGGTTGGTTGTATAATGCCTTAATCCAATTCAGGTCATTTCCCCCTATCCCCACCCTCTCCATCACCTGAAATAAAAAGGGCCAGGATACATGATCAAAAGCTTTTTCAGCATCTATCGCTAGAAGCAGAGCCTGCTCCCCTATCCACATCACATTTAATACTTTCCTTATTATCGGACGTTTAACGCCCCGGTACAAAACCGAACTGATTTTCATGGATTAATTTGGGTATATATGGTAATAACCTATTGGCCAAGATCTTAGTAAATATTTTGAAATCGGTACCCAATAGCAATATGTGCTTATATGACCCACACAGATGCCTTCTTTTGGTAGGATGGGTGACTCCCACTGTCCACATGGACTCAGGGAGCTTTGTTCCCTCTTTAAATGAATTATAGAGGCGTGCTAATGGCTCAGCTAGTATGGAGCTGAACATCTTATAGAATTTATTTGTGAACCCATCCATACCAGGGGCTTTAGGCGGAGGCAGGGATTGTATAACTTCAACTATTTCCTGTACCGATATAGGTTTGGATATTTCCTCTGTTTCATTCTTAGACAAGCTAGGCAGCTGCATCTGTTGTAAATACTTTTTAATCCTCTCCACTGGGGCGGTTTGTTCTGGAGTGTATAGGTCTGTATAAAATTCAACAAACCTTGCCTGGATTTCCTCTAATTTCCGTACTTCCCACTCCTGCACATCTCGTATTTTAGTTATAAAATTCCTCGTCTGGTGGTGTTTTTTTGTGGGCCAACAATCGACTCAGCCTGTTACCCATTTCAAAATACTGCTGTTTTAATTTATCTTGGGCGAATTTAATTTCCGTCGGTTCTAAGTCTCCTAGCTTGTGTCTCCTAGCTGTCAGCTCTTTTACTGCTCTCTCATCCAATCTCCCTTGTTTATATAGGTTCTCCCATTCTCTTATCTTGTTACACAACGCTTCTTTTTTTCCCCTCCTTTGCTTTCTTGATATAGATTCCTATAGCTATTAAATTTCCACATACTACTGCTTTAAGGCATTCCCTTAGTGTTTCTATTTTACAGCCATCCACATCATTTATCTGTAGGTATGTTCTCCAGGACCAAGCAGGAAGTCGGTCCTCAGATATGGGTGACGTCGGCGCCGACGGAGCCCCCGTGCGGAGCATTTCCCCAGCTTTCCTAGAAAGCCTTTGGGAATGCAGCGCGCATGCGCGGTCCCCTTCCCGCCCAAGGGTGCCATCTTGCTCAGTCTTCTTTTTTCTGCCGAGCCCAAAGGATGTATATTCGTTTCACCCGAGGAAGAAGTTGATTTTCTCTGCGTTAACCTGTTTTTCTTTGGTTCGACGCGGTTTCCCTTTCCCGCCTGGGCCCGATACGTTGGTATCGAGCCAGGATCTCTTTTTCGGTTTTTGTCCTTAGTGACTAGCGTTCGCGCCATTTTTTCTTTTTTCACTGGCAGCCCTGTCTTTTCTCCTTGCAGGGGCCCTTTTTCCCCCGATGGCTGCCAGCGGTTTTAAAAAGTATGATCGATGTAAGAAACTTATGTCTCTCACCGACACACATGACTGCTGCCTCTGGTGCCTCGGACCCGATCATGACCCGATGATCTGTGGTCTGTGTGGGAAGATGTCCTCTAAGGCGTTAAGGAGTCGGCAGCACCAAAAGGAAAGAATCTACTCTGACTCCGCGTCTGGTAGGGCCCGGACCTCATCAGAGGCCTCGACATCTCGGGACTCCAGCCCCGAGCAGCGTCGAGGCTCCCCTGAATGGGGGTCTCCCTTGCGGGAGCATCATAAGAAGAAAAAAACCGCGAGGGCGGCGTCGGTGGACGCACTTGGCTCCTCGAGGGCCAAGTCGCATAGTCGGAGAGGCCTGCAAAACAACCTCGTGTGGAGATGGAGTCTCCGGGTCACGTGAGTACTGTAGTCCTCGTGGACTCCCCTCCAGGGGAGCCGACGTCGGGCCCGGCGCCACTGGGGCCCGAGTCAGAGGCTGCTGAGTCTCCTGAGCTCGGACTCAGGTTGACAGCCTTGGAGAGCAGCTTGGCTGCCTTCATGGAACAGCAGCGGGCACTGATCGCCGGTCTCACCGGTGCATCTGCCCCGACCACCGGGACATCAACGTCCAAGTCGACCCCGGAGGCCGAGCCGATCCTCGAGTCCATGTGAGCTCGAGTCAATCCTCGGCCAAGGTCCCCCTCGGCCTCCCATTCGGGACCAAGGTTGTCGACGCCGGAACCCTCAGCATCGGGGCGGATGGCATCGATGCCTGCCCGACCGGAGCCACTCGATTCCTCCTCCGAGGAGTCCGGCTGGGAGACGGAGGATGAGGAGTCGCCCGACTCCTTTCAGACTCGGTACATTCCTTCGGACTCGCCTGAGTCCGAGCCTTGGAGAAGGTCCCCCCCCCCCCCCTGGAGGATACCCGGTTCTCGGACTTCGTGCGGGACATGGCCAAGGCTTTGGCATTCCCCACGGATCCCGAGGAGGAGCCTCGAGCCGAGGAGCTCGAGGCCCTACAGTATGACTCTCCTCCGAAGGAGGCCTTTACTGTTCCGGTTCCTCTGATGCTGGAGCGGTTGCTCTTCCACATGTGGGAGGCGCCGGCATCGACGCCGGTTTTAAGCAAGCGGGTCGATTCCATCTATCGAGTCCGCAAGAGCCCCGGGTTCCAAAAGGCACAATTACCGCACCACTCCATGGTTGTGGAATCGGCCATGCATTGTCTGAAGAGTCAGAAGATGCACTCCTTGGTGCCTCCCGGCTGGGAGGCCCGGAACCTGGATGCCCTCGGTAAGAAGTGCTTTCAGGGCTCTATGCTTGCTTGCCGTGTCCAGACCTACCAGCTGTACATGGGCATGTACCTTCGAGACCTGGCAAAGGAGATTGCAGGGTTCTCTGCTGGTCTCTCCGAGGAACCTTTGCAGAGGTTCAATGCTCTGTTCTCGGGTATCCGTGAGTGCTCAAAGTTTATATCTCGAGCAGCCTATGATGGCTTCGAGGCTTCAGCCCGAGTAGCCGCGGCCAGCATCGGTGCACGCCGTCAGGCTTGGCTACAGTCATCGGACCTCAAGCCATGGGTGCAGGACAAGTTGGTCGATGTCCCCTGCCGAGGTGAAATCCTCTTTGGCAAGCCCATGGCTGACAAGGCTGCCGAACTCGAGACCGAGACTCTTACCCGGACAAGGCTGTCCAGAAAAACCTCTGCCCCTTCTCAAAAGAAGAAGGGCTCGGGAAAAAAGACCTTTTACCTGAGGAAGTCATCTGCCTATAAACAGTACCCTCATTATCAGGCCTCTGTAGCTCCCCAACAGGGTCAGCAGGCCAAGGGGCAGGGTCAAGGGCCCCGTAGGCAGAAGGCCCCCAAGCCTCCTACTCCGGCTCCTGCTCAGCAGGGAGGGGGGTTTTGACTGCAATGGCATAGCCTCTCCTCCTCAGCTGGCCCCCATCAGCACTGGAGGCAGGCTGGCCCTGTTCGCCCACAGGTGGTCAGCCGTCACAAGGGATACCTGGGTTCTAAGTATAGTCCAGAAGGGCTATCTCCTCCGCTTCCACCAGGTACCCCCCTCCTATTTCCAGGGGAGCCTCCCAGACTCCCTCTGCACAAGGACTTACTCCTGCAGGAGTTGGCAGGTCTTCTGAAGGAACAGGCAGTGGAACCGGTGCCCCACCACCTGAGAGGTCTCTGCTTCTATTCCAGGTACTTTCTGGTACCAAAGAGAACAGGAGGCCTCAGACCCATCCTAGACTTGTGAAACCTGAACAAGTTCCTGGAGAGGGAAAAGTTCAAGATGCTTACCCTTGGAATCCTGCTGCCCTACCTCCAGCAGGGAAATTGGCTATGCTCCTTAGATCTAAAGGATGCTTATACTCACATCCTTATTCATCCAGACCACAGACAATATCTCAGATTTGTAGTGGGAGGAAACCATTATCAGTACAGAGTACTGCCTTTGGCCTTACATCCACCCCCAGGGTATTCACCAAGTGCCTGGCAGTGGTAGCGGCCTACCTCAGGGTTCAAGGCCTATTTGTCTTTCCATATCTGGATGATTGGCTCATCAGGGGTCAATCCCCGCAAGAGGCCAATCAGGCCACCCTTCGCACTGTCGCTCTGCTTCAGCACCTGGGGTTTGTCATAAACTACGCAAAGTACAGTTTGCAACCCTCCCAGAACATGGAGTTCATAGGAGCTCGACTGGACACCTTTCAGGCAAAGGCCTTTCTACCAGTGGACAGGGCCCACAGATTGATGGCTCTAGCCAGGCTATTCCACAGCAATTCTCTGGTCTCCGCCAGACAATTCCTAAGGCTCTTAGGCTACATGGCATCCACGGTCCATGTAACTCCAAATGCCCGTCTACACATGAGGCCAGCTCAATGGGGCCTCAGGACTCAGTGGCACCAGGCCACAGGAAACATCGCGGACAAAGTGAGGGTTTCGAGCCTACTACAGTCTTCTCTGCAATGGTGGCTTCATCTTCCGAATCTGGTGGTTGAACCCTTTAGTGGTTCAACAGATCTTCCTGAGATGGGGTCTTCCAACCATAGATCTCTTTGCCAGTCCTCTGAACCGTCAACTACCCAGGTTCTGTTCCAGACAACCACATCCTCTCAGAGTAGCAGCGGATGCGTGTCTCATTCCATGGTCCACAGGCCTCCTATATGCGTTTCCTCCCACACCTCTAGTGTCCAAGACACTATTCAAAGTGACCCAGGACAAGGCCTCAGTGATTCTGGTGGCCCCCAGGTGGCCAAGGCAACCCTGGTTCCCACTACTGTTGCAACTGGCGGTGGACACTCCTCTCCCTCTGGGGATGCAACCCGATCTCCTGTCTCAGGAGCAGGGATCCCTCTTGCACCCCAATCTCCAGTCCCTCAATTTGATGGCCTGGCTGCTGAAAGGGTAGTCCTAGCGCCTTTACTACTGCCTAGGGAAGTGGAGGACGTAGTCTTGGCCTCTAGGAGGCAGTCCACCAGAAAGTCTTATGCCCTTAAGTGGCGTATATTCTCTACCTGGTGTACTCAACACAACGAGAATCCCTTCTCATGCCTGGTACCAGTGGTGCTGCAGTATTTGCTTCACCTGTCCAACCTAGGCCTTAAGTCCAATTCTGTTAGAGTTTATCTTAGTGCTCTTTCAGCACACCACTCACAGGTGGAGGGTCAGTCTCTCTCCAGTCATCCTTTGGTGGCTCGCTTCCTCAGAGGTCTGCTTTTGCTTAAGCCTCCAGTGCGTCCACCTGCCACTGAATGGATTTAAATGTGGTCTTGCAACGGCTTATTTGCCCACCATTTGAACCTATGGCTACTTGCCCTCTGCATTTTCTGTCCTGGAAAACGCTATTTCTGGTAGCCCTTACCTCAGCAAGGTGAGTGAGTGAGCTTCAGGCCCTAGTATCAGAAGCACCTTATACTAGGTTCTATAGGAACAGGGTAGTCTTACGGACTCACCCTAAGTTCCTTCCAAAGGTTGTCTCCTCCTCCCACCTCAATCAGGAGGTGGTTCTTCCAACTTTCTTTCCCAGGCCTCATGCTAGCCGGGCTGAGATGGTCTTGCATACCCTGGACTGTAGGAGGGCATTGTCCTTCTACCTTGACCGTACACGGGAGCACCGGAGGGCGGTTCAGCTCTTCGTCTCTTATGACCCCAATAAGCTGGGGTTGGCCGTCTCCAAGCGTACTTTGTCCATATGGGTAGCTGACTGCATAGCCTGGGCTTACAGGGCAGCCGGCCTCTCGTTGCAGGGTCGAGTTACGGCTCACTGTGTCAGGGTGAAGGCTGCGTCAGTGGCTGATCTCCGCTCTGTTCTATTGGCAGACATCTGCCGGGCCACTACTTGGTCTTCAAGCCAGACTTTTGTGGCCCACTATTGCCTTGAGAGGGAGTCCTGCAGGGACAGTGCTTTTGGGCAAGCGGTACTCCATAATCTCTTTGGGGTCTAGGCAACTCCTACCCTCTGGCCCTGGTGTTGGGCTACCTTTCGGGGGTGTTATCTGAGAAGATTCTGTTCTTGCATGCTGAGGCTCTAGAGGGAGCTCAATTTTTCAGTTTGGGGTCTTTGGTAGCCCTGAGCTAGGGAGTCCCATATGTGAGGACTGACTTCCTGCTTGGTCCTGGAGAAAGAGTAGTTACTCACATGTAACAGGTGTTCTCCAGAAGCAGCAAGAATCAGTTCTCACAACCCTCCCTCCTCCCCTTGGAGTTGCAGTCATATGATTTATTTTTGCTATTTTTGCTGTCTTTTAGCTATGTCATCAGACTGAGCAAGATGGCACCCTTGGGCGGGAAGGGGACCGTGCATGCGCGCTGCATTCCCAAAGGCTTTCTAGGAAAGCTGGGGAAATGATCCGCACGGGGGCTCCGTCGGCGCCGACGTCACCCATATGTGAGGACTGATTCCTGCTGCTCCTGGAGAACATCTGTTACAGGTGAGTAACTACTCTTTATCATGCTTTGCAATTGATGATCAATCTCAGCATTATCCAGTAGGGACTCGTTAAGAATCCATCCTTTCCTCTTTCCCTTTCCTTTCCCTGTCCAGAAGTCTATCCACACTGGAGCATGATAGGACCACGTCCTTTCACTAATTTCACTGGATTCTACTTTCTGTATCAGGGTCCTGTCAACCCAAATCATATCCAGTCTAGAGAAGGATCTATGTACAGGGGAGTAGAAAGTGTCATTTTTGGTACACCCCTTTAATTCTTGTCACGTGTTCACCACCCACAAATTTTTCCCCATAATTTTCAATTTCTTCCTGCTACTTACACTACCTAGCATGTATCCCCTAGAGGTAGCTAAGAATGGACTGACTGCCAAATTGAAGTCACCTCCTACAATCAATTGACCCTCCACAAATTGAGAGACTAGGGGAGTTAATGCTTCATAGAAGGCTCCTTGTGCCGTATATATTTACCAAAGTATAAATTTGCTTCTGATACATTAGTTTTAAAAGAAGGTACCGGCCCCCTCTAGCATTCTGTACAGCTATTACCTTGTGAGAGAGTTGTGTAGATACTAGGATTCCCCCCCCCCCCCCTTTCTTTTGCTCTATCCGATTAAACGCGAACCATTGGGCCTACACGTAACTTTGCTGCTAGGCAGAGATCTATTACCTTCCCTTTCCCTTTATCCCTCCCTCCCTGCCCCACTCCCTTCCCCTCTCCCTCTTCTCTTCCACCCTCTCCTCTCTGTAGAAGCATGAGTCATCAACCGACATCTATAAACTTACACTTAAAGCTCTAGCCCCCTTTTGCCTTCTTGCTTACTTCCACTTCATTTTTTTTCTATACATTGCACTCCTATATCCCTGTAGTAACCCTCATATACAAATAGGTTCCCTGCCATATCACCAGTCCAAACCTCTTTTTTTTATTTTTCCCAATGTCTCTTTCATCCTCTATCTTCTTGCTGTGGCATATTCATCTTCCTCTGGCAGCGTAGCCGTCAATCGCCCTGAGCTGCTCGCTGCCAGCCACCTTCACCTCGTCGTAGTCTCAGGGTTTTTGTAGTTGGGGCTTGGCTAGTATCTGTTACATCAGACCAGCCCGCCTTCCTCATTGCTCTGGTGGCATCCTCTGTGGATTTTACATATGTAGTCACTCCTGCGATACTAAACTGTAGGCCAAAGGGAAACAACCATTTATATTTCATCTGTCCATCTCTCAACCGCTTAGTGATCAGCGAGAACTCACATCTCTTCCTCATTGTTACAGAAGACAGATCTGCATAGATCTCTATGGAATGATTCTTCCATTGAAGCTTGTTTACTTCCCTAGCAGCTGCCATCACTACTTCCTTTGTAGAGTATTCATGGAAGCAGGCTACAATGTCTCTTATGCGTCCGTCCCACTTAGGGCCCAGCGTTCTATGTGCGTGATCTAATTTGAGGCAGTAACCGGTAGCTTCCAACTCTGCTTCTTGCAGTATTCCTGAATAGAGCTGTTCCACCAAGGCTTTACAATCCAGATATTGTTCTCTTTCAGGGACATCTCGTATCCGTATATTAGATCGCTGTGCTCTGTTTTCTAGATCCTCCAGTTTGGACTATTACCTCAGGCCGGAAGGTCGGGGGGTTCAAATCCCACTAGAGAACAGCAACCTTGGGCCGGAAAGACTGGGGTTTCTAGTCCCACAGGTGCTCCTTGTGGTCTTGGGCAAGCCACTTAACCCTCCATTGCTCATGTTCCCTGTAAGTATTAGTGTATGTGTCTCATATCCCCTCGTGTTAAATGTATCCCCCAATTGTGTTGTGACCACTTTGATTGAAGGACAAGGTGGTATACAAAACTGTCAAAATAAGTCCTCCTGTATACCTTCCATGTTGACCCCTTTTGCTTGGATGGCCTGTATCTCTCCCTCATGACTCTCGAGTTTCTTCTCCACCTCCTTGAACTGTTGCCCTATTTCCCGCACATCCGTCCAGAGCTCCTCCATCCACGTTTGCACCTCAGTTTTAGATGCTGCAAGGTCCTGTCTTATGGCTCCAAACCAGTCTTTTAATTCTCCTTTCAGGGCTCCAATTTCTCCCCCTTGTTAAAATTCTTAGGGGAAGCCGGATCCTCATGACTCCTGGCACTACGGGCGCCATTTTATTTTTTCTGGAGGCGCTGCTAGCCGTGGTTTTGTTTGCGAATGTTTTGAGATCCGTGGCTGCTTTCCATAGCGCCATTCACCATACCTTTAGTGGGTCTGTTACTGGCACCCTGCAGGGAAACTCTCACTCTGGAGTGCTTGCTTTTCGTGGTTTAGCATGAGTGCCGATGGAGCTCAACAATTAAGCTGCTACCATGATCGATGACGTCACTTCCTCCCCTTTGCTTCAAAATTACTTTAATGAGCACAGTTCACCACCGCTGTCTTGGCTTTCTTTCCTCTCAAGACCTTCTGGACCTACTGCAATCTGGCTTTTGCTCTCTACATTCCACAGAAATGGCTTGCCAAAGACTCCAGTGATTTGCTCCTTGTCCAATTCAACAGCATCTACTCGATTCTCATCCTTTTAGACCTTTCTTCTCTTTTTGACACTGTTGATCACCACCTTTTCCTCAATACTATGTCCTCGCTTGGATTTAGGGGCTTTATTCTGTCCTGGTTTTCTTCTTACCTATCCCATCACACTTTTAGTGTATATTCTGATGATTCCTCCTCTACCACCATCCCGCTTTCAGTTGTACCTCAGGGCTCTGTCTTGAGACCTCTCCTTTTCTCTCTACACTCAGTCCCTTGGTGCACTTATTTCTTCCCATGGTTTCAGTGCCATCTTTATGCTAATGACTCTCAGATCTACCTTTCTGTGCCTGAAATCTCTCCAGGAATCCAAGCCTGGATCTGTGTCTGCTTATCTAACATTGCTGCCTGGATGTTTCACCGACATCTGAAATTGAACATGACCAAAGCTGAGCTTCTATCTTTCCCTCTAACTCACCTCCCCTCTATAAGTGCACTTATTCTGCTGCCCCTCGCTACCTTTCCTCTGTCATCTCTCCCTACACCCATCCTTGGGAACTCGCTTCTATCTGTGCCCTTCTCTTCTTTTGCCAACTCCAGACTTCAGTCATTTCGCCTTGCTCTTTATGCCTGGAAGAAACTACCAGTCTGTACGTCAAGCTTCATCTCTGGCCCTTTTCAAATCCCAGGCTGAAAATTCATCTCTTCGAGACCGTTTTTGAATCATGATCTGTTTAGTCCCCTATTGTTTCCTTACCATTCCCCCAGATATATCCTTGTCCTCAGCTGTTGTATGTCTGTCTTGACTAGATTGTAAGCTCTGATGAGCAAGGACTGTCTTACATGTGTCTGTACAGCGCTGCGTACGCTTTGTAGTGCTATACAAATGATTATTATTAGTAGTAGTAAACTGGCTTGTTTCTGGCATTTGCCAGGTCACCGCTGCTCAAGCCATGTGGGACATCTCTGACACTCTACAGTCCTTCAGCTTCATCCTAAACACAGAGAAGTCTGAGCCCATCCCTCAGCAATGCCTGTTTTGTGAGCCAAGGCCTTCCTTCCCGATCAGAGGGCCCAAGCCTTAAGATTCCTCAGCAGCATCCTGGCCTCACGCCAGTCAGTGTCGGCCCGCTTGCTGCTACATTTACTGGCCACTGAGAAAAAACCTAAAACTCTATCCCACATCTAAACCCAATCAAACAGGGAAACAGAGACAAACAAATTTTTGTTGGAACGTTCACCATGAAGAATGACTTCCTCTCGAGGTGAAATGTTCCTATTTTATTTTTTTTAGTGGAAAACCACAATAAATCCGGTCCTGGGAGAAGCTCTCCCCCAGCACCAAAATGACTTCAATTAATAATAGGGAAGCTACTTAGCTAAAGCAGAGTGTGCGAGTCCAGTCCCCTTAGCTTCTCAGCTCATACCACACAGGTACAGCTCAGCCAGATTGAATGTCCAAACGGTATGGAGAACGTCGCAACTTTAACTCCGCTGTTTTTCCAAATCCAATTCGCAGCAACACCACCAAGATAAATACTTCGTGGTCAGGCAACCCAACGTTGTGTTTCTGGCCAAAGTCATTCCTGGCCCTTCTTCAAACCATGTCGCTCACTTCATCCACGGAAAGAACCCTATTTAAAGTTCTCAAGAACGATCACATTTCACCTTGAGAGGAAGTCATTCTTCATTGTGAACGTTCCAACAAAAATTTGTTTGTTTGTCTCTGTTTCCCTGTTTGATTGTGGCTACATTTACTGGGGCACAGGCTGCTTCTGTGCATGTAGTTCCTCTTGTCCGACTGCACATGCACCCTCTACAATGACACCTCAGATTCAACTAGTGCCAGTGCACCCAACCTCTTCAAGCCAGGATTTCCCTCAAAGGCCTACACTGAGCATTCCTCCTCAACTGCCTCTGGTGGTGAACAGTCCTGGCCAACCTCTCAGTGGGGTGTCCCTTCCAGACACTGTCTCACCATGTTATGACTATCGATGTGTCCACGTATGGCTTGGAAGCCCATCTGACCATCTTTCCATGCAAGGCACGTGGTCTCCTCAGGAACAAACCTTGCATATCAATGTGCTGGAGCTATGAGTGGTCTACTATGCTCTACTGGTCTTCCCTACTAGATGTGTCACAAGACTGTCCTCATGCACACCGACAACCAAGTCTTCATGTTCTACAATAAGCAAGATGGTACAGGCTCACTTTGACTCTGTCGCCAAGCCATGTGATTGGACATTTGCCCTTTCCATAGATGCTACGTTACGGGCGGTCCTGAGACTCAGAACCAACTGGCTGACAAGTTGAGCTGCCAGCTGGACCCGCACAAATGGTCCCTTGATCCTGCTGTTCTTCAGGACATATTTGCTGTTTGGGGGGAGCCAGAGATGGACCTCTTCGTCTCCACAGAAAATGCCAACTGTTCAATCTTTTGCTCCATCCATCCGTGTCTGCAGCGGTGGGCGCCTGATGCCTTTGCACTGGACTGGTCTTACAGCCTTCTTTATGTATTTTCTCCATTCCCGCTCATCACACAGGTACTTCTCAAGATCAAGCAAGACAAGGCCTCAGGCATTCTGATAGCGCCGGGATGGCCCCGACAACTTTGGTTTCCCTATTTTCTGATGCTCCTACAGTATCCCCCATAGCCCTGGGGATTCATCCCAGCCTGCTTACTCAGAATCAGGGCCACCTACTTGATCCCAAGCATCAGAGCCTATCCCTTAAGCATGGTGACTTCAGGCCACCAGGCACTGATTTTCTCGCTGTCACAAGATGTCCTTTCTATCTTCACTACCTCTCGTAGACTGATTTTTACCAGCATAAGTGGGCTTATTTCGCACACTGGGCTACCTCAAATGGCCATGATCCCATCCAGTGCTCTGTGGGCCAGCTCCTGTCCCTACCTCCTTCACCTGTCCCACTCAGGCCTACAGACCACTTTAGTACACTTACAGTTCTCAGCTATTGCTGCATCCCACAACCCAATCGACAGAACCCCATCTCAGTACATCCAGTAATGTCCAGATTCATGAGGGGTCTCATGAACAGCAATCCACCTATCCGACTGCCTATACCAGCCTAGGACCTTAATGTTGTTCTGTCTGAACTGATGCAACCACCATTTGAGCCTCTAATCTTCATTGTGCTCTAATTCCTCACTTGGAAGATAGCCTTCTTTGTAGCCATCACTTCAGCCAGACGGCTTGGGGAAATTCCAGCACTGATACATTATCCCCCATATACACAGTTCTTGCATGACAAAGTCATCCTCTGAACCACCCAAAATTTCTCCCAAAGATGATCTCTGATTTTCACATCAACCAGCTCATTGTGCTCCCTGCCTTCTTCCCGAACGCCCCTGCTGGCTTTCTGGAAGAAAAGCTGCACACTTTGGACTGCAGAAGGGCTCTTCTCCACTATCTGCATCGAACAGAGCCTCTCTACAAGTCATCACAGTTGTTCCTGACCTCCAAACCTAACAACCCTGAACACCTGGCGGCAAAGCTAACCATTTCCTCATTTATCATGAACTGCATTGCCTTCTGCTATGAGCAAGCTGCCATCCCTTCCCTGGGGCATGTTGCCTCTCACAAACTCAGGGCTACTGCCACTTCCATCGCAACTGGCTTCCATCTCCCCCCAGGACATCTGCAAAGTAGCCACCTAGTCATCCATCCACACCTTCACTAAGCACTACAGTTTGGATCGCTGATCTGTAATGGACTTCGCCTTCAGCCAAGTGATCCAGCTACCTAACTTCTCTCCTCCACCTAGGGTTTGTTGGGGCCAGTCCAATTATGAAGACATCCAAGAGTACTTGTCAGGGCGGCCCCCCAGCTCTGGACTCCCCTTTGAATGTGCCTGCATCCCTCTGCTTGTCTCTGGAGAGAGCATAGTTGCTTACCTGTAACAGAGGTTCTCCATAGACAGCAGGGTTATGCAGCCATACTCTCCCACCCACCTTCCCCGTGACAAAAAAAAAATAAGCGGCGCACAACGAATATGTGCCCCATTACAAGAGACTCCTAAATTAGCTTCAACCGCTCAACAGCGCCTCTGGGGTGTGCATTTTCTCACACACTCTATTTCTGTCTCTCCTCTGCTCTGGTACAAACTGATTCTCCGGCAAAGGCAGATGGGAAGCAAGCACGCATGCTCAATGAAGCAACAAAACATCTCCCGGAACAAGCAGGAATGAGTCTTCACATATGGGTACATCGGTACCGACGGAGTCTGCGCGGGAACGCTTCCCAGCGTCCAATCAGAAAGCTTTTGGAAGCATCCAAACATGCCTGCATGCTGCCTTCCCGCCTTCCCAACTGTCTCTCCTCAGTTTTCGTTTTTCCGCGGAGCCGACAGGACGTCCTCCTTTCACCGCAGAAAATTCATCTTTTATTTTTTAGTTTTCTTGTGGTCGCGGCTGCCTTCCCCAACGCCACCGGTACCGCCGGTGTTTCTTTTTTCTTTTCTTGTAAAATTTTTCCTTTTTAGGGAATATTTTTCCTTCTCAGTGTCTCACAGTTTTTCAGGCCTGCTAGGCCTCTCCACTTTCCTTCATGGAACCACCAGCCACTATCCCCAAGAAATGTACAGACTGCGGCGGTGCAAACTTAATTTTGGACACTCACAATTGGTGTCAAACCTGCTTGGGTCCTGACCATTTTCCTCCGGAGTGTCCCTCCTGCAATACTATTGTGAGAAGTTTTCAACATCGAGTTCCCCTCGACGTGCGGTCCCCATCCAACTTCTGGGAACCTACCATATCTTCTTCAAAGGATCAGGTAAACCAAAAACAGTCTGTTAAGACTAGCCAGTCCTCGAGTGGCAGATCTCATGCACAGCATAGAGATGCCTCCGGCCTTGCCCTCGAGAATCCACTGGCTTCAAAACCCCGGTGGAAGTCTTCGGCCTCCAAAGCCCGTGTGGGGTTTCAGGTTGTTCCTGAGGTTCACCCCTCACAGAACATACCTGAGCCATGCCCGGTGGTGGCATCCGCTTCGAGCGGTACCGATACCCCGACATCGGCAATGGTGTTGGATGAAACATTCCTCACCAAGAAAATCGTTGTCTGGCGTCCTCAGTACCTACGGGGCCGTCGGATATGCTACAGATCGACTTTCCAGTATCGGTACCGATATTAGTACCGACGTCGGTACCTTCCAGATGTGCATCGATAGACTCGCTTCCTTCGATGCAGAGTCTGGAATCGATCTCCAGTCTGGAGGACTGGGTACCGACACGCCTTGGTACCGACACCAGAAGGTACCGAAGGCTTGATTCCAATAATTCGGATCCGGCACTCTCGGTTTCTTCAATACCGTTAGAGTTGCCACCGGCTGGCTTTCATCCACCGGTATTGGAGATGGTACCGAACTCGGTACTGTTATCCACAGTACCTTTGCTGTCGGTGCCTTCCATGCTTCTCTCATCAGGCTCGTTTCCCTCGATACCAAGTTTGGAATCGATCCCTAGCATGGACGATGTGCTACCGACTGTCGCTGGTCCCGACCTCCTGCAGTACCGGAGACCATCCTCTAAGGATCCCATACTGCACCATTCAGAATCTTCTATTCCTATAAACTTGGATAGATCCCTCGGTGCCAACGCTAGTTCTTCATCAGATCTAGCCTATCCAAAGCAAGTTCCCTCTGGGGATCCTTCTTTTCAGGCTTTCCTCCTGGATATGGCAAAATCACTTGCCATTTCTATACCTGGACAGGATCCTACAAAAGGGAATACAGGATTCCTCCATATTCCTGGCAAAGCAAAGGAGAACATCATGCTTCCTTTGCATCATTCTTTGCAGGATCTCCTTCTACGAATGTGGGAAGCTCCTTTGAAGGTACCCCCACCTTCCAGAGCAACTGATCTTCTTTATCAGGTGCCCCCCTCTCCAGGATTTCAAAAGACTCAACTTCCTCATCATTCCATTGTTGTAGAATCAGCAATGAGGCTGGTGAAGAGTACTAAAAAGCACTCTTCTTATCCGCCAGGTTGTGAGTCTAAGACTTTAGATGCCTTTGGACGCCAAACCTTCCAGGCATCCATGCTTTCAGCAGGAATTCTCTCATATATTTTTTATATGTGTTTATCTCTTGAGGAGGTCACAAAAAAATTAGTTTTTGACTCCTTTTCTTCAAGAGCCCAAGAGTGCAGACTATTCCTCACTGGTTAGTCATGCTCAAAATATCTCTAGGTTTCTTACTCGTGCTTCCCTAGACTCCTTTGAGTCTGTTAGCAGGACTTCTGCTATAGCTATAGGGGCATGACGTAAAGCCTGGCTCCAAACTTCAGACTTGGACAAATGGGCACAAGAAAGACTGGGAAATACTCCTTGCACTGGAGAAAATCTCTTCAACAAGGAGTCGTTACTCCAGGTTGCTCAGTTAACCACTGACTTTCCTGTTTCCAGAGGCTGTTCTACGCCGCCTTCTTTCCCAGTAGGTAGGAAATGTCCTGCCAAACTTTCTTCCCCTAGGGGGAGAAGGTTTTATCCATCATCTGCCCATCATACAGATGTTCCCATCGCCCTGGTCTGAAGCATCCGCAACCTCAGCAGGGTTTCGAATAGACCTAACCTTCCTAGATATCTCTTCATGAGACATATTTTCTTTAACTTTAGGAGTCTTTTTGATGATCATGCCCATTCTTAACAGGTTTTCCTCTTCCTCTTGGAGGAAAGAGAGGTAACACCTAGTTTTTTTCCCTGTACTGGCATTATTTGTGCCACACGATGGAATAACGAGTTGAATGCGTTTTCATGGTTATTGTGCCGCGATTTGTGCAGCCCTGTGAGGCTTGAAAAACGTAAGTAGGTTGAAGAACGGTTTCAATTTGGTTTTGGGCTAGCTTGCTGCATTGCTAAATGTTCACTCTTGGCTCTTGATACAGTTGTGGTAAAGAGGAGACATCTACAGTTTTGACCAATGAGTTGCCCTGTACCCCTGATGAAGTTTTATTAAACGAAACACGGCCTGTGTCGGGTGGGCACCATCTATTGGTTTGTGAATAAAAGCCTCTTTTTCTATTACATGATTACTTTGTTCTTTCCTTGGACACAACCAGGGATTCCCCTCCACTAGCAATCCTCCTAGCCTCAGTGCTAAGTCCCAAACAGGTTATCAGCCTCATTTGGGGAACCCTATTGTCACAGTCTGGTTGGTTAACTTCTATTCTTCGCCCCCTTGTTCTTGGCAGAATAGCTGGTTACCTGCTGGTTTTCCACAGCCAGTTTTTTCTTCTAACCAACTTGCAGCATGCTCTCTGCAACTCTACAGAGTAGCTTTGCACTATGGGCCCTTGCTAGAGAGCATTAGTATCTGGCCTAGCAGATAACCCCAGATGGTTAGGAGGGGTTCCCCCAGTCATGTTCTATGACTGGTTGGTATTCCCTACCCTTACCATCTCATCTTAAATCTCTGTTGAGACATAAGCCTCAGGCCTTCATTACGTGAAAACCTAAAGAATGGCCAATTCCCTAGCTTGGCCCATATCTCCTTTGGTCTTCTGTCAGAGATAATTTTCTTCAATGGCAGCTAGAGGACGCCTAATACCCATCTTGTCCTCATAGGCGGGTCACTAGGGTATCTTCCTCCAGTGGCATCCTCTATCCATTCTCCATGCTGCAATTCTGGAGAAATCTGGACTGCCTGCCTGCAGGCTGCAGTTATCCTCTGCAATTTTCACGTAGGCCATCCTGGTTATTTAAGAGCTTAAATTCTGAAAAGAATCTAGACTTCTTCTTGTCAGGGAGACCTTTCCTCTGACTCTGCCAGTCATAACCAGGAAAAGAGGATTCTCTATGTATCTATTCAAGCAGGTATCAACCTTCTTGCTGTCAGATGAATCTTCCTCTCTCCCTATATCCCTAGGGGGGATCACGTTCTATAGACATCTCTCCATCCACATACCTGGAGACATGTGTCTATATGCCTACATATTTATATATATATATATATATGTCTTCAGCCCATATATATCTCTCTGTAGATATATGCATATATACCCTATATGTGTATATATTTAAATATATATATACATATATATTTATAAATCTAGTGAGATATATTTTTAGATAGATCTGTATCCATATACTTATCTATCTGTCTGTTAGGTTCAGATATCCTTATATTCCTATCTGATCCTCACAGATGGGCACTACCCCTATCAATGCTGTATCAGCATGCTTAGGGGGCTACACTTATAACCACTTTCTGTGGTAATTAACAACTTTCTTCTTACCATAACCTTTTAAGGTTAGGTACTCCTGAAGCTCTCCATGAACCTTTTTTCTTTCCTATTTGACCCCATTTAGGAAAGACATTGCGGAGCTTCATTTACTCTAAAGCTTAGCGCCCTGAGTCTGTCCTTACTTCTTATCAGATACAAGGGTCTCCATACCCTTTCGCCCCTACATGGACTGATTCCAACCCCAGTCCAGTTGGGTCAGACTCATTTTTTCTTTTGGTCCTAGGTTTGTACTGCTTTTGGACCAAAACAGCTTAAGCTTTCTTTGATAGTACCTTCTGCGTCTCCGCTGAAGCTCTACCTCTTAAACTACCCCAGTTTTTCCCCTGGGGCTATTTCTCACCCTGAAGGGTTCTGACCTCCACTTGTTTTTCTACTTTCTTACCTCTACTCCTCAGTGAGGTACCCCTTGAGCATATTCACTGGCTCTTCTAACAGATCCATATGTAGCTCAGTGGACTTGTGCCATGCCAACAAGGGAGGCCCAGATTACAATATTTTACTACTAAATGCCCTCTATACAGGGTCTTCCCCTTTAGAAGCCCTGTTCTAGCCAGCTGTTCCACAGCTCCTTTTCTGTATTCAGCTCCTACCCTCCATCCCCAGGATGCCTGAGGTCCTGAGGAATAGCATGGCTCGTTCTGGACTTGCAACATGCTAGGACTCCCTCTGGGCATCTGAGCTTGGGAGTCCCCATATGTGAAGACTCATTCCTGCTTGTTCTGGGAGATAGCACAGTTACTTACCTGTAACAGGTGATCTCTGGGAACAGCAGGAATAAGTCTTCACAACCCACCCACCTCCCCTAGGAGTTGCTTTTTCTCTATCTCTATCTTTCCCTTCCTTGCTCTCTCTCTCTCTCTTTGTCTCAGCTTTCAAACTTAACTGAGGAGAGACAGGCGGGAAGGCAGCACGCAGGCGTGTTGGGATGCTTCCAAAAGCTTTCTGATTGGACGCTGGGAAGCATTCCCGCGCAGACTCCGTCGGTACCGACGTACCCATATGTGAAGACTTATTCCTGCTGTTCCCAGAGATCACCTGTTACAGGTAAGTAACCGTGCTTTCTCTGAGCTGTGAGAGATTCGGCACAAGGCTTAGTCTGGGACTTCACCTTTGAGTGTGGCTGCATACCCCTTTTCTCTACGGAGAACCCCTGGTACAGGTAAGCAACTATGCTTTCAAAGTCATTCTGCATATGACCTTAATTGAAATGAAATGGGATCTTAAAGATCAGGGTACCCAACATATAACATTGCAGTTTAACTGCTGTATCTGGATTTAAAATCACCACCTTTCTCTTCTGTGTTTCTTTGAAGAAAGCATGAAATTTAACAATTTTTCTTTCTTTTGGGAAGAAATATAAAAACAATTGGCCTGATATTCAAAGGAAATTATCCAGATAACAGCTGTTATCTGAATAATTATTTTAGCCAGGCCATCCTTACAGACCACCTTGGCACTGTCTAGAGCAGTGGTTCTCAACCTTTTTTGTACCGTAACCCCTTTTACCATTGGTCAACTTGTGATGACCCCCAATGATAAAATCAAATGTGTCTCTCTTCCTTTACCGTTAACGCATTTTTGCTGTAATCATTTGTTGAATTATTAATATATTATAGGCTTTTGCATTATGTTTTTATTTATAAAATTTACTTTTTTTTTTAGTGCCATCAAGTCAGTGTTGACTCATAGCAACCCAGCTACCTCTGGGTTTTCTTGGCAATGTATCACTAGAAGTAGATTGCCAGCCTTTTCTTCTGAGGCAATAGAGGGTAAAGTGACTTGCCCAAAGTCACAAGACGTGCCAGTGGGAATCGAACCCTTGATCTTCTGGGTACTAGGCAGTTGCTCTAACCACTAGGCTGCTACTCCACTCCACTTATTTAAACCACAGTAATTAATCCTAATAACAAGTAACAATATTTGATTTCAAAATTATGATGATTTTGCAGTCAAATCACTAATATGAAATAAAATTATTTTTTCTACCTTTGTTGTCTGACCAATTTATTCTCTGATCATGCTGGTCCCGATCTGAGGCTTCTGCTTTTCTGTCTTCTCTTAGCTCTCTTTCTGTGGTCTATGGTCCATCTGCCATTTCTTATCTCTTCTTTCGTTTTCTTCACTTCTTTCCATCAGCCTATTTCCAATCCCAGTAACCCTCCCCAGTATCAGCCCCTTTCCAGTCCTCATTCCCAGTACCTTCCAATGTCAACTTGCATTCCCATGACTGCCACTGGTGTCCCTTCTAGTACAAATACCATGGCAGCCCCTCTCAGATCCACTCCCTTCCAGTTCCATTCTCCCATCCCCTCGTATCAGCCCATTTGTAGCCTTAGCCCCCAGTTTTCTTCCAGGGCCAGCAGCTCTATCCTCCCCTCCCCACAATCAGCCCATTCCCAGTCGAAACCCCCCAATCAGCTCACTTCCAGTGCTAGTCCCCCCTCAACCCCATTACCAGTGCTAGCCTCCCCTAATCAGCCAAATACCAGTCCTACCCCCCCCATCAGCTCATTACCAGTCCTAGCCTCCAATAATCAGCCCATTTCCAGTCATAGCCCCCCCGATCAGCTCATTTCCAATGCTAGCCCCCCATCAGTCCATTACCAGTCCTACCCCACTCCATCAGCCCATTACCAGTCCTAGCCTCCCCTAATCAGCTCATTTCCAGTGCTAGTCCCCCCTCAACCCCATTACCAGTGCTAGGCTCCCCTAATCAGCCCATTACCAGTCCTTCCCCCCCCCCATCAGCCCATTTCCAGTCCTAACCTCACCGATCAGCTCATTTCCAATGCTAGCCCCCCCATCAGTCCATTACCAGTTCTACCCCCCTATCAGCCTATTACCAGTCCCACCCCCCCTTAATCAGTCCATTCCCAGTCCTAGCCTTCCCTAATCAACCCATTACCAGTCCTAGCTCCCCATCTGCCCATTACCAGTGCTAGTTCTCCCATCAGCCCATTATAATCCTAACCCGCACTGTCTCTCCCCTCTGTCTAGCATTTATCCCGTCTGTCCAGTATGTCCCCCTGTCTCTCCCATTTGTCCATGTCAGCCCCCCTCCCTCCCTCCCTGTCAGCCCCCCATCTGTCCATGTCAGCCCCCCTCTCTCCCTCCCTCCGTCAGCTCCTCTCTGTCCCTGTCAGCTCTCTGTTCATGTCAGCCCCCTCCTCCCCCCCATGTCAGCCCCATTGCAGGTTCCCTGCCCCCTCCTCCCCTCTCCCCATGTCTGCCGCCTCCTTCTGCAGCTGCAGCTCCCTGTCTCTTAGGGAACCGTGGCTGTGCCTGTAAAGCCATTGCGGAGCCTTTCTGTCTCTAAACGGGCTCCGTGCAGCATTGTCCCACCACCAAAGGAAGTGGTAAACAACTTCCTTTGGAGGCGGAACAATGCTGCACGGACCCCATCGAGAGACAGGAAGGCTCCGCAACAGTTTTACAGGCACAGCCGCGGTTCCTTAAGAGGCAGGGAGCCGCGGCTGCATTAGAAGGGAGGCAGTGAGTTTGCCGCTGCCGAGAAGCGGACTCGGCAGCGGCAGCAACTTGTGTGCTTTTTTAAAAAAAATTTTAACTTGGCGGCGTGAGGCGACCCCCGCTAAATCCTGTGGCGAACCCCGTGGGGGTCGCTACCACAGGTTGAGAACCACTGGTCTAGAGTCTCAGGGCAGTGCATGAGAGGAACATGGGCACAACAGCAAATTGTCCAGATGGCAGCACTATTCAGTCTGCTATCCAGATAACTTAGGACAGCTGAATATTGCTGCTATACGAATAACTAAAGCAGTCACCATAATGCATGTATATTCAGCACTGCTGAATGAATATAACTGAATTATTTAAATGCTATAGCTAGTGTTTAAATATTGATCCAAACTTTTTCAATTTCTTTCTTCAAAATTGACCTGAGATAAATTTTTATCATGTTCTTACACTGCTACAGGTAAAAGGCAAATGCACAACTGACCATATATCTGCTGCTGGGCCCTGGCTAAAGTTCCGAGGTCACCTGGACAACATCTCAAACAACCTTCTAATCGGAGCCATTAACATTGAGAACAATAAAGCCAATTCTGTGAAGAATGTCTTAAACCAGGAATATGGAGCTGTCCCAGACACAGCACGGTACTACAAGGTGAGTGGGAGAGTAGTCAGAAGGAAATCTTTGACCTGATCGTGAAAGTCTTCATCTAAAGCAGGGGTCTCAAACTCTGGTCCTTGAGGGCCGCAAGCCAGTCAGGTTTTTCTGGATATCCCTACTGAATTATATAAGAGAGATCTGCATACAGTGGAAGTAATGGGCCTGCATTGTTCATTGGGCATCATGCCTTTTCATTGGGCAAATCCTGAAAACCAGTCTAGCTTGCAGCCCTCAGTGACCAGAGTTTTGAGGCCCTTGGTCTATAGTTTGCAAAAGAAAAATTTGATAAGCTTGAAACCATTTGGAACAAAGTATACAAAAAAATAGATATGCTTGAATTCCTTGGTCTGAAGTGTACAAAAGAAAAATTTGATAAGCTTGAAGCCATTTGGAACAAAGTGCTTTGGACTGATGTAAGGAAAATTGAACTACTGGGCCACAACCACAAAGGATACGTTTGAAGAGCAACGGATGAAGCTTTTGAAGAAAATATCTTGCCAATTGTTAAACATAAGGGTGAATCTATTTTGCTTTGGAGTTGTGTGGCAGCCAGAGACAAAGGAAATATCGTGCAGATGAAAAGAATTTACTTAACTAAATATGTACTTTAGAAGCTAGTGCTCCAGAGTCAGTGATGAAACTGAAATTGAAAAGCAATTGGATATTTTGGCAAGACAGTGGTCCAAAACATTCTTAAGTCTCTTTGCATACCCTGCATCTGAGGTCTCCCAATAGATTTTCAATAATATTGAAGTCTGTGGACTGTAAAAGGCCATTTCCTGTAAATATGTTATGGCTAATTTTGAGATATATTTCTGAGCTAGAAGCGTTCTGTAAGGAAGCATGGGAGAAAAATTATAAAAACAAGAACATAGACTTTTAGCTGGGTGTAAAAAAACATTTGGCAGTTATTACTTCCCAAGGAAATGTTAAAAAGTACTGACTGAAGGGTATTTAAAACTTTTGTACCGCTCATATTTGCTGTATACTTATTTTGAATCTGTAAAAAAAAAAACTGCAAATATTAATTATACATTATTCTCCAGGACCAAGCAGGAAGTTAGTCCTCACATATGGGTGACGGCGCCGACGGAGCCCTCGTGCGGAGCATTTCCCCAGCTTTCAGAGAAAGCCTTTGGGAATGCAGCGCGCATACGCGGTCCCCTTCCCGCCCAAGGGTGCCATCTTGCTCAGTCTTTCTTTTTACGTGGAGCCCAACGGACATGAGTTCGTATCACCCGGGAAAAAGTTGATTTTTTTTCGACGATTTTCGTGTTTCTTTATCCGGTTCGACGCCGGTTCCACTTCCAGCCTGGGCTCGGTACACCGGTATCGAGTCCGGAACTTCTTTTTCGGTTTTTGTCCTTTGTGACTAGCATTCACTCCTTTTTTGTAATTTTCACTGGCAGCCTGGTCTTTTGACCTTGCAGGGGCCCTTTTTCCCTATGGCTGCCAGCGGGTTCAAAAAATGTGATCGGTGTAAGAAACGTATGTCTCTCACTGACACACACGACTGCTGCCTCCGATGCCTCGGGCCTGACCATGACCCGCTGCTCTGTGGCCCATGTGGCAAGATGTCATCGAAGGCGCTTCGGAGCCGTCAGCATCAATGTGAGAGAATTTTTCGGAGTCTGCATCTGGCCAGGCCCGGACTTCATCAGAGGCCTCGACATCTTGGGAGTCTGACCCCAAGCAGCGTTGTGGGTCCTTTGAGCGGGGGTCTCCCACCCGGGAGCACAAAAGGAAGAAGAAGCTCATGAGGGCGACATCAGTGGAGGCACCTGGATCCTCGAGGGCCAGGTCGCACAGCTCTGACCGCCGTCCCGGGCTCTTGGAGTCGGAGCGGCCGACCAAGCAACCTTGCCTGGAGCCGGGGTCCCCGAGTCAGGTAACTTCTGTTGTCCTCATGGACTCTCCCCCGGGAGAACCGACGTTGCCCAAGTCAGGGGCTGCAGAGTCTCCTGAGCTTGGACTCAGGCTGATGGCCCTGGAGAGCAGCCTGGCTGCCTTCATGGAGCAGCAGCAGGTACTGATCGCCGGTCTGACCGGTGCATCTGCCCTGACCACCGGGACCTTGACGTTTAAGTCGACCCCGGAGGCTGAGCCGATCCTCGAGTAAATCAAGTCTCGAGTCGATCCTCGGCCACAGTCTCCCTTGACCTCCCGTTCGGGGCCAAGGTTGTCGACGCCGGTGCCCTCTGCGTCGGGGCGGGTGGCATCGAGGCCCAAACGGCCGGAGCCGCTTGACGACTCCTCGGAGGAGTCGGTGTGGGAGACGGAGGACAAGGAGTCTCCTGACACCTTCCGGACCCAGTGCGTCCAAGCCTTGGAGAAGGTCCCCCCGGAGGATACTTGGTTCTCGGATTTCGTCAGGGATATGGCCAAGGCTTTGGCATTCCCGGCGGACGCCGAGGAGGAGCCTCAAGCCGAAGAGCTTGATGCCCTCCAGTATGAATTTCCTCCGAAGGAAGCCTTTACTGTTCCGGTTCCTCCGATGCTGGAACGGCAGCTCTTCCATATGTGGGAGGCACCGGCCTCGGCGCCGGTTCTGAGCAAGCGGGTCGATTCCATTTATCAAGTCCATAAGAGCCCTGGGTTCCAAAAGGCGCAGCTACGTACAACTCCATGGTTGTGGAATCGGCCATGCACCAGATGAAAAGTCAGAAGATGCACTCCTTGGTGCCTCCTGGTCGGGAGGCCCGGAACCTGGATGCCCTCGGTAGAAAGTGCTTCCAGGGCTCTATGCTCTCTTGCCGTGTCCAGACTTACCAGCTGTACATGAGAAACTGCTAGGTACATATGATCTAGATTGGCCACTGTTCGAAACAGGATACTGGACTTGATGGACCTTGGTCTGATCCAGCATGGCATATCTTATGTTCTTATGTGCTTATGTACTTACGGGACCTGGCAAAGGAGATTGCCGGGTCCTCAGCTGGCCTCTCTGAGGAACCTTTGCATAGATTCAAAGCCTTGTCTACAGGGATCCGAGAGTGCTCAAAGTTTATCTCTCGAGCAACCTATGATGGCTTTGAGGCTTCGGCCCGGGAAGCCGCGGCCGGCATCGCTGCACACCATCAGGCCTGGCTACAGTCATCGGACCTGGAGTCATGGGTGCAGGACAAGTTGGTCAATGTCCCCTGCTGAGGTGACAACCTCTTCGGCAAGCCCATGACGGAGAAGGCTGCAGAAATCGAGACCGAGACTCTCACCAGGACAAGACTGTCCAGAAAGACTTCTGCCCCTTCTCATAAAAAGAAGGGCTCGGGGAAGAAGCCCTTTTTCCCGAGGAAGGGTGCTGCCTACAAAACCTACCCTCAGTATCAGGCCTTTCCAGCTCCCCAACAGGGCCAGCAGGCCAAGGGGCAGGGGCATGGGCCCCGTAGGCAGAAGACCCCCAAGTCGCCAACTCCAGCTCTTGCACAGCAGGGAGCGGGGTTTTGACTTCCACAGCATAGCCTCTCCTCTGCCGGTGGCTCCAATCAGCACTGGGGGTCTGCTGACCCTGTACGCCTACAGGTGGCCAGCCATCACAGGGGATACCTGGGTAGTGAGCATAGTCCAGAAGGGCTATATGCTCCATTTCTACCAGATACCCCCCTCCTACTATCCAGGGGAGCCTCCAAGACTCCCTCTACACAGGAACCTCCTCTTTCAGGAGTTGGCAAGTCTTTTAAAGGAACAGGTGGTGGAACTGGTGCCACACCACCTGGAAGGCAAAGGCTTCTACTCCAGGTACTTCCTAGTACCAAAGAGAACAGGAGGCTTCAGGCCTATCCTAGACTTGCGAAATCTGAACAAGTTTTTGGAGAGGGAAAAGTTCAAGATGCTTACCCTTGGGATACTGCTGCCCTACCTCCAGCAGGGAGACTGGCTATGCGCCTTAAACCTAAAGGATGCTTATACTCACATTCTTATCCATCCAGACCACAGACAATATCTCAGGTTTGTGGTGGGAGGAAACCATTTTCAATACAGGGTACTTCCCTTTGGCCTGACCTCTGCCCCCAGGGTTTTCACCAAATGCCTGGCGGTGGTGGCGGCTTTTCTCAGAAATCAGGGGATTTTTGTCTTCCCATACCTGGACAACTGGCTCATCAGTGGCCAATCACTCCAGGAGGCCCGACAGGCCACTCTTCGCACTGTCTCTCTTCTTCAGCATCTCTGCTTTGTCATAAACTATGCAAAGTCCACTTTGCTCCCTTCTCAGAACCTAGAATTTATAGGGGCGGGGCGAGGCTAGACATCCTTCAGGCAAGAGCTTATTTGCCCGGAGACAGAGCCCACAGACTGATGGAGTTGGCCAAACAATTCCAAAGCAATTCTCATGTTTCCGCCAGGCACTACCTGCGGCTCCTTGGCCACATGGCATCCACTGTACATGTGACCCCAAATGCCCATCTGCACAAGCGGGCTGCTCAATGGTGCCTCAGAGATCAGTGAACACAAGCCACCGGCGACCTCCGAGACAGAGTAAAGGTGTCCAGGCAAATTCTGGGCTCCTGGGTTTGGCATCCACGGTACATGTGACCCCAAATGCCTGTCTGCACATGCGGGCTGCTCAATGGTGCCTCAGATCAGTGGACAGAAGCCACCGGCGACCTCCGAGACAGAGTAAAGGTGTCCAGGAAACTTCTGAACTCCTTACAGTGGTGGCTACATCTGCCAAACCTGCTCAAGGGCGTACCTTTTCAGGCCCCAGGGTGCTGAAGACAGATGCATCCTTAAAGGGCTGGGGAGCACATTGCCAAGGTGCATGCACTCAAGGCCTGTGGTCCCCTTGGGAGATCACACAGCAGATCAACCTTTTAGAGCTGCGAGCAATCCGCTTAGCTCTGCAAACTTTCTGCCAACAGTCTGTCCTAGTTCAGATGGACAATCAGGTGGCAATGTTCTTCATGAACAAACAAGGAGGCACAGGGTCCAGGCTCCTATGTCAGGAGGCACTGGACCTTTACTCCTTTGCAGTCAAACAAGGCATGTTTCTCAAAGCAGTTTATCTACCTGGTCAGGAGAACTTCCTAGCAGACAAGCTAAGCAGGATTCTCCAGCCCCACGAATGGTAGTTGAATCCATTGGTGGTCCAGCAGATATTCCTCAGATGGGGACTTCCATCCATCGATCTCTTTGCAAGTCCACTGAACCGTCAGCTGCCCAGGTTTTGCTCCAGACAGCCGCATCCCCTGAGGATGGCAGCAGATGTTTTTCTAATCTCTTGGTCTACGGGCCTCCTGTATGTGTTTCCTCCCACGCCCCTGGTGGCCCGAACTCTGTTCAAGATCCTCCGGGACAAGGCCTCGGTGATTCTGGTAGCACCCAGATGACCGAGGCAGCCGTGGTTTCCGCTTCTTCTGCAGTTGGCGGTGGAAGCTTCGTTCCCTCTGGGGCTGCAACACGATCTCCTGTCTCAAGAACAGGGTTCCCTTTTGCATCCCAATCTCAGGTCCCTCAATCTGATGGCCTGGCTGCTGAAAGAATAGTGCTAGCTCCTTTACGTCTACCTAAGGAGGTTGAGGAGGTGATCTTGGCCTCTAGGAGGCAGTCCACCAAAATGTCCTATGCCCTCAAGTGCCGTAGGTTTACGGTATGGTGTGCTCAACACAATGAAGATCCTTTCTCTTGCCTTGTGCCAGTAGTACTGCAGTATCTACTTCACCTTTCAGACCTAGGCCTCAAGTCTAACTCTGTTCGGGTCCACCTCAGTGCTTTTTCAGCGCACCACTCTCTGGAGTGGAGGAGTGGCCTTGTGGTTGGGGCAAGGTACTTCAGGCCAGAAGGTCGGGGGTTCAAATCCCACTAGAGGACAGCAACCTTGGGCCGGAAGGACTGGGGTTTCTAGTCCCAAAGGTGCTCCTTGTGGTCTTGGGCAAGCCACTTAACCCTCCATAGCCCATGTTCCCTGTAAAATAGTTATCTCCAAGTTATAATGCCCTGTTCAATGTAATTTCAGTTTGTTCAATGTAAACCGCACTGATGCAGAATAGCGCGGTATATAAGAGAGTATAAATAAAAAATATATAAGATTCACCCCCTGGTGTCCCGATTTCTCAGAGGTCTGCTTCTACTCAAGCCTCCGGTTCGTCCACCGGCAACTGAATGGGATTTGAACGTGATCTTGCAGCAACTTACTTGCCCACCATTTAAGCCGATGGCTATTTGCCATTTGCGCTTCCTCTCTTGGAAAGCGATCTTCCTGGTGGCTCTTACCTTGGCCAGACGTGTGAGTGAACTACAAGCTCTGGTTTCTGATAGACCATACACGCGATTCTATAGGAACAGGGTGGTCCTCGGGACCCATCCCAGGTTCCTCCCAAAAGTGGTCTCCTTTTTCCACCTCATTCAGGAGGTAGTTCTTCCAACCTTTTTTCCCAGGCCGCATGCCAGCCGGGCTGAAACAGTCTTGCATATCCTGGACTGTAAAAGGGTGTTGTCCTTTTACATAGAATGTACGAAGGAGCATTGAAAGGCTATTCAGCTCTTCGTCTCCTTTGACCCTAATAGGATGGGGTTACCTGTCTCCAAGCGTACGTTGTCCACTTGGGTAGCAGATTGCATCGCCTGAGCATACAGGGCAGCTGACCTCCCCTTGCAGGGTCGGGTCATGGCCCACCGTGTCAAGGCGAAAGCCGCGTCAGTAGCTCATCTCTGCTCTGTTCCGTTGGCAGACATCTGCCGGGCCGCAACTTGGTCTTCAAGCCAGACTTTCACAGCCCATTACTGCCTGGAGAGAGTCCTGGCGGGACAGTGTTTTCGGCCAGGTGGTACTCCGTAATCTCTTTGAGGTTTAGGCAACTCCTACCCTCCGGCCCTTGTGTTGGGCTACCGTACGGTGTGCGTTCTCAGAGAAAATTCTTATCACGGATGCTGAGGCTCTTGAGAGGGAGCCATTTTTTTGGCTCTGGGTTCACAGTAGCCTAGAGCTGGGGAGTCCCATATGTGAGGACTGACTTCCTGCTTGGTCCTGGAGAAAGCGTAGTTACTCGCCTGCAACAGGTGTTCTCCAGGAGTAGCAGGAATTGGTCCTCACGACCCTCCCTCCTCCCTTGGAGTTGCAGTCCTATCCTTCATTTTGATTTTTTTTTGCTGTCTTTTAGCTATGTCATCAGACTGAGCAAGATGGCACCCTTGGGCGGGAAGGGGACCGCGCATGCGCGCTGCATTCCCAAAGGCTTTATCTGAAAGCTGAGGAAATGCTCCGCACGAGGGCTCCGTCGGCACCAATGTCACCCATATGTGAGGACTGATTCCTGTTGCTCCTGGAGAACACCTGTTACAGGTGAGTAACTACGCTAAATTTGCAGAAAGACATCATGGTTAACTTTGTGCCATGTGGAGGCTGTGTCAGTTTCTGCTCACTTAGAGATTCATTGAAACAGTTTGATCAGCAGTGCTTGAACATTTGCACACACTGGTATAAGCCATGAGAAGAATTCTATAACAACTTGTGGACATTTGTGTGTCATCAACATGCCTATTTTAGATGACTTATGCCTAGGAATAGGCACGTACCCATAAAGTATTGATGGTCGCTATTCTGTAATATGCACATCAGGGTAATGATGCACAGTTTTGGAGTGGGCAAGAACAGGTGCAGAGCTTAGGTGGAACATAGGTGGAGTGCAAATTTACGCATATAAGTTATAGAATATGTGCATGCGTTTTCCTTCAAATCAAGTCACAGGCAAAAAACACCAGGTCTAGGGTTGGTGTAACTAGTCATGCCTAGATTTGGCGCGCATATCTCTCCACTTGCGCCACTATTCTATAATGTAAGGTACATGTGTACCTTATACAACAGGTGCAGCAACACGCATTGAACTAAGCGACTTTTCTAAAATTACCTTACTGGTGCCATGCAAACAGGTATCATCAAAGCAATTTCAGATATGCATAGATACATGACTCAAAATAGATGCTGCAGTACAAGGTACAAAAGCAGCCGCAGATACATATACACAATGCTTGCAGTCCTAGACATGCATACTGTCACAAGGTATGGGAGTGATACCCTTTCTCTTGTCTTTGCCTATTCCATAATGATTGCTATTACAGGTCATTACTGTTCTCCATGGACAAGCAGACTAGCTCTCCCGGAGCCCAGAAGAGTGTAGCAAATTCTTTCGGTATTGAGAATAACCCCTCCTGCACAACTGTTGTTCCTCCCCTTCAGTCATCTTCATCAATAACGTGTGCAGACAAAGCTCACCCTTTTCCTTAACAATTATTTTTCTTTAGGTTTTTTCTTTAGATTCCCCCCACCCCCAATGCAACACCTTCCAAATTAAAAAAATGAAATTTATTTTATTTATTTATTTATTTAACATTTCTTCTATACCGCGCTATTAAAATCAGTGCGGTATACAATGAACAAAAACATACTGCAATGCATACAGGCAACATTAAGTTTACAAAGAACAGGGAAAATAACACATGGGATAACCGGGGGAACTATGTACAGTTAACTTTATACTATGTATATATATACTTTAACTATATACAATATTCTAAACTCGTTTGGATATTGTGCGTGTATTCGTGTGGGTGGAGCAGGTAAATGGTTATCATGTGGGCTATCGATTATTCTAACCATTTTCTGGTTGTATTAGGGTGCTAAGGCATCTGGGGTATGTGGTAAGCTTGGTAGATGTGTGAGTGTCCGGGATAACCTCTGGGTAATATTTTGTAAACAGATGGTGTTTCACGGCTTTTCGGAATAGTATTAGGCTTTTGATGCCACGGATTTCATGGGGAAGTGTATTCCAGTTTAGAGGAGCGAATATTGAGAAAGCTCTGTTTGCCGTAGCTTTAATACACGATGTCATCATCTTAAGAACTATTAAGGTGTTCATAGCAGTAGTCGTCCTGTTTCTATATGACCGTGTTATCCTCTGAAGTTCATGCAGTGATTTGATGGGAGAGCCTTTTCAATCTGCCCTCTAAAACAGTGCCCTCAGGTAGTGACAGTTATGTTAAGGGGGCCTTCACAATCAGTTTTTCTTATATGGCTGTTGCAAGAATACCATCCATGTTCAATGGATCAGCTTCCCTCTGGTGTTGGCTGCTCCATTGGCAGTGTTCCCCAAAGCAGTTGCATCTGGTGCAGACTGCACTGACAGAAAATCCTGTGAGAAAGACCCAGAGCCACTTACATCACAGCACTTCCCCTCTGGTGGTGGCACATTGACAGAGAAGCCTGGGGGAAAAGTGTGCAAAATGCCTCCTTAACTGCTTTCACTGGAGCAGTTTCCCTCCAGATGCCAGCTACGCCAACAAAGAGGACTATAAAATATATCCACAGCCACTTACACTGCAGCAGTTTCCCTAGGGTGGCAGCATACTGACAGAGAAGCCTAAAGAAAGGATTTGCAAAATGCCCTCCCAGCCATTTGCATCGCAACTGTTTCCTTCCGGGGGCAGCACAATGACAGTGAGACCTACAAAATACCTTCTGAGTTGCATTCACCGGAGTAGCTCCCCTCTGGAAATGGCTGTACCAACAGAAGAACCTAAAGAAATGCTTTGACAGATGCTTTCACTACAGCAGCTTCCCTCTGGTGGCAGCAGTGTTAGCAGAGGAACCTGTACAATATCTCCTCAGCCGCATTCATTGAATAAGCTTTTCTCTGGTGCCAGCTGTGGTGACAGAAGGACTTGTCACAATGCTCCCTGAGCCATGTCCCCCAGAGCTGCTCCCTTCATTTTCAACGTCACAACTGAGCAGTCTTGGGAGTCGGCCTTTTATTAAACATCCACACTATCGGAGCACTATCTCTCTGACAGTTGGCAATGATAAAGGAGGTCCATGCTCACTTTGCCTCTTTTTCATGAAGTCGAAAAGGGGCCTCCTCTTCACAATTTTGATTCACCTCATAATCATGGAGAAGAAAGCCTGTGGGGTCCGCTCAAGACTGATGCAGTACAGGCTATACACAAGGTTCACGGCAGTGCACCAGTCTCGATCAACTGAGTCATATATTTAAGCACCCAGAGTCCTCTTGACACCTCAGGGAGCTGTGGTAGTTAACCTTGCTTTCACAGGTTTTCTTCCATGTCCTTGGGCCTTCTGAATCCAGCACTGCATCGCCAAAGGTGCATGAGAGGCACCAAAACCATTTTAACGAAAAGGAATCCCCATTGATTTTGTGTAGCGTGGTTGCAGCACACCTGTACTTTTTTTTTTAATTACGTGATATTTGGTATTGTGTAAAAGCAGTTTGTCAGATTTATGATGAGTGAAAAAATTGAATTTAAATTCTGCTAGAAACTTGGAGATTCGTGCAGAGACATGACAAGTTACAGCAAGTGTATGGTGTTAAATGCATGAGTCATGCTCGAGTTTGGTACAGACATTTCCCAGAGGGACACCAAAGTGTTGACAGTGATGAACGTTCCAGAGGGCCATCCACAAGCAGGAATAAAGACAAAGTTGAAGTAGTGCATATGCAATACACTCAAATAGTCTATTGACTATCGGGAAGCTTGCTGAGGACATGGAAATCAGTTTCGGGTTGGTACAGCACATTCTTACTGTTGATTTGGGGGTGAGACGTGTGTCTGCAAAATTCATGCTGAAACACCTGTCCCCTGTTCAAAACGAAGATTGACTGTCTGCAGCCAGGGAGGAGTTGGAATGTGTTGAAAAGGACTCAGATTTAATCAAAAAGATTATTACTGGTGATGAATCATGGGTTTATGCTTATGACCTGGAAATAAAGGCTCAGTCCTCACAATGGAAGACTTCAGACTCTCCCAGACCCAAGAAAGCTTGTCAGAAGAGAAGCAATGTCAAGGTTATGCTCACTGTTTTATTTGATTATCAGGGTATTGTTCATCATGAGTGTACTCTAGAAGACCAAACCATCAATAAGGAGTACTACATCCAAGTTATGACTTGTTTGAGAAATGCAGTTCATCATAAGAGGCCAGAGTTGCACAGGAATGGTGAATGGTTGCTTCATCATGATAACGCCCCAGCTCACACATCACATCTTGTCCAGCAGTTCTCTACCAAATACCAAATCGAGCAAGTCTATCAGCCTCCGTACTTACCTGACCTTGAACCTATGACTCTTTCTTGTTTCCAAAACTGAAATTACCACTTAAAGGAAGTAGATTCGACAACTTGGAGACCATTAAGCAAAATTAGACAAAGCAGTTTCACAGTATAATGAAAGAGGCATTTCAAAATTGTTTCCAGCAGTGACAGGAACACTGGAGAAATCTGTTTCATTGGAAGGGGACTACTTTCAAGGAGAGTGAGTGCAATACTACTTATGGTGCTGTACAAATCTCAATACTTTTTGATTGCACCTCGTAATATTAAAGAGCATTTTATCATATTTAGTAAGATTTTCATTAATACATTATGCTCAAATAGTACTATCCGCAGAGAGAGAATATTTTCAATACATAAATGCCTTTTCCCATCCATAAAATGTTCAGAATGGGGTGATTTCTAAATGTTTCACAATCAGGATGAAATTTCACAGGTAAGCAAGCTATCCCTAATGGACAAAAATAAGCCCTGTGAAGAAATGATTTTGTAAACATTAACTTTTGCATTGGTTTGTGGACCACCATAATATAACATATGTGACAGAGTCCTCTCCTCCATGGCACAATGCCAACACTTCCTGGCTTGTAGAAGACCTGCTCTACATAACCAAAGAGGGGTCCAAAGGCACAATGGGCCAAAACATATGACGCCTGTGAGAGACTACTTGACATGATGGGCTGCACCGTATGACTCCAAAACATCTTCCATTTTATTTCATCTGTGGGATACTAGTATCAAATCCCCTAGTTCTTTGAAGTCCCAACAGTGAGGAACTTTTATTACATATGAACATCACATAAATGTCTGTGGTAAATCAGCCCTCCACCTCAACCCTCTGACATAAACCAGGCAAGTCGGAAGAAGGGCAAACCTCCCCCACCCCCCCCTCCCCCTTGACCAAGGTGAGTCCAGCGTCAAGCCCAGGTACATAACTAAATTTATTTATTTAGCATTTCTTTTATACCACGCTATTAACATCAAACAAAACATATACATTGCAGGCTAACTGCAATGTATTCACATTTGAACAGTGATTGAAACTTGGATGCCTGGGATGGTGACAACCCAAAGGTTGCAACCAGGTATTCCTAGCACCAACACTATGGATTCCTTTATCTAGCCACCCGTTCCAAAAAATCTTCCTCTCATTAATCTCCCATTAACGGGTGTACCACAATGAAGATTTCTCAGAAGTTGAATAAGAAGATGAAATCAACTATCAGCTCCTTTAACACCTTGAATAGTACTGATTACAAGTGACGCATTCAATTTGGAATGAGGAATGGTCATTGTGGACAAAACTATTAATGAGAAAGGCATTGCAAACATTCTCTCCATTACCAACCATGGTGATGAAGAATCATCAAGAAGCCATTCAGCACCATAATGCAATAGCATCGCCATATGATAAATTTTAAAGTCTGGAAAACCTACACCACCCTTCCTTCTTGGCATCTTAAGCATGGCTAAGGCTATGCATGGCCTTTTCTGCTTCCATAGATACCCCAAAAGGAGCTTATCCACCTGCACATATAAAGACAGCTGACAGTATCCCGGGAGAATCCATAATTTATACACAATACTCGGCAAAACCATCATTTTGATAGAATCTAGCCTCCCCATCAAAACAAGTGCAAAGGGGACCAACACTGCAAAATATTTTTTAAGGCTGTGAGTATGACACTGCAATTATATTTGATTATGTCTTCAAGGTATGAGCAGAAGTATATCCCGAAGTACTTGATTGTATATGGTGTCAGTTGGATAGGGAATACATTTGGGTCTTCCTGCGTGGCAGTGTCCATTATTTGGGAAGAATTCACTTTTATCCCAATTTACTTTAAAGCCTGAGAATAACTAGAACCAATCCACCAACTTTAAAGCTACGAACAAAGACCATGGGCTTCGAGAGGAACAGTAAGATGTCTGCATATACAGCAAACTTCCAGCTTCCTTCATCCATGATGATGCCCACAATATTGTTAACCTTTTTAATTTTAAGAAATGGTTGCAATGCCAAGTTGAATAATAGCGGTAAAAGAGGACAGCCTTGTCTGGTGCCTCAGGGGGACAGCTTCAGATAGAAAGCCATTTACCACTGTTCTTGAACAAAGAAGTGTATAACACTTTAACCCAGTCTACAAATGCTGACCGCACTCTAACCACTCTAGCACATGAAATAAATAAGGCCACTCAATTCACTCAAATGCCTTTTCTGCATCAAGGGACAAGGCTGCAACTGGACCTTTCTCTTTCCTTGCCAATTCTGACAGATTATTAAAGATTCTAGCAGCATCACCTACAGTATATACCTTCCTTTCATAAAACCAGTTTGTTCCACACCAATCAGCGAGCCTGAAGAAAACCCTGTGATCTGGCCACAATGCCACGGCTCTTTAGGTCTCTGGTCCTCAAGCAGTGAGAAACAGGCAGAGAGTAATACAGAACACAATCACACACACAAGTGCTACTTTCTTTGAGCTCAGAGGGAAGACAATAGACAGTCTATGGACACGCATAGTTCCACACCTATTGAATTCAAATTCTTCCTCCTGAAAAGCTCCTTTTATTAAAGAAAAAGGGGAAGTAACAGTCGTTTATTATAAACGTGGAATAACACAAGGTGTCGCCAAAGTTCTTTTTACAAAGTAAGATCTGATTACAGTGTATTAGATGAAATTTGATTGATTATGACAAAATTATTTATAATTGCAAAAGTTGCAAAAATTATGTTGTCAGCAGGGACCTATAGTTGACTGTACAATGAACTATGGTTGCACAGTTCATAGCCTATGTTTACTCTTTATGCTTGCGTTAACAATGTTCCAGACTATTTTAAAGACGGTTACACAGAACTCAAGATCATGACATCCTATTCTATTTAAGAGGAAGTAGGTGAAAAGCCAGACTTCTAAACATATTCTGAAATTCATCCATCTTCAATTACATATTGGGGATTCTGGTATCCCTTTATCTGTCCATTTCTACAGAGCCCAGCACCGACTGAGCCTGGTGGATAGGGGTTTTTTGCCAATATTTTCTAGTCCACGTTCAGAAAGGAAATGGGCAGATAACTGCCAACTAAAGTGAGATCACGACCGGGTTTAGCAAGCAACACCACATTAGCTTCAGAGAGCCTGGATGTTAATAGGGGCTGAGACACCAGAATGTGAAACAGCGCCTGCAATTTTGGGGCAAGAATGAGGGCAAATTGTTAGTAGAGCTCCACAGCATACCCATCAGAGCCTAGAACCTTATTCCTAGGAAGGGTCTTTATGACTGATAATATCTCTCCTAATTGCACTGGCGCTCCTAACTGCTCACCAGCCTGTTTAGACAGCTTAGGACAACCCTCCATTGAAAGGCTTCACGCTGATCAATGTTAGTCATATTAGCGTTGGAAAATAAATTCTCATAAAAGGAAGCAAATGCATTCAAAATGTCCTCTGATTTTGTAAGGCTATGTGGGCCATCCGATTGAATAGACATAACGTAATGCTTTGCCCTTTGAACTTTTAAGAGCTGCGCTAACAATTTCTCAGACTTATCACTACCAGAATAATATCCTGTCTGTTGTACCAACAACTCCCGCTCTGCTTGCCACATCAAAACTTTATTAAACTCATAGCGATGACGGAATAGCTGCTGATATGTGACACTGTTGCCAAATCTTGCATGAGCACCTTCCAAGCAAGCTATTTTTTCTAATTGTTTTGCCCTTTCCGCCGCACTCTTATGAAACCAAGGGTGAAGCTAATGACTTTGCCACACAGCGTCACCTTAAATGCCTCCCACACAACACTGTAATGCATTTGCTCATTCTCATTGCTCTGGAAGAAGTCAACAATTATTTTACCTATCTTATCTACAAAAGAGGCTTCAAGCAGTAAATTATTTTGGAAGCGCCAAGGGGGGCCTGGGATCAGGTTGAACCCAGGGCAAAATCTCAAGTAGTACAGCAGCATGGTCTGAAGTATGTATGGGCCTTATGCTGCAATCATTCACCTTTGGAAAGAGTGATTTAGAGACAAAAAGGTAATACTGTACGAGAATAAGTTTGGTGTGGAAAAGAAAAAAGCGGGTATTCACGCGCAGAGGGATTTAAACAACACCACGTATACACCAGACAGAGGGACCCCAGTAAGTTATGTAGCTTTTGGTATGGCATAAATAAGCAGGCTTGTTTATGGCATGCTATACTTTCTACAAGGTTAAACAAGCTCATCCCTCGGCAGACTAAAACTGTGTACCACGAGTCTCTCACAAATGGTTTCATGCCGGTCTTCAGCTTCTCAGGCGACAGACCCAAACTACTGAAAGGTCATGGAGGAAAGCTAAATCTACTCAAACTCTGCAGAGCTTTAAGACCTGCCAGATGTCCTATCACCGCAAAATATTTGAAACAAAGAGAGATTACTTTTCCAAGCTTATTGATAATTCTCCATCTACAACAAAATCTATTTTTTCAGGGATGAACATAAGAATATAAGATATGCCATACTGGGTCAGACCAAGGTCCATCAAGCCCAGTATCCTGTTTCCAACAGTGGCCAATCTAGGTCATACGTACCTAGCAGTTTCCCCAAAAGACACAGGTTCCACAATGCTTGTACTGGGTCAAGCATTGATATCCTGGGTCCCTTCTTAATAATGGTTTATGGACCTTTCCTCCAGGAACTTGTCCAAACCTTTTTTAAACCCAGCTACACTAACAGCCTTTACTACATCCTCCGGTAACAAATTCCAGAGTTTGATGACACGTTGAGTGAAAAAATATTTTCTTTTATTAGTCTTAAATAGTTTACCCTGTAGCTTCATTGCATGTCCCCTAGTCTTTCTATATTCTGATAATGTAAACAATCGATCTACGTTTACCCGTTCCACTCCATTAATTAATTTATAGACTTCTATCATATCTCCCCTCAGCCGTCTCTTTTCCAGGTTAAAGATCCCTAACCTTTTTAGCCTTTCTTCATAGGAGTATCCTTCCATCCCCTTTACCATTTTGGTGGCTCTTCTCTGAACCTTTTCTAATAACGCTATATCCTTTTTAAGATACGGCAACCAGAATTGCACACAATATTCAAGGTGCGGTCTCACCATGGAACGATATAGAGGCATTATAATATGTTTTGTTTTATTTTCCATTCCTTTCCTTATGATATCTAGCATTCTATTTGCTCTCTTGGCCGCCGCTGCACACTGGGCCGAGGGTTTTAACAGGTTATCCACAATGACGCCTAAATCTTTTTCCTGGGTGGTGGTTCCTAATGCGGAACCTTGCATCATGTAACCATAGTTTGGGTTGTTCTTCCCTAGGTGCATAACTTTGCACTTGTCCGCATTAAATTTCATCTGCCATTTTGATGCCCAGTCTTCCAATTTATCAAGATCCTCTTGTAATTTTCCACAACCCTCTTGGGTTTTAACAACTTTAAATAGTTTTGTGTCATCTGCAAATTTGATAACCTCACTCGTTATTCCACTTTCCAGGTCATTTATGAATATGTCAAAAAGCAGCGGACCCAGCACAGATCCCTGGGGTACACCACTATTCACCTTTCTCCATTGGGAAAATAGGCCATTTAGCCCTACCCTCTGCTTTCTATCTTTTAACCAGTTCCTGATCCACAATAGTACACTGCCTCTTATCCCATGACTCTTTAGTTTTGCCAAAAGTCTCTGATGGGGGATCTTGTCAAAGGCTTTCTGAAAGTCCAGATACACTATATCAACTGACTCACCTTTGTCCACCTGTTTATTCACACCTTCAAAAAAACATAACAGATTAGTAAGACAAGATCTTCCTTGTCTAAAGCCATGTTGGCTGTCTCCCATTAGGCCATGACTATCAACATGCTGAGTAATTTTATTCTTTATGATGGTTTCTACCATTTTTCCCGGTACTGATGTCTGTAGTTTCCCGGATCACCCCTGGAACACTTTTTAAAAATTGGTGTTACATTGGCGATCCTCCAATCTTCAGGTATTAGAGATGATTTTAATGATAGTTCACAGATCACTAATAGCAGGTCTGCAATCTCATATTTTAGTTCTTTCAACACCCTTGGATGTATACCATCCGGCCCAGGTGATTTGCTACTCTTCAGTTTATCTAATAGTTGTAATACATCTTCCCGATGTATCGATATTTCCTTCAATTCTTCCGCACCTTTAAATACCACTTCAGTCATGGGTAACATCCCTACATCTTCCTCAGTAAAAACCGAAGCAAAGAATTCATTCAGTCTCTCCGCTACCGCCTTGTCGCCTTTTAGTGCCCCTTTAACTCCTCTATCATCTAATGGACCAACTGACACTCTCACAGGTTTTTTGCTACGAATGTACTTGAAAAAGTCGCGTTTTTGCTTCCGCAGCAAGCTTCTTCTCAAATTCTCCCTTTGCCTGCCTTATCAATGCCTTGCATTTGACTTGCCAGTGCTTGTGCTGTTTCCAGGTTTCGTCGCTTGGCTCTTTTTTCCTTTTCCTGAAAAATGCTTTTTTGGCAACAACAGCCTCTCTGACCTCACCTTTAAACCATGCTGACAGTTTTTTGAACTTCCTTCCACTTTTCTTAAAGCGTGGAATACAGCTGGTCTGGGCTTCCAAGATAGTATTTTTCAACAACACCCAAGCTTGATGTAAGTCTTTAACCTTTGCAACTGCTCCTTTTAGTTTTTTCTTAACTATTTTCCTCATTTTATCATAGTCTCCCTTTCGAAAGTTAAAAAGGTAGTACTGTGGATTTCTTTACTATCCCTCCTCCACTAATTAAATAAGATACGATCATGCTATGATCACTATTGCCAAGTGGCCCCAACACCCTTATCTCTTGCACTAGATCTGGTGTTCCACTAAGGACTAGGTCTAATATGGCTTCCCCTCTGGTCGGTTCATGAACCAGCTGCTCCAAGAAGCAGTCATTTATTTCATCTAGGAACTTTATCTCCCTAGCATGTCCTGCCATGACACCGACCCAGTCGAAACCGGGGTAATTGAAATCGTCTCATCTCTATACACAATCTAGACCAACGGTACTTGCCCTGGCCCAGGTCCTTCCACAGAAAAATTAGCAGACTATATTTTGGCTAAAGTACAGACACTTAGTTACATTGTCCTCCTTTCCGCTTTTTTCACCACCAGCGGTGGCAGAGGATACTATTTCAATATCACTGCATTCCTGGTCATAATTCACCTCTGTGGTCTTCTCCCAGGTGGAGTGGGTATCGCAGTCTATTCAAAAAACTACCTCTTCCTTAGACCCAATACTGTTAACATGGCTCATTGAGCCTATTCTTGGACTTTTCCTGTTCTTGCTTCCACTTATTAACGAAAGTTTATCTTCAGGCGTGATACCAGAAGTCTGGAAAAAGGCTTTACTCTGTCCACTAATAAAGGAATCAACATGGGGACTTTTTCAATCCACAAAATTACTGCCCAATATCCAACCTATCTATGATTTCCAAGATAACCGAGAAAATTGTCTTTAGTCAGCTCACAGATAACGTGGACCAAGTACATTTCCAGCATCCCAGACAATCAGGGTTTCGTCCCTGCCATAGTACGGAAACTGTGGTAACAGCAGTCCTCAATGAAATTTACAGGTCACTCGATTGTGGGAACTACACACACTTGATCTATCTGCAGCCTTCGACTTAATGGACCACAGTTTACTTTTGGCCCGTCTGTATGAGGCAGAGGTTTGGGATACAGTGTTTGCCTAGTTTTGTTCCTTCTTGAATCGCAGATCTTTTCAGGTTTGTATTCAAGGAGATACCTCTACCCCTCAAGACCTTCTATGTGGGATCCCCCAGGATTCTAGCTTATCACCTTTATTATTTAATACTTTTCTCACCTCATTAATTACCCAAATACAGGGGTTAGGAATTTCCTGTTATGCTTATGCAGACATTTTATTGCTATATTCAACTGATGATTCTATGTTAGATTTGGTATCTTTAAAGAACTGCCTAACCAGTATTTCTTCTTGGCTATATGAACACTCCCTTAAATTGAACTCTAGACTTCCGGTGACGTCAGCGGGGCTAATGGCGGCGTGAGCTAGTTCGTGCCGCCAAGGCCTGTATTAAGGGGGAATTACTACCCCCGAGAGGTGAAATAAGCAGCCCCAAAGCGAGTCAGAGGCAGGGGAAGAGTTCCGGGCCGCGACGTGGCAGCGGTGAACACTCCCGACGCGCCGGTGAGCCAGGACGCGAGGCGCTGCCGGCTGCTCAGGAGGCCCAATCAACCGCGTGGTGGCAGTCGGAGGGGGGCCGCGGCGCTGCACCCGACTTGCAGGGGAGCGGCAGAGGCCCCTTGACTGGCAGAACTGATCTTCCTCTGCTCCGAGAGTTGTACCACCCCCCCCCCCCCTTCGAGTTTGGAGGCGGCAGGAGACGGAGCTCCGGAGAGAAACAGCACGGGGGTGAAAGGGATAACTTTCTCAGCGGCGCCCCCCCCGCAGCAGCAGCTACGCGGGAACAGAGTGGTGGAGACAAGACGAGCCAGCAGTAGGAGGCTGACAGCGGCAGCGGCAGGACCAGAAGAGCGGGGTGCCGCAGCGGACTCTGAAGGGAGGTCAGTGGAGAGTGTGGCTGGAAGCAGTGCCTGGCAGGAGGAGGCCAGCTGAGACCCGGAGTGAGCCAGTATTGTATTGAATATCCCAGAGAGCAGAGCCGGAGAGCAGCCAGGAGGGCTGTGACTGCGGGCGGCCGTGTCGCCCATCACGACAGCTGGAGAGCCGGGGGCCGCTTCCGGGGGCAGCCACGAGTGGCGTGAGCTAACACTCAGGTGAGAGTTCCGGGGAAGCAGCTGGCCCGGGCAAGCGGGCAAGGAGAGAGGCCTGCGGGGAGCCTGGAGGAAGACGGTGGTTCCGGAGCAGAATAGTAGACCAGCGGAGTCGGCTGCGGGTGCCCCTCCATACAGGGGAGAAGCTTAGCAGAGGCACACTTCGCGGGCCGGGGTCTTTAGAGCAGCACAAGGCCTCTCCCCCCTGCCTACGGATGGAGAAAGCTAAGGGGGGGGGAGCAGCACGGAAAAAACTGGCTGATTTCCGCTCCCCATATGCCCCTGCTAAAAGTGGAAAAGAGGGGGAGAAAGAGAGCCGAACGCAGGTGGGAGACCCGAAAGAGCAGGGAGAGGAGATGGAAAGTGGAGCTGGACTTGGGGACCTGTCCCAACTCAAGGCGTGGCTTACTGAAATGAAAGAGGAAATTAAATCAGAAATTAGCGGAGTAAAACACGAACTGAAAGAATCCATACAGACACTGCGACAAGATATTGTGGACATTGGCAATAGAGTGGAGGAGCTGGAGCTCCAGATGGAACAGCAGGGGGAGGACATGGTGGATCTACAGCAGCGCTGGGGGACGCTTCAGCAGACCCAGGTGGACCAGCAGATGAAGCTGGAGGACTTGGAAGACAGGTCACGGAGATGTAACCTAAGGATCCGGGGGATTCCGGAGGAGCCTCAATATCGGAACTGTGAAGCTGTTCTGCTGAAAGTGTTCAATTCTTTGTTGTTGGCCGCGGACCGGCAGGGGGAGATACAGATGGACCCATCTCAAATTGAGCGAGCCCATCGGGGCTTGGGGCCGATACGAGAGAATAAGCCCAGGGACATTGTGGTGTGTCTATGGTCGTTCAAGATAAAAGAAGGACTACTACAAGCGGCGCGGAAAGTACGACAGATTACGTGGGAGGAGCACCCCTTGGAGCTATTTCAAGACCTCTCTGCAGGAACGCTGCAACGTCGGCGTAGCATGAAGGAGGTGACCGCCTACTTGAGAAAAGAGGACATTAGATATAAATGGCTGTTTCCGTTTGGGCTGCTGGTTACCTGCAGGGGGAAGTCGCGGAGAGTGCAGACCAGCGACGAGGCCTGGTCTGTCCTTCGCGAGTGCGGGTTGCAAAATCTGCCAGACGGGGGGCGGCCCCCGAAAGGAGACCTGGCTGCAGCCGTTAAGCCATCGAGCTTGCAGAAGAATCTTCAGAAATGGCACAGAACCCCTGCGGCCGGGAAGAGGACAACGCGGCTGAATAGAGAAAGCCCAGGAAACACTGCAGTGGAGCAGGATGCAGGCTGATTATGTGGACTTTGCATGAGTACAGTTTATTTAGTGAGGTTTCATTGTATTGGTAATTTGTTGTTGCAAAAGGCTGGGGGATGGAAGGAGGGATTAGACTGCACGGGAGGAGGGGTGAGGGGTGGTTGGTAGGGGGGATTTAGGAAGACAGGGGCTAAGAAGGGAGGGGGTAGTGCTGGGAGGGGGGGAAGGGAGAGGCAAACAGGCAAGGCCCGTTAACTGGTCACTTGTATGGAAGACGATCCTCTCTTTATGAGAGGGGGGGAGGTGGGGGGTTCGGGGGGGAGGGGGAAGAGGTAGGGGGAGGGGGAGGGGGGTGGGGGGGACGAGCAAGCGGGTAGGAGAGGGGGGAGAGTGGCAGACTGGGGGAGCTTAAAATAGTTACTCTAAATGTAAAAGGGCTTAACTCACCCCATAAGCGACAAAAACTTTATTCGGAGCTATCCCGTCAGAAGGCGGATATAGTCATGCTCCAAGAAACACATTTGACAAGGGCCACAGAGTATTTGGTTAAGCACAAAGGGTATGGGGTATGTATCCACGCTTCTAACACCCTGGAGAAGAAGGGTGGGGTTGCTATTCTATTTGCTTCACGTTTAAAGCTTCAGGTACAGATGGTGGTGAGGGATAGAGGGGGGAGGTATGTGGTGGCCCGGGTAAAAGTGGGGAATGTATGGTATTGTGTAGTGAATGTGTACGCACCCACGGGGGGGCAGGGTGAATTCTGGACAAAACTGAATGGGGAGTTGGGGAAACAGGGGGATGGGATTCTCATTTGCGGGGGTGACTTCAACCTAACGTGGAACCCAGCCAGGGATGCTACAGGTCCGCGAGAAGGAAAGCGGGGGGATCGAAGACGCTATCGTAATTTCGTGACACAGCATTGTTTGGTAGATGCGTGGCGCTTGCGCCATCCAGGACGGAGACAGTTTTCCTATTACTCGCCGGTACATGGGTCTTATTCCCGTATCGATGCTATATGGGTGTCCAAAGAGGTGGGGGGGAAAATAAAAGATGCGAATATGGAGTCCATTACATGGTCCGACCACGCACCGGTGGTGGTCTGGCTGCAAGTGGCAGATGAAGGGAAAGGGAATCGGTTCTGGAGGCTCAACGAATCCCTACTGGAGGAGGAGCGGGTCAGAGCTGAAGTGGAAAAAGGTACGCGGGAGTACTTTCGCTTAAATGATAATGGGGAGACCTCCTGGGGGGTTATTTGGGATGGGTATAAGGCGATGGTCAGAGGTATATTAATCAAATGGGGGGCGCGGAAAAAGAGGGAAAGGGAGGAGAAAGAACGGCTCTTAAGGGAACGGTTATTGGAACTGGAAGAATTAGACGGACGCGGGAGTGGGGGAAGCCATAGGGGACAGGTTCTGGCGGCGAGAGCGCAACTCAACGAGTTACAGGCGGATAAGATTAAATATCAGATGCAGCTCTTGCGACAGGAGGCATTTGAGGGGGGGAACAAGGCCGGGCGGTACCTGGCCCAGAGGTTGAAGCAACAGAAGCTTCGCTCCCACATAATAGGGGTCCGGCAGAGGGGTGGGGCATTGGTCACTCAAGATGGGGAGATTCGGGAGGCATTCAAGGATTATTACCGGGAATTGTACACAGCTAAGGACCGGCATCCAGTAGAACGGGGGGTAAATTATCTGGCTTCTATGGAATTGCCCACATTGGGCAAGAGCGATCAGGACGATATGAATAAACCTATTGGATCAGACGAAGTGGAGCGGGCGATCCAACAGTTAAAATTGGCGAAAGCTCCTGGGTTGGACGGGTTTACTGCCCGGTTTTATAGGACTTTCGCTGGTCTATTGATCGGGCCTCTGGTGACCTTATTTAACCAACCCCGGGAGGGTGGGAAGTTAGCGGACACCATGGGTTGGGCGGGTATTACGGTGCTTCACAAAGAAGGGAAGGACCCGCGGGAGTGCGCCTCATACAGGCCGATTTCTCTGCTTAACTTGGATGCTAAGCTCCTGGCCAAGATCCTCGCCACGAGGTTGAACAAGGTAATTGGGAAATTGATTCATCAAGACCAGGCAGGGTTTATTCCCGGGAGGCAGGTGGCCGATAACATTAGGAAGATTCTCAATATTATTTGGACTAGTGAGCGGAGAGGGGAGGAGACGCTTTTGCTTTCGCTGGACGCGGAGAAGGCTTTCGACCAAGTTGCCTGGCCTTTTCTTTTTCAGGTGCTGGAGAAGGTGGGGCTGGGGAGCGAGTTTCTAGCGTGGGTTAAGGGGCTGTACGCGCACCCTAAAGCTTGTGTGCGGGTAAACGGGGCCCACTCGGAGTTTTTCGACCTAGGGCGGGGAACACGGCAGGGCTGCCCATTGTCACCATTGCTCTTTGCGTTAGCTATGGAGCCCCTGGCGCAGCGGATAAGGGATAGGGCGGATATCTTGGGTATTACAGTGGGGAGAAGTGCCTATAAAATTTCGTTGTTTGCGGACGACGTTATCTTAAGTCTAGCCCGCCCCAGAGTGAGTCTGCCCATAGTGATATGGGAGCTGGAAGAGTATGGCAAAGTTTCGGGGTTTACAATTAACCAATCTAAATCTGAAATTCTGAACTTGATGGTCCCTGGTGGACTAGCAACGATTTTGGCCAAGAAATATCCCTTCAAGTGGGCCCGGGGAAGTATCCGCTACCTCGGCATTCAGATAGGCAATAAAATCGATGAGTTATACAATTTGAACTACAAGAGGATGTGGGGGAAGATAGAGGGTTGGCTGGATGGGTGGGGAGGGAGATATTTGTCCTGGTTTGGGCGTATCGCGACGGTAAAAATGATGCTGGTGCCCCGATTGTTGTTCTTATTTCAGACACTCCCGGTTGGGATCCCTCTACATAGATTAAAACGGATACAGCAGATGATCAATAGGTTTATCTGGATGCAGAAGCGTCCTAGGGTAGCAATGCAGGTGTTGCAACGGGTCAGAGGGGAGGGGGGGTTGGGGGTACCTAATATACGCAAATATTATGAAGCAGCGCAATTGAAAGCGCTATATGAGTGGCAGAGGGAAACATCCAAAGCTTGGGTTAATATGGAGTACGAGTTGGTCGGGGGCAAGGACCTCGAAAGAGCGATATGGCGGGGGTCTAAGGGACTAGACCGGCATGCTATGAGTCCTATGACAGCGCATAGCTTGAGAATTTGGAAACGCAACAAACCTCAACTTGTTCCAAATAAGGGATATATTCTGGGGATGACTCTTGAGGCATGTTTCGAGAGGGGACAGGGCCCAGATGAGCGAGTGTTACGAAGATGGGCCGGAAATGGGCTAACGCATGTCCAACAGATTCTCCATCCCAAGGGGGTTCACCCGTTTGAAGGCCTTCGGGACCTCTACAAGCTGAAAGAGGGCGATCAATTTGCTTATATGCAGCTGAGGAGTTTTCTGAGGCAATCAAAGGTATGGAAGGATCTCTGGGACAATAGGGGCTGGTTTGAGGCTATATGTAATGGTCAGGGGGGGAAAAAGGGGGTTTTGTCCAGAATTTACAAAGGCCTCCTGGGAGTTGGGGAGTGTAAGCCCCGATACATGTTGCAATGGGAGGAGGATCTGGGGGTATGTTGGGATGAGGAGCGATGGGTGAAGCTTATTCAGATCATTGCTTCTGTGTCAATAGCGACACAAATTAGGGAAAATGCTTACAAAGTGCTATATAGATGGTATTGGACGCCAGTGCGCCGTTTTCGGGCAGGGATGGGGCGAGATGACTTATGTTGGCGGGGCTGTGACGAACGAGGGGACTGGATGCATATGTGGTGGAAGTGTGACAGGTTACAAGTTTACTGGGGGCAGGTCTGGGAGGCGATACATGGGATGACTGGGCAGAAACTCCATGGGAGTCCAGCAGCTTGTTTGCTGCATCAACTAGACGAAGGACTCTCGAGACGGGAGGAGGGGGTTCTGCACCATTGTATAGCCGCAGCGCGCTGTGAGATAGCCCAGCACTGGGGGGGGCAGAGCATACCACAGGTGGCAGGTTTTGTGCGAAGGGTGGCTGAGGTGAGTTTGATGCATAAACTAACGGAGCTGCGACGAGGAAAGGGAGGGACGAGTGGGGTATATTGGCAGAAGGTCTGGAGCTGGATGGAGGGCTGGAAGGGGAAGGGGAAGGAGGGCCTATAGGGAGCAGGATGACTGTGCTAGTGGAAATGGGGCTTGGATGTTGGGTGAGTGGCGGTGAGTGGAGGAGGGGCTATGGAGACTATGAAGGGATGGGCGGGTAAGGGGGGGGTGGGGGGGTAGGGGCAATTGCTTAGTTAGGTTTGGATATTGGGCAGGGACGAGCGGGTTGGGGGGGGTGGGGAGAAGGGGTAGGTTGGAATAGTCCAAATGCACCGATGTATGAACCAATTGGGATTGTTGACAGGATTGAATTCTCGTTGTTTGTTGGTTGACTATACTGTTCATTATTGGTTTTCCACGCGTATGCATTTGTATTCTTCTTGTAAAATCTCAATAAAAATTTAAAATGGAAAAAAAAAAAAAAAAAAAAAAATTGAACTCTATCAAGTCTACCGCTATCTGGTTTACTGGTTTGGATTCCTAGCCCCTATGTTGGATGGTCAACCTTTAGCATTATATGCCTCACTCCAGTATCTAGGAGTTGCCTTGGACTCCGCTCTTACCTTCTCCCTTCAGTTGGCCCAGGTAACAATCACGTTTCTGGTCTTACAGTGTTTTCGTAGCATACGTTTGTTTCTTGATATCCCTGCCCAGACAACTGTGCTTTTGCACACTGTGATCCAAAGACTTGATTACAGCAATACCGTTTATCTAGGCTTTCCACAGGTCTATCTCAGTCAACTTCAAACCATCCAAAATACGGCTCTTCACTTACTAGCTTATGCACAAAAACTTGATCATATTATGCCACTATTCATTAAATATCACTGGCTACCATTAAACATAAGAACATAAGATATGCCATACTGGGTCAGACCAAGGACCATCAAGCCCAGCATCCTGTTTCCAACAGTGGCCAATCTAGGTCATACGTACCTAGCAGTTTCCCCAAAAGATACAGGTTCCACAATGCTTGGACTGGGTCAAGCATTGATATCCTGGGTCCCTTCTTAATAAGGGTTTATGGACCTTTCCTCCAGGAACTTGTCCAAACCTTTTTTAAACCCAGCTACACTAACAGCCTTTACTACATCCTCTGGTAACAAATTCCAGAGTTTGCTTCATGTTGAGTGAAAAAATATTTTCTTTTATTAGTCTTAAATAGTTTACCCTGTAGCTTCATTGCATGTCTCCTAGTCTTTCTATATCCTGATCATGTAAACAATCGATCTACGTTTACCCATTCCACATTAAATTCTTGGATCACTTTCAAACTTCTTACTCTGATCCACAAGATTATCCATGAGACAGCCCCGGATTATTTGTCCTCCATCATTTCCTTATATGCGCCAGCTAGATCTCTTCGCTCACTTCATGACTTTCGTTTACATATTTCCTCTTCAAGGGAATGGTTTGCCAGCCCATCTTCATACGGAACTACATTTTAAATGTTTTTTTAAAAAATTCTGAAACCCTTTCTTTTTAGAACTATTTTTAATCTGCCAGATTAGCTTTTCTGGTGGATGGTTTCTTTGGCATGGAGAGGGCAGTACTACTGTCTAAAGGAGTTTTGTCTATGTAGCCTGTTGAATTTTGGCCAGCGTGTATGTGTGAGGGTTTTTTTTGTTTGTTTCTTTTTCTGCTAAGCTGTATGTACCTAACTCTCTTGCTTACTATGCTATTTTGTCCTGAAAAAACTATGGAGTTTTCAGGGGTTTTTCTGATTGTATTTGATTGTACACCGCATAAATTGCTATGCACTGTTGCAGTATATTAAATAAACTATAACCCTAACTTCTTGTTAGAATTTTTACACAGGGATGTTTTGTCTAAAAAATTAAGTGTTGTGTTGAAATCATGCCCAAACACTATTTCATTATTGCCAAAGGTCAAGAGTACTTGACATAACCCTTTAAAGAAGGTTGGGGTGTCACATGTTTGAATATAAACATTAACCAGAGTACATCTATGTTTAGCTAGAACCATATCTGTGCAAGCCCACCTCCCCTCACTGTCAGTTTTGTGTTGTTGTATTTGCAAGGATATACCCTTTCTGAAAAAGATAGATACACCATTCTTCTTCTTAACCACATTTTTTCACCAGGGGTTTTCTAGCCATTCCACCCTGAACTTGACACAGGACTCGTAAGGCATATGGGTTTCTTGGAGAAACAAGACATTAACTGTTAGGCTTTTAAGATAACAAAATATTTTTTTACACTTAATAGAATGGTTTAGATTAGAAGACCATTTACATTCGGTGAAACAATTTTAAGACCCATTATCCATTGCCTGGACAAAATGGCCAAAAAGACATTGTACTTAAAAGAACCAAACAAAAAGTATAAAGAAGGCTCTCTGCCCTGAAAAAGAAAACAAAATAAAGAAAAGCCCCATCCCTAGAAACAAATACACCTTCACCCTCATCCCATGCCCACTGAATGGCCATGAACACATGGCAAACTCAAACTACCTAGCCATAGGGAACCAATAAAGAAAGTATCAAAAAAAAATCCTCACCATCTCTCACAATCGGTCAGCCATTCACTCCACACAATACCTTAAGCATGCACACTTTACTTTTCTTCTTCCCATGCATTCAAATAAAAACACATGTTTTTTGAAAGTACTTAACAGTTATAATCAGCCAAACCAAGCCATATAATTTTTCCAAAGCCTCCCTACACTCATAGTCTGTGGCGCCAATGCCCTCCCAACACTGACTACCAGAGCAAATAGAGAGTGTGGCCCTAAAAACCAGAAGACTTCATGCCTGTTTTTAAATTCACTCTTTCACCATTAAGATCCATTCCCTGCATTCAAGTCTACCATGCCAACCGATCAGTGTTCAGCAAGCTCACCATAGGCACTTTCAAACACAGCTCCAATAAATTATTCTCCCCTTATGACATCCTACACATTCATATTCATCCAATTCTTTTACTCTAGGCAAATACGATGCAAATGCAATCCCGAGAGCACTTCTCACTTTAGCACCAATCCAGATCATGTGATATACACCCTAAAAATATTTGCAAACTCACACACAATCATAACTCAAAAGGAAATTCCCTATATTAAAGAACTAAAAGAGCACAATTCCTCCTCACTGTCATAGATACCAGAAGACAAAGATCCAAAAGCACACTGACTATTAAGAACTGCATCATGCCTTAACCATTACAAACCTGCCATTAAATGCATTCTCCCCACCATTCAGACGTATGACAAATAACAAACATGACATACTTAACCACCAATCAGCCATACTCTTGATGCAAATAGCAACCTCAGAGAACTCACAGCACTCCCTGTAAGAAAAACAGCATAATAAATAAAGCAACCAAACCGCTGCTAGTCATACTCATAAGCACAGCAGAAAGAAACATTTTTATCAAATAATTTTTTGAGTAAAGACAATTACACAGGTACACTACCAAAAAACTGCCTCCAGTTTTGCAACTGATTCCTATAGATTTTGGGGTGCTGAATCTAGGAAAAATAGCCAAAATGTTCCATCACGTCACATTTTCTTGCAAAATTAGATTTCTTACCCATATAAGGAATGTTCACATAATTTCTTTTTAGCCGACTGCAGTTTATTTTCTTGGCCCAAAATAGAGGTTGTAATGGTTAACTAACTAGAAACACTCCCTCATGATATTTTAGAGTGTTTTGTATTCATTTTATACATTAACAGGACAATTGGGAGGCGGGGGCTAAATCCAGTACTCGCCCTGGCGCATGTTCTTTCCTGTTCGCCTCGCCTCGTTCGCCTCGCCTCGTTCGCTCGCTCAAACACGGTGGTTGCGACATGAACGTTCCTGTCAAATTTCAGTTTCTTGCAAGTTCATTATTACCTTTTGTTTGCTCAGTCGTAATCCAGCTTTATTCCGAAGTGGTTCACTACAGTTGTAGTTTGCAGTGCTGTGTATTTGTGATGGCTCACAGAGCCAGAGGTTGCGTCAACTCTCTGGACAGTTTTTGTTTTATTTGTGGGGATTATACCGTGAAAAAGCGGCAGAGGAACATTTCTGCATTTATTTAAAAAGTATATTTCGCCTATTTCGGTTTGAAGTTAGGTGATCAAGACAAACCGTGGGCTCCTCACAAAGTGTGCAAGACATGTGAGGAAGATCTACGCTTATGGATGAAAGGTAAAAAACAAGCATTTCGTTTCGGAATACCTATGATGTGGCGTGAACAAAGAGACCACAGCAGTGACTGCTATTTTTGCTCTTGCATTGTGAAGGGATACAACTTAAAAAATAAGAACGTAATAAGTTACCCCAACCTTCCCTCAGCAATTAGGCCTATGCCTCATAGCAACGAAGTACCTGTGCCTGAACCACCAAAATCTTTGGATCATATTTGTGTGGACGGTTCTGATCATGATGAGACTCATCAGATGGCTTTTCCCGATGAGTCCAGTACTTCCGAGTTTGAAACTGAACCAGATCCGAAACCTGAACTTTTCTCTCAAGCTGAATTGAATGATTTAGTCCGGGATTTAGGACTCCCAAAAGATGCTGCCCAACTGCTAGGTTCTCGGCTTAAACAGAAAAATCTATTGTCACCAGGAACAACTTTTTATTGGTACCGCAACCGCGAGACACATTTTTTGAAGTATTTCAGCAAAGAGGAAGATTTGGTATTTTGCAACGATATATACGGAGTGATGGAAAAGTTTAAACTCAAGTATGATCCTGCTGAATGGCGGCTGTTCATTGATTCGTCAAAAGACAGCATAAAAGGTGTTCTTCTTCATAATGGCAACACATTCACTTCAGTTCCTATTGCTCACTCTGTTATTCTCCAAGAAAAATACGAGAATTTGGCCCTGATTCTTCATAAGATTCGTTATGATGAGCATAAGTGGATGATTTGTGGAGACTTTAAAATTCTATCCATGCTATTAGGGCAGCAATCCGGTTTCACCAAATATCCCTGCTTCCTTTGCTTGTGGGATAGCCGGGCCCGCGACCTACACTGGGGGAAAAAAGACTGACCAATTCGGGAGTATTTGAGACCCGGTGAGAAAAATGTTCTTCATGAGAGCTTGGTACCTCGTGATAAAATTCTATTACCACCTCTCCATATTAAGTTGGGTCTCATTAAGCAATTCATCAAGTCCCTTCCAAAAGATGGTGAGTGCTTTCGGTACCTTTGCTCAAAGTTCCCCCGACTTTCTGAAGCAAAGCTAAAGGAAGGAGTGTTTGTTGGCCCTGATATAAGGAAACTCATTTCAGATGGAGCATTCGCTGAAACGATGTCTGAGAAGGAAAAAGAAGCCTGGGATTCCTTCAAGGATGTTGTTCTCAAATTCTTGGGGAACAGGCGGGATGAGAACTATAAGGATATTGTTGCCAGGATGCTCAATGCCTTCAAAGAACAAGGCTGTAACATGAGCCTGAAAGTCCATTTCTTGCACTCCCATGTGAACTACTTTCCCGAAAACTTGGGGGCGTACAGTGAAGAACAAGGTAAAAGGTTTCACCAGGACATCAAGGATGCAGAGAGAAGGTACCAAGGAAGATGGAACACCACTATGATGGCTGATTTCTGCTGGTTGCTGCTGCGGGAAACCCCAGATGAAAAATACGCCAAGCAGCGCACCAAGAGAAGCATTCGGGGGAAGAAGAAACAGGCCCACCAGGAGATCGATTGACCCAAGAATGACTTTAAAATCTAAACTGTGTGACAAATATCGTGTTTTTACTAAACTTTGAAATAAAAATTTGCTAGTTATTACCACAGTGTCGGATCTCATTTATTAGAATTTTATTTTCACACCATCGGGTGTTTGTCTTCATGTATTGCAATGGTGCGGTTTGCGTTTTCTATTCTTACATACATACCTGTACAACATTTTTTGCACATTTCTTTGCTTTGCTTTGTGTCTAACCTCGCTCTTATATGCTCAATGTTTGTGCACATGTATGTGGCTGTTTTAAGTGCAGACAATTTTGCTACCATCAGTGTGTTTTGTTGACATTACTCTATTCTTATGTGCTGCCTTGTTACAATTTTCTTTATTCTTATTTGAATAACTACTAAACAATTAGTATAAAGATTTCATCCAAGAAACTTTTATCTCGATCGCACTCAATCTGAAACGTTCACCTCAAACTGCTAACCCAATGTAGCAAAAAATCTGTACGTGATGGAGCAAATTGGTTACCAGATTTGGATTCAGCGCACCAAAAAACGTAAAAATCAATCGAAACCTAGAGACAGTTTAAAAAAAATTTTTTTTAGTGTACCTGTGTTATTCAACATTGCAATTAAACAAGAAATTGTTTTACTATTCAACAGTCGCAAAGCAAGTAATACCATATTCAACTTTTTCTTTTTTTTTCCCCTCCCCCCTTGATTCCCCCAAATCCATATGCTGCAGGATATGTAGGTCAATATGCTTGTGAGAGAGGTCCAATATTCAGGGCATTGTGAATATTCTTACACACGTCCTGTGCTATGTCCTGTTTGGTGACATGAATCTATTTGACCCACCCGTCAGACTCCCCCCACACCCCCCCCATCTTCCAAATTGAGTCCTACCCTTCCCTTCTCCCCCTATCTCCATAACCAGGCGCATTCACTCAAGGATGAATGTGGGGTGAATGCGCCTGGTTATGGAGATAGGGGGAGAAGGGAAGGGTAGGACTCAATTTGGAAGATGGGGGGGTGTGGGGGGAGTCTGACGGGTTCCATGCTCCTAATCACCATCTAACCCAAGTCCCCTCCTCACTTCCATCAAAACATGGGGGAGTCCTTGCGGATCTAAGGGGCATAAAGCTCATTGTGCGCGTAGGGTGTCTGTATCAATATATACCCCCCAAATGTCAAGAAAACAATTCCACCTCTTCAGAGAGCCCTTAGCGGCCTGCCTTTCCATTAGCATAAGCTGGTGCAGGCAAGTGCCACTCCCAGTAGGAGGATGGGGGTCGCCTGTTGCCAGTGCCACAAAATTGGCTGTTGGCCGACCACACAGGCCTTACGGATTAGCATGCGAGGCCCCCTTCCCCCTTGGTTTGCCCGGAGACAGAAGGTCGAAAATGACCAGGAGGTCTGACCACTCCAGAGGTTTCTTCATTAACTTGCTCAGGTACCTATGCACCCTGCCCCAATATCTTCAGGCTGCAATATATGGCCAACACATATGTCCCAAAACATATGTCCCAAATCTGTGGAGGGGGTTCCACACCAGGGGCAGGCCCCCCTGGGGTCACCCCACTGTGTGCAGTGTGGAGAAAATTGAGCTCTGTTGACTGCTCAAAACTGAATCTCTCGAAGGTGATCCGAGCCCACCAGTCAGGGAGTTTTTAATAGCTCCTGGTATTCCCTCAGCGGGGATCTCAACCCTCATTTCCCTTGCCCACTTGTCCTCCAGGCCAGAATAATCAGTTCTCCAGGACCAAGCAGGAAGTCAGTCCTCACATATGGGTGACGTCGGCGCCGACGGAGCCCTCGCGGAGCAATTTTCCCCAGCTTTCAAAGAAAGCCTTTGGGAATTGCAGCGCGCATGCGCGGTCGCCTTCCCGCCCAAGGGTGCCATCTTAGCCAGTCTTCTTTTTTCCGCGGAGCCCTACAGACGTACCCGTCTTGTCCCCGCGAAAAAGTTGATTTTATTCGTAATATTCTCTTTTTTCCTTCGGTTCGATGCCGGTTTTCTTCCCGCCCGGACTCGCGACGCCGGTCACGAGTCCTCTTCTTCTTTTTCGGTTTTTCTGATTTAGTCAGTTTCGTTTTCGGTTTTTTCACTGGCAGCCCGGTCTTTTGACCTCGCAGGGGCCCTTTTTCCCCCCATGCCTGCCAGTGGTTTCAAGCGGTGTGGTCAGTGTGACCGAAATATGTCACTAACTGACACACACGATAATTGCCTCCGCTGCCTGGGCCCGGATCATGAAGAAATGATCTGTGGGGCCTGTGGCAAAATGTCCTCCAAAGCGTTGAGAAGTCGGCGGCATCAGCGGGATAGGATCTTCGCTGACCCCAGCCGTACCCGGACCTCGTCGGAGGCCTCGGCGTCCAGAGGTTCCAGCTCGAACCGTCGCCGGAGTTCCTCCGACAGGGGTTCTCCCTCTGGGGACCATCGACGGAAGGTGAAACCCGCGAGGGCGGCGTCGGTGGACGCTCCTGGCTCTGCGAGGGCCAGGTCGCATAGCCCCGATAGCCGTCCCGGGTCCTTGGAGAAGGAGCACCTCTCGAAGCGACCTCGCATGGAGTCGGAGCTGCCTGCTCGGGTAAGTCCTGTGGTCCTCCTGGACTCGCCTTCGAGACCGCCGACGTCGGGCCCGACGCCGTCGGGGCCCGAGTCGGGGGCTGCTGGGTCACCTGAGGTCGGACTCAGGTTGACGGCCTTGGAGAGCAGACTGTCTGCCTTCATGGACCAGCAGCGGGCACTGCTCGCTAGCCTTGCTGGCGCCGCTGCCCCGACCGCCGGGACGTCGACGTCTAAGTCGACCCCGGAGACCGAGCCGATCCTCGAGTCCATGCGAACTCGAGTCAATCCTCGGTCGAGGTCACCCTCGGCCTCCCGTTCGGGACGAAGGTTGCCGACGCCGACTCCCTCGGCGTCGGGGCGGCGGGCGCCGCAGCCTGCCCGGGCCGACCCCACCGATTCCTCCTCGGAGTCGGTCTGGGAGTCTGAAGAGGAAGAGTCACCTGATTCTTTTCGGACTCGGTGTGTCCCCTCCGGAGGATGCCCGGTTCTCGGACTTCGTCAGGGATATGGCCAAGGCTTTGGCCTTCCCGGCGGACCCCGAGGAGGAGCCTCGAGCCGAAGAGCTCGACGCCCTCCAGTATGACTCTCCCGCCAGGGAACACTTTACTGTACCGGTTCCTCCCATGCTGGAACGACTACTCTTCCGCATGTGGGAGAGCCCGGCCTCCTCGCAGGTCCTGAGCAAGCGGGTCGATTCTATCTATCGAGTCCGCAAGAGCCCTGGCTTCCAAAAGGCACAGCTACCACACCATTCCATGGTAGTGGAATCGGCCATGCATCGTCTTAAGAGCCAGAAGATGCATTCCTCGGTGCCTCCTGGCAGGGAGGCCCGTAACCTGGATGGCCTTGGTAAGAAGTGTTTCCAGGGCTCTATGCTTGCGTGTCGTGTCCAGACCTACCAGCTATACATGGGCATGTGTCTTCGAGACCTGGCTAAAGAGCTAGCCGGATTCTCCGCTGGTTTGTCCGAGGAACCTTTGCGGAGGTTCCTAGCCTTGTCCACTGGCATTCGGGAATGCTCAAAATTCATATCCCGAGCAGCCTATGATGGCTTTGAAGCATCGGCTCGAGTGGCCGCAGCCGGCATCGGTGCCCGCCGACAGGCTTGGCTTCAGTCGTCTGACCTTGAGCCCTGGGTGCAGGACAAGTTGGTCGATGTCCCCTGCCGAGGTGAAAACCTCTTTGGCAAACCTATGGCAGAAAAGTCTGCACAGATCGAGACGGAGACTCTCACCAGGACTAGGCTTTCTAGGAAGACCTCCGCCCCTTCCCAGAAAAAGAAGGGCTCGGGAAAGAAGCCCTTTTACCCGAGAAAGGCGGCTGCCTATAAACACTACCCCCAATATCAGGCCCCCGCAGCTCCCCAACAGGGCCAGCAGGCCAAGGGACGGGGTAACGGGTCCCGTAGGCAGCAAGCCCCCAAGCCTGCACCACCAGCCCCTGCTCAGCAGGGTGGGGGCTTTTGACTCCTTCAGCATAGCCTCTCCCCCTCCGCTGGCTCCTCCCAGCACCGGAGGCCGGCTGGTTCACTTCGCCCACAGGTGGTCCAGCATCACTTCAGATGCCTGGGTGCTTCAAGTCGTAAGAGAAGGCTATCTTCTCCACTTCCACCAGGTCCCTCCCTCCTATTTCCCGGGAGAACCTCCACGACTCCCTCTGCACAGGGACTTACTCCTTCAGGAGTTAGCAGGTCTTCTACAGGAACAAGCGGTGGAACCGGTGCCCCACCACCTGAGAGGTCAAGGCTTTTATTCCAGGTATTTTCTAGTACCAAAAAGGACAGGAGGCCTCAGACCCATCCTGGACTTGCGCAACCTCAACAAGTTCCTCGTGCGGGAAAAGTTCAAAATGCTTACCCTTGGAATCCTTCTGCCCTACCTCCAGCAGGGAGATTGGCTATGCTCCTTGGATCTAAAGGATGCCTACACGCACATCCTCATCCACCCAAGCCACCGCCAATACCTAAGGTTTGTGGTGGCAGGAAATCATTACCAGTACAGAGTACTGCCCTTTGGCCTGTCCTCCGCACCGCGAGTCTTCACAAAATGTCTCGCGGTGGTGGCGGCCCATCTCCGGCTTCACGGCCTCTATGTCTTTCCGTACCTCGACGACTGGCTCATCAGAGCAGCGTCCGCTCCGGAGGTCACCAACGCCACACGCCGCACGGTGACTCTTCTGCAGTACTTGGGCTTTGTCATAAACTTCGCAAAGTCCACTTTGCTCCCCTCACAGGACCTCGAGTTCATCGGCGCAAGGCTGCACACTCCTCAGGCACGAGCGTTCCTACCGCTCGACAGGGCTCAACGGCTCATGGACCTAGCCGACCGTTTTCGCAGCCAGCCCCTGGTCTCCGCCAGGCGCTTCCTGAGACTACTCGGCCATATGGCTTCCACCGTCCATGTGACCCCCAATGCCCGCCTGAATATGCGGCCTGCTCAATGGTGTCTTCGCAAGCAGTGGCAACAAGCCACAGGCGGCCTAGCAGACCTAGTGCGCGTCTCTGAGCCGCTGGCCTCGTCTCTCCAGTGGTGGCTTCATCGGCCCAACCTGGTGCTCGGCGTGCCTTTTCAGTCGCCTCAGCCGGCCCGGGTGCTGACGACAGATGCGTCCCTCCTGGGCTGGGGAGCACATTGCCAAGGGGCACGTACTCAGGGCCTCTGGACCACGTGGGAGTCTGCTCAGCAGATCAACTTCCTGGAGCTCAGAGCGATCCGTCTGGCTCTCAAGGCCTTCTCCCACCTGACCTCTCACCAGTCCGTCCTTGTCCAGACGGACAATCAAGTTGCCATGTTCTACGTGAACAAGCAGGGGGGCACGGGCTCCTTCCTTCTCTGTCGGGAAGCACAGAAGCTCTGCTCTTGGGCCGTCAGACACGGCGTTCTTCTCAAGGCAGTTTATCTCCCAGGCCAAGAAAATTGCCTGGCGGACAAACTCAGCAGGATCCTCCAGCCGCACGAGTGGCGCCTGGATCCCTTGGTAGTTCAGAAGCTCTTTCTAAAGTGGGGCCACCCCACGATGGATCTCTTTGCCAGCCCTCTCAACCGGCAACTTCCTCGCTTCTGCTCTCGTCAGCCACATCCCCTTCGAGTTGCGGCAGACGCTTTTCTACTCTCATGGTCGGAGAGCCTTCTGTATGCTTTTCCTCCCATCCCGCTAGTCTCTCGAACTCTTTTCAAGGTTCTCCGAGACAAAGCTTTCATGATCCTGGTGGCCCCTCGCTGGCCCAGACAGCCGTGGTTTCCACTCCTGCTGCAATTAGCGGTAGAGGATCCATTCCCTCTGGGGTTACAACCGGATCTCCTCACTCAGGATCAGGGGTCTCTGCTACACCCCAACCTCAGATCTCTCAATCTAATGGCCTGGCTGCTGAGAGGGTAGTCCTTGCTCCCCTTCTCCTGCCGGCAGAGGTGGAAGAGGTCGTCCTAGCTTCTCGGCGACCTTCTACCCGCAAATGCTACGCCCTTAAATGGCGTCGCTTTTCTGTTTGGTGTACCCAACAGTCCCAGGATCCCTTCTCCTGCCCGGTGTCGGTGATCTTGCAGTACTTGCTATACCTCTCTAATCTGGGACTTAAGTCCAACTCCGTCAAAGTTCACCTCAGTGCTCTTTCAGCACATCATGTGCCGGTGGACGGCAGACCTCTTTCCAGCGACCCTCTCGTAGCGAGGTTTCTCCGAGGTCTCCTTCTACTTAAACCACCTCTGCGCCCGCCAGCGCCTGACTGGGATCTGAATGTGGTTTTGCAGCGGATCACCTGTCCGCCTTTTGAACCTATGGCTACCTGTTCTCTCCGTTTTCTTTCTTGGAAAACATTGTTCTTGATAGCCCTCACTTCCGCTAGACGCGTAAGTGAATTGCAGGCCCTCGTGTCTGATCCCCCTTACACTCGGTTCTACAAAAATAGGGTAGTCCTACGGACTCACCCAAAATTTCTTCCAAAAGTGGTCTCCCCTTTTCACATCAATCAGGAGGTGGTACTTCCGACCTTCTTTCCCAGACCACACTCCAGCCGAGCTGAAATGGTCCTCCATACCCTGGACTGTAGAAGGGCATTGAACTTCTACCTTGACCGTACGCGGGAGCACCGTAAAGCTGCGCAGCTTTTTGTGTCTTTTGATCCCAATAAATTGGGACTCCCGGTCTCCAAGCGTACTCTGTCCATCTGGGTTGCGGACTGTATCACTTGGGCTTATGGGGCAGCCGGACTCTCCTTGGAAGGTCGAGTCACGGCTCATTGCGTTCGGGCAAAGGCTACGTCAGTGGCTTACCTCCGCTCTGTTCCGCTGGCAGACATCTGCCAGGCCGCTACTTGGTCTTCGAGCCAGACTTTTGCGGTCCATTACTGTCTCGAGAGGGAGTCCCGCAGGGACAGTGCTTTCGGACAGGCAGTCCTCCGTAATCTCTTTGAGGTTTGAGCAACTCCTACCCTCCATCCCGGATGTGGGCTACCGGTGGGTAATAATTCAGCGAAGATTCCTTCCTTCTGTGCTGCTGAGCTAGAGGGAGCTCATTTTTGTGCTTAGGGTCTCCGGTAGCCTTAAGCTTGGGAGTCCCATATGTGAGGACTGACTTCCTGCTTGGTCCTGGAGAAAGCGTAGTTACTCACCTGTAACAGGTGTTCTCCAGGAGCAGCAGGAATCAGTCCTCACAACCCTCCCTCCTCCCCTTGGAGTTGCAATCATCTGCTTTAGTTTTTTTGCAAATTTTTATGCTGTCTTTTTTAGCTATGTCATCTGACTGGCTAAGATGGCACCCTTGGGCGGGAAGGCGACCGCGCATGCGCACTGCAATTCCCAAAGGCTTTCTTTGAAAGCTGGAGAAAATTGCTCCGCGAGGGCTCCGTCGGCGCCGACGTCACCCAGATGTGAGGACTGATTCCTGCTGCTCCTGGAGAACACCTGTTACTGGTGCTTAACTACGCTTTTTTGGGGTTCCCCCCCCCCCTTAACCGGGTTTTGGGTTTCCCCCCCCCCCCCCCCCCGTTCAATTTTCTGGAAGAGTTGTGAAATGGAGACCCAGTCTCTGTCCCCTATCTCAAAAAACTCAAGCACATGCGCTGTCTCTGCCTCCAATGAAGCTGTTAGGCGTGAACGAACATAGTGACTCACCTGAAGGTATGCGGATGTGTAAGTAATTTTAGTTCAAATTCTCTTTGTAGTGTTGTAAATGGCTTTGTGTCCCTCCAAATCTACCATGTGACCCAACTTGCTTAAACCCAGGTCCTCCCACTCTTGAAAGATCCTGTGTTCTGTGCCCGGGGTGAAGTGTGGGTTGCCCCATATGGTAAGAAAACCGGAAACTACTGGGGAATGTTTCCAATGGGTACTGGTGCTTAGTCACTTTGGCAGTTTAGAGTCTCCGAGTGAAGAAGTGACATCAAGCTGTATGGGGAAGCATAATCTTCTTCTAGTTTCCAAGGGGGGGGGTGAACACCACCTTGTGTCCTATCCAGTCTCACATGTGCTGCAGATGGCAAGCCTGGGCATATCCCGCGATATCGGACACCCCCACTCCACTCCTTTGCCATGGCCTGCATAAGTGGCTGTACGGCACTTGTGCCAGCTTTCCCTTCCAACAGAAGGAGCGAGTCACTTGCTTAATGGCCAACACATACTTCCACAGCAAATGGATGGAGAGTGTCTGCAGAATGTATAGTAACCTAGGGATCAGGTCCAACGAGGGAGCAGTTCACCACGTTATGTACGAAGAACCCAGTCTATGATACGTGGTGATCAACAAGGATACTTTATTAATAACCTGAGAGCCCGACACAGGCCGTGTTTCGTATTTGTCACTTCATCAGGGGATACAGGTTTGCCATATTTCACGGTCTAACTTATATCGATGATCTTGACTGAAGAAGAATCGCCGAGAATTATACGGCGATTCTTCTTCAGTCAAGATCTTTCAGATTTCGTGACAGTAGAAGTTAGCAGAAAACGCACTGAAAAGAGTCCAAGTTTCATCGATATAAGTTAGACCGTGAAATATGGCAAACCTGTATCCCCTGATGAAGTGACAAATACGAAACACGGCCTGTGTCGGGCTCTCAGGTTATTAATAAAGTATCCTTGTTGATCACCACGTATCATAGACTGGTTTCTAGTAACCTAGGGAGCCTAATCACCCTGAAGGCCGCTATCCGTCCCATCAGGGAGAGCAGTCCCGCACTTTGTTTCACAAGGTATCTAAGAATGACTCTGTATTCAAGCGGTACAACCATTTTGGGTCTCCTGGGAGCCTAATGCCCAAATAGCAGAAATCACGATCTACCCACCGCAGTGGAAACATTGGGCCTCATTTCGCTCGCAACCTCCCCCAACATGTCAATAGCCTCAGACTTTGCTATATTCAGTTGGAGTCCTGCCAGATGATCAAAGTCAGCGAACTCAACTAATAGTTGTGGGAGGGAGACACATGTGGATCCATGAGATGGACTAGAATGTCATCTGTGAAGGCTGTTAATTTGAATTCTGACCTCTGATTACCACTTCCCTAATCTCCTGGCACTCCCAACACGGTGCGAGAGAAAGGGTCGAGTGATAACATGAAAAGGAGAGGGGACAGACCTGACGAGTACCCCGTTCCAAGGTGAAGTTCTCAGAGAGAAGGCCATTCGTCAGGACTGCCGCAGTTGGGTTTACGTACAGTGTTCAAACTATCTGCATGAAAGAGTCTCCCATTCCATAATGCAAAAGTTGAAAAAGATACTCCCAGCCTACCCGATCAAAAGCCTTTTTGGCGTCAAAAGAGATGGGAGCCTCTTTTCCTCAACCCATTTTAGTGAGGCGATGATCTGTCTCAGGTTGCTGGCAGCGTATCAACACCGTATGAAACCCACTTGGCACGAATGTAGCAGTGCAGGGAGATGAGGGGCCAGCTTGTCCGCTAATATCTTCGCTAGAACTTTCAAGTCAAATTTAAGAAGCAAAATCGTGCGATACAAGTTGGCCTGCAATGGGTCCTTTCCCGGCTTGCATAAGAGAGTAATGTGTGCTTTATTTTCTCCTCATTTGAAGCCTTCCTGTTCTGCCTGCACCTGAAACTTATCTATCAGTGGAGCAGTCACCAGATCAGAGACTAATTTGTAAAGGTCTGCATTATATCCATCCGGTCCCAGGGCTTAAAGTGGGGGGCCCAATGGATCCCGAAAGTGGGTGGCCCAATGGATCCCGAGCTGGACCTCACATGCTATTATCGGGGCTTCTAACACTTTTGCCTGCTGCAGCGTGAGTTGGGGTAGGGGAAACCTTTTCCAAATATGCCGCAATCCTGCTCAGGGACCCTCCCTCTCCAGAGTACAGCTCTTTATAAAACTGCTGGAAAAGCCGTGCTATTCCTGGAGAGTCTTTGTAGATTTGCCCTTTGTCCTGAAGTGCAGGGATTGCCCGACTGGCCCCTCCTCCCCCACAGACACCTGGCCAAGAGCGCCCCACCTTATCACCATATTGGTAAAGTTGAAATTTGTAATACAGTGTCGACTTCTTAGCTTGTTGGTGTAGCACTTTGAGTGCTGCCTGTGTCTCGAGCAGGTGAGCTCAAGATTGACTGGTGGGCTGGCAGGCATACTAACTTCTAGCTTGTGTTACCTGCTGTTCTAGTCTTATTACCCGACGCGTTCAATATTTGGCGCCGCCTGGCCATTTATGCAATGGTGTCCCCCCTGAGCACTTTGGCTGTTTCCCAAAATAGATCAGGCGTCTGTGTGTTGCTTGTTCGTCTGTTCATATATCCCCCAGAATTCCCTGATATAGGCCCAAAAATGATCATTTTTAGTTAGCTCGATGGGAAAGTGCCATCGCCTAATGACAAGCTGGGAAGCTTCCCAGTCCAACTTGAGCCAAATGGGTGCATGGTCAGAGATTTCTTTTGGCCCAATCTGTGCTTCCCCCACTTGGCCAAATAGGGCCGCTGATACCAAAAGGTAGGCAATACATGCACTAGTACCATGTCCCCAAGATTGATGTATCTAGTCTCTTTCGACGGGGTGGAGTAACCGACAAGGAAATCCCAGGCATCCGATGAAAGGCTGAAGAATCTTTGTTGTCCCTCTCCTTGTCATCAATTGTATCAGTGACGTATCGAATGCCGTGTCCAGAACCCCATTTAAGTCACCTATTACAAGCTGTGGTCTCCCCCCTGTTCCAGCAGGGAGGCCAACTGTGCATAGAACGAGCTACTGGGGTCATTAGGGCCATAAATATTCCCCAAAATTACTGGTCTACCATATAATTCCCCTTCCAGGATTACATAGCAACCTACCAAATCAGTATGTTTGGTTTTAACTACGAAGTTTATATGTTTATGTATTAAGATTACAGCTCCCCCCTAACATCCTTGTGCAGGGGTCCCATATTGCTGGCCTACCCAGTCCCAGCAGAGTTTAGCATGCTCTCCCTCACTTTGATGGGTCTCTTGGAGAAAAGTAATGTCTCTCTTATACCGCGCAAGCACTTTAAGAATCTTATAACGCTTAATTGGGGTGCCCAGTCCGCAAACATTCCAAGAGACTAGGGTCTGATGAAAAGATTTTTGAGCTTTAAAGGGTGGCCCACCCAGCCTAGGGCCTCCCTCCTTCTTGTTCTCCATCTGCATGGGACGTTCTGTAGTGGTTGAAGCATGTGATGGTGGTGAATGTGTGCAAAAATGGTGTCCTTCCCTCCACCCCACCCTCCCCTCTTCCTTCCTCCCCTTTAGATCTTGATAGTACGCCTCCTCATCCTCCCCCTCCCTTTTGACTAGTCCCTCGATTCTTTGTCTACCCCCTCTCCATCTATCCTCTTGCATGTCCTTCCCCTCGCTCCTATGAGCCTTCCAGGTATTTAGTGCAAGAAGCTCATTCACCCAACCACCTCCCCCCCCCCCCGTGCACATAAATAAAGTCTGCTGGTACTGCCCATCTCCGGAAAGGTTACCCGCTCCCTTGTCCCACCACTAGCTTATTAGGGGGGGGGGGGGGGTTTGCCTAACTGTGCCACTCAGCCAGCTTTAGCTGAACCCTGGAGTGTGTCCCGTAGTTCGGTCTGCTGACGCCTTTTTCCTCATCCCCCCCCCCCCTCATTCATACTTCCCTATTCCCATCCACACTACTGGCTATTTTCCCCTACTGGAATATATGCTTAGTTCATTCATCATTCAGTCCCCACCTGCCTCTTCATTGTACCGATAATAAACTTTCTCCAGGACCAAGCAGGAAGTCAGTCCTCACTTATGGGGTGACGTCGGCGCCGACGGAGCCCTCGCGGAGCAATTTTCCCCAGCTTTCAAAGAAAGCCTTTGGGAATTGCAGCGCGCATGCGCGGTCGTCTTCCCGCCCGAAGGTGCCATCTTAGCCAGTCTTTTTTTCCGCGGAGCCCTACAGACGTCCCCGTCTTGTCCCCGCGAAAAAGTTGATTTTCCTCTTTATTTTATACTTTTTTCTTTCGGTTCGACGCCGATCGTTTTCCCGCCCGGACTCGCGACGCCGGTCTCGAGTCCTCTTACTTTTTTTCGGTTTTTCTGACTTAGTCAGCTTTCGTTTTCGTTTTCCCTGGCAGCCCGGTCCTTTGACCTCGCAGGGGCCCTTTTTCCCCCGATGGCTGCCAGTGGCTTTAAGCGGTGTGGTCGGTGTGACCGAAATATGTCACTAACCGACACACACGACTTTTGCCTCCGCTGCCTGGGCCCGGATCATGAGGAACTGATCTGTGGGCCCTGCAGCAAACTGTCCTTGAAGGCGTTGAGAAGTCGGCGGCATCAGCGTGAGAGAATCTTCGCTGACCCCAGCCGTACCCGGACCTCGTCGGAGGCCTCCATGTCGAAAAGCTCCAGCTCGGACCGTCGCCGGAGCTCCTCCGACCGGGGTTCTCCCTCCGGGGACCATCGTCGGAAGGAAAAACCCGCGAGGGCGGCGTCGGTGGACGCTCCTGGCTCCGCGAGGGCCAGGTCGCATAGCCCCGACAGCCGCCCCGGGTCCTTGGAGAAGGAACACCTCCCGAAGCGACCTCGCCTGGAGTCGGAGATGCCTGCCCGGGTAAGTCCTGTAGTCCTTCTGGACTCGCCTCCGCGACAGCCGACGTCGGGCCCGACGCCGTCGGGGCCCGAGTCGGGGGCTGCTGGGTCACCTGAGCTCGGACTCAGGTTGACGGCCTTGGAGAGCAGACTGTCTGCCTTCATGGACCAGCAGCGGGCACTGCTCGCTGGCTTCGCTGGCGTCGCTGCCCCGACCGCCGGGACGTCGACGTCCAAGTCGACCCCGGAGACCGAGCCGATCCTCGAGTCGATGAGAACTCGAGTCGATCCTCGGTCGAGGTCGCCCTCGGCCTCCCGTTCGGGACCGAGGTCGCCGACGCCGACTCCCTCGGCGTCGGGGCGGCTGGCGCCGCACCCTGCCCGGGCCGACCCCACCGAGTCCTCGTCGGAGTCGGTCTGGGAGTCTGAGGAGGAAGAGTCACCTGATTCTTTCCGGACTCGGTGTGTCCCATCGGACTCTCCGGAGTCCGAGCCTCGGAAGCAGTCCCCCCCGGAGGATGCCCGGTTCTCGGACTTCGTTAGGGATATGGCCACGGCTTTGGCCTTCCCTGCGGATCCCGAGGAGGAGCCTCGAGCCGAAGAGCTCGACGCTCTCCAGTATGACTCTCCCGCGAGGGAACACTTTACTGTGCCGGTTCCTCCTATGCTGGAACGTCTACTCTTCCGCATGTGGGAGAGTCCGGCCTCCTCGCCGGTCCTGAGCAAGCGGGTCGATTCTATCTATCGAGTCCGCAAGAGCCCTGGCTTTCAAAAGGCACAGCTGCCACACCATTCCATGGTAGTGGAATCGGCCATGCATCGTCTTAAGAGCCAGAAGATGCACTCCTCGGTGCCTCCTGGAAGGGAGGCCCGTAACCTGGATGGCCTTGGCAAGAAGTGCTTCCAGGGCTCTATGCTCGCCTGTCGTGTCCAGACTTACCAGCTATACATGGGCATGTATCTCAGGGATCTGGCTAAAGAGCTAGCCGGATTCTCCGCTGGTCTCTCCGAGGAGCCCTTGCGGAGGTTCCTTGCCTTGTCCACGGGTATTCGGGAATGCTCAAAGTTCATGTCCCGAGCAGCCTATGATGGCTTTGAAGCCTCGGCTCGAGTAGCCGCAGCCGGCATCGGTGCCCGCCGACAGGCTTGGCTTCAGTCGTCCGACCTTGAGCCCTGGGTACAGGACAAGTTGGTCGATGTCCCCTGCCGAGGCGAAAACCTCTTTGGCAAGCCCATGGCGGAAAAGGCTGCACAAATTGAGACTGAGACTCTCACCAGGACCAGGCTTTCTAGGAAGACCTCCGCCCCTTCCCAGAAAAAGAAGGGCTCGGGAAAAAAGTCCTTTTACCCGAGGAAGGCAGCTGCCTACAAACAATACCCCCATTATCAGGCCCCTGCAGCTCCCCAACAGGGCCAGCAGGCCAAGGGACGGGGTAACGGGTCCCGTAGGCAGCAAGCCCCCAAGCCTGCACCACCAGCCCCTGCTCAGCAGGGTGGGGGTTTTTGACTCGCTCAGCATAGCCTCTCCCCCCCCGCTGGTTCCCCCCAGCACCGGAGGCCGGCTGGTTCACTTCGCCCACAGGTGGTCCAGCATCACCGCAGATGCCTGGGTGCTTCAGGTCGTGCGAGAGGGCTACCTTCTCCACTTCCATCAGGTCCCTCCCTCCTATTTTCCGGGAGAGCCTCCGCGCCCCCCTCTGCACAGGGAGTTGCTCCTTCAGGAGTTAGCAGGTCTTCTGCAGGAACAGGCGGTGGAACCGGTGCCACACCACCTGAGAGGTCAAGGCTTCTATTCAAGGTATTTTCTGATACCAAAGAGAACAGGAGGCCTCAGACCCATCCTGGACTTGCGCAACCTCAACAAGTTCCTTGTGCGGGAGAAGTTCAAAATGCTTACCCTTGGAATCCTTCTGCCCTACCTCCAGCAGGGAGATTGGCTATGCTCCTTGGATCTAAAGGATGCCTACACGCACATCCTCATCCACCCAAGCCACCGCCAATACCTCAGGTTTGTGGTGGCAGGAAATCATTACCAGTACAGAGTACTCCCCTTTGGCCTGTCCTCCGCACCGCGAGTCTTCACAAAATGTCTCGCGGTCGTGGCGGCCCATCTCCGGCTTCACGGCCTCTATGTCTTTCCGTACCTCGACGACTGGCTCATCAGAGCAGCGTCCGCTCAGGAGGTCACCAACGCCACGTGCCGCACGGTGACTCTGCTGCAGCACTTGGGCTTTGTCATAAACTTCGCAAAGTCCACTTTGCTCCCCTCACAGGATCTCGAGTTCATCGGCGCAAGGCTGCACACTCCTCAGGCGCGAGCGTACCTACCGCTCGACAGGGCTCAGCGGCTCATGGACCTAGCCGACCGCTTTCGCAGCCAGCCCCTGGTCTCCGCCAGGCGCTTCCTGAGACTGCTCGGCCATATGGCTTCCACCGTCCATGTGACCCCCAATGCCCGCCTGAATATGCGGTCTGCTCAATGGTGTCTCCGCCGGCAGTGGCGACAAGCCACAGGCGGCCTAGCAGACCTAGTGCGCGTCTCCGAGCCGCTGGTCTCGTCTATCCGGTGGTGGCTCCGGCAGCCGAACCTGATATTAGGAATGCCTTTCCAGTCACCTCAGCCGACCCGGGTGCTGACCACCGATGCATCCCTCCTGGGCTGGGGAGCACATTGCCAAGAGGCACGTACTCAGGGCCTCTGGACCAAGTGGGAGTCTGCTCAGCAGATCAACTTCCTGGAGCTCAGGGCGATCCGCCTAGCTCTCAAGGCCTTCTCCCACCTGACCTCCCAACAGTCCGTCCTTGTCCAGACGGACAATCAAGTTGCCATGTTCTACGTGAACAAGCAGGGGGGCACGGGCTCCTTCCTCCTCTGCCGGGAGGCACAGAAGCTCTGCTCTTGGGCCGTCAGTCACGGCATTCTCCTCAAGGCAATTTATCTCCCGGGCCAAGAAAATTGCCTGGCGGACAAGCTCAGCAGGGTCCTCCAGCCGCACGAGTGGCGTCTGGATCCCTTGATCGTTCAGAAGCTCTTCCTCAGGTGGGGCCTCCCCACGGTGGATCTCTTTGCCAGTCCTCACAACCGGCAGCTTCCTCGCTTCTGCTCTCGTCAGCCACACCCCCTTCGGGTTGCGGCAGACGCCTTTCTGATCTCATGGTCGGGGAGCCTTCTGTACGCTTTCCCTCCCATTCCGTTAGTCTCTCGGACTCTTTTCAAGGTTCTCCGAGACAAAGCCTTCATGATCCTGGTGGCCCCTCGCTGGCCCAGGCAGCCGTGGTTTCCGCTCCTGCTGCAACTGGCGGTGGAGGATCCATTCCCTCTGGGGGTACAACCGGATCTCCTCACTCAGGATCAGGGGTCCCTACTGCACCCCAACCTCAGGTCTCTCAACCTCATGGCCTGGCTGCTGAAAGGGTAGTCCTTGCTCCTCTTCTCTTGCCGGCGGAGGTGGAGGAGGTCGTCTTGGCTTCGCGACGGCCTTCTACCCGCAAATGCTACGCCCTTAAATGGCGTCGCTTTGCAATCTGGTGTTCCCAACAGTCTCAGGATCCCTTCTCCTGCCCGGTGTCGGTGATCCTACAATACTTGCTACACCTCTCTAATCTGGGACTTAAGTCCAACTCCGTCAAAGTTCACCTCAGTGCTCTTTCAGCACATCATGTGCCGGTGGAGGCAGACCTCTCTCCAACGACCCTCTCGTAGCGAGGTTTCTCCGAGGTCTCCTTCTACTTAAACCACCTCTGCGCCCGCCAGCGCCGGACTGGGACCTGAATGTGGTTTTGCAGCGGATCACCTGTCCGCCTTTTGAACCTATGGCTACATGTTCTCTCCGTTTTCTGTCTTGGAAAACACTGTTCTTGATAGCCCTCACTTCCGCTAGGCGCGTAAGTGAATTGCAGGCCCTCGTGTCTGATCCCCCCTACACTCGATTCTACAAGAATAGGGTAGTCCTACGGACTCACCCAAAGTTTCTGCCTAAAGTGGTCTCCCCTTTTCACATGAATCAGGAGGTGGTACTTCCAACCTTCTTTCCCAGACCACACTCCAGCCGAGCTGAGACGGTCCTCCATACCCTGGACTGTAGAAGGGCATTGAACTTCTACCTTGACCGTACGCGGGAGCACCGTAAAGCTGCTCAGCTTTTTGTGTCTTTTGACCCCAATAAATTGGGGCTCCCGGTCTCCAAGCGTACTCTGTCCATCTGGGTTGCGGACTGTATCTCTTGGGCTTATGGGGCAGCCGGACTCTCCTTAGAAAGTTGAGTCACGGCTCACTGCGTTCGGGCAAAGGCCACGTCAGTGGCTTACCTCCGCTCTGTTCCGCTGGCAGACATCTGCCGGGCCGCTACTTGGTCTTCGAGCCAGACTTTTGCGGTCCATTACTGTCTCGAGAGGGAGTCCCGTAGGGACAGTGCTTTCGGACAGGCAGTCCTCCGTAATCTCTTTGAGGTCTGAGCAACTCCTACCCTCCATCCCGGATGTGGGCTACCGGTGGGTGATAATTCAGCGAAGATTCTATCCTTCTGTGCTGCTGAGCTAGAGGGAGCTCATTTTTGTGCTTAGGGTCTCCGGTAGCCTTGAGCTTGGGAGTCCCATAAGTGAGGACTGACTTCCTGCTTGGTCCTGGAGAAAGCGTAGTTACTCACCTGTAACTGGTGTTCTCCAGGAGCAGCAGGAATCCGTCCTCACTACCCTCCCTCCTCCCCTTGGAGTTGCAATCGTCTGCTTATGTTCTTTTTGCAAATTTTTATGCTGTCTTTTTTAGCTATGTCATCTGACTGGCTAAGATGGCACCTTCGGGCGGGAAGACGACCGCGCATGCGCGCTGCAATTCCCAAAGGCTTTCTTTGAAAGCTGGGGAAAATTGCTCCGCGAGGGCTCCGTCGGCGCCGACGTCACCCCATAAGTGAGGACTGATTCCTGCTGCTCCTGGAGAACACCTGTTACAGGTGAGTAACTACGCTTTCCCTATGTATGAGTCAAACCGCCCCATTAATTAAACTACTTTTAGCCAATTAGCATAATACTAACAATAAATGTGCCTATAGCTAGGCTTCTAGAGCTTACATGGGAACTTTCCCAGAGGCGGAGTAGGGCTTCTCTCCCATCTTTGCTATGAAAAGTCAGAGGCCCCTCATATCCCACAGGCCATAGTTGGCATCTCAGTTATTAGTCAAATTGCATAGAGCCATATTAAAAGGGCTCACTAACGACAGAGCAGCAGTTCATCTCATGGACCACCTCTCTCTCCTCTGCCCTTGAGCGCGTTGCCCCTACACGCCCCCAACCCCATCGGCCGCCAACTCTTTCTCATCAGCCATGATTTCACTCAAGCCTTAGTCTTCTCCGTTCTCAACTGCGACACTCCGAGCAATGCTGGCAAAAGCATCGCACGACAGCAGCTTTACGTCATTTTAGGTCTTATCAGATTTATCATGCGGAAATCCACCAGGCCAAGTGCGTGCATTTCTCAGCAATTATCTCTGCTATACCTAACTCCTTTCGGTGCTTCTGTCCTAAAATCCTTATCATCCTTGTAAACCCAGCTCTTTCCCACCATCCCTTCCCCCTCCCAGCAGGCCTCCTTTTTTGACTCCAAGATACAATCTTTACGCTCTTCCCTCAGCTTTCCTGACCCTTCCTCCTCCCTCGCCTTCCCCTCCGCCCTCTCCATTCTCTTTCCCCTCTCTCTCTCTCTCTCTCTCTCTCTCACACCTGGTCTGTCTTCCACCCAATCACACCTACAGAACTCTCCAAGTTAATCTCTTATCTCTCATAAAACCTTTTGCCCACTTGACCCTGTGCCCTCCACCTGGATCTCTGAATCGTCCTTAGCTCTCCTTCTGATCGCTCTCACTATGCTCATTCATAGCCTGGGCTCTGATGTCTTCCCCACCTTCTGGAAGCGCACAGTGGTCCGTTCCTTCCTGAAGAAACCATCCCTCAACCCCCTCAATCCCGCTAATTACTGTCCAGTTTCCAATTTGTCATTTCTTTCAAAGATACTGGAGAAAGCCGTTTTCTCTCAACTCTGACAGCACCTTGATTCCACACACCTTTCTCACCCCTGAAGCCCTCACCATCCTTCTTCTCTCTTTGGTAATGTCACGCATTGATTTCTGCAACTCAGTCCTTGCTGGACTTCCTCTTTCACAACTTCACCGCCTTCAACGTATTCAAAACACTGCTGCACGCCTTATCTTTCACTCCTCACTTCGTGATTGTCACCCCTCTCTTTCTTCACCTACACTGGCTCCCCCTGCAATTTCGCATATGCTACAAGATCCTCACACTGGCTCACCAAGACTTATATAACCGCACCCCCCTATATCTAGCAGACCTTACTTCAATTTCATACTCCCACTCGCTCAATTCGTTCAATTCACATCAACCGTCTTCACCTCCCATCTCCGTCACGTGCCCATCTACAATCCACACGTTCCTCCGCCTTCTTCTTTATTGGCCCTGCTTACTGGAACTCTGCCCCTTTCCCTCAGACTCGAGCAACATTATCCTACTCTCAAAAGAGATCTGAAAACACATCTTTTCTCCACTGCCTTTGACCTCCCCTCCCCTTTTGTGTGACTTCCCTCTTCTCCTCTCTCCTGTCTCTCCCTCTTTCCTTACCCATGTCTAGCTAAGTGTCTTGAGTGCTTTCCTGTCATACTTTGTAACTTCCTTTCCTTTTCCAGCCCATTGGCTTTCCTGTATATTGATTGATTTTTGTAAACCGCCGTGCTCTAACTGGAACTGCGGTATATCAAGCTAAATGAACATAAACATAAATAAACCTACTGCAACGGTTTTTGCCCAGGACACAGTGTTGAGACCACTATGCTCTCTCCTCTCAATGACCTCCACACTGCACACGACCGTGGTGATATCACTATAGCAGTCTCCCTTGACCTATCCACAGCTTTCGATCTAGTCGATCACTCTCTTCTGCTTTCTCGTCTCTGGGCTCCAGGGAACTGACTATCGGTGGTTTCACTCTTTTCTGTCTTCACATACCTTCTCTGTGCACTCCGGGTCGGACTCCTCTGAATCTGTCCCCCTTCACTGTGGTGTTCCCCAGAGCTCTATCTCGGCTCCCCCCCTATTTAACATATTTCTTGCCCCTCTCACCTTACTCATTCAACAGTCTGGTCTTTCATCTTACTATTACGCAGATGACATTTTCCTACTCTATCATACCTCTCCCCTACATCCTGACCTTACTGCCCTCAATACCTGTCTGGACCGCATATCCTTCTGGCTCACTTCCAACTGCCTACATCTCAAAGACGTTCTCAATTTGGTTCTCCCTCATTGGTCCATGCCCAGCTACTACTTTGACTCTCACCAGTACACTTATTCCACTAGTCTCCACTATTTGCTACCTTGGAGTAACCCTCTATTCCTGTGCTTTCTTTCCATGAACACATTTCCCTCCTCTCCCGTTGCTCCTTCGCCAGATTTGTGCTATCCATCCCTTTCTGTCCCCCCAGGCTCCTTCCACCCTTCTTTTGTCTTTAGTTATGTCACGCTTAGACTTCTGTAACCTTGCCCTTACTGGTGTCACCAAGACTCAACTCCATCATTTACAACTTTTGCAGAACACTGCCACAAGGATCATTCCTAACACCTCACGCTGCAATTTATTTATTTATTTATTTAACACTCATTTTTATACCGCATCTTCCAGAGATCAGTTGCGGTGTACAAATAACAACAATTAACAAATCGAAGTTTGTTTTACATAGAACATCTTAAATATACATAGAACATCTTGAAGTATCATAAATTAAACAAACTTAAATCTAGGAAAATTAAAACAGTGATTTTAAACTGGAGCTGTGTTAAAACAATTAACTAACAGAATGTGGTGTCTACGTACATAATATAGTACATAGCAGATACAACTATATACATGAGGGAGGTATTAAGGCATAAGAGATTGGATAGTCTTTTCGTTTACGCTAAGTGTGTGGTCCATTTAGGTGGGAGGGTTGTGCTTTATGTGGTCAGTTACTTGTTTAGCCTTTATCTAAGTTGAGTGCTAGGTTTTCCATGGTATTATAGTGTTTGGTGAATAGATATGTTTTTAATTTTTTGCGGAATTCCATGATCTCTGTTAGAGATCGTAGATCCTCTGGTAGGGAATTCCAGATAGTGGGAGCTATATGAGAGAAGGCTCTATTATTGGTTAATTTATGTGCTTTTATGAAGTCCTTCGGAATCTTTAGTTTATTTAATTGTTCTTTTCTGTGGGTAGGCTTAGGTGTTTGTTTGCATATTAGATTACATAGTGTAGTCGGAGCCATGTCGTTTAATGCTTTGAATGAGGTAATTAAAGTTTTGTATGTTATCCTACTCTGTATTGGTAACCAATGAAGGTATGCTAGTATTGGTGTTATGTGTTGGAGTGAGTTTATTTTTAGTATAATTCTTGCCGTTGCATTTTGGGCTAGTTGAATTCTTTTAATGTTCTGTTTTGAAATGCCCATAAGTATTAGGTTGGCAAAATCAAAATGAGGGGTTATGATAGCTTGTGTTATATTGATGAAATCTTGTACAAATACTAGCGGGCGTAGTTGTTTGAGAATTTTAAGTTTAAAATAGATTTTCTTTATGGTGTTTCTAATGTGGGTTTCCATTGTAAGGTGTGTATCTATTATAACACCTAGATATCTTATTTCATTTTTTATTTTAATTTCTTGATCTTGTAGTGTTATATGGGTTGGGGGGATAAATGATTGATTTTTTGTTACTATTAGGACTTCGGTTTTAGCATGGTTTATGTGGAGGTTTTGAGTTTTTAGCCAAATTGTGATTTCGTTATAACAGTCTGAGAGGAGTTGTAACGGTAGGTTGGGGATGGTAAATGGAATGTACATCATAATATCGTCTGCATAGAGGTGATATTGTACTCCAAATTTTTTAAAGATATTGCAGACCGGTTTTATGTAAATGTTAAAAAGTAGGGCTGATAGTGCAATCACATCATCTCCACTCTTATAGAGCTCTACTGGCTTCCAGTCCCCTACCGCATCCAGTACAAGTTCCTCACTTTAACACATCATGTCATCTACTCTAATACCCCTCAGTACTTCGCTGATTTGTTGCAGTTTCACATCCATCCTTGCAGTTTATGCTCTATCCATGTAAACTGCCTGGTACTTCTGTCCCCTTCTTATGCACACATCCAATCCACTGGACATTCTGCCACCTTTTTCCTTGGCCCTTCCCTCTGGAACTCCCTTCCTACTATCCTCCTTCAAGAATCATCATTCGCAAAATTCAAGAACCTTTTGAAAACTCACCTATTTCAGACTGCTTTTGACCTACCCCCTACCTGCTCTTAATGCCTCTCTGCTCTTTCCTCTCTTTTTCTCCCTAGCTGCTTTCCTCTCCCTGTCCTGTCATGAAATGGAGTTCTTTTTCCTCTTTCCTGGCCGTGAGTCGTCCTTTCTTATTTTTTGTTGATTTGTAAACCGCCCTGATATAATAAGGTGCAGTATATCAAGAATCATAATAAACATAAACATAAGATGTCCTTGGCCCTCCGAGGTTCCTCGTCTCCATCCTCCGACCTTTGACTCCCCCAGTATGCTGCACCTGTTAAGCACTGCACTGCAGTTTTCTCAGTCTAAGCATCTAGCATGCGTGGGCTCTTGTACCTGCAGAGCATTCTTATTTTGCAACCATCTAGGATCTCAAGAGTCTCACTTTTGATCGGTTTGAGGTTGTCAAAGATCTGTACTGTGCTCATTTCATAAGTCTGTCCCCATTTCAAGTCCATATAGACCTTTCTAGGAGCCCGTTCCTGTGGGATTTGGCTGCCCAAAAGGCCTTGGCTTCCTCCGGGGTATGGAAAGTCCATTGCTGGTTCTGGATTGTCATTTTTAACTTAGCAGGATATACCAGGAAATATTTTATGCCCCTCCGCACCAAAGAACTACAGACTTTAGAGAAGGCTTTTCTCTTGAGAGCAACTGTTGCTGAGAAATCTTGAAAGACCAAAACCCTTTGCCCTTCGTGTTCCAAGTTGCATTGGTTATGGGCCATGCAAAGCAGGGTCTCTCTTTGTTGAAAGTTTAGAGAGCGTGCTAACACTAGCCTGGGTCGAGAGTCACCTTCCCTGCAAGTGCCTACTTGGTGTGCACATTCAATCTGAATTTTGCCAATCAGGTTTGGGAGGTGGAGGCCCAAAGGCAACCGTGTCTCCATGAAGCCATGGAGCTACCTATCAATCAGAGATTCTTCCTTCTCCTGCGATTTTCTAGATCATCGATTTTTTTTTGGTCTTGGCGCACTGTATCTGCTCTTCCAATACTCGGATTTCCCCGTGTCTGTGCTGCCATCTTCCAGCCCTGACACTCTGCTCGAATTGCTGCATGCAGCTGGTAAAATCCGCCACCAATGTGGTAAGCAAGTCCAACTTTATTTATTTATACATTTCTTCTATACCGCCCCTTCCAGAGATCAAGGGCGGTTTACAGTTAACAACCTTTACATGGAACAGTGGTATTAACTACTTACAGGGAACATATTGTGCAAACAAACTTGTGTGTCAACTTTCTATTTACATATATACAGGAGTCAGCCTATTCTAAACTTAGTTTTTTAACTTAACTTTGTAGTGAGACCTTGAAACCACTCATTGAGAGCCTTTACGACCGCTACAGAATCCTCTTTGAGCGTCACCACCGCCACTTCGGGGCTTGCCAGGGCTACAGGGTCAGCCATTTTGCCATCGCTTGCCCATGGTTTCTCGCGCCATTGGGGTTTTGCCACCATCTGATTCTCAGTTGGGTGGATGGATCCCACTATGTCTCCAGGAGTTTGCTGTGCTTTCCTGTCAGTACTGACCGACTTGCTCTGTTAATGGCTCATGGTACGAAGCCCTGGAGCTGAGTCACTGGTGTCTGACCCAGCTCATCGCCATCCTGGAAGTCAAGAAACATTTTAAAGACAGTTTTTGACCCACTATGATAGTTTTCTTTCTTCTATAAAGAGTCTCAACTTCTTTGAGTCATAAAAAATAGCAGTGTGATTTTCTTTTTTTTATTTATGCAGTTTTACAAAAAAAAGAACCAAGAATACATCATTCAGAAATTCAGCAAAGTGAAGAAATATGAACAAAGAAAACAAGAAAAGACATAGCCATCTTAACCTTCATAAATTCAGATAACTCACTCTGCCCACCCCAGCCCACAGCCTCTGGGAGAAGGGTCACATACATTGAAACACAAAATGTGTAAGAGAAAAAAAACAGAAAAATAGTGCTACAACTGGTTATTACAAATACAAATGGAGGATCAATCACAAGATCAGAATCGCCAGGGGCCTCTAAAAGCTGGGAGCAAGGAAGGTTCACAGCTGGTAGGGTTCATAAAAATATAAGAAACTGAACCATACTTTGCATGTGAATTTCAGAAAAAAGAGCCCTGCCAGCTGCAGAACCCAAGACGTAACAAAAGAAATTTTCTACGTTTACATTGTGTCTCCTTACATAAGTCTGGGAATATTCAAACTGAGAGACCTCGGAATAGCACACCTCTCTTCCTAAAAAATAGCTTTAGCGACCATTCCCTATCTGATAATAGGGTGAAAGTAACCAAAAGTGTAGCAGGAACAACTGTGACAGTGAGCTTATAGGCACAAGATGCCATAACACTGCCTTAGAGGTCTGCCACAAATCTGGGGAGGGTGATGAGACACCCAAAGTGTTTGCTGAGCTATCCCATCTCGACAAACCCACAGCCGAGCCAACAACCCCTGCAGAAGCCGGTTGCTGGGGCAGGCAAAGAAAGAACAAGTCCAACGGTCCCAAGACCAAACCAGGCAATGGATTAGAAGCAGCAGGGTTAAGAGGATTTCAATACCCCCTTAGCTTTCCACTTTTTTCACATGTCAGAAAGAACATCTGGTCACAAGTGCACCACTGCTGTCATCTTGGATCCACCCCCTCAAAAACAATGTGATTTTCATAAGTTATCTTCATCTTTGCGGGATATAGCAGCCTGTATTGTGCTCCTGTGTCCTACAGTGACTGCTGCAGACAAGAACTCCTGTTGACGCAACACTATCTCTCTGGCCAAGTCTTATATCGCAGCTTGTATGATTTTTCCCTTCCCAGGGCAAGGAGTTGCAGGATCTGGAAGAAGCGGTTTAGGCAAAATTAGAACTGCTATAGGATGCTGAGTTGTTAATGGCAGGTTTTGAGGTGTTCGGTAGGCTTGTTCTATATCCAGCGAGGGTTTAAATTGATGGTCAAGAACCTTTGCCAAAAACGGACAGATGAAGCTTAATAGGTTCTCTCCTCAACTCCTTCTGGTAGACCTAGGAGCCTTATATTCTATTGAAATTAACAAGGTCTTCATATTCCAGCCGCATTTGCATAATGGACAAAGTATTTTCAGAAACCTGAGCCGTTTCTTTACACAGCACTCCAACCTGCTCCTCTAATGAGTCCAAGCATTGCTGCAAGATAATCATTTGGGCAGTTAGTTGTTCTAAGTCTCTTCTAATGCCCATGGAGACTTCTATTTGATGTCCCATCAAGTTTTTTAAGGTAAGAACCTCCTTCAAAACAGCATCCACTGAAGCATCCACCATCTTATCTAGTGTCTGCAGGCGCTTTTTTTTTTTTTTTTTGCCTTTTTAAACCAAAAGGGAAGCCAAACTGTGCCTCTTGTGCCATAATTTTCTCTGAAATAATAATTCACGGTTGGCAATTTGTTGGAGGCAATTATACACAAAAAGCAAATAAGGAGTGCGAGCCTATTATTCCCCATGGAGTAGCAAAGCTAGGCAGCCAGGTTGCGCCAGACTCGGGCTCCAGTTCTCAATATGCTTTTAGAATGTTCCCTATCTACTCTCAACAGAAGCCAAATAAAAAGGCTCCTTGCTTTCTATACCTGTATTTGGATACAGAGATACAGAGCACCTGAATTACGATCTTCCTCTGCTTTTGGGACCTAGACCAACTCGGTTTGCCACCTTTTTTTTCCCCCCCTAGGTGCAACATGGGGCCAATGCACCTAATATTTGCAATGCCCAAGCAATCTCATATTTCTCATGCCATTCACCTAATGAGGTTCTTGCCATTATTCCTGGACTAATGAGCCTATTCCCCCCCCCAAAAAAAAATAAACCTTCTAAAATAAAAATAAATCAATGAAGGAGTGTGTTTGTGTATATATACACAGACAAGAGGCTGATGCAGAAAGCCAGTGCTGAAATCACACGCTATTAGCTGTGTATATGTTTTCGTAGCACACTGATAGTGTGAAACTTCAGCACTGATATACAGCAAAGGGTGTGTATGCAAATGGAGGGGAGCCAATGCATGCACAAAACAGACATGCTACAAGTGGCCAAATATGCATGCATGCCAATTTCAAACGTTCATGTTATATGCACAGGATGTGTTTATTCTTTTGGTGCCACCTCATAATAACCAGTGGAGTGGAGGAGTAGCCTAGTGGTTAGAGCAACTGCCTAGTACCTAGAAGATCAAGGGTTTGATTCCCACTGGCACTCCTTGTGACTTTGGGCAAGGCATTTTACCCTCCATTGCCTTGGAAGAAAAGGCTGGCAATCTACTTCCAGTGATACATTGCCAAGAAAACACAGAGGTAGCTGGGTTGCTATGAGTCAACACTGACTTGATGGCACTAAAAAAAAAAAAATTTCACCCCAAAACACTTTTTTTTAATGAAATCACAACAAAGAAACCTAAAATAAAAGATGAATAATATAAATGTAAAAAACATTTCTTCTTGAATGCTGAACTTTCACTTATATGCTGAAAAGATATAAGCAGAAAATTTTCACGTCTAAGGTTAACTGTTCATTGTACATACCCTGAAACAGTCGATCTCCAGGAACAAGCAGGAATGAGTCTTCACATATGGGTACGTCGGTACCGACGGAGTCTGCGCGGGAACGCTTCCCAGCGTCCAATCAAAGAGCTTTTGGAAGCATCCCACCACGCCTGCGTGCTGCCTTCCCGCCTTTCCCAATTGCCTCTCTTCAGTTTTCGTTTTTCCGCGGAGCCTGCAGGACGTCCTCCTGTCACCGCAGAAAATTCTTATTTTTTAGTTTTAGTTTTCTTGTGGTCGCGGCTGTCTTCTCGACACCACCGGTACCGCCGGTGTTTTTTCTTTTCTTTCTGTAAAATTTTCCTTTTCAACGGGATATTTTTTCTTTATAGTGTCCCACGGGGTCTTAGGCCTTTCAGGCCTCCCCTATTTTTCCTTCATGGAACCGCCAGTCACTTTCTCCACGAAATGTTCAGACTGTGGCGGTACAACTTTATTTTTAGACCCTCGAAGTCGGTGTCTAACCTGCTTGGGTCCTGACAACAGTTTGGTGAGAAGACATCTTCAACATTGAGAATCCCTCGATACACGGTTGCCCTCCAACTTCGGGGCACCATCCCCTTCTTCTTCCACTTTGATTCAGGTAACTCACAAACAGTCTGTTAAGACTAGCCAGTCCTCGAGTGGTACGTCTCATGCACAGCATGTAGACAGCTCCGGCTTTGCCCTCGAGGGTCTCCTGGCTTCAAAACCCCGGAGGGAGTCTTCGGTCTCCAAAGCATTATAAGGGGTTGCAGGTTGTTCCTGGGGTTCACCCCCCCACAGAACATACCTGAGCCGTGCACGGTGGTGACATCCGCTTCGAGCGATACCAATACCCCTGCATCGGCACTGGTGTTGGATGAAACACTCCTCACCAGAGATCGTCATCTGGCCTCCTCGGTGCCTTCGGGACTGATGGATAGGTCCCAGATTGACTTTCCCCTATCGGTTCCAACACCGATACTGCCACCAACGTCAGTACCCTCCAGATGTGCATCGACAGCCTTGCTTCTTTCGATGCCGCGTCTGGAATCGATCTCCAGTTTGGAGGACTGGGTACCGACTCGCCTTGGTACCGTCTCGCGACGGTACCGAAGGCTCGGTTCCGATGGCTCGGATCCGCAACTCTTGGTTCCCCTGAGGCCGCTTGAGTTGCCACTGGTAGACCTTCATTCACTGGTATCGAACACGGTACCGAAATCGGTATCGATGTCTTCATTACCCCCACAGTCGGTGCCTTCCATGCTTCGCTTCTCAGGCTCCTTGCCCTCGATGCCGAGTTTGGAATCCATTTCTAGTCTGGAAGACTGGGTACCAATAGATTTTGGTACCGACACCGATCGATACCGGTGGCTCAGTACCGAGGATAGCAGCCCAAGGTTTTCCGTTCCCTCGGTACCGATTGCAGTATCACCGATGACTACTCCGATGTCTTTGTCGAGCCCGACTCCGACATCGGTACCGGTATTGACTTCAGTACCGGTATCCACAGTAGCATCTTGGCCAACTCCTACCATGCTTTTTACAACAGCATCGCTCCATTCTATACCAAGCTTGGAGTCGATACCTGGCATGGATAATGCGGTAAGGACGGTTGCTGTTCTTGACAACCAGTCCAAGCAACCATCCCTTAAACATTCCACACTGCACCCTGCAGGATCTTCTATTTCCATATATCTGGATAACTCTGTGGGTGCTCAGGCTAGTTCTTTAGATCTAACCTGTCCAAGGGAGATTCCTGTTGTGGATCCCTCTTTTCAGAGTTTCCTCCTGGATATAAAGATCCCTTGCCATTCCTATTCCAGGACATGATCCTGCACCAGGCTCTGTTTCTACCAAAGCAAAGGACAACATAATGCTTCCTTTGCATCATTCCTTGCAGGATCTCCTTCTAGGAATGTGGGAAACACCTTTAAGGGTACCCCCACCTACCAGGGCAACTGATCTTTTATATCAGGTGCGCCCCTCTCCAGGGTTTCAAAAGACTCAACTTCCTCATCATTCCATGGTAGTGGAATCAGCAATGAGGCGGATAAAGAGTAAGAAAAAGCACTCTTCTTATCCGCCAGGTCGTGAGTCTAAGACACTAGATGCCTTTGGACGTCAAACCTTCCAGACATCTATGCTTTCTGCAAGAATTCTCTCATATATTTTTTATATGAGTCTTTCTCTTGAGGAGGTCACAAAGCAATTACATCTTTTGACTCCTTTCCTTCCAGTTTCCAGGAGTACAGACTATTCCTCGCTGCTTAAGCATATCCAGAATATCTCTTTGTTTCTTTCTCATGCTTCCCTAGACTCTTTTGAGTCTGTTAGCAGGACTTCTGCTATAGCTATAGGGGCACGACGTAGAGCCTGGCTCCAAGCTTCAGATTTGGCCAAGTGGGCACAACAACAGCTGGGACATACTCCTTGCACTGGAGAAAATCTTTTCAACAAGGAGTCTTTACGTCAGGTTACTCAGTTGTCCACTGATTTACCTGCTCCTAAGGGTTCTTCTACACCTTCTTCTGTCCCAGTAGGTAGGAAAATATCCTACCAAACTTTCTTCCCACAGGAGAAGAAGGTTTTATTCCTCACTTGCCCATCATACAGATGTTCCCCTACAGGGGAGGCATCGTCCTGGTCTGAAGAATCCAACATCTCACCAGGCTCAGCAAACCCGGCCTCTGCAGGATTTCTGATCAGTCATCATCAGATGCTTGTGACCCTTGGGGTTAAAATCTACAGTTTCTTCTTCTCAACAGAGACTCATTCTAATCCCTACACATGGATCTCTTTCCAAAGGACATCCATTTTTTCTATGAGCTGTCAGAATGTTCATGCCTATAAGTCACAGGTTTCTCCTCTTCTCCTGCCAGAGAAAGAGGTCTGACCACTATCAAATGATAGTTCCTGTGCCAGCATGTATTTTTCCTTTCTATAGACTTACTACTTGGTAAGTCTTCTTCAGCTCTATTCTCTTCCCCTCTTACCACTGTAAGAGCGGAATTACTTACTGGAGGGTTTTTCTTCAGCCTCTCTAGGTTTGTCACTTTCCAGTGCGGAGTTTTCCTCCGAGTTTCCTCCCCTGTCTCAAATTTACTTTAAGGAAGCTTATCAGACATGTCCAGAGTTTTCTACTCCTGTTCTGTCTGTTCTTTCTGGTTTTAAACTGTAATATTCTTTCTGCTGTCTTGCTAGCAGCTGCCTATGCAGGAGCCTTAATGTTTGGTCCACTGGTTCTTGCCCACAAACAACCAGATTTGTCCTCCTCTAACATTCTATCTGGTCTTAGTAGTGGCTCCAAGTCAGTGTTTTTCATCTATCTTGGAGATTATCCCACTACAAGCTTTCTGGGTTGGTCTTCTATTTCTGCCATCTCCATTCCCCTGGATTTGGCAGCCTAGTGGGCTGAGATACTGGCTCTAGCAGCCAGTCCTATCTCCTCATTCTCCTGCATCATGCTCTCTGCAATTCTACAGAGAAGCTTTCCACTATGGGCCCTTGCTAGAGAGCATGGGTTTTTTTTCTCCAACAGCTATCTTAGATGGTTGGAAAAGGCTTTTCAGTCATGTCTCCCATGACTAGAAGGTTCTCCCTTCTTTTTCTATCTCCTTTTGCCATAAAGGACATAGGCCTTCTCTTACCTAAGGGCTTAAGGAGTTACCAATTCCCTGCTTTGGTCCATAGCATTCCCAATCAGGGATATGCTCTTTCTCCTTGCAGCTCGTCCTCATGGTAAGAACACATGATACTTTTTGCCCTTAAGCAAGTCAACATGGTACCTCATCCTTATCTGTCTTCTGTCTACTTACCATGCTAGAGTCTTGGACGACTCGGGACTTGCTGGCTACAGATTGATATTATCCTCTGTTTTTCATATAACCATCCTGGTTATTTCACTAGCTAGCATCCTTGCGGATCATAACCAGGGGGAATAGATTCTCTATATCTTCTCAAGTAGGTTGCACCTCCTTGTTATTAGATGAATCTTTCCTCTCCACATGTCCTATGTGAATACCATGCTGTAGGCATATATCTGTCTGTTTAATTACAGACACCCATATTTAGGCCTACATATTCATATTTATCTTTTGTGTGTATTTTATGCCCTTCCATATCTCACTATAGAAATATTCTTATGTCTATTCATATATCTATATATATATATCTATATATATATATATATATATATATGTGTTTCTGTCAAGGTATTTCATTATAGATAGATATGTCTCCACATACTTATCTATCTCACTGTCTATGCTCATATAGCTATCTGTTTCTGACAGAGGGGTTTTACCCATACCTCGGCTATTCAGCAGGTTTGGGATTCTACACACACAACCACTCCTGTGGTAGTCAACAATTTTTATACCATAACCTAAGGGTTTAGGTACCTCTGAAGCTCTCCGTACCCAATATCTCTCCTAGCTTACCCCAGTTAGGAGAGATATTGTGGATCTTCAGTTAATCACAGGCTTTAACGCCTCAGGCATTTGTCCTCTCTCTGGGATACAAGGGGTTCCCATACCCTTTCTCCCCACAAGGACTGTGCCTGTTTGTCCAAATCGGTTAGCCTTTCTGTTTTTGCTCCCAAGAGTGAGTTACTCTGCCGCCAAAAGAGTTTGGTTTTTACCATACAGCTTTTCGCTGAAGGCCCACCGTTTTTGTACTGCCCCAGTTTTTCCTACCAGGGGTGCCTGTTACCTTTCAGGATTCTGACCTCCTCTGTTTTCCTACAGGTTTATTACCTCCACTTTTCAGTGAGGTCCTCTTCACGGTTCCTCTACTGGGTCCCAGTAGATCCATGAACCTCCATACTTCTATGAAATCCTGTTAGCGGAGGTCCATATTGCAATATTCTTTGCAATATCATTGATGACAATCATTATCCACACATGGACTCCTTTTCTGCAGTCCTGTGCTAGGTTAGCTGTTCCACAGCATCTTCTTTCTTCAACTCCTACCCTCCATCCTCAGGATGCCTGGTGTTGTGGGGGATAGCATGTTCCAACCTATGACATGCTCGGACTCCAGGCATCTCAGCTTGGGAGTCCCCATATGTGAAGACTCATTCCTGCTTGTTCCTGGAGATAGCACAGTTACTTACCTGTAACAGGTGATCTCTGGGAACAGCAGGAATAAGTCTTCACAACCCACCCACCTCTTTCCTTTCCTCTCTCTCTCTTTGTCTCAGCTTTAAAACAACTGAGGAGAGGCAGTTGGGAAAGGCGGGAAGGCAGCACGCAGGTGTGGTGGGATGCTTCCAATAGCTCTTTGATTGGACGCTGGGAAGCGTTCCCGCGCAGACTCCGTCGGTACCGACGTACCCATATGTGAAGACTTATTCCTGCTGTTCCCAGAGATCACCTGTTACAGGTAAGTAACTGTGCTTTCCCTATACACACAAGATGTTTAAGCATAGAGATATTGCCTCTCCTGCTGGTTATGTAATCTTCTACACATTTTTCTGCATCAGGCATAGACCTTATCATGCCATTTTAATACACACAGCTCATTTGCATATATTTAAATACACTTGGCATTACTGTGTGCACATATTTTTCCTTCGATGTTTACATGCATGTCAATCTATTTTCTGCATTTGGTGTGGTGGAACTTGTGCGTCTAAGTTGCATTATCTTCACGCAAAGGTTGCATTAGTCTTTCTGCATCGGCCAGAGAATGTTTATCACATCATTTGCTGTAAAGATGAGCACAGATGCTCGGACACCCTCAGCTTTATTGCCCTTTGTGGAGCAAAACAACGGATACCATTTTCACACTCACCTGTCAATAATAGTGATAGATATGCACTTCCAGCACTATTTATATTAAGTAATCAGACCTGGTCCCTATATGCTGCACTGCCTCCCTATGCTCAACTCTGCTTCAGCATTAAGAATAAATAAACAAAAGAGAGCCTTCCTTTAACAATTTGATCACATTGTACTTTTCTATACTTAAGACCTCTAACTCTGGGCATTAGGCAGTGCCTCTCATTCTCTCTCTGTCATTCTTCATCACTCCATGTGGATCATGATTTTATATTCCCCCATCTGTAGGCTACTCCCAACTTCTTTGTAGTGGGACAGGCTACGCAATGGGCCCAAGGATACTTTCAGGCTTCTAGTTACAGGGCAGGCAATGTACTGCAAGTGTGTCAAGATCTTACAAAGGCACTAATCCCACCAGCTCCATCAACTGACAAACTGTGTCCTTATGCCAATATCTGCCACTTTGTAAACAAGCTTCTTTGAGAAGCTAACGCCAGACTGAAGCACCTTAATAGGTGTCCTCAATTTAAAAAAAGAGAGAGAGAGGCTCACAAAGCAGCTCTCCTCTCTAAATACTGTCTCCTGTCCCACGGGATATCCTTCTCAGTGTCTAGACCAAGTTAGCATGCAGAAAACATTGCAGTATCGCTGATGTCTTCAAGGAGTGCTCTTTCTAGGCGGGCAAACAGGACCCGAATGCACACATTGCAATCTAACTTTATATCATGGATTATGTCTGTTTTAGGGCGACTCTCGCTTAGCAACAGCAATCTCTTCTCAATACATGGAACACAATGCAATCGGGGCCAAATTTCAAGGGGAAGTCACTCCACCCAAATTCTAATACACTTGGTATGCATAGAACTTTCATGTACATTAAACCATGCATCACCACATTTTTTTATATTTAAACTTTATTATACCAAATAGCACAACAAAAGAACAAGAAGAGGCTACAGACCTAGAGCACAAAATATCAGCAGCTACTCACCCCTCTGTGCCAATACAATGTACAAAATACAAGGTAACACCCCCCCCCCCCCCCAATTCACAAATCATATGTTTTTCCTGAGACTCACACCATTAATCAGTACTATTCCAGTGGTGTTAATAGTAAGGAAAAACAAAGATACCAAACTGCAGGATCACAACAAAGCCAGAATAGGCTCCGAGAGCATGAAAAACCTAAAGGAAGTCTTGGGTCAATCCCATCCTGTCTTGGATTTCCCCCTCCCCTTTTTAAATCTTTATTCTCCCTCATACACACCTGGCAAACCCCCCACCCCCCAGGGACTGGGTTATCTCCCCTCTCACTCTAAGTTGAATCTACTTTCCAACCAATGTATGATAAATCACTCTGAAGAGCTCCAATACCCCCTCCTTCCTTACCCTCCCCAGTTATCTCCCCTTCCACCTCCCATCCCCAATTCACCCTCTCTCTGTCTCATGCCATGCCACATAAGGCTGCTAAATATGCTCAAATTTCCCCATACTCCCCCTCCTAAGGGCAGTTAATCTACTCATAAAATATACTACCACCTGCAATCGATTCCAGAGGTCGAACAGTAATAGGGGGTTCCGACATCTTTCAAGCTTTGCAGTCTTGCACAGTGCTGCCATTAGACGACAAATCACCTATCCCTTCACCTGAGGAGACTACTCCTCTGGTGTCCACAACAATAAATATAGAAATGGATCATCCTCCAGGACACTCACCTCGACTATCATCCAGATAAACTGACGGACTACCTTCCAAAATCTCTGAATACTGGGACATCCTCACCACACATACAACATATCCCCTACCTACCCACTCCCAATTCCTCCAACATTTATCAGGACAGTGGTCATAGAGTTTGTGCAACCTCTCCAGAGTCAGATGACATTGGTATAGTACTTTGTACCCATTCTCAATTGATGCTGATACTGAAATAGTAGAGATGTTCACACAAAACTGTAGCCAACCCCAGGTCCAAGGACCACCCTGTCAACCACTCCCATCAACTCAGGAGGTTTTACAGCTCACCAGTCCCTTATATATATGTGTCACAATTTTTTTTATAGCCCAATCTACCTGATAGCAGCTGCTCAGATACCATCAGGCCACTGGTGGGGCACCCCCCACTCATCAAGGTCCATACAAATTGAGGAATCTGCAAGTATGCAAAAAAAATCCTTATTGCTCAAATCATACCTCTCCCTCAATTGGTCGAAAGATTGCAATACCCCCTCTCTTTTATATAATTGGAATAGCTGGATAAGCCCCCTCTCCCTCCATCGCTGCAATACTGACATCAAACATGTCTGAGGCAGCTGCTGGACATGGCTAAATTCCATAACCCAAGAAAAACCTTGTCACCCTAAAAGCGCCCCCTTTGCATGGTCTCATACTCCCAGTACACACCTGAAGAAGGGATCAGCTGACCCAGATCCAGAACCCTGTCTCCATAACAACCTTATAACAGAGTCCCCATGAATCACCTCTAATACTTGTACCCACTGCTTCTTAACCATCCTCCCCCAATCCACTATTGCAGCCAGTTGGGTGCAAAAAGGTAATGCTTAATATTCACTACTCCCATCCCACCTTCTAGATTAGGCAGTGTCAAATTGGCTGTTCTATCCATGGCAGGTGGAGTTGCCAGATGAAGGCAAACAGTCTCCTATTGAGTTCTGCAGTTCCGTTCTAGGGATCTCCACAGGCAGAGCCATGAAAAAGATACTGGAAGCATGACAATATTGACATCTGCAAGATCACCATACTTCCCATCCAAGAATGATCCACCCTACCCCACCTAAGTCCCCTAACACTTGCTTTATCAATGTTGGATAATTGAGAACATGCACTTGCCCCAGGTCTGTGCTTAAGATGATGCCTAAGTATTTCACCCCTCTTTTTGCCTCTCTGAAGGGGGAAATCCTTGCTAAAGGTCCTCAATAACCCCCCCCCCTCCCCCTTCCCCTGAAAGGGAGACATTCAGGAACTCCATCTTGGTCATATTCACTTTAAACCTAGATAGCGCCTCATATTCCCGCAACTCCTCCATGATAACCCAAAGATATGTAGCGGGATCCTCCACCAAGAACAATATGTCATCCACAAAAATAGCTACTTTATAAGCCCCCCTCACAGAGATAACCCGAACCTGTTCATTAGCCCTAAACTTAGCTGCCAAAGGTTCAAGTGTCAGAACAAATAAAGGGGAATGCGGGCAGCCCTCTCTAGTTCCCCTGGCTAACTCAAATGCCCTAGAGTACCCCCCATTCCCGTTAACCTGCACCTGGGCTCTTTTTGCTATACAAGGCCCCTACCCACCTATAAAATTTGGTCCAAATCCAATGGCCCTCAAGACCTTGAACATAAAACCCCACTCTGCCCTATCAAAGGCCTTCTCCACATTTGTGGACAGGAGCACTGCAGAAATCTGCTTCTTCTGGGCCCACCACATTAACCATAAACATTCTTTTTCTCCCGCCTGCCTTCCCTGAACGAACCCATCTTGATCCTCACCAATCAGTCCCAGTAAAAATCTATTCAATTGATTAGCCAGTACCTTAGCAAACAATTTGGCATCAATATTTAACAGCGATATATATTTATAGTATTGTATAGGGTCTTTCCCTTCCTTTGGGATGATTGTGATACCAGCCACCAGCATCAACTCAGGTAGCACCCCCCCTTCCCCCTCCCCCATCCAGCACCACATTAAGCACTTCAACCAAAGGGCCAACTACTTGGGCACTGGATTTTTTCAGAATAAATGAGTCAACCCCTCCACCTCTGGAGACTTCCTTGACTTCAAAGATTTTATGGCCTGCATTACCTCCTCCTGAGTAATCTCTTTCTCTATTACCGCCCACTGCTGATCCCTCAATACTGGGGTCCCACACCATAAAAGTGCCAGATAGTTCTCTCCCTCCCTTCCCAAGCCCCACTCCCTCGTCAGATGTGGAAAGCTCCATGTAGAAGTCCACAAAGCATCCCCAAATATGCTCCGAGAGGGTCGCCCTTTCACCATTCTTTTGCTGGATCTGTACAATATGACTAAGTCTCCGCTGAGCCTGCAGTTGAGATGCCAACAATTTCCCTGTTCTATTGTTAAATTCAAAAAAAACTTCTGTCTAGTTTGCTCTGTCCCTGTTTACTCACAATCCTGAAGTCCCAGACAAAGTTGTCCCACCCCCCTGCTTTAAATGCATTAGTCCAGAGGTTCCCAACTCCAGTCCTGGAGGGCCAAACACCATTCAGGTTTTCAGGCTGTCCCTAATAAATATGCATGAGATGTATTTGCATGCACTGCCCCCATTGTATTCAAATGTATCTCATGCATATTCATTAGGGACAGCCTGAAAACCTGAATGGTGTTTGGCCCTCCAGGACTGGAGTTGGGAACCTCTGCATTAGTCTGTTATCCGCATCCTTCTTTTCAGTTTTGTGGAAAAGATCAGTCACCTCTCCTTCAACTGGCTCACCCACATGAGTAGTTTACCCCTAATTGTAGCCTTGAAGGCATTCCATATTGGAGCCAATGCGATCTCTCTGCCCCATTATGGTCAAAATAGTCCTGAATATTTCCCTCTGTAGCTTTGAGGACCTCTGCTTGGGCCAATATCTCATCAGTCCAGCCTCCAAAATCTTAAGTTCTGGGAATCAGCTCCACCCAGAATCATTTCTATATCCATTCCCAAACAAAGGAGTAAGCTGCTCAAAACCCCTAGATGACCTAATTCCTTTAGCAATACCCAAAGTATCCCGACAAGACTGACACCCCCCAACCAGCCCCTCCCCCCCCAAAAAAAAGAACCATCCCCCAATAAAGGTAGCTCTCCCGCCCTTCCCAGTCCTCCTCAATCACCTGAGCCCCACCGATAGTACCCCCTGGAAGAAGGGCACCCTCATTCACTCACAGCAATGCTCCATACTTCCCGTTCACCCCTTCCCCCTCAGTCAAACATCATCCAGTTCAGTCACCTCTGACATGCTCTCTGATATCCAGCTCACTTCCCCACATGTAAAGATCCTCATTCGGCTCTCAAGTTGAACAAGGAGCCATAGCATCCAGTAGCAATCAGACTCCCCATACATAACCCCTGCCACTCCTCCACACACCAACCATTCTCATCATGCAGAGTCAGCCATCAGTCTCCATACCCTTGCGTATCCAATGACTTGCAACAAATAATCCTCAAAAGTACAAGTTAGTGCATCATCCTCAGACTTAACTGGTTCAGTCATTTGAGTCTATTGGGCTGCCTCCTGAGTTTTGTTTTAGATGGCCTATGCCTTTCTCGACCCTCTGCCACCGCACTTCTGTGACCACCTCTTGCCATCACCACCATCCTCCAAGACCGCGAGCCCCATCTCCCACATAATACTGATGACCTCTGATCTGTACCAGACCCACAGGGTCCTCCCATCCTTGGAGATCACCAGGACGAATGGGAACTGCCACCGATACTTCACCTGTGCCTCCCTCAGCTTCTGCATGATGCACATTTTCCTCCATTTACAAAATGGTTTTGCAGAAAGATCTTCAAAAACCTTGATCTTGTGTGACTTCTACTGGAACTCCTTTATCATACGAGCTCTCATAACCACTTTCTCCTTTAGACTAAACCTGTAAAAGCAATACAACTACGTCTCTTGGCAGGTTGGCCTGGGGGGCCCCTAGAGCCCAATGAGCCCGCTCCAGCTCCACCTCTAAATTGCCTTGTCCATTAAACTTTGACTACAGCAGGGATTTTACAATGCTGGTAACAACTTCAAAAAAGTTCATACCCCAGTTCTTCGGGACCCCCAAGAATCGCAAGTTGTTCCTCCTTGAACAATTTTCCGGATCTTCCAACTTGTCCAGTATTTCACCATTAACTTGTTTCAAATGAGCCATCTGCTTGTCAAAATCGGATACAGACTCTCCTTGCTTCTCTATGCATGTTTCCAAATCGTCCACGCGCTGCTGAGTATCTGATGGCTCCGCTCTCAGCTCTACCCCTAGAGCAGCAATATCAGTGCACACAGCAAAGATCCACTTTTAATTCTTTGAACCAACACTGGAATTCACGGGACAAGATGCAGTCGTCATCTTTTGAGTCTGAATCACTTGCTCTCACACGCCATTCTACAGAGTCTGTCCCCAGTGTGAGGGCCTCGCCCGCCACCATTTTGTGCCCATCCTTGCACGTTTTGCAGATGCTAGAATAGAAAAACTCTTTAAGGTCCACTGACCTCTTTTTCTGCACTATCTGGATTCATTATGACCTGGGAAAATTTGTGCACCAACTGATGTGATACAGCTGGGGAATGTGAAGAAGTATTTACAAAAGTGAGCGGAGCGGCCACGGAGCTTTGGAGCTTATCGTGAATTCACTTCCTCTACCATCAACACATCTTTTAATCACCATCTGCTAAAGGCTGTAGGTGAGCCATTCACTCAGTCCATAGTCCTGTACTTTGCTGAGGTTCCAGAAGCCATTAGTCACCTTTACCTATTAAACACCATATGTAAAAATCAAATGTATCAAACATTTTAACTTGGTATGTTTCCTCCAATGTTTAAAAAAAAAACTGTCAGCCTGCACAGCCATTAACATCTACGACCTTAATGGTGATTAGTACTTACATCCCTCCTTTATAGAGCAGTTAGATCTGCATGGTCATCCACCTTGTCTCCTTCAACCCTTCATGGACCTGCATTACTTTATAATTACAACTTATCAGGAGTCCATTTGGGTTCCATCAATTCACCACAGTGTGAATGTCAAGGACAATTAACTAACCCTAACAGACAAACTTCCAGTTCACTGGCCAATCTGGTTGGGCTTTCTTGCTAGTCTAGGAAACTCCTAGAATGACTGTATTCCACTTCTTCTAACCATTTCTTGCTTCAGTCCTACCACAGCACTGTTACACCGATTGCAAAGGCTGTCTGTTACTAAGCTGAATATCATTATCCTTGTACTCTTAACTTGGGAGTCACCCATGTAGCTGATTTTTATATCCTGCTTGTCCATGAAGAAGTGGAGTTACTTACCTGTAACAAGGATGCTCTGTGGACAGCAGGATAAATCAGCCACACAATCTTGCCCACTTCCTTTTCAACTTGAAGTTCTTTTCCTAGGCTCTGAAATGGACTGAAGGGGAGGAGCAATGGTCATATGGAAGGGGTTACTCACACATGCCCAGAGTTTTCTAGACTCTTCTGGTCTCAGAGAGCACGTCCAAACTGGCACTGTCAGGGATGATGATATCCATCTGTGTGGCTGATTTATTCTGCTGTCCACAGAGAACCCCTTTTACATGTAATTAATTCCACTTACTAATCCACCCCCTAGTTCAACATATTGGCCCCCCGAAATATGTGTAATAATGTACTTTTTGATCCCTCTTCTCAACAGAAACATAACATTAAATGGGTAGTCATCGGCGATGAGAATTATGGGGAGGGTTCAAGCAGGGAACATGCTGCCCTAGAACCCCGGCATTTGGGAGGCCGAGCAATCATCACAAAGAGCTTTGCCAGGATTCATGGTGAGTCTGCATGTGTCTAATGTCAAAACCTATGCTCCCCACCTGTATCCACATCTAATACCCAAGGAGGAAAACATCCTCATATATAGGTCTGAAAATATACTTAAATCTTAACAGCACCAAGAATATTTAGGAGCAAGGGAGAAAAACTGAAACCCTATCCTACAATACCACTTGTTCCTCCTACTCGTCCTCACTTTCCCCACTATGCACCTCCTCTTTTTGGTGGCTGGTGATAGAAATTCTTCAGGCTGTAATGCTTTGTCACCACTGCTGCCTCAGAGTACTGGACCATCCCACTTTTGGTTCCAGTTGCCAGCCTCATATATTTTTAGGCACCAATGCAACAGGGTGCCTAGGACATTTACAACTCTGAATACATCTATATTTTGCAAACTGAGTGTGTATATCCTGTATTATTTTTAATTTCCAGCCCAGATTTATGACACATGTTTCCTAATCATCTGTGCCCAAGAGAAATTAATTTTTCAGTAAAAAGGATACCTCACGGTATATTTTATATTATCATGGCAGAATGAAATGCATACATTGTGATAATGAGTATACTGAATAGAGAGTCTTTTTCACAAATGTATATGTAACATGGGATTTCGACTGGTTGCAGAAACAAATTTGAAGAAGCAGGGTTTGCTGCCCCTCACCTTCTCCAACCCTGCTGACTATGACAAGATCCACCCTGAAGACAAGATAAGCATCGTAGGACTGAAGGACTTTAGGCCCGGGCAGGTAATACTTGCAAAGATCTGTTGCGTTCACCAGGAAAGCCTACGGGTCCTAGTGGGAGCAAGAGTTATGTGCCTTATATGGGAGAAAATGGCAGAAACCTTATCAGATCAGCTTTGGTGTGTTAGGATGAAGCTGTACCCACTACATGGGGAACAGAGCTGTGACACTAAAGACCCATGCTTCCAGTATTACCACTGCGACCCATTTAGTTCTGAGCTTCTACTAGCTTTTTTTTCCTTAAATCTTTTCTTTGTCTTCTGTAAAACCCATCAACTGCCCCAGTTTGTGCAATGCATAAAAGGATGACACCTCTATAACAAATAACAAATGCTTGTTTTTGTCCTTCAAAGGAGTTATATTCTCTACATCTCTTTTTCAGCCTTTGAAGTGCATCATCAAACACCAAAATGGCAGTGAAGAGAGCATTACACTGAACCACACTTTCAATGAGACACAAATCGAATGGTTCCAGGCAGGAAGCGCCCTCAACCGCATGAAAGAGCTCCAGCACTAAAACCATATGGACTTGGAGCCAGACTTGCTTAGGACATTTAAATGCAATTCCTAACCTATCGGTTCAAATCTAGTGACTTTTTGTTGTTACAGTATTTGTGCCCATGTCTAGACTGCAGGGGTTTTTGTTAATTGCTTTTATTATCTGCTAATCCCTTATACACACTTTAGTTTAACTGACATTTCAGTTCATCATGTTAATTGGTATTTAATTCTGGACACATTTCCATGAACTGCACTGGGGAAAGAGGGGTCCAGAGATTTCTTGCCACCATATGATGGAAAAGATCCTGAATGAAACAGTATATGTAGATATATTTTCTCTCTCAAATCTCACAAAAAAAAAATAAAATCTTCATTGTGACTGAAAAATTCTACTCTATTTTTTCCATACACTTTTATAATTTAGCAAGGATCGAACTGAATGGTTGCCCAAGGTAAGCACTTTGCTGCAGGACCTCCCTACTACTTTAAGCTAACCCCACTAGAAATTTCAAATAGTGAGCCTCCCCTAAAATCAAAAAATAAACATTAGAAATATCAAAACTTATATACAAATGAATTTATTTGGTATAATTCCTTAAGATGCCTTCGCTTTTGCTGCAGGCTCAAAATATTCCGCATAGGTTGAGCATGTCTATTTTCAGATTTTGATATGCTGATGGTACAGATTTGGAAAATAAAGTCTGTATTTGTATACACACTTTCTATTTTGTGATTATGGATCATTTTCAGGGATTCAAATGCCAACTATGTTGTGGGGTTTTTATGTAACTTATGTCAACAACAAACATTAGACACATTGAGCAATCATTTCACAAGGTAATTACAGTATGTGAAGAAAGCTATCAAAGGCAATCTTAGTATGTTAATTTATCCAATTACATAAGGTTGTCAGGTGTCTGCATATCCCATTCTTGTTATTCACAGTATATGTGCAATCTCCAGGAACAAGCAGGAATGTAGTCTTCCAATATGGGTATCGTCGGTACCGACGGAGCCTGCACGGGAATGCTCCCCAGCGTCCAATAGGAAAGCTTTTGGGAGCATCCCACAGCGCCTGCGTGCTGCCTTCCCGCCTTTCCCAACTGTCCCTCTCCAGTTCTTCGTTTTCTGCGGAGCCGACAGGTCGCACATCCTGTCACCGCAGAAAATTTCCCCCCTTATTCTTTTTTTGTGGTCGCGTCTGCCTTCCCTCGACGCTATACCGGTACCGCCGGTGGTTCTTTTCTTTTTACTAAAAAAAAAAAAAAAAAAAAACTTTGTTTCTGGAGTCTTTCTCCAATAATTTTCTTCTCAGGTGCCACGCACCATTTTGGGCACTAGGCCCAGTTTTTTCCTCAAAATGGAAAAACCCGCTTCGGGTTTTAAAAAGTGTTCTAAGTGTGGCGGTACCATCTCCGTCACCGACACCCATGAGTGGTGCCTCAAATGTTTAGGTCCTGACCACTCTATTTCAGAGTGTGTTGCCTGTGGGATGATGTCAAAAAGGGGCCGGCAAAACCGAGCTGCTAAACTTAGCACCCTTTTTCCCTCCGATGCAGCTTCTGTGGCATCGACATCTTCCAGGGCTTCATCTTCGTCCCATGGATCTCAGGTAACTAAACATAAATCTAGCCAGTCCTCAAAGGGTAGAAATCTTTTTAAACATCGAGATGCCTCTGACGTTGCCCTTGAGGGACTTTCACCGGCAAAATTGCCCCGGCAGGAGGCTTTGGCTTCCAAAGCACTAACGGGGCTCCAGGATGTTCTCGAGGCTTCAACCTTGGAAGAACTACTGGTGCCATGCTCTGGGGTTCCGGCCGCTTCATGCGGCACCGATACCCAAGCATCGACAGCGTCGATAGACCAGAGATTCTTGGATATTGAACGCAGTCTGGCGGCTCTTCTCACGGCCTCTATGCCCCTGAAACCACTTCAGACAATTCAACTGGTACCGGCACCGACTGCATCGACATTGGCAGGTATTCTAGTGGGACTGAGTCATGTGTGTCTATCCGTCATCGACAAGTCGGTACCGGACCACTCTGATGCTGACTTCGATTGGTACCGGTACCGTGCTTTGCACGATCACCCGGATCGGAGATGCTTCAAATCCTCAGATGAGTCTGAAGACTCTGAAAGCTCTGCTGATACCAGAGTACTTCTACCTGAGGATTCCTCTTCTCCTCAGCGTAGGATGTCTCCACCAGAGGATATGTCCTTTCAGGATTTTATCCAGGATGTGGCCCGAGGTCTTTCCATCACAGTGGCTCCTGAAAAAAGAGCCTAGGGCAAAGGAATTAGAAATCCTACAATACCCTAAAGCTCCCAAGGAGGCAGCTACCTTACCTATTCATGAGATCTTGCTTGATCTTATGTTAAGAATGTGGGAAACACCTCTGACCACATCTCCTCACTCGAAGACTCGACACCATGTATCGAGTTCCTCCTTGTCCTGGGTTTCAGAAGACTCAATTACCACACCATTCCATGGTGGTGGAATCAGCCATGAGACGGATAAAGAGTGCAAAAAGGCATGCATCTAATCCTCCAGGATGTGAGTGTAGGACTTTTGATGCCTTTGGACGTCGATCCTTCCAGGCTTCCATGCTTGACAAAGGTGAGTCGGTTGATATAGTGTATCTGGACTTCCAGAAAGCTTTTGACAAGGTCCCCCATCAGAGACTTTTGGCAAAACTAAAAAGTCATGGGATAGGAGGCAGTGTACTATTGTGGATCGGGAACTGGTTAAAAGATAGAAAGCAGAGGGTAGGGCTAAATGGCCAATATTCCCAATGGAAAAAAGTGAATAGTGGAGTACCCCAGGGATCTGTACTGGGTCCGCTACTTTTTGACATATTCATAGATGACCTGGAAAAGGGAATAACTAGTCAGGTTATCAAATTTGCAGATGACACAAAACTGTTTAAAGTTGTTAAAACCCAAGAGGATTGTGGAAAGCTGCAGGAGGATCTGGATAAATTGGAAGACTGGGCATCCAAATGGCAGATGAAATTTAATGTGGACAAATGCAAAGTTATGCACCTAGGAAAGAACAACCCACACTATAGTTACACGATGCAAGGCTCCACATTAGAAACCACCACCCAGGAAAAGGACTTAGGAGTCATCGTGGATAACATGTTAAAACCCTCCGCCCAGTGTGCAGCGGCGGCCAAGAAAGCAAATAGAATGCTAGGTATCATAAAGAAAGGGATGGAGAATAAAACAAAGGATATTATAATGCCTCTGTATCGCTCCATGGTACGACCGCACCTTGAATATTGTGTGCAATTCTGGTCACCGTATCTTAAAAAGGACATAGCGTTATTAGAAAAAGTACAGAGAAGAGCCACCAAATTGGTGAAGGGGATGGAAGGCTACTCCTATGAAGAGAGGCTAAAAAGGTTAGGGCTCTTTAACCTGGAAAAGAGACGGCTGAGAGGAGATATGATAGAGGTCTATAAATTAATGAATGGAGTGGAACGGATAAACGTGGATCAATTGTTTACGCTAGCAGAATATAGAAAGACTAGGGGACATGTAATGAAACTACAGGGTAAACTATTTAAGACAAATAAGAGAAAATATTTTTTCACTCAACGTGTAATCAAACTCTGGAATCTGTTACCGGAGGATGTAGTAAGGGCTGTTAGTATAGCTGGGTTTAAAAAAGGTTTGGACAAGTTCCTGGAGGAAAGGTCCATAAACCACTATTAAAAAGGGACCCAGGATATCAATGCTTGACCCAGTACAAGCATTGTGGAACCTGTGGTCTTTTGGGGATATTGCTAGGTGTGTAGGACCTAGATTGGCCACTGTTGGAAACAGGATACTGGGCTTGATGGACCTCGGTCTGACCCAGTATGGCATGTCTTATGTTCTTATGTTCTTATGTTCTTTCTGCTAGGATCAGTTCCTATATCTTGTATATGGGAATGTTCCTTAAGGAGATCACAGGAGACTTACAGCTTATGAGCCTTCTCCTTCCTGATGATAAAAGGCAAGATTATCTTGTTCTTGTTAAACATGCTCAGGATGTTTCCAAGTTTGTGAATTGTGCAGCCTTTGACTGCTTTGAATGCATAAGCAGAACCTCTGCTATTGCCATAGATGCACAGAGAATTGCCTGGCTCCAGGCATCTGACTTGGAAATCTCGGTACAGGACAAACTGGGGAATATACCTTGCACAGGAGAGAATCTCTTTGGTAAGAATTGGCAGGAAAAAGCTAATGAGATAGATGTTGACAATATTACTTTAGGAAGTCTAAATCTACAGCTGATTCTGCGAGGAAAAGATCCTCTAAGAAACCATTCTTCAGCAAGAAGAGAAAGTTCTATCCCTCCTATACCCAGCAGGGACATCGCTTAGGTCAGTCTGCCCAAAAGGGACAGCAGCAACAACCTAGGCAACAAAGGCAAAAAGCAGCAAAGCCTCAACCAGCTCAGCAGACTCAGCCTCCACAGGGGCTTTGACTCCTGTCTAAAGAACTTTGCCTTCCTGGCCCTGAACGGCCCAGAACCCACCACCATCCCAAGAAGGTTATATAATTTTGCCCCCAGATGGGGTCAGATAACAGCAGAAAATTGGACTCTCTCTATTGTAAGAGAGGGTACAAGCTTCATTTCCTCAGCATGCCCCTAGTAAGTTCAATTCTCAGACCTCTCTCAACGACCAGTTAGGTCAAGAAGTCACTATGCTCCTTGCTCAAGGGGCAATAGAAGAGGTACCCATTCCCCAACAGGGTACAGGATTTTACTCCCCCTATTTCCTTATTCCAAAGAAAACAGGAGGAGACAGACCCATTCTAGACCTCGGAGAACTGAACAAATTCCTGTTCAGAGAGAAGTTCAAAATGATTTCTCTAGGAACTCTGCTGCCATACCTTCAGAGTTAGGATTGGCTTTATTCTCTAGATCTCAAGAATGCGTACACTCATGTTCTCATCCATCCAACTCACCGAAGGTTCCTTCGATTCCTGTTTCAAGGGAAGCACTACCAATACAGGGTTCTTCTTTTTGGCCTGGCCTCTGCACCAAGGGTGTTCACAAAATGCATGGCTGTGGTAGCAGCATTTCTCCGCACCCTGGGAATATTCGTCTTCCCTTACTTAGACTGGCTCATTCGAGCCCCTTCAGAGCCAGAGGCTAGGGTTTCTCTGTCTCGCACAATGCACATCCTTCGGTATTTGGGACTTGTCATAAACTTCCCAAAGTCCAACCTTGCTCCCACTCAATCCCTAGAGTTTATAGGAGCTCTTCTGGATACCAGACAGACAAGGGCCTACCTTCCACAGCCCCGCTGCCTTCGCATTGTGCAGTTAGCTTCCCAAGCAGTGCTAAAACCTCACCTCACTGCTCGGGAAATATTACAGTTGTTAGGCCACATGGCATCCACTGTGCATGTGGTTCCTTATGCTCGCCTCCATATGAGGGCAGCCCAGTGGACCTTATCCACTCAGTGGACTCAGGCGTCAGGTTGCCTTTCAGACAAAATAGCAAACTCAGATCGCCTTATTTTGTCCCTCCAATGGTGGCAGTCACCCAAAAACATTTTGGTGGGGTCTCATTTTCAGCAACCCCCACCCCAAGCCACTCTAACAACAGATGCTTCACAGGTGGGTTGGGGAGCCCACTTGCAAGGCCTCTCTACCCAGGGTACCTGGACTCCACAGGAGGCCTATCTCCATATCAATCTCCTGGAGCTTAGAGCAATCTTCCTTGCTCTTCGAGTATTTCACACCCAGCTCAGCTACAAGACAGTCCTAGTTCAAACAGACAATCAAGTAGCCATGTGAACAAGCAGGGCGCAACAAGCTCTGTCACTCTGCAATGAAGCTTTGCGACTATGGGCCCTCGCCAGAGAGCATCAGATTCTTCTCCTTGCGGTGTATCTTCCAGGCATTCAAAACTCTTGGGCAGACAGACTAAGTTGAGTTCTGCTTCCACATGAATGGTCTCTCCATGCAGACCAGGTGGCCAAAATTTTTCAAATTTGGGGAAACCCGGACATAGACCTCTTTGCAAGTCCACTGAATGCCAAACTTCCCCGGTTCTGTTCCAGAATTCCGGCTCGAGGTTGTCAGGCCAGGGATGCTTTCCTCCTCCATTGGGGTCAGGACTTCCTTTATGCCTTTCCACCTATTCCCCTAATTCCCAAAACCCTGTTCAAGCTTCAGAGAGACAGAGGTCATATGATCCTCATAGCTCCACGTTGGCCACGGCAAATGTGGTACCCTCTGCTCCTACATCTCTCTCAAGCTCCGCCTCTGGAGTTAGGATCTGCTCCATATCTCCTTTCTCAAGAGGACGGGATGCTGTGGCATCCCAATCCCCAGTCTCTGCATCTCAGGGCCTGGTTGCTGAAAGCCTAGAACTTCACGGTCTTAACCTTTCCCAGCAGGTAAAGGATATCCTTCATGCTTCCAGGAAACCTTCCACAAGACGCTCTTATGCATTTAAGTGGAAAAGGTTTACCATATGGTGCTCGCAGAAGGGTCTTAACCCTCTTGCGATACCTCTGGAATCATTACTGGAGTACCTCCTTCATTTATCAAATGCAGGGCTTAAGACTAATTCAGTGAGAGTCCATTTGAGTGCTATTATAGCTTCTTTCAAGCCTCTCAATGGACAACCTATTTCCTCTCATCCTCTCATAGCGAGATTTATGAGAGGCCTTCTTTTAACAAAGCCTCCCATTAAGCCACCACCGGTGGCATGGGACTTGAATCTGGTACTTGGGCAGCTCATGAAACCGCCCTTTGAACCATTAGCCACTACCTCTTTGAAATTCCTTTCCTGGAAAGTTATCTTTCTCATTGTAATCACATCAGCACATCGCATCAGTGAATTGCAAGCCTTGGTGGCTGATCCTCCTTATACAAGGTTCCATCATGATAAGGTAGTCCTTAGGACTCATCCACACTTTATGCCAAAGGTGGTTTCGCCCTTTCATTTAAACCAAGCGGTTTACCTTCCTGTATTCTTTCCAAGGCCTCACGCCTCAAATGCAGAAAGGAACCTTCATACTTTGGACTGTAAAAGAGCTTTGGCCTTTTACTTGCAAAGGACACAGCAGCATAGAAAATCCTCTCAACTCTTTGTTGCTTTTGATACTAGTCATTTGGGACTTCCAGTCTCCAAAAGGACACTGTCCAACTGGATTGCACAGTGTATATCTTTTGCCTGAGAGTAAGAACCTTCCTCTTGAAGGCCATGTCACAGCTCACAATGTGAGAGCCATGGCAGCCTCAATGGCTCATCTTCACTCTGTGTCTATCGACGACATCTGTCAAGCTTCGGTTCATACCTTCACAGCCCATTACTGCTTAGACAAGGACTCCCGCTGGGATGCCTTGTTTGGTCAGGCTGTTCTTCAACACCTGTTCCAGACTTAATCAACTCCTACCCACCATCCCTAGTAGGATGCCAGAGGTCCATGGGGGGAAGTGGAGCCCTTTCACAAGGGCACACAACTTTCTGGGGCCATCTCCCTGGCATCTGCAGCTAGGGAGTCCCCATATGTGAAGATTACAATCTCCAGGAACAAGCAGGAATGAGTCTTCACATATGGGTTTCGTCGGTACCGACGGAGCCTGTGCGGGAACACCCCCCAGTGTCCAGTCAGAAAGCCTTTGGTAGCGTCCCACAGCGCCTGCATGCTGCCTTCCCGCCTTTCCCAACTGTCTCTCCTCGGTTCTTCTTTTTCCGCGGAGCCAGCAGGTCGTGTTCCTGTCACCGCAGAAGAATTTCCTTCTTTTTTCTTTATTTCTTTTGTGTCGCGTCTGCCTTCTTCGACGCTCTAACGGTACCGCCGGTCCTTGTTCTTTTCTTTTTGTAAAAAAAAAAAACAAAAAAAACTTTTTTCCGTTCTTTTTCTTCAGGTGCACTTGCGTTTTGGGCCTTAGGCCCAAAACTTTTTTTCCTTAATATGGAAAAGCCTGCCTCAGGATTTAAGAAGTGCACAAAATGTGGCGGTACCATTTCCGTCACCGACACCCATGACTGGTGTCTAAAATGTTTAGGTCCTGACCATTCCATAACAGATTGTATGTCCTGTTCTATGATGTCTAAAAGAGGTTGGCAGAACCGAGCTGCCAAGCTCAATACCCTGTTTCCCTCTGATGCGGCTTTGGTGGCATCGACATCTTCCAGGGCTGCTTCTTCCTCACATGGATCTCAGGTAACTAAACATAAATCCAGCCGGTCCTCGAAGGGTAGATCTCCTTCTAAGCATCGAGATGCCTCTGGCGTTGCCCTCGAGGATTCTGCACTGGCAAAATTACCCCGGCGGGAGGCTTCGGCCTCTAAAGCATCATCATCGGGGTTCCAGGATGATCTCGATGGCGTGGCCTCGACAGATCTCCTGGTGCCATGCTCTGGGGTACCGGTGGCTTCCACTGGTACCGACTTCCAAGCATTGGCGGCGTCGATGGATCAGAGGATTCTGTCCATAGAACGCAGTCTGGCAGCTTTCCTTGTGGCATCAACGCCCATGGTACCGCAACAGACTACTCCGCCGGTACCGGCTCTAGCATCGCCATCGGTACCGATCCCGGTACCGGTGGCATCGACATCAGCATCGGTGTCCGCTATGCTGGTACTCTGTCCTCTGAAGCCCTCCGGTACCGATACCCCGCTACCGGTTATTCCCGATACCGATCCCGGTCGGTATGGGTATCGGGCTTTGCAAGAGCATCTGGACAGACGATACTTCGATTCCTCTGAAGACTGAGGATTCTGAAGAGTCAGTCGATGCAGTGATGCTTCTTCCACAGGAGGAGACCTCTCCTAAACGAAGGATGTCTCCTCCAGAGGACTTGTCTTGTCAAGACTTTATCAGGGAGGTGGCTCGGGGCCTCTCTATCACAGTTGCGCTTGAGACAGAGCCCAGAGCCAAGGAGTTAGATATTTTACAATATCCTAAAACTCCTAAGGAGGCAGCTACCTTGCCTATTCATGAGATTCTGTATGATTTCATGTTGAGGATGTGGGAAGCACCTCTAACCACCTCTCCTCATTCTCGCAGGTTGGATACCATGTATCGTGCCCCTCCTTGTCCTGGTTTCCATAAAACTCAACTTCCTCACCACTCTATTGTGGTTGAGTCCGCAATGAGAAAGATTAGAAGTGCCAAAAGACATGCCTCTAATCCTCCAGGACGTGAATGTAGAACCCTGGATGCTTTTGGAAGAAGAGTCTTCCAAGCTTCCATGCTTGCTGCGAGAATTAATTCTTGTAGTCTCTACATGGGAATGTTCTTAAAAGAAGTCACTGACCATTTGCAGACTTTAAGTCCTTTTATGTCTGAAGATAAAAGGCAGGACTTTCTCACTGGGCTCAAACATGTCCAAGATATCTCCAAATTCTCCAACCGTGCAGCTTTCGACTCCTTTGAATGCGTAAGCAGTGCACGTAGGATTGCTTGGCTTCAAGCATCTGATTTGGAGATCTGGGTTCAAGATGAATTGGGAAATATCCCTTGTACAGGTGAGAACCTGTTTAGTAAGGATTGGCAAGCAAAAGCCAATCAGATGGATGCTGAAAATTCTGCTTTGGATAGACTATCCAAATCCACAGCTGCTCCTGCTAACAAAAGGTTATTCAAGAAAACACCTTTTTCTAAAAAGGGAAGATTCTATCCTGCTTATGGTCAGCGGGCATCTTCTGTAGCTCAGTTCCCTACCAAACGTCTGCTATCCTCCAAACAGAGCAAAGCAAAGGCTGCTAGGCCTGCTCCAGCCCAGCAACCTCAGCCCCCTCAGGGCCTTTGACTTTCCATTAGAGAACTTAGCCTTCCTGGCTCTAGAAGGACCAGAGCCCTCCACCATTCCAGGAAGGTTATGTCACTTTGCTCCCAGGTGGAGGCAAATTACAGCAGAGCATTGGACACTCTCCATCATAAGAGAGGGGTACAAACTTCATTTTTCAAGCTTGCCCCCTCTCACAAGAGTGCACCAGTTCAATTCTCCAACCTCCCTCCTCAACCTGTTGGGGCAGGAGGTTGCCACTCTTCTCGCCCAGGGGGCAATAGAGGAAGTGCCTTTTCAACAACAGGGCACAGGTTTCTACTCCCCCTATTTTCTTATTCCAAAGAAAACGGGGGGCTTCAGACCCATCTTAGATCTCAGAGAGTTGAACAGATTCCTAGTCAAGGAAAAATTCAAGATGGTTTCTCTGGGAACTCTGCTGCCATACCTTCAGAGTCAGGATTGGCTTTGTTCTCTAGATCTCAAGGATGCATACACTCATGTTCTCATCCATCCAACTCACAGAAGGTTCCTTCGGTTCCTTTTTCAAGAGAAGCACTATCAATACAGAGTGCTCCCTTTTGGTCTGGCCTCTGCACCAAGGGTGTTCACGAAATGCATGGCAGTGGTAGCTGCTTTTCTGCGCACCCTGGGAATATTTGTCTTCCCTTACCTGGACGACTGGCTCATTCGAGCTCCCACTCAATCAGAGGCCAAGATTTCTCTAACCTGCACAATGCGTATCCTTCAGTATTTAGGGCTGGTAATAAACATCCCAAAATCCAATTTGATCCCTACTCAGTCCCTAGAGTTTATAGGGGTGTTGCTGGATACCACAAGAGCAAGGGCCTATCTTCCCCAGGCCCGTTGCCTTCGCTTGGTGCAGTTAGCTTCTCAAGCAGAGTTGAAGCCCCTCCTAACTGCTTGAGAGATGTTACAGTTGCTAGGCCACATGGCATCCACCGTGCATGTGGTACCATATGCTCGCCTTCACATGAGGACAGCTCAGTGGACTTTATCCACCCAATGGACCCAGGCATTAGGCTGCCTGTCAGACAAAATAGCAAACACAAGTCGCCTCATTTTGTCCCTCCAGTAGTGGAAGTCTCCTCAAAATCTGTTGCTGGGGTCCCCCTTTCAGCAGTCTCTACCCCAAGCAACTCTTACAACAGATGCTTCTCCAATGGGGTGGGGAGCTCATGTGCAAGACCTCTCCACCCAGGGCATCTGGTCCCCACAGGAGACTTGTCTACATATCAATCTCTTGGAACTCAGAGCAATCTTCCTTGCTCTGCGGGATTTCCACACCCTGCTCAGCCACAAGACAGTCCTTATCCACACGGACAATCAGGTAGCCATGTTCTATGTGAACAAGCAGGGAGGAACTGGCTCACTGTCGCTTTGCAATGAAGCTTTGCGACTGGGCCCTCGCCAGAGAGCATCACATTCATCTTCTGGCAGTTTATCTTCCAGGTGTTCAAAACTCTTGGGCAGACAGGCTCAGTCGAGTTCTGCTTCCACACGAGTGGTCCCTACATATGGACCAAGTGTCCAAGATTTTTCAAATTTGGGGAACCCCGGACACAGACCTCTTTGCAAGTCCGTGGAATGCCAAACTTCCCCGGTTCTGTTCCAGAACTCTGGCTCAGGGAGCTCAGGCAAGGGATGCTTTCCTCCTTCACTGGGGTCTTCCTCTATGCCTTTCTACCCATTCCCCTAATTCCCAAAACCCTGTTCAAGCTTCAGAGAGACAGAGGCCACATGATTCTCATAGCTCCACATTGGCCACGGCAAGTGTGGTACCCTCTGCTTCTACATCTCTCTCAAGTTCCCTCCCTGGAGTTAGGGTCTGCTCCAGACCTCCTCTCTCAAGAGGACGGAAAGTTATGGCATCCCAATCCCCAGTCTCTGCATCTCAGGGCTTGGTTGCTGAAGGCCTAGATCTCCAGGATCTTCATCTTTCTCAACAAGTGAAAGATGTTCTTTATGCTTCCATAAAAGCTTCTACTAGACGTTCTTATGCTTTCAAGTGGAAGAGGTTTACTATCTGGTGTTCTGGGAAGGGTCTTAACCCCCTTGCCATACCTCTGGAATCTTTGCTGGAGTATCTCCTCCATCTGTCTAATGCAGGCCTTAAGACAAATTCAGTAAGGGTCCATTTGAGTGCTATTGCAGCTTCCCTTAAGCCTCTAAATTGACAACCTATTTCCTCTCATCCTCTTGTAGCCAGATTCATGAGAGGCCTCCTTTTAACAAAGCCTCCTATTAGACCACCCCCAGTGGCATGGGACTTAAACTTAGTTCTTGGTCAGCTTATGAAGCCGCCTTTTGAACCTTTGGCTACCACTTCCTTGAAATACCTTTCTTGGAAAGTTATCTTTCTTATTGCAATCATATCAGCACGTCGTATTAGTGAATTGCAAGCACTCGTAGCTAATCCACCTTATACAAGGTTCCATCATGACAAGGTGGTCCTTAGGACTAATCCATACTTTATGCCTAAGGTGGTCTCGCCTTTTCACCTCAACCAAGAGGTCTACCTACCTGTCTTTTTTCCAGGACCTCATGCATCAAGTGCAGAGAGGAATCTTCATACCCTGGACTGTAAAAGAGCTCTGGCTTTTTACTTACAGAGGACACAGCAACATAGAAGGTCTTCTCAACTATTTGTTGCTTTTGATCCTTCTCATTTGGGACTACCAGTCTCCAAGAGAACACTATCTAACTGGATTGCCCAGTGTTTTTCTTTTGCCTGTCAGAGCAAGAACCTTTCTCTGGAGGGCCATGTCACAGCTCACAATGTGAGAGCCATGGCAGCCTCAATGGCTCATCTCAACTCTGTCTCTATTGACGGCATCTGTCGAGCAGCCACTTGGGCCTCGGTTCATACCTTCACAGCCCATTACTGCTTGGACAAGGACTCCCGCCGGGATGCCTTGTTTGGTCAGGCTGTTCTTAAACACCTGTTCCATACTTAATCAACTCCTACCCACCATCCCTCATGGGATGCCAGAGATCCAGGTGGGGAAGTGCAGCCCTGTCCCAGGGACACACAACTTCTGGGATCTCTCCCTGGCATCTAAAGCTAGGGAGTCCCCATATGTGAAGACTCATTCCTGCTTGTTCCTGGAGATAGCACAGTTACTTACCTGTAACAGGTGATCTCTGGGAACAGCAGGAATAAGTCTTCACAACCCACCCACCTCCCCTAGGAGTTGTCTCTCTCTCTCTCTCTCTTTTTGTCTCAGCTCTAAAACTCAACTGAGGAGAGACAGTTGGGAAAGGCAGGAAGGCAGCACGCAGGCGCTGTGGGATGTCCCAAAGGCTTTCTGATTGGACGCTGGGGAGTGTTCCCGCGCAGGCTCCGTCGGTACCGCCGAAACCCATATGTGAAGACTTATTCCTGCTGTTCCCAGAGATCACCTGTTACAAGTAAGTAACTGTGCTTTCCTGCTTGTTCTTGGAGATAGCATAGTTACTCACCTGTAACAGGTGATCTCCAGGAACAGCAGGAATTTAGTCTTCACAACCCGCTCTCTATCTCTCTCTCTTTCCCTCTCTCTTTTGTCTCAGCTATAAACTCAACTGGAGAGGGACAGTTGGGAAAGGTGGGAAGGCAGCACGCAGGCGCTGTGGGATGCTCCCAAAAGCTTTCCTATTGGACGCTGGGGAGTGTTCCCGTGCAGGCTCCGGCAGTACCGACGATACCAATATGTGAAGACTAAATTCCTGCTGTTCCCAGAGATCACCTCTTACAGGTGAGTAACTATGCTTTCACTACCTTATTCAAACCTTTGACTTTTTTTCCAGAGGCTTATTTCACCTAACAGAGACAAATAGCTGGCATTGCTGTTACCAGTTCTTAAAATCATTCAGATCCAACAGTCAACATATTTTTTAAACACTTAATGCAATGCTTCAAAAATGTTTTTTAATGCCACTACATGTATAGTCTGTGGTGCTAAATATATTCATATCTCCAGGAGCAAGCAGGAATGTGTCATCACATATGGGTACGTCGGTACCGACGGAGCCTGCACGGGAATGCTCCCCAGCATCCAATCAGAAAGCTTTTGGGAGCATCCACCGCACCTGCGCACTGCCTTCCCGCCTTTTCCACTGCCTCTCCTCAGTTTTCGTTTTTCCGCGGAGCCGGCAGGACGTCCTCCTGTCACCGCAGAAACGTTTTTCTTTAAATTCTTATTTCTTGTTTTCTTGTGGTCGCGGCTGTTTCTCCCGCCGCCACCGGTACCGCCGGTGGGTTTTTCTTTTCTTTTTCTTAAACTCAGGGAGATTTTTCCCTCAGTTTCTGCCTTAAATTTTTTGGGCCTGCAAGGCCTCTCCATCATGGAGCCTTCTTCCCCTAAGAAGTGCCTTCACTGTGGAAACACAGTTTCCTTTTTAGACTCCAATGCCTGGTGTCTAACCTGTGTGGGTCCTGACCCTTTTTCCCCTGAACAATCAGGCTGCGAATCTGTGAGAAGAACTTCCCTCTTTCGAGTTTCCCTCGATACCGTTTTCCCTCCTGGAGTGAGGGCACCGGCCTTTTCTTCTCTACAGGATCAGGTAACCCACAAACAGTCTGTTAAGACTAGCCAATCCTTGAGTGGTAAGTCTCATGCCCAGCATGATGATGGCTCCGGCCTTGCCCTCAAGTCCCCATTGGCATTAAAACCCTGGCGGGAGTCTCCGGGCTCCAAAGCATTTCAGGGGTTTCAGGTTGTTCCTGGGGCTCACCCCTCACAGAACATACCTGAGCCATGCTTGGTGGTGGCATCCGCTTCGAGCGGTACCGATACCCCGGCATCGGCATCGGTGTTGAGTACTCCACTCTTCACCAGGGATCGTCATCTGGCGTCCTCGGTACCTTCGGGACCGATCGATACGTTCCAGATTGACTTTCCTGTATCTCAGCCATGCTCGGTGGTGGCATCCGCTTCGAGCGGTACCGATTCCCCGGCATCGGCATCGATGTTGAGTGCTTCACTCTTCATCAAGGATCGTCAGCTGGCATCCTCGGTACCTTCGGGACCGATCGATACGACCCAGATTGACTTTCCGGTGTCGGCAACATCGCCGATACCACCACCGACGTCGGTACCCTCTAGACATGCATCGATAGACTCGCTCCCTTCGATGCCGAGTCTGGAATCGATATCTAGTCTAGATGACTGGGTACCGACGCGTCTCGGAACCGACCCATATCGTTTCCGGATACGCAGTACCGAGGATATTCACCAAGCGTTTCTGGTCGCCTCGGTACCGCTTGAGCAGCCTCCGATGACTGCTTCGACGGCGTTACCGTCTCCGATTCCGACTCGGCTACCGGTATCGATGTCGGTTCCTGCAGTTATACCGGTACCATCGATCCTTTCTATGCCTAGTTTGGAATCGATACCTGGCATGGACGATGCAGTACTGACTGCCTCAAATCGTGACTGCCAGTACCACTATCCATCTAGTGGGGTTCTTTTTCTGCACCAGACCACTATATCCTCTGGTGCTCAGGCTGCCCCTTCAACCTCAGCCTACCCAGGGATAGTTCCCATTGGAGATCCTTCTTTTCAGAAATTTCTCCTTGACATGGCAACATTTCTTGCTATTCCTATCCCTGGCTGTGATCCTACTCGAGGCTCTCCTGCAAAAAAGGAAAATATAATGATTCTTTAACATCATTCTTTGCAGGATCTTCTGAGAATATGGGAATCACCTTTAAGGGTTCCCTCACCTTCTACAGCAACTGATGTTCTGTATCAGGTGCCCCCCTCTCCAGGGTTTCAAAAAACTCAACTTCCCCATCATTCCCTTGTAGTGGAATCAGCAATGAGGAAGGTAAAAAGCAAGAAGAAGCATTCTTCTTATCCTCCAGGTCGTGCATCTAAAGCACGTGATGCCTTTGTACGTCAAACCTTCCAAACATCTATGCTGGCATCAAGGATTATCTCTTATATTTTTTATATGAGTCTATCTCTCCAGGAGATCACAAAGAAATTATCTCTTTTGACTCCTTTTCTCTCGGAACCTAAGGCTGCAGACTATTCCTTGCTTCTTAGTCATAGCCAGAATATATCTTGGTTTCTTTCTCGTGCTTCTCTAGACTCTTTTGAGTCTGTCAGCAGATCCTCTGCTATTGCCATAGGAGCATGTCGTAGAGCCTGGCTCCAAGCTTCAGACTTGAGCAGATGGGCACAACACACACTGGGTAATTCTCCTTGTACTGGGGAAAATCTCTTCAATAAGGAGGCTTTATGTCAGGTTGCTCATTGCTCCACTGACTTCCCTGGTTCTAAGAACCATCCTAAGCCTTTTTCTCCCCCAGGAGGTAGGAAATGTCCTACCAAACCTTCTTTCCCTAAGAAAAGAAGGTTTCACTCTTCTTCTGCCCATCATTCAGAGGTACCCAAGCAGGGGACACCTCGTCCTGGTCTGAAGAATCCAAACTCTAGCCAGTCTCAGCATACCCAGCAGCCATAGGTTCTTGAAGGTTGCAACCTGCAGTTAACTTCTTCTTAGCAGAAGTTTGTTCACTGATTTTTTTTCTTTAAAGCTCTACACGTGGCTAAGCTGTCAGGATATTCTTGTCCATGGGTTACAGATTTCTCCTCTTCTTCCTTCCAAGAAGAGAAGTTAACAACTATCCCATGATAGTTTCTGTCCCAACATGAACATTTTTTCCTTCAGCTGACTCACCAGATGTAAGTCACCCTTCAGTTATTCTCTCTACCCTCTCATCCAGGGTTTCCCTGAATGGGTGGTACCATACTGAACAGCTTCTCTGGCCTTTCATTCCAGTGTAGAGTTTTTTCCTTGAATAAATTCTCTGGACAGCTTATCAAACAGGGACAGGAATTTTTTCCTCTCCCTTTGTCTGTTCTCTCTGTTTTCCACAGAAAGATTCTCTCTGCTGTCTCTTTTAGCTTTGGTTCATGCAGGAGTTCCAGTGAGTAAACTACTGGTACTTCTTACAAGTTCCAGTCTGTCTTCCACTACTTTTGTCTAGCCTTAGCAGTGATCCAAGACAGTCCTCATCTGTCTTGGATAACCCTACTCACTTCAGGCTTCTCTCATTATCTTCTTCCTGGCCATCTCCATTTCTTAGGATGTGGCATCACACCTGACCTATAGTCAGTTTTATCTCCTGATTCTCCTGCATACTGCTCTCTGCAATCCTCAGAGAAGCTTTCTACTATGGGCCCTTGCTAGAGAGCATTGGATTTTGTCTCTGATGACTATTCTATATAGTAGAAAAAGCTTATCAGTCATTTTCCATGACTGTGAGCGTTCTCCACACCCTCTTGTCTCCTGTTATAACACAGGATATAAGCTTTTTCTGTCTGAATGTCCAAGAGTTTTTTCCAATCCTGCAGGAATATGCTCTTTTTTCCTTACAGCTTGGCCTCATGCTATCCTACTCCTCATGGACAGCACATATTCTACTAGTAATGCATGATACCCCTGTGTCCCTCCAATGGGTCATCCTGGTATCTCCTTCTCTGCGTTTTTCTGTCCATTTACCATGTCAGAGTTCTACAGAACTCACGACTTGCTACAGACTGATATTATCCTCTGTTTTCACGCAACCATCCTGGTTATTTCACTGGATAGCATTCCTGCACCCTCTTAGCCCGGAGGAATAGATTCTCTATATATCTTTTCAAGTAGGTTCCACCTTCTTGTAAATAGATGAATCTTTCTCCTTCACATTTCTCATGTGAATGTTCTTATGGGGCTTAGTTGCAGACATGTACCTTCAGTCTTACATATTCATGTATGTATATATCTCTATATATTTTCTCTACATACATATCTCTGTAAGCTGTGTGTGCATTAGTTATGCCCTATATATATATATATATATATATATATATATATATATATATCCCTCTCTCTATATATGTATCTGTCGAGATGCTTTTTATAGGTAGATATGTGTTACATATTATCTCCCTAACTGTCTATGCTATAAAGGTTTCCACCTTCCTAGAGCTTCCAGACAGTGGGCTGGTATATCTTCATACTGTCCCTTGGTATGTGGGGGCTGTTATGCACACAACCACTACTGCGGTACCAACAGCTTCTATCTTACTCTAGGTCTCGCTATCCCTGAAGCATCATGCTTCAATATCTTTCCTAATTCTCACCAGCTAGGAAAGACAGTGTAGATCTTCAGTAGTTCTGAGGTTTTCAGCCCTTCACACATCTGTCCTCCTTGGGAATGCGGGTTCTTTTCCATACCCTTTCTTCCCTCTAGGACTGGGCTACTTGTCTAAATCGGTCAGTCTTCCTCTTTTACTCCTCAATGTTAAGGACTCTGTAGCTAAAAGAGTTTTCAGCTTTTTTCATAAAGCTTTCCACTGAAGACCTGCTGTTCGTATACTACCCCAGTTGACACCTGGGTCACCTCCAAATTCCAGATTGGACCTTCACCCTCTCTGCTGTGAGGTCACCTTGAGGATCCTCTACTGAATCTCCAGTAGACTCCATCACGCTCTCTACTTCCTACAATCCAGTAGGTAAGATCCATTGTGATTGTTCATTAAATAATTTTAATGGTACTTATCATACATACCAAGGACTCCTCCCCTGTAGTCCTTAGCTTTGCTGTTTTTTTCCCACAGCTACCTCTCTTTTCAACTCCTACCCTCCATCCCTCATGGGATGCCGGAGATCCATGTGTGGGAACTGCAGTCCTAATCCAAGGACACGCATTTTATGGGATCTCCCCCTGGCATCTATAGCTAGGGAGTCCCCATATGTGAAGACACATTCCTGCTTGTTCCTGGAGATAGCACAGTTACTTACCTGTAACAGGTGATCTCTGGGAACAGCAGGAATAAGTCTTCACAACCCACCCACCTCCCCTAGGAGTTGTATCTATCTATCTATCTTCCTTTCCTCTTTCTCTCTTTTTGTCTCAGCTATGAAACTCAACTGAGGAGAGGCAGTGGAAAAGGCGGGAAGGCAGTGCGCAGGCGCGGTGGATGCTCCCAAAAGCTTTCTGATTGGATGCTGGGGAGCATTCCCGTGCAGGCTCCGTCGGTACCGACGTACCCATATGTGAAGACTTATTCCTGCTGTTCCCAGAGATCACCTGTTACAGGTAAGTAACTGTGCTTTATTTGAGAGGGTTTTTTGTTGTTTTTTTTTAATACCGCCTTTTTAAGTAATCAAAGTGGTTTACAATGAACGCAATGCAACTATTACAAGAAACATAGTTAAGAAGATAACAATATAACAAGGAAAACTTACATTACAATGTAAACAATTTGTGTGTAATATGCTGACTGCTGATGGTGTAGTGGTGGTGTTCAGCTGCCATGCTTTTTTTTTTTTAATAAATGTTTTTATTTCACAGCTTTGAAGGGTTGCAAATGCAGTGTTCACAATAATACATTCCAGGTAAATAAAGCTAAATATTACAATACACCAAAGGTGTGCAATCGGCCAAGCATACCCTCCCAAGCTCTGTTTTCTCCCCCCATCCCCCAACACTCACTCACTCACATATTCCATGCATACATGCAGCCCCATAGCTATAGCACTCATACCCCCTACATGCCCCACTCATTCCTCTCATTCTTCCCGCTCCCTGCAGTGAAAATCTTTCTAGATGCGTTTATAACGCATCCACACCAGATTGGTCTTAGAGGCATTGCTCTAAATTTCTCATTTCTGCCATCAGGCCTCTCCACAACCCAAAGGAAGGTCCTAGTAGGGTAGCGGCCATGGGGATTGCCACTCGGCGAATGGCCTGGCTGCGGTCCTCTATCCTGGAACAACAGGTCCAGGACGAGGTCGCCAACGTCCCTCGTCAGGGTGAAAACCTCTTTGGCAAGTCCATGGAGGAAAAGACTGAAAAGCTGGAAAAGTAACAGGTGACCCTCACCGGGCTCTCCTGAAAGGCTGTGGATCCCTCATGGAAGAAAGCACCAACCAAAAAGGCTTTCCTCCCATGCTTGCAGGCGCAGCCTAAAGCCCAAGTTCCCCACTTGCAACGGAGGTAGAAAATCACGAAGGTACAGCCTAACACCCCCCAACCAAGCCATGTATGTTTTTTTGATGGGGTCTTCAGGGACATAGCCAGCTGACTGTCTGCCAAGGTCCCCCTGCAGGTGGGGAGGGGGGCTCATCCACTTTGCCCACCGGTGGCCTTGCATCACCTTGGATGCCTGGGTGCTACAGATCGTCCAAGGTGGCTATTGGTTACATTTCAGCCAGCTGCCACCCTTTTACAATCCCGGATCCCCATTGACCCTTTGCACTGGAGCCTCCTACAGACCGAGGTTGTTTCCCTTTTGGTCGACCTTGCCATCAAGCCCAGATTGAGCAGTGCTCTTACTCCAGATATTTCCTGGAGAGTTCCTGGTGCCATGCTTAGAGATCGTGGCCTGCAATTCCAGTACCGATATCCAAGCATCGGAAAGCTCCATGGGTCAACGTATCCTGGCCATCGAGCAGAGCTTGGTAGCCTTACTGGTGGCCTCGGTACCAGTAGAACCCTTACAATTGGTTCCGCAGGCATTGGTACCGGCTCCGGTACTGATATAACCCACATCGACATTTGTGCCGCTTACCACGATACCCTCCAATGTCGGCCCTCCAATCAGTTTCCAGTACCAAGGTTCCGGCACTGCAAACCTCAGCTACCAGTTTTGATCGGTACTGAGTTTGTGCAGAGCGGGAACACCCTGTCTGTCGATAATTTGAGTCTTCGGATTCCGATTAATCAGATGATGAATCGGTCAATATCCGGGACATGAGAACTATCCCGGAAGACCCATCTCCATCTCCGCAACATCGCATGTCGCCTCCAGAGGACATATCTTTTCAAGACTTTATTTGCGATGTTGCTAGGGGTCTGTCCATAACAGTGACATCGGAGAAAGAGCCTAGGGCCGAAGAACTTGAAATTCTTCAATACCCTACGGCCCCAAAGGGGACTGCTATGCTCCCTATCCATCTGATATTTCAAGACCTTATGCTTTGTATGTGGGAGAGATGCCCCTTACCATCTCCTCCCATACCCAGCGACTCGTTACCATCTACCGGGTACCAGAATGTTCCAGTTTCCAAAAGACCCAATTGCCGCACCATTCCATGGTGATGGAATCTGCAATGCATCAAATAAAGAGTGCTAAGACACATTCCTTGAATTCTCCTGGTAGGGAATAGAGAACCCTCAACGTCTTTGGTTGATGTTGTTTCCAGGCATCCATGTTATCGGCCAGGATCAGTTCCTACATACTCTACTGTATATTGGTATGTACCTTAGAGAGTTGGCTAAAGATTTGGAGTTAATGGCTCCTCTTCTACCCGATGACAAGAAAGCAGATTATCTCATCCTTGTAAAGCATGCTCAGAATGTTTCAAAGTTTGTTAATAGAGCAACTTTTGACTGTTTTGAGTGCATCAGCAGGACTTCAATCCTGTGTGTACCAATGCAGATGGATGATTGGCTTCGAGCATCAGATCTTGAACAATGGGTTCAGGATAAGCTGGGTAATATCCCTTGCACCAGGGAAAACGTTTTTTGGCAAAAATTGGCAAGACAAAGCCTCTGTTAGAATCTGAGAACACTACCCTTAATTGGCTATCTAGCTCTACTGCTAACCCAGCTAGGAAAAAGCAGCAAAGAAAGCTTATTTCAATAATAAGAAGTACCATCCTCCTCATACCCCTGCTGTTCCTTGTCAACATCATGCTTCTCATAAGGGGCAGCAACCACCAAAGCAGCAAAAAAAGGCTCAGACTCCTAAGTCACAGCCACCTCAGCCTCCTCAGGGTCTTTGACTCCTTTCTAAAGAAGATAGCAGCTCTGCCTCTGGAGATTCCAGATCCTGCCCACATCCCCAGCAGACTCTGTCACTTTGCCCACAGGTGGCATCATATCATATCAGAGCAGTGGATTTTGTCCATAGTACGGGAGGGGTACAAGCTTCATCTACAAAGTCTACCCCCCAGACTCCTCCAAGAGTTCTGCTCTCAACCTCCGCTCATTGCTCTTTTGCTCCAAGAGGTCACCTCCCTTCTCTTGCAGGGTGCAATAGAGGAGGTTCCACCATCCCAACAGGGAATGGGCTTTTATTCTCCATACTTCCTCATTCCAAAGAAAACAGGAGGGTACAGGCCCATTCTGGACCTCAGAGAAATGAACAAATACCTACTACAAGAAAAGTTCAAAATGATCTCCTTAGGAACCCTTCTCCCCTATCTCCAGAGTCAGGATTGGCTCTGTTCCCTAGATCTAAAGGAAGCATGCACTCACATACTTATTCATTCGCAGCACAGAAAGTTCCTGCACTTCATTTTTCAAGGGAGACATTATCAATATAGAGTCCTGCCTTTCGGCCTCGCCTCTGCCTCAAGAAGCTTCACAAAATGCATGGTGATAGTGGCCGCATTCCTAAGGACTCTAGGGATATTTGTCTTTCCTTACTTAGATGACTGGCTCTTTCGAGCAAGCATCTCTCTATCCCTCTCACATACCATGCAGGTGCTACAACACTTGGGATTTGTAATAAATCTTTCAAAGTCCCAACTTGTCCCCTCTCAAACTTTAGAGTTTATAAGGGCAATCAAGGGCATTTCTGCCCCAGCTCCGCTGCGCTCGACTCACTCAGCATCTCAGGCATGCCTCAAAAACGTTCTCACCGTTCGAGAAACGCTACAGCTTTTGGGCCATATGGTATCAACAGTGAATGTTGTTCCATATGCTCGTTTACATATGCGCACAGGACAAAGGACACTGGCATCCCAGTGTCTCAGGCTGTGGGTCGCCTGGAGACAAAATAGCAGTCTCTACCCTCCTAATCTCGTCTCTCCAGTGGTGGCAATCCCCAGAAAACCACCTGGTAGGGTTACATTTTCAGATGCTAGCACATCAATGTACCCTGATGACGGATGCATCCAGATTAGTCTGTGGAGCTCATCTGGACACATAAGAACATAAGATATGCCATACTGGGTCAGACCAAGGTCCATCAAGCCCAGTATCCTGTTTCCAACAGTGGCCAATCTAGGTCATACGTACCTAGCAGTTTCCCCAAAAGACACAGGTTCCACAATTCTTGTATTGGGTCATGCAATGATATCCTGGGTCCCTTTTTAATAATGGTTTATGGACCTTTCCTCAAGGAACTTGTCCAAACCTTTTCTAAAGCCAGCTACACTAACAGCTCTTACTACATCCTCTGGTAACAAATTCCAGAGTTTGATTACACGTTGAGTGAAAAAATATTTTCTCTTATTAGTCTTAAATAGTTTACCCTGTAGCTTCATTGCATGCCCCCTAGTCTTTCTATATTCTGATAACGTAAACAATCGATCTACGTTTACCCGTTCCACTCCGTTCATTCATTTATACACGTCTATCATATCTCCCCTCAGCCATCTCTTTTCCAGGTTAAAGAGCCCTAACCTTTTTAGCCTTTCTTCATAGGGGTATCCTTCCATCCCCTTTACCATTTTGGTGGCTCTTCTCTGAACCTTTTCTAAGAACGCTATATCCTTTTTAAGATATGGCGACCAGAATTGCACACAATATTCAAGGTGCGGTCTCACAATGGAACGATATAGAGGCATTATAATATACTTTGTTTTATTTTCCATTCCTTTCCTTATGATACCTAGCATTCTATTTGCTCTCTTGGCCGCCGCTGCACACTGGGCGGAGGGTTTTAACATGTTATCCACAATGACGCCTAAATCTTTTTTCCTGGGTGGTGGTTCCTAATGTGGAACCTTGCATCGTGTAACCATAGTTTGGGTTGTTCTTTCCTAGGTGCATAACTTTGCACTTGTCCACATTAAATTTCATCTGCCATTTTGATGCCCAGTCTTCCAATTTATACAGATCCTCTTACAATTTTCCACAATCCTCTTGGGTTTTAACAACTTGAAATAGTTTTGTGTCATCTGCAAATTTGATAACCTCCCTCGTTATTCCCTTTTCCAGGTCATGTATGAATATGGCAAAAAGCAATGGTCCCAGCACAGATACCTAGGGTACACCACTATTCACCTTTCTCCATTGGGAAAACTGGCCATTTAGCCCTACCCTCTGCTTTCTGTCTTTTAACCAGTTCCTGATCCAAAATAGTACACTGCCTCCTATCCCATGACTTTTTAGTTTTGCCAAAAGTCTCTGATGAGGGACCTTGTCAAAGGCTTTCTGAAAGCCCAAATACACTATATCAACCGACTCACCTTTGTCTACCTGTTTGTTCACACCTTCAAAAAAAATAACAGATTAGTAAGACAAGATCTTCCTTGTCTAAAGCCATGTTGGCCGTCTCCCATTAAGCCATGATTATCTACATGTTCAGCAGTTTTGTTCTGTATGATGGTTTCTACCATTTTTCCCAGTACTGACGTCAGGCTCTCACCGGTCTGTGGTTTTCTGGATCACCCCTGGAACCCTTTTTAAAAATTGGTGTTACGTTCGCCATCCTCCAATCTTCAGGTATTACAGATGATTTTAATAATAGTTCACAGATTACTAATAGCAGGTCTGCAATCTCATATTTCAGGTCTTTCAACACCCTTGGATGTATATTATCCGGTCCAGGTGATATGCTACTCTTCAGTGTATCAAATAGTTGTAATACATCTTCCCGATGTATCGATTTTTCCTTCAATTCTTCCGCACCTTTAAAAACCACTTCAGTCATGGGTAACATCCCTACATTTTCCTCAGTAAAGACCGAAGCAAAGAATTCATTCAGTTTCTCCGCTATCGCCTTGTCACCTCTTAGTGCCTCTTTAACCCCTCTATCATCTAATGGACCAACTGACTCTCTCACGGGATTTTTGCTACAAATGTACTTGAAAAAGTCTTTATTATGCGTTTTTGCTTCTGCAACAAGCTGCTTCTCAAATTCTCCCTTTGCCTGTCTTATCAATGCTTTGCATTTAACTTGCTAGTGCTTGTGCTGTTTCCAGTTTCCGTCGTTTGGCTTATTTTTCCATTTCCTGAAAGATGCTTTTTTGGCAACAGCCTCTCTGACCTCACCTTTAAACCATGCTGACAGTTTTTTGGACTTCCTTCCACATTTCTTTAAGCGTGGAATACAGCTGGTCTGGGCTTCCAAGATAGTATTTTTCAATGACACCTAAGCTTGATGTAAATCTTTAACCTTTGCAACTGCTCCTTTTAGCTTTTTCTTAACCATTTCCCTCATTTTATCATAGTCTCCCTTTCAAAAGTTAAAAGGTAGTACTGTGGATTTCCTTACCATCCCTTCTCCACTAATTAAATCAAGCACGATCATGCTGTGATCACTATTGCCAAGTGACCCCAACACCCTTATCTCTTGCACCAGATCTGGTGTTCCACTAAGGACTAGGTCCAATATGGCTTCCCCTCTGGTCGGTTCATGAACCAACTGCTCCAAGAAGCAGTCATTTATTTCATCTAGTAACTTTATCTCCCTAGCATGTCCTGCCATAAAACTGACCCAGTCAATACTGGGGTAATTGAAATCACTCATTATTATTACTGTGCTGTAACCTTTGTTAGCTTCCTTGATTTCTTTGAGGATTTCATCATCCATTTGTTCATTCTGGCCAGGCGGTCGATAGTATACCCCCCACTGCCATCCCCTTCCCCTTTTTAGATAGAATTTCAATCCATAGAGATTCTACAGCAAATTTTGTTTCCTGCAAAACTTTAATCCTTTCTGACTCCATTCCCTCTCTAACATAGAGCGCAACCCCTCCACCAGTTTGATCAGCTCTATGATTACGATATAGTTTGTACCCAGGTATCACAGTGTCCCACTGGTTGTCCTCCTTCCACCATATCTCTGAGATTCCAATCATATCTAACCTCTCATTTAGTGCTATATATTCTAACTCTCCCATCTTATTTTTAGACTTCTAGCATTTACGTACAAGCATTTCAGAGACTCTATTTTATTCATATTAATATTGCTAGGCATGGGTAATGTGGAATCTTTAGGCTCTGTCTGCTCTATACTCAAGGGCATTTGGGCTACTTTACTCTTTTTTGGAACCTCTCTGCTTTTGGTAGTATCCTTCAAGGATACATTCTTCCGAACCATGCGCTCTTGTGCGACTGTCGGCTTTCCCCTGTTATCTAGTTTAAAAACTGCTCTATCTCCTTTTTTAAAGGTTAATGCCAGCAGCCTGGTTCCATCCCAGTTAAGGTGAAGCCCATCCCTTCGGAAGAGCCCCTCCTTTCCCCAGAATGTCTATAGAATGGACTCGTTCTCCTGGGAGAAAATCATACATGTGACATTCAATGCAAAAGACTGGAAAACCCCCATCTCGCTGCTGGACTGCTGTCTGCATCTTAGGGACTTTGGTCTCGTCAGGAGTCACAACTCCACATAAATCTGCTGGAACTCAGAGCCATTCACAATGCTATCAAAGTATTCCTGGACCATCTTTAAGACCGCACAGTTCTAGTGCAGATGAACAATCAAGTAGCCATGTTCTACTTGAACAAGCGGGGCGGAACAGGCTTTTGGACCCTTTGCAGCGAAGCTCTACATCTGTGGTCCTTTGTCATACAGCATCACATTTTATTTATTTATTTGTATTTATTTTTTTTTTTATATCGCACTCTTTAGAATCAGTGCGGTTTACATGTATACTAACAGGTACTTTTTATTCCCTTGTCCCCGAAGGGCTCACAATCTAAGTGTACCTGAGGCAATGGAGGGTTAAGTGGCTTGCCCAAGGCCACAAGGAGTGGCCTTGGGACTAGAGACCCCAGTCCCTCCGGCCTGAAGTTGCTTGTCCCCATGCGGGAATTGAACCCCCGGCCTTCCGGCCTGAGGTAACCTGTCCCAACCACTGAGCCACTCCTCCCACTGCATTCACCTGCATGCAGTGTATCTTCTGGGCAAGGACAATGTCTTAGCGGACAAACTAAGCCAATTCCTTCTCCCTCACGATTGGTCTCTTCATATAGACAAAGTCTCTCACATTTTTTAAATCTAGGGGACTCCAGAGATAGACCTGTTCGCAAGTCCTCAAAATGCCATGCTTTCTCATTTCTGCACCAGGACTCCTGCACTGCACAGCCCAGCAAGTCAATGTTTTTCACCTCCACTGGGGTCAGGGCTTCCTATATACCTTCCCTCCCATTCCCCTAATTCCCAGAGAGACAACGACTGCATGATACTCATAACCCCACTCTGGCCACGTCAACCGTGGTACCCTCTCCTTTTACGTCTGTCTCGGGCTCAACCTATAGATTTGGGGTCTGCTCCAGATCTCCTCTCTCAGGAGGAGAGGATGCTGCTCCATCCCAATCCGCAGTCCCTCCATCTCCCAGCATGGCTGCTGAGGGCATAGCTTTCCAGGACATTAACCTTTCCCAGGAGATTAAGGACATCCTTTTAGCTTCTATGAAGCAATCCACAAGGTATTCCTACACCTTCAAGTGGTGTAGATTGCCTCTCTGGTGTTCTCAGAGGGATCTTAACCCTTTCTCAGCTCCGGTGGCGGCATTACTTGTGTATCTCCACCACCTTTCTTCTTCTGGACTCAAAACCAATTTGGTAAGAGTAAATCAATTGTGGCCTCTCACATGCCCTTAGATGGCCAGCCCATCTCAGCCGCTAGTAGCACACTTCATGAGGGGTCTTCTATTAACTAAACTTCCCATTAAGCCCCTACAGGGGCATGGGACCTTAATGTTGTTCTAGGACAGCTTGTCAAGCCACCCTTTGAACCTCTAGCCACTACTTCACTGACGTTTCTCACATGGAAGGTCATCTTCCTTATTACCCTCACTTCAGCTAGATGCATTATTGAGCTCCAGGCTTTGGTGGATGACCCACCTTATTCACGATTCCACCATAAAGTTGTCCTTAGGTCTTGCCCTTCCATTTAAACTAGTCAGTCTACCTTCCTGTCTTTTTCCCTAGACCTCATTCCTCTAGGGCAGAGGCAACCCTTCATATGCTGGACTGCAAACGTGCCTTAGCTTTTTATTTCCAGAGAACTTGAGAGCACTGAAAAGCTTCCCAACTTTTCATTTCCTTTGACTCGAGTCACTTTGGCTTGACAGTATCCAAATGAGCTCTCTCCAAGTGGATAGCTGACTGCATCACTTTTGCCTATGAAAAGGCAGGACTTTCTCTCTCGGGTCATGGAACTGCCCATTCTCCAGGACCAAGCAGAAAGTCAGTCCTCACATATGGGTGACATCGGCGCCGACGGAGCCCTCGTGCAGAGCATTTCCCCAGCTTTCAAAGAAAGCCTTTGGGAATGCAGCACGCATGCGGGGTCCGCTTCCCGCCCAAGGGTGCCATCTTGCTCGGTCTTCTTTTTTCCGCGGAGCCCGACGGACATGTGTCATTGTCACCCGGTAAAAAGTTGATTTTCCTGCATTGAATTTGTGTTTTTTGCCCAGTTCAACGCCGGTTCCCCTTCCCGCCTGGACCAGGTACACTGGTATCGAGCCCGGAGCTAGTTTTTCGTTTTTTGTCTTTCGTGACTAGCGCTCACGCTTTTTTTCTCTTTTTCACTGGCAGCCCGGTCTTTTGACCTTGCAGGGGCCCTTTTTCCCCCGATGGTTGCCAGCGGGTTTAAGAAGTGTGATCAGTGTAAGCAACTGATGTCTCTCACCGACACCCATGACTGCTGCCTCCGGTGCCTCGGGCCCGACCATGACCCGGTGGTCTGTGTCCCGTGCGGCAAAATGTCCTCTAAGGCGCTGAGGAGCCATCAGCATGAAAGGCTTTTTTCTGACTCCGTGTCCGGCCGGGCCTGGACTTCGTCAGAGGCCTCAACATCTCGGGAGTCTGACCCCGAGCACCGTCGAGGCTCCTCTGAAAGGGGGTCTCCTTCTCGGGAACACAGAAGGAAGAAGAAACCCGCAAGGGTGGCGTCGGTGGACGCTCTTGGCCCCTCAAGGGCCAGGTCGCATAGCCCCGACCGCCGTCCCGGGTCCTCGGAGAGGCCTGCCAAGTTGCCTCGAGTGGAGCCGGAGTCACGTGAGTGCTGTTGTCCTCGTAGATCTCCTCTGGGGGAGCCGCCATCGGGGCCCGAGTCGGGGGCTGCCGAGTCTCCTGAGCTGAGTCTCAGGTTGACGGCCTTGGAGAGCAGCTTGGCTGCCTTCATGGAGCAGCAGCGGGTACTGATCGCCGGTTTGACCGGTGCTTCTGCCCCGACCACCGGGGACCTCGATGTCCAAGATGACCCCGGAGGCCGAGCCGATCCTCGAGTTGATGCGGTATCGAGTCGATCCTCAGCCAAGGTCCCCCTCGGCCTCCCGCTCGGGGCCGAGGTCGTCGATGCCGGTGCCCGCCCAGCTGGAGCCACTCGATTCCTCCTTGGAGGGGTCGGAGTGGGAGACAGAGGACGAGGAGTCCCCGGACACTTTCCGGACCCGGAGTCCGAGCCTCGGAGGAGGTCCCCACCGGAGGATACCCGGTTCTCGGACTTCGTGCGGGACATGGCCAAAGCCTTGGCCTCCCCCACGGATCCCGAGGAGGAGCCTTAAGCCGAAGAGCTTGAGGCCCTCCAGTATGACTCTCCGCCTAAGGAGGCCTTTACTGTACCGGTTCCTCTGATGCTGGAACGGCTGCTCTTCTGCATGTAGGAGGCACAGGCCTCAGCGCCAGTTCTCAGCAAGCGGGTCAATTCCATTTATCGAGTCCATAAGAGCCCTGGGTTCCAGAAGGCACAGCTACTGCACTACTCCATGGTTGTGGAATCGGCCATGCATCGTCTGAAGAGTCAGAAGATGCACTCCTTGGTGCCCCCCGGCCGGGAGGCCCGGAACCTGGATGCCCTCGGTAGAAAGTGCATCCAGGGCTCTATGCTGGCTTGCTGTGTCCAGACTTACCAGCTGTACATGGGCATGTACCTCCGAGATCTGGCAAAGGAGATTGCCAGGTTCTCAGCTGGCCTCTCCGAGGAACCTTTGCAGAGGTTTAAGGCTTTGTTATCCGGGATTCAAGAGTACTCAAAGTTTATCTCTCGAGCAGCCTATGATGGCTTCGAGGCTTTGGCCTGAGTAGCTGTGGCCGGCATCGGTGCACGCCGTCAGGCCTGGCTACAGTCATCGGACCTCGAGCCATGGGTACAGGACAAGTTGGTTGATGTCCCTTGCTGAGGTGAGAACCTTTTTGGCAAACCCATGGCTGAAAAGGCTGCAGAACTCGAGTCTGAGACCAGGACAAGGCTGTCCAGGAAATCCTCTGCCCCTTCTCAGAAGAAGAAGGGCTCGGGGAAATAGCCCTTTTACCCGAGGAAGGCTACTGCCTACAAATCCTACCCTCAATTTCAGGCCTCTACAGCTCCCCATCAGGGTCAGCAGGCCAAGAGGCAGGGACATGGGCCCCGTAGGCAGAAAACCCCCAAGCCATCAGCTCCGGCACAGCAGGGAGGGGGGGTTCTGACTCCCACTGCATAGCCCCTCCTCCTCAGCTGGCTCCTCTTAGCACAGGAGGCCGGCTGACACTGTACGCCCACAGGTGGTCAGCCATAACAGGGGATACCTGGGTACTGAGCATAATCCAAAAGGGCTATTTGCTCCACTTCAACCAGTTACCCCCCTCCTATTATCCAGGGGAGCCTCCAAGACTCCCTCTGCACAGGAACCTCCTCCTTCATGAGTTGGCAAGTCTTCTACAGGAACAGGCGGTGGAACCGGTGTGCCTCACCACCTGATAGGGCGAGGCTTCTATTCCAAGTACTTTCTAGTACCAAAAAGGACAGGAGGCCTCAGGCCCATCCTAGGCTTGCGAAATCTCAATAAGTTCCTGGAGAGGGAAAAGTTCAAGATGCTTACCCTTGGGATACTGCTGCCCTACCTCCAGCAGGCGAGATTGGCTATGCTTCTTAGACCTGAAGGATGCTTATACTCACATTCTCATTCATCCAGACCACAGACAATATCTCAGATTTGTAGTGGGAAAGAGTCATTTTCAATACAGAGTACTTCCATTTGGCCTCACCTCCGCCCCCAGGGTTTTCACCAAGTGCCTGGCGGTGGTGGCGGCCTATCTCAGAAACCAGGGCATCTTTGTCTTCCCATACCTGGATGACTGACTCATCAGGGGTCAGTTTCCACAGGAGGCCAGACAGGCCACCCTTCGCACTGTTTCTCTTCTCCAGCATCTAGGCTTTGTCATAAACTTCGCAAAGTCCACTTTGCTCCCCTCACAGGGCATGGAGTTCATAGGGGCAAGATTGGATACCCTCCAGGCGAAGGCTTATTTGCCCGAGAACAGGCCAAACAGTTCCAGAGCGGTTCTCTGGTCTCCACCAGAAACATCCTAAGGCTCTTGGGCCACATGGCATCCACGGTCCATGTAACTCCGAATGCCCGCCTGCACCTGCAACCTGCTCAGTGGTGCCTCAGAGCTCAGTGGGTGCAAGCCACAGGCGACTTGCAAGACAAGATAAGGGTGTCCAAACTGCTGGCAACCTCCATACGGTGGTGGCTGCATCTCCCGATCCTGGTCCAGGGGTGCCTTTTCAGGCCCCTCCTCACACACAGGTGCTGACAACCGATGCTTCCCTTCAGGGCTGGGGTGCACATTGCCAGGGGGCTTGCACTCAGGGCCTCTGGTGTCCTTGGGAGTCCACACAGCAGATCCATCTGTTGGAGTTGCAAGCTATCCACTTAGCTCTACGGACTTTCTCTCATGTCCTCTCTCACCAGTCTGTCTTAGTTCAGACAGACAATCAAGTGGCAATGTTCTACGTGAACAAGCAAGGAGGCACAGGCTCCAAACTTCTGTGTCAGGAGGCACAGGCCCTGTGCTCCTTGACAATCAAACACAACATGTTTCTCAAGGCAGTTTATCTGCCTGGCCAGGAAAATTGCCTGGCAGACAGATTGAGCAGGATTCTGCAGCCTCACGAATGGCAGTTGAATCCTTTGGTGGTCCAAGGGGTCTTTCTAAGATGGGGTCTTCCAACCATCGATCTCTTTGCGAGTCCACTGAACCGTCAGCTACCCAGGTTCTGTTCCAGACAACCGCATCCTCTGCGAATAGCAGCAGATGCGTTTCTAATCTCTTGGTCTATGGGCCTACTGTATGCGTTTCCTCCCACGCCTCTAGTGGCCCGAACCTTGTTCAAGGTTCTTCAGGACAAGGCCTCAGTGATTCTGGTAGCCCCCAGATGGCCGAGGCAACCGTGGTTTCCCCTCCTTCTACAGTTGGTGGTGGACACTCCACTCCCTCTGGGGGTGCAACCCGATCTCCTGTCTCAGGATCAGGGGTCTCTCCTGCACCCCAACCTCAAATCCCTCAATCTGATGGCCTGGCTGCTGAAAGGGTAGTTCTAGCCCCTTTACTTCTTCCTAAGGAAGTGGAAGAGGTGGTTTTGGCCTCTAGGAGGCAATCCACCCGGAAATCTTATGCCCTCAAGTGGCGTAGGTTCTCCACCTGGTGTGCTCAGCGCTGGAAGGATCCTTTTTCGTGCCTGGTTCCAGTGGTGCTGCAGTACCTGCTCCACCTCTCGGACCTAGGCCTTAAATCCAACTCTGTTCGGGTCCACCTCAGTGCTCTATCGGCACACCACTCACAGGTAGAGGGCCAATCTCTGTCGGGCCACCCCTTGATGTCCCATTTCCTCAGAGGCCTGCTTCTGCTCAAGCCTCCGATCCGTCCACCAACCCCTGAGTGGGATTTAAATGTGATCTTGCAACAACTTACTTGCCCACCGTTTGAGCCGATGGCTACCTGTCCTTTACGCTTCCTTTCCTGGAAGGCCTTGTTCTTGGTGGCTCTTACCTCGGCCAGGCATGTGAGTGAACTACAAGCTCTGGTTTCTTATAGACCGTACACATGGTTCTATAAGAACAGGGTGGTCTTGCGGACTCGCCCTAAGTTCCTTCCGAAGGTTGTCTCCTCCTTCCACCTCAATCAGGAGGTGGTTCTTCCAACATTCTTCCCCAGGCCGCATGCCAGCTGGGCTGAAACAGTCCTGCATACCCTGGACTGTAAAAGGGCGTTGTCCTTTTACATAGACCGTATGCTGGGGCATCGAAGGGCTGCTCAGCTCTTCGTATCTTTTGACCCTAATAAACTGGGGTTGCCTGTCTCCAAGCGTACGTTGTCCCTTTGGGTAGCGGATTGTATCGCCTGGGCGTACAGGGCAGCCAGCCTCTCCTTGCAGGGTCGAGTCACGGCCCACCGTGTCAGGACGAAGGCCGTGTCAGTAGCCCACCTCCGCTCTGTTCCTTTGGCAGACTTCTGCCAGGCCGCTACCTCGTCTTCAAGCAAGACTTTTGTGGTTCACTACTGCCTCGAGAGGGAGTCCCGTAGGGACAGTGCTTTCGGACAGGCGGTACTCCGTAATCTCTTTGAGGTTTAGGCAACTCCTACCTTCCGGCCCTTGTGTTGGGCTACCGTACGGGGGCGTTCTCAGACAGGATTCTTTCACGGATGCTGATGCTCTACAGGGAGCTTATTTTTCAGCTTGGGTTCCCGGTAGCCTGAAGCTAGGGAGTCCCATATGTGAGGACTGACTTCCTGCTTGGTCCTGGAGAAAGAGTAGTTACTCACCTGTAACAGGTGTTCTCCAGGAGCAGCAGGAATCAGTCCTCACGACCCTCCCTCCTCCCCTGGAGTTCCAGTCATATACTTTATTTTGATTTTTGCTGTCTTTTAGCTATGTCATCAGACTGAGCAAGATGGCACCCTTAGGCGGGAAGGGGACCGTGCATGCGCGCTGCATTCCCAAAGGCTTTCTTTGAAAGCTGGGGAAATGCTCCGCACGAGGGCTCCGTTGGCACCGTCACCCATATGTGAGGACTGATTCCTGCTGCTCCTGGAGAACACCTGTTACAGGTGAGTAACTACTCTTAATGTTCGAGCCATGGCTGCCTCTATGCCAAATCTAATCGCTGTAGCTATTGATTGATGAGATATGCAAAGCAGCAACTTGGTCTCGGTCAACACTTTTGCTGCTCACTATTGCCTGGACAAGGACTCCCGCCGGGATGCCTTGTTTGGCCAAGCTGGTCTCCAGCATCTCTTTCAGACTTAGAGTAACTCCTAACCTCTATCCTGGACTTCAATACCAGACATCCTTGGAGGACACATGACCTCTCTAGGCATATTTGCGTGATCCACAGCCGATCCTGAGGTCATCTCTATTGCATCTCCTAACTAGGGAGTCCCATATGTGAAGACTACATTCCTGCTTGTTCCTGGAGATAGTGTAGTTACTCACCTGTAACAGGTGATCTCCAGGAATAGCAGGAATTTAGTTTCCACAACCCACCCTCCTCCCCTAGGAGTTGTAGGTTTCTCTTTCTCTTCTTTTATCTCGCTACAAACTCAACTGAGGAGGGAGAGCTGGGAAGGCAGCTACGCAGGCATAGTGGGATGCTCCCAAAAGCTTTCTTATTGGATGCTGGGGAGCATTCCCACATGGGCTCCGTCGGTACCTACATCACCCATATGTGAAGACTAAATTCCTGCTGTTCCCGGAGATCACCTGTTTACAGGTGAGTAACTACGCTTTCCGGTCTCCCACAGTAATGCCTTCCAGCTCTGAGGATTATCTTAACTTTTATAGCCAGTAGCTCTAAAGCAAGTACAAATAACATGAGACAAAGGGGGCATCCCTGATGGGTAGCCCTTGCCAGCTCTAGAGGAGGCAACCTTTTTGTCATCCACAATTAATTGGACCGATGGCTTCTCAAAGAAAAATCAAAACCATTCTAGAAAGTGACCATTAAGACCAAACTATTCCAGCAGCCACATCACATATCCCCAAGAGAATCTGTCAAAAGCCTTCTTTGCATCCAGGCTTACCAAAGCCGCATTGGCTGTCCTGCAACCCTGCATGGCAACCAGAGCTCTCACCAAATTTGTGGATGCATATCGACCTTTTACAAAACCCTTCTGGTCTGCATGTACCAGACTCGGCAGTATCAGGCCCAGTCTCTCTGACCACACCGACATCATGATTTTAATATACTGGTTTAACAGGGAGATGGGTCGATAAGAGCCCATGCAAGCATTGTTCCGCCCTGACTTCTGGATAAGTATAACATGGGCGATATTTGGAATATCCTTCCCCCCTCCCCCTGTACAAGTCCCCATCATTAGTCAACCTAAGATAGGGACCACAAGGTCCTCCAAGATTTTATAGAACTTGACTGGAAGCCCATCAGTGCCAGAAGCCTTTGCCATTTTTAGCCTGTTTATAGTTCTCCTGATATCCTCCCCCATGACTAGCCGATTCAACAGTGCCAACTGGTCAGCTGACAACCATTGGAGACCCAGCGCTTCCAAAAAAAAATGTGAAGTGCTGCCTAGGCATAGATTTCCCCCTTGTTATAGGGTTGAATAATTATCTACAAATTGGGGTTCCCCAAGGTTCTGTCCTCAGCCACATTCTTTTCAATGTCTTTCTGGATCCCTTGGCCTTCCTGATTGTGGCCCTGGATATCACATTCTTTGTCTAGGCTGATGACATCCAACTCCTTTTCAGTTTCCCTGCTCACTCTGCATCTGTCATTTTCCAGATCTCACTCAAGCTCAGTGCTATCATGGATTGGCTTTCTTGTCATGGGCTTAAGCTGAATACTTCCAAAACGGTATCTCTTTTTTTCGCCAACCCTGCTTCTCCATCCCATTCAATCCCTTCTTCTATTCATGGTACCCTCCTTCCCTTCCAGGGCACGATTAAAATCCTCTGTGTGTCCTTTGATTCTCAGCTCTCCTCTCATCACATCTCTTCCACCGTCTGATATTTTCTTCATGTCAGATCCACTCTATCTATAAGCTTCTTGATCAGTCTTCCGTCCTCCTGCTTATTCTTTCATTAATCATCACCCACCTCGACTATGCCGATTCTCTCTTCTCTGGTCTCCCTCAGTATCAAATACGCCACCTCCAATTGATCCAGAATACTGGCCTTAAACTCATACACGGTGCCTGTAAGTTTGATCATGTCACCCCCTCATCACTGAGCATTGGTTTCCAGTGGCTTTCCGTATCAAATATAAACTTCCCATACTGACGTACCATGTTCTTCACTCTGGCAAACCTGCATTTCTTTCACCACTTCTGTCTCCATACATTCCCCATTGAACTCTTGGGAATTCGTCCCAAGCCTCAGAGATTCCCAGCCTCTGTTCTGTCCACTCATCTATGGCACATTCCTTTTCTTCTTGGATTGTTGTCCCTACCCTGTGGAACTCTTTTGTCTGTCCTTTGCTGCCAACTCTCCTTTATCTGTTTTAAATCCCAACTAAAACCCCTTTTTTTTTGTCCTAGCTTTCCCCTTGGCAGAGTCCCCTGACCCTCTGTTCCCCTTGTAATGCCATCCTCTTCCCTTCTAGCCACTTCAGGAGCAGCACCGGCCAGTGGTATGTCTATCCTTCCCCTCCTCTCCCCGCCTTTTGTGTCTTTTGTTTATTTCAACACTCACTTCTCATTTGTAACCTAGGCCCTCCTCCCCTCTCCCTATTCTTAGTCTTTTCATCTTCCCATGTTTAGTTTTCCTTTTTTTTTCCTCTGTTTTCAATCTCATTGCTATTTATTTTGTTAACCACCTAGTTGCCATAGTTATAGGTGGTATATCAAATACATTTAAACTGTAACTGTAAATTCTTTAGTGGTTCCCTCAACCTTCGTCTGCACCCACTCGTCCTTGCCCCTTATAGCCGGTTTTTGTTAAAAGCTTCCCAGTTTTGCTATCCCACTTACGTAACCCATATTTATATAGCGCATTTTCTTTTTAGCTTCCCAATATTGTCTAGACTGTGCTGAGTTACTGGTCAAGTATCTCCTATGACACCTCTGCAACTCAGTTGCACCTTCCAACCACTGTCTATCTACTTGTCTTTTCTTCTTCCTCACAAATGTGGTGATGTTTCCCCTCATAACTGCCTTCCCTGCCTCCCCATTTAAATTCTTCCTCTAATAATCCTGCCAGGCTTGCCTCAAGTATGTACCAAAATGTTTGTCTCTGTAAAGAGTGGGGTTCATTTTCCACAACTGTTTCCCTCCCACTTCTTTAGTATGCAGTCTCATCTGCACAGAGGCTTGGTCAGATATCCCTAACTCCTTAATTTCTGTAGCACCTAAGGCAGCAAACAATACTTCTGTGATCAAAAGGTAATCCAGCCTGGAGCACATTCCATGTGGTGCTGAATAAAAAGTAAAATCAGCCTCATCTGGCAGTAGTGTGCACCAGGCATCAATTGGCTCCAAATCACTCATTTAGAGCATTAATCCCTCTCTGCTCATAACCCTTAGCTTGGGGTCTCACTGGCTTACAATCCAGCACAGTATTCTGCAACCATGTTGAAATTGCCACCCATTATAAGCTGGTAACCCCCCCCCCCCCCATGTCCTGTGAGTGAGGCAAAGAATCCAGGGATGTATGTATTGGGGCCATACTGTATATACTTCCCAAGTTATATCTTTGTCCATACACTTCTCCAAAGACAAAGACGTGCCTACCCTCTGCTTCTGTTATAACTTTATGGATCAGAAAGGCCAATCGTTTACTAATGAGCACAGCCACTTCTTGCTATTGGAGGAGGAGGCATAGGAGCTTTGCCTATCTATGCAGCAGCCTTATATGCATATTCTAGGTGCCCAAGACCTGAAGAACCTTTGCTCGCTTTACAGAGGATTTCAGACCACACATTCCAAGTCAAAATTTCCAGATAAGACTTCGTTCTACCTCAGGGTCATGGGTATCCCACACACACAATCTGCATCCATGCTGATCCTCCCGATACCATCATACTCCATTATCATAGGCCCCTGCACGCCAAAACCACTCCAAAATTTGCTGTTCATGTTCATCAGACAATACTTCCCCCCTCTACCCGACCCATTCACACAAGCACCCATGTATGCACACCATCCACCCCTTCCCATAACAGTACAATACAAAATTCAAATGTGAACCAGAGCAAAGATCATCAAGGCATCCAATAATATGAAAGTCAATCCCTCAGCTCAACTTGAGCCATGCTGGATAGGTCTTTCCAAATAACTGCTCCCAATACCGTGTGTCAACCAGCAGGAAAAAAATCTGACTTGCAGTGCTCCAGTCTTATATGGCCCTTTGGTCATGGCTAGTGAGACTAGCAATGCCATGGTCCTGCACTCCTCAACAGAGCGTCAAACATTCCTCACCATATAGCGCAAGTGGGCCTCCAAATAGTGCCATTCAGTACATGCCCATGTGCAAAATTTAGCCAGAATCAAACTCTTATCAAGGCCAGAGGGCTCACCACTACTATAAGTCCTGGTAGCCCCAAAAACATGTCAACAAAACAAAAAGATGCAAAACGGGCCTCAGCATACCAATTCCAAACTCCTTTTCTGCCCCACACAAAAGGAGAGCACAATCACCAGCTTCAACCTCCAGATCATCACAGCACCTAGCTACAGCGCCCCATGGAGCTGCCAAAGTGTCCAAGAAAGCCTTAAGTGTCTCCAGGGTGTTATACTGTTGCTGCCTGTTTTGATAAGTTAGCCATACCCAAGCAAAATAATGGAGGGCAAAGCGTATCCCATGCTTGTACAAGTCAGTACAATATGGTGTCATAGCTCTACGTCATTCTGCAATTTACGTAGAGTAGTCCTGAAAGAGCAGGAGCTTGTGCCCCTTAAATTGGAGCTCTTTCTTTGCCCAGTATTGTGCTATCAGCTTACTTTTGTCTGCAAAGTCAAGTATGCAGGCAGTCACCCTGCAGGGCCTCCAATCTCCTCTTCTTGCCCCCAACTGATGAGCACATTACACCCACACCAGCAGATCTTCCAAAGCAAAGCCAAGCTGCTCCAGTAGCCGTCTGTCTACCAACTTGGTTAATTCTCTCTCTGGTATAGACTCCTGCACCCCAACAACGTCTGCAGTTTTCCTCATTTCAGTATGATCAAATAAGTATTTGTGACTTTCTGCCAGGTGCCACAGATGCTCCTTGGTGGTAACCATGTGTTCTCGTGCAGCAACATTCTCTGTTCGGCCTGCTACATGCACAGTGCTTGCAGCTTCAAGCTCCTCTTGATCTCATCAATAGAGGTCTGTAACTTAAGAGAGCTTATTGTCCAATATGGCCGTGATTCCCTTCATCATCTCATGTACGATACCCTCTTGTAGCATCAAGGCTTCTTCAGCAATTTCCACTGCCACCTTAGGTTTCACATTCTGGGCCTTGTCTTGGGTCACTTTCAGCATTTTCCCAGCTATTCAGGGGCTCTGTGTTCAATCAAAGCTTCTTCCAAGCCCTCTGAGGCACAGTTTCTTTACCAATTCATCACCCTACACCACCCTGGTCTGCTTATTAAATTATTAATGCAATTTGGGAAGGATTCTTGAGGAGCCGATCATCGGGGCATCTGTTCACTCAACTGTCATCATGTGACCCCCCCCTCAGCTGCCATATCTATAGCGAAGTAATTTACATAGAAAGTGAAGTTACTTATCTGTAATGGGGCTTCTTTATAGACAGCAGGATAATGCATCCACACACTCTGGTGATGTCCTCAACTAAGCCAGTGAGTGCAGGGTGGTCCTCCAACTTAAAGGAAGTCTTAAAGACCTTTTTTGGCACTTGGGTTAGCTGAATCCCACTCTGCCCTCACAGCCAATCAACTATCTGTCCATAGTATACAGTATAGTACTGAAAAAAATCATTTATTCCAGATCATCCTGCTAGACCAGTCCCGACAAGTCAGTTATGTCCCCCTACCAGCAGACAGTGGAGACAGAGAAAAGACCAGAAGCCTCAACTGACATCACTGCTACTTCTGCTGTTGCCACAGCTAGGGGCACCCTCCAGTTTTTCTCCATGTCCAGCAGATGGCAGTTGGTGGTTTGGTGCAGCTGAGTTCATAGACTCCTGACAGCTGCCCTGAGGGGCACCTTCCAGTGGAGCCCTGTTAGTGGAAATTTTCAGGGTATATTTTTGAATGCCCCAAGGAGTTTTCTGCTTGTCTTAGAGCTTATCTCCTGGTCAAGAGGACCAGTTGAGAGAGGGGGCGGCCTAAGAATCTGAATCCTCCTGGTGGTGCCCAGTTAGGGGTCGGTTAGGGCTTGTCTATCTTGTTATAAAAAAAAAAAAACAGTAATCACAGATTTCTGCAACAGTGGGCTTGAGAGGGTGTCCCTCCCCACCTCATGGGGCTGCATCAGATGAACAGCCATGAGTAACATCGGGCTGGGTGGACTCCTGGGAATAGCAGTTTGACACTGGGATGATCGTACTGGTAAGAGCTGCATTGAGCTCAGCACTGTTTGCGACCTTCAACTCGTCCCGCTGCAGGGATCAGGCTGAGAGGGACTTCAGTTCTAGTTGCAGCCTTGGGGTAATGCACGCATTCTTTCTTCATCGTGGAATTGCTTCAGTTATGGCAAGCGGTGTCAGAATCTCATGGAGAGTTTATGCAGCGCTTGCACAGCAGATATGAGAAAGCCATCTCATTGAGCTTTGGAGGAGCCTCCCATCACGCCACCAGCAGAGACTGCCATGGGGCCTTCAGATTTGCACTGTCCTGGACTGTACCTGTTGGTGGGAATGATACCCGCAGCCACCATATGGGGGGAGGGTGCTACATGCATGTGCTGGTAGACCCTTCAGCAGCTGAAACTTTTGCCCTTTTTCAGCAGACCTGGGTTTTATGGTGAGGAGGTCCAACGGAGGCTCAGGTCCCTGTTCAGAATAACTCTAGTGCTTCAGCTACATTGGCTCCCGTAGCTTCTAAGGCAAAGGCATCTTTAAAGTCTGCAGATATGGGCAAGATCCAGGGAGTGAACTGACATGGGACTGAAGCTCCCTAAATATTTTTCCTGGACTTCAGGTAGCCAGGAGGTGGACTGTGATTCTGATAACTTCAAGGATAGTTCTGGTAGCGATTCCAGTCAGGAAAGGGGGAGGTTATCCCCTTCAGTGGATGAGGAGTTGTTTTTGAATGTCTGGCTATTCCAGAAGGAGGAGCTTCCTGCATTGATCTCCTAAATTTCTTCTGCTTTATGTATAGTGAAATCCCCTGAAGACAAAGAAGGCTTAAAGCCCAGTCAGATCCTATCTTGGTGGGCATCAGAAAGCCTGCTAAGGCCTTCCCTTTTCTGGAGGAGTTACAACAGATGGCATCCATAGAGTGGGATTTGCCAGAAGTGACAGGTATTTGGGAAAACTCTATACCTGGTCACAAGTGGCTGTGCTTTCCCAAGGTGGATGCCTTGGTTACAGTGACAAAGTGCACCACAATTCTGGAGGGTGGTGTGGCTCTCCATGACTTTCAGGACAGGAAAGTAGAGGGTCTTCTGAAGACTGCATTTTCTTCCAGAGGCAAACTTTCATTTACTTATTTATCATTTTAGTCAAAGCAGTTTACATTGTAACTTAAAATTGATAATGTACATTAAACTGGGACATTGATAACTTGGATTTTTCTGAGGCAATGAAAGATTAAGTGACTTGCCCAAGGCCACAAAGAGTACTAGTGGGAATAAAACCCTGGTCTCTTAGTTCCCAAGTCAGTGCTCTAACCATTAGGCTACTCCTCCACTCCATACCTCTGTTCAGAGAGGACCTCAAGAAGTTGGTCAAGGACTTGGGGAGATCAAGCCACGGTACTTGCCAAAAGATAAGGCCAAGGCTTCCTCCAAGCATGCCTTTACTTCAGGCACTTTTTCCTCACTGGTCCATTTTTGGAATTCCAGTAGATACTGTCCAAGGAAGATCATCAAGTTCTTTTCCTGGTTTGGGGTCAAAGATGCAGTCCTTTCGTGGAGTCCAGAAGTCATGGGACAGTTCTCCACCAATAAAGCCCCTTCCTCCTGGCTTTCCTGTTGATAGGTGGGGGCCTATTCCAGGGTGTCACAGGTGGAAAGCCGCTCCACCTTTTTTTTGTAACAGGAATGGGCTCAAATTACGTAGGATCTCTGGGTGCTTGACATTTCGCAAGGCTATGTTTTGGAGGTCGCAGAACCCATTTGAGATGCCTTTTGTGGTCTCTCCATGCAGGCAAGATGATGGCAGTATGCTCCATGCTGGTATGTCTCCCCCACCTCCAGGCAATTATTCCAGTTCCTCCCTCTGAACAAGGGATGAGATGGTATTCCATTTACTTCATTGTGCCTAAGAAAGACAGTTCCTTCAGACCTATTCTGGAGCTGAAGTGAGTTGATACCTGTTTACAAGTCATTCTGTTCTGTTTCAGATGGAGATGTTAAGGTCTATCATCCAGGTAATTCAGAAAGGGGAGTTTCTTGCCTCTTTGGTTCTCGCCAAAGCCTACTTTCACATTCTGATCACGGAAGACCAACAGCATTTTCTGTATTTTTCAGTTCTGTGCCCTGCGCTTTAGTTTGGCGACCACTCCCAGGACATTCTTGAAAATCATGGTAACAGTTGCAGCAATGCTCCATTGAGAAGGCATTTGTGTCCATCCCTACTTGGACGACTGGCTCATATGAACGAAATCCCAGCTGGAGGCTCTCTGTGCACTTGCCCATGTCGTCCACTGTCTCTGTTGTGTGATGAATCATAGAAAGAGCTGTCTCCATCCATTCTAGGTCTTGGAGTTTCTGGGAATGAGATTCAACACTCGGGGACTTTTTTTTTCACCAAAGAAATGTGAAAGCTTTTGACCTTTCAGAATTGCCAGTCTCCCAGAATGTGGGATTACCTACTGTTACTCGGCTCTGTGGCTGCCACCTTAGATCTGGTTCCTTGGACGTGAGGACACATGTACCCACTGCAGCAGGCGCTACTCTCTCAGTAGTCGCCTATCTCTAAGGACTACATCGTGTGAGCACTCTTTTCCCCACAGATGTGGCTCACTCTCTGCTGGGGGTCCTGCCCCAGCCAGATGTTGAGTGAAATGTTGCTTGAGGCCCTATCCTAGGTGGTGATTACAATGGACACCAGCCTTGGCAATTGGGGTGCCCTCTGCTTGGGGCAAATGACACAGGGTCATTGGTCCCACAGAGGGGCACGCTGGACCTTCACTCAACTTGAGACATGTGTCATCCACGACATTGATAATGTTCCAGCCCTGGATCTACAGCCAGGCAGTCTGGATGCTCTCAGACACACTCGGACAAAGTCACAGTGGTGGTGTATGTAAACAATCAAGGTGGGGGGGCTAGTTGCGCAGGAATGGCTCTAGAAATGAGTCTCTTGTTCCTCTGCTGAGTGGCATTTGCAAGTTCTATTGGCTCAGCTTATTACCAGAGAGGAGATTGTGGAGGTTGACTTCCTCAGTCGTCATGTTTTGGATCCCAGCAAATGGGAACTGGCATCATGGGCCTTTCACCATATAGTGGACTACTGAGGAACACCCAGCGTGGACCCAATGGGAACAAGTTTCAACAACAAGGTGCTGCTGTTCTTCAGCTGATGCAGGGAGGGTATGTTTCAGGGGGTCGATGCACTAGTTCAACTGTATCCGACCTTCACTCTTCTGCATATTTCCTCCGTGGGCAATGATCGCTTAAGTCATTCGGAGGATAGAGGATCACCCAGGATTGGTGATTCTGGTGACTCCAGATAGGCCATGCAGACGTGGTAAGACTGTGCCTGTTTTTCTAATGTACCTGAAAGTGGAGTGACTAGCCCTTTCCCCTACTAAGGCATTGTTAACCCCCTTTCCTCCCTGCTCATGTCTGCTGAGCCCTCTTGCATTTTTGCTCTGGAAAGAGCAGCTCCATTATAAGCATCAGCTCCTGGCTTCGATCAAACATTTAACAGCTTGCTTGTAAGTCCTTTTTGTCTATATCAATGTATATATGTATTTATTTTATCACTATTAGTGTGCTTTTTACCTTATCTGTATTTTTTTGTAATATTCGTATTCAGCTTCCTTCTATTTTCAGCTGTCTGTCTCTTGCTTCTCCTAATTAACTAATTGTAACTGCCCCTATACTTTTTTCTCTCTACTATCTGGTCTCTGTTTGTGAAGGCCAAGTTAACATTCTAACTGTGTCTCTGCAGTTTTCACTTGTGTTTTAAATCTTCCTGTGCCTGTTTGTCTAATCTACCCGAGAGTGTGCAGAAAGTAGAGTGACTAGCCCCTCCCCACTAATGAGGCATTGTTAACTCCCTTTTTCCTTCCTGCTCGGGTGTGCTCAGCCCTCTTGCCTTTTTGCTCTGGAAAGAGCAGATCCATTACAAGCATTTGCTTCTAGCTCCTGGCTTGGGTCAGACATTTAATTGCTGTTTGTGAGTCCTGTCTGTCTATATTGCGATATATATAGATGTATATATATTTTTATCATTGTTAATGTACTTTTTTACCTTATCTGTATTTTTTGTAATATTGTTCAGCTCCCTCCTATTTTCAGCCGTCTGTCTCTTACTCCTCCTCCTCCTTATTATCCCTCCCCTCTGGCTAATCATTTTATTGTTTTTTTTTATACTGCCTTATAGATTCAAAACAGTTTACATTTAATCTCATATAACATACATTATAACAGGGAGTTTAACTTGGATGCAATATAGAAGGCTTAACTTGGAGGCTTAAAGCAATTAATTATTCTATCACAAGAATATTTAGTGTTGTATGGTGTATGACCATACGGTGATTGCCATTATGTCAGTCTATAATGATCCTTGAAGAGATATGTTTTTAATGCTCTTCTATAGTCTCATAGGTCTGTTATTGCTCTCAGGTTTTCTGGTAGAACATTCCATATTGTTGGTGCATAAATGGCAAATGCTCTGTTGCATGTTGACAGGTTGTACTTTTTCTTTGTGCTTGGGATGAGAAGAAGTCTTTTATGTATGGTTCTTTTTATTCTGTTTTTGGGGTCCTTTCTTATTAACGGTTGTAGTATGTCTGGAGATAGTTTGTTTAGTATTTTAAATTTGTTAAACAGAATTTTGAATTTGATGCATACTTGAATCAAGAACCAATGGAGCTGTATCAGACTTGGCGTTATGTGCTAATTTCTTGTGATTTCTGTGATCATCCTTGCTGCCATGTTCTGGGTCATTTGGAGCGGAAGTGTTACGTGTTTTGGGAGACCTTGATAAATTACATTGCAGTTGTCCAGGGTTAGTGTTATTGCCTGGCATACTGTTCTGAAGTCATCATTGCTAAGAAGAGGTTTGAGGTGTCGTAGAGTTCACATTTTATGATATGGTGCTTTAATGGTCTTGTTTATATGAACTTGAAAGCTTAGTATTTGATCCAGTATGGACCCCTAGGTATTTTACCTCATTTTTGACCTTGAGTTTGTTGTTTTGCAGTTTTATTGTTGCAGATGGTATGAATATGGTGCTCCTGGTGACATATAAGACCTCTGTTTTCTTGTAATTTATAGTTAAATTTTGTTTCTCCAGGAACAAGCCGGAAGTCAGTCCTCACACATGGGTGACATCAGCATTGACAAGAGCCCCCACCGAAGCATCTCGCCAGCTTTCAAAGAAAGCCATTGGGAGATGCCACCACGCATGCGTGGTCCCCTTCCCACCCAAGGGTGCCATCTTACTCAGTCTCCCTTTTTCCGCAGAGCCAAACAGACATCCATCTTCTTTCCCTGGAAAAAAAGTTGATATTTTTGTGCAAACTGCCTTTCTTTCCCCGGTTAGCACCTGTCCCTTTCCCGCCTCCGAGCCCTGTTGCCTCGGCTTTGAGTCTCGGAACCGTTTTTAGTTTTTCTTCCAGCGTGGTTTCATGCCTTTTTCTAACTGCTAGTTGCATCGAGGGTCTTTGACCTCACAGGGATCCTTTTTGCCCCAATGGCCAGGGGGTTCAAAAAGTGTGATCGTGCACAAGAACATGTCCCTAACCGATAGACACAGGAGGCAGCAGTCATGTGTACCAACCATGATGAGAGGTTTGCGCCCGGTGCAAAAAGATGTCCATGAAGGCCTTCCAAAGTCGTCGGCAGAAGTAAGACAACATCTTCCACAGGTCAGATTCAGCTCCAGTGTCCCCAATAGTCTCGCACTTTAAGGCCCTGCACGGATCCTAAGAGTCACGTAAATTCCCCGCAGCATCCAATCAGGTCCGGAATCGGACACACACGGCAAGTCCCGTGCCAGGTCCCCAGAGGGTATCGGAGGAGTCAGACCGGGAGTGGCCAGCGAAGGTGCTCAGAACAGATGCCGAGGCCTGTAACATTGAAGATTCCCTCTCCGCACCGACATCGGACCTGTCACCCTGGTATCCACATCGAAGGCTGCAACTCCTGAATGGGAAGCCGGGATGATGGCAATGGAATGCAGTGTCACTGCCTTCCTTGCCTTACAGCAAGCATCGATGCCTGGCCTGCCAGTGTTCACACCAAGACCGCAGTGACATTGATATCGAGGACTCCCTGGGCCACCGAGACAATCCTTAAGAGCCTTGAGCCGATCCTCGGCAAGGGTTTTGAGCCTGCCCTCGTTCCTCGGGAGCGAGATCCTCCCTGGCAAGTACTTGTGGCTCTGGCCAAGTAGCCACCGTGGGTCACCAAAGACCTGACCCGAGCCCGACACCTCAGCAGCCATCCAGTCTTGAGTCCTCGGCTGACTACTCGGACTGGGAGTCCAAGGACAAGGCTTCCCCGGAGACATGTAAGCATTGTGATCTCCCCTCCGATCCGTCTCCCCTGGCGTCGCGACACCAGTCCCCACCTGAGGACATATCGTTCCTCGAGTTTGTCTGGGACATGGCGAAAGTCTTGTCTCTCACCATGGAGTCCGAGGAAGACCCTCGCATGGAGGAGGTATAAAGCCTCTAGTATGAGGCTCCACCTAAAGAGGCCCTCCTTGTCCTCGCCATCCTTGGGCAACTTCTCCTTTAGATGTGGGAGACACCACATATGTGCCCATAATTAGTCGATATCTCAACACCATGTACTGGGTCCAGCAGGGCCCCGGCTTTCGGAAGGCACACCTCTATGATGGTAGAGTCAACCATATGTCAACAGAAAAGCCCAAAGACTTACTCCTCCATGCCTCAGGGCAAGAAGTCCTGTGTCCTCGACACCCTTGGATGCAAATGCTACCAGGGCTTGATGCTGGGTTGCCGAATTCAAGCCTACCATCTGTATATCGGTATGTATCTCTGAGACATAGCAAAAGAACTCACAGGTTTCTCGGCAGGTCTCAGTGGAGATCACCTCCAGTGATTCCAAATGCTCATAAAGTGTCTCGGGGAGTGTTCGAAGTACATGAATTGAGCCGCCTATGATGGCTTTGAGTCTAATGTGAGGGTGGCTGCCGCAGGTATAGGTGCCCGATGCCAGGCCTGGCTCCAGGCATCGGACCTCAAGCAGTGGGTCCAGGAGAAATTCCTTGATGTTCCCTGCCTCTGTGAAAACCTCTTCGGCAAACCAATAAGGCAGCAGAGATAGAGACCAAGTTATTTATTTATTTTATTTAGACAGTTTTGTATCCCGCCTTATCCTTCAATCAAAGTGGTCACAACACAATTGGGGGATACATTTAACACACGGGGATATGAGACACATACACTAATACTTACAGGGAACATGGGCAGTGGAGGGTTAAGTGGCTTGCCCAAGACCACAAGGAGCATCTGTGGGACTAGAAACCCCAGTCCTTCCGGCCCAAGGTTGCTGTCCTCTAGTGGGATTTGAACCCCCGACCTTCCGGCCTGAAGTACCTTGCCCCAACCACTAGGCTACTCCTCCCTCACATCACGAGGACTCTGCTCTCCAGGAAGACCTCCACCTTTCCCAAGAAGAAACTGTCAAGGAAGAGGCCCCCTTTTCACAGAAAAGGCCAACCTTACCGAGGCTATCCCCAATACCACCAGGCCCCCCAGCAGGGTCACCAGGGCAAAGGAGCGGGCCAAGGCCAATGCAAGCCTAAGGGCTCTAAGCCCCAAACACTGGCTTCTGCCCAGGCTGGGTCAGTGTTTTGACTCCCTGAACATAGCTTCTCCTCCTGGGGGGGGAGCATCTGATACACTTTACCCATTGGTGGCTGGCCATAACCACTGACACCTAGGCCCTCCAAGTGGTCAGAGAAGGCTACCACCTTCACTTGGACCAAACGCCGCCTCCTTTCTTTCCAGGAGAGCCCCCTTGGACTCCCCTGCACCAGGCCCTGCAACTGCAGGGCCTCATCAGAGACGGAGCTGTGGAACCAGTACCCCTTCACCTCAGGGACAAGGGGTTCTACTCTTCTTACTTTCTGGTCTCAAAAAGAACAGGGGGCCTAAGGCACATTTTGGACTTGTGAAACCAGAAGTAGTTCCTGGTGCAGAAGTTCAAGATGCTCTTCCTTGGAACACTGCTGCCTTACCTCCAGCAGCGAGATTGGCTATGCTCCTTCGACCTAAAGGATGCTTACACCCACATCCTTACTCATCCCAGTCACAGGCAGTACTTAAGATTCATGATTGGGATGACCACTACCAGTACAGGGTACTACCCTTTGGCCCAGCCTCCGCACCAAGAGTCTTCACCAAATGCCTGGCAGTGGTGGCCACCTACTTCCATCTCCAAGGGGCCTTCATCTTCCCGTACCTGGTTGATTGGCTCGTGAAAGGGGACACAGCCACCGAGGTGCAACATGCCACACCCACACCATCAAGGTCCTGAAGCATTAGGGTTCATGATAAACCACCCCAAGTCTCACCTCACTCCAACACAGGACCTGGAGTTCATAGGAGCTCATCTGGGCACTCTTTAGGCCAGGGCCCTTCTTTCCCTGGACAGAGCAGATCAACTCAGGGTCCTAACCACAGAGGTGTGGCGCCATCACACAGTGTCAGCACGGTCCATGCTCCACATACTAAGCCACATTGCATCCATAGTCCATGTAGTTCCCAACGCCCACCTCCACATGTGGGCAGCTCAGTGGTGTCTCCGCTCACAGTGGACACAAGCCATGGGTAGACTTCGGGACAGGGTCTTAGTGTCCCGTCAGCTAGCAGAGTCGCTCGACTGGTGGCAGGGCACACAGCACCTGCAGGAGGGCATGCCCTTCCAGCCCCCAAACCCCCAGGGTCTTCACCACGGCCATGTCCCTACTGGGCTGGGGTGCCCACTGTGAGGAACTGTGCACGCAGGGCAACTGGTCCCTAGCGGAAAGCCAGCAACAGATCAACCTACTGGAGCTCAAGGCCATTTTTCTGGTGATCAAGGCCTTCCACCACCGCCTATGGAACCAGTCGGTGCTAGTCCAAATGGACAACCAGGTCACGATGTTCTACCTGAACAAGCAGGGGGGGCACAGGGTCTCAGCGCCTCTGCGAGGAGGCAGTAGCCCTTTGCTTATATGCGATCGGTCAGGGAATGCTCCTCAAGGTGGTATACCTTCCGAGTCAAGACAATGCCCTAGTGGACAGGCTGAGCAAGGTCCTCCAGCAGCACAAATGGTGACTAGACCCCAGGGTGGCGCAGTGGCTCTTCCGACTCTCAGAAACCCCAAGTCTGGACCATTTCACCAGCCCGACCAATGCTCAGCTGCCCCACTTCTGCTGACTCCACGGTGTCCGTCCCGGATAGCAACGGACACCTTTCCTCATCTCGTGGTCGGAGACCCTTCTGTATGCCTTCCCTCCCACACCACTAATTGCCTGAACCTTCTTCGTCCTGCTGAACAAGACCTCTATGATCCTGGTGGCCCTGCAGTGGCCCAGGCAGCCTTGTTTCCCTTGTGGCTCTGCCTCTTGATGGAGCTCCTCTCCTGGTGCCTCTGGGGAACACCCCGGGGCTACTGACCCAGGAGGAGGGCTCCCTTCTTCACCCCAACCTGAAGTCCCTGTCGCTAACAGCATAGCTGCTGAATGAGTAGCCTTGGCACCCTTCAACCTCCCAAGAGAGGTGGAGTAAGTCCTCCTGGCATCTCATAAGTACGCCATGAGACGGGCCTATGCTTTAAAGTGGCGCATATTCTCAGTATGGTTTTGTAGAGCAATGGGTTGACCTGTTCTCTTGCCAGGTGCACACAGTGCTGCAGTACTTGCTTCACCTTTCACAAACCAGACTCAAGTCCAACCCTGTCAGAGTTGCACCATCATTACACAGAGGGCAATCCTCTTTCTGCGCAGCCTCTCATTACCCGATTTATACAGGGCCTTCTGCTCTTCAAGCCTCCCATCTGCCCATCCCCGACGGAATGGGACCTCAACATGGTTCTGACACAGCTCACCAAGTCGCCTTTTGAACCTCTGGCTACCTGCCATTTGTGTTCTCTCCTGGAAGGTAGTCTTCCTGGTGGTGCTCATCTCTGCCGCAGAGTCAGCAAATGTCAGGCCTTGGTGGCTGAGCTACTTTATACCAGGATCTTGATTCGCACCCACCTTAAATTCCTTCCAAAGGTGGTATCTGCCTTTCAACCAGGAGGTGGTGCTCCCCACTTTCTTTCCACAGCCCCATGCCGACAAGGCGGCGGTCATTCACCATGCTCTGGATTGTAAGAGGGTCCTGTCCTTCTACCTGAAACGTACCCAAGGCCACTGCAAAGCTGCTCAGCTTTTCGTTTCCTACGACTCCAGTCAACTGGGGGAGGCTGTCCACCTGGGTGACAGACTGCATTGCCTTTGCCCATGATCAAGCTGGGCTCTCGCTGGAGCACCAGGTCACGGCGCACAATGTCAGTGCTATGGCAAACTCGGTTGCAAGCCTATGCTCTGTCCCTATGGCAGACATCTGCTGGGCTGCCACCTGGTCCACAGTTGCAACTCGCTACTGCCTGGAAGGGAGTCCCGATGGGACAGCGCCTTCGGCCGGGCCATACTCTAATCTATTTGAGGTTAGGAAAACTCCAATCCTTCTTGTTCAGGCTACCAGAGCGATAGTTATCCCTGGACACTGGGGTCCTTGGTCATTCCTGAGATTCACTTGCGGCTGCTCACGGCTGGGTCGTGTTTTTCTACAGGTTTCCTGTAGCTAGGGAGTCCCATATGTGAGGACTCAGGTTGTCTTGCTTGTTCAGGTGTTCTCCAAGGTCAGCAGGAATCAGTCCTCACAACCCTTCCTCCTCCCTTTGGAGAAGTTGTACAATTTTTGCCATCTTCTTTTGTCTCTAGCTATGTCATCTGACTAAGATGGTACCCTGGGGGGGGGGGGGGGGAGGAGACCACACATGCATAGTGGCATCTCCCAAAGGCTTTCTTTGGAAGCTAGGGAGATGCTTCCGCGGGGGCTCCATCGGCACCAACATCACCCATATGTGAGGACTGATTCCTGCTGTCCCTGGAGAGCATCTGTTGAAGGTGAGTAATACACTTTGTCCAGCTACTGTATCATTGCTTCCATGTAGTTTATCTGAGTGTGTTTGGGGTTTTCAGTGTTGAAGGTTGTGTAAACCATAATGTCATCCGCGTATATTTTGTATTGTATGTTGTGTTTCTTTATTATATTACATAGGGGTTGTAAGTAGATATTGAATAGAGTTGATGACAGGGCTGATCCTTGTGGTATTCCTTATGTCTGGCTGATGATCCTTGATCTGTTTGTGTCACATTTGACTTGCTGTTTTCTATTTAAGTAAGAGATGAACCATTTAATGATAGTGCTACCGAGTCCTATTTCTTGTAGTGTAGCAGCTGATAAGCATGCAATAAATAAAACCAGGAGTCAGTTCAGATCCAAGCCAATTTATTGTGCACATGGCTCAGAGAGACAAGCTTCAAAAAGACTGAGCAACATTCTTACAGAGACATACTCATTTATACCTTTTCTTCAGCTTGATACATGCAGACTTTCTATTGGTTCCAACGCCCCCTGCATCTCTCCAATCGGGGACCCTCTCTGGGTCACCCTGCTCCCCCTTCTCAGGCTATTCTAACAAAGGCTCAGTTTCTAGACATAAACACATCCCTACTACAAGGTCCTCTCTAGGCTCAGAGAATGTGAGAATGCAAAACACTGGAAAATATCTATCATCAGCATAAAAGAATTGAATAAGGATTAACACAAACTTATCAAAAGCAGTTTAGAGCGATTTAAGGCAGATCCTCTGACCTTCACTGACTCTGATCTTTCTCAGCACTACTATTTCTAAGTGGGGGTGGGGACTCAGACCTAGCTTGCAGGCCTCTCATACATGTACCGGCTATTATATAGGCCATAGCCTACCATATTCCCCCCTTTGATTATTCTCACCCGCTAGTGAGTAAGGGTGAGAATTAAATCACATATTATACTTGCGTAAAAGCATCATTTTGGGGTATAGGGTAATATTGCCACATAGCTAAAACTTTTGTAGCTGCCTTCCGTTCTACGGTGCTATCAATGGCTGCTGACTTTATTCGACTGTGATGAATCCAGGGTTCGAGTTTTGTAACTCTAACTGCTGTTGGGGTTAATAAGATGACAACAAAAGGTCCTTTCCAATGCGGTGCCAACGGTGTCTTTCTCCACTCTTTGATCCACACCGAGACTCCAAGCTTGAGAGGATGCAGGGGTTCTGTTAGATGGATGGGCAGCTGAGCTTCTATCCATGTCTGAAGACTCTGCAAAACAGAACTTAAAACCAATAGTTCTTGTCTAGTAATTTCATCTAATCTGTTGCATATCTCCTTTTATTCCTTGTGCAAAGGCGGGGATCGCCCATACAGACTCTCAAAAGGGGAAACTCTTAAAGACTTAGTAGGGGCTAAGCATATCCTAAGAAAGGTTATAGAAAGAACTCAGAACTGGGGCCACTTCAGGTGAACCTCTTGACAAAGATTAGATAACTGTGATTCCAGGGTTCTATTCATACGGTCTACTCTTCCTAAACTCTGAGGTCTGTAGGCAGTATGCATCTGATAATGTAAATATCTCGGGGCCATTCTTAATGGACTTGCTTCCTGAGGTTATCAACCCTCATTCTTTGTACAGGGCCCCATGTGCATGCAAGGTTGTAGGGGCATACTTGGAATCTCTGTACACATTTAGACAGAGCCCTTCTCCTATTGTCAGTGCTCTAGTAAGAACTATCAGTTCAGTTTACTGTGCTGAAGTTCCTGGGGCCAGAGCTGTGGACTCAACTACCAGATCAAGGGTCACCACTGCATATCCGGCACAACAATGTCCAGTAATGATGACAAGACTGCTTCCATCTACAAAGAAAGTCCATTCAGGGTTCTCCAAAGGAACATCAGTCAAATCCGGGCGGCTTGAGAATATAGTGTCCATAGTTTCTAGACAGTCATGATCAGGGGGGGTCAAGACCAACTGGTAACAGCGTAGCAGGATTCAAAGCTTGACTGACCTTCAGTTGTATATGGGGGTTATCACACAACATGCTCTGATACTTCAACATCCGTGAATGCGTGAGCCAAAAACTTCCTTTGTGTTCCATAAGAGTCAGAACAGAGTGTGGTACAGTAACTTGAAGATTCTGTCTCAAAGTGAGCTTGTCTGCTTTGCTCACTAAGAGGGCTGTAGCTGCAACAGCTCTCAAACAAGGGGGCCAGCCTTTTGCAACTACATCCAATTGTTTTGATAAGTAGGCTACTGGCCGTTGCCAAGATCCAAGAGATTGAGTCAACACTCCTAGAACATTTCCTTGTGACTCATGAACATAGAGACTGAAAGGTTTTCTGGACATCTGGTAGACCCAGAGCTGGTGATAACATCAGAGCGGTTTTCAAAGATCGAAAGGCTGCATCCTGTTCAAGTCCCCATTCCAATGGAGACTTTTCCATTCCTTTGGTAGCTTGATACAAGGGTTTGGCTAGCAGCGCAAAATTGGGAATCCATATACGACAATACCCCGCGGCACCCAAGAAGGCTCTCACTTGCCTCCTGGTGGCTGGAGCAGGAATACTGCATACAGCTTCTTGGTGTTCTGGTCCCAGGCGTCGAATTCCGCTGGACAACTGGAATCCCAGATATTTAACTTGTTTGACATAATTGCGCCTTGGCTCTTGAGACTTTGTATCCAGCCTCATTAAAAAGGTGCAAGAGTTCACTGGTGGCTTGTAGATATTCACTTTCTGAGTTGGTGGTTATGAGCAAATTGTCCACATACTGGAGAAGAACCCTTTCTCCTGGGTTCACATAGTAGCTTGAAAGATCCTGATTCAGGGCGGCACTGAAGAGAGTAGGTGAATCCTTAAATTCTTGGGGTAATCGAGTCCAGGTGAGTTGGCCCCGCCTTCCTGTTGTGGGGTCTTGCCATTCAAAAGCGAACAAAAGTTGACTGGTGGGGGCTAAGCGTACGCAGAAAAAGGCATCTTTCAGGTCCAGGATGGTAAAATGAGCAGCCTCAGCGGGGATCGGTCCCAAAAGAATATAAGGATTTGGTACCACTGGGTGTATAGTTTCAGCTGCAGCATTCACTCGCCTCAGATCTTGTACTGGGCGGTAATCCCCTGTCCCAGGTTTCTTAACTGGGAGGAGGGGGTGTTCCAAGGTGACTGGCACTCCTTGAGAAGTCCATACTTCAGCAGTTTCATTAAATGGCAGTGGATACCTTCAATGGCTGGTCGGGGAAGAGGATACTGCTTCACATGCACTGGTTCCGCTCCTGGCTTGGGGGTGACGATGAGAGGGGCTATGTTCTTCGCTAGGCCAGGTGGATTATCTTCTGCCCATACTTCAGGTGGGGCTAAAAGGTTAGGAGGTATACAGGAACTAGCTGGCTTGATTGGAGATGCACTATAGAACCGCTACTCTTCTTCTCGGGGAACAGTCAGCACCATCAATCCAGCAGGCTTTGGGTTCACAGTCATTTGCATTTCTCCCCCTTCAGTAAAGGATATCTGTGCCTGGAGCTTTGCAAGCAGATCTCGGCCTAAAAGTGGAATAGGGCATTCAGGCATATACAAGAATTGGTGCATTATTTTCTGTCCCCATAGTTCACACATACGGTTCTGCAAGAAAGGCTTTGTGGCCTTAGCCCCAGTAGCTCTGACAATGGTGATGCATCGAGAAAACAAAGGGGCTACTGGCTTTAGTATTCTGCTCCTGTATCCCCCATAAAGTCCATATATTGGTCCCCTATTTTTAGACTGACCATAGGCTCCTGGGGACCCAGGGAAAACTTGGAGCCTGGTCTTCATCCATGCTGTAGCCTTCTTCGGCTGCCACTCACTCTATAGCTGCTTCCCTCTCTTGCTGGAACACTGTGCTCGGTTTATTCTTCCATGACTCCTGTTCTCCAAGTGCTCCCTCCTCCCTTCCTGGGGGTGGAGTCAAGATGCGGGTATTCACTTCTCTAATGTCCTTCTTCTCTGCAATGGGTGCACTGATTCGCACCCAGTGGGGGCCGATCATTTTCACGACCCCTTCCACTTCCTCTGCTCCTTCGATTAGGAAAGCCTCCTCCACGTCATTCAACTAGAGTATCAGCAAGAAGATCTGCTTTCTTCTTCATCTTACGTTCACTTTCTCTGTCACAATCATTTTCACGATTCACATATAGTCTCTCCAGTGGTGGTGTTCCCCAGGAAATCTCCTTGTAGGGTCACCTTTTCAGATGCCTGCACATCAATGCACCCTGATGACAGACGCATCCAAACTGGGCTGGGGAGCCCATCTCGGATCTCTCTCAAATCAAGGCCTCTGGTCTCAGCAGGAGTCACAACTCCACATAAATCAGCTAGAGCTCAGAGCCATTCTCAATACTCTCAAAATGTTCCAGGACCACCTTTGTTGCCGCAGAGTCCTAGTCCAAACCGACAATTAAGTGGCCATGTTCTACGTGAACAAGCAGGGCAGAAGAGGGGCTTGGACCTTCTGCAGTGAAGCTCTACACCTCTGGTCCTTTGCCATACATCATCACATTCACCTCCAAGCGGTGTATCTCCCGGGCAAGCACAATGTATTAGCGGACAGATTAAGTTGAACCCTTCTCCCCCACGAAAGTGATTTCTTCATGTAGACAGTCTCCTACATATTTCAGATCTGGGGGGACTCCAGAGATAGACCTTTTCGCAAGTCTACAGAATGCCAAGCTTCCTTGCTTCTATACCAGAACTCCTGCATCGAACAGCCAACAGGTAGATGCTTTTCACCTCCACTGGGGACATAGCTTCCTATATGCCTTCCCTCCCATTCCCCTAATTCCAAAGACTCTTTTCATACTCCAGGCAGACAGTGGCTTCATGATACTCATAGCTCCACGATGGCCACGTCAACCGTGGTACCCTCTCCTCCTACGTTTGTCTCAGGCTCAACCCATGGATCTGCGGTCTGTTCCAGATCTCCTCTCTCAGGAGGAGGGGATGCTGCTCCATCCCAATCCGCAGTCTCTCCATCTCACAGCATGGCTGCTGAAAGCATAGACTTCCAGGGTATTGACCTTTCCCAGGAGGTTAAGTACATCCTCTTAGCTTCTAGAAAGCCATCAACTAGAGGGTCCTACACTTTCAAGTGATGTAGGTTTTCTATCTGGTGTTCTCAGAAGAATCTTAATGCTTTCTCAGTTCCGGTTGAGGCGCTGCTTGAATACCTCCTCTTCTTCTGGACTCGAGACCAATTCAGTAAGAGTACATCTAAGTGCTCTTGCAGCCTCTCACATACCCTTAGATGGCCAACCCATTTCTTCTCAACTGCTCATAGCATGCTTTATCAGGGGTCTTCTATTAATCAAGCCTCCCATTAAGCCACCACAGTGGTATGGAACCTCAATGTTGTTCTAGGGCAGCTTCTCAAGCTGTCTTTTGAACCTCTAGCTACTATGTCACTTAAATTTCTCTCATGGAAGGTCATCTTCCTCATTGCCCTCACTTCAGCAAGGTGCATTAGTGAGCTCCAGGCCTTGGTGGCTGACCCACCTTACACACAGTTCCACCATAAGGTAGTCCCTCACTTTATGCCGAAGGTGGTCTCGCCCTTCCATTTGAACCAGTCGGTCTACCTTCATGTGTTTTTCCCTAGACCACATTCATCTAGGGCAGAAGCAACCCTCCACACTCTGGATTGTAAACGTGCCTTAGCTTTTTATCTTCAGAGGACTCAAGAGCACTGGAAAGCTTCTCAGCTGTTCATCTCCTTTGACTTTAGTCACCTCTGGTTACATTCTCCAAACTTACTCTCTCCAAGTGGATAGCAGACTGCATCACTTTTACTTATGAGAAGGCAGGACTCTCCCTTGAGGGTCATGTCACTGTCCATAATGTTTGAGCCATGGCTACCTCGATGGCAAATCTATGATCTGTAGCTATTGAGGAGATCTGCAAAGCAGCAACTTGGTCTTCGGTTCATACTTTTGCTGCTCACTACTGTCTGGACAAGGACTCCCACCGGGATGCCATGTTTGACCAGGCTGTTCTCCAGCATCTTTTTCAAATTTAGAACAACTCCTACCCTCCATCCCGGACTTCGATACCAGACATCTATGGATGATATATGACCTCTTTAGGTATACCTGGGGCAAACCACAGCCGATCCTGGGGTCATCTCTCTGGCATCTTCTAGCTAGGGAATCCCATATGTGAAGACTACAGTCCTGCTTGTTCCTGGAGATAGCGTAGTTATTCACCTGTAACAGGTGATTAATTTTATTTATTTATTTATTTCACATTTCTTATATACCACCTTTCATGATATCAAGTCGGTTTACATTGAACAGGGCATTATAACTTGGAGATAACTATTTTACAGGGAACATGGGCAATGGAGGGTTAAGTGGCTTGCCCAAGACCACAAGGAGCACCTGTGGGACTAGAAACCCCAGTCCTTCCGGCCCAAGATTGCTGTCCTCTAGTGGGATTTGAACCCCCGACCTTCCAGCCTGAAGTAACTTGCCCCAGCCACTAGGCCACTCCTCCCTCCATCTCCAGAAACAGCAGGAATTTAGTCTTCACAACCTACCCTCCTCCCCTAGGAGTTGTAGGTCTTCTTTTTCTCTCCTTTTATCTCAGCTACAATCTCAACTGAAGAGGGAGAGCTGGAAAGGCAGGAAGACAGCTACGCAGGCGCAGTGGGATGCTCCCAAAGGCTTTCCTATTGGACACTGGAGAGCGCCCCCTTGTGGGCTCCGTCGGTACCAATGTCACTCAAATGTGAAGACTAAATTTCTGCTGTTCCCAGAGGTCACCTGTTACAGGTGAGTAACTATGCTGTCCTTTCTTGAGCTGTGTTCAGCAGCAACCAAGGGCACATGTAATCTAGAGGGCAGCTTTGATAGGCTTGGAACCCAACCTCCTTGTAAAATTGCCTGGAGAGGCTAGGGGAGAGGTATGGAGGTTAAATATAAGGCACTGGTTTTTAAGGGGGGAAGTCGTGGATGGGTGCATGAATCATGGGGGGAATAGATAAGGATGTGTGAATGAGGAATAAAGGGACGTGGCTCTGCCTGCATATGCCTGCAATGGACAATTTAGTTGGTATTACATATAGACTACATGCTATGTGTTTCAACTTGATGGAAGGGTCAAGAGCATGGGGGAAAAAGTGTGATCACTGGGGGGGGGGGGGGGGTGTTACGAAGCAATGTGGATTATTGGGGTAGGGGGGAGTACCCAAACATCAGTAAGTGACCTAGATATGAGAGGGGTGGAGATTGGAGGACTAGGGGTAAGGATGGAGGGGAGGGTAAATCTCTGAGACCACCAACACTAGGGACTAGATACTAGAACTACTAATCTACATGGAAAATGGGCAAAAAGAATAAGGCTCATGGGGGTCCCAGGCTGGGGGGATTTAAGTTGGCAGTATAGACAGACCTATGATTGGAATGGCCTTGCGAGCTGACCCAGGCTGAGGATGCTATCTTGGAACATGTGCGGTTTGGGTCGCCCAATCAAGAGGCATAAGATACTCAGGGCCATAAATAGACATAGGGGAGATGATATTATGTTGCAAGAAACACACCAGTCTGTGGTTGATGTCACCAGATTATGTGGTGGTACAGTGGGGCAGGTATTCCGGAGCCTTGGCACAGGGACAAAAGGGGGGAATTGCCCTACTAATATGTCAGGGGTTAGACTTCCAATACACTCACCGATGGGTCGACATATACTGGTGGTGGGGAACTTACAGGGACAAATCTTGATTCCGGGGAGTGTTTATGCTCCCAATGTGCCTGACCCCAATTTTGTTTGCATGCTTAGAAGCAGATCTGGAAACATTACCAGACTATCCCGTGATCCTGGGGGGGCAAATGGAATGGAGTATTGGACCCGAGTTTAGATACATCTAGGGGATCGGACTGCAGTAGGCTACTTATTTTGCGCCATTTGAAGAGGTTTATACGGCAGTGCCAAATGATCGATGTGTGGAGGACATTACACCCCCAGGAATGGGACTATACAACTCTCTCTAGGGCCCATGGAACTAGAGCCCATTTAGATTATATACTGGTGTCTGAAACTTTATTTGGGGAGATAGAGGAGGCGGTAATCGGTCCCTATGAGATTTTGGACCACATCCCAATTTGGATGGACTGGACAGGGAGGCATCTCTCCATGACTCAGGTTCAGTGATGATTTCCCAAAAATTTGTATGGCGACAAGGGGTTTACAGCATACCTTGAGAAGAGGGTGGGGCAACTACTTGTTTCACAACCAGGGGCACAAGGAGACATCTGAATTTTTTTGAGAGGTGGCTAAGGCGGTTTTACGCGGAGATAGTATTGGCTATGTGGCTAAGAGGAAGCGTGCCATGGCAGTACAGATCCTCCATCTAGAGAAACAAATGTGCAGGGAGCGCCTAATACTGGCCAAGTCTCAGATGGCAAGAAACAAGATGCAGCTATTGGCCACACAGGCAGCATTAAACACGGTACTTCACCAGTAGACAAAGAAGTCCTTGGTTTATTAATGATACAAATTATATCAGTATGGGGACAAATTGGGGAAACTTCTAGCATGCAGTTGACAAAAGACAGGGGTCCTGGTACGTATCTGCCCTGCAAGACTCTAGGGGGATACAACAGGGAGATATGGCAGACATTGGAAGGATCTTTGTCGATTATTATCATACTCTATGTAAGGGAGGAAGTGTCAGTGTCCAAGATCAGAGACTATTTGCAAAGGGCACAGGTTCCATGCCTATCCCAAGATCAATGGGACCACCTGGGTGCCCCCAGAAATGGCCGAGGAAGTGAAACAGGTCATAAAGGGTCCAGCTCCTGTTTGGGCACCGGGGCCCGATGGCGATTGGGCTGAATATTACAAAATGTTACAGATGCAACTTCTTCCCACATTGGTCGATGTGTTCAATGTCTAATTTACTAGTGATACACTCGCCTATGATATCAATACTACGCAGTGGTTCTTCTAAAGCTCGGCAAAGACCCTTCTTTAGCAGAATCTTATCGCCTTATTTCACTCATAAATTTTGATTTGAAAATATTTTCCAAAATCTTGGCAAATCACCTTGCTCAGTACCTGCCCGAGTTGGTCCATCCTTGTCCAACTGTTTTTGTACGAGGCTGCTATACTGCTAGCAATCTCAGTGCGATCATCGCATCTCTGGAGTTGGATCCATGACTAGAGGCTGCCTTCGCTGCTCATCAGCTTTGACGCCGAGAAGGCGTTTGACAGAGTTGGATGGACCTTTCTCTTTGAGGCATTGGAGGTTTATGGGCTGGGTGCTGGCTTTCTGCAGGGAGTGAGGGCTTTATCTCCAGGAACAAGCAGGAATGAGTCTTCACATATGGGTACATCGGTACCAACGGAGCCTGCGCGGGAACGCTCCCCAGCTTCCCAAAAAGGAAAGCTTTTGGAAGCATCCCACAGCGCCTGCGCACTGCCTTCCCGCCTTTCCTAACCATCTCTTCTCAGTTCTTCTTTGCCACGGAGCCAGCAGGTCGAGCCCTGTCACTGCTGAAGAAGTTCTTTATTTTATTTTATTTCTTTGGTCGCGTGTCTGCCTTCCCCGACTCCGGACCGGTACCGCCGGTCTTTTTCTCTTTCTTTCTTTAAAAAAAAAAAAAAATATATATATTTTCTCTTCACTTAGTGTATTTTCTTCTTAGGCCTCAGGGCCTACAAGAAAATTTCCCTCATGGAAAAACCAGCCTCCGGGTTTAAAAAATGTACTAAGTGTAGCGGTACTATTTCTGTTACAGATACCCATGAATGGTGTCTTAAATGTTTGGGTCCTGAACACTCCATTCCGGATTGTCCGTCCTGTTCTCTAATGTCTAAATGGGGGTTACAGAACCGAGCAGCCAAGCTCCATGTGCTGTTTCCCGCTGATGCACCGTCGGTAGCATCGACATCTTCCAGGTCTTCTTCTCCTGATGGATCTCAGATAACCAAACATAATCCTAGCAGGTCCTCGAAGGGTAGATCTCCCTCTAAGCATCGAGATGCCTCCGGGCTTGCCCTCGAGGATCCTGCGCCAGCAAAACAACCCCGGCGGGAAGCTCCGGCTTCCAAAGCTCCTCCTATGGGGTTACAGGTTGACATCGATGGCACGGCCTCGACCGATCACCTGTTAGATTGCTCTGGGGTACCGGCACAATCTCCCGGTACCGACTTCCAGGCATTCATGGCGTCGATGGATCACAATGTTCTGTCCATGCAGCAGGCTATTACGGCCTTCATTCAAGCTGCAACGCCGCTGGTACCGAAACAAACTCCGTTCTCGGTATCGGCTCCGGTACCGGCACCAGCATCGATACCGGTACCGACTGCATCGACATCGACCAGGATACCGGCTGCAGCGGTTCCTTGTCCAGGGCTGCTCACCGGTACCGGGGACGCCCGATGTCAATATTGCTCGATACGCGTATCGAGCATTGGAAGAGCACCCTGACAGGCGATACTTCGATTCCTCTGATGATTCTGATACATCAGACGAGTCTCCTGAAGTATCCATAGCCCTTCCTGAAGAGCCTTCTTCTCCAAAAAGAAGAATGTCTCCTCCAGAGGATTTGTCCTTTCAAGACTTCATAAGAGAAGTAGCTAAAGGACTTTCTATTTCAGTAACTTCTGAATCAGAGCCTAGAGCTAAAAAATTGGATATTTTAGGCTATTCTAGAGCTCCTAAAGAGGCAGTCACCTTACCAATTCATGAGATTCTTTATGAACACATGATTGATCTATGGGAGACTCCTCTCACTCTCTCTCCTCATTCTCGTAGATTGGACACTATGTATCGTGTCCCTCCTTGTCCTGGATTTCAGAAAACTCAGCTTCCTCACCATTCCATTGTGGTGCAGTCAGCTATGAAGAGGATAAAGAGTACAAAGAGACACTCTTCTGCTCCTCCAGGAAGAGAATGCAGGACCTTGGACATTTCAAAGTTTTCCAACAGGGCAGCCTTTGACTCCTTTGAAGGTGCCAGCAGAGCCTCAGGCATTGCCATAGCTGCTCGCAGAATTGCTTGGCTCCAGGCTTCTGATTTAGAGCCCTGGGTTCAAGATTGCTTAGGAAATCTTCCCTGTACAGGTGAAAACCTATTTGGCAAAGAATGGCAAATAAAAACCACTCAAATGGATGCAGAAAACTCTGCTCTGGATAGACTTTCAAAGTCAACCTCCATTCCTGCCAAGAAAAAGCCTTTTAAAAAGTCTTTCTTTAAAAAGGGCAGATTTCCTTCTACTTCTGGCCAACAATCTTCTACAGGTCGCTTTGCCACTAAGCGTCAGCAACCTAAACAGGCCAGACCTAAGCCTACAGGGGCTGCTGCAACTCAGCAGGCCCAACCTCCTCAGGGTTTTTGACTTGATGCTAGAGAACTTAGCCTTTCTGGCTCTAAAGCAGCCAGAGCCTCTCACCATTCCAGGAAGGTTGGCTCATTTTGCTCCCAGATGGGAGCAAATAACATCAGAGCAGTGGACCCTCTCCATCATAAGAGAGGGCTACAAGCTTCATTTCTCAGACCTTCCTCCCCACACCATGGTGAAACACTTCAATTCTCCCACATCTCTTCTCGAACTTCTTGCCCAAGGGGCAATAGAAGAAGTTCCTCTTCTTCATCAAGGGTCAGGGTTCTACTCCCCCTATTTTCTCATTCCAAAGAAGACAGGGGGATACAGACCCATCTTAGATCTCAGAGAATTGAACAAATTTCTATGCAAGGAGAAGTTCAAGATGCTTTCTCTGGGCACTCTCCTTCCATACCTTCAAAGTCAGGATTGGCTTTGTTCTCTAGATCTCAAGAATGCGTACACCCATGTCCTCATCCATCCCTCTCACAGAAGATTCCTACGGTTTCTTTTCCAAGGAAAACATTACCAATACAGAGTTCTTCCTTTCGGTCTGGCTTCTGCCCCAAGAGTGTTCACCAAATGCATGGCAATAGTTGCTGCATTTCTACGAACTCTTGGAATATTTGTCTTCCCATACCTGGCAGATTCAGTCAAAAAGCCACTTAACTGCTCGGGAGATGCTACAACTGCTAGGCCACATGGCTTCCACAGTGCATGTGGTTCCCTATGCTCGCCTACACATGAGAGCTGCTCAATGGACTTTGTCCACCCAGTGGACTCAAGCTTCAGGAGCTCTCTCAGACCAAATAGCAACCACCAAACGTCTCTTTTGGTCTCTCCAATGGTGGATGTCCACTCAAAATTTGTTGCTGGGGTCCCCCTTCCAACAGTTGTTGCCCCAAGCAACCCTCACAACAGATGCCTCCCAAACAGGTTGGGGAGCCCATCTACAGGACCTCTCCACTCAAGGCACTTGGTCCCCACAGGAGACCTCCCTTCATATCAACCACTTGGAGCTTCGAGCAGTTTTTCTAGCTCTCAAGGTCTTTCATACCCTCCTCAGCTACAAGACAGTCCTCATTCATACGGACAATCAAGTAGCCATGTTTTACATAAACAAGCAAGGAGGAACTGGCTCTCTGTCGCTTTGCAACGAAGCTTTAAGATTGTGGGCCTTCGCCAGAGAGCATCAAATCCATCTCCTGGCAGTATACCTCCCAGGAGTCCAAAACTCTTGGGCAGACAGACTCAGTCGAGTCCTGCTTCCACACGAATGGTCCCTGCACATGGATCAGGTACTCAGAATCTTCCAAGAATGGGGAACCCCGGACATAGACCTCTTTGCAAGTCCGTGGAATGCCAAACTTCCCCGGTTCTGTTCCAGAATTCCGTGTCAGGGAGTTCAGGCCAAGGATGCCTTCCTCCTCCATTGGGGTCAGGGCTTCCTGTATGCATTTCCACCCATTCCCTTGATTCCCAAGACTCTGTTCAAACTCCAGAGGGATCAAGGATCTATGATCCTCATAGCTCCACGCTGGCCACGCCAAGTGTGGTACCCTCTACTTCTACATCTCTCCCAAGCCCCCTCTCTGCACTTGGGAGCTGCTCCAGACCTTCTGTCCCAGGAGGAAGGGACTTTGTGGCACCCAAACCCCAAGTCCCTACACCTCAGAGCTTGGTTACTGAAGGCCTAGACCTTCAAGACTGGAATCTTTCTCAACAAGTGAAGGATATCCTCCATGCTTCCAGAAAACCTTCCACCAGGTATTCTTATGCTTTTAAATGGAAACGGTTTTCCATTTGGTGTGCTGAAAAGGGTCTTGACCCTCTAGCACTACCTTTAAATTCTCTATTAGACTATCTCCTGCATCTTTCCAATGCAGGCCTTAAAACAAATTCAGTAAGAGTCCATTTGAGTGCTATTGCAGCATCCCTTAAGCCCATCAATGGACAACCTATTTCCTCTCATCCTCTCATTGCAAGATTCATGAGAGGCCTAACTTTAACTAAACCTCCCATTAGGCCTCCTCCGGTGGCATGGGACTTAAATTTGGTTCTTGGTCAGCTCATGAAGCCACCTTTTGAACCCTTAGCCACTACCTCCTTGAAGTTCCTTTCATGGTAGGTTATTTTCCTCATTGCAGTTACTTCAGCTCGCCGCATCAGTGAACTGCAGGCATTAGTGGCTAATCCACCTTATACAAGGTTCTATCATGATAAGGTAGTCCTTAGGACAAATCCACACTTTATGCCTAAAGTGGTCTCACCTTTTCATCTTAATCAAGAAGTATATTTACCTGTCTTTTTTCCAGCTCCTCATGCATCCATTGCAGAGAGGAATCTTCATACTCTGGATTGTAAAAGAGCTCTTGCTTTTTACTTACATAGGACACAGCAACATAGAAAGTCTTCCCAGCTTTTTGTTGCTTTTGATCCTTCTCATTTAGGACTTCCAGTCTCTAAAAGAACACTGTCCAATTGGATTGCTCAGTGTATTTCTTTCGCCTACCAGAGTAAGAACCTTTCTCTGGAGAGCCATGTCACAGCTCATAATGTGAGGGCCATGGCCACCTCTATGGCTCATCTAAATTCTGTGTCCATCGACCAGATCTGTCGAGCAGCCACCTGGGCCTCGGTTCATACCTTCACAGCCCATTACTGCTTGGACAAGGACTCCCGCCGGGATGCCTTGTTTGGTCAGGCTGTCCTCAAACACCTGTTCCATTCTTAAACAACTCCTACCCTCCTTCCCTGGATTGGTGCCTGAGATCCATAGGAGGAGGTAGACCCCTCTCCAGGGTCTCATATCCTTGGGGATCTCCCAGGCATCTTAGCTAGGGGAGTCCCCATATGTGAAGACTCATTCCTGCTTGTTCCTGGAGATAGCACAGTTACTTACCTGTAACAGGTGATCTCTGGGAACAGCAGGAATAAGTCTTCACAACCCTCCCTCCTCCCCTAGGAGTTGTATCTCTTTTTCTATCTTTCCTTTCCTCTCTCTCTCTTGTCTCAGCTTTAAACTCGAACTGAGGAGAGATGGTTAGGAAAGGCGGGAAGGCAGCGTGCAGGCGCTGTGGGATGCTCTCAAAAGCTTTCCTTTTTGGGAAGCTGGGGAGCGTTCCCGCGCAGGCTCCGTCGGTACCGACGTACCCATATGTGAAGACTTATTCCTGCTGTTCCCAGAGATCACCTGTTACAGGTAACTGTGCTATATCATGAACCCTGGGCTGCAGTGGGAGTACCTCTCAATTTGGGTTACAGTGGGGAACTCGCCAAGGATGCCCCCTGTCCCTGCTACTTTTTGTGCTATCCTTGGACTCACTATTATGGATCCTTTACTCCCGCCAGGATATTACTGTGGTGACTATGGGTACCGCTGCCTTTAAGGTGTCAGCCTTTGCTAAAGATTTGCTTGTTTTGCTAACCGACCCGCAGATTTTTCTTTACTTTTATTATTAATGGATATTGAAACTTTTGGTGCCTTGGTGGGTCTGCAGCTAAATACGTCCAAATCCAAGGCATTAGATGTGCTGGGCTCTTTACCGAGGGTGTCGCGGGCTGAAGACAAGTTTCCTCTTTTCTGGGCTGAAGACAAGTTCAAACATTTAGGTTTAATGTCACACCGCTTTTAGCATGGGTAAAGATAAACTACGTGACTGGAACCCACTCCCCTACTGATAAAATGATGGTCTTTCCCATGGTCTTGTATGTCCTACAGCTGCTGCCTCTCAAACTGCTCCAGCAGGATATACAAACAATGGACAGAGCATTGCGGAGACTTCTCTGGAGAGGTAAAAAAACCTCGGGTGGCAATAGGTAGACTCCAAGGCCCATGGAACAAGGGAGGGGGGTTGGGGCTTCCCCAAGTGGCCCAGTACAATTTGGCTTGTACGCTTCACCATTTGCAAGATTGGTTGGGTGGACGGGCTATGTTTACCCTGTGAGAATTTGAGTCTGAGATGATTGGCATGGAGGACAGACAGAAGTGAATAGGGGGCAATCGCAACTCATTGCTGGTGCGGCTCCGGAGTAGTCTTCCCATAGGGATGGTGTGCGGAGGTTGGCGGAAATTGTGTGGGCTCCTGGGCCTGGCAATTACAGGCTTTCTACCTCTGCAAGGTAATATAGCCTTCCCTCCCAGTATACAGTCTTGGCCTTTCCGAAATTGGGCTTCTAGGGAACTGACCCAGGTACATCAGGTGATCATGGCAGAGGGCAGGCTGCAACCGTTCTCAGAATTACGAGATTAGTGTGGGCTGCTGGCCGGGCACCATTTTGCATATTTGCAATTACATCATTATTTAGCCTCCTTAGGGAGCCTGGGTCTGGACAAAGGTGGGCTAGATAAACTGGAGGCTTGGTTTGAATTCGAAGACAGAGACCAAGTTTCGGTGGCTCATTGCTGTGCATTAAGAGATCTACCTGGGGAGCGGCCTTATGCACATATTGCCTTGAAGTGGGAAGCAGAGCTAGGGATCTCTCTAACTGGTTTGTTTAGCAGCTAGCGGTAGCTCAGTTACCTCACATAGTGTTGAGGGCACAGTTGCGGGAAATGCAGTTTAAAATTCTTGAATAGGGTATTTCTTCTCATATAGAGCATGGAGAGCGGGGTTCACAGTAAGGGGGAAATTCTCCTGGTTTGAAGAGGATCCCGCGCATTTGAGGTTTCTTGGGCGGCTCTTAGGACAAAGCTGGTGCTCATCCCCAGCTTCACAATACTAGATGCTAGAGAATCCCTTAGCCTCCGAGGGGTGGGGACCTGGTTATTCCTACAGAAAGGTTGTCTTTTGGCCAAGCAGTGTATTCTTTGATGCTGATGGGAGCCTGAAGGCCCAGGTATCTGGGAGTAGAAGATTGCTTTACAACAATTGGCCATATGGGAAGGCTTGGCATCTAAAGGGAATATGAAGAAGAGGGAAATATTCCTAACGGTATGGGACCCTTATTTGTCTAGTCTAACTCCAAGGACACGCAATGATGTATGACTCTGTGACTGCACTCACCGGTCTACGATTGTTGGGGAAGCAGGGGACTGTAGTCTTCAGACCAAGAGATGTTGGTTGACTCTGAAGAGGAGGGGGGGACAGTGGAATTGACAGGGTTAGTGGGTGGTAAGGACCACCTGCTGGCTACTGTCAAATGTGATTTAGGAAAAGAGGGTCAAGTTGGGGATATTGATATGGGTAATGGGGGGGATTAAAATCTAAAAATCAAAAGAGCTTTGGCTTTATTACTTAACACGACTACTGGGTGCTATGAGCATTTGCCTGGTCTGCACTTCTTTGGTTTGTAAACATGACATGCCTTTACAAAATAGAAACAGGGGCCTGAATAAAATAGAAACATGATGGCAGAAAAAGAACACATGGCCTATCTGCCCTTCCATATCAACCGCTACAACAGTCCCCTTTTTTCCTTAAGAGATCCTCTGTGTTTGTACCATGCTTTTTTGAATTCAGATACTGTCCTCATCTCTGCCACTTCCACTGGGACACTATTCCACGCATCTACCACTCTTTCCGTAACAAAATATTTCTGCATATTACTCCTGAGTTTATCGCCTTTCACCCTCATTCTATGTCCCCTCGTAGCAGAGCTTGCTTTCAATCAAAAGAGGCTCTCTTCCTGTGCATTTATGCAATGGAGGTATTTAAACGTCTCAATCATATCACCTCTATCCCGCCTTTCCTCCAAAGTATACCTATTAAGCTCCTTAAGTCTGTCCTCATATGCTTTATAACGAAGACTACTAACCATTTTAGTAGCAACCCTCTGCACCGACTCCAACCTGTTTATATCCTTTTGAAGGTGCGGTCTCCAGAATTGCACACAATACTCCAAATGAAGTCACACCAAAGACTTTTATAGAGGCACTATCACCTCCTTTCTTCTGCTGGCCATTCTTCTTCCTATGCACCCAAGCATCCTTCTAGCTTTTGCTGTTGCCTTTTCTACCTGTTTAGCTACTTTAAGATCATTAGACATAATCACACCTAGGTCCCACTCTTCTTTTGTGGACAGAAGTACTTCATCCCCTATACTATATTGCTCCCTTGGATTGCTACAGCCCAAATGCATTACCTTGCATTCTTTTGCATTAAATCTCAGCTGCCAAATTCTAGACCATTCTTCAAGCTTAGCTAGATCCCTACTCATGTACTCCTTCCTGGGTGTTTACTCTATTGCAGATTTTGGTATCATCCGCAAACAAGCAAACCTTACCTGAGAGCTCTTCCGCAATATCACTAACAAAGATGTTAAAAAGAATCGGATCAAGGACAGATCCCTGGGGCACACCACTGATAACCTCCTCCTTCTCAGAGTGAGCTCCATTTACCTGTATCCATTGTCGCCTTCCACTCAACCAATTTCTAACCCAATCAGTAACTTTAGGATCCATCCATAGGGTGCTCAGTTTGTTTATAAGTCACCTGTGAGAACAGTGTCAAAGGCTTTAAATCAGATTTGGCTGAGAAGACCTGCCTCATCCATGCTGCCTCGGATCCTGCAATCCATTGAACTCCAGAAACCTCTCTATTTTCTCTTTCAGCAGCATTTCCAATAATTTACTCACCACAGAGATTAGACTAATTGGCCTGTAGTTTTCAACCACATCCTTACTTCTGCTTTTATGTAAAGGCACCACATGTAAAGGCACCTCTCTCCAGTCCTCTGGTACCACTCCCAACAGGGGTGGCTCTATAATAAGGCCGAGTGAGGCGGTAGACTCCGGCGGCAACATTTTGGGGGTGGCAAAAATTGGCCCCAAAAAGACTGCCTCACTCGGCCTTCAAAAAATTAAAAAAAAAAAAAGAGTTGCAGAAGCTGCTGCCGCAGCAGCATGAAGTGCCCAGTGGTCGCCGCCTCCCCAAAGAGCCCTAACAGCTACCAGTCCTTCCCAGTGCCGGCTCAGCTTTGCAGAGCTGCACAGAGAGCGTTTCCCTATCTCCAGGAACTAGCAGGAATGTAGTCTTCACATATAGGTATCATCGGTACCGACGGAGCCTGCGCGGGAATGCTCCCCAGCATCCAATAGGAAAGCTTTTCGGAGCATCCCACAGCGCCTGCGTGCTGCCTTCCCGCCTTTCCCAACTGTCCCTCTCCAGTTTTTCATTTTCCGCAGAGCTGACAGGTCGCACATCCTGTCACCGCAGAAAAAAATCCCTTCTATTCTTCTTTTTTGTGCTCACGTCTGCCTTCCCTTGATGCTACACCGGTTCTTCTTCTTTCATTTTTTAAAAAACAAAAAACAAAAAAAATCCTTTCTTCTGGAGTCTTTCCAGTAATTTTCTCTCAGGTGCCACGTGCCATTTTGGGCACTAGGCCCAACTTTTCATTCAGAATGGAAAAACCTGCTTCGGGTTTTAAAAAATGTTCTAAGTGTGGCGGTACTATCTCCGTCACCGACACCCATGAGTGGTGCCTCAAATGTTTAGGTCCAGACCACTCTATTTCAGAGTGTGTTGCCTGTGGAATGATGTCGAAAAGGGGCCGGCAGAACCGAGCTGCTAAGCTTAGCACCCTTTTTCCCTCCGATGCAGCCTCCGTGGCATCGACATCGTCCAGGGCTTCGTCTGCCTCCCATGGATCTCAGGTAACTAAACATAAATCTAGCTGGTCCTCAAAGGGTAGATCTCCTTCTAGACAGCGAGATGCCTCTGGCGTTGCCCTTGAGGGACTTTCACCGGCAAAATTGCCCCGGCGGGAGGCTTCGGCTACCAAAGCAGTAACGGGGCTCTAGGACGTTCTCGAGGCTTCAACCTCAGCAGAACTACTGGTGCCATGCTCTGGGGTACCGGCCGCTTATTCCGGTACCGATACCCAAGCATCAGCAGCGTCGATAGACCAGAGATTCTTGGCTATTGAACGCAGTCTGGTGGCTCTTCTCACGGCCTCGATGCCCTTGAAACCGCTTCAGACAATTCAACCGGTACCGGCACAGACTGCATCGACATCGGCAGGTAGTCATGCGTATCCATCCGGTATCGATAGGTCGGTACCGGACCACTCCGATGCCGACTTCGATCAGTACCGGTACCGTGCCTTGCACGATCACCCGGATTGGAGATACTTTGAATCCTCGGATGAGTCTGAAGACTCTGAAAGCTCTGCCGATACCAGAGTACTTCTGCCTGAGGATTCCTCTTCTCCTCAGCGTAGGATGTCTCCACCAGAGGATATGTCCTTTCAGGATTTTATCGGAGATGTGGCTCAAGGTCTTTCCATCACAGTGGCACCTGAAAAAGAGCCTAGGGCAAAGGAATTAGAAATCCTGCAGTACCCTAAAGCTCCCAAAGAGGCAGCTACCTTACCTATTCATGAGATCTTGCATGATCTCATGTTAAGGATGTGGAAAACACCTCTAACCACATCTCCTCACTCTCAAAGACTCAACACCATGTATCGAGTTCCTCCCTGTCCTGGGTTTCAGAAGACTCAATTACCACACCATTCCATGGTGGTGGAGTCAGCAATGAGAAGGATAAAGAGTGCAAAAAGGCATGCATCTAATCCTCCAGGACGTGAGTGTAGGACTCTTGACACCTTTGGACGTCGAACCTTCCAGGCTTCCATACTTTCTGCTAGGATCAGTTCCTATATCTTATATATGGGAATGTTCCTTACACAGGAGGCTATGCCCTTTAACCTTTCCCAGCATTCACGGCTTCACAGAAAGAGTAGTTACTCACCTGTAACAGGTGTTCTCCAGGAGCAGCAGGAATCAGTCCTCACATATGGGTGTCATCGATGCCGATGAAGCCCCAGTGGAGCATTTCCCCAGCTTTCTATGAAGGCCTTTGGGAATGCAGGCACGCATGCACGGTTCCCTTCCTGCCTATAGGTGCCATCTTACCTCAGTCAAATGATATAGCTAAGAACAGCACACAAAAAGTAAAATAAATTATGTACAACTGCAACTCCCAGGGGAGGAGGGAGGGTTGTGAGGACTGATTCCTGCTGCTCCTGGAGAACACCTTACAGGTGAGTAACTACTCTTTCTCCAGGACCAAGCAGGAAGTCAGTCCTCACATATGGGTGACTCCCTAGCTCAGGGCTGCCGAGGAACCCAGGCTGAACAAGAGAACTCCCTCTAGTCCCAGCATCAAAGAAAAGCTGTCCACTGACACAACCTCCACTGGTAGCCCAACAGAGGGCAGGAGTTGCCTAGACCTCAAAGAGATTCCGGAGTACTGCCTGGCCAAAAGCACTGTCCCTGCGGGATTCCCTCTCCAGACAGTAGTGGGCCACAAAAGTCTGGCTTGAAGACCAAGTTGCAGCCCTGCAGATGTCTACCAACGGTACAGAACGAAGATGAGCCACTGAGGCAGCCATTGCCCTGACACGGTGGGCCGTGATCTGACCCTGCAAAGGAAGGTCAGCCGCCTTGTAAGCCCAGGTGATACAGTCAGCCACACAGATGGACAAGGTACGCTTGGACACAGCCAACCCCAACTTATTAGGGTCAAAAGAGACGAAGAGCTGAGTAGCCCTTCTATGCCCCTGCGTACGGTCAAGGTAGAAGGATAAGGCCTGCCTACAGTCCAGGGTATGCAGAACTGCTTCAGCCTGGCTTGCATGAGGTCTAGGGAAGAATGTTGGAAGAACCACCTCCTGGTTGAGGTGGAAAGAGGAGACAACTTTTGGGAGGAACTTAGGATGAGTCCTGAGGACTACCCTGTTCCTATAGATTCTGGTGTAAGGCCTGTCACAGACCAGGGCCTGAAGCTCACTCACTCGCCTGGCCGAGGTGAGGGCTATCAGGAAGAGAGTCTTCCAGGACAGGAAGCGTAGAGGGCAAGTAGCCATTGGCTCAAAAGGTGGTCGAGTCAATTGCTGCAAGACCACATTCAACTCCCACTCAGGAGCAGGAGGACGAATTGGAGGCTTGAGCAAGAGCAAGCCCCTGAGAAACCGGGACACCAAGGGGTGACCCGATAGAGAATGTCCTTCCACCAGTGAGTGGTGAGCTGCTAGAGCTGAGAGGTGGACCCGAACAGAATTGGACTTAAGTCCTTGATTGGATAAGTGCAGTAAGTACTGAAGCACTACTGGTACAGTACAGGAGAAAGGATCCTCTGTACGTAAGTGACACCACACAGAAAGCCTTTTACATTTGAGAGCATAGGTTTTCCTAGTGGACTGTTTCCTAGAGGCTAGGACAACCTCCTCAACTTCCTGAGGTAGGCCCCAGGGAGCCAAAACTACCCTTGCAGCCTCCAGGCCATCAAATTGAGAGCTTTGAGATTGGGGTGCAGAAGGGAACCCTGCTCCTGAGAGAGAAGGTCAGGTTGCAACCCCAGAGGCAGTGGGGGCTCCACTGCCAGCTGAAGCAGAAGTGGAAACCAAGGCTGTCTCCGCCACCTGGGAGCCACCAGCAGGACCGAAGCCTTGTCCTGAAGAATCTTGAACAGAGTTCGGGCCACCAAGGGCATGAGAGGAAACGCATACAGGAGGCCCTGAGACCAGGGAATCAGAAAAGCATCTGCTGCTATTCGCAGAGGATGCAGTTGTCTGGAGCAGAACTTCGGCAACTGCTTGTTCGGGGGACTGGCAAACAGATCTATCAAAGGAAGTCCCCATTTCAGGAAGATTTTCTGAACTACCAGAGGATGCAGCTGCCCCTCGTGGGGTTGCAAAATCCTGCTCAACCTGTCGGCCAGGTAGTTTTCCTGACCTGGAAGGTTCACAGCCTTGAGGAGCATGTTGTGCTTGAGGGCAAATGAACAAAGGTCCTGTGCCTCCCGACAAAGGAGTCTGGACCCAGTCCCGCCTTGTTTGTTCACATAAAACATGGCTACCTGGTTGTCTGTTTGAACTAGGACAGATTGATGAGTCAGGGCAGGAGAGAAAGCTTTGAGTGCTAATCGAATAGCCCTGAGTTCGAGGAGACTGATCTGCTGTGCAGCCTCCCAAGGAGACCACAGGCCCTGGGTGCACTTGTTCAGACAATGAGCCCCCCAGCCCTGCAGGGAGGCGTCTGTGGTCAGTACCACTGTGTGCCCAGGAATTTGAAAGGGCACCCCATTCAGTAGATTGGGTGGGTGCAACCACCAGTTGAGGGAGTCCAGGAAAGGTCTGGACACCCTTATCCTGTCTCCGAGGCTGCCTGTGGCCTGTGACCACTGAGTCCGCAGGCACCATTGTGCAGGCCTCATATGGAGCCTGGCATTAGGGGTCACATGTACTGTCGAAGCCATGTGGCCAAGAAGCCTCAGGCATAGTCTGGCGGAGACCAGTGACCTGATGAGAAACTGGTTTGCTAAGTTTATCAGTCTTTGGGCTCTGTCTTCTGGCAAGAATGCCTTTGCCAGGAGAGAGTCCAGCCTTGCCCCTATGAACTCCAAGTTCTGGGAGGGGAGCAAAGTGGACTTTGCGAAGTTTATTACAAATCCCAAGCTTTGAAGAAGAGCAATAGTTCTGAGGGTAGCCTGTCGGGCCCGCTGGCACGTCTGACCTCTTATGAGCCAGTCGTCCAGATATGGAAAGACAAAGATGCCTTGATTTCTCAGGTAGGCCGCCACCACTGCCAGGCATTTGGTAAAGACTCTGGGGGCGGAGGTAAGGCCAAAAGGCAGTACTCTGTACTGATAATGGTTTCCTCCCACAATGAACCTGAGGTACTCTCTGTGGTCTGGATGAATGAGGATGTCAGTGTACGCATCCTTTAGATCTAAGGAGCATAGCCAATCTCCCTGCTGGAGGTAGGGCAGAAGTGTTCCAAGAGTAAGCATCTTGAACTTTTCTTTCTCTAGGAACTTGTTGAGGTTCCTGAGGTCCAGGATAGGTCGAGGGCCACCAGTTCTTTTGGGTACCAGGAAATACCTGGAGTAGAACCCTTGACCTTGCAAGTGGGGAGGCACAGGCTCCACCGCCCTGTCCACCAACAGACCTTGGAGCTCTTGAAGGAGAAGAGCTGTGTGCAGGGGAGGCCTTGGAGGCTCCCCTGGAAAATATGGAGGAGGCAGTTGGTGAAAGTGTAGTGCATAGCCCCTTGGACTATGTTTAACACCCAACTTTCCCCAGTGATGTGGGGCCACTGGTGGGCAAAGAGGGCGAGGCGACCTCCTGTGCAGAGTTGGGAGAGCAGGGACTGAGAGGCTACGCTCAAGGAGTCAAAAACCCCCACCCTGCTGAGTGGAAGCAGGGCCGGAGGCTTGGGGGTCCTCTGCCTACGGGGCCCACTACCCTGCCCCTTGGCTTGCTGACCCTGGGGTGCAGCTTGGGCAGCCTGATACTGAGGGTACTGTTTGTAGGCAGTGCCCTTCCTCGGGTAAAAGGGCTTCTTACCCGAGGCCGCCTTCTTGTGAGAAGGGGCAGAGGTTTTTCTAGACAGCCTTGTCCTTGTAAGGTGCTCGATCTCGAGCTGTGCGGCCTTCTCGGTCATGGGCTTACCAAAAAGGTTTTCACCTCGGCAAGGGACATCGACCAACTTGTCCTGAGCCTATGGCTCAAGGTCCGATGACTGCAGCCATGCCTGGCGTCGAGCCACGATGCCGGATGCCGCAACTCGGGCCGAAGCCTCAAAGCCATCATAGGCGGCGTGGGACATAAACTTAGAGCAGTCCCGAATCCCAGAGGACAAGGATTTGAATCTCTGCAAGGGCTCCCCGGAGAGACCAGTGGAGAACCCGGCCAACTCCTTGGCCAGGTCTCGCAAGTACATGCCCATGTACAGCTGGTAAGACTGGACACGGCAAGCAAGCATCAAGCCCTGGAAGCACTTTCTACCAACACCATCGAGGTTTCGGGCCTCCCTGCCGGGGGGCACCGCAGAGTGCATCTTCTGACTTTTCAGGCGATGCATGGCCGATTCCACCACCATAGAATGGTGTGGTAGCTGCGCCTTCTGAAAGCCAGGGCTCTTCCGGAGTCGATAAATCGAATCGACCCGCTTGCTTAGAACCGGCGCCAAGGCCGGTGCCTCCCACATCCGTAAGAGGAGCCATTCCAGCATCGGAGGAACCAGGACAGTAAAGGCCTCCTTCGGAGGAGAGTCATACTGCAGGGCCTCGAGCTCCTCGGCTCGAGGCTCTTCCTCGGGGTCCGCCGGGATAGCCAACGCGGTGGCCATATCCCGGACAAACTCCGAGAACCGGGTATCCTCCGGAGGGGATCTACTCCGGGGTTCAGACTGCAGTGAGTCCGACGGGACGCACCGAGTCTTGAACGTGTCGGGGGACTCCTCATCCTCCGTCTCCCAGGCGGACTCGTCCGACGAGGAGTCAGGATCTGACCCTGCGGGGCCCTGGAGCACACGCCCCGATGCCGGAGGCACCGGCTTCGACGCCCTCGGTCCCGAACGGGAGGTTGAGGGAGACTGCGACCGAGGTCGACCTCGAGCCATCATGGTCTCGAGTATCGGCTCCGTCTCCGGGGTCGACTTCGATGTCGATGTCCCGGTGGTCGGGGCAGATGCACCAGACAGGCTGACCATCAGTGCCCGCTGCTGCTCCATGAAGGCAGAGAGTCTGCACTCCAAGGCTGTCATCCTGAGACTCAGCTCGGGAGACGCAGCAGCCACCGACTCGGGCCCCAGCGGTGCCGGGCCTGACATCGGCTCTCTGGGAGGAGAGTCCTCAAGGACCACAGGGCTTACGTGTCCAGCAGACTCCGGCTCCACGCGAGGAACTTTGGCAGGCTTCTCTTGTTCCACAGGCCCGGGGCGACGGTCGGGGGTCTTAGACCTGGCCCTTGAGGAGCCAGGGACCTCTTCAGACGACGCCCTCACGAGCCGCTTCTTCCTCTTGCGTTCCCGGTCAGGGGACCTCCTGTCCGCGGAGCCACGACGGCGCTCGGGATCCGAATCCCGAGATGTCGAGGCCTCAGACGAGGTCCGGGCCCGGCCGGAGGCTGAGTCAGAGAAAAGCCTTTCTTTCTGCTTCTGGCGACTTTGCAGTGCCTTGGAAGACATCTTTCCACACGGTCCACACGTCTTAGGGTCATGATCAGTACCGAGGCACCGAAGGCAGCAGTCGTGTGTGTCGGTGAGAGACATCAACTTCTTACACCGATCACACTTTTTAAAACCGCTGGAAGCCATCGGGGAAAAAAGGGTCATAAGAACATAGAACACAGGTCAAAGGACCGGCCTTCCAGGGAAAAGTAAAAAAAGGGCGCGAACGCCAGCGACGATACCACTTTCTTATGGTTTCTTCGTGTCTTCAGCTAACTCTCCATCGTCTGCTGTCCATTTGTCCTTTCTTCTCTCTTCTAGTTTTTTTTTCCATTCTCTCTCTACATCTGCTTTAACATACTAATCTTTCTCCTTTTGCTCTTTCCTCATTACTATTTTATCCACTCAAATATTACCCATCCATCCTCAATCCCCACTTACTCTCCCAATACCTAGCCAATTGTAGATTTGTCTTCCCTCCAGCACAAAATATTTTCCCCTCTCCATTTCACTTTCCCAGCTCCATCCCATTCTAATCTTCCCCCAGCATCAGCTCCCTTCTAGTTCCAGCCCCACCCAGCATCCGCTCCTTTCTAGTCCCTGCATCAGTCCATTTCCAGTCCTAGCCCCCCCATCAGCCCATTTTCAACCCTAGCTCCCCCCCCACTCAGCCCATTTCCAGTGCTAGTTCCCTCCCCTCACAGCCCATTTCCATTCCAAGCCCCCCTCCCCATCAGCCATTTGCAGTTCAAGCCCCCCTTCCACTCAGCCCATTTCCAATCCTAGCAACCCCCCAGCCCATTACCAGCCCTAATCCCCCCATCATCCCACAGCCCATTACCAGCCCTAACCCCCCCATCTGCCCAGAGCCCATTACCAGCCCTAACCCCATCTGCCCAGAGCACATTACCAGCCCTAACCCCCCCCTCTGCCCAGAGCCCATGACCAGCCCTAACCCCCCCTTCTGCCCAGAGCCCATTACACGCCCTAACCCCCCCCCATCTGCCCAGAGCCCATTACCAGCCCTAACCCCCCCATCTGCCCAGAGCCCATTACCAGCCCTAACCCCTCCCATCTGCCCAGAGCCCATTACCAGCCATCACCCCCCCCCCCATCTGCCCAGAGCACATTACCAGCCCTACCCCCCCCCCCCATCTGCCCAGAGCACATTACCAGCCCTAACCCCCCATCTGCCCACGGAAAATTAAAACTTAAAAAAAAAGCTGGCTGCCGACGCGGCAAAATCGAATGTCCCGCGGGGCCCCCCCTGCCCGGCAGAGCCAGCCCTCCCTCCCTCAGTCCCTCTCCGCTTCGGCTTAGAACCGCGAAGGGAGAGTTCCTCCCTCGCGACTCTGTTAAGCCCGCTGGGGCTTATGGGAAATTTCCCATCTGCCCCGGCGAGTTTAACAGAGTCGCGAGGGAGAAGCTCTCCCTTCGCGGCTCTGAAAGCCGAAGCGGAGAGGGACTGAGGGAGGCAGGGCTGGCTAACATCGGGGAATTCCGGGGGCAGGGCAGACTGCTTTCTCCTTACCTGTCCACGGAGAGCTGTGCACACTGGAACAAGCACAGGCCGACTAACTGCAGCAGGGCAGGGAATGGATGAGGGCGCGTGGTACCTCGTGGCATTGGGTTGGCTGCTCAGACTGCTTCTGCCCCCTCCTTCCTGTCTCCTATTGGTTGAGGGCAGACTCGTGAGAAGAGGACTTTGTAGACTCTCAGTCTAGAAGACGAGATTGCCGGCGCTGCATTTCAAAATACAATCATTAGGTGAGCGTGGCGTCGCGGTCCGCACAAAATGCTCTCGCTTGCCGCGTGTTTGAGACCCCGGGATTATATGGAGGAAATGCAAGATGTTTGCACACAGGGCCATACCGAGCTGCAATTGCACTCTGTGCGACTTGCAGCTTGAGCCCGCGCCCCTTCCCCCCCATACCTCCATCCAGTGATGCCTGCTGTTTTCCTGCTGCTGCCACCCTCTGTTTTTTTCACGGCGGCACTGGCAATAGGGAAAGAGCAGGCAGCGCTGGACGGAAGTATGGGGAGGAGGAGGGGGGCATGCACCCTATCTGAAAGGCGCCGGTACTTTAAGCAAATCTGTCCCTCCATGCTCTGACATCGCATCGGAGGAGGGAGGGACCAGACCTGCTTAAAGTGCTGTGAAAAGGCTTGGGGGGTGCATTTCGGCTGCCTGCTATTGTCCTGCCAGTGGTGGCAGGGCAACAGCAGACAGCCGAAATGCACCCCCCCCCCCAAGCCTTTACGCCCTGTGTTGCTGCACCGCTTGCACAGGGCTATGTACAATCCTGTTTGCACACAAAGGAACTAAAAGAGAGCAAGAACCAACAACACAGTTTATAAATCTAAATTATAACTCATTTTTATTTTGTCGTTATAAACTGTGTTATAGTTCTTGCTTTTTTTTTCGACATTTATTTTGCATCCACAGTGGGTACAGAGCAGAACCAGGACATTCACCCACAGAACTCAATATTAAAAACAAACTGATTCTGATCATCTCATTAACAACAACAACAACACTATTCTCCACTACCAGGCATATTGTGAACTAATACATAGAAACAGCAAAATGATGACAGAAAAAGACCACATGGCCTATCTAGTCTGTCCTTCCATATCAACAGCTACAACGGTCCCCTTTTTTCCTTTAGAGATCCTCTGTGTTTGTCCCATGCTTTTTTGAATTCAGATACTGTCCTCATCTCTACCACCTCCACTGGGAGACTATTTCACGGATCCACCACTCTTTCCGTAAAGAAATATTTCCACATATCACTGCTGAATCTATCCACTTTCACCCTCATCCCATGTCCCCTCGTAGCAGAACTTGCTTTCAATTGAAAGAGGCTCTCCCCATGTGCATTTATGCCACGGAGGTATTTAACCCTTTCCAGGCCGAGCCCAAAACTCTCGGGATCCAAAATTCTCACTAAATATTCCTATCAAATGGTATATAATACATGACCATAGCAGAAGGAAAATCACTATTAGAACATGTTGAATAAGACGGGTACAATTTTCCTGAAATATGCAAAAAATTAACCCGGCTGCAGAATGTGGATTAAAAATTTAAAGTAGGCCTTCAAAGGGTTAAACATCTCAATCATATCACCTCTATCCCGCCTTTCCTCTAAGGTGTACATATTAAGTTCTTTAAGTCTGTACTCATATGCTTTATAATGAAGACCACTAACCATTTTAGTAGCAATCCTCTGTACTGACTCCATCCTGTCTATATCCTTTTGAAGGTGCGGTCTCAAGAATTGCACACAATACTCCAAATGAGGTCGCACCAAAGTCTTATACAGAGGCACTATCACCTCCTTTTTTGGCTAGCCATTCCTCTCCGTATGCACCCAAGCATCCTTCTAGCTTTTGTTGTCGCCTTTTCTACCTGTTTAGCTACTTTAAGATCATCAGACACAACCACGCTTAGGTCCAGCTCTTCTTTAGTGGACAAAAGTACTTCACCTCCTATACTATATAGCTGTAGCCCAAACACATGATCTTGCATTTTTTAACATTAAATCCCAGCTGCCAAATTCTAGACCATTCTTCAAGCTACTCTATTGCAGATTTTGGTATCATCCACAAAGAGCCAACCTTACCCGACAGTCCTTCCGCTATATCACTAACAAAGATATTGAAAAGAATCGGACCAAGGACAGATCCCTGGGGCACACCACTGGTAACTTTCTTCTTCTCAGAGTGAGCTCCATTTACCTGTACTCTTTGTCGCCTCCCACCCAACCAGTTTCTAACCCAATCAGTAACTTTAGGGTCCATCCCTAGGGTGCTCCGTTTGTTTATAAGTCACCTGTGAGGAACAGTGTCAAAGGCTTTACTGAAATCTAAATACACCACATCTAGGGCTCTCCCTTGGTCCCTGGTCACCCAGTCAAAGAAATCAATCAGATTTGTCTGACAAGACCTGCCTCTGGTGAATCCATACTGCCTCGGAACCTGTAATCCGCTGGACTCCAGAAACCTCACTATTTTCTCTTTCAGCAGCGTTTCCAATAATTTACTCACCATCAAAGTTAAACTAACTGGCCTGTAGTTTTCAACCACATCCTTACTTCCGCTTTTGTGTAAAGGCACCACATGAGCTTCTCTCCAGTCCTTTGGCACCACTCCAGACTCCAACGAGGCATTGAAAAGGTCAGTCAGTGGAGCTGCTAGAACGTCCCCAAGTTCCCTCAGTATTCTAGGGTGTTTCCCATCCGGTCCCATCACTTTGTCTACTTTAGGTTTAGCAAGTTTCTCACAAACACAGTCTTCTGAAAATTGTTCAAGATGCCCCTCACTTCTGTTCCAGTTTGCGGGTGTTTTCTGAGGTCCTGTCCCTGGTTCTTCATCTGTGAATACAGAACAGAAATATTTGTTAAGCAATTCCGCTTTATCCTCAGCAGCTTCTACATATTCTTCCCCTTCACCCTTGAGTCTGACAATACCACTTTTGACCTTCCTCTTCTCACTAATGTATCTGAAAAATGTCTTATCCCCCCATTTTATTGCATTGGCTGTTTCCTCTTCTTTTTGAATCTTTGCTTTCCTGACTACTTTGTTAGCTTCTCTTAAGTTTTTCCAGATATAGATGCCTGTCTTCCTCTCTCTGTGATCTCTTGTATTTCATGAAGGCATCCCTCTTTTTCTTCACCTTTTCAGCTACTTCTTTCGAAAGCCATAGCAATCTCCTTTTCCTTTTACCGTTATTTATCATTTTGACAAAAAGGTTGCCCTTAAAATATCCCCCTTCAGTTTTGCCCACTGTTTTTCTACATCACCCAGCTATTCCCATCCCGCTAACGATGACTTGAGGTATTGGCCCATCTTTGCAAAGTTAGTTTTCCTAAAGTCTAAGACCTTCGCTTTTGAATGGATTTTATCTGTCATAGTCCCAATACTGAATGATACCATCTGGTGATCACTTGATGCAAAATGATCTCCCACTATAACATCAGAAACACTTTCACCATTAGTAAGCACCAAGTCCAGTATGGCCCCTTCACGTGTGCAGTCTGTTCCAATTGCCTGAATAGTTCTCCCTGTAGAGAATCCAGGATCTCCTTACTTCTAGATGATACTGCAACAGGAATGTGCCAATCAACATCTGGCATATTGAAATCACCTATCAGTAGTACTTCCCCATTCCTAGCAATGCTGCGTATGTCTTCAATTAACTCTCTGTCCACCTCTTCCTCTTGTGAGGGAAGTCTGTATATCACGCAAATGCATATCGATTTCTCTTTCCCTCTTTCTAGTTTAACCCACAGTACCTCCTCTCTCCCTTTTAAGCTCTGTAATTCCAAAGCTTTAATATTATTTTTTATATATGGTGCCACTCCTCCTCCCCTTCTTCCTACCCTGTCCTTTCTGAATAAGGTATAGCCTAGAATAGTTACATCCAAGTCATGGTTTTCTGTGAACCATGTTTCTGTAACCTACACTAAATCCAAGTAAGCCACTCCCACCAAAGCTTCAAGATCAGCGCTGGCGGGCTCAGCTTTAATAGAGCTGCAGGAAAGCATAGTTACTCACCTGTAACAGGTGATCTCCGGGAACAGCAGGAATTTAGTCTTCACATATGGGTATCGTCGGTACTGACGGAGCCTGCGTGGGAACGCTCCCCAGCGTCCAATAGGAATGCTTTTGGGAGCATCCCTCAGTACATGCGCGCTGCCTTCCCGCCTTTCCAACTGTCCCTCTTCAGTTAAGTTTGTAGCTGAGTGAAAGGATAGAGGGAGAGAGGAAAGAGACAAAGAGATAGAGAGACAACTCCTAGGGGAGGTGGGTGGGTCGTGAAGACTAAATTCCTGTTGTTCCCGGAGATCACCTGTTACAGATGAGTAGCTACGCTATCTCCAGGAACAAGCAGGAATGTAGTCTTCACATATGGGTCTCCCTAGCTGAAGATGCCAGGGAGATAGCCCCAGGAAGGTGCCACCCTAGAAGGTAGGAATCCTTCCTCCCATGGATCTCTGGCATTCCCCCAGGGTTGGTGGGTAGGAGTTGATTTAGGTCTGAAAGAGATTTTGAAGAACAGCTTGGCCAAAGAAGGCATCCAGGCAGTAGTGGGCTGTGAAGGTGTGTACCGAAGCCCAGGTGGCTGCTCGACAAATGTCATCGATAGACACAGAGTGGAGATTAGCCATAGAAGCTGCCATGGCTCTCACATTATGAGCTGTGACATGGTCCTGAAGAGGAAGACCCTTACTCATAAGCAAAGGATATGCATTGGGCAATCCATTTAGATAAAGTCCTTTTGGAGACTAGAAGTCCCAAATGACTAGGGTCAAAAGCTATAAAAAGTTGCGAGGACTTTCTATGTTGCTGTGTTCTTTGTATGTAAAAGGCTAAGGCCCTTTTACAATCCAAAGTATGAAGGTTTCTTTCTGCGTTAGAGGCGTGAGGCCTCAGAAAAAATACAGAAAGATAAATTGATTGATTTAAATGAAAAGGCGAAACCACCTTTGGCACAAAGTGTGGGTGAGTTCTAAGAAGAACCTTATCATGATAAAACCTAGTATAAGGAGGATCAGCCACTAAAGCTTGCAATTCACTAATGCGACGGGCAGAGGTGATTGCAATTAGGAAGATGACCTTTCAGGTCAAAAACTTAAGGGCTGTAGTGGCAAAAGGTTCAAAAGGTGGCTTTCATGAGCTGCCCGAGAACTAGATTTAGATCCCATGCCACCAGTGATGGCTTGATGGGAGGTTTAGTTAATAGAAGGCCTCTCATAAATCTTGATATGAGTGGATGAGAGGAAATTGGTTGTCCATTCAGAGGCTTATAAGAAGCTGAAATTGCACTAAGATGGACTCTTACCGAATTTGTCTTTAGACCAGAATTCGATAAGTGAAGGAAATACTCTAGTATCGATTCAAAGGGTATGACAAGGGGGTTTAATCCCTTCTTGGAGCACCATATAGTAAAACGTTTCCACTTGAAGGCATAAGATCTTCTTGTGGAAAGTTTCCTAGAAGCCTGAAGGATATCTTTTACCTGTTCGGACAGGTTGAGATCCTGGAGGTCTAAGCCTTCAGCAACCAGGCCATGAGGTGCAGGGACTGGGGATTCGGGTGCCATAGCGTCCCGTTCTCCTCAGAAAGGAAATCTGGAGAATGCCCTAACTCCAGAGGTGCTGTTTGAGAGAGATGTAGAAGCAGGGGATACCACGTTTGGCGTGGCCATCGTGGTGCTATGAGGATAATGCGACCCCTGTCTCTCTGAAGCTTGAAGAGTATTTTGGGGATGATGGGAATGGGTGGGAAGGCATAAAGGAAGTCCTGACCCCAGTGAAGGAGGAAGGCATCCCTTGCCTGACAATTGTGAGCCGGAATCCTGGAACAGTACCGGGGAAGTTTGTCATTCAAGGGACTTGCAAAGAGGTCTATGTCTGGAGTGCCCCAGAGATGAAATATCTTTGCCACCTGATCTAGGTGGAGGGACCACTCGTGAGGCAACAGTACTCGACTGAGTTTGTCTGCCCAAAGGTTTTGAATGCCTGGAGGATCTACCACTAGAAGGTGAATTTGATACTCTCTGGCGAGGGCACACAGTTGCAAAGCTTCATTGCATAACAACAGAGAGCCTGTTCCACCCTGCTTGTTCACATAGAACATGGCTACTTGATTGTCCGTCTGGACTAGGACTGTCTTGTAGCTGAGCTGGGTGTGGAATACTCGAAGAGCTAAATAGATTGCTCTTAATTCCAGGAGGTTTATGTGTAAATCGGTCTCCTGTGGAGTCCAGGTTCTCTGGGTAGAGAGATGATTCAGGTGTGCTCCCCAACCCACCTGTGATGCATCTGTTAGGGTGGCCTGAAAAGAGGGTAGATGAAAAGTAGACCCCACTGTCAGGTTTTCTAGTGACTGCCACCATTGGAGGGACAAAACTAGTCGTTGAGAGTTTATTATTTTGTCCGACAAATTACCTGTGGCCTGTGTCCACTGTGTGGATAGGGTCCACTGAGCTGCTCTCATGTGGAGGCGAGCATATGGGACTACATGAACTGTGGAAGCCATATGTCCTAGTAACTGTAGTAGCTCTTGAGCAGTGAGGGAGGATTTGCCTGCTGCTTGAGAAGCTAGTTGTATTATGCAAAGACACCAGTCCTGTGGAAGGAAAGCCTTTGCTTGTCTGGTATCTAGACAGGCTCCTATGAATTCCAGGCATTGGGAAGGAACAAGTTGGGATTTTGGGAAGTTTATTACCAATCCCAAGTATTGGAGAATTCGCATTGTACGGGACAGTGCAGTGCTGGCCTCTACAACTATAGGGGCTCGAATGAGCCAGTCGTCTAAGTAAGGGAAGACAGATATCCCCAGGGTTCGTAGAAATGCGGCTACTACTGCCATGCATTTCGTGAATACCCTTGGTGCTGAAGCCAGACCAAAAGGAAGAACCCTGTACTGGAAATGTCTTCCCCTGAAAAAGAATCGTAAGAATTTCCTGTGATCTGGATGGATGAGAATGCGAGTGTATGCATACTTTAAGTCTAGAGAGCAAAGCCAATCCTGGCTTTGAAGGTATAGCAGAAGAGTTCCTAGAGAAATAATTTTGAACTTCTCTCGAAATAGGTATTTGTTCAATTCTCTGAGGTCCAAAATAGGTCTGTGTCCCCCTGTTTTCTTTGGAATAAGAAAATAGGGGGATTAGAACCCTGCACCCCATTGAAGAATGGGCACTTCCTCTATTGCCCCTTGGGCAAGAAGTGTGGAGACCTCATGATCTAACAGATTGTCTGTTTGAGAATCGAATTGCTTTAGAATTGTAGGAGGGGGCATGCTGTGAAAATGAAGCTTGTACCCTTCTCCTACAATGGACAAAGTCCAATCTTCTGCTGTTATCTAATGCCATCTGTTAGCAAAGTGGCATAACCTGCCTGGGATATTGGGGGGTTGGGGACCCCTCAGAGGCAGGAAGGCAAAGCTCTCTAGGAAGGAGTCAAAGCTCTTGAGGGGGCTGAACCTGGAGAGCTGGTTGGGCTCTCGGGCCTTTTGGCTTCTTTTGCTGTCTAGTTTGTCCTTTTTGGGCAACCTGACCCTGAGTCTGACTCTGCTGGGTATAGAAAGGATAAAATTTCCTCTTTTTGCTAAAAGAGGGTTTTTTATAAGGCTTCCTTTTGGCTGGAGTGGCTGTAGATTTTGACTATCTAGAGTAGTATTATCAGCCTCTAACTCATTAGCCTTTTCCTGCCAGTTCTTGCCGAAGAGATTCTCCCCCGTGCAAGGAATGTTGCCTAATTTGTCCTGTACCCAAGTCTCCAAGTCTGATGCCTGCAGCCAGGCAATCCATCATGCACCAATGGCAATAGCAGAGGTTCTGCTGATGCATTCGAAGCAGTCAAAGGCTGCACGATTTACAAACTTGGAGACATCTTGAGAATGCTTAACTAGAGCAAGAAAATCTTGTCTCTTGTCATCTGGGAGAAATGGGCTCATAAGTTCCAAGTCTCCTGTGACTTCCTTAAGGATCATTCCCATATATAGAATATATGAACTGATCCTAGCTGAAAGCATGGAAGCTTGAAAAGTGTGGCGCCCAAAAGCATCCAGAGTCCTGCATTCACGACCTGAAGGATTGGATGCATGCCTCTTTGCACTTTTCATTCTACGCATGGCTGACTCCACTACCATTGAATGGTGTGGCAGCTGAGTTTTCTGAAATCCAGGACATGGCGGAACTCGATACATAGTATCAAGTCTCCTAGAGTGAGGAGAAGTAGTCAGAGGTGTCTCCCACATTCTGAACATCAACTTATGCAGAATCTCATGGATAGGCAGAGTGGCTGCCTCCTTAGGAGCTTTAGGATATTGGAGAATTTCCAACTCCTTTGCTCTGGGTTCCTCTTCAGGAGCTACTGTGATTGAAAGACCTTTGGCCATATCACGGATAAAATCCTGAAAGGACATGTCTTCTGGAGGTGACATTCTGCGCTGGGGGGAAGAGGGATCTTCTGGGAGAAACCCTCTTGTGCCAGCAGAATTGTCAGAGTCTTCGGAATCAGAGGAATCAAAGTATTCCTGACCCCGATGCTCCTGCAAGGCACTGTCCTGGTACTGATCGAAGTTGGTACCGAGCTGACCCGATACCGATCTGTCAATTCCAGCCAGAGATGGCATGGGAAGAGTTCCCACCGGGGCCGGTACCGTTGGTACCGGTATCATCGGTGTCGGTACCGGTGTCAATGTCGGTACCAGTGCTCGATGGACCACCAGTACCGCAGCTGAAAGAAGAGCTGCGATGCTGCGCTCGATAGTGAGGAACCTCTGGTCTATCGACGCTGCTGATGCCTGGGTGTCAGTATCGGTAAAAGCGGCCGGAACCCCTGAGCATGGCACAGGTAGTTCTTGCGAGGTTGAGGCCTCGAGAACATCCTGAAGCCCCATCGATGCTTTGGAAGCCGAAGCCTCCCGCCGAGGCTGTTTTGCCGGTGTGGTTCCTTCAAGGGCAATGCCAATGGCCTCTCGATGCTTAGCAGGAGAGCTACCCTTTGAGGACCGGCTTTTATGTTTAGTTACCTGAGATCCATGGGAGGAAGAAGAGGCCCTTGACGATGTCGATGCAATGGATCTGGCATCCGAAGAAAAGAGGGTACCAAGCTTTGCAGCCCGGTTCTGCCTTCCTCTTTTAGTCATCCCCATACAGGAGAGACATTCAGTTGGGGAATGTTCAGGTCCTAAACATTTAAGACACCAATCATGGGTGTCAGTGACGGAGATGGTACCGCCACACTTAGTACATTTTTTAAAACCACTAGTTGGCTTTTCCATGTTTTAGGAATACGGGGCCTAGTGCCCAAAATGGCGCCTGGCACCAAAGAGAAAAGTTTCTGAAGAGAAACAGTCTAAGTCTAAGTTATTATTCTTTTTTTTTTTTTTTAAAAGAAAGAAAAGAACCGGCGGTACCGGTAAGCGTCGTGCGGTAGGCAAACGCAACCACAAGAAAAGAAATTTAAAGACGGAATTTTCTGCGGTGACAGGGAATAGGTCCTGTCGGCTCTGCGGAAAACGAAGAACTGAAGAGGGACAGTTGGAAAGGCGGGAAGGCAGCGCGCATGTGCTGAGGGATGCTCCCAAAAGCGTTCCTATTGGACGCTGGGGAGCGTTCCCACGCAGGCTCCGTCGGTACCGATACCCATATGTGAAGACTACATTCCTGCTTGTTCCTGGAGATATTATATTACAGTAATCAATTACAGGAGTTAGTATGGCCTGACATACAGTTCTGAAGTCGTAATCTGATAGTAGTGGTATCAGTTTGCGGAGGGTTCTCAACTTGTGGTAGGCTGATCTGGTTGTCTTTTTTATATGCGGCTGGAAGCTGAGATGTTGGTCAAAAGTAATTCCAAGATATTTGACCTCTTTTTTGTTGGTTAGGGTGTGTTTTAGTATCTTCAGTGAGTTTGGTGCGGTGAATTTAGTATTTCTAGTGATGTGGATCATTTCAGACTTTTTAAAGTTAATGAGAAGATCCTGTTGTTTGAGCCATTCGGACATTGCTTCAAGGCATCATGTGATTTGGGGAGTAGTCCGGCTTGTTGATGTTGATCTGGGAGAATATCATATCGTCTGCGTAGATTCTGTAATGGCTTCTTCTAGATTCTTTTACTGCCAGCTACAGATTCTTCTACTGCCAATTACAGACTTTGATCCTTTCACCTTGCTGCTCCTTATGCCTGGAACAAACTACCTGAGTTTGTATGTCAGGCTTCATCTCTGGCCCTTTTCAAATCCAGGCTGAAAACTCACCTCTTTGAGGCTGCTTTTCGATCCTGATCTGCTTAGTCTCCTATGTATTTTCTTACGATTCCCTTAGATGTATTTTTGTCTTCAGCTGTTTTGTTGTCTGTCTTGATTAGATTGTAAACTCTGATGAGCAGGGGCCATCTTTTACATGTATCTGCACAGCCCTGCATACGCCTTGTTGCCCTATACAAATGATCAGTAGTAGTAGTGGACTCCCGGTGGAGCAACCTCTGCCGTTGGGAAGCCACAGGGTCTTGTTATGGCAAGGTCCCATTCTACTAGACAACCCAGCTCCCTTCTTTCTTATAAAAACCTCAAAAAAACAAAATGTATCATTCACTTTCAACACTGTGAAGGATCAGAAATAGTATACGAGGTCTCAGTATAAAAAAAACACTGCTGTCTTTAGGTTCGCACCCAATAGCAGCAATCGTGTTATGTCACATCAATGACCTCAAACATGTACAATAAAACACCGATGCCAGTCCTTATGATGTTAATAACAAAAAAAGATCATTTCCAAAAATGGAGTAATATACTCAACTTCAAAAAAGGACTGAGCACTTCAAATCCACATATGATCCCTTCTTTCTTATGGCTAGGCCCTAGAGAGCTGTGATGAGTTTGCAAGAGTATTTGGCAGCCATGGCTCCATGCTGCTTACGGCCAAGTGCAATTCGACATCCTTGGCCTAGGTTCAAGTCCTGATGTCTATTTGAGAGTTGGTTCTGGTGGCAGTGTATTTCACTGTAGCGAGCCCAAGTGCCAATGGTGTTAGCATTTTTACGGGAAGGTTCTGACAAAGGTCTCGCTCTGAACGCCCTGAAAATGCAGGTTGCAGCCTGTCTTGTTTTTGAGATCTGATGGATGGTCATTTTCTTTCCTGCCATCAGCCACATATGCACCCAGTCATTCTGCCTTGGGATCCTGCTCTAATTCGTCGAGTACTAAGATTCCTTCGAGCCCTTGAAGAGGGCCACACTCAAGGATCGTATGCTAAAAACAGTCTTGTGACCACTGCTTCAGCACACCATGTTTCTGAGCTGCAAGTCCTCTCTTATTGGGATCCTTTCCTGTCCTTTTTGTCTGCCAGAGTCCTGCAGCCCTTTCCATCCTGTCTGCCCAAGGTTGTGTCGGCTTTCCACGTCAACCAGGTGATTCCATTGCCGTCCTTCCCACTGGAGCAGTGTACAGCTTAAGATCAAGGATCTTCAACTACTGGATGTAAGTAGTGTATTCCATTACCTGGAGGTCACAAATCCTTGTTGTCATTCGGATAGGCTGTTTGTGCTCTTTGCCAGACTGCGCTAGGGTCAGGCAGTGTCCAAGGCTATGCTTGCGCATTGGATTAAGAAGATCTTTTTCTCGGTGTATTTGTTACATGGGAAGCCTGTTCTTGAGGGTCTTAAGTCTCACTCTACTAAAGATCAGTTGGCTTCCTGGGTGAATAATCTCAGGTTTCCCCCTGGACATCTGTCCTGTGGCAACTTAGTCATCCTCATCTATATTTGTAAAGCATTAGACTTTCAAGCTTGGGCAGAAGCTGAATTTGGTTCCAGGGTGACTGCAGCCGGCAGTCTCTTCCTGCCCTTTGGTATGTTCCACTTGTCTGGGCTAAAGCAGGATGATCTGAAATGTGAACATTTTATTTCCTTTCCTGGAATCCCGCTTAGATCAGTCCGGATCCATTCTCTCTGCTATAGGTATTGGGAGACAGCCCTCTGAGCAGAGTTCATTCTTTGAGCTGTTCTTACAGATCTATACATAGTTCCATACAAGCTCCATTGTTGAGTAATATGTTAATTAATTAATTAATAAATAAATAAAGGAAGGCTTTTGGGCCCTGGGATCCTTCATAGGATTTTTTTAGGGGTTTACCATATGCTTTAGGAAAATACTGGAGAGTGCCCCTAGTCGCACCAGCTTAAGTACCAATGATGATATCACTGGAGGCTTCTGGTTGTTTCTCTGTCTCCATCTTCTGCTGGCAGGGGTAATCATTAGTATTAGTCATGTGTCACAGCCATAGGCAATAAGAATAACCAACTCAACAAGATTTCATCATGTGTCTATTTTATAATCTAATTTTATGTGCATTTAATATCCCAAAAAGTTGCCTTCACCCATGAAAAAGCATTTAAAGGGAGGACGTGCTTAGCTCCAGTGCCGGCCCCGTGAAAACAGCATATTGCCCTATTTCTGCAGAGCACAGGTAACTAAAAAAAATGAAGCAGAGGAAGGACAAAGCTTGGCAGTACCAGCAACAACATGGCAGCGGGTGGTGGATTTAAAAGATTTTGCATATGCAGGAGGAGGTATAGAGGGCTGCAGAGAGCAGAAAAAAACAAAGTTCCATGTAAAACCTTGTTCAGTTCTTGTTAACTGTAAACCGCCTTTGATCTCTGGAAGAGGCGGCATATAAGAAAAATTTTAATAAATAAATAAATAAAATAAAAAGGGGAGAAAAAAAAAAAGAAAAAAGAAAAAAAAAAGAAAAAAAAAAAGAAAAAAAAAAAAAGGGGAAAACCAGTAATACCAAGCCATTAGCGTAGGAGAAAGAAGCAAGGTGGAGGAGAATGTATGGGAAACTGTGGCTCAGCTACCCACAGAGGAATTGCATGAATAGTTCAGAGAGCTCAGGACAGAGCTGACAGTCATGAAAGCAGACCTGGGGGCATTTGCAGGAGAAATCCAGGATGAGCTTGCTGATCTGGGGCACTGCGTGAGTGATCATGAAGACAGATTTGAACAGATGGCAGAGGATTATGATGGAATGGAACAAAAGTTAACAGCTACCGAGGAGTAAAAAGAGCAGATGAGTCTGAACTCAAAGACTTGTAAAACCAGACCTGCAGAAATAATTTGCACATCCGTGGGATCCCAAAGGAAAGCGAGTTCAGACAGCAAGAAAGTGGCTGTGGCTGTGTTCAGAGTCCCTTAAGTGTGGAGGAGAGATGGAGGTGCCAGACAACATCATCTTGGACAGAGCTCACAGGGCCTTGTGGACACCACGAAAAAATGCACCGAGAGATATCATAGTGTGCTTCCAGGACTACAGCCTGAAGAAGGTGGCAGCCAAGAAGCACAGCTTAAATAACTTTGAATGGCAAGGATATCCAGTGGCCATATTTGTAGACTTGGCTGGTGGGACTTTACAGAAACGCAGAGACATGATGCATATCATGAAAGCCTTGCAAAAGGCCCAGATGAAATATAGATGGCTTTATCCTTATGGTTTTGCCTTCACTAAAGATGGACATACGTGGAGAATGAGGACTGTAGAGGAGGCCAAAAAGGCTATGAGAAAGGCAGGATTGCCTTTGGAGAAGCCTGCAGCAGCAGAGTATAAACGCCAGGAGAATAAAAGTGGGGAGATGTGGACTGTCGTGGCGGGAGATGGCAACAAAAAGAAGATGGAGCAGCAGCAAAAGAAGATGCAGCACAAATGAGGACTGGAGGGACTGGGGTTGATATATTATTAACAATATATGTATGTATATATGGAGGGGGTAGTTGGAGTGAGTGAGGGGAGAGATGAATGGTTGGGATGTGTGGTGGTTGTCTGTCGGTTCTGGGAGAATGGTGAAGAGTACAAAGAGTGGAGGTAAAGGGAGCTGGAATAGAGTGGAATAAATAGGAGGGAAGGAAGAGAGGGAAGCTATGAGCTCAGTATGCACTACTCCGAGAAGTGCCTCTGGATGAAGAGGCAGGAGGGACTGATGGGGTCGGGGGAGGACAGGAGGGAAGAAAAGGGAAAGTGGGGGTGGAGGGGTTGGTAATCTACTGAGAATGAAGGGGGAGGGGGAGGAGGAGGTAGGAGGTTGGTGGTGGCCACACTTTAACCCCCTTTGGGGTCTTGGGCTAAATGGCAACTGCTTGAAAAGGAGGGAGGGCAGCTTAAGGCAGATATACTTTGTCTTCAGGAGATGCACTTAAGAATAGGGCAAGAAAAAATGTTACACCAACAGATACCCACGAGTGTTCCTGGCATCACAAAGAAGAGCCCTGGAGAAAGGAGGGGTAACTATATTGTTACGTAAGCAAGTCCGAGGGGAAGTAGGAACAGTAGTGCGTGATAAAGGATGGAGATATCTTGGAGTACACTTAAAGCTTGCAAAGGGGGGAATTGTGGTTGGTTAGCATGTATGGCCCAAATAAGAAGCAAGGGCAATTTTTTTTCAGATGTGCAGGCAGTACTGGAGGAATAAGGGGATATCCCTATTGTGATATGGGGGTGACTTTAATTTGAAGGTGAACCCCAGGATGGACAACAGTGGAGGGATTTCTAAAGTTAAAAGAATGGTTTGGGATGGTGGATGTTTGGCAGAGTAAAAAACGGGGAAAGGGGTATACATCCTATTCACACCCTCATAACTCCTACAGCAGGACTGACATGATCTGGATAAGTAGGCATCTCATACACAGTCACAGTCACTGACATAGAGCATAGCAGTATTACCTGGTCAGATCATGCCCCAGTAACACTCACATTGGCTATGAGGAAGAAGGAAGATGGGGTGAGATTTTGGTGTTTGAATGACTCCCTCTTGGAGGAGGGCCAAAATATAGGGTGCATTCAGAAGGTAATAGATGAATATTTGCAATTTGGTAGGGGTGGAAATTGGAAATGTCTAGGATGGACCGAAAGCGGTGGTGCGAGGGCATTTGGTTAGCATCGCATTGAGGGCAAAGAGAGAGAGGAAGACAAAGGAAAGGGAGTTAGCCCAACAGTTAGGTGTCTTGGAAGCTCAAAATCAGAGTGATCGGGACCTGGAGACCCTGGCGGCTATGAAGGCCCTCCGGATAGAGATTGGTAGACTTCATGCCAAGCAAATAGCTTATCAGTTGAATGTCTTGAAGCAGCCCATTTTGAAGGAGGGAATAAGGTGGATAGACTATGTACACAGATACAACAAAGCCAGATAACTAGCATCCATAACCATAAGGGAAAACTGGTGACTAAATCTGCCCAAATCCACAGTACCTTTGGGAATTCTATGATGAGCTGTATCAAGCAGAAGGTACCAAGGGGAGGTCTGAATAGGGAAAGTTTTTTGCAAGGGTGCCCATTGATGCGTCTGGAGGAGGAAGCCAGAAAGCTGGATAGACCCATTGATGCAGAAGTAGTTAGGGTGGCAATCCGTTCTTTAAAGGTGGGCAAGGTGCCTGTTTAGATGGTTTAATTGCTAAATTCTATAGAAAATTTCAGGAACAGATGACATCACTTTCGGTGGAGATCTTTAATGGGGTGTTATGCACAGGGAGGGTACCCTACTCTTGAAGGACTACCAAAAGGACTATGCAAACCTGTTACCTATTATATGTAAACCAGTTACTGTTCTTGTTATATGTAAACCGCACTGATCTAAAAAGCGCGGTATATAAAAACAAACAAACAAACAAACAAATAAATAAAAGGGACTGCTACAAGGAAATAGATCTACACCTGTATTAATCTTCTGAAATAAACTCTAAATCTTGGAGGAAAAAGGAAATTATTTGGGTTAAAACTGATAGATCTGTGTATTTTAGAATTCAGTGTTTTTGCTAAGTCAGTCAGGTCTTAGTACCACCAGAGAGCTTTGTATTTAAGTCAAAGCAAAGCTTAGCATAGAAAGTAAATTAAGAGTAAATAGACTGAAATTTGTTTCTAGAGAGCTTTTCATTTCAATCAAATCAGAGTATAACTTAAACATGGAAAATTAAATAAAGTAAATAGTTACTGAAATAAAGTTGTTTCTAGTGAGCTTTTAATCTAAATCAAATCAGAGCATAGCTTAGCATACAGGTAGAATAGTCCTGAGTAGAAGAAAATAAATTTGTTTCTCCAGGAATAAGCAGGAATGTAGTCTTCACAAATTGTTGATGTCGATGGAGCCCGTGCAGGAACGCTCCCCAGCATCCAATAAGATAGCTTTTGGGAGTACTCTACTGTGCCTGCACGACTGCCTTCCCAACTCCCTCTCTTCAGTTTTTCGTTTTCCGCGGAGCCAGCAGGAAGCAAATCTGTCACTGTAAAAAATCTTCTCTTTCTGTGGATAGCACCTCTGCCTTCCTGTCGATGCCAGCACTGTTGAAGATATCACTGGTTCCCCTTTTCTTTCTTTCTTTTACTACTTAGTTTCTTTAAAATAAAAAACAATTGGGCGTTGATGCCCTTGTTAGGTCATAAAGCCTACCATAGTCTTCACTTCCTGAAGGCATGGAGAAACCAACTAGTGGTTTCAAGAAATGTTCTAATTGTGCCAGCACCATTTCAACAACTGACACACATGAGTGATGCTTAAAATGCCTCGGCCCAGACCACCAGCCAAAAGACTGTTCCCTCTGTCAAAAAATGACACGGAAAGGCCTACAGAACCAGGCTTCTAAATTTGGAGCACTTTTCGCTTCGGACGTCGTATCGATGGTGTCCACTTCGTTGAGAGCCTCATCATCCTCTCATGGATCTCAGGTTTCATCGAAGTCTGATACTACCTTCTGGGGGAGATCTTGCTCAAAGCATAGAGACCCCTCTGGTGTTGCCTCAGAGGTGGATTGGCCTGCTAAACAGCCCCGGCGGGAGGCCCTGTCCTCCAAGGCACCCCAAGATGCTCCGACCTCTGGAGAGCCCGGATGGTAGCGCAAATATCCATTACCGATACCCAAGCATCAGCAATCTTGATAGACCAGCGCATAATGGCCATCGAGCAGAGCTTGGCAGCTCTCCTGGCAGCCTCAGTACCTGTAAAGACCTTGGCTACAGGCACTACCCCATCGATATCAGTCACGGTACCGACACTGGCATCGGTTCTGGGCGTGACATCAGGGCTGCTGCAAATGGCAAAACGTCGCTCCTGCCCTCCCTTGAAACCTTAACCGACACCGGTGCAAAGCCCAAATGGCTCACTGAGGCCGATACCTCGGAGCGTCAATACCGGCACCTAGCTTCAGGCGACCGCTGTGCCTGTCGATTCTTTGAGTCCTCTGATTCGGATCTAGAGTCATTTGATTCCCGAGGGCCCCAGGACCTTCCTTTGGACCCTTCCCCACCCCAACACCAACGGATGTCACCCCTGGAGGACATGTCCTTCCAGGAATTCAATCGAGACCTGGCCAAAGGTCTCTCCATCATGGTAACATCAGAGAAGGAGCCAAGGGCAGAGGAATTAAAAATCCTACAATACCCAACAGCACCTCAGGAGGCAGCCACCTTACCGTGCACCACATCGGAGGAGTGGCCTAGTGGTTGGGGCAAGTTACCTCAGGCCAGAAGGTTGTGGGTTCAAATCCCACTAGAGGACAGCAACCTTGGGCCGGAAGGACTGGGGTTTCTAGTCCCACAGGTGCTCTTTGTGGTCTTGGGCAAGCCACTTAACCCTCCATTGCCCATGTTCCCTGTAAGTATTAGTGTATGTGTCTCATATCCCCTCGTGTTAAATGTATCCCCCAATTGTGTTGTGACCACTTTGATTGAAGGATAAGGTGGTATACAAAACTGTCTAAATAAATAAATAAAATAAATCCTCCATGACTTTATGCTCCGCATGTAGGAGACGCCTCTCATGGTCTCACTTCAAAGTCGATGTCTCGATACTATGTATTGGATACCGGACTGTCCCAGCTTCCAAAAGCCACAGCTTCCTCACCACTCCATGGTGGTTGAATCGGCGATGCGCCAAATCAAAAGCTCCAAGACGCGCTCCTCAAATCCTTCACCTTTTGACATCGATGCTTTCAAATATCCATGCTCTCAGCTAGGATCGACTCCTATATCCTTTACATGGGAATGTTCCTCAAAGTAGTCTCAAGGGATCTCGAGGCCTTTGCCCCTCTCCTCCCTGATGACAAGAGGGCAGACGATCTTGCCCTAGTTAAGCACAGCCAAAATGTTTCGAAGTTTGTTAATAGAGCTACCTTTGATGCTTTTGCATGCACAGGCAGGGCCTCAGCAATATGCATCGGTGCACGCAGAATTGCATGGCTTCAATCCGCAGATCTTGAACAGTGGGTTCAAGATAAACTGGGAAACATATCTTGCACAGGAGAGAATCATTTTGGCAAAGACTGCCAAGTTAAGGCTTTTCAATTGGAGTCAGAAAATATGACTCCAAAAATACTGTCTAGAGTAACAGCTGACCCTTCTAGGAAAAAGACTCCTGCAAAGAAGTCTTTCTACAATAAAAAGAAGAAATTCTATTCTTATCCTCCTGCTTCTCAGTACCAGGGCCAGGCCCTAGAGCAGCCTTCTAAGCAACAAAAAAATCCACAGGTGGCTAAACCTCAACCAACTCCACAGACACAGTCTGCACCTGTTTTTTTACTCTTTCCTAGAGAATGTTGCACCCTACCACTGAAGAGCCCCCAACCCCTCCACATCCCAGGCAGACGGTATCACTATGCCTACAGATGGCACCTCATCACCTCAAAGCAGTGGACATTAACCATAGTCCAGGAGGGGTACAGACTTCATCTGCAAACTCTGCCCCCCTCTACTTTCATGGGGGAATATCAAATGCAACCCCCACTCATTGCTATCCTACAGAACGAGGTGTCCTCTTTTCTATCACAGGGCGCCATAGAAGATGTCCAAATATCCCAACAGGGAATGGACTTCTACTCTCCCTTCTTTGTCATTCCAAGGAAAACCTTAGAGTACAGGCCCATTCTGGACCTCAGAAACCTCAACAAATTTCTAGTCCATGAAAAGCTTAAGATGATCTCTCTTGGGACTGTTCTTACTTACCTCCAGAGTCAGGACTGTCTCTGTTCTCTAGATCTGAAAGAAGCATACACACATATCCTCATCCATCCAGGACACAGGAAATATCTACGCTTTGCTTTTCAGCAAAGACATTATCAGTACAGAGTCCTTCCTTTCAGACTCGCCACTGCCCCAGGGGTCTTCACAAAGTGCATGGCGGTCGTTGCCGCATATCTAAGAAGGATACTACAAAAAGCAGAGAGGTTCCAAAAAAGAGTAAAGTCGCCCAAATGCCCTCGAGTATGGAGCAGACAGAACTTAAAGATCCCAAATTACCCATGTCTACCAATAGCCAAATTAATATGAATAAAATACAGTCTCTAAAATGCTTGTATGCAAATGCTAGAAGTCTACAAAACAAGATGGGAGAGTTAGAATATATAGCACTAAACGAGAGGTTAGATATGATTGGAATATCAGAGACATGGTGGAAGGAGGACAACCAGTGGGACACTGTGATACCTGGGTACAAACTATATCGTAATGATAGAGCTGACCAAATTGGTGGAGGGCTTGCGCTCTATGTTAGAGAGGGCATTGAGTCAGAAAGGATTAAAGTTTTGCAAGAAACAAAATTTGCTGTAGAATCTCTATGGATTGAAAATCCATGTAAAAAGGGGAAGGCGATGGCAGTGGGGGTGTACTATCGTCCGCCTGGCCAGAATGAACAAATGGATGATGAAATGCTCAAAGAAATCAAGGAAGCTAGCAAACGTTACAGTGCAGTAATAATAATGGGTGATTTCAATTACCCCGGCATCGACTGGGTCAGTGTCACAACAGGACATGCTAGGGAGATAAAGTTCCTAGATGAAATAAATGACTGCTTCTTGGAGCAGCTGGTTCATGAACCAACCAGAGGGGAAGCAATATTAGACCTAGTCCTTAGTGGAACACCAGATGTAGTGCAAGAGATAAGGGTGTTGGGGCCACTTGGCAATAGTGATCATAGCATGATCACCTTTGATTTAATTAGTGGAGGAGGGATAGTAAGAAAATCCACAGTACTACCCTTTAACTTTCGAAAGGGAGACTATGATAAAATGAGGAAAACAGTTAAGAAAAAACTAAAAGGAGCAGTTGCAAAGGTTAAAGACGTACATCAAGCTTGGGTGTTGTTGAAAAATACTATCTTGGAAGCCCAGACCAGCTGTATTCCACGCTTTAAGAAAAGTGGAAGGAAGTCCAAAAAACTGCCAGCATGGTTTAAAGGTGAGGTCAGAGAGGCTGTTGTTGCCAAAAAAGCATCTTTCAGGAAATGGAAAAAAGAGCCAAACGATGAAACCTGGAAACAGCACAAGCACTGGCAAGTCAAATGCAAGGCATTGATAAGGCAGGCAAAGAGAGAATTTGAGAAGAAGCTTGCTGCGGAAGCAAAAACGCGAAATAAAGACCTTTTCAAGTACATTCGTAGCAAAAAACCTGTGAGAGAGTCAGTTGGTCCATTAGATGATAAAGGGGTTAAAGGAGCACTAAGAGGCGACAAGGCGATAGCGGAGAGACTGAATGAATTCTTTGCTTCGGTCTTTACTGAGGAAGATGTAGGGATGTTACCCATGACTGAAGTGGTTTTTAAAGGTGTGGAAGAATTGAAGGAAATATCGATACATCAGGAAGATGTCTTACAACTATTAGATAAACTGAAGAGTAGCAAATCACCTGGGCCGGATGGTATACATCCAAGGGTGTTGAAAGAACTGAAATTTGAGATTGCAGACCTGCTATCAGTAATCTGTGAACTATCATTAAAATCATCTCTAATACCTGAGGATTGGAGGATCGCCAATGTAACACCAATTTTTAAAAAGGGTTCGAGGGGTGATCCGGGAAACTACAGACCAGTGAGCCTGACATCAGTACCGGGAAAAATGGTAGAAACCATCATAAAGAATAAAATTACTCAGCATGTAGATAGTCACGACCTAATGGGAGACAGCCAACATGGCTTTAGACAAGGAAGATCTTGTCTTACTAATCTGTTATGTTTTTTTGAAGGAGTGAATAAACAGGTGGACAAAGGTGAGTCGGTTGATATTGTGTATCTGGACTTTCAGAAAGCCTTTGACAAAGTCCCTCATGAGAGACTTTTGGCAAAACTAAAGAGTCATGGGATAGGAGGCAGTGTACTACTGTGGATCAGGAACTGGTTAAAAGATAGAAAGCAGAGGGTAGGGCTAAATGGCCAATTTTCCCAATGGAGAAAGGTGAATAGTGGTGTACCCCAGGGATCTGTGCTGGGTCCGCTGCTTTTTGACATATTCATAAATGACCTGGAAAGTGGAATAACAAGTGAGGTTATCAAATTTGCAGATGACACAAAACTATTTAAAGTTGTTAAAACCCAGGAGGATTGTGGAAAATTGCAAGAGGATCTTGATAAATTGGAAGACTGGGCATCAAAATGGCAGATGAAATTTAATGTGGAGAAGTGCAAGGTTATGCACCTAGGGAAGAACAATCCAAACTATGGTTACACGATGCAAGGTTCCACATTAGGAACCACCACCCAGGAAAAAGATGTAGGCGTCATTGTGGATACCTTGTTAAAACCCTCGGCCCAGTGTGCAGCGGCGGCCAAGAGAGCAAATAGAATGCTAGGTATGATAAGGAAAGGAATGGAAAATAAAACAAAAGATATTATAATGCCTCTATATCGTTCCATGGTGAGACCGCACCTTGAATATTGTGTGCAATTCTGGTCGCCGTATCTTAAAAAGGATATAGCGATTTTAGAAAAGGTTCAGAGAAGAGCCACCAAAATGGTAAAGGGGATGGAAGGCTACTCCTATGAAGAAAGGCTAAAAAGGTTGGGGCTCTTTAGCCTGGAGAAGAGACGGCTGAGGGGAGATATGATAGAAGTCTATAAATTAATGAACGGAGTGGAACGGGTAAACGTAGATCGATTGTTTACCTTATCAGAATATGGAAAGACTAGGGGACATGCAATGAAGCTACAGGGTAAACTATTTAAGACTAATAAAAGAAAATATTTTTTCACTCAACGTGTAATCAAACTCTGGAATTTGTTACCGGAGGATGTAGTAAAGGCTGTTAGTGTAGCTGGGTTTAAAAAAGGTTTGGACAAGTTCCTGGAGGAAAGGTCCATAAACCATTATTAAGAAGGGACCCAGGATATCAATGCTTGAACCAGTACAAGCATTGTGGAACCTGTGTCCCTTGGGGAAACTGCTAGGTACGTATGACCTAGATTGGCCACTGTTGGAAACAGAATGCTGGGCTTGATGGACCTTGGTCTGACCCAGTATGGCATATCTTATGTTCTTATGTTCTTATCTCTGGGGATATTAGTCTTCCCTTACTTAGATGACTGGCTAATAAAAGCAGACACCTCCCAAGAGGTCCTGCTTTCCTTGCATCGTACCATCACAGTAATACAACACTTGGGTTTTGTGATAAACTTTCCAAAATCCCAGCTCGCTCCAACTCAGACGAGTTTATCGGAGCCCTATTAGACACCCTACAGTCCAGGGCCTATCTGCCCCAGCTTCGTTGTGCCCATCTAGTGGAGCTAGCATCTCAAATGCTCCTACAAGACCATCTCAGCACCCGAGAGATACTACAGCTCCTAGGACACATGGCCTCTACAATACATGTTGCTTCATATGCCCAACTACATATGTGGATAGCCCAGTGGACTCTTGCCTCCCATTGGAAACAAGCCTCTGGTCATCTCCAAGACAGGATCCAGGTCACGGCCCATCTCATCACATCCCTTCAGTGGTGGTGTACTCCAGAAAATCTGCTCGTAGGGTCACCTTTTCAGGTGCCTCCATTTCAATGCACCCTGACAGATGCCTCCAAACTAGGTTGGGGAGCCCATCTCGGCAACTTGACCACACAAGGGCTCTGGACAACTCAAGAGTCACAACTCCAGATCAATCTCCTGGAACTTTGTGCTATCTCCAGTGCCCTCCGGATGTTTCAACGTCATCTCAGGACACAATTTCTACTCAGGACAGACAATCAAGTGGCCATATTCTAAGGCATTCCTAACAGGGGCTATAAATACATTTCAAACAAAGGTAAGAATTTGTGGTTTTTTTAAATTGCTAGCTCTCTGACTGGGAGCTCTTAAAAGGGTTTTGGTATATTTTTAAAACAAAGTTACGTTCTTTTTGGTGCTTTAGTTTAAAAGGAGAAATATTTTCTTTAGTGGGGTAGGTTTAAAACTCTGCTTTAGTAACTTTCTCAGCTCTTTGGAGCCACTGACTCCAAATCAGGAGTTAGTGGCCTGATTAGCCTGTAAAAGAATTGAGAGCAGTTGAGGCCTGCATAAAAGGCTTCAGAGCCCTGCACTGTTGAGGCATTCCTAACAGGGGCTATACATTTCAAACAAAGGTAAGAATTTGTGTTGTTTTTTTTAAATTGCTAGCTCTCTGATTGGGAGCTCTTAAAAGGGTTTTGGTACATTTTTAAAACAAAGTTACACTCTTTTTGGTGCTTTAGTTTAAAAGGAGAAATATTTTCTTTAGTGGGGTAGATTTAAAACTTTGCTTTACTAACATTCTCAGCTCTTTGGAGCTGAAGGACTGAATGAACAGGTCTGTCTTTTTGCAGATGACACGAAAATCTGCAACAGAGTGGACTCCCCTGAGGGAGTGGATAACATGAGGAAAGATCTACAAAAGCCGTAGTGAGCTGTTGAATAGCCCTCCGAATTGTGAAATGTTGATTATAAACAATTAAATATTGTGAAGTGAATAAATATAGATTTAGGTAGATGCTTGTGAAAAAAGAGGACTTTTTAGACTGCTGATAGTGTTCTAAAGCGGTTCTCCTTCAGGTAAGCACTGCTGCCACATAGAGGGAAAGCAAGATTACTGAGGTCTTTTCTCCTTCAAGAGTGTCTTTTAGGAGTGTAGTTTTAAAGGAGAGTTGTTAAGTTATACTGAGGTTTTTATTCTGATAGATTGTGAACGTCCATAAACCAATCTTAAAGAGTACCAGGGAAATCCACTGCTGAACCTAGGATAAGCAGCATGGAATCCGTATACCTTTTTGGGAACTTGGCAGGTACTTGGCAGAAACTGTGCTTGATGGACCCTTCATCTGACCCAGTATGGCATATCTTATTTTCTTAATTTTCCAACATACATGAGTTGTGTGTAAGGGTGTGTGCTTGAATTTCCCAAGATACATGTGTAAGGGAGCCAACCCAATGGAAAGAATTATACAAAATGAGCTAAGTTTTTCTCTATCTGCCTGAGAGCAAAATAACTCTCTGAAAACTAAATGGAATGAAACTTGGCATGGAGGAGAAAACAGTGAAAAAACACATTGAGTTTGAAAATGGGTCAAATCAGACTTGGGGGTTTTAGAGAAGTATGTCCCCACAAAAAGCAGCCCAAAGCATTTTTATGGGAGGAGTTCCAGCTTCTATAGCGTAGACATTTACATACAGTAAAACAGGCCTCCCATCTAACCTTTTGTTTCAGCAGGCCCCGGATCCGTGTATGTGTATCTCTATTTTGTGTGCGTGTATATTTTCTGTGTGCTTGTATGTGTATGTGTGTATTGATGCTTGCATGTGTCTGTGCATTTATGTACATGTTAGTTTTCTGCATGTGTGTATTTATATCTATTTTGTTTATGTGTGTCTCCTATTAAGAAAGGAGATGAAGGAGGGCTTATTTCACTGGAACCCCCATTCTAATTTGGACCATTTTCAACCCATTCCATTCATTTTTTAAAATGTATTACATTTTTAACAGTTACAATAAGCAACTTAAAAGAAAACTAAATTCATTTAAAGTAATACAGTAAAAACCTCAAGAAACAATTAAACCAAGAATTTACACAAGCCCACATCATGAGAGACAATTGAGGGTACACAGAGGTCAAGACAAAGAAAACAAATGATACATTCAACCCCTTTTAACTATACCCAGTCAAATAAAGCAAACATCTCAAAAGGAAAACTACTTATCCAAAAGAAATCGTTCAAGATGGGAAGACTCAACAATTACATAACTGTTGCCAGAAAGTGTTACCAAACACTTGCACGGAAATTTCAAATAAAACATTGCTCCAAGAGCCAATGCCCTAGGTTTTAATTGAAGAAAGGTTTTACGCTGGATCTCAGTGGTACGAGCAATACACTGGTCAATATTGAAATCCTTACTGACTTTAAAAGGCCCTAATCTGTAGTATCTTGGTGAGCTGAACACGAATATAACATTAAAAAAATGTTATTGGCTCTCGTTTTGAAGATATTGCATGTAGTTCATTTTTGACATTTCACCATGTAACTTTATCCAGTAGGACATCAACAACATCCCAAATAAGCCTTGAATGATGTAATATTGCATCACATTGCATAATACCAGCATGCACACATCATCCAGAGTTGATTGCATCATTTTCTGATGCAATGCAATACTACTGCCAGACAGCTGCTGAAGCCATCTGACGTCAGCAGTGTACTATACGCAGTCGGAAATGAAAGTAATCTGATATTCTGTTCCGATATTGAAAGCCTCATGAATGCCTTAAAAATCACTTATGACCCACAAGACTGGAGACTATTTATAGACTCTTCGAAACTGAGTCTGAAGGCTGTGCTTTTGAACAATGGAAACCGTCTTCCATCTATTCCAGTAGCACATGCCGTCCACATGAAAGAGACATACGATAACTTAAAGCATCTACTGACTTCCATTAACTATAACAAGTACAGCTGGCACCTCTGTGGTGACTTGAAGGTAGTTGCCCTTTTAATGGGACTGCAGCAGGGATACATAAAATACATATGTTTCTTATGTGAGTGGGATAGTCGAGCAAGGGATTGGCACTACTTGCGGAAGGAATGGAATCGCAGACAAAATGTAACAGTTGGAGAGAAGAATATCCAGCACCTAGCTCTGGTTGAAGCTCACAAAATCCTGCTACCTCCCCTTCACATCAAACTAGGTTTGATGAAAAACTTTGTGAAAGCCATGGACCGCACTTTGCCAGCTTTCCGATACCTGCATGAAAAATTCCCTCGACTCAGCGAAGCAAAGATTAAAGAGAGAGTTTTTGTGGGTCCTCAGATTCGAGGGCTCTTCAAAGATGACCAGTTCAACAACTTGCTGCAGGGTGATGCAAAACAAGCATGGAATGCTTTTCGCCTAGTGTCAACAAACTTTCTCAGGAATGTTAGGGCAGAAAACTACAAGGAACTAGTAGAAGACATGCTGATGCAGTATCAGAAACTTGGCAGCAATATGTCTCTAAAGATCCATTTCCTTGATTCCCATCTTGATTTCTTTCCTGACAATTGTGGTATGGTTAGTGATGAACAGGGCAAACGTTTTCACCAGGATATCGCAACGATGGAGCAAAGATACCAGGGAAAATGGTCCACTACAATGCTGGCTGACTACTGCTGGACACTCCCCAGAGAAGCTCCCGAACAGCTGTACAAGAAACAGGCGAAAAAATCTAAGAAGTAGTCTATGACTTGGTTTTTTACAGGTATTAACCGAAGGCCTATTATATTTACTATTGACATGCATTTCGTGATGTAAACATTAATTCTTGTAGATTACAAAAAAACTAGAGCCAACTTTGCAATTTCACTGTCATATTTGTGCTCAGTATATAAAAATTGATAAGAAATGACTATTTTTATTTCAGTAACATGACTTTTGTAAAAATTTGTTGACCAGTGATATCAGGAAATGTCATTAATGCTGTCCACAGAAAGGAGCAGTCTTCTTTAGGAAATGTAATTTCATAATACCACTCTTAACCCACTCTGAGAAAAAGGAAACTAATAAAGTACCTCTTTGGGATACATTACCCAAAGAAGTCTCCAAAAATTGAGTTAATCCTAAATCATCGGGATTAACCGGATCATCTGCATTTCCCACAGATGCTACTTGAGTAACACTCTGAGGTATATAATCAATAGAGGAGAAGCAGACTCTGAAAAATCAGAGAACAACAAAATATCCTTTAAATATATTTTAAATAGCTCCATGGGAGAAAGCAGGCAAACCACAGGAAAACGAAGAACCCTAAGGTTCTTGGCTCTTGCAGCATTTTCCATCTTTTCCAGTTTATTACGCAGCAACATGTTATCCTTATATAGAGAATTACCCAGCTGTTGTAAGCTGACAATATTAGCCTCTAACTGAAAGACCTTCCCAGCACAATCAGCAAGCAAGGTCTCATGTTGGCGTAAAGTGTCAAAAGTCCCGAGAACAATCACAACTGCCCCAGCGTTCCCTGCAACACCCCCTCCAGCCTGTTGATTGCAGACCAAACATCACGGAGCGATATTTCCCTGGACCCAGTGCCCTCAAGTGGTAACTTTGAAGAATTAACAGAACCCCCCCCCCAGTACCGGGAACTTAGGTCCAGAGTCTACAACCGCCTCTGTTACAGTAGTCATAACCAATGGTAAGGGAGTAGAAGCAGATGGGGCTATATCCCCTACTTGGGAAGCCATAATCATGCTGAAGATATATGGAGAATTTGGCTGGTGGGGTAGAGTTCTTAACCAAAAGTCAGTGAGGAATCCGAAGAAGAGATACTCACACCTGTCTGCAGGGGCAAAGAGTTATGTTTCCCAGTGCTTACGGGCCTTTTACCACCACCAACTCTTCCTTGGGGCCCTTCACCTTAGCTTTCCTCTTGCCCATTGCAAAAGATACTAACAGGGAGGAGAAAATCCCACCTTCCGGCATCCTCGGAGCTCCAAAGGGGCTCACAAGGGGCCAAACTAGCCCCTTAGAACATGCCCCTTTGTACACAAACCCGTGTTCGCTACCCGCAGAGCAAGCAGCTCTTTATCCTCCCCTCACAGGAGGGAGGAGCTGTAGTGAAAACAGCTGATGGAAAAGCAAGCCTCCACTGCTGGAATCACTCTCTCATGTCTTCCCCATTCCATTACATTTTTGGAGAGTTATTTTGCCCTACACAGACATTTGTGATCCCTTTTATACCATTCTTTCTCCATAGACCAGCAGGGGGATGCAGGCACCTTTCCATGGTGACATCATAGTAGGAGCCAGTGTGCCGGAGCTCTCTACTAGCTCAGAGGAATCTTTCTGACTTCTTTGAGCATGTGCATGTGTTTCCACATCCCTGGAGTTTTCTCCCCTCAGTCTACCTCAAATGCAGCTGGCAATGGCCACACAGCTCTCCCTGTTTCTTCACAGTGCCTCTGCTTTCTTAAACAAAAAACATAAGTCTTTGTCTGACTTTGCTGCTCTCTTCCTGCACAGCTCTTAATGCAGTGAAAACATTCCTCCTCCATGACCACCCGTTTTGCTTGTCAGCCCTCACAATGTCTCACTTCATGGCAGCAGCACAACTGCAGATCGTGTCGCCAGCTACCTGCTCACCAGACAAGGCTCCTTTGGGAAGAGACTCCATGGGTTAAACAAGCAGCCGTGCTGCAGAAGGCAGATTTCCTCCCAACAGTGGCGGCTTTACTGCAAGCACAGTTCCCACAGACCCAGACTGTTGCTCCATCCTCACCCCTCCTCATTTGGCAGAACGAGCTCTTCCCGCCCAACACAGACTTGCTAACAGCCCTCCTCTTCAGCTGAAAAGTCTCCATCCACCCAGGATGCTTTCAAAATGGGAGAAAAGCATAAATCAAAGCCTTCCTCCAAAGACACTGCCCTGTCTCTGGTAGCCTAGGAGAAGCTCCAGTCTCAGTAAAAGTAAAGTGAAACCTTCTCATACCTCAGCAGATCACAGGCGGCCTAGCATACTGAGGACTCTTAATTAGCAGTGCCTCCACCAAAACTGGCAAAGCATTCTGATTCTTCACAGGACATTGCAGCCAGAACTTATTAGTAGCCACAATTCCCTCATCCTTCTACTAAAGTATTTTGTGGAAGATAGCACAGGTATTCTACAACATGCCACTGTGGCCTCTGAGATCCCACCATCCATAATCTCTCTACCTCTTCCTTCTAAAACTCAAACCCAAGCTCCCCTACTGTACAAGTCCTCCGCCAATGCAAACTGGGCCTCTAGCTCCTATCTGAATCCTCCCCTCGAGACTGAGGCTCAGTCTCGTCAATGTTTCCCTCACTCCCATTCTTGGTACACTGTACATGAAACCACCATTCACACGCTCCAAAAGCTCAGTTTCATCATTAACAAAGTCAAGTCCAAGATGATTCCTCAGCAGGAGCATGCATAGCTACCCAAATAGCCAAAGCTTTACCTACCATATGACAGAGTCAGCACTATCATTCATCTCGGCATCAGGCTTTGTCAAATGCAATCGGTTTCTGCCCACAGAGTCCTCAGACTTCTCAGACATATGGCAGTCTTGGTTCACGTTGTAAACTTTGCCTGGATGTACATGTGACCGTTACAGTGGCACCTCAAGCTGAATGGGGAACCAACACTTCCAGACCCTCCATATGACAATTCCGTTACAGGGGACCCATGTCCATCCACTATACCTCTCCCTGCAGTGGTGGCCAACAAAAATAATTACACTGAGGGCTGTCCATTCCAGACACCTTTCCATCAGTTAACCTTCACCACCGACGCTTCCACATACGGATAAGGTGCTCACCTGCTTCGCATATCCATGCATGGCACATGGACTGGCAAAGAACATCAGCTTCACATCAATGTCCTTGCGCTCCAAGCAGTTTACTATGCCCTTAAATTATTCCAAGCCTGGGTCAGAGGACAGATACTTCATGTTCAGATGGATAACCAAGTCGCAACATTTTACATCAACAAACAAGGAGGGTCAGGTTCCCTCTGATTGTGCCAAGCGGCTGTATGACTATGGCACTTATCCCACAACTATGGGTCCCCACTCCAAGCAACGACATCTTCTAGGAGACCAAAATTCCCTTGGCAGACTCCCACAACAGGCCCATGATCCTAGCTCAACTTGTCCTGCAAAAGGTCTTTGATCAATGGGATTCACCAACGATGGGACATTTTTGCATTTGCAGAAAATGCAAACTGTCCTCTTTTCTGCTCCATCCATCCAAGCAAGCACAGATGGGCACATGACACATTCACCATCTGGTGGAATCTGAGACTTCTTTATGCATTTCCTATGTTCCCCTTCATAACCCGTATTCTGCTCAAAGTGCAAAGGGACAAAGCCCACTTACTTTTGGTGCCACCTCAATCACCAAGAAAATTCTTGTTCCTCCATCTGCTCACCCTGGTTGCAGAACCTCAAATCCCGTTAGGAAATCACCCCAAGCGCCTGATGCAGAATCAAGGATGGCTTCTATATCCCAACCTGAGCAGTCTTTCTCTCGAAGAATGGAATGTGAAGCGCTCTTGGTGATAAACATTCCAGTCTCCCAAAAGACATTATTTTGGCATCCAGGAGGCCTAAGACAAAGAAATTGTACCTGGACAAATGGCTACATTTTACTCAATGGGCTACTTCCCAAAAGTAAAACTTTTTCCTGTTCCATAGGCCACATTCTTACTTATCTTCTGCACCTGTCAAACACTGGACTACAGACTTCTTCAGTTAGATATCCATATCTGAAATCTTCTTACTTATCATCATGTGGAGGACAAATCAGTCTTGGTACATCCCCTAGTAGCTAAATTCATAAGAGGCCTTACGAAGACAAAACATCTGCCAGGTCATCACCCCCAACATGGGACTCCAGAATAGTTCTGGTCCCTCTTTGAACCATTGGATCTTGTGTCCCTTAAGTATCTTACATGGAAGACTATATTTTTGGTTGCCATAACCTCAGTAAGAAGGATCAGTGAGTGGCAGGCTCTTGTTCACTACCCACCCTACAATCAGTTTTACCATATCAGAGTTGTACTTCAGACACACAAAGATTCCTCCCTAAAGTAGTGTCAGAGTTTCATCTAAATTAATCCATTGTCTTATCAATCTTCTTTCCTGGGCTGCACAATACACCACTGGAACAATCTCTCCATGCTTAGACTGTCTGAGAGCTCTTCTGTATTACCTTCAAGTCACCAAGAACTTGCAAAAAGCTTCCCAGCTTTTTGTCACCTTCGATCCAAACAATCCAGAAAAATGCACTTTTAATCTGACGCTTAAGTGGTAGCCGATCCACCCTACACATAATTTTTCAGTAATAGGGTGAGTCTTGTGTACTCGCCCTAAATTCCTTCCTAAGATAGTGTTAAATTTCCACCTTAATCGGTCAATGGCCTTCCAATATTTTTCCCAAGACTTCATGCTCAAAAGTTTGTGGCACACATTGGACTGCAAGAGAGCCTTGGCCTTCTATATGGAGCAGACTATAAGACCATAAGGCGTTTACCCAGCTGCTTGTTTTTCAACCCCAAAGGATAAGGGCCTGAGTCATCAAAGTACATTCTCAATTTGGCTAGCGGATTGCGCCTCTTTCGCTTATGCAAAAGTGGGTTTGACTGGAGGATCACGTCATGTGGCTCACGTCTGTGCCATGGTTGCATTAGTAGCCCACTTGAGATCTGCTTCTATGGAAGAGATCTGCAGAGCTACAAACTCAGACTTCAGCTCACACATCCCCATCATATTATTCCTTGGAGAGGGACTCCTGACATGACAGCAAATTCAGTCAATCCATTCTTTGGAACCCCTTTTGGAGATTAGAATCCAACTCCATTCCCTCCTAGGCCCATTTCTTTTCTGTTCCAGGCTGACCATTTGCAAAAAAAAAGGAAAAGAGAGAGTATGCAAGGACAAGATATTCTTTAATTTCAACTGTTAAGCTTGTTAAGGGCCTTTTGACTACTGCACCATGTCACTTTAGCAGTGTGTTTCAGCATCATATCACAGTTTTCCCCCTCTTTTCTTTTGGGCAGTCTGTAGCTAGGGAATCCCATATGTGTGCACTTATCCTGCTTATCCATAAATAAACAAGGTTACTTGTAGCAGGTTTTCTTTATGGACAGCAGGATAAGTCCTCACAACCTCCTGACCTCCCCTTGGAATGGAATTCTGGCATTAGCTAGTCTATAGAATGGAGTTTGGGTGCTGTAGCAGCAAGTGGGAACTCGCATTCAGGCGTAGTGAAGCCTACAAAAGCTTCTAGAAGGAGCTGGGAAAGCTTTCCATATAGGGCTCGTCAATGACGCTACCCATACATGAGGACTTATCCTGCTATCCACAGAGAACATCTGCTACAGTGAAGTAACCATGTATTATGGGTGTAACAGTTTTAGGGCATTTGTTTATTTTAGGCATAGGCAGGGTGGTGGGGCAATTGCATGGGGGTAGTTTTTGGGAATGGGGCAGTTGAGGAAGGTGGTTTTTAGGGGTGGGGCAGTTGCAGGGTTGGTAGATTTTGGTGTTGAGGGCAGTTGACAAGGAGATGAAGTTTTAGGAATGGTTAAGTTTTGCCGTTGGGACAGTTTAAAGGGTGGTGGCCCACTGTGGGTGCTACTTTTGGGGGTGCGGCAGTTTGTGTGTTTTTTGGTGTAGTAGGGTAGTTGTGGAGCTATACTATAGTATTGAGGGGTGGGGAAGTTTGCATGGTGATGAGGCAGTTGCATAATGTTTTTGTTTGTTTTTTTATGTGGGGCAGTTAGCAGTGTGGAGGTGTAGTTTCAGGAGGTGGGCCAGCTTGCTGGGTGGTGAGGCAGTGGTGTGGAGGTATTTTTTTGGGGGTGGGAGCAATTTGGTAGGTTGGTAGATCAGTTGTGAGAGTATTTTTGGGGAGCCAGGGTATGGATGCTGAGGCAGTTGTGGGGAGTTGGGTAAACAGAGAACATGAAGAGGGATTTTGAAAGGAGGGATTCTGTAAATGCTATGTTTCACTTTGATATTGTTCCTCATAAAAGGCTCATCAATAAACTGAGCAGCCTGGGGATAGGTCCCAAGGTGGTGAACTGGATCAGAAATTGGTTGACTGACAGACGACGGTGGTAAACGGAACTTGCTCAGAAGAAAGGATGGTGAGTAGTGGCGTGCCCCAGGGATCAGTCCTGGGACCAATACTGTCATGGACATCAGAACAGGGTAGGCCACACGGGCCCTGGCCCCACCAGCAGAGAGAAAAAGCAGTTGTGATTGCAGCAGACTCCTCCTCTCTGTCTGCGGGAGATCGGATCCCCACAGGCAGGAGGGGAAGGCTGCCGCGATCCCGGCAAAGACTCCTCCTGTCTGCCCATGGGGATCCAATCTCCCGCGGGCAGATAGGAGGAATCTTTGTTGCGATCATGGCAGCTTTCTCCTTCTGTCCATGGGGTTCTGATCTCCCGCAGACACACAATAGTCTGCCATGATCGCAGCCATTCCCTTCTCTTCTGCCATAGGATATTGGATCTCTGTGGGCAGAACAGCAGAGCTAGGCTGTGGAGGGCTAGGGGCGGAGTTAGGGTAGTGCTTGGGGTGAATCCTGCCCCCCTCCCCCAATCAGCAAGGCATTCTCCGGCCCCTGGATACTGTTCAATGTATTTATCAGTGATATTGCTGAAGGACTGAAGGGAAAAGTCTGCCTTTTTGCAGATGACACGAAAATTTGAAACAGAGTGGACACTTCTGAGGGAGTGGACAACATGAGGAAAGCTGTACAAGAACTAGAAGAATGGTCTAATGCTTGGCAATTAAAACTGAATGTGAAGAACTGCAGAGTTATGTACTTTGGATGCAGAAATCCAAAGGAATTGTATGCAATAGCGGGTGAGGTACTGGTGTGCATGGTCCAGGAGAGGGACATCGGAGTAATAACATGAGGATCTTAAGGTGGCAAAACAACATGACAAGGTGGTAGCCTGGTTGCATACAGAAAGGAATAACCAGCTGAAAGGAGGAGGTATTAATACTCCTGTATAAGTCATTGGTGAGGCCTCACTTGGAGTATCGTGTTCAGTTTTGGAGACCATCTATCACAAAGGATATAAAAAAACTTGAAGCAGTTTAGAGGAAGGCAGCCAAAATGATTTGGAGCCTATGCCAGAAGACCTAAATATGTATACCCTAGAGGAGAGGAGAGACAGAAAGTGCTACCAGGGCTCGATGTTAGTGGCCCACTTCCAGGCTTACCAGCTGTACATGGGCATGTACCTGAGAGACTTGGCAAAAGAGCTCGCCGGGAGGACTTCCGGTGACGTCAACGGGGCTGATGGCGACGTGAAAACTCAGCGCCGCCAAAGCCTGTGAAAAAAGGGGAATTAAAGGAGTGTGGTCTAGTGGTTAGGACAAGGTACTTCAGGCCGGAGGGCCGGGGGTTCAAGTCCCACCTGGGGACAGCAATCTCAGGCTGGAGGGACTGGGATTTCTAGTCCTATAGGCACTCCTTGTGGTCTTGGGCAAGCCACTTAACCCTCCATTGCCCATGTTCCCTGTAAGTATTAACGTATGTGTGTCATATCCCCTCGTGTTAAATGTATCCCCCAATTGACCGCTTTGACCCGGTGAAAAGCGGAATATAAATACAGCTAAATAAAAAAAAAAACCAAACCTGAAATGTGGCAAATAGCGCGCCCCAAGTAAAGGCTGAGCAGGTGAAGTGCCCCGAGCCTCCCTGCCCCTGTGGCGAAGTCACCCGCCGCGTCGCGGAGCTGGAACGAGCAGTGCTGGTGAGCGGCGCGGGAAGCCCTGCTGACCGCGTGGTGAGCAAGCTCGGCAGTAATAAGAGGGGAGCAGTGGCGGCCTACCTGGTGTGAGGGTGAGCGGTGGAGCCCCGGAGATCCGGCGATTGGAAGACCCGACGCCGCTGGACGTTGTCCCCCCCGACTAGGGAAGGGGCGGAGAGTTGAGTGCCGGGAAGCTGCAGGGCGAGGAGGTGAAGCCCCAGCGCCGGAGAGGAGACGGGACACCGCACCAGCAGACAGAGGCAGCCGGTGGGAGCTGCAGGGCCCGAGGCCCAGTCTAACCCCGGAGAAGAGGCAAGTGCACTGACAGCAGGGCAAGCTCCAGAGTGAAGGAGACCAGCAAAGGTCCAGAATAAGCCAGGAGCACACATCCCATCCAGGGGAGACAAGTAAGAGAGCTGCCCGGAGGCAGGGACAGAACAGCGAGGAGCCTGAGGAGCCAGGAGGCCGACCAGGGGGACAACTGTGTGCGGAGTGAGTTCAGACCGAGGAGAGCAATTCTGCGGAGAAGCAGACCCTGGCAAGGGACCACAGAGAGAGGACTGCGGGGAGTCTGGGGACGGAAAGCGTGGTTCCAGACAAGCAGCGCTAGCCCAGTAGACCGGACTGTGTGTGGCAAACCTGGGGGTGCAGCCAGGCGGCGGTCCTCTCCGCAGGACTGAGACTCCAGGAAAGATCAAGGCTCCCCACACAAGCATGGAGAAGACTAAGGGGGCTGCAGCGGCAAGAAAAAACTAGCGGACTTTCGCTCCCCGTATGCGACAGCTAAAAGCGGAAAAGAGGGGGAGAAAGGGAGCCGAACACAGGCCGGAGACCTCAAAGACCCGGGAGAGGAGCCGGATATCGGAGCTGGATTGGGGGATCTGTCCCAATTAAAAGCCTGGCTCATTGACATGAAAGATGAGATTAAAACCGAAATAAGTGGAGTGAAGCACAAACTTAAAGAGTCAATACAGTCACTGCGGCAAGATATTGTGGACATTGGCAATAGAGTGGAGGAAATGGAGCTCCAGATGGAACAACAAGGAGAGGAAATGGTGGACCTCCAGCAGCGCTGGGAGACTATCCAACAGAACCAGGTGGAACAGCAAATGAAGCTGGAAGACCTGGAAGACAGGTCCCAGAGATGTAACTTAAGGATCCGGGGGATTCCAGAGGAGCCCCAGTACCGTAACTGTGAAGATGTTCTGCTGAGGGTGTTCAAATCGTTGCTGCTGGCTGCGGATTTACAAGATGAGATAGCGATGGACTCATCCCAAATCGAGCGGGCCCATAGGGGCTTAGGACCAATACGAGATAATAAACCCAGAGACATAGTGGTCTGTCTACGCTCATTTAAGATAAAAGAAAGATTGTTGCAGGCGGCGAGGAAAGTACGACAGATCACATGGGAGGAACATCCTCTGGAGTTATTCCAAGACCTCTCTGCGGGAACGCTGCAACGTCGGTGCAGTCTGAAAGCGGTGACAGCATATTTGAGAAAAGAGGACATTCGCTACAAGTGGCTGTTCCCCTTTGGGCTGCTTGTTACCTGCAGGGGGAAGTCTAGGAGAGTGCAAACCATTGAAGAGGCTTGTACTGTCCTCCGAGATTTTGGGCTACCCAATATACCAGAAGGGGGGAGATCCCCAGCAGGAGATTCTACCCTGTCTGCAAAAACAACCAATGCGCAGAGGAATACACAGAGATGGCATCGCACCCCCGCGGCCGGGAGGAAGACGGCGAGGCTGAATAGAGAAAGCCCAAGACTGCCAGCGGGGGAGCTACCCACAAGCTGAAACCATGGACTGGGATTGAGTATCGATGATTCAGGGAGGTCTTTATACCAGGGTAACTCAGTATGGACAGAGGCTGGGGGATGGGGGAAGGGGATTGAGTGGTTGGGAGGAGGGGGGTAGAAGATATGGGGTAAGGAAGCTTGGGGGGGGGTAGTGCTGAGATAAGGGGGTAAGGTGGAAGAAGCAGGCAAGGCCCGTTAACAGGTCACCAGTATGGAAGACGTGTCTCTCTTAAGGAGAGGGGGGAGGGGTGGGGGGGTAGAGGGGGGGGATGGGGGGGTTAGGAAATGGATAGGGATTGGGGGGGGGAGTGGCAGAATGGGTGAGATCAAAATAGTAACACTCAATGTCAAGGGGCTTAACTCACTCTTTAAACACCAATTGCTCTATTCAGAGCTTTCTCGCCAGAAGGCGGACATAGTCCTGCTCCAAGAAACACACTTGACAAGGGCCACCGAATACCTGATTAAGCATAGAGGGTATGGGGTCTGCATTCATGCCTCCAATATATTGGAGAAGAAGAAGGGGGGGGGGCCGCTATACTCTTTGCAACACGATCAATACTTCAAGTGCAGACAGTGGTAAGAGATAATAAAGGGGGGAGGTATGTGATGGTACGGGTGAAAATGGGGAATGCATGGTACTGTGTAGTGAATGTGTATGCCCCCACTGGGGGGCAGAGTGAATTCTGGACAAACTTGAATGGGGAAATGGGGAAATTGGGGGAAGGTACCCTGATCTGCGGGGGTGATTTTAATCTAACATGGAACCCCACCCGAGATGCTACCGGGCCACGGGAGGGCAAGAGGGGGGATCGCAAGCGATATCGCCATTTTGTGACACAGCATTGTTTGGTCGATGCGTGGCGGCTGCACCACCCAGGGCGGAGACAGTTCTCTTATTACTCGCCAGTACATGGGTCTTATTCCCGCATTGATGCTATATGGGTGTCCAAAGAGGTGGGGGGGAAAATAAAGGATGCGGACATGGAGTCCATTACATGGTCCGACCACGCCCCGATGGTGGTCTGGCTGCACCTGGCCGACGAAGGGAAGGGAAATAGGTTTTGGAGACTCAACGAATCCCTCTTAGAGGAGGGGCAGGTACGAGCTGAAGTGGAGAAAGGTACGCGGGAGTATTTTCAATTTAATGATAATGGGGAGGTCACCTGGGGGGGTATTTGGGATGGGTATAAGGCGGTGGTAAGAGGTATATTAATCAAATGGGGGGCGCGGAAAAAGAGAGAAAGGGAGGAGAGAGAGCGTCTCCTCCGGGAACGGTTATTGGAATTGGAAGATTTAGATAGTGCTGGGCACGACGGAGCCTACAGAGGGCAGGTTCTAGCGGCGAGAGCACAACTGAACGAGTTGCAGGCGGAAAAGATAAGATATCAGATGCAGCTTGTGCGTCAGGAGGTATTTGAGGGGGGGAACAAGTCTGGGAGGTATTTAGCCCAGAGGCTGAAGCAACAGAAGCTTCGCTCCCATATAATTGGGGTTCGACGGGGGGGAAGGGAACTGGTTACTAAGGATGGGGAAATCCGGGAGGCCTTCAAGGACTATTATCGGGAGTTGTATAAAACTAAAGAATTGCACCCAGCCGGGAGGGGGGCTGAATATTTGGCCTCTATAGATTTGCCCAAGCTTGGGAGTGAGTGACCAAGAGGCCATCAATACTCCGATCCGGCCGGATGAAGTGGAGTGGGCGATCAAACAGTTAAAATTGGGGAAAGCTCCAGGGCTAGACGGGCTCCGCTAGGTTTTATAAGACCTTCGAAGGCTTGCTGAACGGGCCTTTGGTGAAACTCTTCAACCAACCCCGGGAGGGCCGGAAGTTAGCTGACACCATGGGATGGGCAGGTATCATGGTGCTACATAAGGAGGGGAAGGATCCGCGGGAGTGTGCCTCATACAGGCCCATCTCGCTACTTAACCTGGATGCCAAGCTTTTGGCCAAGATCCTTACGGCAAGGCTGAACAAAATTATTGGGAAATTGATTCACCAGGACCAGGCTGGGTTTATCCCGGCCCGAGGGGTTGCGGATAATATAAGGAAGATTCTCAATATCATATGGGCTAGTGAGCGGGGAGGAGGGGAGGCACTCCTGCTCTCACTGGATGCGGAAAAGGCTTTCGACCAAGTGTCCTGGCCGTTCCTCTTCCAGGTGTTATTTATTTATTTATTTAACAGTATTTCTATACCGCCTTATCCTACAATCAAGGCGGTGTTAGAGAAGGTGGGACTGGGGGGCGAATTTCTAGCGTGGGTAAAGGCGCTTTATGCGCATCCCAAAGCATGTGTGCGGGTCAACGGGGCACACTCAGATTTCTTTGATCAGGGGCGGGGAACGCGGCAGAGTTGCCCCCTGTCCCCACTACTGTTTGCTCTGGCCATGGAGCCACTGGCGCAGCGGATTAGGGACAGGGCGGACATTTTGGGAAGCACAGTGGGGAGGAGGGCCTATAAAATGTCATTGTTCGCAGATGATATTATCCTAAGTTTAGCACGACCCCGGGTGAGCCTGCCTATCGTGCGGTGGGAGCTGGAAGAATATGGTAAAGTTTCGGGGTTTACGATTAACCAGACGAAATCGGAAATCTTGAACCTGACGGTGCCAGACGGGCTAGCCAATACCCTGGCCAAAAAGTATCCCTTCAAATGGGCCCAGGGGAGTGTCCGGTACCTAGGCATCTGGATTAGTAATAAAGTGGATGAGCTGTACAATCTGAATTATAAGAGGGTGCTGGGGAAGATAGAGGGCTGGTTGGAGGGGTGGGAACGAGAATACCTCTCCTGGTTTGGACGCATAGCGACGGTGAAAATGATGCTGGTGCCTCGATTGTTGTTTCTCTTCTAGACGCTTCCCATAAGGGTCCCCCCACATAGTTTAAAAAGGATACAGCGGTTGGTCAATCGGTTCATTTGGGCGCAGAAGCGTCCAAGGGTTGCCATGCAGGTTTTGCAACGGTCCAGAGGGGAGGGAGGGTTTGGGGGTTCCTAACATACGCAAATACTATGAGGCAGCGCAACTCAAAGTGGTGTATGAGTGGCACCGGGAAACGCCCAAATCCTGGGTTCAAATGGAGTATGAGTCGGTTGGGGGGTCGGACCTTGAGAGATTGATCTGGCGGGGGTATAGGGGATTGGACCTGCCCGCCTTGAGCCCCATGGTTGCGAACGGGTTGCGGATTTGGAAAAATAACAAACATCAACTTGTTCCAGATAAGGGTTATATACAGAGGATGACTATCGAGGCATGTTTTGAGCGGGGTCAGGGCCCCTACGTGCACATTTTGCGTAGATGGGCTAGATCCGGTTTAACGCATGTCCAACAGCTCATCCACCCTCAGGGGATTCACCAGTTTGAAGGCCTTAGGGACCAATATAAGCTGAAAGAGAGTGACCACTTTGCGTACATACAGCTGAGGAGTTTTTTGCGCCATCCTAAGGTATGGAAGGATCTTTGGGATAACAGAGGGTGGTTTGAGGCGATATGCAATGGCCAGGGGGGGAAAAAGGGGTTTTGTCCAGAATTTACAAAGGTATGCTGGGGACGGGAGAGTGCAAGCTCCGATATATGCTACAATGGGAGGAGGATTTGGGGGTGTGTTGGGGTATGGAGTGCTGGGAGAAGCTCATACAGAAGATTGCTTCTGTGTCAATAGCGGCCCAAATTAAGGAAAATGCTTATAAAGTCTTATACCGATGGTACTGGACTCCAGTACGTCGTTTTAAGGCAGGGAAGGGACGAGATGATTTATGTTGGCGGGGATGTGCTGCACGAGGGGACTGGATGCACATGTGGTGGAAGTGTGACAGGCTACAGGGTTATTGGGGGCAAGTCTGGGAGGCGATCCACGGTATGACTGGGCAGAAACTCCAAGGGAAACCGGAGGCTTGCTTGCTGCATCAACTCGATGAAGGCCTCTCGCGAAGGGAGGAGGAGGTTCTGCATCATTGTATAGCCGCGGCTAGATGTGAGATTGCCCAGCACTGGGGAGGGAAGGGCTCTCCCCAGCTGGCTGGTTTTGTGCGCAGAGTGGCTGAGGTGAGCTTGATGTGCAAGTTGACGGAGCTGCGGTGAGGGACGGGGGGGAAAAATGTGGAACAGTGGAAGAAGGCCTGGAGCTGGCTGGAGGGATGGAAGGGGGAGGAGTAGGGAGTAGGATGCCTGCAAATGGGGAGGGTAGTTGGGCTGCGGGGTGAGTGTGGAGTGGAAGCTAGGTCGGAAAATAGAGGGGATGGGCGAGGAAGAAGGGGGGAGGGGTAGTTGATCTGTTAGGCCCCACGCTTGTAATGGATGCGTGGGGAGGTTGGGTAGGGGGAAAAAGGGGGGGGGCAGTTTGGTTAGTGAATATGCAGTGTTGTATGAGTACATTGAAGTTGCGGTTGGGATTGATTCCTGTTAGTTTAGTTGGATCATACTGTATAACTATGTTTTTTGACTGGTATGCACTGTTTGGTATTTTATTTTAATGTACTATTTTCATGTTTTATTTTCTTATAAAACTTTAATAAAAATTCTAAATGGAAAAAAAAAAAGAGCTCGCCGGGTTCTTAGCTGGGCTAGCAGGATAATCTCTTGAGCACTTCCGGACCCTCATCTCCTCGGTCAGGAATGCTCCAAATTTCAGAATCCAGCTGCCTATGAAGGCTTTGAGTCCGTAGCTCATGTGACTGTGGTGGGTATTAGTGCTCGCTGCCTGGCTTGATTACAGTCCTCGGACTTGGAGAAATGAGTACAGGACAAAACTGGTCAATGTCCCCTGCTGAGGAGAAAACCTCTTTAGTAAACTCATGACCGACAAGGCGGCCGAGCTGGAGTGAGAGTTTATAACCATGACTAGGCTGTCCCAGAAGACTGCTGACCTTTCCTGCTGGAAGACTTCAGGGAAAAAAGCCCTTCCACCTGAAGACGAAGGAGGCTTATGGAAAATACCCCTAATTTCCAGCCTATCAGGTTCCCCAACAGGGTCAGAAGGCCAAGGGCCCCCAAAAGCAGAAAGCCGCAAACAATACTCCAGCCGCAGCCGGGGGCGGGGGGGGGGGGGCTTTTGATTCCTTGGGCATAGGCCATCTTCCCCCCTGAGGGTCAGGGCCCAAGGTACATGGGAGGACGTCTGCTTTACTTTGCTCACCTCTGGCCGGGCATCACCACCAACGCCTAGGTGGTGCAAGAAGGTTACCTTCTGCACTTCAACCAGACACTTCCTCCCTTCTTTCCAGGGGAACTTCCTATGATCTCCCTGCACAGAGAGCTCCTGCAGAAGGAACTTGAGTCGCTGCTCGAGGATTGGGTGGTAGAGCCAGTCCCTCGGCTCCTCTGGGGTACAGGGTTCTACTCCCAGTACTTCCTCATCCCAAAAAAGACAGGAGGCTTTCGGTTCATCCTGGATCTGCAGGACCTAAACCACTTTCTGGTCAAAGAGACGTTCAAGATGCTATCTCTTGGACCATTGCTGCCCTACCTCTACTGGAGAGATTGGCTATGCTCCTTGGATCTCAAAGATGCCCACATCCTGATCCACCCCTGGCACCATCAGTACCTCCGTTTTGTCATCAGAGACTGCCACTACCAGTACTGGGTTCTCCCCATTCAGCCTCTCCTCAGCCCCCCAGGTATTCACCAAATGCCTGGCAGTAATCACCACTCACCTCTGCTTGCTGGGAGTCTTTGTCTTTCCCTATATGGATGACTGGCTCCTAAAAACCAGCTCAACAGAGGAGGTATGTCACATGGCCCATCACACCATCCAGGTGTTGCAGCATCTGGGGTTCGTGATCAACTTCCCAAAGTCATATTTGCTATTGTCCCAACACCTGGAGTTCATAGGAGCCCTTCTGGATTCTATCTAGGCCAGAGCCTTCCTCCCTCTAGACAGGGCTCAGCATCTGGCGACCCTAGCAAAGGAGGTACAGGGTCATTCATCAGCATCCACCCATTTTCTACTGCGCCTATTGGGGCACATGGCTTCGACAGTTCACGTGACCTCACAGGCCTTTCTACAGATGCTAGAGGCCCAGTGGACCCTCAGCTCTGTGGACTCGGGGCACAGGCCAATTGGAGGATCGGGTCCAGATCACCCAGCCTCTGGGAGCCTCTCTCTGCTGGTGGCAGAACTGACAGAATCTCATGGCTGGCCTACCCTTCCAGGCCTCACTGGCCCAACGTGTTCTGACCACAGACTCCTCCAAGCTGGGGAGCCCATTGCGATAGTCTCCAGTCACAGGCTGCCTGGACTCAAGAGGAAAGTGCCCCCCACATCAACTTCCTGGAACTCAGAGCAGTGACAAATGTCCTTCGGGCATTCCAGTTCCACCTGGTGGGCCAGGTTGTCCTCGTTCAGATGGACAACCAAATAGCATAAGAACATAAGACATGCCATACTGGGTCAGACCAAGGTCCATCACGCCCAGTATCCTGTTTCTAGCAGCGGCCTATCTAGGTCATAAGTACCTAGCAGTTTCCCCAAAAGACACAGGGTCCACAATGCTTGTATTAGGTCAGGCAGTGATATCCCGGGTCCCTTTTAATAATGGTTTATGCACCTTTCCTCCGGGAACTTGTCCAAACCTTTTTAAAATCCACCTACACTAACAGTTTTTACTACATCCTCCAGTAACAATTTCCAGAGTTTGATTACACATTGAGTGAAAAAAATATTTTCTCTTATTAGTTTTAAATAGGTTACCCTGTAGCTTCATTGCATGCCCCCTAGTCTTTCTATATTCTGATGACGTAAACAATCGATCTACGTTTACCCGTTCCACTCCATTCATTAATTTATAGACCTCTATTATATTTCCCCTCAGCCCCTCCTCCATTAATTAAATCAAATGTGATCATGCTATGCTCACTATTGCCAAGTGACCCCCAACACCCTTATCTCTTGCACCAGATCTGGTGTTCCACTACGGACTAGGTCCAAAATGACTTCCCCTGTAGTTGGTTCATGAATCAGCTGCTCCAAGAAGCAGTCATTTATTTCATCTAGAAACTTTATCTCCCTAGCATGTCCTGCCGTGACACTGACCCAGTCAATACCGGAGTAATTGAAATCACCCATTATTATTACTGTGCTGTAGCTTTTGTTAGCTTCCTTGATTTCATCATCCATTTGTTCATTTTGGTCACGCGGTCGATAATACACCCCCACTGCCATCGCCTTCCCCTTTTTACATGGAGTTTCAATCCATAGAGATTCTATAGCAAATTTTGTTTCCTGCAAAACTTTAATCCTTTGTGACTCAATGCCCTCTAACATAGAGCACAACCCATCCACCAATTTGATCAGCTCTATCATTACAATATAGTTTATACCCAGGTATCACAGTGTCCCACTGGTTGTCCTCCTTCCACCATGTCTCTGAGATACCAATCATATCTAACTTCTCATTTAGTGCTATATATTCTAACTCTCCCATCTTATTTTTTAGACTTCTAGCATTTGCATACAAGCATTTTAGAGACTATTTTATTCATATTAATCTGGCTATCGGTAGGCAGGGGTAATTTGGAATCTTTAAGCTCTGTCTGCCCCGTTCTCAAGGGCATTTGGGCTACTTTTGTCTTTATTGGAACCTCTCAGCTGATATGCCCTAACTTCATTCTTTTGGTAGTATGAACAAGCAGGGGGGAATGAGCTTGTACATCCTCTGCTGGAAGGTGGTTTGCTTCCGGACCTTTGCCGCAGAGAAGGGCATGACCCTCTGCATGGTCTAACTACCAAGCCAGGACAATCTGCTCACAGATCAACTCAGCAGAGTCCTTCAGCCCCAAAAGTGGCACCTCAACCCAGCGGTGGCCACCTCCATCTTTCGATGTTGGGGGACCCTGATGTTGGACCTCTTCACCAGCCCCAAGAATGTGCAGCTACCGTGCTTCTGCTCCCAGAGGCCGACCCCGGAATGGGAGGGAACAGACGCCTTTCTCCCGTCCTGTTCCGGAAGCCTGCTTATGCACACCCGCCTACTCCCCCAGTTCCCAAGACCTAGCTCAAGTTTTAGTCGGATTAGGCTTCAGTAATTCTCATTGCTCCTGGCAACCATGGTTCTCTCTGCTCCTGCAGCTGTCCCGAGTGGCCCCAATACCCCCTGAGTCAGGCCCCATACTTGCTCTTGCAGGAGGATGGGACCCTTCTCCATCCCAACCTCTAGTCCCTCGCCCTAACAGTGTGTATGCTAAACGGCTAGTCATCGAACACCTCCACCTCTTCCGGGACATGGAAGATGTCCTACTGGCATCGCACAAGGACTCAACACAGCTCACATATGCCTTCAAACAGTGTAGATTCTCTGTCTCATGTGCAGACAGGAATCTCAACCCTTTCTCTTACTCAGTGCAGGATATCTTTCAATATCTTCTGCATCTCTCCTGGGCTGGTCTAAAGTCCAACTCCGTCAGAGTGCACCTCAGCGCCCTGGCAGCAAATCACCACCTTGTCAATAGCCAGCCTGTCTCTGTACACCTCCTTCTGGGCTGGTTTATGAAGGGGCTTCTCCTCACATGGCCCGCTGTCAACCCACCACTGGTGGCATGGGACCTGAACGTTGTCCTCGGGAAGCTGATGGCTCCCCTTTTAAGCCTGTGGCTACGTGCGAACCCAAGTTCTTGTTGTGGAAAGTAGTGTTCCTGGAAGCACTCACTTCAGCCAGGAGAGTTAGTGAGCTGCAGGTGTTGGTGGTCCATGACCCCTACACCAGGTTCCACAAAAACAGAGTCATTCTCCAGACTCACCCAAAATTCATGCCTAAGGTGGTGTCTGCTTTTCACATGAACCAAGAGGTGGTCCTTCCCACCTTCTTCCCCAGACCTCACACATCCTGAGCGGAGGCATTGCTACATACCTTGGATTGCGAGAGGGCACTGTCCTACCTCCAGAGGACACAGGCCCATCATTGCTAATCACAACTGTTTGTCTCCTATGACGTCAACAGGTTGGGGTTGAATCTCTAAGTGTACCCTGTTTACCTGGGTGGCAGACTGCATCTCTTTCACCTATGAGCAGGCTGGACACTCTCTGGAGCATCATGTTACTGCGCATAATGTGTGTGCCATGATGGCTTTGGTGGCTCACCTGTGCTCTGTCTCCCTGCAGGACGTCTGCTAGGCTGCCAACTAGTCTTCGGTCCATACCTTTACAGCATATGCTTGGAGGAGAGCTCATGGCACGACAGCACCTTCAGCCAGGCAGTCACCGCTTTGGGGAATAGTGCAATTTCTTCCCTTCAGCACTTTGTGTCCAAACTACCAGAGAGGTGTTTCCAGCATCAATGTTGGGGCTGCATAACTGGACTTCAAGCCATTCAGTGCTCCTTGCTGCCCTTGACTGTTTGCTTTTTGATTCGCCCATGGCGCCTATAGTTTATTGCGGTAGCCTGTAGCTTGGGAGTCCCATATGTGAGGACTGACTTCCTGCTTGTTCCCCAGAGAAAGCGCAGTTACTCACCTATAACAAGTATTCTCTGCGGACAGCAGGAATCAGTCCGCACAACCTCTCTCCTCTCCGTGGAGGAGTTTTCTTTTTTTTATGCTTGATTGAACTATGTCATCATACTGAGATAAGATGGCACCCTTGGGCAGAAAGGTGACCGCATGTGTGAAGTGTAACTCCCAAAGGCTTTCTTTGAAAGCTGGGGATTGAATCCACATGGGCTCCATCGATGCTGATGTCACCCTTATGTGAGGACTGATTCCTACCGTCCCTGGAGAACATAAAAACATAAGATATGCCATACTGGGTCAGACCAAGGTCCATCAAGCCCAGTATCCTGTTTCCAACAGTTGCCAATCTAGGTCATACGTACCTAGCAATTTCCCCAAAAGACACAGGTTCCACAATGCTTGTATTGGGTCAAGCATTGATATCCTGGGTTCTTTTTAATAATGGTTTATGGACCTTTCCTCCAGGAACTTGTCCAAACCGTTTTTAAAGCCAGCTACACTAACAGCCTTTACTACATCCTCCGGTAACAAATTCCAGAGTTTGATTACACGTTGAGTGAAAAAATATTTTCTCTTATTACTCTTAAATAGTTTACCCTGTAGCTTCATTGCAGGTCCCCTAGACTTTCTATATTCTGATAATGTAAACAATAGATCTATGTTTACCTGTTCCACTCCATTCATTAATTTATAGACGTCTATCATATCTCCCCTCAGCCGTCTCTTTTCCAGGTTAAAGAGCCCTAACCTTTTTAGCCTTTCTTCATAGGGGTATCCTTCCATCCCCTTTACCATTCTGGTGGCTCTTCTCTGAAATTTTTCTAATAACGCTATATCCTTTTTAAGATACGGCGACCACAATTGCACACAATATTCAAGGTGCAGTCGCACCATGGAACGATACAGAGGCATTATAATATCCTTTGTTTTATTTTCCATTCCTTTCCTTATGATACCTAGCATTCTATTTGCTCTCTTGGCCACCACTGCACACTGGGCAGAGGGTTTTAACATGTTATCCAGAATGAAGCCTAAATCTTTTTAATGGGTAGTGGTTCCTAATGTGGAACCTTGCATTGTGTAACCATAGTTTGGGTTGTTCTTCCCTAGGTGCATAACTTTGCACTTGTCCACATTAAATTTCATCTGCTATTTTGATGCCCAGTCTTCCAATTTATCAAGATCCTTTTGCAATTTTCCACAATCCTCATGGGTTTTAACAACTTTAAATAGTTTTGTGTCATCTGCAAATTTGATAACCTCACTCGCTGTTCCCTTTTCCAGGTCATTTATGAATATGTCAAAAGGCAGCAGACCCAGCACAGATCCTTGGGGGTACACCACTATTCACCTTTCTCCATTGGGAAAACTGGCCATTTAGCCCTACCCTCTGCTTTCTATCTTTTAACCAGTTCCTGATCCACAATAGTACCCTGTCTCCTATCCCATGACTCTTTAGTTTTGCCAAAAGTCTCTGATGAGGGACCTTGTCAAAGGCTTTCTGAAAGTCCAAATACATTATAATCAACCGACTCACCTTTGTCTACCTGTTTCTTCACACCTTCAAAAAACAACAGATTACTAAAACACGATCTTCCTTGTCTAAAGCCATGTTGGCTGTCTCCCATTAAGCCTTGACTATTTACATGTTCAGCAATTTTGTTCTTTATGATGGTTTCTACTATTTTTCCCGGTACTGACGTCAGGCTCACCGGTCTGTAGTTTCCCGTATCACCCCTGGAACCCTTTTTAAAAATTGGCATTACGTTCACCATCCTCCATTCTTCAGGTATTACAGATGATTTTAATGATAGTTCACAGATTACTAATAGCAGGTCTGCAATCTCATATTTCAGTTCTTTCAACATCCTGGGATGTATATCATCTGGTTCAGGTGATTTGCTACTCTTCAGTTTATCAAACAGTTGTAATATATCTTCCCGATATCGATGTTTCCTTCAATTCTTCCGCACCTTTAAATACCACTTCAGTCATGGGTAATATCCCTACATCTTCCTCAGTAAAGACCGAAGCAAAGAATTCATTCAGTCTCTCCGCTATTGCCTTGTCGCCTCTTAGTGCCCCTTTAACCCCTCTATCATCTAATGGACCAACTGACTCTCTCACAGGTTTTTTGCTACGAATGTATTTGAAACAGTCTTTATTAAACGTTTTTTGCTTCCGCAGCAAGCTTCTTCTCAAATTCTCCCTTTGCCTGCCTTATCAATGCCTTGCATTTAACTTTATCATAGTCTCCCTTTCGAAAGTTAAAAGGTAGTGCTGTGAATTTCCTTACCATCCCTCCTCCAGTAATTAAATCAAACGCAATCATGCTATGCTCACTATTGCCAAGTGGCCCCAACACCCTTATCTCTTGCACCAGATCTGGTGTTCCACTAAGGACTAGGTCCAATATGGCTTCCCCTCTGGTCGGTTCATGAACCAACTGCTCCAAGCAGCAGTCATTTATTTCATCTAGGAAATTTATCTCCCTAGCATGTCCTGCTGTCACACTGACCCAGTCGATACCAGGGTAATTCAAATCACCATTATTACTGTGCTGAAACGTTTGTTAGCTTCCTTGATTTCTTTGAGCATTTCATCATCCATTTGTTCATTCTGGCCAGACGGTCGATATTACACCCCCATTGCCATCGCCTTCCCCTTTTTACATGGAATTTCAATCCATAGAGATTCTATAGCAAATTCTGTTTCCTGCAAAACTTTAATCCTTTCTGACTCAATGCCTTCTCTAACATAGAGCGCAACCCCTCCACTAATTTGATCAGCTCTATCATTATGATATAGTTTGTACCCAGGTATCAGTGTCCCACTGGTTGTCCTCCTTCCACCATTTCTCTGAGATTCCAGTCATATCTAACCTCTCATTTAGTGCTATATATTCTAACTCTCCCATCTTATTTTTTTAGACTTCTAGCATTTGCATACAAGCATGTTAGAGACTGTATTTTATTCATATTAATCTATTGGTAGGCATGGGTAATTTGGAATATTTACGCTCTGTCTGCTCCATACTCAAGGGCATTTAGGCTACTTTACTCTTTTTTTGGAACCTCTCTGCTTTTGGTAGTATCCTTCAAGGATACAATCTTCCGAACCATGCACTCTTGTGCGACTGTCGGCTTTCCCCTATTATCTAGTTTAAAAGCTGCTCTCTCTCCTTTTTAAAGGTTAATGCTAGCAGCCTGGTTCCATCCTGCTTAAGGTGAAGCCCATCCCTTCGGAAGAGCCCCTCCTTTCCCCAGAATGTTTCCCAGTTCCTAACAAATCCAAAACCCTCATCCTTGCACCATCATCTCACCCACGTATTGAGACTCCGGAGCTCTGCCTGCCTTTTGGGTCCTGTGCGTGGAACGGGAAGCATTTCGGAGAATGCTACCCTAGAAGTTCTGCATTTCAACTTCCTACCTAAAAGCCTAAATTTAGCCTCCAGAACCTCCCTATCACATTTTCCTATGTCATTGGTACCGACATATACCAAGACAGCAGACTCCTCCCCAGCACTATCTAAGACTTTATCTAGGTGGCACGTGAGGTCCGCTACCTTCACACCAGGCAGGCATGTTACCAGGCGATCCTCACGTCCATCAGCCACCCAGCTATCTACATGCCTAATGATTGAATCACCAACTATAAAGGCTGTCCTAACCCTTCCCTCATGGGCACATGGCCCTGAAGAAACTTCCTCAGTGCGAGAGGGTTTTACATCACCTGGAGGACAGGTCCTAGTTACAGGATCACTTCCTGCCACACCAGGGTGATGCTCTCCTGTCACGTGACCTCTCTCCTCCATGGCAACAGGGATGCTGCCAGACTGGATGTGGGACTTCAGGACTATATCCCTGTAGGTCTCGTCTATGTACGCTCTGTCTTTCTTATGTTTTCCAAGTCTGCTACTCTATCCTCTAGAGAACGGACTCACTCCCTGAGAGCAGAGAGCTCCTTGCACCTAGTGTACATGTAAGACCTCTCACCAACTGGGAGAAAATCATACATGTGACACTCAATGGAAAAGACTGGAAAGCCCCCATCTTGCTGCTGGATAGCTGTCTGCATCTTAGTTTTAAGCTTGTGTTTATATCTTTAAGTTCTTTACTTACTAAGGGTTGCTGTGGATACTTATACTAATTAAAGTGTACCTAATACGTTTAATATACCTTGTTCACCTGAAGCTTAGTTAATCTCAGGCCCTTAATGTATGACTGATTTGGATAAAGAGCTGCCCCTGAGAGCAGCTCCTTTCCTTTAAGATGTGTAAGTATCTATAAAGCTACGATTATCCCAGGGTTGGGTTGGCTTTGGGGAGGGAGGGAAATAAGACTTATTAAGAGGGCTGCTACACAGTACCCTGTCCGGTGAGTCTACTCTAAGTTAAGCTGTGACAAACTGCCTGGGTGATTAACAGTCCTTGCTTGGATAGGCAGAGTCTTTCAAAATGGCCTTTTGACCTGCCACCTGGCTTTAACACCTATTTAAAAAGTTTCACAGGTCTCTTGCCCCCTAGGTAGAAGGCCTCTTTGTTAGATGAGTAGCTATGCTTTATATGCCATCATATACTATGTCACTGTATATAAGTTTCAATGCAAGATGGACAGGAGTGAGGTGAAGAAAAGACTCCACCCTTCAATAACTGAAATACAGCTTTATTTGAATCCAACCCCTATACAGACAGTGTTTCAGCAAAACTGCCTATAAGTTTCAGTGCTACAGAAGCTAGACACTTCCCAAAGAAATGCATTTGGGACATTTTTGGAGGGGCTTGTTTCTCTGGAACCCTTGGTCCCATTTCGTCCTTAACTCAGTGGGTCTTTTTACCTGTTTTTTCCGTATATCAAGTTTCATCCCATTAATGTTTGAAGAGTTATCTTTCCCTCAGATAGATGAATGGGCCAACAGACAAAAATGCTTGACCCATTTTGTACAATTCTTTCCAAGTTCCTTTGGGTTAGAAACAATGAAAGTGAAGTAGGGTCTGTACTTGGACCTATGCCGTTTAACACATCTATAAAAAAAATCTGGAGAAAGGAGTGAGAAGCGTGCTGATCAAATTTGCAGACAACATAAACATTATTTAAAGTCATTAAAATGGCAGAGGATTGTGAGGATTAGCAGAAGCATCTTGTGAGACTATGAGATCGGGCTTCTAAATGGCAGATAAAATTTAATGTGGACAGTGGCAACGTGATGCATATATGGAAAAATAATTCCAATTGCATATACAAAATGTGTTCTGTGTCAAGAGTAATTACCCAAACAAAAGATCTTGGACTCACTCTGGATAATGCATTTAAATTTCTGGGCCAGTGTGCCACAGTTCCAGAAAAAGCAAAGAAAATAGAATGCTACAGTTGGGTAAGTTCTAATGGAGGGCCTCAGCAAAATTTTGCTAAGGGACCACTCCATGGCAGGGGGAGAGGACCGACTGACCAGACTGCCTGTCTTCCTCCCCCACACCTCACAGCACAGCAAAGAACTTTCTTTAAATTGTTTGTTCCACTGTCTTCCACTCCTGCTTTCTTGTAAGACTTTGCTTGCCTAGCAGCCATCTCCCCACACAGGGCTGAAGTCTCATGACACAAACCACATGATTTCACAGCTGTTATCACGAGACTTAAGCTATCAAGTGTGAGATGCTAGCTGCTGGGCAACAAGAGTTTTATTAGAAAGCAAGATCAGGAGACAGCATAAGATTTCATAGTACAGTCAAACCTCGGTTTTCATGATTAATCCGTTCGAAAAAGTCTGACTAAAACCGAAACGTATGAAAACTGAAGCAATATTTCCTATAAGAAATAATGTAAATCCAATTAATCCGTTCCAGACACCCAAACATATTCACAAAAAATACATTTTATAGAGAATAACTATATTTTTACATACAGAAAACAATGAGAAATAAATATAAATGACTAATGAAATGGATAAATGAACATTTAACATCACTGAAAGCAAGCTAAGTACAGTACTGTACAGTACGTTAACATCTGGCCTTAGCCACCCCTGACAAGCTGCTGTGCCCAGCTCTCTTCGGAATCACATTGGATTCAGTCCATTAAAATACCTTTACATTATCTGCTCAATGCTTCAGAATGGCAGAAAATCTTAATGATATAGCTTCAGACGTACCCTGCAAGAGAAAGAACTGCCTCCCACATTCATGCAACATCTCCTGCTTACGTTGACAGCTTTTCTTCCCTGCTACCTCCGAGCCTGAGGGGGTGCTCCAGAGAACGGGCAGGCGGTGGATGAGATCGGGGCCTTCCTCTCTGCGCAATCCTTGCCTCTCTGACTCTGACCAGGCTCGAGGATGTGTTTCATTTACGTGCTCAGCTGGGCTTTCGCTTCTCATCATGCTGGCGATCGGTGAGTCCGGGGGGCAGTGCTGCCGTGACCGGGCGGGCGTTCTGGCAGTGTATACAGACCGGTGTGCAGCGCAAGGGTGTATGTATTTACAGTACTGTACTTTACGAAAACCGAGGCGATGTACGAGAACCGGGACAAAATCTCAGTCAAAAGACGTTGAAAACCGAAGCAATGCATGAAAACCGGGACAAAATCTCAGTCAAAAAAGACGTTGAAAACCGAAGCGTATGAAAACCGGGGCAAATGAAAACCGAGGTTTGACTGTAAATCATGTTTGCTGTGCTCTGCCTCAGCCACTGCAGTGTGAGGTCACTGGGATGTGGGGGTCTCTTACTTCTCTGAGAGTTGGTTCAAACCTTAAGCCTTATACCCCCTCCCCCCCCTTGGCTGTTAGAATCTATTGTTCAGCTTTGAATGCCCTGCTCTTTCCCCCCACAGCTATCACTCTAGACAACCGCTTAGTTTGCCTAATGGTTGGACTGGATCACCATTTATTTTTTATTCATTTATTTATTTATTTATTTAACAGCCATTTTTATACCGCGATTTCCATGTGATCAAACGCGGTTTACAAAGAACAATTCTAAATAGTACAATGAACATATTGTTATTCAGTTACATGGAACATAGAACAGTTTTAACTTTTTATATAGCAATGTATACAGGGAACAATTTTAACTATTTACATATCAATATATTCCTTGGGGTTTGCAAAGCATTACCTGGCAAATGATGCACATTTCCCATAGCTGAGAGGAACATCAAAGACTACTCACAAAAGAACAAGAAGGACAAGCTCCGTATAATGAGTGGGGGGAGGGGGGGAAGGAGGAGAAACATTACCTATAGCCAGGGCCGGATTTACCTTGAGTGAGGCCCTACGCCAACAAAAATTGTGGGCCCCCAGCAGGGGCGGCCCAAGGGGGGTGTGGGGCCTCATTTGCATAAGAGGCCTCATTTGCATAAATATTTGCATAATGTTACCATATACTAACTTTTAGTAAACGTGCCTCTTAATGAGTGTATGGATAAAGAAAGACTAAAAGATTTCTACATTACTATAATCTAGTGCCAACTGCCAGACACATTAGGAACTACTACAAACACTGCCCATTTAGAACCCATAGCAAACCTGCCATATCCTAACAGCACTACCAGGACTCACAAAGCACCATACTCTACCAATCAAAAGGCAACACTGCAAATATTAAACCAATACATTTCAGAGAACAACAATACATGACCTACTGGGGAAAGAGAACAAGTGGCAATGTCAAATAGGAATTATATAAACAGAACACCTCAGCTCAGTTACACATGCAGAACATAGACCATCACCAAACAAGTAATCACAATTTAGAAACAGGAAGACAATAATTAAACTGGGAATCCCAAAAGCCAAACTTGGAATGTACAACACTGTAGAAATAAAACTATACATTAATTTGCTCTTGTACTAAACAAAGCGCAGACGTTAATGATGCACATTTACCAGAGCTGACATATTCCAATTAATAAATTCAAAATAAAGAGATATTTTTCTACCTTTTGTGCATTTTTTTCAGCTGCAATTGCTCCAACCACTTTCTTCTGGTTTCTTCGTGTCTTCTGCTAACTCTCCATCGTCTGCTGTCCATTTGTCCTTTCTTCTCTCTTCTTGTTTTTTTTCCATTCTCTCTCTACATCTGCTTTAACATACTAATCTTTCTCCTTTTGCTCTTTCCTCATTCCTATTTCATCCACTCAAATTTTACCCCTCCATCCTCAATCCCCACTTACTCTCCCAATACCCGGCCAATTGTAGATTTTTTATCCCTCCCACACAAAATATTTTGCCCTTCTCCATTTTACTCTTCCAGCCCCATCCCATTCTAATCCTCCCCCAACATCAGCTCCCTTCTAGTTCCAGCCTCACCCAGCATCCATTCCCTTCTAGTCCCTGCATCAGCCCATTTCCAGTCCTAGCCACCCATCAGCCCATTTCCAGTCCTAGCAACCCCCAACCCAATACCAGTCCTAGCCCCCCATCAACCCACTTACAGTCCTAACCCCCCCATCACCCCATTTTCAGTTTAAGCCCCCCCTATAACCCATTACCAGTCCTAACCCCCCCCATCAGCCCACTTCCCGTCCTAACCCCCTACACCCATGTCCCGTCAGCCCCCCCATAGCCCATTGCCAGTCCTAGCCCCCCCCATCAGCCCACAGCCCATTACCAGTCCTAACCCCATAAGCCCACCACCAGTGTTAGCCCGCCCCATCAGCCCATTTATAGTCCTAGCTCCCCCCCCATAGCCCATTACCAGTCCTAACCCCCTCCCAACAGCCCACAGCCCATTACCAGTCCTAACCCCATCAGCCCACCTCCAGTCTTAACCCCTAGCCCATTTCCAGTCCTAGCCCCCCATAGCCCATTACCCGACATCCCCCATCAGCCCACAGCCCATTACCAGACTTAACCCCCCCCATAGCCCATTACCAGTTCTAAACCCCCCCAACAGCCCACAGCCCATTACCAGTCCTAACCCCATCAGCCCACCTCCAGTCTTAACCCCCCAGCCCATTTCCAGTCCTAGCCCCCCCATAGCCCATTACCAGACAGCCCCCATCAGCCCATAGCCCATTACCAGTTCTAAACCCCCCCAACAGCCCACAGCCCATTACCAGTCCTAACCCCATCAGCCCACCTCCAGCCTTAACCCCCCAGCCCATTTCCAGTCCCAGCCCCCCCCCAATAGCCCATTACCAGTCCTACCCCCCCCCCCCATCGGCCTAAAGTAACATTTAATTTTAAAAAAAACGCTGGCTGCTACCGCTGCCGCCGTGGCAGCATGGACTGACCCGCGGGGCCCCCTCTGCCCGGCTGAATCATCCTTCCGTCCCTCCTTCCGTGCCGGCTTTGAGAGGCGCGAAGGGAGAGTGTCTCCCTCGCGTCTCTGTTAAGCCCGCTGGGGCTGATGGGAAATTTCCCATCAGCCCCTGCAGGCTTAACAGAGACGCGAGGGAGACACACTCCCTTCGTGCCTCTCAAAGCCGGCACGGAGGGAGGGAGGGACGGACAGACGATTCAGCCGGGCAGAGGGGGCCCCATGGGTCGGTCCATGCTGCCGTGGCAGCAGAGGGGGCCCCGCAGGAAAAGTCCATGCTGCCGCGGCGGCAGCCAGCGTTTTTTTTTTTTAAATTTAATTTTAAGGCGGCTATTTTTGTGGGCCCTTGTCAGCTGTGGGCCCTACGCCACGGCATAGGTGGCGTATAGGTAAATCCGGCCCTGCCTATAGCAGCAAAGTATATTGTATCCTGCCACCAGCCTAGAAATGTAACCTGATCAGGGACAATACAGACTAGCACCAAGGCTGGATTTGGCATAGGCAATGTACGAAACTGCCTAGGGTGCTAGATGTTGAGGGCACCAAATACCTGAGCTAAAGAGAAGCCTTATTCCACTTGCTTTAGGACCCTGGGCTATGGGGCAGAAAGTTCCCCTCATTACTGCTCTCTGGTCCTGCCTAAGGGCACCAAAATCTTAAATCCAGCCCTGACCAGCACCAGAACAGGCAAATTTCCTTGCTATTCTCCTCTCTACTACTACTACTACTATTCAGCACTTATAAAGCACCACGCATGCAGCACTGCACAGCTAACCTACAAGAGGTAGCCAACATACAAGAGACAGTTCCTGCCCGTCAGAGTCATGCTCATCGGAGCTTACAATCTAGTTAAAAGAAAACAGTACAGAGCATTAGTCAGTTCTCTGCAAGGCACGGTGAGGTACAGTTTGGTCTGTAGTTTGGTCATAAACATTGACGGGGGTTAGGGTAAGATGAGGATGGAGTCAGGATCTAAATGCAATGGTGAAGAGGTGGGTCTTCAGCCTGGATTTGAAGAGGGCAGGTAGGCTGTTCCAGGCGTAAGGTGCAGCAAGGTGAAAGGAGCGCAGTCGGGAGTTTGCGGTGCGGGTGAAAGGCATTGATAGAAGTAATTTGTTAGCGGAGCGCAAATTACAAGAGGGGACGTAGGGGGAGATAAGAGGTATTGAGGGGCCATGGAATGAATGCATTTATAGGTCAGTAGGAGAAGCTTGAATTGGATGCGGAATAGGACAGGGAGCCAGTGAAGCGACATGAGAAGAGGAGTAATGTGGGCATAGCGAGGCTGGCAGAAGATTAGTCGAGCAGCTTGATTTTGTATGGATTGAAGAGGGAGGAGGTGGCTCATGGGGAGACCAGCAAGGAGTAGGTTGCAATAATCGAAGCGAGAGGAGATCAAGGAGTGGACGAGCATTTTGGTAGTGTGTTCAGAGAGGAAGGGGCTGATTTTGCTGATGTTGTAGAGAAAGATGCATCATACTAATATTACTTTTCTGGATGTACATGTAAGTAAGACACCAACTAGTTGGCAAACATCAATTTTCCGAAAATCTATCGATCGAAATACCTTCCTACATTTTGATAGCGCGCACCCGGCTCGTCTGAAAGAAGGATTGCCATTTTCCCAATTCCTACGATATCGGAGGAACTGTTCGGAGACGGTGGATTACAAGAAAAAAGCTAAGATACTTGCTACCCAATTTCGACAGCGGGGATATCCTGCGCAGATTATTTCTACAGCCTATCAGCGGGCACTCTATAATGATAGAGCACGATTGCTGACTCCATCTATGCATCGTGGGACTAATGATCCAGACATAATTCATTTCATCACCCAGTATTCGCCTTTAAGTTATAAGATTAAAAAAATTTTGAAAAAACACACAAATGTTCTCAGTACTGTACCTGGACTGCATTCAAAGACTGCATACACTGTACATAGTTTTTCCCCTGTTTTTCCAAGTTTGTATCCCATGTTTTATTGTAAACCCAATGTAACTGCTACATTGTTTTATGTTCTGTTCCACTGTAAACCGCACTGATTGTAATAGCGCGGTATATAAGAGATGAAAATAAATAAATAAATAAATAAAGTTTATTCGCTGTGTTTGGCGTAGAGGGAAAAATTTGAAAGAACGATTGAGTCCAACTGTGTTACGTTCTGTCTCAACTTTGCTAGATAAAGAGGCCCCTAGGGGGCATTATCCATGTGGTCAATGCTCCATCTGTGCCATTACTGTTGAGTTACAACAATTTTCATATCACAATAAAAACTACGTGTTTAAACATCGTACCACTTGTACCTCTATGAATGTAGTCTATGTGATAGTTTGTCCATGTCATCTCTATTACATAGGTAAGACAAGTAGACCTTTTAAAATTCGAATGTCGGAGCATAAGAGTCGCCTTAAACATAAGATCTCAACAGCCCCGCTGGTATCACATTGTGAAGCACACAGACATCTGTTCCAAGACCTCCGCTGTTTCTGCATTGAACAGATATATCAACCTATGTTTGGTAAGTCGTTAGACCAAACACTATTATTTCACGAACAACGATGGATATTTTCACTACAGACTTTGATACCTAAAGGCTTGAATGCTGAAATCGAATGGGGAGTATGCTAAAAGGAAATAGATGTGGATTGGTTCCATAACTAGGAGGAGCTATAAAGAGAGAGGTTTGTAGTGATTGCTGATGCGCGGCGTTTTTTGGCAGACGAAGTATTGAAGCTTTTCATTCAAGTTTTAAGCAGTTTCCTTATCTTTGACCGTGCATCAGTCACAGCTAAGTTTGGGGTATTTTCTATTTTCTATTTTCTCTTTTTAATTTTAACTTAGAAGTTGACATTATCACATTTTTAAATTCTAATACTTATTGCATAAGTGTTTTGGTGATGTGTGTCTTAACAGATGCTTATCATTTTTTAGTTAAAAAACATGGCTGTATGAAGAACTTTATTCCCCTGAAGAACCTCAAATAATTGAGAGAAACGCGGGTCAACGTTGAAGTGAAGCGTTGGGAATCATAAGAGCGGTCCCTATACAAATGCAATTTGAAAATCAGCTTTAACAACGAATTTGGACGCTCTGGACGCTCTTATTAGTACAAGAAGTTAAGTACACCATTTTTTATCTCATTGGACTAGAAAGTCCATAAGAATATATTCAATTTTTAAGATATCACAGTGAAAAAAGGGAGGTGTGCAATATATAAAAAATTATAACAAAAAATTGATTGGACATTGGGCCGTTGATGCAATTGGGCATTGGTAAACACTAGGTTTTACAGCGTTTTCCATTAAGAAAGCCCACAGGTCTGTGGCCTTATACTGATTCTGATTTGCATTTCCTCTATAAGCAATAAGATAATATTGGGGCAGCAAATTTTCTTCTACGGGTCATACCAGAGTTGCTCTATAACAACTGAACCCATTTGTCTTGTAGAGAAAGAAGCGGCAGGTCTTAGCTTAAAGCTGGATATGAGCGGAGAAGGAGAGAGAGGTGTCAAAGATAACCCCTAGATTGCGGGCCGAGAGGACAGGAAGGATAGTAGATCCATCCACATGGACTGAGAGAGGGGGAAGTGGGGGGGAGGAGTTGGGTGGAAAGACAAGGAGTTCAGTCTTGGCCATGTTCAGTTTCAATCGGCAATGAGACATCCAGGCAGCAATGTTTGAGAGACAGGTAGAGATCTTGGACTGGGTTGCCGGAGAAATATCAGGTGTAGAGAGGTAGATCTGGGAGTCATCGGCATAGAGATGGTACTGAAAGCCATGGGAGGAGATAAGCGCGCCAAGGCCTTGGGTATAGAGAGAGAAGAGGAGGGGGCCCAAGACAGATCCCTGGGATACACCTACATGTAGCAGGGTAGGGGAGGAAGAGGAGCCACCAGAGCATACACTGAATGAGCGATGGGAGAGGTAGGAGGAGAACCAAGATAGTACAGAGTCCTTGAAGCCAAGCGAGGAGAGAGTGGTGAGGAGAAGGTTGTGGTCAAGGAGTGGAGGAGTAGCCTGGTGGTTGGGGCAAGGTACTTCAGGCCGGAAGGTCGGTGGTTCAAATCCCACTAGAGGACAACAACCTTGGGCTGGAAGGACTGGGGTTTCTAGTCCCACCGGTGCTCCTTGTGGTCTTGGGCAAGCCACTTAACCCTCCATAGCCCATGTTCCCTGTAAAATAGTTATCTCCAAGTTACAATGCCCTGTTCAATGTAATTTCAGTTTGTTCATTGTAAACCGCACTGATGCAGAATAGCGTGGTATATAAGAGAATGTAAATAAATAAATAAAATAAGAGTATCAAAAGCAGCAGAAAGGTCAAGAAGGATAAGGATGGAATAGAGGCCCTTAGATTTAGCCAGGAGCAGGTCATTGGTGATTTTTGTAAGTGCCGTTTCAGTGGAATGTAGGGGACGGAAGCCGGATTGTAGTCGGTCCAGGAGGGCCTGGGAGATGAGGAAGTTGAGGCAGCGACGGTGGACTGCTTGTTCTAATAGCTTGGATATGAAGGGAAGGAGGGAGATGGGTCGATAGAAGGGCATGTGGGACCAAGTGAGGGTTTCTTGAGGAGGGGTGTGACAACAGCATGTTTGAAGTTGATGGGAACAGTTGCCGTGGAGAATGAAAGGTTGAGGATATGAGTGATGGAGGGGACAATGGTGAGGGAGATGGAACGTAGGAGATAGGATAGGGTCTGATGAGCAGGTGGTGGGTTTGGAGGAGGAAAGGAGGAGTGTGGTTTCTTCTTCAGAGATCGGAGGGAAGGAGGAGAGGGTGGCAGGGGGAGTATGGATGGGAGAGGAGAATTGGGGAGGAGGGGAGGTAGATGAGGGGTTAGGGAATTGGAGGGTAATCTTGTGGATTTTGTCGTGGAAGTAGTTGGCTAGGGTTTGGGCAGAAAGGGAGGGCGGGATCGGGGGCAGGGGGAGCTTGAGGAGAGAATTGAGGGTATTAAAGAGACGGCGAGGATCAGAGGCAAGGGAGTTGGTCAGATGAATCTAGTAATCTTGTTTGGCAAGTGCTAAGGCTGATTGGAAAGAGCCAAGCATGAATTTGAAGTGTAGAAGGTCTTCCGGGGAGCGGGATTTGGACCAAGCCCATTCGGCAGAACGGGTGCAGGTGCGTAGGTAACAGATTGTGGGTGAAAGCCAGGGTTGGGGATTAGATCGTTTGACAGGACGTGGGTTGGGAGGGGCAAGAGTGTCAAGAGCTGAGGATAGTGTGGCACTGTATGAAGATAATGCTTCATCGACAGACTTGGAGGATAAAATGGAGGAGAGAGATGGAGAAATGGTGGAAGAGAGAGTCATGGGATCAATATTCTGAAAGTCTCTAAATAGGTCGGAGGAGACAGAACGAGGTTGGGATAGTGGAAGCTGAAGAGTAAATGTTAAGAGGTGATGGTCAGATGAGGGAAGGATTGATTTGTGGAAGTTTGAGGGAGAGGAATTGGAGAAGAGTATTAGGTCAAGGCAATGGCCGTGTAGATGTGTGGGGGCAGTGGAACAAAGTTTGAGGTTGAACGAGGAGGTAAGAGCGAGGAACTTTGAGGCATGGGGGTCGGAGGGGTTGTCGATGTGAATGTTGAAATTGCCAAGAATAAGAGTGGTGGAGGAGGGGTCCATAAAGGCAGAAAGCCAGAAGTCGAAGTTGGTGAGGAAGGTTGATTTGGATTTGTCGGGTGGGCGATAAATAACAGCTACTCAGAGGGGGAGTGGTGTGAGGAGGTGAATAGAGTGGACTTCGAAGGAGAGGGGGGAATGTGATTGGGGTGGCAGGAGGGGTTGGAATTGGCAGGAGGAAGAGAGTAGGAGGCCAGCGTCACCACCACAACCAGTAGATCGAGGTGTATGGGAGAACTGGTAGCCCCCATAGCAGAGAGAGGCAATGGGATGCGGTGTCGTCTGGGGAGAGCCAGGTCTCGGTCAATGCAAGAAGGTGCAGGGCATTAGAGATTTTAAAAAAACCTTTATTCATGATCTTTTTAACGACTGAGCATGCGTTACATAGGGCGCATGAAAACGGGAGAGTGGGGGGGAGGAGAAGGATATGGATAAGGTTAGATAAGTTACATGTGGATTTCTTATCAGAGTAGCATGGGGGTCTATTTCTAGGGTAATATCGAGATTTAGAGGGAGCAGGGTGTGGGTGGGTATGTCTGGGTGTGTATGCTCTCCAAGAGGGACATGAGGGAGGGGGAATGAGGGCAATGTTCCCTCTAATTTTCTGTAGGCTGTGTGCGCATAAAATATCAGCTGTGTGCAGCTTTTGAAGGAAGGTTAAATTTTTGTGCGCTACATAACGACACTTGGAGTTATATACTTTAAAATTTGACTACACGTCAGAATACAGTATGTACACCACATTGATTTTAATCAAATTAAATGAAAATGGATGATTACTAAATGAAGCGGGAAATTTCTAGTAATTATAATCATAACTTTAAAATTTTAGATGTCTGTGTTGTTTTCTATCAGAATCAGAGCTGTAATTTTTGTGCGCGCCGTTGTAAAGTATGTGCGCGCGCGCGCGCACACACGCACAGCTTAGAGGGAACAGTGAATGAGGGGTAAGTTGATGGTATCGGGTAGGTTATGTGAGGGATTATTTTTGGGGGTAGGGTTGGAGTTGAAATCTATGGAGGAGTGATTGTGGGATGAATGAGGGAGGGCGGAAGGAGGGAGGAGTGGGATGTGGATGAGATTAGATAGGGTACCTGGGGAACTTTTTTTTAGTGTGAGAAAGAAGTCGAGGGGGGCCCAGGGTTGGGGTTGATATTACCTGATGAGAGGATGAGAATGAGTATTAGAGAGCGAGGTAAAGTGGAGACAGTACGACGGAAGCGAGGGTGGGGTTGATTTAAGGAGAGGGAGGCTAGCTGAATGCGGGGGATGGTGTGAAAAAGCTCAAGAGCAGGTGTTAGGCTAGGGGGCAGAATGGAGGGAGAAGTGAGGAAGACAGAGAGGGGGGCTGGTTGAATGTGGAGGATGGTGTGAAGAGGCTCAAGAGCAGATGCTAGGCTAGGGGGCAGAGTGGAGGGAGAAGTGAGGAAGGTAGGGGGAAGAGGAGGGAGGGTATTGGTAGGAGGGGAGGCAATTTGGGAGGATGAGGAAGAGAAGGACAATGAAATGTGGGGCCATGGTAGTGGTATGCAGTTCAATGCAGGCAGTAGATAACAGTTCTATGCAGGCAGTGGGTAGCAGTTCTATGCAGACAATAGGTAGCCGTTCAGTGCAGGCAATGGATAACAGTTCTAAGCAGACAATCGGTGGAGGAGCAATCGTGCTTACTCAGTTCCAGGGAGTTACGGTGATTTGGAGGAGCAGGGTAGATGGATCGCGCCAGAGCGCCCCCGGGCCTACACCTAAGGGCCACGCCAAAGGGCCCTCTGGCGAGGCCCTCAGGCGCGGGCCTGCCCGCTGGAGCACGCCACTTAAAGGGTCGATCACCCTTTGATGTTCCGATGGCAGCGTGAGTGAGGGGCTCCTGCTGGAGCACGCCACTTAAAGGGCCGATCACCCTTTGATGTTCCGATGGCAGCGTGAGTGAGGGGCTCCCGCTGGAGCACGCCGCTTAAAGGGCCGATCACCCTTTAATGTTCCAATGGCGGCGTGAGTGAGGGGATCCCGCTGGAGCACGCCGCTTAAAGGGCCGATCACCCTTTGATGTTCCGATGGCGGCGTGAGTGAGGGGCTCCCGCTGTAGCACGCCGCTTAAAGGGCCGATCACCCTTTGATGTTCCGATGGCAGCGGGAGTGAGGGGCTCCCACTGTTTTTATATACTGTTACTATTACAACTTAGTAAACAATTTGATTTCACCAAAAAAAGTACCAGGGCAGTAATACCAGTGGCACAAAAACACGGATTATTTTCCACTGCCAAAGACGTCCCAATTAGCTAGAAAATAAAAACCTAGTTATGATGTACAAGTTATGATGTACAGTACTTTTATTTGTATGAGAAGTTTTACATGTGTCAGCAAAGATTTCTGAACTGGATCCGAATCTGGTACCACAATGGCATAGGACACACAGGAGAGAGGCAGAGCAGGAATGGGCATTTTCATATGGACTTTGTATTCTGACTGCTATTACCAGCTCTTTAGAATCCCCTTAAAATTCAGCTCTAGGTAAGCAGCACACACCCTGAATTAGGAGCCTGAGCAGGATAGCGGAAGTGAAGTGGCAATGAAAGCGTCATAGAAGTGGGCAGGATTATGCAAATGTTAGTGAGTCATCTGAGTCCAAGAGACAAGAGGAATAAAAATAATCCATCAAAAAGGAGAATATAGAAGGTTTTGATAGGAATTATTTGAAAAGGAACTATGTTCATAGATAGACTGTACAATTTGTGGAAGAAAGACAAAAGGGTTACAATCTTTATTTAAGGAGTTTGTATGGCACTGATGGCTCAGAAAACTGTCTCTCTGTGAGCTAGAAAGAGAAGAAGAAAGGAGGGCTGCTTGGTATCAGGCTATGTGTAGCATCGCTTCTCGGCCTTTTGGCTAAGATCAAGTGTAGTATCTGTTCTTATCAGTTTAATATCTGATATGTCCCTTATCTAGGGACCATATATTAAATTGATTTTTGGAACAGGGAGATGGAATAGGAGCTTGCTTTATCCACTCCACGCATCAACCTGGTATTGCAGTATTTCCAGGAATGGTGCACCCCCTCATATACATCTGTATAAAAATAGACTAAATTTTTATAATTGTTTTCTCAGATATTTTTTTGTCACTTAAAATTATTAACTAAGAACATCTGTTCTTTTGGACAGGACAAGTTGAATTCAAAATCCCCATCATACAGCTCCATGCAAACACCTGAAAGGAGGTTGAGAGAGGAGCAGGCCTCAAATAAAACAAACCACCACAAGATGAACTGAGATGGACTTTCCCTCTGAGCCGCAATGGTAAGCCCTGATAGTGCTCAGGAGAAAACCTGGACAGAATTGGACTTGAGACCCAACTCCGAGAGATACAGGAGGCAATCAAACAACCTGTCAATAGAGCAAGAAAAGAGATCCACAGCCTGGCCAACGCGCCAGGCGGCGAACCTTTTTCACTTGAAGGCCCAAGACCTCCTTCTCAAAGCTCTCCTGGAGGCCAGTAGGACCTTTGTGACTCCCTCAGGCAGAATGAGCTCCGACAGGACTATCTGCGGTGTGATGAGAATCATTGAGCCCTTGTCAGCCTGAAGTTTATAGAGTCCTTGCTATGAGCAGAATGGGGGGATACGCATAGAACAGGTCCACTCCCCAGTGCAGAAAGGTGGTAACCAGCGCAAGTTGATCCCTCAAAGTGACCCTGGAGCAGAACTGATTCCCTTGGGCATTGTTCAGCGTGGCAAATAGGTCTATTCAGGGGGTACCCCATGACTGAAAGATCTGAGCCACAACCTCCCTGTTCAGAATCCACTCGTTCAGCTGGAGGAAGTGGTTCAGCTGATCTGCCAGGGAGTTGAGTTTCCCTGGCAGGTAAGTTGATCTCAACTCCATACCGTAAGCGATGACAAATTTCCAAAAGCAGACCCTCCCAGCACAGGAGATACAACCCTGTTCCCCCCCCCCCCCTGCTTATTGATGTAGTACACTGCCACCCAATTGTCGATCTGAATCAGGACAATCTGGTTGGCAAGGTGATCCCAGAACGTCCTAAGGTCATTTGCTATGGCACAGAGCTCCAGAAACTTGATCTGGTAGAGGCTCTCTCACTTGGACCACATGTTTTTGTGTGTGAAGGCCATTTAGATATGTCCAAACTGGTTTGGAGAGCACATCTGTTGTCATCAGCCTCTGAGGAGGCGACACCTGGAAGGGGAGACCTCTGAGTAGGTTCTGAAAATCCATTCAACAGTGCAGGTATGGGACCAGAGAAGCAGTGACCACCTTCCAGTCCCAGAAACAGCCAGTGACGTGTTTCCACTGAGTACTGAGAGTCCATTGAGCTTGTCTCATCGACAGACAAGTCAGGGGAATGATAGGCACTGTCGAGGTCATATGACCAAGCACTTTCAACATCCCACAAGCCGTTTACCTGGAACCTCTGCTGGACATCGCAGACCAAGGCCATCAGCCTCTGAAGATGGTCCAGAGGACGAAAGGCCCAAGCGCAAGTGCTGTTAAGGAAGGCCCTGATGAACTTCAGTTGCTGGGAATGCTGGAGGTGGGGCTTTGGAGTAATTAATCACAAAGCTTAACAGCTCGAGTACCTGGGGTGGTCAGCCGAGTTGACTGCCGAACTCCGTCCAGAGTGGAATTTTGTATGAGTCAGTCACTCAAGTAAGGGTAGACAAACATCCCCAGGGTCTGGAGATATGTGGCCACTATCACAAGGCACTTTGTGAAGACCTAGGGTGCCGAAGCCAGACCGAAGGGAAGTACATGGTACTGGAAGTGCTGCCTCCCAGGATGAATCAGAGATATTTCCTGTGGGCGGGATGGATCGGAATGTGCACATCTTTGAGATCCAGGGAGCATAGCCAATCGTTTCTCTGAAAGTAAAGGTGCAGAGTCCCCAGCAAGACCATCTTGAACATTTCTTGCCCCAGAAAGGTGTTGAGGTTTCAGAGGTCCAAGATGGGCCAACCACCCCCCCCCCCCCCCAATGTCTTCTTGGGGTCAGTAAGTACCTGGAATAGAACCCCTGCCCAACCTGAGCTGGAGGCACAGACTCTATGGCAAGATCAACCAGAAGGGCGGAGACCTCTCCTTGAAGCAGACTGAGGTGCAGAGGATCCATGAGATACTCCATATGGGGGGGGGGGCAGCAACAGGTCAGCAAGGTGCAGCCTGTAGCCACTCTGGACTATCTGCAACACCCACGGGTCCGAAGTGCTGACAGGCCATCTGTGGGCACAGTGGATAAGCCATCCCCCCACCATGAGGTTTCCCTTTGCTGTAACGGGTAGATTGGTTATGCTCCGAAAGAACCAGTCAAAACCCCATCCCTGGCTTGAGCTGCGGGGCAGGCTGGGCTTTCTAAGGCTTCTCTCATTGTTTTGGTGAGGGGCCTATGCTTTTTGCTGAGAGCTTTGAGGACTTGGAAAGTACCTGCACTTATGCTGGTAGTAAGATTTCTTTGGCCTCTGGTACCTCTTGCAAGAGGGATCAGAAGCCTTCCTCACGAGCCTGGTGAGGGTAACATGCTGCTTCTCTGTCACCAGCCTTGGCCTTCACCTGCTCCCTGAAGAGATTCTCCCCTCTTCATGGCACATCCACCAGTTTGTTCTGGACAGACTATTCCAAGTCTGAAGACTGGAGCCATTGGGCCCCAATGCCCACTGCAGACTGACTTGAAGGCATCATAAGTTGCCATGACCATGTACTTGGAGCAGTCCCTGTCATTGCCCACCAGGGCATGATAAGTGTCTAGCCACTCTAGGGGCATGAACGAGCCCAGCTCGGCAAGTCCATCATGATATCCTTTAAGAACATGCTCATGTACAGTTGATACAAGACCCTAGCCACCAGCATGGAGCTCTGGAAGAATAGCCAGCCAAAAGAATCCAGCAACCGTGCCTCCTTATCTGGTGGTTTCGAGGAGTAAGTCTTATTGATCTTGATTCTTTTCAGGGCAGACTATCACCAGAGAGTGGTGCGGAAGTTGAGGCTTCTCAAACCCAGGGACTTTCTGGATCCAGTACATTGAATCCAGCCTCCTGCTGATAGTGGGTATCATGAGGGGGTTTTCCCACATGCTCATCTGCAGCTTCTACAAGATCCAGTGCACTGGTACCGTCACCGCCTCCTTAGGGGCTGAAGGAATACTGAAGGATCTCAAATTCATCCTCCACCTCTAGGGAAAAGGAGATGGCCTTGGCCATATCCCTGACAAAGTCCTGGAAGGACATGTCCTTGGGAAGAGACTTCAGGGGTTCATGTGTAATACAGGGATCCAACGGAAGTTCAAGAGACCTGCTGTCCAACAGGACCTCCGATTCCACGTCAGTCACCCACCCACCCATCTGAGAGAAAGTTGACGTATCGCTGGGACCCCTCCCAGCATTCCCTCCTACTGCACGACAAAGGGGAGAGTTGATGGGATCGATGTAGCATCGAGTGTTTCATGGGTTCCACCAGGACATCAGATCCCAACATACTCAAGAGTGAAATAGCTGTGGGAACCGGCGTCAACTCCCACTGATGCCCTGGCACTGCTGCATTCTCAGGCAATTCATGGGTCTCAAGTATCGGTTGCATGATGTGCAGTGATGATGCCATTGGCACTGAGCGCCCAACCTATTGCTGCATCAGCACTGCTGCCATATGGGCTCAAGGACCTGGAGGCACTCCTTGAGGACTTCTACTTCCAAAGACTTCAGGGCTGGAAGAGCTTTAGCCACCATCTCTGGCATCCCCTCATGAGCATCAGGCTCACAGACATTGGGGGTTGCATGGTGCTCCTCTGGCACCATGGGAGCCGACTGCTCCCGCCAGGGCACCTTAGTGGGTCATTCCCAGCCATCTCTTCCGGCGTTGCATTAGGAAGGGTTCTGATGCTGATGTGCATGGGTTTTAGCCCTGTGCTTAGATGGGTCCCCCTTTGACGTCGAAGGGTTGGTTCCTTCCTCTGTTCGATGTCAATGGACAGCTGCCGCTCCAGACCACCGTGGCCTCATGGCTCAGAGTGAGTTCGAGCACCCCTCAATATTGATGCCTCAGGGACTCAGAGTGCTACCAGAAGAGGGATTCTCTCTGCTTTCCCTGACCCTTCAAGCCCCTTTTTGTCATCTGCAGGCACAGATTAAAAGAGGAGAGCTAATGATTGGGGCCCCAGGTACTGAAGGCACCAGTTGTGCTTGTCCATGACTGAAATGGTCCAGGCACATTTGTTACACTTCTTAAAACCGCTGGCCAGCCTTTGGGACATGACTAGAAAAACAGCCATGGTGAGGTCAAAAGGATCAATGTTGCCAGCTATAGGAACAAGAGAAGAAAACAGAAAAGATTGTTGGTGACTGAGTAGAAGGCGGTCCAAATTTCTGTGTTATCTTGTAAAGAAGAAGATGTGAAGGATTGGTTTGACGAATTGTTAAGCTTGCTCCGGAGATATAGGCTTCAGGGGTTAATGCATCGATGTCTTGGCCTTGTGGAGATCTTGACAGCTCTTTCACAATGGCAAATAATTCTCTAGGGTGATTTAGGGAACTTGTGATGAGGTTTGTATGATGCTGTTTATGAATTAGCTCATTGTACTCTCGCTATTTTGTTAAGTATTCCTGGTGATCTGAATGACCTTTGAATTTCCTCTATCATCTCTCAAGTCTTTGCCCGTTTGATTTCTGAAGAATACCATGGGGCCTTGTTTTCACATTTAGCTGCCTTTGGTTTAGGTGCAGCAAAGGCTGCTAGTGATAAGGTCTTGTTCCAATTCTCTATTAAGGCTGGGAGGTCCGTGGCATTAGTTTTGAGCTTTGGAAGTATTTGATCTAGTAGTGCTTCCTTATTGAATTCTTTAAAGCGGCGGTGGAAGTTAGAGTGCTGCTGTGTAGTCAGAAGGGGGTTTATAGGGAGTCAAAGGATATCATGTAGTGATCAGACCATGGAACAGGAGTTACTTGCTAGGAAATTCGAGAGTTGAGGGACTGGAGGGTGGATGGCATGAAAACTAGGTCTAGAGTGTTTCCACCAGAGTGTGTTTTTAAATTCAATGATTTGGGAGAGATCTAGGGAAGTTAAAGGATTGACAAATGTGGTGGCTTGAACCAGAGGTAGAAAGCTTAATTTTAAAATCATCCAGGATTATTGGTAGTTGACCTTTGTTGGAGAGGCTGGAGACTATCTCAATTATAGTTGAGATGTCTGAATTGGATGTTGGGGTCCTATAAATCAGGAATATTGCTAGGTCCTTGCTTTCAAGGCTTATAGAATTTAGAGTAGGTATTGAGAGAGTGCTGGTGGTCTTGAGGTTTAGTTGCTTGTTTGCTTGTTAGTATGAGAGTACCCCCTCCTCTGCGTTGTGCTCTATAGCAGTGGTGGACATCCATGTGAGCTGGGGTGAGATGATGTATTAGAATGTTGTCTGATTCGGTCAGCTATGATTCATAATCTCCACTTCCTGGTCTTGTATGTAGTCCTTTATGGTGTGAATTTTGTTGCAGATGGATCGGGCATTAATTAAGGAGAACTTGATGGTTTTGGGTTGATGATTGGCTGTTGTGGGATCCTCTGTGATCATATTTGCGTTTAACCGGATGAGTCTCTGTGTTCTTTTATGTGAGTAGGCGAAGAAGGGATGTGGTGCCAGTGACTGTCTGGGTTTATATAGGATTGAAATTGAATTATTCCAGATATGTGCTGCCTTTGTTGGTCCTAATAAGAGAGCTGCTAGGAGGGGAAGAAGAATGGCGGCTTGAATCCACTTCATATCTGCTGTTTGGCAAGATATTTGTTCTGTGGCCTGCAAGGAAATGTGATGGGGTTGTATGAAGCAATAATAAGCTTTGGAGTATGTGGCTAGGTTTAGAGAGATTTGTAGCCAAGATTAGAGTGTCAAATGTTTCTGTATCAGTTTGATAGAGAGGGTTATAGTGGTGGCATAGTGAGAACAGATACTAGTTACATACGGTTTTGGACGAGGTTTGCCTCTGAAGATCTTCTGTGCCTAATTTCCACACCTAAGGGCCATGCCAAAGAGGTTGTCGATCATGGGTTTTCCAAAGAGGTTCTCTCCTTGGCAGGGGACATTGACCAATTTGTCCTGAACCTATTGCACGAGGTCAGATGACTGTAGCCAAGCTTGGCAATGTGCCCCAATGCCCACCACCGCTACTTGAGCCGCCGACTCAAACCCATTATAGGCCGCTCGAGACATGAATTTGGAGCATTCACGGACTGCCTTGGCCAGGTTCTTGAATCACTGCAAGTGTTCCTTGGAGAGACCAGCTGAGAACCTGGCGAGTTCCTTCACCAGGTCTCTCAGGTACATGCCCATGGACAGCTGGTAGGCTGGATACGGCCGATGAGCATTGAGCCCTGATAGCACTTTCTGCCAAGAACGTCCAGGGTGTGGGCCTCCCTGCCGGAGGGCACAGAGGAGTGTCTTTTCTGGCTTTTCAGCCCATGCATGGCCAACTCCACCACCATGGAGTTATGCGGCAGCTGTGACTTTTGGAAGCCTGGGCTCTGGCGGACTCAGTACATTGAGTCAAGCAGTTTGCTCACCACCGGTACCAAAGCCAGTGACGCCCACATCCAGAGCATCAGCTGTTCCAGGATGGGAGGAATGGGCACCATGAGCGATTCTCTTGGGGGAGCTTCGTACTGGAGGATTTCCAACTCATCCGCCCAAGGGTCCTCCTCCAACTCGGTAGGGAACGCCAGGGCCTTTGACATATCCTTGACAAAATCAAGGAAGCGCATATCCTCTGGTGGGGACCGCCATCGAGGCTCTGAGATGGGAGAGTCAGATGGGATGTCGCGGTAACAACGGGTATCGGGGGACTCCTCTTCCTCCATCTCCCACTTGGGAGTAGTCTGTCGAGGACTTATAGGAGGGCTGCTCCACGGGCCTTGGGGCCGGCATACTTGCTGGGGATGACCGCAGTCCCATTGGGTGGGACTTGGAGTGCAACCTTGGCCGAGGAGCAGCTTGGCCTCCAGGGACGTCGAGAGCCTGATGATCGGGGCGGATGAACCAGTCATGCCAGACAATAGCGCCCGCTGCTGGTCCATGAAGGCAGACAAACTGTGCTCCAGGGCTGCCATTCTGGACTCCAGACCAGAAGGCTCAACAGCCTTTAGTGCAGACACTGAGGGACTTGGGCCCAAGACCGGCTCCTCCGAAGGGGAATTCTCAACGAGGATGGTGTCTGGGGCTCGAGGCCGATCTACGGTCGGATCCTTTTGGGGGACCTTTGCAGGCCGCTCCCTCTCCAAAGCCTCAGACGGATGCTTCGGACTGCAGGACCAGGGCTGGGGAGCACCCAGCCGGTCAGAACCATCCAAGGATGCCGCGTTCGAGGGTTTCTTCTTCTTTTTGGGTTCCCTCAAGGACCCCCTTTCTGAGGACTCACAACGGGGCTCGGATTCAGGAGGTTCCACTTGAGATGTCGGGGCTTCAGATGAGGCCCTGGCCTTCAGAGGTGCTGGGGACTGGGGGAAAAAACTTAACGTGCTGCTGCTGGCAGCTCTTGAGGGCCTTACTAGACATTCTTTTGCAGAGACCGCAAGCTGCTGATTCGTGGTCTGCCCAAAACAGCGGAGACAGCAGTCATGCATGTCGGTCAAAGACATAATTTTAGAGCACTGATTACACTTCTTAAAGCCACTGATAGCAATGGGGGAAAAAAGTACCCCTGCGAGGTTGAAGACTCTCCGGGCTGCCAGTGGGAGAAAAAGGTGTGAAGATGCCAGGAAAAGAAAGAACAAAAACTACAAAAATAGACCTAAACTCGACACTGAGGCAATGAGGTTGGTGGCGGGAAGAGTACCGGTGTGATACCAGAGAGGAGTATGAAACTCGGAGAGAAAAATCAAATTTTTCCGGGGACAGGCCAGACAAACGTCTGAAGTGCTCCGTGGAAAAAAGGACACTGAGCAAGATGGCACCCTTGGGTGGGAAGAGGACCTCACATATGTGGTGGCATCTCCTAAAGGCTTTCTTTGAAAGCTGGGGGGTTGCTTCTGCGAGGGCTCCATCAGTGCCGACGTCACCCATATGTGAGGACTGACTTCCTGCTTGTTTCTGGAGAATGTGTTGTACATAGACTGCACAGGTCTACATTGTTTTGAAAGGTTTTTACAACAGTAAGCATTAAATGTTGTGGCAAGGAGGCCTATCCGGAGTCTGGGGGAGGACAAAGAGACAGGGAATTCACCCTAGTAAAGGGCCCCCTTTCACCAAGACAGGGTAGGAAGCCACAAACACCTCCAGGATTCAGAAAACTTCCACGTTCCTAGTGGAATGAAGGGGAGAAGATACAGGGCCCAGAACCCCTATGGCAGGGAATTCTCCAAGCACTCAGGTGCCCGAAGTCAGGCTGATTGCCGTCACCTGAGTAGGGAGGAGTTGGAGCTAGAGCCCTGGAAATATAAACCTAGGCCAGAGTATGAGAGAGGGGGAAGAGAAGCAGGAAGCCAGGCTGACACGAGCAGAAGCACAAATGCAAGCAAGGGAAGCTTGACTGGTGCTGAGCAGAGCAGAGGAACTGAGCTTCCAGGAGAAGAAAGGGCTAATTGGAATATAGCACGGCTGCAAGAGAGTTTGGGGCCAGGAACAAGAGAGACTCCAAGATCCCCCGGGAGGCTGTTATCTGAGCACTGTGAGCAAGATGGGGAGTCAGAACCTATGCAGTTGGGAGAGCCCGAGGTGACGCTGAATGATGAGGACACTCCCATGGACTGTTCCTTTTGCCAAGCTTTAAACCTGGGAACATAGAGAAAGCAAGCCAGTCCTGAAAGAAGTCTTCCAGGAAAAGGTACCCGTAGTCCACAAGCTGGGTGACCGTGATTCCCTCATGTTGGTAAAGGGGATGTTTACGGGGACTAAGGAGCAAGCCTGGAACTGTGATATAAGCTTGTTAATCACCTGCTGCTGGAATGAGGACACTGGGGTAAGCTAAAGTAGCTATTATAACAAAGCTTTCTTTTGCCCCTGGATTATATTTGTTACTTGGAAGGTAACCAAGAAAGGTTTGAAGCTGAATAGAAGCTAAACTACCACAGACTTTAAATGTGTTTTGGTTTTTGTGCTTTACTCAGCAAGGCTAAAAAGGGAATGCAATATCCTTGCTGTTAAAGACTGTGTATCCTGAACTATAGAGAACCTTTAAACAGCCATTTTTGTGTTTGGGTTTGTTTTTGGACAATGCTCTACTTCAAAGAGTCCTGAACAAATAATACTGTATGTGGTATGATCGAACCATTGTGTACAAAATAAATTTCTGTCATTTGCCTTACCTCTTGAGCCTGACTACAACTTTCTGCCTGATGCAACCATACAGCTAAACAAGGACTACATTTCTCAGAGGACACTGCGGGGAAATAGTTTGAAAAAGCTGAAAAAGCAGATAGCGGAAAGTTCTTCTAATAACCACACCCCCTCTAAGCTAGAGGCGAGTGGTGGTGGCGTGGCAATGTTTACATTTTGACTCTGAGGTGTCTTATTGTTTTTGTATAGATCTTCTCAGAAATAGCTGCACAGATAAAGATGACATACACAGCTTTCACAAAATTCAGAGGTTCACAGAGGAACACCGAACAAAATACATGATAAAGCTAAAAGAGACAAAAAGAGAAATAAGGATAGCAAAATCAAAGGCAGAGGAAACGATGGCTAAAGATCTGTTAGTGTGGAGACAAAACCTTTTTTCAGGTATATTTGGGAGAAGAGGAAGATCAGAGGTGAAACTGCAAGACTCAAAAGTACTGAGAATGGATTTGTGGCAAGTGACATTGAAAAAGCAAAAATGCTAAACAAATACTTCTGTTCTATTTTTACTAAAGAAAATCCTGGAGAAGGACCATCTGTGATTGACAAATAGACAAATGGGAATGGAATAGATACTACACCATTCACAGAAGATGATGTGTTTGAATAGCTTGCAAAACTAAAAGTGGATAAGGCCATGGAACTGGATGGGATACATCCCAGGATACTGAATGAGCTCAGATCAGTTCCTGCAGGGCCTTTAAAGGATATTTTTTAATAGATCATTGGAATTCAGGAGAAGTTCCACAGGACTGGAGAAGGGCTGATGTGGTACCTCATCACAAAAGTGGCAATAGGGAAGAAGTAACAAACTACAGGCCAGTAAGCCTTACCTCGGTGGCGGGAAAAATAATGGAGATGCTCCTGAAAGAGAGAATAGTGGACCTTCAGACGATTTTGCCAAATAAATCTGATTGAGTTCTTTGACTGGGTGACCAGAGAAATAGATCAAGGACATGCGATGGATTGTGATCTATCTAGATGTCAGCAAAGCTTTTGATACTGTTCCTCACAGGAGGTTTATCAATAAACTGACCAGCTTGGGGATGGGTACCAAGGTGGTGAACTAGATCAGAAATTGGTTGACTGACAGATAACAGAAGGTGATGGTAAACAGAACTCACTTGAATGAAAGGAAGCTGATTAGTGGCATGCCCCAGGGATCAGTCCTGAAACCAGCACTGTTCAATGTATTTGTGAGTGATATTGCTGAATGATCGAAAGGAAAAGTCTGGGTTTTTTCAGCTGAGACCAAAATTTTCAACAGAGTGGACTCCCCTGAGGGAGTGGATAACATGAAGAAAGATCTACAAAAGCTGGAAGAATAAATCTTAATTGCCAAGCATTAGACCAATGTGAAGAAGTGCAGTGTCATGCACTTGGGATGTAGAAATCCAAGGGAATTGTATGCAATAGGGGGAGAGAAGTTGGTGTGCATGGACCAGAAGAAGGACCTTGGAGTGATTGTTTCTCAGGATCTCAAGGTGGCGAAACAGTGTGACAAGGCAGTGGCCAAAGCCAGAATGATGTTGGGTTGCATACAAAATGGAATTATCAGCAGAAAGGAAGAGGTACTAATGCCTCTGTCCAAGTCACTGGTGATGCCTCACTTGGAATATTGTGTTCAGTTTTGGAGATCATGGGCCCGATTCTGAGATGCGATTTGCAGGACGCGCAGCCCCACAAGCCGCCCTGCCCCTATTGCTCCTCTGACTCTCCTCGCACAGCTATAGCAGCAGGACGGGGATAGCCTGAGGGGTCAGGGGGAACTTGCCTATTATTCCACCTCAAAAGTGGAATAATCAGCACTAACCAGGCAATTGAGGCCATACATCTCCCCCCCCGGGCCGGGTACACGGGGTCCCCGCCACCCGACTGGCCAGCCGTGGGTCGGGTGGCAGAGAAGAGTATGGTCGGCGCCAAAGGAGCCAGGAGGAAGGATGTCCCCATAGTCATGCAGGGGCACGCTGGACCATCCCTGGGCCCGATTCTGTATACCATGGGAACGTTTTGCTCCTGCAGTACAGAATCGGGTCCTAACAAGTCCGACCTGCTCAGGGCCGTCTGGATGGCCTGGACGTGCCCCCTATAGAACTGGGCTCTACATCTTGCAAAGGATATAAAAAGACTGGAAACGGTTCAGAGGAAGGCAACCAAAATGATATGGAGTCTGTACCAGAAGACGTAAGAGAAGAGACTTGAAGACCTAAATATGTACACTCTACAGGAGAGGAGGGACAGGGAAGATATGATACAGACCTTTAAATACTCAGAGTATTAATGAACAAACCTTTTTCAAAGACAATGAAGCTGTAAAACTAGAGGGTATGACATGAAACTGCAAGGGGGTAAACTGAAAGGCAATGTCAGGAAATACTTTTTCACTAAAAGGGTGGTGGATGCTTGGAATGCCCTGCCAATGGAAGTGGTGGGGCAAATCCAGTGGCAAAATTCAAAATGGCATGGGACAAATACAGTGGATCCCTTTATAGCAACAGGATAAAATCAAAATAAACTAAATTCTCTCTTATATCTCAACAAATAGGGGTGACCTGCATCAAGCGGTGGATACCCCTACACTTGCCACCTTGCTGAGCAGATTAGATGGACCATGCTGGTCTTTATCTGCCGTCATATACTATGTTACTATGATTTCTTTATATCTGGGTGGCTTTCTGTTGTGTCAAAGAATTATTGCATATTCTTGGGGACAAGAGGCCGTGTGTCCACATATGTAGCATAATCTTCTTTTAGGGACATCATCATATATTTTAATTTAGTTTTAGTTTCTTAATATTGATTAATTATTTTTAATAAATCATCGGCACAGTCTACAATAACTAAAAAAGTAGAAGCTATAAATTGGACTTTAAACAGACATCCTATTATAGAATTACCCCCTATAATCATTCTGATTTCTTCTGTAACTTTCAGTGTCTTGGTATTGTTATTCAAGCGGCTAGAAGTACTTGTAGAAGTGTCAATATGAAATTCATAGTTTTCCCTTCAGGAGGCAATTTTCAAAGGCATTCCCACTCCATCATCCCCTGGTTTCTGTATGGAAATAGGTTTGTGAATTCACAAAGGTACTAATGGAAATGGAATACACAGCACACCATTCATGGAAGAAGGCGTTTATGAATAACTTGCAAAACTGAAAGCAAAGTCATGGGGCCAGATGAGATACATCCCATGATACTGACAGAGCTCAGAGGGTCTGGAAGGACCTTTAAAGGATGTGTTTAATAGATCCTTGAGACGGGGGAAGTTCCACAGGATTGGAAAAGGACTGATGTGGTCCCTCTTTAAAAAAAAATGGTAGCAAAAAAAAGAGGTTGCAAACTAAATGCTAGTAAGCAATACCTTGGTGGTGGTAAAGTAATGTAAATGCTACTGAAAAAAAGGATAGTGATATTACTGAATCCAATGGACTGCAGGATCCAAGCAACATGATTTTAACAAAAGAAAGATTGTGCCAAATAAATCTGATTCATTTCTTTGATCGGGTGACAAGAGAACTGGATCAAGGACGTGCAATGGATGTCATCTACTTCGATACTGTTCCTCATAGAAAACTGAGTAGCCTGGGGATGATCCCAAGGTAGTGAAATGAATCAAAAATTTGTTGACTGATAGACTAGAGCAGGGGTGGGCAAACTTTTTGACTCGAGGGCCGCAATGGGTTCATATATTGGACCCGGGGGCCGGACCAAGAGTAGATGGACGGTGTGTATGTGTGAATTAATATAAATTAAATTTAAATTTGTAACATTAAATGTTTAGATTAATTTAAGGTAGAAAAGCATAAAAAGAGTTATTTTACAAAACTTTTATGCAATGTATTTCTTTCATAAAATAGTACCTTCAATTTTAGTGTGAACAGTGTTGTTGGTCTCCCTTTTTGTTAAGGCATCAAAGTCAGGAGATAGCTTTGTTGTTGCAATTCTCAATTTCAAACACATTTACACAGTCCTAATCCAGCCCTTCATCAGCCCATTTCCAGTCCAAGTTCCCCCCCATCACAGCCCATTTCGTCCATTCCCCCACCATCACAGCCCAGTTGCTGTCCTCCCCCATCACAGCCCAATTGTAGTCCGTTCCCCCACCACAGCCCATTTCCAGTCTGTTCTCCCCCCCACCACATCTCATTTCCATTCTGTTTCCCCCCATCCCAGCCCAATTTGTCCCCCCCCATCACAGCCCATTTCCAGTCTGTTCCCCCCCCCCACATCACAGCCCATTTCCAGTCTGTTTCCCCTATCCCAGCCCATTTTCAGTCCGTCCGTCCCCACCATCACAGCCCATTTCCAGTCCTATCCCCCCCACCATCACAGACCGTTTGCAGTCCTCCCCCCATCACAGCCCATTTCCAGTCCTATCCCCCCCACCATCACAGCCCATTTGCAGTCCTCCCCCATCACAGCCCATTTCCAGGCCGTTCTCCCCCCCCCCACCATCACAGCCCATTTCCAGTCTGTTTCCCCTATCCCAGCCCATTTTCAGTCCGTCCGTACCCACCATCACAGCCCATTTCCAGTCCTATCCCCCCCACCATCACAGACCGTTTGCAGTCCTCCCCCATCACAGCCCATTTCCAGTCCTATCCCCCCCACCATCACAGACCATTTGCAGTCCTCCCCCCATCACAGCCCATTTCAAGTCCGTTCTCCCCACCCCCACCATCACAGCCCATTTCCAGTATGTTTCCCCCCATCACAGCCCATTTCCAGTCCGTTCTCCCCCCCCCCCCACACATCACAGCCCATTTCCAGTCTGTTTCCCCACAACACAGCCCATTTCCAGTCCGTTCTCCCCCCCCCCCCACCACCATCACCGCCCATTTCCAGTCCGTTCCCCCCCCCCATCACAGCCCATCCAGTCCTAGCCGCCCCCCCGAAGAGCCCCGCGCTGTCTAAGGGGCTGCAGAGGGAGCCGGGGAAGCCCACGCGAGGCCCCGGCTCCCTCTGCACAGCCCGCCAGCATGAAGAACCTTTACCTTCCCGCTGGCGGCTGTTGCAATGAAGCCGCGAATGCCGGGAAAGGTTAAAGGCAATGCCCTTTAACCTCTCGCGGCATTCGTGGCTTCATTGAAACAGCCGCCAGCGTGAAGGTAAAGGCTCTTCACGCTGGCGGGCTGTGCAGAGGGAGCCGCGGCTTCGCGCGGGCTTCCCCGGCTCCCTCTGCAGCAGTCCATTTGTTCACCAGGATAACTCATACAGCGGGCCGGATTAAAAGGTCCGCCGGGCCGTATACGGCCCGCGGGCCGTAGTTTGCCCATTCCTGGACTAGAGGGTAGTGGTAAATGGAAATCACTCAGTAGAGAGGAGAGCGAGTAATGAAGTGCCTCAGGGATTGGTCCTAAGATTGGTATTGTTCAATGTCTTTGTGAATGATACTGCTGAAGGGTTAAAAGGAGTTTGCCTTTTTGTTGATGACACAAAGATTTGCAATAGAGTAGACACCTCAGAGGGAGTAGACAACATGAGGAAAGATCTACAAAATTTAGAAGAATGGTCTAATACTTGGCAGTTAACATTTAATGCGAAGAAGTGCAGAGTGATGCATTTGGGATGTAGAAATCCAAAAGAGCAATATGTGATAGAAGGTGAGAGGCTGGTGTGCACAGGTCAGAAGGATCGTGGGATGATAGTGTCTGAGGCATGGCCATACCAAGCTATAAATGTACCCTGTGTGACTTGCAAACCTGGCGCACTCCCCCCCCCCCCCACCATATCACAAATTTGTTATTTGCCCCATCCCCCCCATGCCAAGATCTCCCCATCTTACCTCACACCTCTTCATCTCCAGCCTGATCCCCCCCCTGCCTGCTCTTTGCTTTGCTGCCACTTTTCCTGTTCCCTTAATGGTGGCGGCAGTGCAGCAGACCTCCAATTTAAAAAAAAATCATGCAGGTCTTTCCGACTCTGCGCTTTCATGACTAGTCTGATCCCCCCTTCCTCTGACATATGCTCGTGTCAGAGGAGGGAGGGATCAGATCAGCCATGCAAGTGTGGAGTCTGAAAGACCCACGTGGTTATTTAATTGGAGGTCCGCTCTGCTGCCGCTACGCCAAGGGAACAGGAATAGTGGTGGCGTGGGAAGGGCAGGCAGTGTGGGAGGGAGCCAAGGCTGGCAGTCAACTCTAAATGTGCCCCTATTTTTTTTGCACCCTGTGCGGATACACCACTTGCACAGGGTTAGATATGGCACTGATCTGAGTATCTTAAGATGGTGAAGAAGTGTGACAAGATGGTGGCCAAAGCCAGAAGAATGGTAGGCTGCATACAGAGAGGCATAACCAGCAGATGGAAGAAGTCAGTAGTCAGGTCTCACTTGGAGTATTGTGGCCAGTTCTGGAGACTGCACCTTACAAAAGATATAAAAAGACTTAAAACGATTCAGAGGAAGATAACCAAAATGATATGAGGCCTGCGCCAGGAAATGTATGAGAATAGACTTGAAGATCTAAATATGTATACCCTGGAGGAGAGGAGAAATAGGGACGGTATAGACGTTTAAATAGTTAAAGGGTATTAATGAACAAACAAAACTTTTTCAAAGACGGGGAACTATAAAACTAGAGGACATGATGTGAAGCTGCAAGGAGATAAACTCAAAAGCAAAGTCAGGAAAAGTTTTTCACGAAAAGTGCGGTGAATGCTTGGAATGCCCTCCCAGTGGAGGTGGTGGGAACAAAAACAGTGATTGTGTTCTGTCTTGTGCATTTTTGAATTCAGAGGATCTCTTTCTAGCAAGAGGATGGTGTAACCTGAATGGAGCAGTGGGTATATCCCTAAGCAAAGTAGACTTTTTGAGACAACCCAGTATTGTATTTAGAGTATGAAATATTTTTGGAGAATAAAGAAGAAATACATCTTAAGGACTGTGTGATATTAAAGTAAAAGGGCCTACATTCAGTTGATTGTGTAGGTTATTACTGCATGATCTAGATATTGAAGACTGATGAAAAAAACTCTTTAAAACATCATATTAGGAAGAAATTATAAAAAGGAAAAAATAATGTTAAGGCTGTTAATTAGGGTTTGTCTTGATATCTGCTTGCATTTGTTGGTTGCTCCCTTTTATTTCACTTTCTGTGGGATTCAATGTGGTATCGCCCATTCTATCTTTTACCTACTAAATCACCTTGGTTCCAGTGTTTTGATGCAATTTGTAAATGTGCCATTGCTTTCTTAGACAAACCCAAATACACTGCATTATAGAAATCTAGAGAGATAGTTTTGGCAGTCATTTTCTCCCACATCAAAGCTTGTAATCTTATTTGTTTTAGCTTTCATTTTATTTTATTTTAATCTTTATAACAATCAAGATAAGCTGACAACTTAGAGATGGCACAAAAAAGATAAACACTTCTGATTACCCTTTTTGCCAGATGTCAAAGTTACATCACTGTAGTAGCCCAAAACCCCCTCCCTCCTCTACTTCAAAATGTTAAGTTATAATTACACAGATGTCGATTGAACTTTTTTGTACATACCCATCAGCAGGGCTTTCTTTGAGGAGGTACCCAGTACGACAGAGTACCAGCACCTTTTCCATTGCCCTTTGTATTTCTGTCTTGCATAGACTAAGTTCTATTGAGCAGGGACTGTCTCCCATGTGTATGTGGAGAGTGTGGAGGACAGGGGACTATGTATCATATTTGGAAGAGTTATCCAAAAGTCACAAGTACTGGCCAAATATATTGCATGAAATGCAAGGTGTGATGGGATTCACTTTATATAAAGATTCCAAGTTTGTTCTTTTGAGTGTTTGGCCAAGAGAGACTCATTATGAGAGTTCATTTACACTATTATAGCTACCTGGTCTGAAATAGCTCTTTAGTGGAAGAAAATGGAGTTCCCCAATATGGACCATTGAAAGGTGAGAATGCGATGACTGCTTCTGATGGAGAGACTAATGGAGGACTGGAAGCCTCTGCTGATATATTCACAAGAGGACTGACAAATGGATTTGAGGCATAAAAGGGGGAGTTGAGAACCTGGGGGGGGATTTTGCGCAGAGATTAAGGGACTAATGGGCAGTGTAGTTTTTTTCTAGCAAAAAGGATACTGGTACTCATATGCAGAACAGATGAGGATCATGGATCAAATTTTAGCAGGCAATCAAAAAGGTGCTGGTCCTCAGTACCACCAGGTACCTCCTCAGAAAAGCCCTGCTGATGGATATGTACAAAAACAAATTTGATTGACATCCATTAGCAATAACGTATGTTTTAATGTGTCATTTTTATGTTCATTATTTAAGGTCTTATATTGTTATGCTCCATCAACATATTTTATTGTATTTTAATATCTCCAGGAACAAGCAGACATGTAGTCTTCTCATATGGGTATCGTCGGTACCGACGGAGCCCGCGCAGGAACGCTCCCCAGCGTCCAATAGGAAAGCCTTTGGGAGCGTCCCATAGCGCATGCGTGCTGCCTTCCTGCCTCTGTACCTCTCTCACTTCAGTTCTTCGTTTTCCACGGAGCCGACAGGACATGTACCCTGTCACCACAGAAAATGTCCTTTTATTCTTTGTTTTTTGTGGTCGCGTCTGCCTTCATTCGACGCCTACCGGTACTGCCGGTTCTTCTTCTTCTTTCTTTAAAAAAAACAAACAAAAAAAAAACCCTTGTATTTCTTCAGGGGTCTTTCCCCTGTTTCTGGTGCTAGGTGCCATTTTGGGCACTAGGCCCACTTTTCTTCAGGCATGGAGAAACCAGCTAGTGGTTTCAAAAAATGCTCAAAGTGTGGTGGTACCATTTCCATCACTGACACCCATGATTGGTGTCTAAAATGTTTAGGTCCTGAACATTGTCCAACGGAGTGTCTCTCCTGCACAAGGATGACCAAAAGGGGCCTGCAGAATAGAGCTGCAAAACTCTGTATCCTTTTTGCTGCGGATACGATGTCAGTTGCATCGACGTCTTCCAGGGCTTCATCTTCCTTCCATGGATCTCAGGTAACTAAACTTAAGTCTTCTAAGACTGGCCGGTCCTCGAAGGGTAGATCTCCTTCAAAGTATCGAGATGCCACTGGCGTTGCCCTTGAGGATAGTTCACCGGCAAAACAGCCCCGGCGGGAGTCTTCGGAGTCCAAAGCATTAATGGGGCTCCAGGATGTTCCAGAGGCTTCCACCTCTTCAGAACTACTGGTGCCATGTTCTGGGGTCGTAGCCGCTTCCAACGGTACCGACACCCAGGCATCAGCAGGAGCGATGGATAAGAGAATCCTCGCTATTGAACGCAGTCTAGCGTTCCTCTTAGCAGCTTCGGTACCACTAAGACTGCTACAGACGGTTCAACAGGTATCGGTACCGACATTGGTACCTGTACCAATAGTACCTGCTTCCCCCCATGCCGAGCCTTGAGTCTATCTCGGGTATCGGGGATCAGGAACCGAGACATTTCGGTACCGATTTCGAGCGGTACTGATACCATGCGTTACAGGAGCACCCGGTACAGAGTGCCCTTGAGTCTTCCGATTCCGATGACTCTGACAATTCTACCGGTACCAGAGCAAACCTACTAGAGCAGTGATGGCTAACCTTTTTGAGCCCGAGTGCCCAAACTGCCGCACAAAACCAAAGAATTTCCTCAAAGTGCCAGCACGTCAATTTGCATAAATATTTGCATAATGCTAACATACACTAACTTTTAGTAAACATGTCTCTTAATGAGTGTATGGATAAAGACAGACTAAAAGATTTCTACATTACTATAATCCAGTGCCAACCGCCAGGCACATTAGGAACTACTACAAACACTGCCCATTTAGAACCAATAGCAAACCCGCCGTATCCTAACAGCACTACCAGGACTCACAAAGCACCACACCATACCTATCAAAAGGCAACACTGCAAATATTAAACCAATACATTTCAGACAATAACAATACATGACCTACTGGGGAAAGAGAACAAGTGGCAATGTCAAAAAGGAATTACATAAACAGAATACCTCAGCTCAGTTACACAGTTGCAATTGCTCCAGCCACTTTCTTCTGGTTTCTTCATGTTTTCTGCTAACTCTCCATCATCTGCTGTCCATTTGTCCTTTCTTCTCTCTTCTAGTTTTTTTTTCCATTCTCTCTCTCTACATCCGCTTTAACATACTAATCTTTCTCCTTTTGCTCTTTCCTCATTCCTATTTCATCCACTCAAATTTTACCCCTCCATCCTCAATCCCCACTTACTCTCCCAATACCCGGCCAATTGTAGATTTTTTATCCCTCCCACACAAAATATTTTTCCCCTCTCCATTTTACTCTCCCAGCCCCATCCCATTCTAATCCTCCCCCAACATCAGCTCCCTTCTAGTTCCAGCCTCACCCAGCATCCATTCCCTTCTAGTCCCTGCATCAGCCCATTTCCAGTCCTAGCAACCCCCCAACCCAATACAGTCCTAGCCCCCCCCATCAACTCACTTCCAGCCCTAAACCCCCATCACCCCATTTCCAGACAGCCCCCATCAGCCCACAGCCCATTAGCAGTCCTACCCCCCCAGCCCATTAGCAGTCCTACCCCCCCGCCCGCCCGCCCGCCCATTAGCAGTCCTAACACACCCCCCTCCTGCCCATTAGCAGTCCTAACACCCCCCCCTCCTGCCCATTAGCAGTCCTAACCCCCCCTCCTGCCCATTAGCAGTCCTAACCCCCCCTGCCCATTAGCAGTCCTAACACCCCCCCTCCTGCCCATTAGCAGTCCTAACCCCCCCTCCTCCTGCCCATTAGCAGTCCTAACCCCCCCCCCTCCTGCCCATTAGCAGTCCTAACCTCCCCCCCCTGCCCATTAGCAGTCCTAACCCCCCCCATCTGCCCATTAGCAGTCCTAACCTCCCCCCCTGCCAATTATCAGTCCTAACCCCCACTCCTGCCCATTAGCAGTCCTAACCCCCCCCTCCTGCCCATTAGCAGTCCTAACCCCCCCCCTGCCCATTAGCAGTCCTAACACCCCCCCTCCTGCCCATTAGCAGTCCTAACCCCCCTCCTCCTCCTGCCCATTAGCAGTCCTAACCCCCCCTCCTGCCCATTAGCAGTCCTAACCTCCCCCCCCTGCCCATTAGCTGTCCTAACCCCCCCTGACCATTAGCAGTCCTAACCCACCCTCCTGCCCATTAGCAGTCCTATCCCCCCCTGCCAGTTAGCTGTCCTAACCCCCCCTCCTGCCCATTAGCAGTCCTAACCCCCCCCTCCTGCCCATTAGCAGTCCTAACCCCCCCTGCCCATTTGCTGTCCTAACCCCCCCCTCCTGCCCATTAGCAGTCCTAACCCCCCCCCTGCCCATTAGCAGTCCTAACCCCCCCTCCTGCCCATTAGGAGTACTAACCCCCCCTCCTGCCCATTAGCAGTCCTAAACCCCCCACCACCAGCCCAAAAGCAGTCCTAACCCCCCCCAGCCCATTAGCTGTCCTAACACCCCCCCTCCTGCCCTTTTGCAGTCCTAACCCCCCCCTCCTCCTCCTGCCCATTAGCAGTCCTAACCCCCCCCCTCCTGCCCATTAGCAGTCCTAACCTCCCCCCCCTGCCCATTAGCAGTCCTAACCCCCCCTCCTGCCCATTAGCAGTACTAACCCCCCCCCTCCTGCCCATTAGCAGTCCTAACCTCCCCCCCTGCCCATTAGCAGTCCTAACCCCCCCTCCTGCCCATTAGCAGTCCTAACCCCCCCCCTCCTCCTGCCCATTAGCAGTCCTAGCCCCCCCACCCCCCGCCCATTAGCAGTCCTAACCCCCCCCCCCCCGGCAAATTTTTTTAAAAAAAAAGCAGGCTCTGGCTGCTGCCGCGGCAGATTACAATGTCCCGCGGGGCCCCCTCCGCCCGCTAAGCCCCTCTGCAAGGGCTTTCAGATTCGCAAGGGAAAGCGTCTCCCTCGCGTCTCTGTTAAGCCCGCAGGGGCTAATGGGAAATTTCCCATCAGTCCCTCGCGTCTAAAGGGGCTGATGGGAAATTTCCCATTAGCCCCTGCGGGCTTAACAGAGACGCGAGGGAGACGCTCTCCCTCGCGAATCTGAAAGCTCTTGCAGAGGGGCTTAGCGGGCGGAGGGGGCCCCGCGGGACGCTGCATTCTGCCCTTGCCGCGTCCGCAGTCAGAGACAGCTTTTTCTTTTTTTTGCGGACCTATGGCCCGCGTGCCAGCTGCAAGGCCTTCGCGTGCCACAGCTGGCACGCGTGCCATAGGTTCGCCATCGCTGTACTAGAGGATTCAACACCTTCTCCTCAATGCAGGATGTCTCCTCCAGAAGATATGGCCTTCCAGGATTTCATACGTGATTTGGCAAAGGGTCTTGCAATCACTGTGATTCCAGAAAAGGAACCTAGGGCAGAAGAATTAAGAATTTTATAATACCCTATGGCTCCCAAGGAGGCAGCTATGCTTCCCATTCACAAGATCTTACATGATCTGATGTTGAGAATGTGGGAAACTCCTTTAACGGTATCTTCACATTCCCGACACCTTGACACTATGTACCGAGTGCCAAGTTGTCCTGGTTTTCAAAAAACTCAATTACCACACCATTCAATGGTAGTGGAATCGGCCATGCGAAGAATCAAGAGTGCTAAAACACATTCTTCTAATCCTCCAGGCCGGGAATCCAGGACACTCGATGCCTCTGGGCGTCGATGCTTTCAATCCTCCAAGCTATCAGCCAGGATCAGTTCCTACATTCTTTACTTGGGAATGTTCCTGGAAGAAGTCACAAAAGACTTAGAGCTCATTAGCCCTTGTGTCTCTGAGGAAAAAAGAGCAGACTACCTTATTCTGGTCAAGCACGCCCAGAATGTCTCTAAATTCATGAACCGTGCTACCTTTGATTGCTTTGAATGTATTAGCAGAACCTCTGCTATATCCATAGGAGCACGTTGTATTGCTTGGCTTCAAGCATCAGACTTAGAACAGTGGGTGCAAGAAAAGCTGGGAAAACATTCCTTGTACAGGAGAAAATCTCTTTGGCAAGGACTAGCAAAACAAGGCTAATCAGATTGAATCTGATAATACTACTTTGAACAGATTGTCAAAGTCCACAGCCAACCCAACAAAGAAGAAAACATTCAAAAAAAACTTCTTCAGTAAGAAAAAGAAGTTTTACCCATCTTACACCCATCAAAGCCACTGTCCGCTTCATGTTCCCCAGAAGGGGCAACAACAGAACAGACATCAAAGAAAGCCACAAGCTCAAAGAGCTCTACCGGCCCAACAGACCCAGCCCCCTCAGGGTCTTTGACTTCTACCTAGAGAACTTAGTCATTCTGCCCCTGAAAGGTCCAGAACCCTTAACTATTCCAGGAAGACTATACTATTTTGCCAAAAGAGGGCAACAAATAACATCAGAAAACTGGACTTTGTCCATTGTACAATTGGGGTACAAGCTTCATTTTCTCAACTTGCCCCCACCTACAATAATAAAACAGTTCAATTCTCAGGCCCCTGCCACCAACCTCTTGTGGCAGGAGATCACATCACTTCTCGCTCAAGGAGCAATCGAAGAAGTACCCATACCCCAACAGGGGACGGGGTTTTACTCCCCCTATTTTCTTATTCCAAAGAAGACAGGGGGACACAGGCCTATACTAGACCACAGAGAATTAAACAAATATTTGTTCTGAGAAAAGTTCAAAATGATTGCCCTCAGGACACTCCTACCATACCTTCAAAGTCAGGACTGGCTATGTTCTCTAGATCTAAGAGATGCGTACACGCATATTCTCATCCACTCAAATCACAGGAAGTTCCTTCGATTCCTGGTCCAAGGAAGACACTTCCAGTACAGCGTTCTTCCTTTTGGACTGGCCTCTGCTCCAAGAGTCTTCACAAAATGCATTGCAGTGGTAGCAGCATTTATGAGGACTCTGGGAATATTCGTCTTCCCTTACTTAGACGATTGGCTCATTCGAGCATCGACCGCTCCAGAGGCCAGCTTCACTCTCTCGAGCAATGAAAATTCTTCAATACTTGGGGCTGGTCATAAACCTCCCAAAATCTCATCTCACCCCCTCTCAATCTCTCAAATTCATAGGGGCTCATCTAGACACACGGCAGTCAAGGGCTTTCCTGCCACAGCCATGCTGTCTACAAATAATACAACTGGCATCTCAAGCATCTATGAAGGTGTTCCTTACTGCTGGAGAGATGCTTCAACTTCTGGGACACATGGCATCCACTGTCCATGTGGTTCCCTATGCTCGCCTCCACATGCGAGCAGCCCAGTGGACCCTATCCTCTCAATGGTCACAGGCCTCGGGTCAGTTAATGGACAAGATCAGAAACACCACACATCTGATTTCGTCCCTGCAATGGTGGCAATCTCTAGAAAACCTCCTCGTAGGCTGTCCTTTCCAGCACCTCTTTCTCCTACACTACTCATAGCCCAACCTTAGCCACCTTACACCCAGCTAAACAATGATAAACCACAAGACAATTCATAGCTATAATGTACATAGTTGTAGATACTGTAAATAGCTCCCCCAGATTGAAATCCAAGTTGTATTTCCCGTTCACTGTAAGTGCATAACAGACATCCTGAGATGCATAGATGTTACCTGTAAACCGCACTGATTTTAAAGAGCGCAGTATATAAAAGCAATAAATAAATAAATAAAAATAAAATATCAGGCCACCCTAACAACAGATGGGTACAAGATGGTTTGGGGGGGCCCACTTGCACGATCTCTCCACTCAGGGTTTTTGGACCTCACAGGAGGTTTCTCTTCACATAAACCACCTAGAGCTGAGAGCCATTTTCAGTACTATTCAAGTCTTTCAGACCCATCTCAGCAACAAAACAGTTCTGGTCCAAACCGACAATCAGGTAGCTATGTTCTATGTGAACAAGCAAGGCGGAACAGGCTCTCTGTCCCTATGCAATGACGCTTTGCGACTATGGACCCTAGCCAAAGAGTTGCAAATTCACCTGTTTGTGGTATAGCTTCTAGGCATTCAAAACTTATAGGCATACAGACTCAGTCGAATACTGCTGCCACACGAGTGGTCCCTCCACTCATACCAGCTTGCTCGAGTATTTCAAATCTGGGGAACATCAGATATAGACCTCTTTGCAAGTCCACAGAATGCCAAACTTCCCCGATTCTGTTCCAGAATCCCGGCTCACAACTGTCAGGCAAGAGATGTTTTCCTACTCTACTGGCGTCAGGACTTCCTCTATGCCTTCCCACCCATTCCCCTCATTCCCAAAACTTTATTCAAACTTCAGAGAGACAGAGGTCGTATGATACTCATAGCTCCACGTTGGCCACGACAAACGTGGTATCCTCTTCTTCTGCGTCTCTCTCAAACCACTCCTCTGGAGTTGGGGAATGCTCCAGATCTTTTATCTCAGGAGGTCGGATGCTTACTGCATCCCAATCCCCAGTCCCTACATCTCAGGGCCTGGTTACTGAAAGCCTAGAATTCCAGGATATTAGCCTTTCTCAACAAGTAAAGGATATCCTTCTGGCTTCCAGAAAACCTTCCACAAGACGTTCCTACATTTTTAAGTGGAAAAGATTCTCTGTCTGGTGTTCACAAAAGGGACTTAATCTCCTTTTGGTACCTGTAGAGTCGCTACTAGAGTATCTCCTCCAATTATCAACTTCTGGTCTAAAGACCAATTCAGTGAGAGTCCATCTTAGTGCTATTGTTGCTTTTCATAAACCTTTCGATGGACAACCTATTTCCTCTCATCCACTTGTATCAAGATTTATGAGAGGCCTACTCTTAACAAAACCTCCCATTAAACCACCACCGGTAGCATGGGATCTGAATCTTGTTCTTGCTCAGCTTATGAAACCGCCCTTTGAACTTTTAGCCACTTCAGACCTAAAGTTTCTTTCATGGAAAGTTATTTTCCTAATTGCCATCACTTCTGCAAAACGCATTAGTGAACTACAGGCGTTAGTAGCTGACCCTCCTTATACAAGGTTCCACCATGATAAAGTAGTCCTCAGGACTCATCCTCACTTTATGCCAAAGGTGGTTTCGCCTTTCCATTTAAACCAGTCGGTTTATCTTCCTATATTCTTCCCTAGGCCTCATGCCTCTAGTGCGGAAAGGAATCGTCACACATTGGATTGTAAAAGAGCCTTAGCCTTTTATCTCCAAAGAACTAAGCCACATAGAAAATCTTCTCAGCTTTTTGTGGCTTTTGACTCTAGTCATTTGGGACTTCCAGTTTCTAAAAGAACTCTGTCAAATTGGATTGCAGATTGTATATCCTATACATATCAGAGTAAAAGACTTTCTCTCGAGGGCCATGTCACAGCTCACAATATGAGAGCAATGGCAGCCTCAACGGCTAATCTTTGTTCTGTGTCTATTGATGACATCTGCAAAGCAGCCACTTGGGCTTCAGTACACACCTTCACAGCCCACTACTGCTTAGACAAGGACTCCCGTCGGGATGCCTCGTTTGGCCAGGCTGTTCTCCAGCATCTCTTCCACACTTAATACAACTCCTACCCACTGTTCACGGTTTGGATGCCAGAGGTCCATGGGAGGAAGCATGACCCATCTCACCTGGGTTCGCAGCTTGCTGGGGTCACCCCTTGGCATCTTTCAGCTGTGGACTCCCCATATGTGAAGACTACATTCCTGCTTGTTCCTGGAGATAGCATAGTTACCTGTAACAGGTGATCTCCGGGAACAGCAGGAATTTAGTCTTCACAACCACCCACCTCCCATAGGAGTTGTCTCTATCTCTTTCTCTACTTCTCTCCTTTGGTCTCAGCTATAAACTTAACTGAAGTGAGAGCGGTACAGAGGCGGGAAGGCAGCACGCATGTGCTGTGGGATGCTCCCAAAAGTGTTCCTATTGGACGCTGGGGAGCGTTCCCACGCGGGCTCCGTTGGTACCGACTAACACCCAATGATCCTTAGCGACCTGGGCCCATTTCTGAAGAAGAGGCGAAGCTGGCCCCAAACCTTGATTGCGCAGCCTGGGCCAACGCTCCATGAAATGACTGAGAATGAGCCCGAAATCCATAAGCAGAGAGAAAGAAAGGTTTTCCAGGTTGGTAGTGATGGGAATCCCAAGACCTCAGAGTCTGACCAGCACGCCTGTGAGGAGTGGGGGAAGGCTGATGGAAAAGGGACTCCTGTCCACCTCATAGACCTCTTGGACCTGTCCTCCGGAAGGCGGTAAGATTTTGTCTTGCTCAGGTCCTTCACCAGTTTCTCCAAATCAGACTCAACATAAGCATCCCTCTAAGGCCAGATGAGCAACCTAATTTTGGAAGATGAGTCTGTTGCCCCATGTCTGAGCCAAGGGCAAACTAGATAGGCTATGTGGTCTTTTTCTGCTGTTATGTTTTTATGTTTCAAGTCAATGCCATGTCACCATCAACAGGGTACAAGGCCTGGCTGCTAGACGTACTAGGCTGTACATGGCATCAGAAAGGAAGGCCGCAGCCAACTCCAAAAGAGGGGAAGAATCACTCAGCGGAAGAGACTGAATCCACAGAAGCAGAACTCAAGACGTCAGGCCTGCACATGCCGCCAACTGAAGAACAGAAGCCGCCGCAGCAGCAAACTGGATCTTCAACATGAATCCACCTTTTGTCCAGAGTATCCTTTAAGGCCAATCCACCTACCACAGGCATGCTGGTCCATCTAGTAACCACCATGACCTGCGTATCCACCTTATAAACATCAAACTACAGAACGCACTCCTTCTCCGAGAGAGCATGCATACTCTTATACATCCTTAACCCCTAAAGCAGGGAGCTGGAGAAATCCCACTCTGACCGAAGCAGGCCCTTGAGCACCTCCTGGAATGGAAAGACAGTAGTAGATTTCCACATACCTTGCAGAAGTGGATGCATCCTCCTTTCCTACTCCGTGCCTGGAGCAATCGCCAAGCTCAGCGTGGATGAGACCCTGGTGATCAATGCCTCTAGTTCCTCCTTCTGGAACAGTCAGATTACATTGGCCTCCTCATGATCCTCTGAAGGTGAGTACTTCATCCACATCAGACATCTGAATCCATGCCACAGTCCAGATCTTGGACAGATCCTGGCTGATCCCCATCTCCAGGGGGGCACCCTTTGCCAGGGACGTTTAGCCATAGGCAATCAAACAGGGCTTACAACTGCACTCAGGGAAACCCAGAGGCCACAGGGTATGAATTTCAATACCAGTATGACCAGGCCTGTTGTAAAAAGGAAAAGAATTCCAGGGAGGACAATTTGGACTCCAGAAGCTCTCCTCATGGAAATGACCAGGGGACCCAGTTGCCATCAATCTCCTAGAGCAGTGATGGCTAACCTTTTTGAGCCCGAGTGCCCAAACTGCCGCACAAAACCAAAGAATTTCCTCAAAGTGCCAGCACGTCATTTGCATAAGTGGTCTTATTTGCATAAATATTTGCATAATGTTACCATACACTAACTTTTAGTAAACATGTCTCTTAATGAGTGTATGGATAAAGAAAGACTAAAAGATTTCTACATTACTATAATCCAGTGCCAACCGCCAGGCACATTAGGAACTACTACAAACGCTGCCCATTTAGAACCCATAGCAAACCCGCCGTATCCTGACAGCATTACCAGGACTCACAAAGCACCATACCCTACCTATCAAAAGGCAACACTGCAAATATTAAACCAATACATTTCAGAGAATACTGGGGAAAGAGAACAAGTGGCAACGTCAAATAGGAATTTCCTCTTGTACCAAACAAAGCGCAGATGTTAATGATGCACATTTCCCAGAGCTGACATATTCCAGTTAATAAATTCAAAATAAAGAGATATCTTTCTACCTTTTGTGCATTTTCTTTTTCAGTTGCAATTGGTCCAGCCACTTTCTTCTGGTTTCTTCATGTTTTCTGCTAACTCTCCATCGTCTGCTGTCCATTTGTCCTTTCTTCTCTCTTCTAGTTTTTTTTTCCATTCTCTCTCTCTCTACATCTGCTTTAACATACTAATCTTTCTCCTTTTGCTCTTTCCTCATTCCTATTTCATCCACACAAATTTTACCCCTCCATCCTCAATCCCCAATTACTCTCCCAATACCTGGCCAATTGTAGATTTTTCATCCCTCCTACACAAAATATTTTTCCCCTCTCCATTTTACTCTCCCAGCCCCATCCCATTCTAATCCTCCCCCAACATCAGCTCCCTTCTAGTTCCAATCTCACCCAGCATCCATTCCCTTCTAGTCCCTGCATCAGCCCATTTCCAGTCCTAGCCCCCCATCAGCCCATTTCCAGTCCTAGCTCCCCCATCCATTTCCAGTCCAAGTCCCTTCATCAGCTCATTTTCAATCCTAGCCCCCCCATCAGCCCATTTCTAGTCATTTCCTAGCCCCACCATCAGCCCATGTCAAATCATAGCTCCCCTCCACTCAGCCCAATTCCAGTCCAAGCCCCCCCATGAGCCTACTTCCAGTTCTAGCCCCTCCATGAGTCCATTTCAATTCAAGCCCCCACCACAGCCCATTTCCAATCTTAGCTCCCCCAACAGCCCATTTCCAGTCCTATCCTAGCTGTTCCATCAGCCCATTTTCAGTCCTAGCTCCCTTCCCTCACAGCCCATTTCCATTCCAAGCCCCCTCCCCATCAGCTATTTGCAGTTCAAGCCTCCCCTTCCACTCAGCCCATTTCCAGTCCTAGCAACACCCCAACCCATTACCAGTCCTAGCCCCCCGTCAATCAACTTCCAGTCCTAACCCCCATCACCCCATTTTCAGTTTAAGCCCCCCCCTATAACCCATTACCAGTCCTAACCCCCCCCATCAGCCCATTTCCAGTCAGCCCCCCATAGCCCATTGACAGTCCTAACCCCCCCCATCAGCCCACAGCCCATTACCAGTCCTAACCACATCAGCCCACAAGTCCTAACCCCTCCCCATCAGCCCATTTCCTGTCCTAGCCCCCCCATAACCCATTATCAGTCCTACCCCCCCATCAGCCCACTACCAGTCTTAACCCCCCCATAGCCCATTACCAGTCCTAACCCCCCATCAGCCCACTACCAGTCTTAACCCCCCCATAGCCCATTACCAGTCCTAACCCCCCCATCACCCCATTTCCAGACAGCCCTCATCAGCCCACAGCCCATTGCCAGTCTTAACCCCCCCATAGCCCATTGCCAGCCCTCATCAGCCCACAGCCCATTGCTAGTCTTAACCCCCCCCCATAGCCCACTGCCAGTCTTAACCCCCCCAGCCCACTGCCAGTCTTAACCCCCCCTCCCTAGCCCATTGCCAGTCTCAACCCCCCTCCCTCCCTCCCTAGCCCATTGCCAGTCTCATCCCCACTCCCTCCCTCCCTCCCTAGCCAATTTCAAGTCTCAACCCCCCTACCTCCCTCCCTCCCTCCCTAGCCCATTGCCAGTCTCAACCCCCCTCCCTCCCTCCCTCCCTAGCCCATTGCCAGTCTCAACCCCCCTCCCTCCCTAGCCCATTGCCAGTCTCAACCCCCCTCCCTCCCTAGCCCATTGCCAGTCTCAACCCCCTCCCTCCCTCCCTAGCCCATTGCCAGTCTCAACCTCCCTCCCTCCCTAGCCCATTGCCAGTCTCAACCTCCCTCCCTCCCTCCCCCATTGCCAGTCTCAACCTCCCTCCCTCCCTAGCCCATTGCCAGTCTCAACCTCCCTCCCTCCCCCATTGCCAGTCTCAACCTCCCTCCCTCCCTCCCTAGCCCATTGCCAGTCTCAACCCCCCTCCCTCCCTCCCTCCCTAGCCCATTGCCAGTCTCAACCCCCCTCCCTCCCTCCCTCCCTAGCCCATTGCCAGTCTCAACCCCCCTCCCTCCCTCCCTCCCTCCCTCCCTAGCCCATTGCCAGTCTCAACCCCCCTCCCTCCCTCCCTAGCCCATTGCCAGTCTTAACATCCCTCCCTCCCTAGCCCATTGCCAGTCTTAACCTCCCTCCCTCTCTCCCTAGCCCAGTGCCCGTCTTAACCTCCCTCCCTAGCCCTTTGCCCTTTTTAACCCCCCCCCCCCCCTCGCCCATTGCCATTCTTAACCCCCCCCCCCCCAGCCCTTTGCCAGTCCTACCCGCCCCCCCTCGGCTCATGGCAATTAAAAAAAAAAAAAAAAAGCTGGCCGCCGCGGCGGCATGGAGTGTCCCGCGGGGCTTCCTCTGCCCTGCGGGACTCTCCCGGCGCAGCTCAGCCCCTCTCTGCCGGCTTGCAGATACGCGAAGGGAGAGAGAGTCTCCCTTGCGTCTCTGGTAAGCCCGCAGGGGCAGATGGGAAATTTCCCATCAGCCCCTGCGGGCTTAACAGAGACGCGAGGGAGACTTTCCCTTCGCGTATCTGCAAGCCAGCAGAGAGGGGCTGAGCTGCGCCGGGAGAGTCCCGCCGGGCAGAGGAAGCCCCGCGGGACACTCCATGCCGCCGCGGCGGCCAGCTTTTTTTTTTTTTTTAATTGCCATGAGCCGGCATATATTAATTTGCGACCTTCCCGCGTGCCAGCTGCAAGGCCTTCGCGTGCCACAGCTGGCACGCGTGCCATAGGTTCGCCATCGCTGTCCTAGAGGATGGGAAGAGCACACAGCACAATTGCCAGAACTTCTGGCTGGCTGGTTATCCTTATGCATAACACCATCGGCCACTTCCTGCCCTTAAGCAGGCAAGGCCAGACTAACTGCATCCACCGGCATAGAGAGGGGGAGCAATCCCTCCAGGAACAACTCGGGAGCCGCCATGCTAGAAGAGCAAGGTCCAGAAGCTGGAAATGAGGCACCTTGCTTGCCACAGGCCAAACAACAATTCCTGGAAAAAGACACAGAGAGTTAAGGAAAGTATCACAACAGAGCGCGCTAAGGCTGTGGTGGCCCTAAGGTATTCATTAACTGCACTTTTCCTATGGCATGCGTTAACTGCACTTTTACTTTCATGCGCATTACAGGCACTAGGGTAGGAACGTGCATTGTAGCCACTTGGGTGGAATGCGCGCACAGACCGTGCGATCGCCAGGCGCACAATAGGAAATATGTAAATTATGCAACAGGAAGGGATACCCAAGGGAGAATGGTATGGATCACAGGGAGAACTGAGCAGCACAAAATAGCCCTACTGAACCTCTATGTCCCCAATGGTACCTTCTTTCAACAGAGTCTGCAGAAATTTGCTAAAGTAGCTCGTGGGGACTGGGTGATAGCTGGGGATTTCAATTTTGTATAGGAGCTGGTGGACCGAACAAACCATGCACCACATATGCATAAAAGGGAGGGTAGAGAACTTAGAGATTGTATCAAGCGATGGGGGTTGGTGGATCTATGGAGGGCAAAGTATGGAGCAGCCAAAGAATAAGCATAGTTACTCACCTGTAACAAGTGTTCTCCGGGGTCAGCAGGAATCAGTCCTCACATATGGGTGATGTCAGCGCTGACGGAGTCTGTGTGGAAATATCTCCCCAGCTTTCAAAGAAAGATTTTGGGAGATGCACCACACATGCATGGTCCCCTTCCCGCCCAAGGGTGCCATCTTGCCTCAGTCTAGTGACATAGCGAAGATGGCAAAAATTAAAATATGGTAAAGAAGCAACTTCAAGGAGAGGAGGGAGGGTTGTGAGGACTTATTCCTGCTGTTCCCGGAGAACACCTGTTACAGATGAGTAACTATGTTTTCTCTGGGAACAAGCAGGAAGTCAGTCCTCACATATGGGACTCCCCAGCTACAAGCTACTGAGGTCCTGTATAAAATTCCATGGGCGACCAGAGAAGGCAAGCCGTGAGTTGCAGCAGTTGAGTCCTAACTGAGATACTTCCAGAAGACCCAAGTGTCCAGTAAGGAACCAGCACTCCGGTAGCCTGAACACAGAAGGGTTGGAGAGCAGGAATTGCCTACACCCCAAAGAGATTACGGAGTATGGCCTGGCTGAAAGCACTGTCCCATCAGAACTCCCTCTCTAGGCAGTAGTGAGCTGCAAAGGTATGGACCGAAGACCAGGTGGCAGCCCAGCAGATTTCCATCACAGGTATGGAACGCAGGTTTGCCACGGAGGTAGCAATGGTCCTGACATGGTGTGTCATGACCCGGTAGTCCAGTGAGATCCCAGCCTGCTCGCAGGTGCAGACAATGCAGTCCGCCACCCAAGTGGACAGAGTTTGCTTGGTCACTGAAAGCCCCAGTTGACTGGGATCAAAGGAGATGAAAAGCTGAGGTGCTTTACGGTAGCCCTGAGTCTGTTACAGATAGGACAGGACCCTCTTACAATCCAGAGTATGGAGGATGGTCTCCGCCTAGCTGGCATGAGGCCTTGGAAAGAAGGTGAGGAGCACCATCTCCTGATTAAGGTGGAAAGGGGACACCATCTTTGATAGAAATCACCCTGTTCTTGTAGAATCTCGTGTAGGGAGGCTCTGCCATCAGAGCCTGGAGCTTACTGACCCTGTGAAGATATGAATGCCACGAGAAAGACAACCTTCCAGGAGAGGTACCACAAGTGGTAGGTAGCCAAGGGCTCAAATGATGGCTTAGTGAGGTGCAAGAACACCTTGTTGAGATCCCACTCTGTCGCCAGTTGGTGGATGGGGGGTCTGGCCAGCATGAGGCCCTGCAGGAAACGAGAAACCAGGGGATGATCCAAGAAAGACTTGCCCTCAACAGGGTGGTGGTGCTCCGTGACAGCGCTCAGGTGCACTCTGAGTTGGACTTCAGTCCCACCTGGGACAGGTGGAATAGATACTGGAGTACCAACTGAACCAGGCAGGAGAACGGGATTGCCTGCTTCTTGGTGCACCACACCAAGAAATGGCACCACCTAAAGGCACTCTTCTCGTGAAGGTCTTGTGAGAGCCCAGAAGGACCTCCTCCATGTCCCATGGGACGTCAAAGAAAGCTAGAGCTATCCTTTCAGCAGCCAGGCTGTGAGCGACAGGGACCCCAGGTTGGGGTGCAGGAGACAGCTCTCCTCTTGTGACAGAAGCCCTGGGGTGTGGCCCATGGGAATCAGAAATGCAACTGACGTGTGGAAAAGTAGCAGGAACCAAGGTTGTCTGGACCACCTGGGGGCTACCAGTATCAGTGACACTCTGTTGCTCTGGACCTTAAAGAGTGTCTTGGCGACCAGCGGTGTTGGCGGAAAGGCATAGAAGAGGCCTTCTGTCCATGGAATGAGGAACACATCTTCTGCCACCCAGGATAGATACGGCTTGCAAGAGCTGAAGATAGGCAACTGCATGTTATCCAGAATGGCGAACAAGTCCACTAGGGGGCACCCCAGAGTCTGAAAAGCGGGAAGGCCACTCTGGGGTCCAAGCGCCACTTGTGCAGCTGAGGGACTCTGCTCAGCTGGTCCGCCAGGGCATTTTGCTATCCTGAGAGGTAGACTGCCCGCAGGAGCATCCTGTTGTGTACCGCATATGAGCAGAGGGTTACCACCTCCTGGCAAAGGGAGTACGACCCCGTGCTCCCCTGCTTGTTGACATAGAACATTGCAACTTGGTTTTCCATTTGGACCAGCACTGACTGGAGCTGCAACCAGTAGCGGAAAGTGAAGAAGGCCAGAAATATCACCCAGAGCTCCAGAAGGTTGATCTGCAACTGGGACTCCACCTGGGACCAACTGCCTTTAGTGCAGAGATCTTCGCAATGAGCTGTCCATCCCAGCAGAGAGGCATTCATGGTGAGGACCCTCTGGGGAGTGGGTGCCTGGAAGGACATCCTGGCCTGAAGGTGGCGAGGCAGCTGCCACCAGTCAAAGGAGTCCACCAGCTGGATCACCCTCACCCTGTCTCAAAGCCTGCACGTGGCTTGTGCCCACTGGGAGCAGAGGCACCACTGAGCTGCCCTCATGTGCAGGCGAGCATATGGGGGGGGGGTCACGCAGACCGTGGAGGCCATGCGGCTGAGGAGGCAGAGGAGAATGCGGGTGGGCACCAACCGGCAGTGCTGCACCTCTGTGGCTAGTGCCCTGAGGCATTCTGACCTCTTGAGAGGGATTGGCCTGAAGGGTGTTTAGCTGAGTCCCGATGAACTCCAGGTGCTGAGCTGGAGAGAGGCGAGACTTGGGGTAGTTGATGACGAACCCCAGATGCCGCAGGACATGGATAGTGCACTCTGTGGCGTGGTGCATCTCTGCAGCTGTGCCTCCCCTTATGAGGCAGTCGTCCAGGCAGGGAAAGATGAAGGCCCCTTGGAGACAAAGGTGGGCTGCGACCACCACTAGGCACTTGATGAAGACCCTTGGTGGTATCTGTCGCAAGTGGAGGTAATCCTCCTTGACCACTTGCAGTACCCAGGAATTGGTGGTGATGGAGTACCACCTGTGGGCAAACAGGGCCAGATGCCCCCCTGTGGGCTGCTGAGGGCCTCTTGGGGGAGAGGAAGCCATGCCCAAGGTGTCAAAAGCTCCCTCCAGGCTTGGCCGGGGCCGGTGCCTGGGTCTTAAAGGTCTTCTGCTTGTGAGGGTTGTGCCCTTGCCTCTTGCGCTGTTGACCTTGCTGTGGGGCAGAGGCGGCCTGGTACTATGTGGCATTGCCAAAGCCTCCCTTTTTCCTCAGGAAGAAGGGTTTCTTTCCCCTGACTTTCTTACGGGGCTGCACCGAGTTCTTTTTAGAGAGTCTGGTCCTGGTGAGGAACTCTGTCTCTCTGTCTCTGCAGCTTTGTCTGCCATGGGTACTCCGAAGATTTTTCCGGTACACGGGACAGCGATGAGTTTGTCCTAGACCCACTGCTCGAGGTCGATGACTGCAGCCATGCCTGGCGTTGGGCCCCAGTGCCTGCAGTGGCTATTCTGGCTGAGAACGCAAAGTTGTCATATGCTGCTCGGGATAGGAACTTCGAGCACTCCTTGACTGCTGAGGCCATGACTTGAACCCCTAGAGAGGTTCCCTGTCAAAGCCAGCCGAGAAACCGGCGAGCTCCCTCACCAGCCCCTTGAGGTACATGCAATGTACAACTGGTAAGATTGGACTCAGCATGCCAGCATTAAGCCCTGAAAGCTTTTTCGGCCGAGGGCATCCAGAGTCCGGGCCTCCCTACCGGGGTGCACCAAGAAATGAGTCTTGTGGCTTTTGAGTTGGCGCACAGCTGACTCAACGATCAGAGTTGTGAGGCCATTGAGTTTTCTGAAACCCCGGGCTTCGGCAGACTCTGTACATGAGTCCAAGCCATCTGCTCACTATGGGCACTGACACCGGTGTCTCCCACGTACGGAGGAGGCAGCGCTCGAGGATCAGAGGGATGGGCACCATGAGAGCCTCCTTCGGAGAAACCTCATACTGGAGGATTTCAAGTTCCTCTGTGCAGAAATTCTCCTCCACCTCGGTCTTGAATGCGAGCACCTTTGCCATGTGTGCTGCACAAAGTCGAGGAAGGCGACATCCTGGGCGGGGGAACGGCAGCAGGACATCCGTGGAGACAGATCAGAGGGTACATCTCGGTGTCGTTGGCTGTCCGGGGACTCTTCATCCTCAGTCTCCCAGTCTGACTCGGTCAGAGGAGAAGTCCAAGGCTCCGCGGTTCCCGCAGTCAAGGCCTGAGCCTGGAGTCCCGCAGCTTCCGGAGGACCTGCAGTCAGAGATGTCGATGTCGAGGGTCTGGTCGTCGGGGCAGATGAAACAGAGGAAATGGAGCCTGCATCAGAAGCCTTATGAGAAGAGACTTGAAGACTTAAATATGTACACTCTGGAGGACAGGAGGGATAGGGGAGATATGATTCAGACCTTTAAATACTTAGAGACATAATGGACAAACAAACCTCTTCCAAAGACAGGGAAGCCTTAAAACTAGAGGGAATAACATGAAGCTGCAAGGTGGTAAACTGAAAGGGTGGTGGATAATTGGAATGCCCTCCTGATGGAAGTGGTGGGGGCAAATACAGTGGCAGAATTCAGAATGGCATGGGACAGACAGTGGATCCCTTTACAGCAACAGGATAAAATCAAAATAAACTTAACTATCTAATTTCTCAACAAACAGGGATGTCCTATACGGAGCGGTGGGTTCACCCCTAAAACAAAAACATGGGGAGGCGTGGCCTGCAAGGAGCAGCAGGTGTACCTACTCTTGCCATCTTACTGGGCAGACTAGATGGACCATAATGGTCTTTATCTGACATCATTTACTATGTTATTGTGTTACTTTACCCACCTCCGAGCTACTGCTTACTGGCATGTAGTTTACCACCTCTTTTTTTGCTATCACTTTTGTGAAGAGAGTACCACTTCAGCCCTTTCCAATCCTTTGGAATCTCTCCTGTCTCCAAGGATCTATTAAACATATCCTTTCCAGTTCCCTCCAGATCCTCTGACCTCTTTCAATATCCTGGGATGTATCTCATCCAGTCCCATAGCTTTGTCCACTCTGTTTTGCAAGGTGTTCTTAAAGACCACTTTCTGTGAATGGTATGCTATCTATTTCATTCCTATTAGATTTTGTGAATTCATAAAAGTACTATTTCCATACATAAACCAGGGGTTGATGGCATAGGAATGCCTTTGAAAAATTCACCCTGAAGGGAAGACCAGGAATTTCAAAATGACCCTTCTACAAGTACCTCTACCAGCTCGAATATCGGTACCGAGCCAGTGAACGTTACAGAAGAGATGAGACAGGGCCGGCCTATCCATACAGACAGCATGGCACCCTGGCAAAGCATGTGCTTCAGCACACACGGCCTGCCATGAGCTGCTGCCACTACTACTACTACTACTATTCAGCACTTATAAAGCGCCACGCATGCAGCGCTGCAGCTAACCTACGAGAGGTAGCAACATACAAGAGACAGTCCCTTCCCGTCAGAGTCATGCTCATCGGAGCTTACAATCTAGTTAGAACAGTACATCTAGTTAGAACAGTACAGAGCATTAGTTAGTTCTACGCAAGGTACGGTGTGGTGTAGTTTGGTCATAGACATTGACGGGGGTTAGGGTAAGATGAGGAAGGAGTCAGGATCTGAATGCAACGGTGAAGAGGTGGGTCTTCAACCTGGATTTGAAGAGGGCCAGGGAGGATTCCTGGCACACAGACGCAGGTAGGCTGTTCCAGGCGTAAGGTGCAGCAAGGTGAAAGCAGCGCAGTCGGGAGTTCACGGTGCGGGTGAAAGGCATTGATAGAAGTAATTTGTTAGCAGAGCGCAAATTTCAAGATGGGACGTAGGGAGAGATAAAGAGATAGGCGGTATTGAGGAGCCATAGAGTGAATGCATTTATAGGTCAGCAGGAGAAGCTTGAATTGGATGCGGATCTGGACAGGGAGCCAGTGAAGCGACTTGAGAAGAGGAGTAATATGGGCATGGCGGGGCTGGCAGAAGATTAATCGAGCAGCATGATTTTGTATAGACTGAAGGGGAAGGAGGTGGCTCATGGGAAGACCAGCAAGAAGTAGGTTGCAGTAATCGAGGCGAGAGGAGATTAAGGAGTGGATAAGCGTTTTGGTAGTGTGTTCAGAGAGGAAGGGGTGGATTTTGCTGATGATGTAGAGAAAGAAGAGGCAGGTCTTAGCTAGAAGCTGGATATGAGCGGAGAAGGAGAGAGTGGTGTCAAAGATAACCCCTAGATTATGGGCTGAGGGAACAGGAAGGATAGTGGATCCATCCACATGGATTGAGAGAGGGGGAAGTGGGGGGGGGGAGGAGTTAGGTGGAAAGACAAGGAGTTCAGTCTTGGCCATGTTCAATTTCAATTGTCGATGAGACATCCAGGCAGCGATGACTGAAAAACAGGCAGAGATCTTGGACTGGGTTGCCAGAGAAATATTAGGTGTAGAGAGGTAGATTTGGGAGTCATCGGCATAGAGATGGTACTGAAAGCCATGGGAGGAGATAAGCGCGCCAAGGCCTTGGATATAGAGAGAGAAGAGGAGGGGGCCCAAGACAGATCCCTGGGGTACACCTACATGGAGCGGGGTAGGGGAGGAGGAGGAGCCACCAGAGCATACACTGAATGAGCGATGGGAGAGGTAGGAGGAGAACCAGGATAGTACGGAGTCCTTGAAACCAAGCGAGGAGAGGGTGATGAGGAGAAGGTTGTGGTCAACCGTGCCAAAGGCAGCAGAAAGGTCAAGAAGGATGAGGATAGAATAGAGGCCCTTGTATTTAGCCAGGAACAGGTCATTTGTGACTTTTGTGAGTGCCGTTTCAGTGGAGAGTAGGGGACGGAAGCCGGATTGAAGTGGGTCCAGGAGGGCCTGGGAGGTGAGGAAGTTGAGGCAGCGACGGTAGACTGCTCATTCTAATAGTTTGGATATGAAGGGAAGGAGGGAGATGGGTCGATAGTTAAAAGGGCACGTGGGATCAAGTGAGGGTTTCTTGAGGAGGGATGTGACAACAGCATATTTGAAGTCAACGGGGACAGTTGCAGTGGAGAATGAGAGGTTGAGGATATGAGTGATAGAGGGGGCAATGGTGAGGTGGAAGGAACGTAGGAGATGGATGGGGATAGGGTCTGATGAACAGATGGTGGGTTTGGAGGAGGACAGAAGGAGTGTAGTTTCTTCCTCAGAGATCGGAGGGAAGGAGGAGAGGGTGGCAGAGGGAGTATGGGTGTGGGGGGGGGAAGAATTGGGGAGGAGGGGAGGTAGATTGGGGGGTAGGGAATTGGAGGGTAATCTTGTGGATTTTGTCGTGGAAGTAGTTGGCTGGGCAGAGAGGGAGGACGGGATCGGGGGCGGGGGGATCTTGAGAAGAGAATTGAGGGTATTAAAGAGACGGCGAGGATCAGAGGCAAGGGAGTTGGTCAGATGGATGTAGTAATCTTGTTTGGCAAGTGCTAAGGCTGACTGGAAGGAGCCAAGCATGAATTTGAAGTGTAGAAGGTCTTCTGGGGAGCGGGATTTGGACCAAGCTCATTCAGCAGAACGGGCACAGATGCATAGGTAACGGATTGTGGGTGAAAGCCAGGGTTGGGGAGTAGATCGTTTGACAGGATGTGGGGTGGGAGGGGCGAGAGTGTCAAGGGCTGAGGATAATTTAGTATTGTATGAAGATAATACCTCGACGACGGACTTGGAGAATAAAATGGCAGAAAGAGATGGAGAGATGGTGGAGGAGAGAGTTAGGGGATAAATATTCTGATGGTTTCTAAATAGGTCGGAGGAGACAGGACGAGGTTGGGATGGCAAAAGTTGAAGAGTAAATGTTAAGAGGTGATGGTCAGATGAGGGAAGGATTGATTTGCGGAGGTTTGAAAGAGAGGAGTTGGAGAAAAGTATTAGGTCAAGGCAGTGGCTGTGTAGATGTGTGGGGGCAGTGGAACAAAGTTTGAGGTTGAACGAGGAGGTGAGAGCGAGGAACTTTGAGGCATGGAGATCGGAGGGGTTGTCGATGTGAATGTTGAAATCGCCAAGAATAAGAGTGGGGGAGGAGGATCCATAAAGGCAGAAAGCCAGGAGTCAAAGTCGGTGAGGGAGGTTGATTTGGATTTGTCCGATGGGCGATAAATAACAGCTATTCGGAGGGGAAGTGGTGAGAGGAGGCGAATGGAGTGGACTTCGAAGGAGATGGGGGAGTGTGATTGGGGTGGCAGGAGGGAGAGAGTAGGAGGCCAGTGCCACCACTGCAACCAGTAGATCGAGGCGTATGGGAGAACTGGTAGCCCCCATAGCAGAGAGAGGCAATGGATGCGGTGTTGTCTGGAGGGAGCCAGGTCTGGGTCAAGGCAAGAAGGTGTAGGGCATTGGAGATGAAAAGGTCATGAATAATAGGGGTTTTTTTGATGACTGAGCATGCGTTCCATAGGGCACATGAAAATGGGAGAGTGGAAGGGAGAGGGATATGGATAAGGTTGGATAAGTTACATGTAGATTTCTTATCAGAGTAGCCACCTCCGCACCAAGCTGAGCCGTCCCCCCAACCTCACCGACTGAATTGGTGGCAGCAGGGGGGGCTCAGCACGGGGGCAGTGGTGCGGTGCGGCTCAAGGGGATGAAACAGGTTGGCTTGGTTTGGCTCAACAGCATGGCCGGGTCTTCTGCCTGGGGTGGCAGAAATCCTTGGGTTGGCACTGGATGAGAAGATATATAGGGGGTAATCCTGCAAAAGGATGTCTAGGTTTAAATAAAGGTAACAAAGTAGCCAATGTGCTTTTATAAAATAAGCTCTTAGAAGCAAATGCAATAGGGCACAAAGTGCAATGCACAAATTTACACCTGCTCTAAGGTTGGAATAAATATGTGTGTGCACTTTACCAATCTACTGAAATATATTCTAAAATACATTTGTACATCAAAACTATACCCTCCAATAACTCCTATATGAGATCTTGTAGGCATGTATATCTACAGGCACACAAATGACTATGCAATTTTAAACCAGGCCTTTCCCGAACATAAAGCATTTATAACATCTCTCCCATAATAAATATCTAAAGCATTCTTCATGTTCCTGTACTTGTACATTGTACAACCATTATAGACTATTACAAAGTGGGAATATTTTAAATTAAAAGGTGAAATGATAGAAAAATAATGTACATAAAAAAAAGATTACATATAACATTCAAAACTACTTTTATACAGCTGTTATTGGGGGTGGGGTGCACCATTCCTGGAGATACTGCAATACCAGGTTGATGCGTGGAGTGGATGAAGCAAGCTCCTATTCCATCTCCCTGTTCCAAAAATCAATTTAATATATGGTCCCTAGATAAGGGACATATCAGATATTAAACTGATAAGAACAGATACTACACTTGATCTTAGCCAAAAGGCCGAGAAGCGATGCCACTAACTGCCAGATACCGAACAGCCCTCCTTTCCTCTTCTCATTCTAGCTCACAGAGAGACAGTCTTCAATCTGAGGCATCAGTGCCTTACAACCCCTTAAGTAACAATTACAATCCTTTCTCTTTCTTTCACATAATACCACAATTTTTATAGTCTATACAGTACACATAGTTCCTTTTAAAATAATTTCTATTAAAACCTACTATATTCTTCCTGATGGACTATTTTTTACTCCTCTTGTCTCTCTGGCTGTCAGATGACTTATCGGAATTAGCATCACCCTACCCACTTCTCTGATGCTTTTACTGACACCTCACTGCCTCACTCTTGCAGTAAACAAGTAAAGGGATGCTGCTCAGCTCCCAACTCAGGGTGTGTACTGATTGCCTGGAGCTGAATTTAAGGGGATTCTAAGGAGCTGGTAGCAGCACTCGGAATACAAAGTCTAGAGGTAAACAGAATGAAAGTGCCCATTCCTGCCCTTGCCCTCTCCCTTGTGTCCTGGTACCAGATTCAGATCCAGTTCAGAAAACTTTGCTAACACATGTAAAACGTCATACAAATAAAATACATTACTTTTATTCATATATGATAATTGTGGCTTCATTCATAGATATTCAGACGTCTATTTTCCACCTAGTAAGGGGTTGTTTTTTTTGAGGATACACAAAAAACGCTTATTTTATTTTTTTGCACTGGGGATATTTTATTAGTGTTTATCGATGCAGTAGATCTGTGGTATATAAGCACTGTAAGCAAGCAATTAAGTAAATAAAACCTAAAATGAGAAACCCTAATTATAGTGACTGAAGCACCAAGACATTCTAGTGATTAAAGAAAAAAAAAGAGTGGAAAGGAACTGTTTACAAATAGTATTAACAGTAAATAAACATTTAAAATAAAATAAATTACACCGTACAGAGAGGACAATAGCAAAGATAATTTGTAGGTTCTGGTGCTGATCAGGGCTGGATTTAAGATGCTGAAGCCCATAGGCAGAGCTAGAGAGCAGTGGGGAGGGGAAGCTTTCTCCCCCAGAGATCATAGAGCAGTCCTAAAGCAAGCGAAATAAGGCTTCTCTTTAGCCTAGAGATAATCTGGCCTTTCATCTACCATCCTGACTGTTCATGGTTTCTGCACACTTCCTTGACCCTATGTCTCCCTAGCTTTCCCCACCCCCTACCTACCTTTCCTGTCATGATTTTAATTTGAGTTCCTTTCTTTCTCCGGGAACAAACAGGAAGTCAGTCCTCACATATGGTGATTTCAGCACCAATGGAGCCTGCGCGGATCCACTCCCCAGCTTTTAAAGAAAGCCTTTGGGAGCTACACCGCAACCGCGCATGCGCGGTCACCTTCCCGCTCAAAGCTGCCATCTTGCCTCAGTCTGTCTTTTTCCATGGAGCCCTGCAGACACCCCATCTGTGCACCCCGGTAAAAGTAGATTTTTTTCGACCCTTTACTCATTTTCCCTTTTCACATCGAGTGCTCAAATCAATCACCTTCTGTGCCCGAGTCTTCACCTCGGCGTCTAGTTTTTCGCTCAGGTATTTTTTCTTCAATTTTTCTTTTTTTGGAATGCAGGATTTTTCTCTCGCAGCCTACCTAGTCAAGACGTCTGAGTTTGATCTCACGGGACTCGTTTTCCCCGCTATGTCCTCGGACAGCGGTTTTAAGCAGTGTGGCAAGTACAATCACACTATGTCCCATACGGACTGCCACAGCACCTGTATAAAGTGCCTCCGGAGAGACCATGACAGGTCTTCCTGCCTGCTTTGCTTCCTCATGTCAGCCAAAACCCAGAGGGAACATGAAAGGTCGCAGGGGGAGCTGTTTGGTAGGTCTGGCTCTGATTCGGCATTGGGGACGGAATCCCTTCCTTCGACGCCAGCACTGGGTGACATGGCGTCACGAGCCCAGGCTCGTTCTGAGCCCAGGGGGCATCGGGCGTCGGAGCTGTCCTCGAAGGACCTCCTGTGTGTGTCGGTGAGTCCCTCAAAGTCGATACCAAGGACTGACCAAGAGTTGAGTGACAAGTCCTCGGAGCCCTCGGTATGACTTGGGGGACAATGGACGGGAGCACCCATCAAAGCAGCCCCAAAGGAACAAGTCGCCCATGACATCAAAGGAGCAGCAAGTCACCCCCGACTCCATCACGATCTGGGACTCCCCAGCCAAGTAGTTGGCTCCAGCCCCAGCACCATTGTGATACGGACCAGCTGCGGAGCCCTCTGGCATTGAGGCCCGCATGGCTGCTCTCGAGCGTAGCTTCACAGTGTTCCTCGAAGTGTAGCAGGGCCTGACTTCTGGACCTTCTGTGTCATCGATGCCCTACAGGGGGACCTCCTCACTGAGGACTTCCCCAGAGGAGGCTCTACCATCAGCATCGGTGCCAAGTCAGTCCAGGAACTGGGGGTTGCTCGTCGACTCCTCGGGCTCAGAGTCGGACTGGGAAACCGATGAGGAGTCCCCCAACACTATGCTCTACTGAGACGTCCATTCCAACCTTTCTTCACCGCACCACCGGCAAAGGTCCCCTCCAGAGGATTTAGCCTTCCTCAAATTTGTGATGGAGATGTCCCAGGCACTCGCCTTCATGGCAGTGCTGGAGGACGAACCTCATGCTTAAAACCTTGAGATCCTCCAGTACGAGACTCCTCCTCGGGAGGCACTGACAGTGCCTGTGCCCCCCCATCCTGGAATGTCTGCTGTTTAAAATGTGGGAGAGCCTGGTGATGATGCCGATTGTGAACCGTCAATTCGATTCTCAGTATTGAGTCGACAAAAGCCCGGGATTGTAAAAAGCACAACTCCACACAATTCCATGGTGGCAGAGTCAGTTATGTGTCGAGTGAGGTAATCAAATTTGCAGATGATACAAAATTATTCAAAGTTGTTAAAACCCATGAGGATTGTGAAATATTGTAAGAGGACCTTGGTAAATTGGAAGACTGGGCATCTACATGACAGATGAAATTTAATGTGGACAAGTGCAAAGTTATGCACGTAGAAAAGAAAAACCCAAACTATGGTTACACGATGCAAGGTTCCACATTAAGAGACACCACCCAGGAAAAAGATTTAAGCATCATTGTGGATAACATGTTGAAACCCTCCACCCAGTGTGCAGCGGCGGCCAAGAGAGCAAATAGAATGCTAGGAACCATAAGGAAAGGAATGGAGAATAAAAAAAGGATATTATAATGCCTCTGTATCGTTCCATGGTGCGACCGCACCTTGAATATTGTGTGCAATTCTGGTCGCCGTATCTTAAAAAGGATATAGCATTACTAGAAAAGGTACAGAGAAAAGCCATCAAAATGGTAAAGGGGATGGAAGGATACCCCTTTGAAGAGAAGCTAAAAAGGTTAGGGCTCTTCAACATGGAAAAGAGATGGCTGAGGGGGTATATGATAGAGGTATATAAATTAATGAATGGAGTGGAACAGGTAAATGTAGATCAATTGTTTACACCATCAAAATATAGAAAGACTAGGGGACATGCAATGAAGCTACAGGGAACCTATTTAAGACTATGTTTCGGTGAACGTAAAGGAAACAGAGTTACTTACCTGTAACGGAGTTCTCCGTGGACAGCAGGATAGGTCAGCCACACCTGGTGACGTCATCCGACGGCGCCGAGACGGAAGTGCTCTCTAGCTCAGAAGCTTCTGAGCATGTGTGAGCTGGTCCCACCTCCCCTAGCCCTACCAGTTGGTAATTAGCTGCGCCCCGAGGCTAGGCCACCCTCAGAGGGGAGGTGGGTGGGATCGTGTGGCTGACCTATCCTGCTGTCCACGGAGAACTCTGTTACAGGTAAGTAACTCTGTTTTCTCCTAGGACAAGCAGGATGTGTCAGCCACACCTGGTGTCTCCCAAGCTGTTAATCTGCGCTGTGGCTGAGGGGGGGCCTGAGGCCGGACGCCGGGCAAGGAGGACACAGCAGAAGGCGTCAGTGAGGTGAACCACCGTTTATTTATTGTGTAACTTGTGCAAATAACAACAAAGTGTAAACAGTGAGGAGGACACTTTCAGCTGTGCAACCTGCATAGAGGTAGACGTCAAGTGCAATCAACAACCGTACAAATGAAACATCAACTGTGCAATTAGCATAGTGCAATAACAACCATCAGGATGTAAGTCAACAGTGCAGCGTAAACATCAATTGTGCAATAAGCCTTGTGCAATTAACCATTGTCAGGTGGGCTCTACGGTAGCGGACCCTGCTACCGCAGATAGGACTGCTCGGCCAAAGGCGCTGTCAGCTTCTGCCTGCAGGTCTAGGCAGTAGTGTTTCTGGAAGGTGAGGTGCGAGGACCAGTTTGCGGCTTTGCAGATCTCGCTTACTGGGATCTCCTGTGCGTTGGCGAGGGAGGTGGCTAGCGCACGGAGTTGGTGGGCGCTTGCCTTGTTCGCCGGATGCGTGCCAGCCTTTTGTAGGCAGTAGGCGACACAGTCGGAAATCCAGTGGGAGAGTGTGCGCTTAGTGACGGGCCGCCCCGGTTTGTTGGGGTCGAAGGACACAAAGAGTTGGGTCCCCTGACGGATGGAGGCCGTCCTGTCGATGTAGATGCGCAGGGCTCGGACGCAATCCAGTGAATGGAGGCGTTGCTCTTCTGGGGACCCGTGGGGGGCCGGGAAGAAGGAGGGCAGCTCCACCGATTGGTTGACGTGAAAGGCAGAGGCAACCTTGGGGACAAACTTAGGGTGTGTCCGGAGGGATGCCCTGTTGTGGTAAATTTTGGTGTACGGGGGGTGAGCTACTAAGGCTTGTAGCTCACTAACCCTCCTTGCAGATGTGATGGCGATGAGGAAGAGTGTCTTCCAGGATAGAAATTTTGCCGCCGCGGAGGGCAGGGGCTCGAACGGCTCTTGTGTCAGCTGCTGGAGGACAATGTTGAGGTCCCAAGCGGGAACCGGTTTCTGAACCGGGGGTTGTAGGTTCCTGAGGCCTCTCATGAAGCGGGTCACAATGGGAAGGGCGGCCATGGAGCCCTTGTGTGAGTCGCTGCGCAGCTGATGCAGGGACGCAATGGCTGCGAGGTGTATCTTGATGGACTGGGGCTTCAAGCCCAGGCTGAAGAGGGTGGAGAGGTAGTGTAGCACCAGAGGGACGGGGCAGGAGGCGGGTGGGATGCCCTGCCCTGCACACCAGATACTGAAACGTTTCCACTTGAGGCTGTATGACTTTCTAGTGGACGGTCTCCTGGACGCTAGCACTATTCGCTGTACCTCAGCGGGCAAGTGTAGGTCGTGGAGGCCTACCCTCTCAGCCTCCAGGCTGTCAATGCAAGAGTCTGGAGATTGGGGTGCCAGGTCTTGCCGTCGTTCTGGGTGAGCAGATCCGGTCGCAGCGGTAATCAGATGGGAGGTTCCTGTGAGAGCTGCAGTAACAGGGAGAACCACATCTGCCGTGGCCAGTGGGGCGCAATCAGGATAATGTGTGCCTTGTCGTTGATGATGCGCTGAATGGCGGCTGACAGGAGGGGGGTTGGGGGGAAGGCGTAGGCAAGTTCCCACTCCCCCCACGGCACTGCAAACGCATCGGAGGCCACTCTCCTGGGTGAGGGGCGTTTCGAGCAGAAGAGGGGGCACCTGGAATTGACTTCGGTGGCAAAGAGGTCGATCCGTGGATTCTCCCAACGTAGGAAGATGGACTCCGCCACGTCCTCGTGAAGTGTCCACTCGTACGGTTGGAGCTGCCTGCTCAGCTTGTCCGCTAGTGTGTTCTGCTCTCCGGGAAGGTAAGTTGCTTGCAGCAGGCAGTTGTGGGCCAGGGCCAAAGACCATATCTCGAGTGCCTCCCTGCAGAGAGGACGAGAGCCCGTACCCCCTTGTTTGTTGAGGTAGAACATTGCCACCTGATTGTCGGTCTGGATCAAGACTGTTTTCCCAGCCAGGTGGGACATGAAGGTCTGGAGCGCATACTTGACCGCCCGGAGCTCGAGAACATTGATGTGGAGGGATTGTTCTCTTCTGGTCCAAGTTCCCTGTGTGCTGAGTTGTAGTAGGTGGGCTCCCCAACCCGTGGGGAAGGCGTCCGTGGTCAGGATGAGCTGATAGCCGCAGGGCTGCAAGCTCTTGCCCACGGCGAGATTGGCTGAAGTCATCCACCAGCGTAGGCTCTGGCTCACCCTTGCTTTGAAAGGGATGAGGGTGGTGAGTGGTTGGGAGAGCTGCTTCCAGTGTGAGCGCAGGTGCCACTGGAGTGTGCGCATGTGCAATCTGGCGAAGGGCAGGACTGCAGTAGTTGCTGCCATGTGGCCCAGAAGGCGTAGGATGTCGTGGGCCTTGGCATGTTTCACGTTTGCTATCTTTTTGGCCATGTGGATGATGGTTTTCCACCGGCTCTCGGGGAGGAAGGCTTGGAGGTGGTGGTGTCGATTATCGCCCCGATGAACTCCGTGCGCTGTGTGGGTTCTAACTGCGATTTGTCCTTGTTGAGTAAGAATCCCAGCTTGGTCAGCAAGGCCGTCGTCTTTCGAACTGCTGTTATAAGGTCTGGGGCGGAGGGGGCCGATATTAGCCAGTCGTCCAGGTAGGGAAAGATGGCGAGCCCTTGTTTGCGGAGGTGAGCAGCCGCCACAGCTACGCACTTCGTGAAGACTCTGGGAGCTGGGGAGAGGCCGAAAGGAAGCACACGATATTGGTAGTGGCAACCCATTGCTATGAATCTCAAGAATTTCCTGTGCGAGGAGTGGATAGGTATGTGAGAGTACGCGTCCTGCAGGTCCAAGGTAGCCATCCAGTCCCCCGGTCTGATGAGGGGAAGGATGGTGTTCAGGGAGTACATTCGAAACTTCTCCTTCACGAGGAAGTTGTTCAGCTTGCGGAGGTCCAGAATCGGGCGAAAGTCCCCGGACTTCTTGGGAATAAGGAAGTACCGGGAGTAAAAGCCAGTGTTTATTTCGTTGGAGGGAACTCGCTCGATCGTGCGTGTCCTGATGAGTTGCTGCAGGAGTTTCGAGAGCGTAGCTTCCAGATGGAGTGGAGGTTTGCTGGTGGGTTGCGTGCGCTGCCACGGAGGGGAGGAGAACCGCAAGCGGTAGCCTGCTTGGATAATCTGGAGGACCCACTGTTCCGTGGTGATTTCCTGCCAGACCGACAGGAAGCTGGACAAGCGGCCTCCCACCGGCAGGGCCGAGGGAACACTCGTGGCCAGCTGGAGCGGATAGTCAGAAGGACGATGAGTTCTTACCAGACTGCTGAGAGTTCGCTTGCTTCTGCTTGCGTTCTCTTTGCGGTTGTCTCAGAAAGGACGATTTGCTGTAGTTCTGCTTGAATTTTGGGGCCTGCCACTGTCTGCTGGTCCCGTAGTATCTTTTTGACGAGGAGAAGGACTTGCGGAAATAGTTCCCTCTCTGCGACCAGGAGGGGCATTCGAGTCCGTCCGCCGCCAAGGTTTTCAGAGTGGTGCAGTCCTCTTTAAGGCCGTTCAACGTGGCAGCGACCTTGTCCCCGAAAAGGGAGTCTCCCAGGCAGGGTGCATCCGCGATCCTGTCGTGTTATCTGACAGGCCGAAAGCCCACAGCCAGGCCCAGCGGCGAGCCGCAATGGCCGTGCCCGCTGTCCGGATGACCGTGTCAAAGGCATCGAAGGCCGTGCTCATAAGGTGCTTGGAGCATTCAGCCAGTTCCTGGAGCGTGGCTGAGGTTGTGCGCTGGGATTGCTTAGAAAGAGTGAGCAGTTGGCTTTTAAGTTCTGCTAGCAGGGCATCTTGGAACAACAGGTGTTGGAATTGATGGGCTGATATCTTGGCACTCAGCATAGCTCCCTGGAATACTTTCCGCCCTAGGTCGTCGAGGAGCTTAGGATCCCGACCTGGAGGATGAGCAGCCTGTGTACGTGAAGACTTAGATCTCTTGAGCGCTGACGCTACCACAATGGATTGGTGGGACAGCTGAGGCTTATCAAAGCCAGACGATGTCAACAGGAGGTATTTGCTGTCCAGGTGTCTGGTGCAGGCATGAGCAGAGGCAGGTGACTGCCACAGGGTGGACTGCTTGTCCTTGAGTTTCCGGTGGAGGGGAAGAGCCAGAGCCGGCTTGGGGCCGTTGAGGTACTTCATGACCTCCGGATCCTTCTCATCGGAGGCCTCTTCCTTGGTAAGACCCAGCTTGGCAATGACTTTCTTCAAGAATTTAGGATAAGTCAGGTCCTCAGGTATCTGTGACTGCATCTCCTCTTGCTTGTTTGGATTAGATTTGGAGGAAGGGGATTCTGGGTGCTCTTCCTCATCAGCACTCCCTCCGGAGTCTGGTCCCAGCATAGGGGATGGACTCCGCTCCCTTGAAGGGGTTCGCTGAGGCGAGACCGGAGTAGGAGATCTGTTCCCTTGTTCAGCTGCTGGTTGTACATCCAAGGGGGCTGTAGCAGAGCTCTCCTGGCCTGGAGGAGCAGTTTGCTGCACCAGGCGTGTCAGCAGCTGTAAAATAGCATCGGAAGTGGTGGACCTTGAAGAGTAGTTGCTCCTGTGCACTCTGCTGCAACGGGATCTGGATCGCCTGCTTTCCCTGCGGCTGCGGGAGGATCTGCTGTCAGCACTCCCGCTGCTGGATCGGGAATGGCAGTCCCTCCTGTGCCTCTTGCTCCTGTGGGCACTTGCATGGCTCTTGCCGCTGTTTCCGCACCGATGTGGGGACTCCCGGCTGTCGGCGCGGCATTTATGCTGCCTGCTGTGTCCTTTGTGATGGCTGCTGTGAGTGCCGTCGGCGCAATGTCTGTCGGCGTGGAGAATCCCCTCTGAGGCAGCCCCCTGTTCGCCGGCTAGAGGCGAAGGCGAACGGCGCTGGGGAGGCCGTCTGACGTCATCGCTGATGCGGGATCCGCTCCGGCCAATCCGGTTGGAGGGGGAATCCCTGTGGGCGGAGACTGGCGAGGCCACGTGGGCGGCGCCATCTTGTCCGCGGTATCCTGAGCCGCATGGCTGAGGGGAAAGTCCAGCTGAGCCGCATGGCCGGGGAGAGAGTCTCGAGGTGGAAGGCAGGCTTTCCTCGGGCAGCGAAGAAACCGGAATGCTGGAGCTGCGTGGAGGCATATCGGAGGAGCCGCTGGCAGTGGGGGGGCTTGCCCGATGCACCGCAGGGGCCGCGGAGGAGGCAGACTTTCCCGAGGAGGGAGGCACAGCAGAGCCCTTTGCCGCCCGGTGCGAGGCTTTGGCGGGGGCTTTCCCCTTGGAGGACTTACTGCGTTCTGGGGAAGCTTGCTCCAGAGCAGTTAAGAAGTCCTTAAGAGTGTAGTCCCTGAGTTTTCGGGCTCGAGGGGACATCCAGGCACAGCAGGAGCAGTCTTCTACGTTGTGGGATGCCCCGAGGCATCTGAGGCAATTCTGGTGAGTGTCGGTTATATTCATTTTCCGCTTGCAACGCGGGCATAGTTTAAATCCAGGTTTAGGCATATTATGGTTTGAGAGAGAGTAGAATCCGTCTTGAGGCAAAGGCGGAAGAATTGAAACTGGTAGGGCTAGGGGCGGACCGGGGAGGTGGGACCACCTCACACATGCTCAGAAGCTTCTGAGCTAGAGAGCACTTCCGTCTCGGCGCCGTCGGATGACGTCACCAGGTGTGGCTGACACATCCTGCTTGTCCTAGGAGAACGCTGGCTTGCTCCACGAACCAACACAAACACCACCCGCTCAATGACACCCTCACCACACCAACTGTAAACAATGCAGACCGCTGTAATTGTACATAGTTCTGTAAGATGATTACTGTATTGTAAGATGAATACTACAATTGTACATAGTTTTGTAAGATGATTCCCTTAAGTAACAATCCTACTTTGTACATAGTTAAACCTGTTAAACCATGTTCGATGTAAGAAATGTTGTTCCTTTGTAAACAGCCCCTGATCTTGGGAAGGAGTGGTATAAAAATAACAAATAAATAAATAAAATAAGAGAAAATATTGTCACTCAAAGTGTAATCAAACTCTGGAATTTGTTACCGGAGGATGTAGTAAAAGCTGTTAGTGTAGCTGGGTTTAAAAAAGGTTTGGACAAATTCCTGAAGGAAAGGTCCATAAACCATTATTAAAGGGGACCTGGGATATCCATTGCTTGCCGCAATACAAGCATTGTGGAACCTGTCTTTTGGGGAAACTGCTAGGTACTTGTGACCTAGATTGGCCACTACTGGAAACGGGGTACTGGGCTTGATGGACCTTGGTCTGACCCAGTATGGGCTATCTAATGTTTTTATCAATCAAGAGCCAGAAGACACACTCCTTGGTGCCCCCTGGCAGGGAGGCCCATACCATGGATGCATTTGGTAGGAAGTGCTTCCAGGGCTTGATGCTCTCAGCCCAGATCCAGGTCTACCAGCTGTACATGGGCATGTACCTGAGAGACCTGGCGAAGGAGCTCGCTGGGTTCTTGGAGGGTCTTAGCAAGGGTGACCTTTGAACGCTTTCGAACCCTGGTTTCCTCGATCAAGGAATGCTCCAAATTTCAGACTCGAGCAACCTTTGACGACTTTGAGTCGGTGGCTCATGTGGCTGTGTTGGGCATTAGTGCTCGCCGCTTTGCCTGGCTGCAGTCCTCCAACTTAGAGTAATGGGTGCAAGACAAGCTAGCCGATGTCCCATGCTGGGGAGATAACCTCTTCAGCAAGCCCATGACTGAGAAGGCTGACGAGTTGGAGAAGGAATTCATAACCAGGACCAGGCTGTCCAAGAAAGTGGTAGACCCTTTCTGCCAGAACGTTTCGGGGACAAATCCCTTCCACCCAAAGACCAAGAAGGCTTACGGAAACTACCTTAAGTTTCAGGCCTACTCCGCTCCTTCTCAGGGGCAGCAGGCCAAGGGCCAAGGGCATGGCCCCCATAAGCCCAAAGCTCCCAAGCCCCAAACAGTGGCTCAGCCACAGCCTGGGGGGAGTTTTTGACTCCTTCAGCATAGTCTCCCTCCCTCAGGAGGTAACGGGCCCAAGGTTCACGGGTGGGGGGGGGGGGGCTCATCCACTTTGCACACAGGTGGCCTTCTATCACCGCGAATGCCTGGGTTCTGCAGGTGGTTGAGGAAGGCTACCACCTCTGCTTTTCCCAACAGCCTCCACCCTCATTCACAAGGGAATTACCCATGGACCTCTTGCATAGGGAGCTGCCCCAGAAAGAGCTTGAGTCACTACTTGAGGATCAGGCACTCGAGCCTGTTTCTCTTCATCTGCAGGGACAGGGGTCCTACTCCTGCTATTTCCTGGTCTCCAAGGAGACAGGGGGCTTCAGACTCATTCTAGACCTTTGAGACATCAATGGCTTCCTGGTCGAGGAAAAGTTCAAAATGGTATCTCTTGGAACCTTACTGTCTTACCTCCTCCAGGGAGATTGGCTATACTCCTTGGATCTCAAAAATGCTTACACCCACATCCTGATCCATCCAAGGCACCATCAGTACCTCCAGTTCATGGTGGGAGGCCATCACTATCGGTGTAGGGTGCTTCCCTTTGGCCTCACTTTTGCCCCACGGGTATTCACAAAATGCCTGACGGTCAAGGCCGTTCACCTCCGGGTCCTCAGAGTCTTTGTGTTCCCTGCAGATTGCGCAATAAGACTCAGCGCACGTTGGGGTTGCTACAGCACCTAGGGTTCATGGTGAACTTTCCAGTCTCACTTTGTCCCAACACAATGCATGGAGTTTATCGGGGCCCTGCTCAATTCCATTCAGGCAAAGGCCTTCTTATCCCTGGTACAGGCTCAGTGCCTCACCACCCTAGCACAAGAGGTACAAGGGGGCGCTCCAGTGACTGCCTGACAGATTCTCTATCTCCTGGGGCATATGGTGTCCACCATTCACGCAACCCCTTTTGCCCGCCTGTGCATGCGGCAGGCCCAATGGACATTCAGCACTCAGTGGGTGCAGGCGATGGGCCATCTGGAGGACCATATTCAGGTCACTCCTGCCTTGGCAGTCTCCCTGACCTGGTGGTAGGACCATTGCAACCTGACGGCTGGCCTGCCGTTCCAAGGCCTGCTAGTTCAGCACATCCTCACCATGGATGCATCCAAGATGGGCCCGGGGGGGGGGGGAAGGGCTCTCTGCAATCACCTCCAGTCAAAGGACGCCGTGGTCACTGGAGGAGAGTGCCACAAAGATCAACCTGCTTGAGCTCCAAGCAGTCTATTATGCCCTGCAAGTCTTCAGGGACCATCTGGAGGGATAGGTAGTTCAGGTTCAGACAGACAACCAGGTAGCAATGTTCTACATAAACAACCAGGGGGGCTCTGTTGGGAGGCGATGCGCCTCTGGAACTTCACAGCAGGGAGGAATATTTTCCTCAAGGCAGTGTACTTGCTGGGCCAGAACAATATACTGGCTGACCACCTGAGCCGCATCCTTCAACCCCACGAATGGCGGATGAACCTATCCATTCTGAGAACTTCTGGCAGTGATCGACCTCTTCGCTAGCCCAGAGAACGCACAACTCCTGAGGTTCTGCTCCAGGAAACAGGCCCGGGGTCGGAAAACGGTGGATGCCTTCCTCCTCCCGTGGTCCAGAGGCTTTCTGTATGCCTTCCCACCGCTGTCCCTGGTGCCTCAGGCCCTCCTGAAGATTCAGGCGGAAGCAGCCTCCTTCCTTTTCATTGCACCCCAGTGGCAGAGGCAGCCCTGGTTCCCCCTGCTATTACAGCTGCCACATGGGAACCCCTAGCCATTGGGGTGTGCCCCAGACCTGCTCTCACAGAAGGATGGCATGCTGCGACTCCCTGAATTTCAATCTGTCTCTGATGACCTGGCTGTGAGAGGATAGCCATCATGCACTACCGCCTACCTCGGCCAGTGGAGGATGTCCTGCTGGCCTGGCATAAGCACTCTACATGTTGGGCCTATGCCTTTAAATAGCACAGGTTCTCCCTGATGTGCCGAATAGGGCCCTTAATTCCTTCTCTTGTGCCATAGCAGAGGTATTGCGGTATCTACTGTATCTGTAAGGCGCAGGCCTGCAGTCCAATTCAGTCAGAGTGCATCTCTGCGCCATCTCGGCACATCAGCACGAAGTGGAGGGCCAGCCCGTGTCTGTCCACCCCTTGGGTAGGCCGATTCATGAGGGGACTTCTCTCGCCACCCCAGTCTGCCCACTGCCAGTGGCGTGGGACCTCAGTGTGGTCCTAGGGAAGCTCATGGGTGCCCCTTTTGAGACCCTGGTGACCTGTCCTCTCAAGTACCTCTACTGGAAGGTTGTCTTTCTAATGGCGCTCACCTCCACCAGGTGAGTGAGCGAGCTTCAGGCACTCGTGGCGCATGAGCCCTACACCAGGTTCCAAAGGAATAGGGTAGTCCTTCAAACACACTCAAAGTTCTTACCAAAGGTGGTCTCAGCGTTTCATCTAAACCAGGAGGTGGTGCTACCCACCTTTCTCCCCAGGCCTCATGCCTCCAGGGCAGAGGCATATGCTGGACTGCAAGAGTGCCCTGTCCTGTCCTGTCCTTCTACATCCAAAGGACTCGGCCTCATCGCCAATCAATGCAATTGTGTCATTCAATCCCAGTCACCTAGGGGTCAGTCTCTCCAAGTGTACCCTCTATTGGTGGGTAGATTACTGCATTGCGGCCGCCTATCAGCAGGAGGGGCATTCCCTGGAGCACCATGTGACAGCTCACAACACGCGGGTCATGGTGGCCTCTGTGGCTAGCCTGCAGTCAGTGCCCTTGCTGGACATCTGCCGGGCAGCCACCTGGTCCTCTGTGCACACTTTTGCAGTGGCACTACTATCTGAAGGAGACCTCATGGAGTGATAGGGCCTTCGACCAGGCTGTATTCTGTCACCTCTTCGGGGAATAATGAACTCCTCCTTTCCAGCCCTTTGTGTCCAGGCTACCAGAGTGGAGATTGCTTCTTTGATGCTGCTACCACAGTATCAGACTTCCAGCCAACCAGCACCCCCTGTGCTGCCCTTTTCAGTCTGCTTTTTGGGTTGCCCGGGGCCTTTACAGGTTTTTTAAGTAGCCTGTAGCTTGGGAGTTCCGTATGTGAAAACTGACTTCCTTCTGGTTCCCGGAGAAGGCGTAGTTACTCACTGTAATAGGTGTTCTCCAGGGACAGCAGGAATCAGTCCTCATGACCCTCCCTCCTCCCCCTGGAGCTGCTTTTTTGTTTTTGTCATCTTGTGCTATGATATTATACTGAGGCAAGATGGCGGCTTTAAGTGGGAAGGTGACCACACATGTGCGGTGTAGCTCCCAAAGGCTTTCTTTGAAAGTTGGGGAGTGGTCATCCATATGTGAGGTTTGATGCCTGCTGTCCCCGGAGAATACCTGTTACAGATGAGTAACTACACTTTTTTTCTCTGATTTTAGTTTGTAATTTGTAAACAGTTCTGGTGTATCGAAGGGTGGTATATCAAGCTTTTAACAAATCATAAATCATGGCCCGATATTCAACAAGGCACCGAGGCCACCCATACACGCAGAAAGGTACCCGCTCAGGAAAAGTGCTTGAATCGTAAGCTAGGCACCGACAAAAAGGGCAAGAAACGAAAATGCAGCACAAGCCGAGCACAGCGGCAGGTGCCCACTGGGGCCTAGATGGATAAGCGCAGGGCGCATAACCCGGGCACTACGCCCAAGGTAAAGGCGCTACCCGTGTATGTGACCACCACAACAGCAGCCAGAGAAGCAGGACGGTATGTAGTCAGGAACCCATGTATTGCCTGTCCAGCGTACCTGTGCATTGCCTGTGCAGTGTACCCGTGCATAGATGACACCATCATTCAGGCCCCACGGGCTGCCTGTGCAGAAGCCTCCTATGGCTGGGCAGTTGGACACCAGCGGCATGGTGGCGAGGAGAAGTGCAAACTTCGGTCCAGATGAAAGTGAGTGCCTTGTCTGCTCTGTACTGCAACACGAGGGAGTCCTCTACACCAGGGGGCCTGTCACCCAAACCTGAGGCTGGCAACAGCCATATGGAGGGGAATCCAACTCCGGCTGCACAGGTAAGGAGGCCACAACAGGTGGGGGGGGGGGGGGGCTGAGCACCATGCTAGGCAGAGACACCCTGAAAGGCACAGCTGTGTGTCTGCACAGGGAGACAGGGCATGATTCTAAGCCACAGGCTGGTGGCTGCCCCAATGTGTGCCTATCAGGTAGTGGAGGGGGAACAGGCCATGCATCGGTACAGGTGCCAGTCCCAATTGCCTGCAGCAGGGGGCAAACCCACACACAGCAGGTGGTGAGGGTGCTGCACCCCCTGGTAGTGGTTGGTAGTAATGCACAGGGCATGTGCAGCAATGGAAAAGCCTGGTACAGGGTAAGCTGTGGCAGGGCTGGGCACGGCAAGGGACACTGGCAGTCAGTGTGGATGCCCTGAACACCCACCCTACTCCCTAGCCCTTGTGCCCTGGTGCAGGGGTCAGGGGAGACCGCTGGCAGAAACCACATGTGTTGCCTGTCTGTCTCTGCAAGCAGCTCTACCACCATAGCCTGCCACCCATGGGCATGCCCCTGCCTCTAGGATGGGCATCTTGCCAGAATGCTGCAGGATACAGGTATACACAACAGACAATATGGTAGTGGCCAACTGAGCTCATGTGTGCCCCCTCTCTCCCACAGGGAATATGGAGTATGCCGTACCCTGGAGGCCCTCAAGTGTCACTTCCGCACGCTGCACTGGAGGAGATCCAACCAGCTCCAGCGGATCAGGGAGTGGCTGAGAAAGGTCAGTGGGGTACATAGTGGTATCCAGCAGATGAAGGGGATGGCAGCCAGATTGGGACAGGCAGACCACCTGGTGGTGGACACTTCCTGTATGCAATGATGGGAATGTGCTAGGGGAAGCTGTGCCATCCCCCAGTGCCACCATCCCTGTGTGCACCAGCTGGCACCCAAGATATGCAGGTGTTCACACACCTGGCTGGGGCATGGCACAGAAAGGCAGTACAGGGGTACACACCCCCAGCAGAGGCCTCAGGGGCACATAGTGCACTTGCCCATGCTGCCTCTTGTGCGTGGCAATCACCTGGGGGGGCTGGCAGGTCACAATATGGTATGTTGTGAGACAACAGACCTCAAAGACTTTAGAAAACATCTGAAGACCATGCTGTTCATAGAACACTATGGACACATCACATAACCTCAGAGCATGTATAACAGCACATGATACCTCCAAACACTGTATGTATAGAAAATGTTTCATAGCCCCAATGTATATAGCGCACATTGTACATAGCTCAAACTAATCTCGCACACATCACAACATACACTCAAGTCAATGTTTCTCCCTCACTGCATGAATAACACGCTCACTTTACCCGATTGTTTGCTGTGATACCACCTTGATTAATAAGATAAGGCGGTTTAGAAATACTGTTAAATAAATAAAAATAAAATAAATATGAAGGGGGAACCAGAGCTGGCTGGAGGTAGGCAAAGGGGAGGATGTGCAGTGTGCACTGTGTGAGAGGCAGGCCCCTGTGGGCTGAAGTTGGGTAGAGTAATGCATGTGTGGGCCCCCCAGGAGTGTGCCAGTTCCACCCCAGGACCATGACTGTGTGGACCAGTATAACCCCCCTTCTCTCTCCCCACAGCTGGCCCACCACACCGACCACCCAAGAGCAGCGGGGCTATACCACCTAAGAAGAGCAGCAGCAGTACCATCAACAATGGGGATGAGGAGGAGACATCAACGTCTAGCGACACTGCACCCGAGGGGACACATCAGAGGGCAGCAAAGGGGCCCGAGGGGCACAGTGGGAGGATGGAGAATCAGAGGTGGAGGGATCAGAGGGCCAGGGGCAGGGTGGGGAGGAAGAGTAGTCAAGAGGAGGAGAGAGCAGAAGGGAGTAGCGGGGGGTTTGCAGGAACCACCCACCAAGTGCCCCAGGTATGGAGATGTGGCACAGAGTACCACCAGCAGGCAACCAGCGGGGAGCCCCGAGGTGGAGCTGCACTCCCCAGTTGAACACCGCAGCCCACAGCACACCCATCCACTACCCCACCAAGGGGCCATGTGCCCACAGCAGGGGCAAGATGAGATGCGCAGCAGGGCTGTGGTCCACCTCCCGCATTTGGGGTACCCCACAGTCATCCCAGCACCCATGGGGATACTCAAGCCGAGCCACACCCGGACCCTCTGTGCCACCACCCCATCATCCATTGAGTGACTGGGCCCTGGTTGCAGAGGTGTGCTTCCTCAGGGAGGAGGTGTGTACTGCAGCACGGACCATCACCGCGCACATGGATGCCCTCACCACAGCTGTGTCAGAACACAAGCAGGGCCCCCTTGCACCATAGAGCATCCCCCTGACAGGTACGCTCTGGGCTGGGGCAATCAGCAAAAATGTACAGTTGCACATTGTCTGCCACTGTTGGCAGTGTTGTTTATGTTTAATAAATGGTTAATGTTTGTAAATGCTGTGTTGTCCATTTTGTGGGGGCAGGGTATCATATCTGTGTGCATGATGCAGTGGAACAGGGGAGGGGGTGCAGGGGTCTATGGGCATGCCTGTTCTGCGCTGATATGGCAGAGGGCCACTACCTGAGCAGACAGTCACGGGCAGAGCACTTCACAGGTAGCACCTCTGTGGGTGCGACCGTCTGCACAGGTAGCACCTCCCTGCCATACCCGCTCAACACAGCTGAGGCTGCACATGCAGGACACCCCTTGCCCCGCAAAGGCACCCCTTTGGGGTGGTGCACACCATGGTTGTCATATCCGCCTACTGTGTTGTGCGACCTACCCAGGTATCGCTGTCTGGGTGCCCCTGCATGCCTATCTTGTTGTTGCTCAGCACTGTGCAGTTATGACATCCTATGGCAGTGAGCTGTCACACAGTTATTTGAAACGTCGGCACCCAGGGGCCTACGCACGTACCAGATATGCCTTTGGATGGGGCGTGGCCCTGCTGTGCACTCTACGCATGTATGCATAAGAGGACCAATGCAGGTAAGCGAACACCACTTTAGCGTGCTGCTGCTTCACAATGGCTGGTAAGGCATTGGAAGCAGCAAAGCGCATGAGGAAGGCAAACTTCACTCCAGCTGAGACAGCTATGGCCCTGGGGCTCATCCTGCAGCAGGACACTGCCCTCTGCACAGCTGAGGATTCCAGCACCCAGCAGTCAGCTTGGTGTGGCATCAGGAATAGGGTCAATGTGGTACACCACAACTGAGATGTGGAGGACCTCAAGAAAAAGTGGCACATGGTCCATCAGGCAGCAAAGGAGAAGAGGGCCAGCAACAGCAGTGCAGCCTCACTCCACTTGAGGAGCAGGTGCTGCAGTATGTGGAGGAGGTCGCCATCTCAGGGGTTCCGGGCTTCGACATCTCCACCTCAGACACACAGGGGGGTGAGCAGGGGTGCCTCATAGCCCAGGTGTGATGTGACAGCCATATTAGCATCCCCAATGTGCCTGTGTCTACCCAGACCATGCCTGTCTGTCTGTCGGATCATGGGTTCTGCGTGGATTGGGTACAGTGTGGACCGTGCATCACCTGCTGGTTTTGTAGTGGACCAGGTGCCTCCCCATAGGCCATGCCAGCAAGCCATGTCACTAACCTCTGCCACCTTTACTGTCCCACAGACCAGCCAGGAACACTGCCATCCCAGCCTAGGACCGATGCATCGGGGGGAGCCTTACCGCCAACCATGGAGGAAGCCAATGCCCAGCCAAAGTGCAGCACAGCCTTCGATACTGGTGTGCCAGCCAGTGAAGCAGAGCGGCCCACTGCAGCAGCCAGTGCAGAGGAGCTGTTGTGTTCGCCACCCAGGGCAGAGGGGCAGACTAGTGTGACTGTCAGTTTTTGGGGCTGGCCGCAGATAACGCATCACTTGCTGAGCTACAGTTCACCATCCTGGAGGAGCCAGTGGGTGCAAGAGGCAATGACCTGGACCAGGAGCTGCTATGGGAGAGTGCACCGGATGGCGGGCACTGAAGGTATACTGTCCGAACTGCAGGGTATCAGGCAGGACCTGCAGGCTGCAGAACAGGCCAGGGAGGCTGAGTGCGAGGACTGGCGGGACCACAGACTGCGTGTGAAGTGCCACATGGAGGGACATCTGTGGCTGATGAGGGAGATAGCAGGTTACCAGGCAATAATTGCTGGCTCCCTGCGCAGTTTGGTGGGCCTCATGCAGGCACAGGGGGTGGGTGCTGGGGCTGCCAGCACAACAGCACAGTCACCTGCTAGCCCTGAGCCATGTCCTTCAGACCATCCTGCTGAGGAGGGTGGTGACACTGCCAGCACGTCCTCCAACAATGCTCTGCTGCATCACAGCATACGTGTTAGCACTATGGCCGGCAGGGAGCCCTGGCGTAGGGGGATCACATAGGGGGAAATAAAAACACTGAACACAATGGGTGGTAACGGGCACTTTATTGTATCATTCTGTGTGCTTTGCATTGTACTGGGCACATAATTAGTGATTGTGTGTGTCCAACCCTGGTGCTGGTGCAGGGCAGTCACCTCAGAAGCTGTCATGTATTACCCCGCACAATGGGCCAGTGCCCTGGCCTGCTACTGGCTCCTAGACCCTGCACCATCACAATCTGCTGCCTCTGCGGCCTCCCACTCCTCCACATCTGCTGGCTCTGGATCTGGTACTCCTTGCATCCGTGCCAGGTTGTGGAGTTGCAGCATACAGCAAATATCTGGCATACCTGCTCCAGGCTGTAGAGGAGCTGCCCACCACTCCTGTTGAGGCACCGGAAGCAGCTCTTCAGCGCCCCAATTGCATGCTCCACAACCGCCATTGTCTGCTGATGGGCACTATTGTACTGCTTGTCATGCCAGCTCATGGGGTGGTGCACTGGGGTCAGGGGGTATCCACAGTCACCTGTGGGGGCAATGTGAGCTGTGAGCATGTGCATCTGGACATGCATTGGGTATAGTCTATGAGCTGCTAAGGACAGTGTGCAGTGGTGCTCATGTGTTGCGATACATACTGTACACATCTATCACCACCTGTTTGTAGTACCCATAGCAGCAGACTTCAGCAGGCATCCATTCTGGGCCTGTCCTGGGGCTCACACATATGCTCACTCACTTAGCAGCCATGCTCTCCAAGCTGACCTCCGGCTACTGCCTGTCCAAGAGCTGGACTGGGCGAGGACAAATGCATTGTGGCAGGACCCTGAGTAGCGGGCGCACACATCAATGATGTCCATGTTGGTATCCACAACGACCTTCATGTTCATCGATGCATTCCGGTATGCCCTCTGCTCCAGCCGTGGTACCCACAGTGCAATGTGGGTGCAGTCTATACATCCAAGCACCGATGGGAACCCAGCAACACTGTAGAATGTCTGCATAGTCTCCTGCCACTTCGGCTGTGTCCAAGGGAAGGCTATGAGGTGGCGCATCCTCTGCAGCAGGGCCCTGGTGAATATTCTGATGCAACGGCTGGCAGTGGGCTGTGTGATGCCAACAGTCCCCCTATCACATGCTGAAAGCTGCCGGTTGCAAGTAATCCCAAGGCAGTGGTCACCATCATGGCCACCGGCAGAGCCTGGCTTCTGGATGTGAAGGGCTCCAGGTCCATGCTGAGTATACTGCACAACTCGGTTATTGTTTCCCCATCAAGTCTGTATCTCTGGTAAATCACCTCCTCTGTCAGTTGTAGGTAGCTCACCCTGGGCCTGTGCACATGTGAGGCACAGTACCTGCATCTTTGGTGCTGAGCCACTGCCTGCTGCTGGGTATGCACTGCCTGTGCATCCTCTACTGTGCCTGGGCACGGCGAGCGCGTTTCCACCTCTGGATCATCATGTGCATGGTCCACATGGTGTCTCTGCCTGTCCAGCGGCGCTTTACCTCTGCACGGTTTGAGTGCAGGCCTGCTCACACACCCCTCACTCTGCCGTGCACTGTTCCGCCACTACATGGGTATGCTGCTCGGTATCAGCGATTGTATGCGCCAGGAGCAGTCATTCAAGGCTACTCGGTTAGTGACGCTCAATGTAGGTGCACACAGGTTTCAGAACTTTGCTTTATGTGGGTTTTACGCGACATGCCCCTGGACTTCGGCGCCTGGTGCTGTGTGGGTAAGCTGGGCCTCAACGATTCAAGCCGTCTTGTTGAATACGTAGTTTACATGGTTACAGCCGACCTTTATGCATATAGCACGTGCCTAGGGCTTCGAATATCGGACCCCATATGCCTAAATCTAGCCCTGGTGCTGGTTAGTCCATATTGTCCCTGATCAGGTTACATTTCTAGGCTGGTGGCAAGATACAATATATTTTGCTGCTATAGCTACTGTTTCTCTTTTTCCTCCCATTGTGCAGAGCTTTGCCTGCTCATTCTTCTGTGAGAAGTCTTTGATATTCCTCTCTCGGCTTTGGGAAATATGCACCACCTGCCAGATCATGCTTGCAAACCCCAAAGCTTTACCATGGCCAGGGAGGGGAAGAAAGCACCAAAATCATCATATCTAATAAATTAAACAAGATGAGAAGATGTGAAAAACATGACACATAGAATTCTTTCTAATCCTTCTGTGCATGAATGTGTGTTTGCATATGACTGAATTGGAAGGAACAGGAGAAGGGAGGGGTGGTTTGAATGGAGCAGTGGTTTGGAAAGAATCTTAAACCACCCTCTTCGGCCCAGCAGCGCTCCCAGGAGGGAGAGAGCCGCCATCATCCACAGGGCCGCCTCCACACGCCCCCAGCTTGCTCCTGCTGCCCAATCGGGGCAGCCCTGGTAGAATTTAAGGAGCGCCGGAAGGCGCACCCACGCCTGGTGGGCCCACGCCTGAGGGCCTGAAGTGCGCCCTCATCAATGTCAGATCTATATGTTCAAAATGGCCGGTCGCCACCGACCTGATAACCCTCTACGACCTGGACATCCTGATGATCACGGAGACATGGCTATCTGACTGCTATCAACGTCCTGCTCAACCAAATGCTACCTCCCAAGTTCTCACTCTACACCTGCCACAGAGCCAACCAGAGGGGGGGGGGGGGAGCACTCATACTTGCAAAAGCTGAACTACAATTCCAATTAAACAACGCCACTAGCACAACCCACCTAGATACAATCTCAATTGAAAGCGACCACTGCACAATCAATCTACTATACAGAGCACCAACATCATCACCAGAGGACCTCTCAACTATAATTAACCTAGCTTGTAGCACAAATAAGCCACAATCACTAAACTGGATACTAGGTGACTTCAATTTACCTACCCTGCAGGAAACTCAAGCCGCTGCCTTCCTCGAAGCACTCAACGAGCTGGGATATAAACAACTAGTAAACGCACCTACACACGTGAAGGAGAACAAACTTGATCTGATTTTCGCTCCACAAATGGCGTTAGAAGCAACCTATGACCCAGCATTAACCATAACACCAGTACTGTGGTCCAATCACAGTCTGCTTAGATTCCAAATGCCCACCCAACAGCACATCCAGAAGACCAACAAAACTACTGCCTTTCTAAAAATGCCAGCGAGAAGATTTAGACCTTTCGTCAAAGAAGAAATGCTTGACAAAATCCTTCCACTCCTTGAGAACTCAGCCCCCAGACTGGACGAAATGATTGATAATTGGGACAACAGCTTCAACTCCATCTCCCACCATGCAGCCATGAGCAAAAAGCCAAGGAAACGTGAGCACACAGCTTGGTACTCCAAAGAGCTCCGCTCATCGCTCCTCCACCTGCACAAGCTAGAGAGACGTTGGCGCCAATCACGCTCCTCTGAAGCGCTCAGCGAATATAACTTATACTTGAAAAAACATCGTGATAAAATAGTGGAGAGAAGGAAGCAGTTCCATACTGACCTCCTGAAGCGTTCAATAAGCAAACCGCATGACCTATTCAACATTGTAAAGGCATTAGCGAAAGAGCCAACACCAGACCAACCATGCATGCCACACCCACAGGCATACTCTGACTACTTACAATCAAAGATGATCCTGACCGACAAGAACACAAACCTCCCAAGTTGCACCCCTAGGCACAAGCCACCACCGCCATCTATACCGTCCAATTTCAACACCATATAAAACAAAGAGACGGAAGACACCATCGCCTCCATCAACACCACCACTGCACCTAATGACCCATGCCCAGCACCTTGGATAAGAGAAATTCATTGCGAACTAAGCCAGTTCATGAGTAAATTCTTGAATCAATCACTCTCAACGGGATCCTTTCCTCAAAAATTAAAAAACACATCCATCAGACCGTTATTAAACAACAACAAGTTGGACCCATCAAAAGTCGAATCGTATAGACCGATATCAAGCATACCACTGCTTGCCAAAATAATCGAAAAGGTTGTACAACACCAAATTCAACACCACATTAATACCGAAGCACCACTAGACCCAGCCCAATATGCTTTCAGGGAAGCACACAGTGTTGAAACCCTCCTCGCCACACTCTTCAATACCTTAATCTCAGGAATTGATAACGTTTGGCAGGGCTTCGGCCTCATTTTTATGGATATCGCAGCAGCCTTCGACTCTGTGAGCCATGAGATACTCATAGAATGTCTCGAGGAAAAGGGAATACAAGGCACTGCCCTAAATTGGTGCAAATCCTACCTGTCCAACAGATGGCAACACGTGAGAATTGGTACCACATCTTCAGAACCATTCCTACAAAAACAAGGTGTGCCCCAGGGATCATCACTATCGGCATTAATGTTTAATATTTACATGCAGCCCATCTGTACTCTGATCCGATCATTCAATGTCCAATGTCTAGCATACGCAGACGATATCCTTCTATACATGCCATTTGCAACCGACCAACCAGACTTCTCCCCGCTAACAAGTTATTTCGATGCAGTAGCGGACTGGCTCCACACGCAAAACCTTCAGATCAACCATAACAAGACAGATGTCCTCTTCATCACGAGGAGCCAAGAATTCACCCCCCCCCCCCCCATCCTCCCTAAAATTCAAGAATGCAGAACTGATAACCAAATCCACAATTAGATACCTTGGTATCATGCTGGACCAAAGGCTGGACATGAAAACACACATAAAAAAATACAGTAAAAACAATATACTTCAAAATACGGACACTTCGACAGCTAAAAGCACTACTGGACCCCAGTGATTTCCGAACAATCTACCAAGCCCTTGTACTCCCACACTTTGATTACGCTAATGTTATACTATATGGGCTCCCACAGGCAACGCTACACCCGCTCCAACTTGCAATGAACACAGCTGCAAGAGTCCTAGTTGGGGTATCAAGGACGGACCACATCACACCAATATTGAAGAACCTTCACTGGTTACCCATTTAGGCCAGACTAATCTACAAGATCTTAGTCCTGACTTTCAAAGCCCTAAACAACCATCCTCCCACATCCATTAACAAGATGATCCACATTACAACCCCAAACAGAATCAGAAGATCCATAACGGTAAAACACCCTGATGATCCCAAAAGAAATGACAGCATGCACAAAAGCAACATCCGACAGGGCCTTCACGATATACGCACCCAGAGCCTGGAATGCCCTCCCCACCAACATGCGAGTCATTACTAGTCTGACTCAATTCAGGAAGGCACTGAAGCATCATCTGTTCATAAGTCACTATCCAGAAACCAGCTATAGAAACCAACCACAGAGCACTCACATCAAACATTGCAAGCCCAAGCTGGTTAGTCTTGAATAGACTTTAGCCTGAAACATAGGCATCATTGTAAATAAACTGTAGAAAAGTTACCCCAGTTAAATCCAAGTTTTAATTCCCGGTTCACTGTAAATACCATGCGGACCCTCTGCACGGTATATTGTTTCTGTTGAATGTACACTGCACCGATATGAATAGCGCGGTATATAAGAGAAGTTAAATAAATAAATGAAACCAAGTGGGATAATATATCTAGCCACTAGATGTCAGTCAGATTTAATGTTCCAATTAACAGAAGACTAGGGTTTTTTTTTTCAGAGAAATGAGCTCTAAACATTATTTGCAATGGCTACAAAGAACTTTCTTCATCTTTCCCCAAATTTCTAAACACTTTGAGCAATCCAAGTAGAAACTCTCAGAACAAAACTCCATTCTCTGGTAGCAGAGAATGCGGGAGAAACAGTACCTCAGGGGAAGAACTTCTGGGATTTTATTCAACACATTTTCTTATCTCGATGAAAATAGAAGGTCAGTGATCAAGTTTAAACCTCATAGATCTAAAAAAAAATAAAGTTGGATGAATTTTCTACGTTGCACACTGCAGGGAGAATGCTAAAGGTACTGCGTTCTCCCCCGTGGTCTATCAGCAGTGTAGAATCTTAACCAGAACTCATATTTTCTTTTCCTGAACCTGGACAATTGGTTCATAGCAGATATTACACTACAAAAGACTTTCCTGTCAACACTTTGATCTCCACCTACTATATGTGTGGATTCTATATCAATGCAAACTCGTGTACATATTTTGAAATTGCACAAGCATATGCATAACTGTTAACCCCACTGCAGCTCTACACACAGAAGCGTACATGCATGAAATGCATATAGTGGTATAGTTCATGTGTGCATATGGAGGGTAATTTTCAAAAAGCCTATCTATTCTCATGCGTAAAACAGGGACTGTTGCCCCCTGAAGGGAAGGCGAGGGAGCTTCCAGACAACTTGCTCTGCACTTCTTCTAGCAGCTCGAACAACAGTAGCAAGACAATGGATGTTACACAAGGAACAGAAAACATGTGGAGGAGAATTTTCTAAAAGATTTTCTGTGTATAAAGGCTGTTTTACATGTGAAAAAAGGTTTTTATAAATTGTGTGGCTGTGTAAGCATGTATGCGTATGCGTGCTGACAAGATGCTGTGTACCTTTATGTGCATTACATGGTGTCGTTCCTGGGGGTATGGTTTGTATGTAGGAAGGAGCAGAATTGGGATGTGTGCATATATTTTATAAAATATGTGAGTACATACAGAATGTAATTCAGAGCAGGTGTAAATTTGTTCGTGTGAATTTTGCACACTGTTGAGGCTGGTTCTGGGCGCTTTTTTCATAAAAGCATGTAGGCCCCTTATGTTGCCTTTTTAAAATGGACACTTTTGGGGGATTTCCATTGTAAGTGCTCTTTTATTAAAACTTTCCTCCCAATGGATAACCAAAGCAGAGAGATAATCTCTCTTCACTTCCAAAACTGCCATTTACTTAGGTGTATGTTTACTAAAGAGCATTAAGGGAGCACTGGATATTGAGCAATAATGGCAGCATTAAGGGTGTTAGCATGTGATAAAGGATGGGGCGGGTAGTAGGTATTCCGGCGGTAAGGGCGCTGTGGTCTGTTTATTGGGCGCAAACAGAGCACCGGGCTTTAAGGTGTCAAGCATGCACCTTAATGCTTGAAAACGGCTGTTACCTTAATGCTGGATAAGGGAGCCCCAGCGAAAGTCAATTTAATGTTGAGGGATGGAAGAACAGGTAGGAGCTAACAACCTGACAGATCCATGGGCATCCTACGTGGCAGTCAGTAAGTGGGATGAGCATGTGCGAGGCAGCTGTACTGATTCAGTGAGGGGTGCCCACGTAATATGCTGTAAATATCAGTATGTGGCATAGGATGAGGAAGACGTGTCCCCCTGGGGAGCTGGAATCGCCACAATGTGTGCAGCAAAAGGATGACTTAGCAAGAGTGACGACATGCAGATCAGGCACAGGAGAGGCATAAGTGATACACTGAAATGAGGAAAAAGTTCCTAAGTGGGCCATAGTGTAGCAGCTGGTAGGAGAATATATGACTGCACATCAATGACTAGAATCAAAGAGACTGTAGGTCCCTGCCTGCAATGGGTGAAATCCAGGACATGAAACAACATGGCTGAGTACATTATGAGACCGTGGTACATCACACCTGGGCCCTGCCTACAGCAGCACACATGCAGTATGTAATGCACAGAACATGCAGTACTGTAGCTGCAAAACAGACACACTGCTGCATCTCTTGTCCAAAGTCCAAGGCACATGTGAGGTCAAGATGCCCTTCCCTCCACTGTTCCCCCAACAGCAGTCACATGCAGGGGTCCACTGCACCACAGTGTGGCACTAACCCCAGAGGCAGCACATGCGGAAGGCATGCAGTCCTGTGATCTGCTGCACACGGCGAGACAGGTACACCTGCATATACACTGAACGCAAACCACATTAATGATCCATGCAGTCCACTGCAGATCATGCACACATCTTCCACCTGCATAGACGTCAAGCAGGTACTGGACAATGCCCCAGTGATCAGTCATCACTATGGCTGCAATTTGTGCTCTGTGTGCCGGTATAGGTAAGCCCCTCCATTACCCATGATGCACTGCGCATTCTGAACAGCTTTCTGCAACTGATCACCAAATGGAGAACGCAATGCTCCATCACATCAGCTCTGTAATATGCAGGGACAGTGTGTGCTTCCAGCACATAACATCTGCAAACTGTACTTCTGATGGTTTCAGTGATCACCCTGAATGTGAGGTGGGGGGAGGGGCACACATCACCAGGTCCCCAGAACTTGTCTTGCAAAAGATGGACTCTCGAGGTCCTGGAGCTTATCTATATCACTGGTAGTGCACTGCAGTGTGTGATGAAACATAGATTTACTGTTTGTCTCATAGAAATGAAACACAGAAATATGATGACAGAAAAAGACCACATGGCCTATCTAGTCTGTCCTTCCATATCAACAACTACAACAGTTCCCTTTTTACCTTTAGAGATCCTCTGTGTTTGTCCCATGCTTTTTTGAATTCAGTAATGCTAGTCACTTGGTTGTCTGCACAACTGCAGCATGCCGGAATGGCTGTGGACTGTTGCTGATAATGCAACATAGGATAAAGTTAACACTCCAGGGTATGCAATTCGGTCTTGTGGGTGGAGCTACAGAGCAGCCTTGTGGCTTCAGCAATCCATGGGTGTAGATGTGGTCATTGTCAGGGTGCATGTGGGCATGAATAGGGGTAGGGGTATGGCTATGTCTACTTAGATCTCTGCAGGCCATGTGACATACTAGTCAGATAAGGTATGTTTGGCATGGGCGGGAGAGAGCAATCTTGCTACGTCTGTATGCTGCAATGGCTTGCTATGCTGCTTGTACAACTGACACTCATGTCTTACATATGTGATCTGTCCATCAAGGCACACACATATTGCATACCATGGCGGTACCAGCAGAATGGGCAAGGTTCCCAATACCTGGCATGTGCTTGTGGGGCATTCATGGCATAACTGCATATTTCGCAGACCTGCATAGCTGATGTAGATTCACATGTGGCTCAGAGGGTTGTGACTGACTGTGTTCTTACTTATGGAAGGGTCACCGATTCAAAGACAGATTATATGGTCATCATCTGTCAGGTGAAGGGGCTGGGTGGACATTTTTCCTCTGACATGGCTTGTTATCCTATTGCATGGTATTCCTGCCTCCGTGGCATAATTTTTCCCTCACATGCACATATCCACTCAATATGTGTGATGGGGGCATCCTGAGCCCAGGCCCATCCCATCCACTCGGATAACTAGCCAGATGCCATGGTCCAACACTCATAGTGGACAGCGTGCTGAACGATTCTTCCCTCCCTGCCATTTTGGCACACCCACTGCTTCAGTGTTGCAGGTGGCCTCCTTGATGTTGCACATGTGCAGCTAAGCACACCTTGCAGCTCCTGCCTCCCTCCACTGGGAGATGTGGGCACACATGCTGCTTCTTTAAACCTCGGTGGGGAGGGATCACTATGAGCTCCACTGTACCTGCTGCTGACATGCTCACCAGCCCGCTGACAGTGGCAAATGCAGTGCTGCACCGGACACACAGAGCAGGAACAATGCTTTTGTCTGCAGCAGACCACAGCCACTGCAACCAGCATGGTGGCAGTGGTGATTGCACATTGTCTTTGCATCAGTGGCAGCATGTCTGTGTGCCGTCACTGTCACTGTGGAATCATGATGCACATCACAGATATGCATCCTAGGCAGTGGCCTGGTCAGCCTTGCAGACCAGCCAGCTTCACTGCATCACCCACATGATACCTCCTTTGCCACATCTGCACCATCAACATAGTGCCTTTTCATAATAGGGCACTATGCTGTTGCTGCTAATGGAGCACTATCATCACTTTCTTTGGATTCCCTGTGTGTGGAACACATTGACAACACTGAAATAGGCTCTCTCCCCTCCAAAACACCCCTTTTTGCGAGGTTTGAGATGGCGTTAGGGTTCCCAGTGATAAGGCCTCTAATGCGTCATTGTGCAACCTGGCAGTAAGGGAGCACACGCTGTCAAGGCCCACTCTCCACCTTTTTTCCCTTAATGGCAAAGAAGCTATCTTGAGTAAAAGCCTCCCGGCTCCTCTCCCCAACAGCGCATGATCTCAACGAATTGATCTCAAGCTAGGATAATAGCCTCAGCTCCATTGCTCAACTTCCACCCTCAGACAAACCCCCAAGGAAACGAGCTGCCTCACCCTGGTACTCCATGGAACTATGAACATCACTCCTCCACCTAAGGAAGCTAGAAAGACGTTGGTGTCGGTCACGCTACACAGCTGACCTGACGGAGTATAACCTGCACCTGATGAAGCACCGTGAAGCAGTGACAGAAAAGATGAGGCAATTCCACACTGACACCCTGAAACAATCACTAAACAAACCGCATGACTTGTTCAATCTTGTCATTAACTTAACAAAAGAACCATCCCCCATCCAACAAAGCGAGATCCAACCCCAGGAATTTGCGGATTACTTGCAATCAAAGTTATGCCAGACCAGTAAGTCCACAATGACCACCACCGCACATGAGTCACCCTATCCTACACCACTGACCACCTTCTCCACCCACTCGAAGAAAGGCATTGAAGACACCATCGCTGCTATCAACACCACCACCGCACAAACTAACCCCTGTCCTGCCTTCTGGATAAAGTCGCTATGCGGCAAATTTAGCCCATTCATAGCCAGAATCATGGAACTGTCGTTCTCAACAGGATCATTCCCACGAAGCCTCAAACACACATCTATCAGACCTCTGTTCAAAAACAACAAACTAGACCCCCAGAAGGTCAACTCATACAGGCCTATATCAAGCATACCACTACTCACCAAGATAATTGAAAAAGAAGTACAACGCCAAATACAGGGTCACATCGAGACCGCTGCTCCGCTGGACCCCTGCCAACATGGATTCAGGGATTCACACAGTGTTGAAACACTCCTCACCACCCTCTTCAATAACAATCGCTGGAATCAACAACATCCGCCAAGGGTTTGCCCTCATCTTTATGGATATAGCCACTGCATTCGACTCAGTAAGCCATGAGCTCCTCCTGGTACGACTTAAGGAGAAGGGTATTCGTGACGCAGCCCTAAGCTGGTGCGAATCATACCTGTCAGCACGATGGCAGCACGTAAAATCCGGTGCCTCAACATTAGAACCATTCCACCAGTGGCAGGGTGTACCGCAGGGATCCTCCCCCCTCTCTGCCCTGATGTTCAACATATGCATGCAGCCCATCTGCACCCTTATCCGATCTTTCAACATCAACTGCCTGATATATGCCGATGATGTGCTGCTCTACATGCCATTCACAACCGACCAGCCGGACCTCTCCCCACTGACAAACTGTTTTGACGCCGTATCAAACTGGCTCCAGACTCAAAACCTTCGAATACAGCACAAGAAAGCAGAAGTCCTCTTCATCACGAGGAACCAAAGTTTCAACCCTCCAGCCTCCTTAATTAATTAATTAATTAATTAATTTATTTATTTAACTGTATTTATATCCCGCTTTTCACCGGGTCAAAGCGGTGGGACATATATCAGGGGGGGGGGGGGATCAAATGTGGGGGGGGGCCATCACCGAGGGCTCAACATTGATGATTTTGGGATGAACATAGAGACTGACAAGATAGCATAGTTACTGGTTTGGAGTTCTTGGAGGGAAATAGGGGGGGGTTCATCTTCAGAGATGTTCTTGGAATAGGATGGTTTTTAGCTGCTTTTTGAATGATGGGAGATCACCGTTGTTCCTGATGTGGTTTGGTAGAGAGTTCCAGAGGGATGGGGCATAGAGTTCAAAGGCTCTGTTGCAGGTACGTTGTGTTGCTTTGGTTCTTTTGTGGGGGATGGCAACGGAGCTGTTGGAGGATTGTCTGGTTGTTCTGCTGTGGGTTGGGCGAGGCAGTAGTCGGGTGTGGAGTGGGGTGCCCTGTGTTTGGTGGATGGTTTTGTGGGTGAGTAGAAGAGTTTTGTACTTGATTCTTGCTTCGATGGGGAGAATATGAAGGTCTCTCAGAATTGGGGTGATGTGGTCTCGTTTCTTTGCATTGTGAATTATTCTTGCCGTGGTGTTTAGGGCAGTTCGGAGGGGATTGGTCTGTGTGGCAGGTAGTCCATGGTAGATTATGTTGCAATAGTCCAGATGAGGGAGTGTTAGAGCTTGCATTACTGTCCTGAAGTCTTGCGGTACGAGGAGGGGTCGGAGGCGTTGTACTGTTTTTGCCTTGTGGAATACAGTTCTCGTGGTCTTGTTGATTTGCTGCTTAAGGGTTAGGGCTTGGTCAATGATAATGCCGAGATATCTTATGTGTGGTTGTACTTGAATTTGCGTGGTTCCCATGGTGAGGTGAGTGGGTGGTTTGAAGTCTGGGTCTTTTGTCACTATAAGAGCTTCGGTCTTCTTTATGTTAATGGATAAGTTGTTCTCTTGTAGCTAGTTGGATACGTCTGTGAAGCAGGTTGATAGCTGGTCATTTGTTGGGTCCGTGGTTGTAATTGGGGCGTAGAGCATTATGTCATCGGCGTATATGTGGAAGTTGACATTGTGAGTGCGTATGACTGAACAGAGTGGACGGAGGTAGATGTTGAAAAGCATGGCTTATAGTGTGGATCCTTGAGGCACTCCTTGATGTTGCTGGAAGGGGGGTGAGGTTGAGGTTTTGGTGCGGATCAGTTGCTGTCGGTTGGTTAGATAGGACCTGAACCATTGGAGTACAGTATCTTTGATCCCAATTGCTTGTAGTCTGTGGATAAGGGTGTTATGGGAGATGGTGTCGAATGCTGCTGATATATCCAGAAAAATTAGGATGTATCCGGAGTGTTTCTCTTGGGTTCCTATGATGAGGGTGTTCATTAGCATGGTCATTAGGGTCTCGACCCCATGTAATGGTCGGAATCCATGTTGCTGTGGGTCCAGTATGTTGTTAACATCTAGGTGTTCTTGAAGCTGACGTTGGACTATCTTCTCGATTATTTTTGTGGTGAGCGGGAGGCTTGCTACTGGTCTGTAGGAGGTGGGATCTAGGTTGTGCTTTTTTAGGGTTGGTCGGATGATTGTGGTCTTGAGGGCGTCTGGCATGTGTCCTTGTTTAAAGGATTCATTTACGATGTGGGTTAGTGGTGCACTGAGGTCTTCTTTGGTTTTCTTTATCCAGTTGGCAGGGCAAGGATCCAGCGGGGAAGTGGTGGTGTTCAAGCATGAGATGGTGGAAGATATTTCTTCTTTTGAGGTTGAGTCAAATGTATTCCAGTCTCTGTTCAAGGTGGGGTATGAGTTTGTCTTGGTTGTTGTTTCAGCGTAGTGATGTGGGCTTTGTGGTTGCTGAAGCTGTTTGTATTGTCGGGCTAGAAGGTCAGGGGGGATATCTGGCAGCTGGTCGGAGTTACTGGGTGCTTTTGTTAGATTTTTGACAATTTGGAAGAGCTCTCGAGGTTTGTTTATGGCTGTTGCGATGATTTTGGTGTGGTAGGTTTTTTTGGCATTGTCAGTTTCGGAGTGGTATGCATTGAGTTCGTAGAGGTATTTTGCTTTGTCTCTATCGCTTTTGGTTTTTCTCCATTTCCTTTCGGTTCTTCTAAGTCTGGTTTTCAGTTTGCGGAGGCTGGGGGTGAACCATCGGGCTTTTGAGGAGATGGGTCTTGTATTGGTATTGTTTCTAGTTCTGCTGAATGCTGAGGAGATTGTGGTATTCCAGTTGTGGATCAGGACATCAAGGTTGTTGGAGGTTGTGTGTAATTTAGGCAGGGTATTTGCTAGGAAGTCTTCCTTGCTAAATGCTTTGAATCTCCTTGCGTGGTGTTTGTTTTCTCTGTTATTTTTGAGTTGATAGGTGTGGGATATGTTGATGATGTAGTGGTCTGACCACGGTACTGGCGAGATTGTTGGTTTTCTGTATGAGGAGGCGGTTTGGGAGTTTAGAAATATGAGGTCAAGTATGTTTCCTTTTTCGTGTGTTGGTTCTCGTATGATTTGTGTCAGGTCCATTGCTGTCATGGCGTTGAGGAAAGTTTCTGCTTGTTTCTCCTGGAGTGATGGGAGGTTGAAGTCTCCTAGGATAATTTGTTCCTTCGAAGGGCTGGTACTTTCGGAGATGAGGTGTAGAATCTGTGGTAGGTCAGAGGTTGTGGTGGGTGCACGGTAGATCAGGCATATCGAGAGGTATTTGTTGGTGAGGGTGAGGATGTCTGCTTCATTGGAGGTTTCTGAGGTGTGAATCCGGAGGTGGAGGTTGTCTTTGGCAATGATGGCTACACCTCCGCCTTTGGCATGTGTCCGGGAGCAGTGATGGAGGCTGTATCCCTTTGGTGTTAGCTGGTTCATTACTACTGTGTCGTGGTCTGTTTGACATCCTCTGTGTAACAGAAACCTGGCTATCTTCTCAGTTGTGATCAGGTCCTGGAGCATGTGGTATTTGTTCCTGACTGAGCGAGCGTTTATGAGTGAGATGGAGAGGTGGTGTTGGTTTGTGGGGTTGGTGGTGCAGGTTGGTGTGCAATGTGAGAGTGAGTATGTGTGTGCATGGTTGTGTGTACGGTTGTGGATGCATGTGGGTTGAGCTGTTGTGGTGTCTGGGCAGAGGGGGTTGTAGGGTTTGGCTGAGTGGGGGTAGAGGGTTAGGAGGGGGGTTAGGAGATAGATGGGGGTTAGGAAGGGTGGCATGCTGTGTGGGAGTACCTGGGTTCTCGGAGTGGTGGGGTCTATTTCTTTGCGAAGTTGTTGTTGTCGTTGTTCTTTGGTTCGTTGGTGGGGGTATCTCTGCTGTTGGATGTAATGTGGCTTTCATTGAGGAGGATATGTCGGTTGCCGCTTCTTTTTTGTGCGCCTCTGTGCCGTGCCTAAGGGCCACGCCAAAGGGCCCTCTGGCGAGGCCCTCAGGCGCGGGCGCGCCCACAAGGGATGCCACTTTTATGGAGGCGGGCTGCTTTAGCTTTTCCTCTCCCACTGCCCCGATTGGGCAGGAGCACCGTGGGGGGTAGTTGTTCCCAGCGGCGGCAGCAGCGGCTCCCTCCGGAGGCGAGGGACGCCGCTTTTATGGAGGCAGGCTGCTTTAGCTTTTCCTCTCCCACTGCCCCGATTGGGCAGGAGCACCGTGGGGGGTAGTTGTTCCCAGCGGCGGCAGCAGCGGCTCCCTCCGGAGGCGAGGGACGCCGCTTTTATGGAGGCGGGCTGCTTTAGCTTTTCCTCTCCCACTGCCCCGATTGGGCAGGAGCACCATGGGGGGTAGTTGTTTCCAGCGGCGGCAGCAGCGGCTCCCTCCAGAGGCGAGGGATGCCGCTTTTATGGAGGCGGGCTGCTTTAGCTTTTCCTCTCCCACTGCCCCGATTGGGCAGGAGCACCATGGGGGGTAGTTGTTCCCAGCGGTCAAAGAAGCGGAACTAACTACCAAAACCACAATCCGTTACCTAGGAGTCACTTTAGGCCAACGCCTGGACATGAAGACCCACATAAGCAACACAGTAAGAGCAGTTTACCACAAGATCCGGACACTCAGGCACCTACGCTCCCTGCTTGAGCCTGACGACTTCCGGACAATCTTCCAAGCGCTGGTGATCCCGCACTTTGACTATGCAAATGCAATTCTACATGGGCTCCCACAATCCACTCTTAATCCACTCCAGCTAGCAATGAACACTGCGGCCAGAGTTCTCTATGGTGCTTCCAGGAAGGATCACATGACACCCATCCTGAGACATCTCCACTGGCTCCCCATCCATGGCAGACTCTTGTTTAAATCCCTACTATTTTCCTTCAAGGCCATCAACAGGCTCTCTTCCACCTCCCTCGCGGAGCTTATCCAGCCTACGCCCTCCAACAGATCCAGAAGGTCCGCAGCAATTAACACACTGGTAATCCCGAAGGAAACACAATGCACGCAGGCAACAACAAACAGGGCTTTTAGTTTCTATGTACCCAGATGCTGAATGCCCTCCCACCAAACATACGGGCAATCTCCGACCTGGCCCAATTTAGAAAGGCATTAAAGCACCAACTCTTCCTCAAACACTACTCAGATGACAGCGCACATACAGCCACCCCCCACCACACCAACACACACAGCACGCGATAAGGCATCCACACCCCCTGGCGCCAGCATCAACTATGCTTACCTGTAAATAGCACCATGTATATATCCCTACCATGGTTGATTATGCATACCTTGTAAATAGCAGCTTGTATATACCTACACCCTGTAACGATATATATACTCTGTAAATAGTTACCCCAGCAATGTCCAAGTTTATAGTACCTTGTTCTCTGTAAATACAGTGCAGCTGTCTGTGCTGTATAAAACCTTTGTTGTATGTAAACCGCACTGATACTAAATAGCGCGGTATAGAAGAGACGTTAAATAAATAAAAAATTAATTAATTAATGCTGCCGGCCCCTCTAACACTTGTTAATTCAGCATTATTGGTGCTTTCCGCAGCATTAACCGCTCATGAGCATTGATAACGCACGTTAACAGCACACTTGCTCCCTTACTGCCCTTTAGCAAACATACCCCTTAGTCTTTGTTTGCCTTCAGTTACCCATTTTGAGGCTACCTGTAGATCTGTGTTCTTCTATCAGGTGCCAACCTTGTGGAAATTGTTTCTCTTCTATTTAATAGATGAACATTCCCTTATATCATTTAACAAATGGGGAAAGCATACATGGCATGGCTCAAGGAATTCTTTCCAACCCCTATGTATATGCGTGTGTACACATGCACACACCCCTCTGTTTGTAGCTGCAGTTCCTGTGTGTGTGTGTATGTGTATGTATCTTTGTGGACTGCTATGTCTGTCTATATCTGAATGTACACGTCTTGGTATGTCACTGCATGTATGCTTGTATGCATATGTATTTATTGCTATGTTTGTTCTCTCTGCACAGAGCCCTTAAAACCAAGCGAGGACACGGTATCGAGGTTGTGGTCAACAATGTCAAAAGTAGCAGAAAGGTCAAGAAGGATGAGGATTGAGTAAAGGCCCTTGGATTTTGCCAGGAACAAGTCACTGAAGACTTTGGCAAGAGCCGTTTCAGTAGAATGTAAAGGACGAAAGCCAGATTGTAAAAGATCCAGGAGGGCTTGAGAGGAGAGAAAGTCGATGCAACGGTGGTGAACTGCACATTCAAGTAATTTAGAAACGAAGTGGAGGAAGGAGATGGGTCAATAGTTAGGAGGACAGGTAAAGTCTAGTGAGAGTTTCTTGAGGAGAGGTGTAACCACAGCATGCTTGAAAGCTGCAGGGACAGCTGCATTGGAGAGCGATAGGTTGAGAATATGAGAGATAGAAGGAACAATGGAGGAGATGGGGCTTAGGAGACAGGTGGGAATAGGATCAAAGAAGCAGGTAGTGAGTTTGGAGGAGGAAAGAAGGTGTGGGGTTTCCTCCTCAGAGATCATAGAAAAGTAAGAAAGGGTAACAAAGGTAAGGGGGGGGGGGGGGACAGCTGATCCCATGGGAAACTGGAGTGTGATCTTGTAGATTTTGTCATAGAAATAGTCAGCCAGGGTTTGTGCAGAAAGGGGAGGCGGGGTCGGAAGTGGAGGCACCTTGAGAAGAGAGTTGAGAGTTGTAAAGCAATGGCAAGGGGCAGAAGCAAGAGAGTTAGTCAGATAGACACAATAGTCTTGTTTGGCGAATGCTATGGCTGACTGGAAAGAGATAAGCATGAATTTGAAGTGTATTAAGTCTGCAAGGATGTGGGATTTGAGCCAAGCATGCTCAGCTGAATGGGCACAGGAACACACATAACGAGTAGTAGAAGACAGTTAGGGCTAGGGTATAGTACGCCTACCAGGATGTGGCATGGGCAGAGCAAGAACATCCAGAACAGAGGAGAGTGCAGAGTTATAAAAAGATACTGCCTCATAAAAAGACTCAGAGCATGAAGATTTCTAAAGAGGTTGGAAGAGACAGGGCGAGGTTGAGGCAGCAGGTGATGAAGAGTGAAGCTTAGCAGGTGATGGTCCAATAAGGGAAGAACTGAGGTACAGAAGTTTGAGGGTAAGCAATTAGAGAAGAATACAAGGTCAAGGCAGTGGAGGCCCCCCCTCAGTTCCTATGGGATTCTGCCTGCTCTTCCACTAACGCTCCATACTCCAATCATTGGAAACCTGGAGCCCTCCCTCCTGGGTGACCCTGCACTTTCCCCAGACCACTTCACCGGGGAGGAGACCATGGAAGATTTTTCCTATCCGAAGTTTCTATAAAAGATATCACGGGCCCTTGCACTCAGTGATTCTCAGACCCACTAACCAGAGATTTTCAATCTATCCTATGAGTATGCAGTACCCCTAAGGAGGTCTTGGTGCTCCCTGTTCCCCAAATTTTGCAGGATCTTCTTGCGTCTGTTTGGAAGACGCCGGCTTCTGAACACGCCACTTCCAATGCCTAAATCTCAAATATAAAGTTCTCCCTGCTCCTGGGTTTCAGCATCAACAGCTTCCACAGCAGTCTGCTGTCTCAGATGCTATGCTCAAAAAATCCAAAACACCAAATCTAACGCATAGACCCTGCTTGGAAGGACCAGCACATCCTGGATTCCATAGGCTGAAAATATTTTTAAAGTGGGGCGTTAGCCATGAAATGTTTGGGACATCAACTCCAAATTCTGCATTTGGAGGGCCAAGATACCTTTTCAGGAGAGGATCGGCATCACCTACAAGATAATTTACAAGACTCCCTATACTATGTCATTCTTGCCACTTATGACGCCTTTGGCTCGGTAGCCAAATCCACAGCTACATCTATCTTTGCCCAATGCACAGCATGGCTCTAGGTCTTGGGCCTTCAAGAAGACCTCCCTGACCACCTCGCTGATGCCCCCTGTCAAAGGGATAGACTCTTTGGGCCTATGGTGCAGGAGGCGGTCTCAGAGATAAAAGATCATTCCACCTACTGGATGCATTCCCTCCTTTTCCACTCACCTCACAGACCCTCCTCAAAGCCAGGATGGAAAAGAGCTTCAAGAGCCTACCCAAAAATCTAGTCTTGAAGGACTAGAAAGGGGGGCTGTTACTTCTGGAGAGAAATCTGAAATCGTGAGTATATACTTCTGGGAATTTTTCTGAAAGGAATTTTTTTCTTTTAAAGCTAATTAATCTGTGAACCCACTATTTTTTGTTAAATCAGTCAGGGCCTAGTAGCAACAGATTAAGATTCACTTTAAAACACAGAAGAGAACTTTCTGGTTACCTTTCATACCCAGTACAGAGCTGTAGTTTAAATTTCATAGTCACTCAGGGCCTAGCATCAGCAAAGTACTTTTAGTTTCAAATTAAAACACAGAAGAGAGCTTTCTGGTTAAATTTAGAATCCAGCAGAGAGCTTGTAGTTTAAATTTCATAGTCACTCAGGGCCTAGCATCAGCTAAGTACTTTTAGTTTCAAATTAAAACACAGAAGAGAGCTTTCTGGTTAAATTTAGAATCCAGCAGAGAGCTTGTAGTTTAAATTTCATAATAGGTTAGAGCCTAGCAGCAGCAAAGAGCTATAATTTAAATCAAATCAGAATATAGCTTACCTCAGCAGCACAGGACAGGGTACTGTGTAGCAGCCCTCTTTTAATAAGTGTTATATCCCTCCCTCCCTCCCCACACCCACCCTCCCCTGGGATAATCACAGCTTTATAGGTACTTGCACAACTTAAAAGACAGGAGGTGCTCTCAGGTGAAGCTCATTACCCAAATCAGTCATACACTAAGGACCTGAGATTAATTAAGCTTCAGGTGAACAAGGTATATTAAACTTATTAGGTACAGTTTTAGTGGTATAAATATCCATAGCACCCTTTAGTACGTAAAGAACTTAAAGATCTAAACACAAACTTAAAACTAAGATGCAGACAGCAGTCCAGCAGCGGGATGTGGGCTTTCCAGTCTTTTGCATTGAGTGTCACATGTATGATTTTCTCCCAGCTGGTGAGAGGTCTTACGTGTGCACTAGGTGCAAGGAGCTCTTTGCTCTCAGGGAACGTCCGTTCTCTAGAGGCTAAAGTAGCAGACTTGGAAAGCATAAGACAGACAGAGAGGTACATAGACGAGACCTACAGGGATATAGTCCTGAGGTCCCACCTCCAGTCTGGCAGCATCCCTGTTGCCATGGAGGAGAGAGGTCACGTGACAGGAGAGCATCACCCTGGTGTGGCAGGAAGTGATCCTGTAACTAGGACCTGTCCTCCAGGTGATGTAAACCCCTCTCGCACCGAGGAGGTTTCTCCAGGGCCAAGTGCCCATGAGGGAAGGGTTAGGACAGCAGTTATAGTTGGTGATTCGATCATTAGGCATGTAGATAGCTGGGTGACTGGTGGATGTGAGGATCGCCTGGTAACATGCCTGCCTGGTGCGAAGGTAGCGGACCTCACGCACCACCTAGATAAGGTCTTAGATAGTGCTGGGGAGGAGTCTGCTGTCTTGGTACATGTCGGTACCAATGACATAGGAAAATGTGGTAGGGAGGTTCTGGAAGCTAAATTTAGGCTTTTAGGTAGGAAGTTGAAATCCAGAACTTCCAGGGTAGCATTCTCCGAAATGCTTCCCGTTCCACGCGCAGGACCCAAAAGGCAGGCAGAGCTCCGGAGTCTCAATGCGTGGATGAGACAATGGTGCAGAGATGAGGGGTTTGGATTTGTTAGGAACTGGGGAACATTCTGGGGAAAGGAGGGGCTCTTCCGAAGGGATGGGCTTCACCTTAACCGGGATGGAACCAGGCTGCTGGCATTAACCTTTAAAAAGGAGATAGAGCAGCTTTTAAACTAGATAATAGGGGAAAGCTGACAGTCGCCCAAGAGCGCATGGTTCGGAAGAATGTATCCTTGAAGGATACTACAAAAAGCAGAGAGGTTCCAAAAAAGAGTAAAGTAGCCCAAATGCCCTCGAGTATGGAGCAGACAGAGCTTAAAGATCCCAAATTACCCATGTCTACCAATAGCCAAATTAATATGAATAAAATACAGTCTCTAAAATGCTTGTATGCAAATGCTAGAAGTCTAAAAACAAGATGGGAGAGTTAGAATATATAGCACTAAACGAGAGGTTAGATATGATTGGAATATCAGAGACATGGTGGAAGGAGGACAACCAGTGGGACACTGTGATACCTGGGTACAAACTATATCGTAATGATAGAGCTGATCAAATTGGTGAAGGGGTTGCGTTCTATGTTAGAGAGGGCATTGAGTCAGAAAGGATTAAAGTTTTGCAAGAAACAAAATTTGCTGTAGAATCTCTATGGATTGAAATTCCATGTAAAAAGGGGAAGGCGATGGCAGTGGGGGTGTACTATTGTCCGCCTGGCCAGAATGAACAAATGGATGATGAAATGCTCAAAGAAATCAAGGAAGCTAGCAAACGTTACAGTGCAGTAATAATAATGGGTGATTTCAATTACCCCAGCATCAACTGGGTCAGTGTCACAGCAGGACATGCTAGGGAGATAAAGTTCCTAGATGAAATAAATGACTGCTTCTTGGAGCAGCTGGTTCATGAACCGACCAGAGGGGAAGCCATATTAGACCTAGTCCTTAGTGGAACACCAGATCTAGTGCAAGAGATAAGGGTGTTGGGGCCACTTGGCAATAGTGATCATAGCATGATCGCCTTTGATTTAATTAGTGGAGGAGGGATAGTAAGGAAATCCACAGTACTACCCTTTAACTTTCAAAAGGGAGACTATGATAAAATGAGGAAAACAGTTAAGAAAAAACTAAAAGGAGCAGTTGCAAAGGTTAAAGACGTACATCAAGCTTGGATGTTGTTGAAAAATACTATCTTGGAAGCCCAGACCAGCTGTATTCCACGCTTTAAGAAAAGTGGAAGGAAGTCCAAAAAACTGCCAGCATGGTTTAAAGGTGAGGTCAGAGAGGCTGTTGTTGCCAAAAAAAGCATCTTTCAGGAAATGGAAAAAAGAGCCAAATGACGAAACCTGGAAACAGCACAAGCACTGGCAAGTCAAATGCAAGGCATTGATAAGGCAGGCAAAGAGAGAATTTGAGAAGCAGCTTGCTGTGGAAGCAAAAACACGAAATAAAGACCTTTTCAAGTACATTCGTAGCAAAAAAACCTGTGAGAGAGTCAGTTGGTCCATTAGATGATAAAGGGGTTAAAGGAGCACTAAGAGGCGACAAGGCGATAGCGGAGAGACTGAATGAATTCTTTGCTTCAGTCTTTACTGAGGAAGATGTAGGGATGTTACCCATGACTGAAGTGGTATTTAAAGGTGCGGAAGAATTGAAGGAAATATCGATACATCGGGAAGATGTCTTACAACTATTAGATAAACTGAAGAGTAGCAAATCACCTGGGCCGGATGGTATACATCCAAGGGTGTTGAAAGAACTGAAATATGAGATTGCAGACCTGCTATTAGTAATCTGTGAACTATCATTAAAATCATCTCTAATACCTGAAGATTGGAGGATTGCCAATGTAACACCAATTTTTAAAAAGGGTTCCAGGGGTGATCAGGGAAACTACAGACCGGTGAGCCTGACGTCAGTACCGGGAAAAATGGTAGAAACCATCATAAAGAATAAAATTATTCAGCATGTAGATAGTCACGACCTAATGGGAGACAGCCAACATGGCTTTAGACAAGGAAGATCTTGTCTTACTAATCTGTTATGTTTTTTTGAAGGAGTGAATAAACAGGTGGACAAAGGTGAGTCGGTTGATATTCTGTATCTGGACTTTCAGAAAGCCTTTGACAAGGTCCCTCATCAGAGACTTTTGGCAAAACTAAAGAGTCATGGGATAGGAGGCAGTGTACTATTGTGGATCAGGAACTGGTTAAAAGATAGAAAGCAGAGGGTAGGGCTAAATGGCCAATTTTCCCAATGGAGAAAGGTGAATAGTGGTGTACCCCAGGGATCTGTGCTGGGTCCGCTGCTTTTTGACATATTCATAAATGACCTGGAAAGTGGAATAACGAGTGAGGTTATCAAATTTGCAGATGACACAAAACTATTTAAAGTTGTTAAAACCCAAGAGGATTGTGAAAATTGCATGAGGATCTTGATAAATTGGAAGACTGGGCATCAAAATGGCAGATGAAATTTAATGTGGACAAGTGCAAGGTTATGCACCTAGGGAAGAACAACCCAAACTATGGTTACACGATGCAAGGTTCCACATTAGGAACCACCACCCAGGAAAAAGATTTAGGCGTCATTGTGGATACCATGTTAAAACCCTCGGCCCAGTGTGCAGCGGCAGCCAAGAGAGCAAATAGAATGCTAGGTATGATAAGGAAAGGAATGGAAAATAAAACAAAAGATATTATAATGCCTCTATATCGTTCCATGGTGAGACCGCACCTTGAATATTGTGTGCAATTCTGGTCGCCGTATCTTAAAAAGGATATAGCGATTTTAGAAAAGGTTCAGAGAAGAGCCACCAAAATGGTAAAGGGGATGGAAGGATACTCCTATGAGGAAAGGCTAAAAAGGTTAGGGCTCTTTAACCTGGAAAAGAGACGGCTGAGGGGAGATATGATAGAAGTCTATAAATTAATGAACGGAGTGGAACGGGTAAACGTAGTTCGATTGTTTACGTTATCAGAATATAGAAAGACTAGGGGACATGCAATGAAGCTACAGGGTAAACTATTTAAGACTAATAAAAGAAAATATTTTTTCACTCAACGTGTAATCAAACTCTGGAATTTGTTACCGGAGGATGTAGTAAAGGCTGTTAGTGTAGCTGGGTTTAAAAAAGGTTTGGACAAGTTCCTGGAGGAAAGGTCCATAAACCATTTTTAAGAAGTGACCAAAGATATCAATGCTTGACCTAGTACAAGCATTGTGGAACTTGTGTCTCTTGGGGAAACTGCTAGGTACATATGACCTAGATTGGCCACTGTTGGAAACAGAATACTGGGCTTGATGGACCTTGGTCTGACCCAGTATGGCATATCTTATGTTCTTAATCCCGTCATCCTTAATACTGACGGGCCTATCATTACCAGTGCTTCCAACAGTTTTACCCCCTTGGCGTTTTCAGCCTTACCGTAGAGCTCCAGCTCAGCATCAGCCAGCCACCAACGATGGGCAATGACACAGACAGCATGAGAGAAAACAATCTTCAGTGGCCTCAGTGCTTCTAGCCAAAGCAGCCCCCAGTTTTTGACTATCTACTAGCAGGTCCAGGATGCCTGGTGATCAACAGACCACTGGGTTCTCAGGATCACTGCATTGGGCTACAAACTCAATCTCATGGTTCTTCCTCTGCAAGACCACCCCCGCCCAGCAACTTCCCTGCCCACCACCTCCATCTCCTGCAAGAGGAAACTGCAGCCCTGCTACACAACCATGCCATAGAGCCTGTGCCAGTGTGGGAATACAACCAGAGATTCTATTCCCGGTTCTTCCTCATTCTCAAAATGTCCAGAGGCCTACGACTGATACTATACTTCTGAGAACTCAATCTCTACATCAAGAAAGAAAAGTTCAAAATGACCTCTCTAGCTACCATACTCCTGCTGTTGCGAGAAAACAACTAGCTTGCTTCCCTGGACCTGAAGGATGCTTACATCCATATTCCTATCCATCCTCAACATTGGAAATATCTTTGCTTCCACTTCAAGGCAGAGCACTATCAGTACAAGGTCCTGCCCTTCAGGCTATCCTCTGCCCCGTGTATCTTTATAAAGTGTGACGCGATGGCGGCAGCACATCTGCACCAGAAAGACCCCTGTGCCTACTCTTACCTGGATGACTGGCTCTGTCATTCTACTCTGGTCTCTGTTCGCACAACCGCAGTCCTCCTGCAGACACTCTGATTCATCATCCACTTTCAGAAGTCCAAGTGGAAGCCTCGGCAGACCTTCAATTTCATTGGAACTTGGATAGACACCAAGACATTTGGAGCCTTCCTGCCCAACAGCAGAGTGACCATCATACAACACCTCAGTTCTCAACTCAAGTGACTCTGGAGTGCTTCAGCCTGCATGATTCTCAGACTCCTAGGGCACATGGCAACTTCGGTGCACATTGTGCACTTGGCCCATCTTTACATGCGTCCTCTCCAGTGGCATGTCAAACTCAACTGGAATCAGCATATGCAGTCCCTGCAGCACTGAGTGCCCTTGTCAGGGCCCGGTCAGCTCTATCTGCATCAGTCCCTCTGTTGGTGGCCACCCACCAGCAGCCTCACAAGTGGTTGGCCCTTCCTCGACCCACTGCACTAGTTTACTCTAACCACAGATGCCTCACACTTGGGCTGGGGAGCACAGTTGCTATATCTCACCACCCAGGGCAGATGGTCCCAGGTGGAATCCTTCCTACACATCAACCTACTAGAACTCAGAGCGGTCTTCTACACTCTCAGTGTTTTTCAAATTTGGGTCCACAGCAAGTCCCTCCTCGTGCAGACAATCAGGTCACCATGTTCTACATAAACTCTGACTCTGCCATGAAATGACAGACCTCTGGCTCTTTGCTCACTCCATCAGAGTATCCCTACGTGCAGTATATCTTCCGGGATCCTAAAACCAATTGGTGGACTCTCTCAGCTGCCGCCTAGACCCTCATGAATGGTTGCTGCACCCAAACACCCTTGCTCCCATCTTCCATGCATGGGGAACACAGTATGTGTGAACCTCTTTGCTTCAGATGACAATGCAAAATGTTCCTTTTACTGCTCCATTCATCCCAGCTTTTACAGATGGGCTTCCAATGCCTTCCTCATCTCCTGGGAACACTACCTACTGTATGCATTCCATCCCTTTCCATTCATCTCACAGACCCTCCTCAAAACTAGGATGGAAAAGGCCTCGCTCATCCTCATAGCTCCACAATGGCCCAGGCAGATATGGTATCCTCACGTCCTGGCTCTGGCACAGCAAGTCCCTTGGCCCCTGGACCCTCATCCTTTCCTTCTCACTCAACAAGGGGGTTTACCACCTGCACTCCCCATTTTTGAACTAGCCGCATGGAAGCTGAGTGGCTAAAACAGGGGTGTCCAAACCTGTCCTGGAGGGCCGCAATCCTGCCAGGTTTTTGGGATAGCCCTAATGAATATGCATGAGATATATATGCATTAGAGATATCCTGCCAACCTGACTGGTTTGTGGCCCTCCAGGGCTGGATCTGGAGACCCCTGCCTTGTACCTCTGTCATTTAAGATTATGAGTGGGCAAGGTACAGATGTCCTAGACATTAAAAGGGTAGATAGACTTTGTCACATTCCTCCTCACTTCTCACCACCACCAAAATGTGGTCTATTAGACAACTTTTTGGTGGTGGTGGGAATCGAGGAGGAAAGTGACAAAGTCTATCTACCCTTTTGATGTCTAGGACATCTGTACCTTGCCCACTCACAATCTTAAATGACAGAGGTGTAAGGCAGGGGTTTCCAAATCCAGTCCTGGAGGGCCACAAACCAGTCAGGTTGGCAGGATATCTCTAATGCATATATACCTCATGCATATTCATTAGGGCTATCCCAAAAACCTGGCAGGATTGCGGCCCTCCAGGACAGGTTTGGACACCCCTGGCAGAAACCCAGGACATCTTCCTAGCTGTTGTCCAAGCCATCCTTCAGACTTTGAGTAGGCCACACGCAGTTTTTACATGACAAGGTTCTTCTGCATACCCATCCTAAATTCCATCTCCAGTTTTCATCTCAATCTATCTATTGTCCTACCCACCTTCTTTCCAGCAGCACAACTAGACTCTCCAGAACACGCCTGGACTGTCACTATGCTTTGCGTTACTACTTTAGAGCCACACAAGAAGTTTGTCAAGCTTCACAGTTTTGTGACTTTTAACCCCAATAATCCCAGGCACAGGGGTAGGCAGACTGCATCCTTCTGTTAAGCTCAAGCTGGTCACACACATCCAGGACAGGTGGTGCTCACTGCCTTCGTGCTATCCATGTTGTCGCATTATGTACAGTCACTTAAACCTGTCACCAAATAAGAACATAATTTAAAAACAAGAATTACTTAAAACATCCAAATCTACTTTTATACCATTGTTAGGGGGAGGGGTGCACCATTCCTAGAGATACTGCAATACCAGGTTGATGCGTGGAGTGGATGAAGCAAGCTCCTATTCCATCTCCCTGTTCCAAAAATCAATTTAATATATGGTCCCTAGATAAGGGACATATCAGATATTAAACTGATAAGAACAGATACTACACTTGATCTTAGCCAAAAGGCCGAGAAGCGATGCTCCTAACAGCCTGATACCAAGCAGCCCTCCTTTCCTCTTCTCTTTCTAGCTCACAGAGAGACAGTCTTCTGAGGCATCAGTGCCATGCAATCCCTTACGATAAAGATTGTAACCCTTTCTCTTTCTTCCACATAATACAATAGATCTTACAGTCCAAAGTTTCTTGTGAAGTAATTCCCATCGAAACTGGCTATATTCTCCTTTCTGATAGATTATTTTTACTTAAATCTCTTCAGGTTGTCAGATGGTTCCTTTACATTTGCATAACCCTGCCCACTTCTATGACACATTCACTGCCGCCTCACTTCCGCTCTGTTGCATCAAAGGATCCTGCTCGGGCTCTTAACTCAGGGTGTGTGCTGCTTGCCTGGAACTGAATTTTAAGGGATACCAAGAAGCTGGTAACAGCACTCGGAATACAAAGTCTGGATGAAAACAGAATGAAAGCGCCGTTTCTCTTCATATGTCTTGCACCACAGTGGTACCAGATTCAGATCCAGCTCAGAAATCTTAGCTAGACATATAAAACTTCTCATACAAATAAAAGTACATCAAAATTAGGGTTCTATCCTTAAGTCTTCACGAGTTTTAAATGTCAGTGTTTATTACCAGCTAATTAATTTCTTCCAGATACAAAAAAAAAAAATCTGTGTTTATCAGTGTTTTCAAACCATACGGATTGTTGCTGAATATCTTTTCCAGGCCCCCTTGTATGACATGAGACTAAAGTCAGACAGGGGGACCCAGTTCCATGGGAAGGGATTGGATAAGCTCAAAGTCCTCACCCTCAAGCACACCAACATATTTAATTATATAAAGAAGCAAGGGGCAGATATTATATTTTTGCAAGAGACCCACCTGACCAATCGGGAGCATTAAAAACTCCAACGGGGTGGGTAGGAGAACTGGGTTACTCTTCCTACAAAGGGAGGCAGCAGGGGATTGCAACCCTGGTACATCGTCGGGTGCTATTTATTCCCCACTAATGTGTTGCAGATATGGAGGGAAGATACCACATAATGGCAGGAGACATGGGAGACACAAAGCTGGTACTGTGTAATGTTTATGCACACGTGTACAGCCAGAAGTTTTTTGTTACGCTACATACAAACCTATTGCAATTCAGCAAGTACCAACTTATCATAAAGGATGACCTTAACCTGCCATGCGACCCCTCTCTCGATTACAAACCTCTGCGGGGTAACTCAATTAGGAACAAAGGGAAGGGAATGGAGTTTCTAATGGAGGAGCTAAACATGGTAGATGTTTGGCAAGTACTGCACTCAGAGGAGATGGATTTTACATTCTATTCCCACTCCCTTAACAGCTATGCAAGTCTAGACTATTTGCTTATAAAAAATGCAATGTGTGCCTTCGAGTCAGTCTTGACTCCTGGCGACGCAGAAGCTCCTGGGTTTTCTTGGCAGTGTCACCGGAACAGAGTCATTATTCAAAAACCTAGAAAAGGCAGAGATAGGAGAAGCAGCAGTTTCAGACCATGCCCCAGTGTGGATGACACTGAGGATGAGAGAGGAGGAGGAGGAAAAGGGAAAAACCCCATGGAAAATGAACCCGACTCTACACAGAGATTAGGAATTCCACAAATACCTGCGGGAGACATGGCTTACATACTGGTGTGAGAATGACCCAGAGGGAATGGACCGAGGATGGTGTAGGAAGCACCAAAAGCTACCATGCGGGGGGAAATAATCGCATACACAGTGCAGAAGAGGAAAATAAACGATGCTCAATTGCTAGATCTCTCAAAGAAATTGCAAATGATGAGGAGACAACATATCAACAGCCTAAGCACTACAGACAAAGTCACATATTTAGCGATGTGGAAGGAAATTAACACACTCCTTTCGCAAAGAGCAGAGGGGGACATTAGATTGTATAAATATCAACCAGTGAGGAAACAAATGTGGCCCACCTGGTCAGTCCAACAAGGTGCAGGGTGGCAGTCCGGGATATTAGGACACCGCATGGAAAGATGGAAGAGGGGAAAGAGGAGATCTGACAACAGTTCCAGGGATTCTATCAACAGTTGTACAGCTATGAACCCTCTGACGAAGCAGGGAGAGAGGCTTTTATTGAAGGGCTCACTCTTCCCCAAGTCATGGCCGAGGAATTGGACCAGTTGAATGACCCCTTAGAATTTCCTGCGAATCAATCGGCTGTTCGGGCACTTAAACTAGCTAAGGCACCGGTGCCAGAGGAATTTTATATGATCCTAGGCGACAATGATGGGGCCATTCCAGAGGCAGTGCAATACAGCACTCACGAAACGAGATCTGGGGGGGTCGACAAAACTGGGCAAAAATCATGGTGCTCCCCAAACCAGGGAGAGATGACACATTAGTGGGTTCATACCAACCTATCTCCCTTATTAACCAGGATGTCAAACTAATTGCCTCATTACTGGCCAAACGCCTGGCGGGAGTTATCTGCAGACTCATCCACCCAGACCAAATGGGGTTTGTCCCAGGACGGTTTGCATCCACCCATCTGATGAGAATGGTGGTAGCCCTGCAGCAGGGGAGGGATCAGGAGGGAGATGACATCAATGTCAGCCTTGATGCCGAGAAGGCCTTTGATAATGTCTCCTGGGACTTCCTTTTCTGGGTCATAGGGCGATTTGGGATTAGGGGAGTGTTCTTGGAGTGGGTAAAGGTATTGTACCACCAACCCCAAGCCCAAATCCTGGTAAATAGAGCACCAACAGAAACTTTGCAATGGGGCACCCGAAAGGGTTGCCCATGCTCTTCACTGTTCTTGTTGCTGGAACCTCTAGTTGCTAAAATTCGGGACACCGACGAGTGGCAGGGTATCTAGATGGGGATGTCTACATGCAAAATCAGCCTTTTTGCAGTTGACATGCTACTTTTTTATTAAGAAAGCAGGGACACATTAAAAATGTCATGCACACTATAGCCATGTTTGGGGAATTGGCGGGACTGAGCTAAGTCTCAAGCTATGCAAATCCAAACCATGCATGTCAGCACGGGGGATGAAGGGAAATTGGCTGATAGGTATGTCTAGTATGGCTACATCCTTGCCTGAGGCTGTAATACATCATGATGGCATGAAAAAAAACACGTGGGCTAAGAAAATGAGTACCCAGAGCCCAGCACAACAAGAGTAAAGCCAGGGAACAGAAGTGCACAGAAAATGGACCCGGCTAAGAAAAGCTAAGTCAGGCCTGAACAGATTGAACAGGCCTGAGCAAGTTGGGCAAGCCTGGACAAGTTAAACAGGCCAAACAAAGCTGGTGATACAAAGTATTCATAAGCCCTGAAGACTACAGTGCTGAAAGCTACAGTGATTAATGAAACAAAAGGAATGGCAGGGTGTAGCCAGAATGACTCAACACTAGCAAGAATAAAAGCCATTAATATGCTAATAAGGGCGGATCCCAAAGGAAAGAGGCCTCTGCAAACTTTTTGCACATGGCCCTCCTTTGTCCCAAAGGAAAGAGGCCTCTGCAGACTTTTTGCACACGGCCCTCCTTTGTCCCAAAGGAAGGAGGCCTCTACAGGCCCTACAACCTTTTACAGACAGTATAGCAACTTTTGCACACGGAACAAAACTCTTGTGTATGAGTTGCTACAGAGGGTATATAGAGTATATAAGGATGCAATTACAGAGCTCAGGGCGGCCTTCTCTGTCTCATCACTGTGGAGATAGGGAATGCTGCCTGTACTCAGATCCCTCAGATAGACACTTGTGTATCTGTGCTTACAGCTTTTGCTTATGCCAAATAAAAGAGTTATTTTTACTGACAAATAATTGTGATCTGAGTTCTTTTTATTTTCTGGTGCACGACTCCCATGTGCCCAGGCAATTGGAAATATTGGTGATATTTGAGGAACTTTTGTGGGAAAACCAGGCCCACAGGGAGGAGGGGAATTTCCCACTCAAATGGGCAGGGAACTCCATGAAATACTTGGAAGTGCATCTTAGCGCAAACAGAAAGCTGGTATACCAGAAGAATGTAGCTGATAAATTGGCACAAATGCAGGGCTGGTGTATGAAATGAAGTCTCCCTATTTTGGTATTTGGTTGAGTGGCACTGAAAGAAGGTGTTACTGCCTCACCTATTATACCCACTACAAGTGCTGCCCCTGTGGGTCAAGGGGAAGGAGGAAAGATTATACAGCAGTATAGTGAGAAATTTCATAGGGAGTTTTAACAAACTGGCAGCTGGCCGAGAAAAAGGCGGAGTAAACCTACCGGACCTCCGCCTCTACGATGTGGTCACACTGCTTAGGTGGATACACGAACTACAGCAAGGGGGAGAGCGGTACACACAAACAGGATTTCTGGATGGTGGTTGCAACCCCTACATGTTTTTTATTCTGCTACGAGTACACCAGCGCTGGCAGGAAAGCACAAGGTCTTTCTCAGGATTCTTGGAGCCCATGAGGAAAACACGGAAGTGGTGGAGGGAGAACAATGGAGGAGCTAAAGAAAGGTATTCTCCCTTTACCACACTAGCAGACAACCCCAAATTGATACCAGGAGTTAACTATATTACTTTTCAACAGTGGGAGGCCCAAGGTTGTCATTCAATAGGGCACCTCTTGGAGCTTGGGGGGGGGGGGAGGGTATTTCCCTCATACGAACAACTCAAAATATTTTGGCAAATCCCAAACAAACAATTCTTAGCCTATTTCCAATGCAAGCATTATGCAACATCAATGGCATCGGAGGGGAGCGAAGGATTGCAACACCTAACATATACACTCCTAGATAGAGCCTTCTTAGCAATGCCAGGCAAGCATAATAGAGTGACCGACTGGTATAAACTGGGCAGGAAAACTTGAGCAAACAGTGGTCAAAGGAGATAGGAGAGGAAATGAGTACGTGAGACTTGGAGCGACTCCTTGCAGAAATTCCTAAATGCACTCCAGATATGGCCATACAAGAAACAGTTTAAAATTATCCACAGAGCATATTTAACAAGAGGGAGAAGGGCTCAAATGCAGCTATTGGAAAGCCCAGATTGCTTGAGGTGTCGTGTATTTAAGGGCACTTTGGTACATACCTTTCAGGAATGCCCCAAATTACAGCCCTATTGGGAGGAGGTCTTAGCTCATATACAAGCTATGAGAGACATGAAGATAGAGTGGACATATTCCAGCTCTTGCTGGAAGACGAGAAACCCATTGGGCAGTGTGTGAGGCAGTAAAAAGAAAACTGGTGCAAGTAGTGCTACTGATAGTTAGGAAGGTGCTCATGTCCCACTGGATAGCGGACAAAGCACCGGCTCCCGAGCAATGGTCAGCAGCAATGAAAGATATTTCTGACTGGATACTGCTCGGAAAGGGGAAAAAAAAGGCTCTCAAAGCAGGCAGCGCTACTGGGCTATATGGGAGGCATGCCGTGCTTATCAACTCAACCCTTGAACCACCAGCCAGGGAGGGAGGGAAGGGGGGGGGGGAGAGACAGAAGGGGAGTAGTGGGAGGACCATGCCACACAGGGACGGGGAGAGCAACGAAAAAGGTGATCAAAAAATAGGGGCCCCGAACCCCAAATAAGGTAAGCAAGGGCATCAGAGCAGCCCTAGACCTGCAGGCATGTATCTTTAATAGGGAATCAGGGAGGGGGAAGCAAAACAAGAGGCAACAGGCATTGAGAGATACATGCACAAGGGAACTGGAGCACCCAGAAAAACAATGGGGTATGTTTACTAAACTGCGGTAACGTAGCAGTGGCTACGTTAACATGCGTTAACATTACCTAACGCGCGTTAACATCACTGGCCTTGGTAAGTCCCGGAGAGGGCGGAGAGAAGGGGTTAATGGGCGGCGAGACGCTCCTGCTACACTAACGCGGGGAAATGAAAGGCCGAACATTACCGGGACTGAAAACCTGTTGTTAGATGCACATTTGCAGGAGGGTGAAACCATTTCAGTGTCAGCAATGTACAGCAAAGGCAGGGAGCCCAGGAAAAGTGATAGTAGTGCTCTATTTGCAACAACAGCATAGTGCCCAAGTATGAAGGCCACTATGGTGATCGTGCAAATCGGGCATAGGGTGCTGCAGGCGGGACATGCAGTGGGGGCAGCTGGGGCACAGGGTGGACTAGGCCGTCGCCTAGGAACATAGAAACTGGAAATCAGCAGGACAGCAGCTGACCAGGGCCAAACATGCCCAGTAATCGGTGTTCCACAGTGTCCCATCCAGGGAACAGTACCCATCAAGTCCCCAAAGGTCACACAGGTACCACTATGCATGTAATAGGGCAATCAGTGCACATCTGGGGACCACTCTAACAAGGGTCCACAGACCTTACCCAGGATACGTCCCAAACAGTTTGTAGACCCAGCTAACTGAACACCCTTTACTGCAGCTCCTAGTAAGGCATTGCAGGGTGTGACCACACGTTGTCGGTAACATATATACACCCAGTAGGCCAAACTGGGTACACCATACCTGAGGTGCATGCCCTAACCTGTCCACAGTCGGCTGTCACAACACAATCCACCTACATCTACCCGGTCCACCCTAGCCAATAGTTGCTAGAGCACCAACCTGACATCCCCCCAGCTATCACTCCCCCATGTGGAAGGGCATAATAGTGGTAGGTGGTGATGGGGGGGGATGTGTGGATGTCCATGTATGCCTCGCCACCCCAGACCCCACACCCTAGGCATCCGCCTACCTGCACAGTGGATGGCCTGGGACTGCGCACAACCAGCACCGACAGCATATGGTCATGTCGGCATGGCAGGGGAGGTGTGTGTTTGTGCTGGAGGGGGCAGTGGCACCTACCTGCAGTGGACATAGGCCATGCCCTGTACCAGTACGTGGTGTGCAGTGCAACAGAAAAGGTCTGGCTGAGGAAAAGTAAAGGTAGCCCCAAGGCCTGCTGTGCTTCTGTGGCAACAGTGTGGTGCAGTACACACAGCCAGTGTGTCCCGGAGCAGAGGATCACATGTTCAGGTCCCAGCTGTGGATCCTGCAGAGCATGTCCCTATATTTTACCCTACAATGCAGATACAACATCAACATGTGCAAACCCCAACAGTCAGGCTGCTGGCCCCAGCACGAAGCTGCAGTTAACACCAGAGCACTACTACTACCTCCTGCACAGTTTAGCAATGTCAGCACTGTGATCAGGACCAGTGTGGCGGGCAGGGTTGCCAACCACCCCTATCTTTGCACAATGCTGCAATAGGAGTGTGTGTGTGTATGTCTATCCATTGTTTTGTGGCTGCCCACACCGTCCCACTGTTACCAGCCTTAGCCTGCATATGTGCATAATGAGGAGCAAGGTATTGTGGGTATGGCCCGGACAGGGCAGATTGGCCAGGATGCATCTGCACAGGGTGTAGGGCAATGGCTGGGACACTGTAGTGCCGGACCACCACCTGCATGGACAGGGTGGCCACAGCATGACATGCTGGGAGGTCACTCTCACTCTGACCATGCAGTGACCATGGCATGTCTATGTTCCCACATAGTGCTCTATATACTATCTGTCTCCAGTGATACCTGTGTATTCCCAGTGCTGGGGCCCATTCACTGAGATACCTGCTTGGTGAACAGTTCCTCTGTGAGCATGCACTATGGACTGGCCAGTGGACTGTCTGCAGTTAGTCTGTGCATGGTTGGAACACCCTGTAGGGTGCTGCAGGTGCAGTCTGACTGTGCGGTTTGCTGGTGAATGGCAGACCATGGTGTGAGGCAGTTGAGGTTTTCCAGGCCTACCCACAGCATTATTGCTGGTCTGCCACTGCCCCAGTCACAGGTATGGCTCTGGCCCACCAACCCTGGGTGCTGTCTTCTGCCAGCAGGATGGGAGTTGCTGGACCTACAGCCATTCCTCAGGGCTCAGGCACCTGTTCCTCCACTCCCTCACCTACAAACAGGGTGGTTGTGAGCCCTTTGGGGGTACACAGTGTATACCCTTTGACCTGTAGAGGCACTGCTACACAAACCTCATGCAAGTCTAGACACCCCTCTGCCCTGATAACAGCTGCCCATGGCAGCCAGTCCCTAACACTGGGTACGCACTAATCTGGGCGTTTTCTGGTCCCAGAGGGCCACATGTGACTGTGGAATACAGATAGACACCGAATTACCTTTGGATGCAATGTAAAGAACACCTGTCACACACTGGTAGTGATGGGGATGTACAGCAGGACCTATCTCTAGCACCACATGTACCGCGGACTTAGTGCTCGGCGCCCATCTTATCCCTCAGGGTGAACACAGAACCTGCACAATTGCACGGTCTGTAGCTACTCTGTGCCAGTATCACGCACTGTCCGTTTGTCTTTCCAAGCTGGGGTACCGGAGAGGTGCAGACCCCATTTGGTGATCAGCTGTAGACAGCTATTCAGCATGTGCATTGCATCATGGGTACTGGTGGGGTTACCCTATCCTGGCACTCAGTGCAGACAGTTTGTGCTGTGACCTGCAGTCCTTCTGTACCCAGCCATTGCTGTGAGACAAGCCATGGAGGTATAGCCTACTGGTTAGTACGACGTTCTCGGCAATGGTCATGGGTTCAATTCCTCATTATTCCCTCCTTTCATGCCTGTCCTACTCAAATAGGTTGCATGCCTGTAACAGATTTGTGCTACTAGCCCATAATACCCTTGCCACAGTTGCCAACAATCCTTCAGTCTGTCTATCTGCGTCTGTCAGCCGTTTAGAGTCCTGTCTTCCTGTGCAGGCTGCAACCCCATGTCCTGCACTGGTACCCTTCCCTGCATTGTGCCTCTTCGTGCTTGCCTTGCCTGTGCCTGATCTGCATGGAACCACCACTCCTCTGTCCACCCATCATTGTAACTATCCTGCCACCTCTGCCTCCACTGGGGGACACGTATTCCCATCATCTGCCACCCACCGTCATTGCAGTACTTTACATTGCTAACACCCTGTGCTGTGGTACAGCTGCCCCCAACATGTTTGTCAACATTACTGGCAGCCACATAGGATGCCCGCAGATATGGCAGGTCCAGCAGCTCCCAGCTCTCCCTCCTTCAGTCACCTGTTCATTGTCTTTCCTTGGTGCTCTATCCAGTGTTAGGGTTACATCTGTTTCAAACAGGTCATGCATGTCAACCTGAAGCACCTTGCAGCCCTTAGGGAACACTAACCTAGGGCACCGTAGCATTGTTAGGGCACCTTATCCTATGCTACCATAACCCGAGGTGCCTTAACCAATGGTGACTGCTGAGGCGCCTACCCTAAGGAGCTCTATAAGGTGCCTTAAGCTAAGGCACCTTATAGCTTAAGCTATAGCTTAAGCTAAGGCACCTTTAGCCCTTAGGTTGCCTTATATAGGATGCCTTATAGGGCACATCAGCCAAATGTGTCTTATAAGGTGCACCAGCCTAATGTGCCTTATAGGGCACCTTATAAGGTGACGTTCATGCGCGGTGGATCCAGGGCACACTGTACCGCGCATTACATACCTTGTAACATGCGTTACCTGACAGAGCGTGCCATAACGATGCACCACCCACTCCTTTATATGGGCATCTGTAACATTACCGGGGAACTTGACGACGGTAACATTACCACAGTTTAATAAACATACCCCAATGTGTCTATAAGCAGCTCTGTGGGAAAGGTAAAGAGGGGTGCATGAAGTGCATATAATTACTTATGCATGACCACATAGGCCCGCTAGAATAATGTGAAAGTAAACTTGTGAGGAAAGTCACTGCTCATTAAGCTGTTGGAGTTAAAATAGTGCCATGTTAGCCATAATTGATTGTATTGTCTGTTTGTATTATTTATTGTGATCAGTCAACCAATTAAAAAAAAAAAACATCAGAAAAAAGCAGAGGCAGAAGGGGGGGGGGGGCAGGGGAGAGAGATGTAAAGGGGGGGTGATGGCAATGGTAGGTTGTGTGCAATATTGAAGAGATTAGTTTTTAGGAGGATTTTGAATTTAGCATACGAAGGTTCAAGACAGGGTGGAAGAGAGCACATTCCAGGAGGCAGGAGCAAGGAAATAAAAAGCTGAGGAGCGAGTGGATGCTAGCCAGGTCTGAGAAGCGGAGAGAAGATGTAAATGGTTGGCATGGATACTGCGGAGAACGTGGTATGGAGAGTGAAGGAGCAGAGCAGAGCATCAGAAAGATAGCAGGGGGGGGGGGGAACTTGTGTGCAGTGCACGGTGAACCAAGGTGAGAAGTTTGTATTGAAGGCGATACTTAAGAGGAAGCCAGTGATAGCGCACCAAAAGAGGAGTGATATGTTCGAAGTGAGAGGCATGTGTGAGGATGCAGACTGCAGTATTTTGGATGAGTTGGAGCTGATGAAGTTGATACTGAGGGAGACCTAGAAGAACAATGTTGCAATGATAAAGCCTTGATATAACAAGTTTAAGCAAAAGAGTGGTCAAAGACGAGGGGGGGAGAAAAGGATGGACAGCGCAAATTTGACGAAGTGCGAGAAAAGAGCAACAAACTAGAGAAGTAAGGTGTGCATGAAAGGATAGAGAAGAATCTAGTGCGACTCCCAGACAATGAAATGAGTCAATTAGTGGAATTGGAAAATCAGCGCGTGAGGGGGCCAGAGTTAGAGGAGAGGTACCAAAGGTAAACCATATAGCTGCAGACTCACAGGGGTTACGGTGAAGGAAACTGTTGGCCAACCAAGTAGAAATACTCGAGAGGCAAGTGTTGAGGGGGATGAGATCAGGGACAACTGATGTGGTAGAGTAGATAATATCAACGGCGTAGTAATGAGTGGAAATGCCATGTTACTGTACCAGAAGAATAGAGGCCAAAGAGCAGTGATACTTATTGGAGATGCAACAAAACAGTGAGGAAGGCATAGGAACCGGAATGCCTTGTATAGTCGAGTCATCGGAGTTGCCCCAAGGAGTTCACCCAAACAGCACAACCTGCTGTGGTGCAGAATGCCGCAGGGGTCTAAAATCCAAAGCCCTAATTACTGTAACAGAAGCTACCAAAAGACATTATAGTGATTGAAGAGTGAAAAGGAACTGTTTCTAAAATTGTAACAACAGTATATAGAAATTTTAAATAAAATAAAATACACAGTACAGAGAGGAGAGAGAGAACAATTTCCAGGTTCTAGTGCTGGTGATTTCAGATGTTGATGCCCATAGGCACGTCAAGAGAACAGTGGGGAGGGGAGCTTTCTGCCCCAGAGATCATAAAGCAGGGTCCTAAAGCAAGCGGAATAAAGCTCCTGTTTAGCCTTGGCAAAATCTGGTGCCCTAGGCAGTGGCCTACATTGCCTATTCCTAAATCCAACCCTACTGCTGCTCCACATTGTAACCTTCTTAGGTTAGATTTTTAGTCTGGTGGCAGGATGCAATGTACTTTGCTGCTATACTACTGTTTCTCCTCCCCCCTCTGATGCAGAGTTTTTCCTGCTTATTCTTTTGTGGGAAGTCTTTGATATTCCTCTCAGCTTTGGAAAATGTGACTCACCTGCCAGGTCATGCTTTCCAAAGCCCAAGGCTTTACCATGGGCAGGAAGGGGAAGAAAGCATCAAAATCATCATATCTAGGGGAGAGCAGAGAGGCAGCGTGAGAGGTCCGGAGTGCAGGCTTGTCTTCCGCCGGCCCCGACGTCATCGGGGGCCTTGCCTTGAAAAGCGGAACCGGGAGAGCAGTGCCTTGGGAGAGCAGAGAGGCAGCGTGAGAGGTCCGGAGTGCAGGCTTGTCTTCCGCCGGCCCCGACGTCATCGGGGGCCTTGCCTTGAAAAGCGGAACCGGGAGAGCAGTGCCTTGGGAGAGCAGAGAGGCAGCGTGAGAGATCCGGAGTGCAGGCTTGTCTTCCGCCGGCCCCGACGTCATCGGGGGCCTTGCCTTGAAAAGCGGAACCGGGAGAGCAGTGCCTTGGGAGAGCAGAGAGGCAGCGTGAGAGGTCCGGAGTGCAGGCTTGTCTTCCGCCGGCCCCAACGTCATCGGGGGCCTTGCCTTGAAAAGCGGAACAGGGAGAGCAGTGCCTTGGGAGAGCAGAGAGGCAGCGTGAGAGGTCCGGAGTGCAGGCTTGTCTTCCGCCGGCCCCGACGTCATCGGGGGCCTTGCCTTGAAAAGCGGAACAGGGAGAGCAGTGCCTTAGGGGATCTGTTTAAGAGGCCATAGCCTTGGCGCAGCCGGAGGCGCTAGCCGGGGCAGCGATAGAAGGGGCTAGATACAAGGGGCATAACAAGCCCCTTGGGAGCCCCTTGGAGCATCGAAGGAGCATCGCACCTGGACCTGTCTCTAGTAGTGGTTGACCTGATGGGCAAAAGGAAGAAAAAGATAGAGTCGGTGGCAGCGGCTGAACCTGCGGTAGGTCCAATGGACAGACACGTTAAGGTACTGACTGGTGCTAATACCTTACCCGACTCAGATTTTCTGACACTTCAGCCCTCTCCGGTATCCCTGAGTTCCCCGGACCGTACACCACCTTCTCCCCCAGTCTATAGATCCCCTCCTGTGTCTGCTTCTGATGAGGTGCGGTTTCTGCAGAGTACCCCAATAGATGCGGGGGAAAAACTGAAACCAGTGGTATGGGTGCCCGTGCCAGGAGAAACGAGGGTTATACCTGATGACCAGGTGCGGATATCTGGCGGGTGGTAACCCGTATTGAAAGTTCTGTGATTCCTACTGTGGCACAACTTTGTAGTTTCTCTTCTGAAGTTACTACACGGTTGTCAGAAGTGGACACAAAGATGGGGAATATTTCAAATTTGGTTACTGGTTGTGAATCTCAATGTCAGGCTCTTAAGGCAGTTAACTCTTCTCATATTAAGGATAGTTTGATGTTACACCATAGAATGGAACAATATGATAATTTGTTACGTGCAAAAAATATTCGTATATTGAATTTCCCTATTTGTCGTTTATTATCTGCTGAAATTCTTTTGAGGAAATACTTTAGGGAGATCTTGGGCTTGGCTTCGGCTGATTCCATTGCTCTCTCTAATATTTATTATTTGACTGGCAAGGGCCTTTCTCCGGGCTCTCCGGGAGGGTTTGATGTAGTCCAGGGCCAAGATAGCCTAGGGCTCACCAAATTCCTGGAGGACTCACATGATAATATTTCCTCTAGTCTAGAGCTACCTTGTTGGTATCTTTCCTGTCTGATCTAGAGAGGGCTCTTGTTTTTCGCAGTTATTTTAAAAATATGTCTGTTCCGTTCTGTGGACTTAGAGTACAAATTTTTCCTGATGTTTGTAGGGCGACCCAGGCTAGGAGGAAGGGCTTTTTGGCCCTTAAACCTAGGGTGATTGCCCTATCAGCTACGTTTTTTCTTAGATATCCCTGCAAGTGTCTGATAACCTTTCAGGGATCAAAGTTTATATTTCTTGATCCTACTCAGCTGGAGATATTTCTTACTGATAAAGAGGGGCCTGGCACTAATTGATTGGGGTGGGTGGTTAGTTTTAAAAGCTGTCAGTAAGTAGAGTTGTACTTGGATTGCCTGTAATATGTTTCCTTAAATATCTCCCCGAATTGTGGGCTAGGTTTGATGGTATGCCTTTATGTTATGTTGTATGTATTGATTTCCATCATGTCATCAAAAGTTTCTTTATGCTTGCCTATGTAAGTTTGTTAAATTTCAATTAAAAAAAAAATCATCATATCTAGTTAAAACAAACAAACAAACAAACAAGAGGGGAAGGTATGCAATGCCTGAATCATGGAATTCTTTCTAATCCCTCTCTGTGCATGTGTGTGTGCGTGTGCACATATGGTTGATTTGGAGAGAACAGGAGAAGGGAGGGGTGATTTGAATACAGCAATGGTTTGGAAAGAATCAAAATGAAGCCAAGCGCAATATAGTAACAAAGTAAATAACAGCAGATAAAGATCAGTATGGTCCATCTAATCTACCCAGCAATATGACAGGAGTAGGTGCACCCCTTCCCATGTCTTTTAGGGAGTAAGTGCACCCCTACCCATGTCTTTGCTTAGTGGTGCACCCACCAGGAGCAGGTGCACCCCTCCCCATATCTTTGTTTGTTTGTTTAGGGGTGAGCACACCGCTCCTCCCCCCATCGCTCCATGTAGGACACCCCTATTTGTTGAGAAATTAGATGGTTCCGTTTATTTTGATTTAATCTTGTTGCTGTAAAGTGATCCACAGTGTCTGTTCCAGGCCACTTTGAATTCCGTCACTGTGTTTGTCCCCACCACCTGGCAGGATGTGGTAGGAAGTTATTTTATATAGTCTGAAAATGTATAGAAACATAGAAACATGATGACAGAAAAAGACCACATGGCCTATCTAGTCTGTCCTTCCATATCAACAACTACAACAGTCCACTTTTTACCTTTAGAGATCCTCTGTGTTGGTCCCATGCTTTTTTGAATTCAGTTACTGTCCTCATCTCTACCACCTCCACTGGGAGACTATTCCATGAATCCACTACTCTTTCCGTAAAGAAATATTTCCGCATATCACTCCTGAATCTATCTCCCTTCACCCTCATCCCATGTCCCCTCGTAGCAGAACTTGCTTTCAATTGAAAGAGGCTCTCTCCCTGAACATTTATGCCACGGAGGTATTTAAACATCTCAATCATATCACCTCTATCCCGCCTTTCCTAAGGTGTACATATTAAGATCCTTAAGTCTGTCCTCATATGCTTTATAATGAAGCCCACTAATCATTTTAGTAGCCACCCTCTGCACCGACTCCATCCTGTTCACATCCTTTTGAAGGTGCGGTCTCCAGAATTGCACACTATACTTATACAGAGGCATTATCACCTCCTTTTTTTCTGCTAGCCTTTCCTCTCCGTATGCACCCAAGCATCCTTCTAGCTTTTGCCGTCGCCTTTTCTACCTGTTTAGCTACTTTAAGATCATCAGACATCGGCTGGGGGATAACATAGGCCAGTGATGGCTAACCTTTTTGAGCCCGAGTGCCCAAACTGCCGCACAAAACCAAAGAATTTCCTCAAAGTGCCAGCACGTCAATTAAACCTTAACAACAAGATTTTAGTATCTAAAAACTCTTTATAAAGCTGCCTGAACTATGTAATATCATTTGTAAAGGTTGGAATCTTTGTATTGTCAGAGAATCAATTTGATTCACAATCCTTTGGTTTTCATTTCAATTTATTGGCAATTTATAATGTTTTAATGATTTCATTCAATTTAATGAATTTAAGAAGAATTTGATTCAGTTACACAATATATTTTAAATGTATTATTCACATAACATGTCAAATGTATCCTGAGTAAAAAAAAGATAAACTTCTTAAAACTGTTAACTGTGTCAGGACTCGGTGTGTATTCCCAAAGAAAAAATTAATGTGATGTTTGTTGTTGCATGCATGCTGATAACTTGTCAATCCTTGGCTCATAATGCATTAATTTCAGAGCAACACATGCAGCACTCATGTCATCCGTTAATCTGTTTCTAGCATCACTTTCCCATCACTGAATATAGCACCCACTACAATATTAACAGCACTGCCTTTTCCTATGTAGGATTCTTATTATGTGAGTTTTGGGTGTTAGTGCTGGCATGGTAGATTTTCTCTAAGTCCCGAATATCCAAATTACAACATATTAAAAATATGGCCATAAAACGTCTCCATAATGCGTCTAAATTTGACCTTGTGACTTCTTCGCTCATTAAAGGTCACTGGCTTCTCATTAGTTATCAAATAAAATTTAAGATTCTGATCTGACCCATACAGAATTTTATACAGGAATTCCTTTATATTTGTCCAGTCATTTAATTGCTTATAAATCTAGCCTATAAAGCCATACCTGGAACAAGAACTACCTGAAGTGCAAGCAGGGTTCAGAAAAGGTCGAGGAACGAGGAACCTGATCATTCTCTTGCACAATCTGTACATTGATCAAGAAGCAACAGTTCGAACGGAACAAAGAGAAACAGAATGGTTTAAAATAAGCAAAGGTGTAAAACAAGGCTGCATACTTTCCCCCTACCTGTTTAATTTATATGCAAAACAAATCATCAGAGAAGCAGGATTGTATGAAGACAACAGAGATGTGAAGATTGGTGGAAGACTCAACAACCTTCGCTATGCTGTTGATACCCAGGGGCTGCTCAAGGCAATCTGCTGTCCGAGGTGAAGAATGAGATGGTGCCCCCCCACTTAGAGGGAGGAAGGGCTTTTTCAGAATTCCAATCAGGGACTGAACCAAACCAAAAATCCGTTTAGATTATATGGAGGGAATGTGAGATGTTTGCACACAGGGCCGTACCAAGCTGCTATTGTGCCCTGTGCGACTTGCAGCTTGGGCACGCGCCCCCCCCCCCCCTCCTCCCCATACCTCCATCCAGCACTGCTTGCTCTTTCCCTGCTGCTGCCGCCCTCTGTTTTTTTTTCATGGCGGCACCGGCAGCAGGGAAAGAGCAGGCAGTGCTGGATGGAGGTATGGGGAGGAGGATGGGGGCATGCGCCCCATCTGAAAGGCGCTGGCACTTTAAGCAGATCTGTCCCTACCTGCTCTGACATTGCATCAGAGGAGGGAGGGACCAGACCTGCTTAAAGTGCTGCGAAAAGGCTTGGGGGCACAATTTGGCTGCCTTCTATTGTCCTGCCAGCGGCAGCAGGGCAACGGCATACAGCCAAAATGTGTCCCCTAAGCTTTTGCGTCCTGTGCGACTGCACCGCTTGCACAGGGCTAGGTAGGTCCTATTTGCACACCAAGGAGCTAAAAGAGAGCAAGAATCAACAGCACAGTTTATAAAACTAAATTATAACTGATTTTTATTTTGTTGTTATAAACTGCGTTATGGTTCTTGCTTTTTCTTTTTCAACATATATTTTGCATCCACAGTGGGTGCAGAGCAGAACCAAGACATTCACCCACAGAACGCAATATTTAAAAAAAGAAAAAAAATCTGATTCTGATCATCTCACTAACAACAACAACAACAACAAGCACTATTCTCAAGTACCAGGCATATTGTGAACTAATACAAAACCCTACAACAAAGAGCAAACCTACCATACCATACCATATCAGCACAAACTTCCAAAACTCACATAAGGAGTCCATCAAAGTAAAAATAAATTCTGTAGACAAAATTTAAATTGAAACCCCAAGAAGCCAGAGTCCACATGCAGTGCAACATCAAATAAATAAGAGATGCAGTTCCCCAATATAGTGTAAAATATAAAAATATGCATGCATTATCCTTGCCCTGGAAAAATGGGAATTCCACTCACCTCTGATGGTGCTCTGGCACGAAAATAGGGTTTGGCACGGCCTTTCTGACATCTTGGGGAGCTTGAGTGACCAAGAACAGGAACAGCAGCATGACCACAGCATGGATTGAAACAAGCAATATCTGGCTTCTGGGCTCCAGTGCAATGGCGGGTCCTGTTTGTCATGCACTGGAGCAGAGTTCAGTGCAGCCATGGAAGCCGGGATGGGAGCAGCATGTAGACAGCACTAGAGCAGCATGCGGTGACCAGTTAAGGCCCGCTAGGAGAGACTTGACTGCTGCAAGCTGTTTTTTGAGTGGTGCTGGCTGCCTCCTTCCCCAACCCCCCTGGAGTGTTACTGATGAACTTGTCTGCACAGGGACATGCTCTTTGAGCTTACAGTCTAAAACTGGGAGATACAGAATGTGAGGGATGCTATTGCCTGCATGCACTTTCCTCACCAGAACTTGAGGGCCTTTGATGGATTTGGCTGGAGTGGCAAGTATTTGATCATAGAAGAAAGAGTTAGTCATGCCATCTACAAGCCAGTTTGCCTCTGTTTTTTGGGGGAGCTGGTGTGGCTGAGCGTTTGTGGTTAAAGCTAAAGAGAGTGCCTTTTTTTTCCTTGGATGACTGTGTGCTGGATTGCCTGTTAGTCCTTGTTTTTCCACTTGTGCCTGGGTGCTTTTTTCTCCCAAGGAACATCCTGTGAGTGGCCCCAAGTCACATCCAAAGGATAGGAGGGGGGGGGGGGGAAGAACCAGAGGAGCAGCAGACACTCTTGTTCCGTGCGAGTGATCTTCAGTTTAAATAAAAACCAAGCCAGTGCAGAGCCTTCCTGCCTCTGAGGAGCCACCGTGCAGATGTGTCCCGCCCCCAAAGGAAGTTACATTAACTTCCTTTTTGGGGCGGAATGCATCTGCATGGGCTCCTTCACAGAGACTGAAGGCTGTGCACCGGCTTGGTTTTTATTTAAATTGAAGATCAGCCGCAACCGCAACCGCAACCGCCACCGCCGCCGCCGCTAGAGAGGGTGAATCTGCCACTGCCGAGAAGCGGCCTCGGCAGTGGAACAAACTTGAGCGTTTTAATTTTTTTTTAATCTTTTTGAAGGAACATAGTCTTAACATGGGCCCGCGTGCCAGCTGCAAGGCCTTCGCGTGCCACAGCTGGCACGCGTGCCATAGGTTCGCCATCGCTGACATAGGCTAATCCTAAACACCAGGAAATAGAATCTTTTATTTGGAGTTTTTTAGTTAAGGAATGGAATTTCCGTAATTTGATGTGTGGCTCTAAAATTGGGTTTATTTTATGTTGTCCCATACCCTTTATAAATGGTAATTGGAATGCTTCTTTATATGTTTAGAGGTTGGGTCCCCGATCACCCTCTGTGTAATATCACTGGTCTTATATTCTCTTTTATATTCTTTTTTTAGATACAGTGAGAATCGAGCTTCAGAATTATGCAGATTTAGCACGACTCAGTTGGTATTTATCACAAACCACATGTGTTCCATTGTAGGACACCCCTATTTGTACTGCTTTATAACTGAAAATACTGACTCAGTTGGTATTTATAACATACCACTCCTATTTGTACTGCTTTATGACTGAAAATACTCTTATGAACGCAGTCTACTAACAAATAAAACCATCTCACTACATTCACAAACATATAATACTCTAAAAACAAAACTATTTTTATACAAGTGTTATTGGGGGTGAGATGCACCATTTCTGGAAATACTGCAATACCAGGTTGATGCGTGGAGTGGATGAAGCAAGCTCCTATTCCATCTCCCTATTCCAAAAATCAATTTAATATATGGTCCCTAGATAAGGGACATATCAGATATTAAACTGATAAGAACAGATACTACACTTGATCTTAGCCAACAGGCCGAGAAGCGATACCTAAAATTTTCTGGTACCGAGCAGCCCTCCTTTCCTCTTCTCTTTCTAGCTCACGGAGACACCATCTTCAATCTGAGGCATCAGTGCTATGCAACCCTTTAAATAAAGATTGAAACCCTTTCTCTTTCACATAATACCACAAACCTTACACAGTCTATAAACATAGTTCACTTTCAAATCAATCCTTTCAAAACCTTCTATATTCTTGTTCTTAAGAGAATATTTTTATTCCTCTTGTCTCCCTGGCTGTCAGATGGTTCATTTATATTTGCATAACCCCACCCATTTCTATGATGCTTCCATGGCCACTTCACTTCTGCTCTGTTGCATCAGGAGATTCCCTGCTAACTCAGGGTGTGTGCTGCTTGCCTGGAGCTGAATTTTAAGGGGATCCCAAGAAGCTCAAAATGAAAGCTCCCCTTCTCACCTCGCTCATGTGTCCTGTGCCGCCCGTGGTACCAGATTCAGATTCAGTTCACAAATCTTTGCTAACACACGTAAAACGTTTCATACAAATAAAAGTACATCATAGTTAGGACTCTATCCTTAGGTGTTTATGAACTGCAAATTTAAGTGTTTATTTTCTAACCATTTAGCTTCCTTTCAGGTTAAAAAAAAAGTCTGTTTACTAGTGTTTTCAAACCAAAGGTAATGTTGCTGGATGTCTTTTCCAGTGGAATAAAATACTTGTTTGTATCACTTAAGCACCGTCAGCACAGAAAATGACAGAAACCGAGGGGAGAATATGATAAGCAAATGGAGGGGTGAGAGTACTAGGAAAGTTGCGTTTCTTCAGCAGTTACCGAATCATCATCTATTCAATTTTTTTTTGGCATTGGATGTTTTATCATCATTTAATCGATTAAACCTAAAATCTAAAGCTTTAATTTTAGTGACAGAAGCAACCAAAATACATTATAGTGCTTGAAGTATAAGAGTGGAAAGGAACGGTTTCCAAAACTGTAATAACTAACAGTATATAAAAACGTTAAATGAAATAAATTACACAGTACAGAGAGGAAACCAGCAAGGAGAATTTGCAAGTTCTGGTGCTATTTGGTCCGTATTGTCCCCTGACCAGGTTACATTTCTAGGCTGATGGGAGGATACAATATACTTTGCTGCTATAGCTACTATTTCTTCTTCTCCCCCCCATTATGCTGAGCTTTCCCCTGCTCATTCTTTTGAGAGAAATCGTGATATGCTTTTCTCAGCTTTGGGAAATGTACATCACGTGCCTGGTCATGTTTTGCAAACTCCAAGGCTTTATCATAGCCAGAGAAGGAACAAAAGCACCAAATGCATCATATCTAATAAATAAAATTTAAAAAAAAAAGAGAGAGGCAAAGGTATGCAAAGCCTGACTCACAGAAATCTGTCTTAACCCCTTTCAATGTGTGAATGCATGTGTGCGCGTGCAGGGGCGGCCCAAGTGGGGTGCGGGGCCTTGTGCGAAGACTCATTACGGGCCTCACTTGCATAAGGGTCTCATTTGCAAAAATATCTGCATAAGGTTAACATGCACTAACTTTTGGTAAACATGCCTCTTAATGAGTGTCTGGATAAAGAAAGACTACCAGATTTCTAAATTACTATATACTCCAGTGCCAACCGCCAAGCACATTAGGAAGTAACATAGTACAGTACTATAAACACTGCTCATTTAGAACCCACAGCAAACCCACCATATCATAACAGCACTACCAAGACTCACAAAGCACCAAACCCTACCTCTATCAAAAAGGCAACACTGCAAATATTAAACCAATACATCTCAAATAATACCAATGCATCTTCTACTGGGGAAAGAGAATAAGTGGCACTGTCAAATAGAAACTACATAAACAAAACACCTTAACTTGGTTACACATGCAGAACACAGACCATCACCAAACAAAGAACAAGGAATCACAATTTAGAAATAGAAAGACAATAATTAAACTGGGAATCCCAAAGGCAAAAGTTGGAACATACAACACTGGAGAAATAAAACTATAAATTAATTTCCTCTTGTACTAAACAAAAATGCAAAGATGTTAACAATGCACATTTCCCAGAGCTGACATATTCCAGTTAATAAATTCAAAATAAAAAAGTATTTTTCTACCTTTTCTTGTTTGGGCATTTTATTTTTCAGTTGCAATTGCTCCAGTCACTTTCTTCTGATTTCTTTGTCTCTTCTGCTAACTCTCCATTGTCTGCTGTCCATTTGTCCTTTCTTCTCTCTTCTAGTTTTTTTTTCCCCATTCTCTCTCTACATCTGCTTTAACATACTGATTTCCCCTTTTGCGTTTTCCTCCATTTCTTTCTTTTTCATCCACTCAAATTTCACCTCTCCATCCTCAATCCCCACTTATTCTCCCAATACCCATCCAATCGTAGATTTTTCTTCCCTCCCACACAAAATATCTTTTCCCCTCTCCATCCTCACTCCCCCAGACCCATCCCCTTCTAATCCTCCCCCAACATTAGCTCTCCTCTAGTTCCAGCCCCACCCAGCATCCGCTCCCTTATAGTCCCATTCTCCCATCAGCCCATTTCCAGTCCAAGCTCCCACCATCAGCTCATTTCCAATCCTAGCCCCCCTCAGCCATTTCCAGTCCTATTCTAACCCCCATCAGCCCATTTCCAGTCCAAGCTCCACCCTCAGCCCTTTTTGAATCCTAGCCCCCCATCAGCCTATTTCCTGTCAAAGCTCCCCCCAACCCATTTCCAATCTTATTCCAGCTCCCATCGGCCGATTTCCAGTCTAAGCTCCCCCCCCTCAGCCCATTTCCAATCCTAGCCCCCCCCCCCCGTTTGCCCATTTCCAGTCCAAGCTTCCCCCCCCATCGGCCATTTCCTGTCCTCTTAGACCCCCCCCCCCCCGTAGAACCCTGTGCCTATCTAAACTGCTTCAGAGGTGAGCCGGGGAAGCCGCGCAAGGCCCCAGCTCACCTCTGCACAGCTGCCAGCGTGAAAAGCACCGTTTTCCTTCACACTGGCGGCTGTTACTGTGAAGCGCGCTAAATGCGGTGAAAGGTTAAAGGGCATTTCCCAGCACTCGCGCGCTTCACAGTAACAGCCGCCAGCATGAGGGAAATGGCACTTTTCACGCTGGCGGCTGTGCAGTGGTGAGCCAGGGCCTCGCGCAGCTTCCCCAGATCACCTCTGAGGCCGGCCCTGTGTGTGCGCATATATGTTATGTTTGAGTTGGAGGGAAGAGAAGGGAGGGGTTGGTTTAAATGGAGCAGTGATTTGGACAGAATTATAAAATGAAACCAAGTGTGAATGTATCTTTCCCTTCAAAGTGTCATTTTACAAATGACATCCAAGTGTAATCTGGGATGTCAAAGTCAGAATGTCTGGGGAAAAAAAGCAGACATGTCCAAGTTCAGGCATAATTTCACAAATGGGTGTGCCCGATTAGACATCTGCAGGGGTGTCTACACAGATGTCCCCGGAATAGTATTCCAGACTACAGACATCTATGAATGTCCTAATACTATCTTCCCTATACTCTCTGGATTTTTTACGGCCAAAACGAGCACATTCCTGAAAGCAATTAGTGCCTGGAGCATGTATAACCTTAGGCATGACGATGGACGCCTAGGATGTTTTTGAGATCAGACAATGATGTTCAGGTTCTTGGGAATGCCCTGGTCACGCCTCCACCATGCCCAGCTTCTAAAGTGCCCCTGGAGACATCTCCATGCTTTGGACATCTTTACTTCCGTTTTCAGACATCCAAAACATAAATAGGGCTTCTAAAAATAAACCCATAAATTTCAGTCAGATTTTAAAGGTGAATGTTTCAGTTAGCAGAAGACTAGTCTTCTTCAAAGAAGCCTGGTTTAACAAATGAGTTTTAATATATTATTTGCAATGGCTACAAGAAACGTCCTCCACCTTCCTGCAAATTTCCTATCAAACCTCTATACTCTTTGACCAATCCACGTTGAGAGTCTCACAATAGAACTCCATTCTCTGGTAGCAGTGAATGCGGGAGAAGTACTTCCTCAAGGGAAGAACCTCTGGGATTTTATTCAAAATATTTTATCTCAAAGACAATAGGAGGTCAATGGCCAAGTTTAAACCTTAAAGAACTAAAGAAATCAAGTCAGAGGAATCTTCTACATTGCAAACTGCAGGGAGGAAGTGTAGTTGCTTACCTATAATGGAGATTCTCCATATTTAGCAGGGATATGTAGCCACAGTCCATGGTGCTGTCTGGGTAACAATGCCAGTACTGGCTCTCCCATAGCTCAGAGAAGTCCTTTGGAGTTCTCTGTGCATGACCGTACCTTCCTGCCTCACCGCATGCCCCACATCCCCTTCAGTCTATCTCATAGTAGACAGCACAGCGCTGAAGGCAGTCAGTGAGAACGCAGAAGTGGAGAAGATAGCAGGGACTATAGATGACGGGATTGAGCTTGTAGAGCTGGGTAAGCAGGCTAAAAAATGTCCACTGTGAATAGTGCAGGTTGATTGCTGAGCAGATGCCTGCACGTTCATTACTGCGGTTTCAACATGAACAGCTTTTTGAGGGGACGGTGGGTGGGTGAGTGTGGCTGCATACCCCTGCTGAATATGGAGAACCCCCGTTATAGGTAAGCAATTATGCTTTCTCTGTCTTCAAGCAGGGGGATGCAGGCACACTCCATGGTGAGTCCAGCGCTAACGGCCACCTGAAAATCTGCTATGGTCACAGCCCAATGAAAACTGGGAGGTGGAATAATTCAAGCAAAAAGGTTTCGCAGAACAGCCTGGCAGGAAAGCAAGATCAGAGGTGGAAGCGCAGTTCAGGCTGTAGTATTTAGCGAAAGTGTGCAGAGATGACCATGTAGCAGCTCTGCAGATGTCCTGAGGAGGAATAGAAGCTAAAGTGGCCACAGTAGCTGCTGTAGCTCAGAGGTGGTGGGCAGGAGGGGTGAGACGCATCTGAACATAACAAAAAGCAAGACAGTCTGCAATCCAGGAGGAAATAGTCTGTTTGGATGCCGGCTTTCCTTGGTTGTTAGGGTCAAAGGTGACAAAAAGCTGGGAAGACTGATGGAGCTGCTTGGTAGCATCCAGATAGTAAAGCAAAGTTCGTTAACAAGAAATGCAGTGATTGTTCTGGCAAATCCAGTTGTGCTGCTTGGAAGAACATAGGACACATGATGGATTGGAACTCACTTACACGTCTTGCAGAGGTAACAGCAACTAGGAAGATGGTTTTCCAGGTGAGGTGCTTTAATGAAGTCGAACCCAGAGGCCAAAAAGGGGGAATTTATGAGCTCAGAGATAACATTAAGACCCCACGCTGGAGCAGGCGTCTTCAGGGGAGGCTTGATGTTCAAGAGGACTTTCATGAAGCGCGCAACCATGGGGTGAATGGAAATGGGTTTGCCATCCTCATGACAATGAAATACTGCTATGGCAGAGAGATGATAACGAATGGACCAAGTCTGAAGTCCAGAGTCCAAGAGGTGAAGGAGATAAGTGAGGAGGTGGCTGAGGAAGCAGGAGACAGGGTCCAGATCACATAGAATTGCCCAATGAGAGAAATGAGACCATTTACATTGGTAAGAGCACTGTGTGAAAGGACAGTGAGATGTCTGAAGAATAGTTTGAACTGGCGGTGGTAGAGGAGGAAGAACCTCCATCAGCCGCTGAGTTTCCAGACTGCTAGAGATGGTGACGGTAGGTCGGGATGCAGGAGGCACCCCTCTTGTTGTGTGAGAAGAAAAGGATTCAGCAGTAACAGCCAGGATCCGTGCTGCGCCAGGATGAGGACATGCAAGTACCAAACTTGTCTGGGCCACTGAAGAGCGATGAGCCTTGTCCATCCAGGCTTTGAGGAGGGTCCATGGAATTAGCAGAACTGGGAGAAATGCATAGATAAAGCAATACGCCCAGGGTATAAAACACATCCGCTATCCATCTGTGAGGTCTGGGACAAAGAGAGCAGTAAAGTGGACATTTTGCATTGTCATCTACTGCAAACAGATCCACTTCCGGCATCTCCCCAGGCCCGGAAGATGGGAAGTCAGTCTGTGGTATCCAGGGACCAATCATGTGGGTCGAGGCAGCAACTGAGGGAGTCTGCTAAATGGTTCTGAACACTTGGGAAGGGAGACTCCGATGGACTGAGCATAGAGCCATAGGCGAGCAGCTTTGCAGCAGAGTTGAAGGGACCCTGAGCCACTCTGTTTGTTGATATAGAACATAGTGACTTGATTGCCGGTCTGTACCAGGACCAGTTTATTGCAGACTCAAGGGTGGAAGACTTGTAGAGCATAGAGAACTGCTTGCATCTCCAGCATATTGATGTGCAGAGACGCCTCCCTAGTGGACCAGTGTCTCTGAGTCATAAGATGTAAGAAATGGGCTCCCCAGCCCATATGGGAGGCATCGGTAGTCAGGGTGAGCTGATGTGGCTGTTTGAGGAACAGCTAGCCACATGTGAGGTTAGATGGAAGAGTCCACCAATAAAGAGACAGACACAAAGTTTGAACGTTTGGCCTGGAGAGGGTTAACTGTTGACATAGGGATTGAGGATGCCGATTCCAGTTGAGCTTGAGTTGCCACTGCAGCGGCGCATGTAGAGACATGCTAGCTAATAGGGAATATGAGTGTAAGCATCCTTGAGAACCAGAGAGGCGAGCCAGTCATCCTGTCGCAAAAGTGGAAGAATGGTGGCTAAAGAAGTCATCTTGAATTTTTCTCTTTCTTAGATAGTGGTTGAGCTCTCAGAGGTCAAGAATCAGTCAGAGGCAACCTGTTTTTTTGGGAATAGGGAAAAAAACTGGAGTAGAAGCCCTGGTTGCATTCTTGTGATGGTACAGGCTCAATTGCATGGTTGCTAAGCAGAGTTGTAATCTCTTCTGCTAGGAGGGGAAGGTGTGAAGGAGGGGACATTGCTGGGCGGGGAGATCACTGAGGAGGGGTAACCGTGAAATTGAGCTTGTAACCCAATGAGATGATGCTGAGGATCCAGCGATCTGTGTTGATAGCAAGCCAGTCCTCCTGGAAGTGCTGGACACAGCCTCCTAGTGGTAGATAGTCAAAAACTGGGGCCTGCTTTGGGCAGCTGCATTGAGGTGGCAGAGGGTTATTTCATTTCCCTTTGCCTGGGGCACAACTGTAGGTAGGTGCAGACTGGCACTGTGGTGGTGGCCAAGAATAAGGCTAGAAACGCCATTGAGGGTAAAGTTGTTGGAAATATTGATAATGGTAAGCTCTGCGGTACTGGGGGCGAGACTGTTAGGCTGCCTCATGAGGTTGAGCTGAAAGTTCTCACACTGTAGGCAAGTGATCCTTAACTTCTGACACCGCTTCTTCTACTTTAGGTCCGAAGAGACTATCTCCTTGGCAAGGAGCATCTGCCAGGCAGTCACGAAGTTGTCTCATAACCCAGAAATGCGGAGCCACGCCATGTGACAGGCAAAGGTAGAAGTAGCCATGGACCGGGCAACTGCGTCAAAGGCATCATATGTAGCCCTAATAATATGATAAAGGGACTCTCACAAATTATCCTGAAGGGCATGTGCCTACAGCGTTGGAATGGAAGCAGGGGCTGGCATTTGCAGAAGCAGCTCGTGATGGTACTGCAATATTTGAAGTTGATGGACCAGGATTTTCATGGCCAGGACTCCACTCCAAAAAGTTTTCCTTCGCACTGAATCTAATGTCTGTGCGGAGTCTGGGAACTTAGCCTTTTTAAATATGGTCTCAGAGACCACTGACTGATGGGGAAGTTGCTGATGTTGAAACCCCGGTGCAGGCACAGGATATGGGATGCACTGAAGCTGGTGTTTTCCATACCGATGCAAGGAGATCTTGTACGACTTGGGAAACTGAGAGGGCCAAGATCTCTTTAGGGGTACTATGGGCCCACAAGATAGATTGGAAATCCTTCTTGTTGGTGGGAGTCTGGAAGTCACTGAGAGCCAGAGCCCTGGAAACTTTATGAAGAAATTTCGGGTATGAAAGATCCTCCAGGGGTTCCTTCTCTACTGGGTGATCTGAGAAAGGTCAAGGTTCAACATCACCAAAGACTAAGGGCGCCGTGTCCCATTGGTGGGAGTAAGGGGAACTCATAGCTGAGTATGTTCCCTCACCTGAGGGTTCAGGGTCTCTCCAAGCAATGAGAAAAGGGGGTCCTTGCAGAGAAACTGCTGCAAGCTGGTAGGATGGAACTTCAGAGGATGGGAGTGGGTTAGCAGGAGGTGTAGCCCCCAGCAGGGCCACGGTGCCCTGAAGGATGCAGCATAATAACTGTAGTAGTAGATCTGTGGCAGATGATTTATCTGCCAGCAAGGGCACTGAGGAAAATAAGGCTGGCATGGGGTCTGGCTGTTTTACCCACCTGCACATGGGACGAGGCTTCAGATGTTTTGTCCTCAGAGTTACACTTGTGAGGACTTATGTCCTGTGAATGATGTGCACCTGCAGAGTTGTACTTACGGCCATGTTTTGACTTGTACTTATGTTTGCCACTTATTACAGGTTGTGGCCTTGGAGAATGTGTCGTCGCAGTCAGGCTAGGAGGAGATGGAGTAGGTCCTCTGGCCTGAGGTTTGAGGCTCTGTGCTATCTTCTTTGATGTCAGCGCTGGTAAAAGGTCTGCCTCCGGCCATACGGCAGCCCCATCTGCTCCAGATTATGCCTTGTGCTGTCTCCGGTGCTGCTGCCTTTCTGTCCTGTTTGCTGGTTGATGTTTTTTGTTTTTTTACACAGCACAAGTCATCAGGGGAAAAACTGAAGAAAAAAGAAAAGAAAGAAACCGACGCAACTTGTGAGAAGCGAGGAAGAGATGCGGCTGGCTGGCTGGCTGCCGCAGATGAAGAAGACTGAAGGGGACGAGAGGTGTGCGGTAAGGCGGGAACATGTGTGCATGCTCAGAGAAGTCCAAAGTACGTCTCTGAGCTAAGGGAGAGTCAACACTGGCACCAACACCCAGACAGCACCATAGAGTGTGCCTGCATCCTCCTGCTTGAAGACGGAGAATACTATTAGTACTGCATTCTTCCCCTTGGTCTATCAGCAGTGTCAAGGATATTCACAGGTGGAAACCCATCTTAACAAGAAGCGCATATTTTGTATTCCTCTATCTGGATGATCAATTCATAGCAGGGACTCTCTCAAGAAGCAAGGGCTCTCTCAAGACTTTCCTGTAAACATTTACCTCCACTTGCTATTTGCGTGGGTTCTATATCAATGCAAACTCATGCATATACTTTGATATGGCAGAAGCATATGCATACCTGCTAATCCCACTGCAGTCCTGCCCACAAAAACATATGTGCCTGAAAGGCATGTTAGGGTATGATGCATATAAGTTCATGTGCACATATGGAGAATAATTTTCAAAAAACCTCTTTAATCTCATGCATAATGGAAATGCCTTTAAAAAGGAAAGGTTCGGTATATTAGTAACAGGAGGAAGTGGAAGGGTGGCATTGAGATATAAGGATGCAGGGGAAGAATATGTAGAGACTGATGATAAAGTGGAATTACTTGACAAATATTTATATTCCGTCAATATTGGTCTCTTCCTGAACGTATCCTCACGGGAACAATAATAATCTCACGTTCAAAATAACAAATACACAAAAAGTGTTGGTTCTATTTCTTCTCATTCAGCACAGAACTTTAATAAAATATCGCAGGGTGGTCTCAGCCTAGTACCGGTCCTGTGAATGAACTTCAACTCAGGAACAGACGTACTATATCACATCAACGACCTCCACTGCGATTATTAACAATTATGGCTATGGCTTTGCAAAACTGGACAGTGGCATTGGATTTTAGAGATGAGTGATCACCTATGATATTGTATTTTGAATGAAGTATGGTCACGAGTGATCACCTGATATTACAGTTTTGCAAAGCCATAGCCATAATTGTTAATAATCGCAGTGGAGGTCGTTGATGTGATATAGTACGTCTGTTCCTGAGTTGAAGTTCATTCACAGGACCGGTACTAGGCTGAGACCACCCTGCGATATTTTATTAAAGTTCTGTGCTGAATGAGAAGAAATAGAACGAACACTTTTTGTGTATTTGTTATTTTGAACGTGAGATTAAATATTTATATTCTGCTTTCATAAATGAAGGGCCAGGAATGGGACCTCAGAAAACAAACATGAATAGGAATCAACGTGCAGTAGAACGCTAACTATTTTCATAAAACTATATTTGTGAGGCGCTAACGAAACTAAAAGTGGACAAAGCGATAGGGCCCTATGGGATTCATTTGAAGTTAGTGAAAGGGAAATACTGATAACTCCTCTGGTTGGTAACTACCGATTGGTTAGTATGACCTCTGGTGAGTAAATTAATGGAAGCACTGCTAAAATAGAAGATGGTGTGGTTTCTGGAATCCAAGGGATTACAGGATCCAAGACGGCATGGCTTACTAGAGGTAGGTCTTGTCAGATAAATCTGATTGATTTCTTTGACTGGGTGACCAGAAAATTTGATCGGGGGAGAGCACTAGATAATTTCCTTTCATCGAGTCCCCCTACCAGCAGAGGTAGAGACAGAAAATATTCCAGAGGCTTCTTATGACTTCATCTTGCTATTCCAATCGATGCAGCTAGAGGCATACCTCAGTATTCGTACCCAAATACATGGTCAAGAATCCCTGATCGCACACACCCTCAATGAGGTTAACAAGGTTCAACAGAAGAAGGAACCATAACTACAGGGCTGGCCCAACCATTAGGTAAAATGAGGTAGATGCTTAGAGCGGCAGCTTTTAAGGGACAGCAAAGAGCAAGGCATGCAAAGCTAAAGAATAGATTCAGATAGCCAGGTAGGGCATAAGGCTTAAGATATGCCTAGGGTGCCAATACCTTGAACCAACTCTGGGGCCAGCCCTGAGTCTATGTACAGGATCATCTTCAGACAGAAAGCCTCTCAAGAGGATACGGCCCACAAGGCCAACCACAGAGAAACACAGCAGACCATAACAGGTTACAAGGGCAGGTCCTAGAGTGGTCTAGCAGGACTCAAAGAAAGGACATTATCCGTTAAGTAAAAGGTCACCTTCTATATCATCCTAATAGACCAGTCCAGACAAGTGGGACTTACCAAAGCTATGATTCCATTTGGCGGGAAGACAATATGGGAGCTTTCAAGACATTTGAGCCAAAGGTTGTATCTGCTCGAGTGTGGACATCCAAACAATAATGCTTGACAAAAGAGGAAAGTGATGCCCACATTGCCCCCGACAAATATTTGAAGGGGTGACTGAGCAATGCTCCACCCAAAAGGATGCCTGCACTTGAGTGGAGTGCATGCATAACCCCTCTGGAAACAGCCGGTTCCACGACATATACACTGATGCAATGGCCTCTTTGATCCAGCATCACAGGTTAGACTTGGAGGTTGCATCATCCTTACTCGGGCTTGCCAACAGCACAAATAGATGATCTGACTTGCAAAAGGAGTTAGTGACCTTGAAATACCAGAGAAGCACTCTCCTGATATCCATCAGGCGAGGGTCTTTGTTCTTCCCTTGGCATTGTTCCTTAGAAAAGTAGGGCAGACAGACCACCTGATTAACATGAAAGGATGATACCACATTCAGCAAGAAAGAGGGGACAGGCCAAATGTACATGGCATTTTCCGAGAATGACAAATAAGGATCCCTGCATGACAATGCCTGCAACTTGGAGATACGTTTAACTGAGCAGATCGTGACCAAGAAGATAGTCCTAAGGGACAGATCTTTAAAGTGTGGCCTACTTCAGGGGCTCAAAAGGGCTCTGACATCATGGCCCAGAGAACTAAGTAGAGATCCCAAGAGGGAATGACTGAATGCAGGGGACGGTGCAAGTCTTGTACCCCCTGAAGTAAACAAGACACATCCGGGTGCGAAGCTATAGGCCGCCCTGTTACTAGCTTCCTGAGGCTTGACAAGGCTGTCACCTGGACCTTCAGAGAACTAAAGGAAAGGCCCTTGTGCAGACCATCCTGAAGACAGACAAGAAAGAAAGGGAAGTCTGCCATACTAAGACCAACCTGAAGCTCATAGCACCAACAGTCAAACAGGCACCAGGCGAAGACGTAGGCAAGGCTGGTAGCCCTCCCTTTAGGAGCATGGAAACCATGGCAGGAGAATAGCCCTTACATGCTAAACATCACCTCTCAAAAGCCAAGTCATAAACAAGAAGGGAGATGAGTCATCCAGAAGGATTGGCCTTGCTGCAACAGCCCCCGAAGTTCCCGCAAGAGCCACACAAGGTCCCCTCACCACAGCCTCAGTTGCCAATCTGGTGCCACCAGGACAACCCAGCCTAGATGTCACTCCATGCAGTAAAGTACATGCCCCATGAGTGGCCATGGAGGAAACGCATACAGCAGACACTGCTTTGGTCATGGCTGAACCAGGGTGTCAATGCCCTCTGAACCTGCTTCCTTGCGGTGACTGAAGGACCTGCGCACTTTGACATTGGACCAGATCAACATCAGATCCACCACAGGATAACCCCAGAGGCCCAGTTCTGTCAAAATGCTGAATGGCTCCATTCCCAGGATGGAGGGAGTGGCAGCTGAGGAAGTCCACCTCTACATTGATGATGTCCACAAATTTATTGCACTGAGAGAGCTAGGAGGTTCCTTTTCACACAGGAGAACAAGAGGGTCACCTCAAAGGCCATTCCAGCACTCTTCGTGCCCCCTTGCTGGCTGACATACACCACTGCCGTATGTCAACCAGCATGGTCCGTGAACACCTGGACCACTCTGCCCTGGACTAAGGACTGGAAGTGCAGAAGGGCCAAATGAATGACCCTTGTCTCAAGATGTTTGATGGGCCATGCCACCTATCAGCTGTTCTAATGGCCCTGAGTCATTCAGCCCTCACAATGGGCTCCCCAGTCAAAACAGATTGGCATCATTGACAGAAGGCGCTATAAGGATCATCCAGTGGTATGCCCTTCCTCAGATGCTAGGGCTGCTTCCACCAATGAAGGATGGACACCGAGGGAGGGAGGGGAAGCCTGGCATCAAATTCCTGAGAGCTTGGAGACAGTGAAACACCAAGGACCCTCTACAGCGGCCTCTTATGAGCTCACTCCCAAGGAATCATTTTGATTGAGGTCTCCATCAAGCCAAGAATCTGCAGGTAATCCCAAACTCTGGGAGCCTGTTGTGCCTGGAAGGCTGCCAGCTGAGACTATAACTTTCTTACTCTCTCTTCGGGTAGGAAGACCCTGTCTACATGAGTGTCAAACTGTGCTCCCAAGTATTCTAGTGACTTGGAAAGCTGAAAAATGACTCTTCCTATGGTTGATCATCCCAGCTGAGGCACTCCAGGAACTGTACCACTTAGATCAATACCCGACATGCTTCTAACTGCAGACCTGGCTCAGATGAGCAAGTCATCCCAGATATGGGTGAACACAGATCCCTTTGCACCTCTGCGCTGTGGCCACCACCACCATTACATAGTAAAATAGTAAATGACGGCAGATAAAGACAAGTTTGGCCTTTGAGAATGTCTTCTGAGCAGAGAGGCCAAAGGGAAGATCAGTGAAACGGAGGAAGCCTGCTGATTCTTGCAGAAAGAAACGCGGAAATAGGCCTCGGCCAGATTCACATCACACCACATGGATGACTGATGGTAATCTCCATATGGAAGTGCAAGATCTGCCAGTGGGCCTTGACCTCCTTGAGGTTAATGACTGGCTGGAAGGATCCATCCTTCTTCAGCACTATGAAATAGATGGAGTACCAGCCCTTACAGAAGAGGGTGCTGAGGCGACCAACTGTAGAGTGTACATTCTTTCCATCATAACCTGAATGGTGGCCCTCTTGGGCATAGAGCCACACGGGGAGATGATTAAAGCATCCGGGATAGGTTCCCTGGATTCCAGATCATAGCCATGCTGTATACTGTCTAGCATCCTTGGTGACCTGGACCCACGTCTGGTAAAAAAGGCAAAGCCTGCTGCCCATTGGAGGCACTCCAGAATGGGCCACTGGACAGCAAAGGTATTTCTGGAAGTGGTAGGCTCCCAGGGTTCACGAGCCCTATCAAAGGACTGTACCTGGGACAGAAAAGGTGATACTGATGGGAATCCTAGAAACTTCAGGGTTCTAGGTACTGGGAATGAAGATAATGGGTAGACATTGAAGAAGAGGATGTGCCCGTTCACTTCCCAGGCTCCTTGGGCCTATCCTCTGGGAGGCAATAAGATTTTGACTCACCCAAATCCTTAACCAACTTCAAGTCCCCCCCACCCCCCAAAAGAGCTTCCCTTTAAAGGCAAGCCAGAACAACCAGGACTTGGAGGTTGAGTCCACTGCCCAGTGGCAAAACCATAAGCCAGCATCTCGACACTGTTGAGAAGGCACTATCTTAAGCCAGCACGTGGACCAGGTCATACATAGTATCTGACAGAAAGGCTGCTACAGATTCCAAAAGGACGGAGGTATCATCCAGAGTGACTGATTCCTTTGAAGAAGTGCTCTAGTCAGACCCACACATACCACTAAATGGAGAATTTATTTATTTAATTATTTATTTGTGCATTTTTTTATACCGCCCCTTCCAGAGATCAGGAGCAGTTTACAGAGAACATGTCAAAAACATTAACATTAAAATTGAAATTAAGTTACATGGAACATTAACAGTGGAAAATTAGTTACGTAGGAACCTAACATATAATTAAAGTTAAAAACATTAACTATTTACATTGGTTGAGAGAAATTAATCATACTGAAGTATGTAATTCAACAACAGTCAGAGAGATTATTTACAATAATCATTATAGGACTGGCTAAACATTCAGTATGAGAGAGGTAAGGGAAGGTGGGTTTTGAGTTAGGTTGGGAATGCTTGTGATATTTGAGTTGCGTAATCTTGTGCCATATGCTCAAGTGTAGGTTGTAAGTCATGAAAGTGTATGAACAGATATGTTTTTAATTCTTTCCTGAAGGAACTAAGGTCTTTAATCTCTCTCAGGATGAAAGGTAATCTGTTCCATTGACTGGGCACGTAGTAAGAGAAGGCAGTATTAGTTGTTATCTGTTTCAGTTTCTTCACAGAGTCGGGAATTAGTAGTGTGTTGAGGTTTGCTGCTGCTCTTATTCTAGTTTCTGAGGGGGACTTGATTAAAGTTGATAGATGTGATGGGGCTATATCATTGATGAGCTTAAAAATGGTGACTAGTGTTTTGTATTGTATTCTACTGTGGATAGGTAGCCAGTGGCGGGCATATAAAATTGGAGAGATGTGGTCAGATAGTTTGGCTTTAAAAATAATCCGAGCAGTAACATTCTGGGCCCTTTGCAGGATGAGTAGGTTCTTCTTAGATGTACCCTGTAATAAACCATTACAGAAATCTATGTGTGGCATTATCAAGGCCTGGACCACTGATCTGAAGTCACTCATGTCAATGAGTGGTCTAAGATGTTGGATGGTTCTGAGTTTAAAGAATATAGTTTTGGCGGTCTGTTTTATGTGCTGTGTCATGCTTAAGGTTTTGTCCAGAGTAACTCCTAGGTATTTTACTTCGGACTTGACTGGGAGGGTGATGTTCAATAGATTGACAACAGATGGGGGGGGGGGGGGTGAAATTAGCATTTCTGGATACAAAGAGTGCTTCAGTCTTTTTGAAATTTATATCCATATGAATTGAGCGTAGCCACTGTTCAGCTTCAGTGATACAGGTTGCAATTACATCGTAATTAGGGTTAGCTACGTCACAAGGGGCGAACAACATGATATCGTCTGCATAGATGAAATATTTTAGGTTATGGTGTTTGAAGATAGTGCAGATGGGTTGGAGGTAAATGTTAAAAAGTAAGGCCGAGAGAGATGATCCTTGTGGGATATCTCACTCTTGCGGGAATGGTAGAGAAATGGAATGGTCAATTTGGACATATTGGAAATGGTTGGAGATGTAGGATTTAAACCAGCCAAGTGTTTTCTCTTTTAAACCTAATTGTGATAACCTGGATAAGAGGATGCTGTGATTCACACTGTCAAAAGCTGAAGAAATGTCAAGGAAGATTAGCAAGAAAGCCTACTTAGTATTATCTATTCCCTGGATTAGTGAGTCGAATAGGGATATAAGTAACGTTTCTACCCCATAAGGGCGGAAACCATACTGATGCTCATCTAAAGGAGAGAGTTAGTGTTAATATGGTCTTGCAACTGTATCTGAATTACTTTCTCAATGATTTTAGCTAGGAAGGATATACTGGCTATAGGTCGGTAGGAAGAGGGGTCGTTGCTGTTAAGAGAGTTACTTTTTAGTAGAGGGTGAATTGCTGTATATTTAAGGTCATCTGGCATGAGGCCTTGAAGTAGGGATTGGTTTACTATTCTAAGTATGTATGGAGCAAGTTCAGACTTTGCTGCTTTAATCCATGACACTGGGCAAGGATCAAGTAGAGAGGTGGTAGTATTGAGATTTGATATTATCTCTAGTAGTAGTTTGCTTGAGATTAAATGGAATGAGCTCCATTCAGTGATATTTACTGTAGTAGGTATCATGGTAGAACTTGGACGAATATTGTGTTTAAGCTTGCTGGCAAAATGGTTTGCTAGGAGTAGGGGGGTCTATTAGTGTTTTGTTCACGGTGGGATCAGGAGCTTTAGATAGAGATTTAATAATCTGGAATAGCTCTCTTGGCCGGTTGATAGCTTTAGATAATGTTCTAGTGTGGTGTAGCCTTTTAGCGGTATTTATAGCTTCTTTATAGGTTTTGAGGTTTGTGAAATATTGTGCTCTGAGTTCTGGTGTTTTTGATTTGCGCCATTAACAAAAGTTGAAAACTAACGCTTCAAGAGAGCTTCATCTTGTGATCCAAGTGATCTTTTAGGGTTGCGTCACTCTCCACCGGGATGGTAGTCCACTTTGTGACCACCATGACATGCATATCCACCTGAGGCATGCTGAACCACATGGTGAAATCCTTCTTTGGCAGGGGGTAGAGCTTCACCATGACCCTGACCCCTTTCAATGGAGAGTCAGGTAAGTCCCACTCCAAAAGGGCCATGCTCTTGACAACTTCAGGCAAAGAAAAGCCCTAGTAGACTTCCAAACCCCCTGCAAGAAGGGGTGTACCTGTGGTGCCTGTTCTGCCACTGGAAGATCAGCTAACCAAGACTGGAAGACATCTGAACAATCAACACCGCCAGTTATTCCTTCTTGAACAGGTGGAGAACATGGGAATCGTCTTGATCCTCTGAAGGAGAAGACATTTCATCCTCAAAACTGGTGTCATCATCAGAGGTGTCAGAAATAGACTCAGGACCTCGGGGAAAAGGAGGGACAGTCCAAACCTCTGGACGCCTTCTCCACCAAGATCTCATAGGTGGTAGAGGCTGGGCTTTGACTATCCTGTGTCGCAGAGTCCTCTTGCAACTGAATGGGGAAAGAGAGAACCCCAAGATCTGAGCTGCCTTGCCAGAAGGACCAAGCTTGCTGAAGAAAAGAACTCCGAGGAGTACAATCCGAAAACTGGGCATTTCCTATTGGGATCAACCCCCACCACCACTAGGAAGAAGGGGAGTAGCCAACAGAGCAAGAGCTGGAGTCCAAAAATTAGGGATTATCCTTCACCACTGCATCCACTGCCTCCTGCAGCGAGGATGACAAGGACAGGCCACTTGTGTCCCCCTGATGCGAGAGAAGCCTCCATGCAGGAATCGCGGAATCTGGAATCCAGTTATGTAACCTTCTGCAGATGTGCTAATAAGGCATGTTGCAATGCATGCTCCAGCCACACAGAGATTCAAGGTACACAAGACTAACACACAGTATTTAGGCACATACTTGCACACATAGCACAGTTAACATATGCAGAAAGCACAACAAGGCGAGAATTGATGGAAAACAAACATGCCTCACCAACATAAGAACATAAGAAGTGCCATACTGGGTCACACCAAGGTCCATCAAGCCCAGTATCCAGTTTCCAACAATGACCAATCCAGGTCACAAGTACCTGGCAGGTTCCCAAAAGGCACACAGATTCCACAATGCTCATCCTGAGGTAAACAGTGGATTTCCTGGGTCTTCTTTAATAATGGTTTATGGACCTTTCCTCTAGGAACTTGTCCAAACCTTTAGTAAACACAGCTACACTAACAGCTTTTACTACAACCTCCAGTAACGAATTCCAGAGTTTGATTACGTGTTGAGTGAAAAAATATTTTCTCTTATTAGTCTTAAATGAGATACATTCTAGCTTCATAGCGTGTCTTCTAGTCTTTCTACTTTTTGATGTTGTAAACAACCGATTTATGTTAACCTGTTCTATTCCATTCATTAATTTATAGATCTCTATCATATTTCCCCTCAGCCATCTCTTTTCCAAGCTGAAGAGCCCTAACCTTTTAAGCCTTTCCTCATAGGCTATCCTTCCATCCCCTTTACCATTTTGGTGGCTCTTCTCTGTACCTTTTCTAATTCCACTATATCCTTTTTAAAATACGGCAACCAGAATTGCACACAATATTCAAGGTGTGGTCGTATTATGGAATGATAGAGAGACATTCTCCATTCCTTTCCTTATGATTCCTAGCATTCTATTTGCTTTTTTGGCCACTACTGCACACTGGGTGGAGGGTTTCAATGTACTATCAATGACACCTAAATCTTTTTCCTGGGTGGTGGTTTCTAAGGTGGTACACCCTTGCATCATGTAACCAAAGTTTGGGTTGTTCTTTCCTAGATGCATAACTTTGTACTTGTCGACAGTAAATTTCATCTGCCATTTGGGCGCCCAGTCTTCCAGTTTAACAAGGTCCTCTTGCAATTTTTCACAATCCTCTTGGGTTTAACAAACCTTGAATAATTTTGTGTCATCTGTAAATTTGATCGCCTCACTCATTATTCCCATTTCCAGGCCATTTATGAATATGTTAAAAAGCAGCGGGCCTAGCACAGATCCCTGCTGTACTCCACTATTTACTTTTCACCATTGAGAAAATTGGCCAATTAGCCTACTCCCTGCTTTCTATCTTTTAACCAGTTCCTGATCCACAATACTACAATCCCATGACTTTTTAATTTTGCCAAGAGACTCTCATGAGGGACCTTGTCAAAGGCTTTCTGAAAATCCAGATACACTACATCAACCGGCTCATCTTTGTCTACCTGTTTATTCACACTTTAAAAAAAATATAATATATTAGTAAGACAAGACTTTCCTTGGCTAAATCCATGTTGGCTTTCTCCCATTAAACCATCACTATCTACTTGATCAGTAATTTTATTCTTTATGGTTTCTACCATTGTGCCCGGCACTGATGTCAGACTCACCAGTCTGTAGATTCCCAGATCACCCCTGGTTCCCTTTTTAAATATTGGCGTTACATTGGCCATTCTCCACTCTTCAGGTACTACAGATGATTTTAATGATAGTTCACAGATTACTAATAGTAGGTCTGCAATCTCATATTTCAGTTCTTTCAATACCCTCGGATATATACCATCCGGTCCAAGTGATTTGCTACTCTTCAGTTTATCAAATAGTTGTAATACATCTTCCCGGTTTATCGATATTTCTTTCAATTCTTCCAATACATAACCTTTATATACCATTTCCAGCACAGGTAAATTACCTGCATCTTCTTCAATAAAGACTGAAGCAAAGAATTCATTCAGTCTCTTCACTATAACCTTGTCCTCACTTGGTGCCCCTTTTACCCCTCTATCATCCAGTGGTCCAACTGACTCACACAGGTTTTTTGCAACAGCCTCTCTGACCTTTCACCCTGAATGGCCCAGAACCTTACAGATGCAACGCTCAGCGGATGAGATCAGGTAGCCCCCTCCCCCCCCCAAAAAACAAGTCAGATAAGAAAGACAGTTTTGGTACTCACGCTCGGGAAGCACAAGGCAGGAAGACCATGCCAAGCTCGGTGCTACTCTCCTGTTGCACATACCTCAGAGGAACCTTCTAATCTTCAGGGGACAGCTGGGGGGAAGGAAGATGAGGGAGAGGGTACTGAGTTTGTGTGAGGTGAAGAGTCCTTTTCCAAACTTCTGGCTGCTCAACTATCCCTTAACAAGATAAGCATGAGGGACTGAACCAATGCTCCTCCCCTGTGTGGTGTGATGAGGAGAACTCTGCTGAGCCCATGGAAATAGAGGAAAATTGTAAATATACGTTTAAGGAGAGAGACAGGCAGGGAATTCACAGCTTTCAGAGTGCAGGTAAAGGAAGAAAACACACAGTCACTGAAGTCAGGCCACACCCAAGCTCTGCTAACCTAAGTGCAGGCTTGGGGAGTAATGAAAAACACCTGAGTAGGAAGCAGTGTATGCTAGTTAAGAAACAGCCTTATAAACCCAGGGGAGGAAAAGGAAAGGAGCCAGCACCGGGGAGCAGAAAGGAAATCACCGGAGAGGAGAACGGTGAAGATTTCGGTGAGGAGCTCAGCAGTGAAAGTAGCAGCCATAAAGAAAGCCAAGCTTACAGGAGGAGGGCTGTTAGTCCTGAAGCCAGCCGAGGTGTGGCTAGGAGAATTGCTGATGAGGGTCAGGCTGAAGTTCAAATGATATGTGGACCAGCTCAAAGAGTTCAGGCTGCCAAAAGGTGGGTGGACAAACTCACAGCTAGAAGTGACCAGAACCCAGCTTGTTGGAAAGAACCAGAGCTGAGCAAGTTAGAAGAACTGAGGCAGTTGATCCAGAGAAGGAATCCTCACATTCCAGGTACAAACGTTCCTTATTGTGGAGAGCACCTGTGGAGAGAAGTCCAGGAGCTCTTACAAGGCATTAAGCCAGAAACAGATCCTGAAAGCTCAGAGTCAGACATACATGCTGTAGAGCAGGAAGAGATGCAGGTAGACTGTCCTGAGCAGGATTCTATAACTGAGGAATTAGCAATGGACTGTTCATTGTGCCAGAAGGCAGATTGAAAGCTTTCTGATAAAAAGTCTTTAACCAAGAAAGCACTGAAGAAACAGGGTGTGTTAACCTATCTGGGTTAATGCTAGTAACCGCTTCTAATAAGAAAGGATACTTGCATAATTTGTATTTGAATTACTAAAGAAGCAGAAGACAAAAATGGACATTTGGCTTTGCTTGAAGGAAGAAGCTAGGTTTTGTTTGCTGAACGTTTGATGAAAACAGCTACACATGTTAAAAGGCTTATGAAGCAGTTTCAGTTCTAGTTTGTGTATAATTTCCTGATGTTATTGCTTGGAGAAGAATCCTAATGTTTGTGTTGAGCCTTAGTGCTTTTGGGGAAGATAAATAAATTTCTTGTTTGCCTTTAAAAAAAACACCAGTTTCACACTACTGTCTTTAAATAAGAAGAAACAACTACAAGAAGTCCAAGCTGTGGACAAGAATATTATAATTCTTTATTTAAGGACCAACATTGGCAGCCCTGCGCCTAGGCCTTTGGCCCAGGCTAGGGTGACGACAGTGGCAATATCCAAAAGAGCAGCAGTTTTAAGGGCGACTCTAGTGGAGTTTCCAGCATCAAGATCCTGTGAGAAAGTCACTCCTAATGGTGGTTAGTCATGAGCTAAATCAAATCTCTCCCAAATTTTCACCAGAGCTGCATCAATGCATCTAGAGAAATACTGAGGTGTGCCTCCAGCTACATCAAATGGTATTAGCATGCAGAGGTCAAAAGAAACCTCTGGAATATTTTGTCTGTTTCCACCTCTGCTGATAGAGGGATGCAGCCCACTTGTCTACCGGATGATATGGAATTAGATTTTAGCAAGCCGTTGACAATATTCTGCATCAGCAACTAAAAAAATAAATAAATAAGTACCATTGGGCTGAATACTACAGTGACCGAATGGGAAGAAACTGATTAGAGTGGGAGGTACCAGAGAGTAGTAGTAAATAAAGTTCATTCTGAAGATAAGAATGTTACCAGTGACATGCCTCAAGGATCGGTCTTTGGTCCTGTTTTTAACACTTTAAGTGATATTGCAGAAGGACTGGTCGGGAACGATATGCCTTTTTGCAGATGATACCAAAATCTGCAACAAGGTAGACACCCTAAAAGGCATGGATAGCATGAGGAAGGATCTAGAGAAGCTCAAAGAATGATCAAGAATTTGGAAGCTCAGATTTAATGCTCAAAAATGCAAGGTTGTATACTTGGGCTGCAAAACTCCAAGGTGGGTGAAGTACGTCAGCATATGCAAGAAGAGTAGAACCCGGGGCTGATCATATCAGATGACCAAACATGTAGAAAAGGCGACAGCAAAAGCTGGAAGGATGCTTTGGTGCATAGGGAGAGAAATGGCCAGCAGAAAATAGGATGCAATAGTGCCTTTGTACAAGACTCTAATGAGATCTCATTTGGAGTACTGTGTACAGTTCTAGAGACCACACCTTCAAATGGATATGAATAGGATGGAGTTGGTCCAAAGAGCAGCTACTAAAATGGTCCGTGGCATTTGCCTGTGTCCCTTTAAAAACGCACCAGCATCAGACTCCAGCACAACCACAGGAGCAAATGGGAGTCCAATACTGGCATGTTTCAAAGGTACACAGGAAGCACTTTCTGAGTACCTTTCAAAATGTGCTAGTTTCCAGACTCTAGCACAGCTGCGGGAACGCTCTCGTGGCTGTGTTGCTAGCTAACAGTGAGGCAAGATTGGGTATTGTTAAAGCTTGTGCGCCTGATCCTGCATCACTGTCTAGCTGGCTGATACCTGCACAGAATTCTGCACAGCAAATGCACAATTCTACATAAGCGGGGAATTCTGTGCAAATTCTGTGTTAATTCTGCGTTGTGCAGGTGCGCAGAATTCCCCCAGAAATAACACGTGCGCATATATACAGACACCTTGTGTTTAAACTGTAAACTTTATCCTTTTAAATCGGAATACAACATCTTAGATATATAATCATACTTGTTCTCATTTTATGATTCTTTCCAAACCACTATACTAGTCAAAGGACCCTCTCCCCTCTAGCTCAGAGCCACACGCAGAGGAGTTAGAAAGAATTCCGTGAGTCATGTTTTGCATATCTTCCCTCTTGTTTTATTTGAAGATTTTGATGCTTTCTTTCCCTCTCTGCCCATGGTAAAGCCTTGGGGTTTGCAAAGCATGACCTTGCAGGTGATGCACATTTCTCAAAGTGGAGTGGAGAAAATCAAGGACTTCCCACCAAAAAAATGAACAGGAAAAGCTCTGGATAATAAAGGGGTGGGTGGGAACTTACCAGATCATGGACAATATGGACCTGCACGAGGACATGGAAATTATACCTGTTATATCCTCTCTGTATCTTGAAATTTATCAAATTTTTATTTTATTTAAAACATTTATACCCTGTTACTATTACTCTTTTGTAAATAGCTTTTTTCCCACTCTTTCTACTATTATCGCTGTAATATATTTTGGCAGATTTTGTCACCATAATAGGCTTCCAATTTTAGGTTTTAATCAAACACTGATAAAACACCCCTAATACAAAAAATTAAAATATTTATTGGATAAATGCCACTTTCCTTCATACTCGCATCTCCTCTGGATTGTCCTCTGTGCAGTTTTTGTGCCTTTTCTGCACCGACGACCCCAAATATACATATTTGATTTCACTGGAAAAAGTACCCATCAATAGTACCAGTGGCATGAAAACTTATTTTCTATTGCCAAAGAAGCCCTAATTAGCTGGAAAACAAACATCTAAATTTACAATTCATAAACACCTAAGGATAAAGTCCTAACTATGTATGATGTACTTTTATTTGTATGAGAAATTCTACATGTTCTAGCAAAAATGTCTAAGCTGCATCTGAATCTAGTACCAAGGTGGCGTAGGCACATGGGCAGAGTGGAAACGGGCGCTTTTATTCTGTTTTCATCCAGACTTTGTATTCCAAGTGCTGTTACCAGTTCCTTGGAATCCCCTTAAAATTCAGCTCTAGGCAGAGAGTGCACACCGAGTTAGGAGCTAGCAGGAGCTCCTGATGCAACAGAGGGGAAGTGAGGTGGCAGTGAAAACGTCAGAGAAGTGGGCAGGATAATGCTAATGTCAAGGAATCATCTGACAGCCTGAGAGACAAGAGGAGTAAAAATAATCCATTGGGAAGGAGAATATAGCCAGTTTTAATATGAATTATTTGAAAAGGAACTATGTTTATGGATTATACAATTTGTGGTATTATGTGGAAGAAAGAGAGAGAGAGAGAGTCAGAATTATTATTTAAGGGGTTGCATGGCCCTGATGCCTCACATTGAAGACTCTTTGTGAGCTAGAATGAGAAAAGGAAAGGAGGGCTGCTCGGTACCAGGAAGTTTTAGGTATCGCTTCTCGGCCTTTTGGCTAAGATCAAGTGTAGTATCTGTTCTTATCAGTTTAATATCTGATATGTCCCTTATCTAGGGACCATATATTAAATTGATTTTTGGAACAGGGAGATGGAATAGGAGCTTGCTTCATCCACTCCACGCATCAACCTGGTATTGCAGTATCTCCAGGAATGGTGCACCCCCCATAACAATTGTATAAAAGTAGACTTGGGTATTTATAACAGCTTTTTAAAGATATTAAATATATACATACATGCACAGACAAAGAATATCAAAATTGTATCCTGCTACCAGACTAGAAATGTAATCTGATCAGGGGACAATACAAACCAACCAGCTACTACCAGACTAGAAATGTAACCAGATCAGGGGACAATACAAACCAACCAACACCAGAACCTGCAAATTGTCCTTGCAAGTCTTCTGTCTTTACTGTGAGGACCTGCAAATTGTCCTTGCAAGTCTCCTCTCTTTACTGTGCATTTTATTTCATTTAAAATAAGTATTTTTAACATAGATTTTTTTTCCCTAAAAGGAACTGGCTAGAAAATAAACACCTAAATTTGCAGTTCATAAACACCTAAGGATAGAATCTTAACTATAATGTACTTTTATTTGTTTGAAACGTTTTATATGTGTTAGCAAAGACTTCTGAACTGGATCTGAATCTGGTTCCACAGCAGCACAGGACACACACAAGAGAGGAGCAGAGGAAGAAGGGGAGCTTCCATTCTGAGCTTCTTGGAATCCCCTTAAAATTCAGCTCCAGGCAAGCAGCACACACCCTGAGTTAGCAGCCAAATCTCCTGATGCAACAGAGCGGAAGTGAAGTGGCCGTGAAAACCTCATAGAAATGGGCAGGGTTATGCAAATATAAATGAACCATCTGACAGCCCGGGAGACAAGAGGAATAAAAATAATCCATTAGGAAGGGGAATATAGAACGTTTTGATAGGATTGATTTGAAAAGGAACTATGTTTCTAAACTATAAGATTTGTGGTATTATCTGAAAGAAAGAGAAAGGGTTACGATCTTTATTTAAAGGGTTACATGGCACTGATGCCTCGGATTTGAAGACTGTGTCTCTGTGAGCTAGAAAGAGAAGAGGAAAGGAGGGCTGCTCGGTACCAGAAAGCTTTAGGTATCGCTTCTCGGCCTTTTGGCTAAGATCAAGTGTAGTATCTGTTCTTATCAGTTTAATATCTGATATGTCCCTTATCTAGGGACCATATATTAAATTGATTTTTGGAACAGGGAGATGGAATAGGAGCTTGCTTCATCCACTCCACGCATCAACCTGGTATTGCAGTATCTCCAGGAATGGTGCACCCCCACCCCCCATAAGAACTGTATAAAAATAGACTTGTATGTTATCATGTGTAACAAGTATTTACATGCATTCAGGTAGAAAGGAATTTAAAGTTTTTTTATTGGATTCAGATAGTTTCATTTTTATGACCCCTCATTCCAGAACTTAAAGAGGGCCATCACCTCATGTCTCTCGTCACCCCTTTCCTGCCTTACCTCCAAAGTATACATATTGAAATCTTTAAAGGGTGTGGCTGCGATCAGGCTGCTGGGGGGGGGGGCTTCTGGTGTATCAGGGGTTGCTGGGGGCTAGGGAATAAGATGGGGTAGGGACAGAACTGTGATAGAACAGGAGGGAATAAGATGGGGTAGGGACAGAACTGTGATAGAAGCAAGAGAGGTAAGGAGGAAAAAGGCAGGGGAAATTTCAGGACTACAGGAGAAGTTACGCTTTATGATGGGGGAATGCAGCGCAAAAATTTTGAAAATTCTGCAAACTTTATTAGTAAACTTTTGAGCAGAATTTTGCAGAGTTTTAAAATACTCCATACATCTATAACCAGGAGAGAAGAGGGGGGAGGTACTTTGAAAGGAGCTGGAGTGTTTACAGCAATGATGCAGAGGTAAAGAAAGGGTAGTGAGGGGGAGAAGAGGGAAAGGAAATTTGCAAGTTGGGGTAAAGGAGGACAACATAAGATAAGGGAGATGCTGGATTTGCATACAAGCTCAAATACTCCCCCATTCTTGCTTTTTTCAGCATCTGGGCTGCAATTACAAGACTGGATTTGGGAAATGGAGTGTTTATAGCAATGATGCAGAGGTAAAGAAAGGGGGGGGGGGAGAAGAGGGAAAGGAAATATGCAAGTTGGGGAAAAGGAGGAGAACATAAGACAAGGGAGATGCTGGATGGTTGAGAAGGGCATCCAGAAAGAGATAGGGAAATACTAAATAGATAAGATGAGAGATACTGGATTGATGGGGCGAGAGGAGATAGGGAAAATGTGGGATGGATGGGGGGAAAAAGAGAGAGAGATGGATGGGAGGGCAGAGAAAAAAAGAGGGAAGATAATGAATGGAAGGAGAGCATGGAGAAATAAGGAAGATACTGAATGGAAGGGGGGTCCAAAAAAGTGGGGAATATGCTGAATGGAAGAAGAAAGCGGCAAAGAGAGATAGCAAAGATGCTGTATGCATAAGAGGTGGCCAGAGAGATAGGAATAATGCTGAATGCTAGAACTATTTGGGAGAGGCCATGAGATGTGGATGGAAATAAGAAGATCTGAAGAAGTGGTAAAAGGGGGTAAACAGACTGGGTGTGGATAAGAGAGGGAAGAAAGGGACTGCCAGCAATGGGGGATGACTGACAGGGAAGGGAACTGGAGCTGTGAAAGGGATAAGAGACAGAGGAAAACAGATGATGGCTAGGGAAGGGATTATAGAAGGCGGGTAGATGAAAGATATAAGAGAATAAGAAGCTGCGAAAGGAGTGAGACAAGAGAAAGGAAAGCCTAGGAAAGAGAGAACAGAAAAAGATGTTACTTACCTGTAACGGGAGTTCTTTTTGCCTTTCTGAGCATGAGCCCACTAGCCCAACCCCTGGTCCCACCCCTAGCTGATCAGGTTGTCCCTAGCCGAGGCTTTTTCGCTAGGGAGCAGGATAGAGAAGACCAGGGCGGCCCCTGATAGGGGAGGACGGGTGGGATGGTGTGGCTGACTTATCCTGCTGTCCCCGGAGAACTCCCGTTGCAGGTAAGTAACATTGTTTTCTCCTAGGACAAGCAGGATGAGTCAGCCACACCTGGTGCCTCCCGAGCTGTGGCTCGCTGTGGTAGGGGAGGCCCTGGTTAACATAAGTAGGCGGAGCCAGGACTTAGAATCAAGATTTATTTTACCAGATTCGTCCTGATAATTCATGCAAACAAACAGGCAATGGCCAACAGTGTGCAAACAGTGCAAGGTCAAACAAACAGTGCAACAGTGTAGTCTAACAGTACAAACGGTGTAGTCAAGTCCTAGTGCAATGGTGCAGTTAGGGCAGTCCACGTAGGGCCCTGGTCCGTGCAGTCCTATCATGACCTCACATGTGTGAAGGTCAGGCTTGGACTAGTTCAGCCGTGGCCAGTACCACCTGGCCAAACGCTGCTTCGCCTCATGATATCTTATCGAGACAGTAGTGCTTTTGAAAGGTGTGCGGTGAGGCACAGGTTGCAGCCTTGCAGATGTCCCTTGCTGGAACTGCCCGGAGGTTGGCGATGGTTGCCGCCAGAGCCCTGAGCTGTGTGCATGAATCCTTGGTAAGTCCTGTGAGCCCGCTTGCTGCAGGCAGTAGGCAATGCAAGAGGTGATCCACCCTGAGATTATTAGTTTGCTGACGGGTCGACCAGGCTTGTTGGGGTCGTATGAAATGAAAGGTTGCGTTCCCTTTCGCAGAGAAGCTGTCCGCAGGAGATATGTGCGTAGTGCCCTGACACAGTCCAGGGTGTGAAGGTGCTGCTCCTCCGCGGAGGAGTGGGGTTTTGGATGGAAGTGGGGCAGCTCGATCGTTTGGTTGATGTGGAAGGCGGAAGGTACCTTCAGCATGAATTTTGGATGTGTCCGAAGGGTAGCTCTGAGCTGGGTGAGGACAGTGTAGGGAGGGTGCGCTACCAGGGCTTGTAGCTCACTGATCCTTCTGGCCGAGGTGATGGCAATTAAGAATAGAGTTTTCCATGTCACAAGCTTCAGCTCTGCTGATGACATGGGTTCGAACAGTGGCTGTATCAGCTCATGTAGGATGATGCTGAGGTCCCAATGGGGCATGGGCTCCCGTATTGGGGGCCGTACGTTCGCCAACCCCTTCATGAAGCATGCCACCAGGGGCTTCTTCACGATGGAGTTGCCTTCGATCTGGTCGCGGAGGGCTGCGAACGCTGCAAGGTGCACCCGGATGGATGAAACTTTTAAACCACTGTGGAAGAGGGAGGTGAGGTACTGAAGTACCGTGGACACTGGGCATGAGAAGGAATTCAGGTGACGCAGTGAGCACCAGAGGTTGAAGCATTTCCACTTCAGCCCATAAGATTTTCGGGTTGCTGGGCGTCTTGCCTCGAGAACCACTTGTTGAACTTCAGTGGGAAGGTTGAAGGATGCTAGAGTCAACCTTTCAGTTTCCATGCAGTAAGAGCCAGGGTCTTCAGGTTGGGATGGAGACACTTCCCTTTCTGTGATGTGACCAGGTCTGTGGTCAGGGGCAGCCTCAGCGGGGGTTCCAGCGTGAGGCATCGGAGGTACGGGAACCAGACCTAACGCGGCCAGTGAGGCACAATTAGAATGGCTATTGCTTTATCTGAGATGATGTGCTGGATGGTCATCGAGATGAGAAGGAAGGGGGAAAGGCGTAAATGAGAGACCACGCCCCCCATGACATGTCAAATGCATCCGTGGCGATGCTGTGGTTGGAGGGGCGCTTCGAGCAGAAGAGGCCACATTTCCTGTTGTCCTCTGTGGCGAACAGGTCGATCTGAGGTTGTCCCCACCTCCGGAAGAGGGCCGTGGCTATGCGGGGGTTGAGGGATCATTCGTGTGGGTCCATATGGCGGCCGAGTCTGTCCACCAGGTCGTTCTGTGTCCCCGGGAGGTAGGAGGCTCGAGGGAGACAGTTCTTTGAGAGCGCGAAGGTCCAGAGCTTGATAGCCTCTTTGCAGAGGTTGTGGGAGCCTGTCCCACCTTGCTTGTTGACGTAGAACATGGCTACTTGGTTGTCCGTTTGAAGAAGGACTGTCTTCCTTCAGATGAGGTTCTGGAAGGCCTTGAGGGCATAGAGAAGCGCTCTGAGTTCCAATAGGTTGATGTGTAAGGTGCGTTCCTCCTGTGTCCAGATTCCTTGGGAGCGGAGGTGTAGACAATGGGCCCCCCAGCCCGGCATCTGATGTGATGGTTAATTGTTGGGGTTGCTGTTGTAGTGGGCGGCCTGCCGTCAGGTTCTCGGCGCGCATCCACAAAGTCAGGGAACGAGCTGTTGCTGTGTCCATAGGAATGCGTGACGAGAGTGGTTGTGTGTGTGTTGATTCCAATGGGTGCGCAGGTGCCATTGTAGGCAGCGCATGTGTAGTCTTGCGAGTGGCAGAACTTGTGTTGACGCTGCCATGTGTCCCAAGAGCCGGAGGACGTTCCGAGCAGACGTCTGCTGAGTTGTATAGAAGCACGCAGCCAGTTTGGTGATGGTGCTTTTCCGTAGTGGTGGGAGGAATGCTTTTCCCGCTACCGTGTCTATCTCTGCTCCTGTGAACTCCAGGTGTTGCGTTGGGCAGAGATTGGATTTCTGTAGGTTCACCCAAAAACCTAGTGAAGTCAGAAGGTTGATTGTGGTCTTGATGGCGGATTGTGTCTCCTGAGGCGACCGGCCTGAGATCAGCCAGTCATCCACATACTGAAACACACAGATGTCTTGTTTTCGCAGATGTGCGGCTGCAACTGCAACGCACTTGGTGAAGACCCGCGGGGCTGGTGACAGGCCAAAGGGAAGGACTCTGTACTGATAGTGTTGGTTTTGCACCCGGAAGCGGAGGTATTTCCGAAGAGATGCATGTATCAGGATGTGTGTGTGTAGGCATCGTGCAAATCCAGCGAGGCCATCCATTTCCCTGGCTGTATGTGGGAGAATTGAGCCCAGGGAGTACATTCTGAACTTTTCCTTTATTATGAATTTGTTCAGTTTGCGGAGGTCGAGGATAGGACGAACTCCACCCGATTTCTTGGGGATGAGAAAGACCCTGGAGTAGAAACCAGTGTTGATCTCGCTGGCTGGTACCGGTTCTATGGCTCTTGCCGCCAGTAATGAGCGTACCTCTGAAGAGGGTGAGGAGTGAAGGTAGTGGAATGCTGTTGCAGGGGGGGGGGGGGGGGGTTGTGCTGCAAGGGGAAAAAGGCGTATCCTTCCTTGATGATGCTCAAGACCCATTTGTCCGTAGTGATGGTTCTCCAGGTGTTTATGAAGGCTGCCAGACGTCCCCTGGTGGGGGAGATGGCTGGGGAGTTCTTGTCAAAAGGAAGGGTTGGCCTTCCCCGTGTTGGACGGTGTGTTCTTTTGTGTTTTCCAATCCAGTTGGCGCAGCTTGACGCGATAGGAGTTATTGTATTGGCGCTTGTAGCAGGGGGCTTGCCACTTACGGTAGGAGTTGTAAGTATTGTGCTTTGCATAGGCAAAGGACTTCTGGGTTTGGTTATACGTACATCTTGAAGAAGAGGGAGGCTTACGTTCTAGTCCTTCCTCTGCTAAAGTCTGTAATGTGGTGCATTGGTCCTTCATGTCGTTGACCGTGTCCTTGACCTTTTTACTGAAGAGGGTGTCCCCTGCACATGGGGCATCTGCGAGGCAGTCATGTGCGTCTTCACAAAGACCAGATGCCCGTAGCCAGACCAGGCGCCAGGCTGATATTGCTGTACCAGCGGTACGGGCTGCTGTTTCAAATGCGTCAAATGCCCCTCTGACTTGGTGCTTAGTGCATTCCTGAAGATCCGCCAGGGGTGTTGAGATGGTGGTCAGAGTCTCGGGACTGAGGGAGGCTTTGATTTTGTCCATGAGAACATCCTGGTAGACAGCGTGTTGTAGTTGATGCACTGCTACTCTGGATGAGAGCATAGCTCCTTGGAAAGTTCTCTTCCCTATGTCATCGAAGAGCTTGAGGTCCTGGG